>CM065593.1:334723925-336103528 GCA_033119425.1 Bufotes viridis | reverse complement strand
GTGCTCGGTGCCTGGGTGCGGTGGGCAGTAGCAGGCGTACTGTCTATGGAACGGCCGCTCCGCTTTTGCACCCTGCTCCCTCTTTTGCTTTGCTGTTGCTGTGCGACCACCACCTCTTCCTCAGAACTGCACATGTCACTAGCACAACCTTCAGTCCAGTCTGGGTCTAGGACCTCATCATCCTCCACATCATCTTTCACCCATTCATGACCCCTGCTCTCCTCGTCGGTCTGCACATTGCAGAAAGCCACAGCAGTTGGTACCTGTGTTTCGTCATCATCAGAGACGTGCTGCGGCGGTCTTCCCATGTCCTCATCCTGCAACATAAGTGGTTGGGCATCAGTGCATTCAAGGTTTTCCACTTCTGGGGCAGGGCTAGGTGGATGGGCTGGGGAAACCTTGCCAACAGAGTCATCAAAAAGCATAAGAGTTTGCTGCATGACTTGGAGCTCTGACTGCTTGGCTGATTTGCAAGGGGGTGAGGTGAAAGACTGATGACCATGGGCTGCAGGTGCCAACTCTGACCTTTCTGCAGAGGACTGGGTGGGAGACACTGTGAAGGAACTGGAGGCACTGTCAGCCACCCAATCTACTATCGCCTGTACTTGTTCTGGTCTCACCATCCATAGAGCGGCATTCGGGCTTACCAAATAACGCTGCAGGTTCTGTCGCCTACTCGCACCAGAGGAAGGTGTTTCACTTGGACCGGTAGTTGGTGCTGAACGGACATGTCCTCTCCCAGCAACAGGAGCTCCACCAACACCACCACGACCATGCCCATGTCCCTTATTTGATGTTCTCCTCATTATTTGCGTTCACCCACCAAGCTTAAAGATGGTTTCTCTCCGGTGTCAATTTAACTGCCAATTGTAAACAATTAAGTTCACTAAGGCAGTGCCCGTGTCATAAAAATCTGTGGACCAAGAATAAAGTATTTTTTTTGCCTAAAACACACTGATTCTCAAGTTAACTGCAGAAATGTTAAATGTGTACTTGTACACTGTATGCACAACTGTTTGGTGAACCCAGAACATGTTTTTTTTCAGTAAAACAAAGTAAAGCACTATTTTCGTGCTGCAATTTAAGATTGATATTTGTACGCTGTATGCAAAAGTGGTTTGTGGACCAAGAACAATGATTTTTGTAATAAAACACAGAAAAGCAGTATTTGACTGCTATTAATAAAACATTGGTATTTCTACGGTTTATGCAAAAGTGGTTTGTGGACCCATTAAACGGATTTTTTCAATAAAACACAGAAAATCTGTATTTCACTGCTATTAATAAAACGTAGCTAATATTTCTACGGTTTATGCAAAAGTGGTTTGTGGACCCAGAACACAGATTTTTTAATAAAACACAGAAAAGCAGTATTTCACTGCTATTAATAAAACGTTAGTATTTCTACGCTGTATGCACAAGTGGTTTTTGGACCCAGAACAAGGATTTTTTTAATAAAACACAGAAAAACGTTGGTATTTCTGTGCTGTATGCACAACTGCTTTGTGAAGCAAGAATATTGCTTTTTTCCAACCAAAAAAAAAATAATTCACTATTGCACTGCAGAAATGTCAAATGTGTATTTGGGTAGTGTATTTCAAACTGCTTTGTGGACCAGGAATAACTTTTTATTTTTCCTTTAAACACACTGATGCACTATTTTCCTGCAGAAATATTAAATATGTATTTGAACGCTGTATGCACAACTGCTTTGTGAAGCAAGAATATTGCTTTTTTCCCATAAAAAATATATATTATTCACTAATGTCAAATGTGTATTTGGGCTATTTCAAACTGTTTTGGGGACCAGGATTACAGCTTTTTATCACAAAAATACTGCAGAAATTTAATATACGGTTTAGTGCATTGTATACACAAGTGCTCTGTGGCACCACAGGTCCCAGACTAGACAAATGGACTATGTCACCCCTTATTTATACCAAAGGCAATGTAGGGGACTTGAGCAGCCAGAAAAAAAGCATTTTCTCCTTCACTGAGCTACCAAAAAGGATTAAGCTGATGTTCCTGCCAGGCTGGCAGACATGCAGTACACTGCAGTGGCTAAAATGGCTGCCGACCCCCACCTCTGTAACAGATTTAAAAAAAAAATCCATGGCAGTGGCTGGGTACAGAAATGTAGGATTGCTGAAACTCCCTCCCTCTCTATTTGCTGTATCTTGTGGAATAATGTACAACAGTTTCTGCAGATTTCTTCCCTAATCTGTCCCTCACAGAAGTGGCAGCATCCTATCCCTACACTGAGAAGAGTAGAGTGACATGTGGTGCTACGTGACTCCAGCTTAAATAGAGGCTGGGTCACATGCTGCACTCAGCCAATCACAGCCATGCCATTAGCGGTAAGAATCTCTGAACAACGGACCCAAACCCGAACTTTTATGAAAATATTCGGGTTCGGGTCCGGGTCCCGAACACCCTAAAATTCAGTACAAACCTGAACTATACAGTTTGGGTTTGCTCAACCCTACTCCTGAAGTACAGTCACTGCTTCTTGGTGCAGCAACGCAGGAGTAAGACTGCCAGGGCTGGGCAAGATGTCCAACAGTAGGCTTGATATTATATACTAAGACTTTCAAAAATATATTATATATATACACACTATATACAAATTTAACCAAATAAAGCACTAATGCAGTAATAAAATATATAAATCTTTATTAAATACATAATTAAACCATCGTTAAAAATACAGGTACAGTGGTGAGAAAAATACACTGGGCTAACATATGCCCAAAAAGAGGAGTACAGTTGGCTAATGTAACAGCTTAAAGAGTGCAAATCCCGTTATGCTTTGTACCAAAATTGTAGTTAGAATCACAAGGCAAAATGCCAAACCATGGTACCCCATTTAATATCTATACAAGGTGGTATATACTATAATCAACGCCCTCATAAACACATAAAGCATAAGGGGATACAAAATATAACCACTCACATGAAAAGTGCAAATAGTGCCTGCTCCTCTCTCCCGACGCGCGTTTCGCTTCTTATCGCTTTATCTGGGGAATGCTGAATGCTCAGTCATCTCTACACTCATATATACCCAAATAATTAAAAACTTAGTCACACCTGTGTATCAACATGTGTTTCCATCAAGGTTAATCCAACCATCCTGACGTCAATTGGAAGCGTCCGTGAGCACGCCCACGTGACCAGCGCTCCCGCCACGTAAGCGGACTCCCAAGCGCGTCGTACGCCCAACCGGATATGTCGTAACATAAACAGGAAACGCATCACTCCGGATCACGCGACCGAGCTCAAAGTCACATGACCGGGAGGGATGCGTGCACTTAATACTCCCCCAAGGAAACCATGAGACAAACAAGTAGGTCCACCTATTTAGAAATAAACTTTCTGTCCTACCTAATTAATACAAGTGCAAGTGCCATCACCGTTAAAGTGCTAGTGCATGGTGCAAAAACAAAAGTGCTCAAAATGTCCGTGCTCAGTGAAGAAAAACCAAAAAATCTAGACAAAGTGAATGCAATATAAATGTAAATAGTTTGAATACATATCTATACTAAAAATTTGTTAAAATAAATAAATAAATACATGATTACTATTGTTCATATTTTCACTACCACCATGGTTCTAATCTAATCATAATATGTGACATTCATAATATAATATGTGATCATGAATGATACAAATCCATCATAAAAAAAAAAAACATCAATGTAGTGAATTATAATATTTCTTAATCATAAATAGTATTGTGCAAATTAATTATGCAAATGTATATAATCATTATAAAAATGTCGTCTATATATCTATATATCTATAGGCCTGTGCGCTCTCATACGCCAATCTGTTCCTGGGGCTGTGGGAGAGGAGGATTTTCTTTACGGACCCCATCGCACTAAGTGAACGTGTACAAGCATGGTATAGATATATAGACGACATTTTGATTGTCTGGCAGGGTTCCCATGATGAATTGGAAACTTTCATGAAAAATCTGAACATCAACGATTTGAACATCAGACAGACTTACAAGGCGGGCAGAACAGGTATGGACTTTTTGGATCTGTCATTAAGTGTGGATACAGAGGGATATATTCAAACGGATTTATTCCGTAAAAGTACATCAGTGAATAGCCTGCTGCGGGCAGATTCAGCACACCCCAAAAACTTAATCTCAGGCATCCCCATTGGCCAATTTCTCCGCATCCGGCGGACTTGTTCCAGTGAGGATACATTTTTGAGACGAGCTGAGGAATTGGGTGAGAGATTCAGAAATAGGGGATATGGTGAACACTGCATAAGACGGGGGTTTCAACGGGCCAAGGAGACATCACGTGAACAATTGATCTATGGTTCCAACAGACAATCCTCTAAAAAAGAGGCAGATGTGGTTAGATTCGTGATGACCTTCTCCCAAGGACATCAGGGGGTAAGGAATGCACTCCAGAAATACTGGAATGTTCTTCGAATGGACACCACTTTACAAAGATGTTTACCTAAGAAACCCATGATTACTTACAGGAAGAACATAAATTTAAAAGAATTGTTGGTGAAGAGCCATTACACTGGTAAGAAACCAGAGAGGTCCTTTGGGTCCAAAGGACCCAAATGGGGATGCCGGCCCTGTGGAGCTTGTGTGGCATGTCCTAATATACTTCGAACTGACATGTTCACTAACTCCACAGGTGATAAAAGATATCGAATCACCCAATCAATTACTTGCAACACCATGGGTGTAATTTATGTGGCAAGTTGCCCATGTGGTCTGTTATATGTTGGTCTTACAAGCAGGGAGTTAAAAAGGAGAGTTCGTGAACATGTTTTGGGCATTGAAGCAGCAAGAGGAGAGGAGGATTGGAATTTATTGAAAACCCTTCCCAAGCACTTTAAGCAATATCACGCATGCAATGGATCCTTACTGCAAGTGAGGGGGATTGATAGAATCCACATCAATCCACGAGGTGGAAATTGGAAGCGTCTTCTAGCACAGCGAGAGGCTCGTTGGATCTTTAGTCTAGACACTATAACCCCACGTGGACTAAATGAGAGTCTCAGCTTTGCTTCATTCATATAATCATTAGAGATGAGCGAACACCTGGATGTTTGGGTTCGAGAGGTTCGGCCGAACTTCCGGAAAATGTCCGGGTTCGTGATCCGAACTCAACCCGAACTTCATCCCGAACCCGAACCCCATAGAAGTCAATGGGGACCCGAACTTTTGGGCACTAAAAAGGCTGTAAAAGACACCCAGAGGGATAATATACCGCAATAAATGCATTGCGATTACAACTTTGAGCTAACGATCACCATGGGAACGCCTCCTCCAGTAGAATGTACTGTCGGATCTGAGAATTAAGTTGAAATCGCAATGCGATTCTTATATATTTAGCTTAATCGCATGCAGATTTCAACTTAGCATTGCTAAATAATTCCATTCATATCGTTAACTTACTGAGTCAGTAAGTTAACGAATATGGATGGAATTATTTAGCAATGCTAAGTTGAAACGGCAATGCGATTAAGCAGATATATAATAATCGCATTGCGATTTCAACTTAATTCTCACATCCGACAGTACATTCTACTGGAGGAGGCGTTCCCATGGTGATCGGTAGCTCAAAGTTGTAATCGCAATGCGATTAAGAATACATAAGAATCGCATTGCGATTCCAACTTTTTAGTACTCAACTTTTAAAATCGTACACCACTTTAAGTTCCAAAGTTGCAATCGCGTCGAATAGAACTTAAAGCTGTCTCTTAGTCAGTTTTAGTATTGGTGTGTTGTAATAGAAGTTACATTCAGTACGCGAATATAACTTAGAGCAATACAGTCAACTTTACACTGTTAGTTTTATTATCGCGATAATACAACTATTCAAGAATCGTACGTATGCGTCTGTACGTGTGTGCGTTACTCGGACACTATTCTATTTTGCCAGCCACAGCTGAAACCACTGATTTATGGTATTGCTATTTTGGCAATTGAATTTAACCCCAGAAAATAATCTATCCTTTGCCAGACAGCAGACAGTATTATACTTGTCTAACCAAAGCTGGAACACCAGATTTAGGGATTGGTATTTGGGCAATTGTATTTAACCCCTTAATAAAATATAGAAATTTCTTTCCTGAGTTTCTAGGGGTGACAATTAGCACAGCCAAGCCCCTGATGTAGGATATAGCAAAAAAAAAAAAATAGTATTGATGGATTGATGGACTTGGTGGCAGCTTCTTCTGGCGCACCACAAGTCACAAAATGGCCGCCGATCAACCCAGAAAATAAGTGACAGAAAAACACTCTGTGCAGCCTAAAAACCAGCGAGCAAGTAACTAGCAGAAGTTCAATGATTCTCAGCTGTAAATTGATCCGTTCATTAGGTGCTGTTGCTGACTTTAACCTGCCTAATCTCGCCCTGACAGAAGCTGAGTCCTCTTCCTACACTAATCAGAGCAGTGTGACGTGCGGCGCTACGTGACTCCAGCTTAAATAGAGGCTGGGTCACATGCTGCACTAGGCCAATCACAGCCATGCCATTAGTAGGCATGGCTGTGATGGGCTCTTAGGGCAAGAAGTAAAACGCTAGCTGATTGGCTGCTGTGCAGCCCTTCAGAAAGCGGGAAGTAATCGACGAACACCGAACCCGAACCCGAACTTTTTTAAAAATGTCCGGGTTCGGGTCCGGGTCCCGGACACCCCAAAATTCGGTACGAACCCGAACTATTCTCGAACTGTTCGCTCAACACTAATAATCATGTTTTGGTGAGGCAGTTTGTGAATTGGCGTTGACAATTTTTCTTTGCTTTGGATTAAAATACACATAGGGCTATACAGCTCTTGTTTTTACTGGGACATTTTAATATTTAGTAGTTTAAACCTGTAGTAAGTTGATTATAACATGTTTTTTTATGTTTCATAGAAAGAATACCATCATCAATGTTTTCCATTTTGACATTTTGGAGTCTGTTTCCTGTTCTTTTCTTAATTTTCTGTGATGATCCTTGAAGCTCTTTAGAACAGCTACTGGAAAGAAAGTGATGGACCCTCCATTTTTTATAATGATTATATACATTTGCATAATTAATTTGCACAATACTATTTATGATTAAGAAATATTATAATTCACTACATTAATGTTTTTTTTTTTATGATGGATTTGTATCATGATCACATATTATGAATGTCACATATTATGATTAGATTGGAACCATGGTGGTAGTGAAAATATGAACAATAGTAATTATGTATTTATTTATTTTAACAAATTTTTAGTATGGATATGTATTCAAACTATTTACATTTATATTGCATTCACTTTGTCTAGATTTTTTGGTTTTTCTTCACTGAGCACGGACATTTTGAGCACTTTTGTTTTTGCACCACGCACTAGCACTTTAACGGTGATGGCACTTGCACTTGTATTAATTAGGTAGGACAGAAAGTTTATTTCTAAATAGGTGGACCTACTTGTTTGTCTCATGGTTTCCTTGGGGGAGTATTAAGTGCACGCATCCCTCCCGGTCATGTGACTTTGAGCTCGGTCGTGTGATCCGGAGTGATGCGTTTCCTGTTTATGTTACGACATATCCGGTTGGGCGTACGACGCGCTTGGGAGTCCGCTTACGTGGCGGGAGCGCTGGTCACGTGGGCGTGCTCACGGACGCTTCCAATTGACGTCAGGATGGTTGGATTAACCTTGATGGAAACACATGTTGATACACAGGTGTGACTACGTTTTTAATTATTTGGGTATATATGAGTGTAGAGCTGACTGAGCATTCAGCATTCCCCAGATGAAGCGATAAGAAGCGAAACGCGCGTCGGGAGAGAGGAGCAGGCACTATTTGCACTTTTCATGTGAGTGGTTATATTTTGTATCCCCTTATGCTTTATGTGTTTATGAGGGCGTTGATTATAGTATATACCACCTTGTATAGATATTAAATGGGGTACCATGGTTTGGCATTTTGCCTTGTGATTCTAACTACAATTTTGGTACAAAGCATAACGGGATTTGCACTCTTTAAGCTGTTACATTAGCCAACTGTACTCCTCTTTTTGGGCATATGTTAGCCCAGTGTATTTTTCTCACCACTGTACCTGTATTTTTAACGGTGGTTTAATTATGTATTTAATAAAGATTTATATATTTTATTACTGCATTAGTGCTTTCTTCGGTTAAATTGTGAAGGGACCTGTTTACAATTCATACCGCAGTCCCATATATTGTAGGTGTTACACTATATACAAAGACATATCACACAGTGAATATACAGTGCACATAAATATATACCAGCAGTGACTATGCCATACAAATAAATATATATACAGTACCAGCAGTGACTATACTGCACACTTAAAGATATACCAGCAGTGACTATACCACACATATAAATATGTATACCAGCAGTGACTATACCACACGCATAAATATATATCAGCAGACACGACGTTTCAACTCGCTAGAAGTCTTTATCAAGCATGCCTGATAAAGACTGCTAGCGAGTCGAAACGTCGCGTCTCTATGGTGGAATAAAGATATCTCTTTGGATGGACATCGGAGTGCTGCGATTTACTTCACTTTGTTTATTTATGCTGGGGGTCCGAAGGCCGGGACCTGACATCGCTTTGCACCGCCACAGAATGGACTACTGATCTTTTCTGATCTTTGATGGTGCTGTCTCACCCTGCCCTGTTCGTATACCGCACATGTAAATACATACCAGTGCATGAGCCACTACACTTCCACACACAAATCAACAGTAGTTGCTCCTGATAGTACAGCCTCTGCTTCTGTGCTGCTACTTGGTGCAGCAGGCGTAAGACTGTCCAGCAGTAGGTTTGATATTTTATACTAAGACTTTAAAAAATTATATATATACACAACAGTAGGTCTGATATTTTATACTAAGACATTTAAAAATATATTATATATATATATACACACACACTATATAAATATTATACACACATATCACATAAGTAAAGGTGTTTTTGCAACCTCTGTCATACATATAAATTCATACACATGACACACACTTATACATTTACATATTACACTTGCTATTCCTGTAGATAGCTGGATATCTGTCTCCGGACATCTCAGGAAATCAACTGAGGCAGCCATGGAGGTGAGGGGGACAGGACAGGTTTATTATAGTCTCCTCTATATATTCACTGTGTGTGAATTTTATAGAGTACACCGTAAAGCTATACTGCCCCTCCTCCTTCAAACGCTTAATGACTCTTGAGAGATGGTTTGCTTCCTCCATCTTTGAGGGAGGCTTTGATTTCTCTGATTTTGAAAAAGGATAAAGATAAAATGGAAATTGGGTCGTATCGCCCAATATCATTACTTAACACTGATTACAAGATATTAGCCAAACTGTTAGCCAATAGGTTGAGGAGGGTTATTCACTCTCTGGTACACCTGGACCAGATGGGGTTTATCCCCAAACGAAATATACAATCTAATATCCGTAGAGCTCTCCGAAATATTTACATTGGAAATGGGGAGGACCGCTCCATCCTGTCCTTGGATGCCGAGAAGGCCTTTGACAGGGTGGAGTGGTCCTTCCTGTGGGGAACTATGGACAGGATGAACCTGGGTGGAAATTTTATCAAATGGGTGCAACTACTTTATTGTGGATCCACAGCCAGTGTTAAGATAAATGGGACTGATTCCGAACAGTTCCCCTACAGCGAGGTACGCGGCAGGGCTGTCCCCTTTCACCTTGCCCTGGCCCTTGAACCCCTTGCATGTAAAATTCGACAGTCTAATAAGATCATCGGCTTTGGAGGGAAAGGAGAGGAAGATAAAATCAGTTTATATGCGGACGACATTTTGGTCTTCCTGAAACAAGGATGGAAGGCAGTTCCCTCCGTAATTAACATCTTGGAAGAATACGGTCTATTATCTGGATATAGAGTAAACTGGGATAAATCTGAACTCCTCCCTCTTGTTCGAGCGCCCCCTGCTGGCCCTTTAGGTATTAGGCCACTTGAACCCACTTACACTATTCGATATCTGGGCATTAGAATTAGCGTGGACTTGTCTAAATATAATCATTTAAATATTACCCCTATGATTAATAAGGTGAGGGAGAAGATCTGTACTTGGCAAAAGCTGCTATTATTACAAGCCAAAAGGATTGCATTAGTTAGGATGGTGATCCTCCCTATCTCTCTTTACCCTCTGACTGCCTGTCCGATATGGATTGATGACTCCTTCTTCGGCCTCGTGGAGAGACTGCTGAATGAGTTAATCTGGGGGAGGAGTAGGGTGAGAATTAAACAGAAATATCTTTGGCTCTCTGAGCGAGATGGGGGGCTTTCCCTCCCCTTTCTCCAGGGATATTATATTTCAGCTCAGATATTGTGGTGTGTGGGATGGGGGAAGGATTACCAAAACGCCCCTCTGATAAGTATTTTGTCAAAGGATTTTCAGGGGCCGGGTGGAGATATTTTCTCCATATTGGAGACTGGTCATTTGGGGAAAAAGGAAAAAAAACTGTGTTTAATTAGCGATACACTAAATAAGGTCTGGAATAAAATTAAAAAGATATTAGGCATAACTCACTCTACTCATTTTACCCCACTTTGGCAAAACCCTAACCTAAAAGAATTTATGTTAATCTTAGACTATAAATATTGGAATTGACGCTGTATTAACCGATTAAGTCACATCTCATCTCACGGTAATATTATCTCTCTAGATAACTTGATAAAAGACACAAAAGTCACTTTTTTAGATAGGTATAGGTATGCACAAATTAGACATACATATATGAAAACTCAGGATAAACGTCTCCTGACTATTAGGGCAAACTCTTTTTTGGATTATTGCTTTAAGCTCAAAGGGGCACAAATCACACTTTCTCAAATATATCACAGATATAAAAGCGAGGGAGGCTGGGGAGCTGAATTGGGCTCTGGAGATACCCTGGATTGGGAAATAATATATAAAAATATTTAAAAAGTATCGATCTCTCAGAAATATAGAATAATCGAGTTTAAGACTGTATATCGCCTATATTACTCCCCCGCCTTCCTCGCCAAAATTTATAAAGAAAAAAAGAGTGAGTGTTGGAAATGCCTGTCAGAAAATGCTGATCTGAGTCATATATTATGGAGATGTCCAGAGATAAGTATCTTCTGGACCTGTATACATGAGGAATTATCCAGACGATATAATGTCCAACTGGTCCTCTGTTTTTTGCAGGCAATTCTGAGTATTCTTCCCCCCTGGTAACTTAACGTCCCATCAGAGACGTTCCTGCATGGGGGCTTTATGGTTGCAAAAGTCTTGATAGTTAAATATTGGGGCACTAATAATAGCCCTAGTATTTCTGAGTGGCTGACTCTGATGGACACTATTGATGCTTATAGTTAAATAGCAAGGAAATCAATCTGGAATGGATGGGATCGCCACTTCTTATTCCTCTTATCCCTGGCTAACATAAGAGAGTCAAAAAATTTTGCCTGACCCCACAACGGTGAATAAGGGTGGGTGAATAAGGGTGGGTGGGTGATTAATATTATAATATTTCTATGTATAATTTTTATATATATTTTGCTTCTCTTTATTTGTAAGTTTTTTGTTGTGAGATTCTATATTTCTATTGAGAAAATAATAAAGATATTAAAAAAAAAAAGTGAATGGGGAGGAACAATTCCTACTGCAGTGGTTCCTGCCATATTCAGTTCTGTTGATTATCAGCAGTACATCCCTTATTCACAAGAAGATGCGAGGCAAATAATCGTACATCTTTTATCTTATCAGCTAACAGGCAAGCGATTGCATGTTTATCACTTAATCGGTGGCATCATCATACATGTCAGTTATCAGGAACGAGCATTCCCAATAACTGGCCTGAAAATCATACAGTGTAAAAAGGTCTTCAGTGGCAACATTTCCTTCCATCTTGCTTCCTGTTCATCAATGAGTGCGCTCCTTCACTGCAGAGGATAGTGCTTCATTGGTTATTAACACCTCCTGCCCCCCAGTTATAGGTTATATCTGTGCAACAGGCGCCATGCAGCAACTAATGAGCACTTATCTTACTAGCGGGGAAAGCACTCATTGGTTAACCTTTTAATGACCAGGCTTGAAAAGGCTATAATTACCAGACACTTTTTGTGATTGCAATTTTCTGCACATGATGGTTTAACAGTTGTCATTTTATTATTTGTTGGACTATCCAAATTGTTTTTGCTAAAATTTTAGGTGACACATTAGACTTTTTAATTTATAATATTTTAGTTTTATTTGGGGAACTTCCAATATTTTTTATTGAAGGTCACTTTTTAAAATAAAATCCGATCAGAAACTTGCATGTGCCCCAAAAATTGTACCAACAAAAAATACAGCTCATCCCACAAAATATAAACCCTTAAACAGCGACCTCAGCAGAAAAAAAAAAAAAGATTCTTAGAATATGGAGACACAAAATATAAATGTTTTTATGTTGCAAAAATAATATATAAATTTGGTATCACAATAATCAACTCAAAGAATAAAACCAATGTAATTTACACAACACAGTGAACCCCATAAAAAATTTAAAAAAAAAACACTGACAGAACTGCAATTTTTTTTATTTCTCCTTCAAAAGCCCTTCCTTTCTGAGCACTGCTGATTATCCAAACAGCAGTTTGCAACTATACATGCAATTATTCCATACTTGTAAGAACATGTGCCAAAAATTGTGAGGTGCTTTTTCTACTTTTACCTCTTGTGAAAAAAAAATCATGCAACTCATGGGGCAGGAGTAGAGTTGAGCGAACCTGCCTTTTGGCAGGTTCGAGTTCGGGTTTGGGGTTTAAGTGAATTACATAATGAATTCCGTTTGGCATGCCGGCATTGAATTACGTTATGGATTCCGTGAGAACGGAATCCATTAAATAATTCACTTAATCCCCAAATCCAAATAAAAGGCAGATTCGCTCAAATCTAGGCAGAAAGAAGGGGGAATACTAAATATTGCTATGGGACCCTATCAGATCTGTGCATGCCCCTGACTAGAGAATACAATGCAAGGCAAGCGAGCTGTACTTGGACTCAGAGAGACATTTAAAACAAGCCTCTGCAAGCCATGATATTTCATTTATAATTATCACTATAAAGTAGCCCAGTTCATGGGAAGCATTGCTGCTTGTATCTAAATGTTGCTTATCACATAATTGGTTTATACATTGGTTCGGCACTTTAGCAGTGAATTGCTAGCTCATAAATCTTGGTAATGTGCATTTATGGACATTAATTGTCTCCTATCAAGTGGAAATATCAGGTAAAGCTACTAGACTGTACAAAAATAATAGCATAAAACAAAACAAAATAGCATAAGAAATAAAACAACACCATTAACATAATATCTCCTGATGATAAGAAATGGCAAATGCCACGTGCATGATTGATTGTGCAGCATTATTCATTCATTATGTCATTCCGACAAGTAATGAATGCACCAGATAACTATCTATTTATATATTATACACTGCAAGACAACACAATGTTGTGAATGGAGCTACGCAAAATTTAAAAAAGCAGGAAACGTGCTAATCTTCTGCATAATAACTGTATGAGTGATGTTGACATAAACTGACTTTCCACAGGGTAGGAGAGTTAGATGACTGCATCTTAAAATGTATTAACCACATTGCTAACATTTTATCCTATTCAATTTTACATTTTGGATGCTCAGAGTGGACCACTTAGAGGGAGATTTATCAAGATCAGCACTTTCTGCGCTGGTCTTTATATCACCTGCGCTGTCCTAGGATGCGTCTAATTTATGATGATGCTTTGTGATAAATTAGGGGCAACCCTCTGCAGTCTATGCACCTAAACAGAAATCTATCACATCTCAGAGCCGCCATAGATTTCTGTCTTCATTCGCGTCAGAAAACTGGTATAATGATCATAAATTTGTTGGAGCATCTTTCTATATCCCATTCCCACCTGTACCATGTCCCAATTAGAGAAAGTGGTGAGGACAGTGTAAAATCCAAGAGATGCCACAATTTGCAGTTAAAAAGTCTCAAGCACATAAATTGCGACTTTTTAGAGCGACTTTTCAGGCGCAAAAGGGATGATAAATCCCCCCAAGATGTTAACTTATATTAATTTTAAAGCGTAAGAAATAGCTTAAAAATATTATTTTTCGAATATACTGTAGACTATTTATTGATTTTCTAATTTTATCACAAAAGATCCTCCTAAATGGATGCGATGTACGGATTCTCTGTGCGCTGAGGAAAATAGCACTTTAGGAGGCAGGAGTTTTGAGACATCCTTTTGTGATAAAATTAGAAAATCAATAAATAAACTCTGTTACAAAAAAATTTTGGGGCTATTTCTATCACTTAGAATTTTTTTAAATAAAACATGTATGTACACTTTAAAGAGGTATTCCCATCTCAGACAATGGGGGCATATCACTAGGATATGCCCCCATTGTCTGATAGGTGCGGGTCCCACCGCTGGGACCCGCACCTACAACGAGAACGAAGCGGGTGAGCGCTGTGGCGGTAGGACCCCAGATTTCCAGGGTCCATCCACCACCAAGCGCTGCTTCCATAGAAGTGAATGTGCAGCCCATGCTCCTATTCATTTCTATGGTGCAGACGGAAACACCGAACCAGCGCTCGGCTATTTTTGGTGACCCCATAGAAATGAATGGAAAGCGGCTGCGCATGTGCAGTGCGCCTTCCGTTGATTTCCCCCGCTCCGTTTTCATTGTAGGTGCGGGTCCTAGCGATATGCCCCCATTGTCCGAGATGGGAAAAACCCTTAAAAGAGGACCTTTTACCACTCCTGACATATGTTTTAGCAAATAATTGCATTTCACATTAAATGACCATCTAGAGCAGGGGTGCACAACCTGCAGCCCGGGGGCCACTATGCGGCCCCCAACCATCTGGTAACAGACATATATGTCTATGTCTTATGGCTGCTCACATGTATCTTTCATGTATTCTCCCATTAGATGAGGTACTACAAGTGTAACTAGACATTTATGATACATACTGTATGTTCAATATGCCAAAAATATATTATTTCAGTTGGTAATACCTCTTTAAGTTTTATTTTCGGCCCTTGGAATTGGTTCAGGCTGCTCACATGTATCTTTCATGTATTCTCCCATTAGATGAGGTACTACAAGTGTAACTAGACATTTATAATACATACTGTATGTTCAATATGCCAAAAATATAGTATTTCAGTTGGTAATACCTCTTTAAGTTTTATTTTCGGCCCTTGGAATTGGTTCAGGCTGACAATGTGGCCCCCAACCAAAAAATATTGTGCACCCCTGATCTAGAGCATCCATTCCTGTGATTTTATATTGTACCATTACTCTGTTATTCCTAGTAAAAGATTATGTATGAATTTCCAGCTGACTATTACCAGTTGGGGAAGTGTTGGTGCACAGTCTGATACTGTCTAATCAGCCATCAGTGGTAGGCTGTGCAGGAACACACCCCAACTGGTAACAGTTAGCAGTATTCATATATTTGTAGAAATAATAGAGGAACGGCACAACATAGAGTCATAAGAAAAGATTATTCAGCATGGCTATTTCATGTAGAATGAAAGTAGTTACTGAAAAAAACATTTCAGGAGAGAATACAGGTCTTTTAAAGTTACCTCCACTTAAAGGTGTTGTTCCTTCTCCAACCATCCACATCCAATTTACAAGTCCTGTCTAATAGACTGTATAAACTTACACATGACAATCTAAAGATGTGCTCATGTCTAAATTTACACCTATTGGTTGTCTGACTTTGCTTAAAAAACAACTACAATAAACAGAATTTTACCAGAAGAACCTGATACCAACTGCAAGGCATGGTGGTAGAAATATTATGGTTTGGGGTTGCTTTGTAGCATCAGGGCCGACCTTTTCAGCATTATAGAATCTTAGTATGAATGCTTTATTGTACAAGAGGGCGCTTTAGGATAACATGAGACCATCATAAAATCGAAGGTCAGTTGAAAGTGAACCCTGCCTAGATGTCGCACAGCTATAACTATTTTCCATGGGTTATCCAAGAGACTGTAAAAACATCTGCTAGAGGATTATTCCTCTAAAGAGGTAAATACCAGGTATCAGCGATTCAGACAGAAGCGGGCCCCTAGCAATGACACTATATAAACCCTTTGCTTTTCAAGAGCTCATCATAGAGCATATATTATGTCTAAGCCCCCATATAACTTATTGTATTGTCATTTAAACCTGCAGAGAACTGATGGTTCACCCAGTCTAATGTATTTAGGGAGTTCCCGACTCTCCCCCAGACAGATGATGCCTGGAGGAGAGAAGGACTAGGTAAACTGAATATTTTTGCCCCATCTTTTAGTTCTCCCGGGAGATAAGCCACCCCCATATGTTCTGGCAGGAGCTTTCTCTTCTCTCCCCATTAACAAAACATACAGACTTGGCCTAACCTAAAGTTTATGAGTATGAGGACGGAGGGAAAGAATAGGGAGAGACAGCCGACAGTCATTTAAAGTATTTGGCCAGCTGTACAATCTAATTCCACATTAATTTTACTGTGTTGTAATACCAGAAACATCCTACAGCCAAATGTGGCGCTGGATAAAAAAAGACCTTATTTTCTCATTAGAAGAAGTTAGAAAGTAACAGAGAATTTGTACTTAAACTGTTAATTGTTCTAAATCAAAGCGAGTGAGCTGCAGTCATTCACTTTTACTGGCAGTGGCAGGTAAATATTTAATGCTAATTTCAATACTCATTAGGCAGCAATTTGAGTAAATGTGTCGTCAATGGTCTTGTGGATTGTGGTAGTAATATGTTTACAGACAAGTGAATTATTATTAGGCTTGTATAAATTGTTTAAGTTCATGCTGGTATTTTAGAGTACGCAGATAAACATGCATGGCCGTAGACACATTATAATTCACAATAATAAAGATATATTACTACTAAAAGGGAAAACCTCATGACTATTTTATATTAGCGAGGTTCTCCACTTTACTATATTTCATAGCTTTAGTTGGTTTAGGCTCAGCTGAATGTGTATGTGTATTCTGTGGGGAGTGCAGAGAAAAATGCTGCCAAACAATTCTGGCAATGACTTATCTTTCGGAAGAACAAAAGTGTGTCGATATACCAGTTTAAAGGGGTTGTCTCCTATTGCCATTACTAAGGTGAGATTAGACACAGTCCCAACCGCCAACTAGCCGGGAAACAGTGGAGCGGAGTGTTGGCTGTTTCAGTAACTCCCATTGTGGTGCATGAGAGCTACGAAAACAGAGTGCCACTGCAAGCTATGCTCTTTCCAAGTTAGAGCTCCACTGTTTCTCAGTCGGCTGTTGGTCAGGACTGTGTATCATCTCCACCTTAGTAACAGAAAGATCAGACAACTTCTTTTGGCTGAGTTCACACTTCAGTCATTTGATCAGTTATTTCCATCAGTTATTGTGAGCCAAAACCAGTAGTAAAGCCTACTCAGAGATAAGGTATAAGGCCTCTTTCATACGGGCGTCATGTTTGACGCCCGGATAAGAGGCGGGTGCGTTGGCGGGAATATGCGCGTTTTTCCCGCGCGGGTGCAAACGTTTGTAACGCGTTTTGCACGCGTGTGAGAAAAAACGCCATGTTTGGTACCCAACCCGAAGCCAGACTTCATCACTGAAGTCCGGTTTCGGGTCTTCTGGAGAATTGATTATTTTCCCTTATAACATGGTTATAAGGGGAAATAATAGCATTCTTAATAAAGAAGGCATAGTAAAATTAAGTGGAAGGGGTTAAAAATAATAAAAGTTAACTTACCTTAGCCACTTGATCGCGTAGTCGTGATCTCTCCTCTCTTTCCCTGCATCAGCTAAGATCTACAGGACCTGTGATGACGTCACATCACATGGTCCAATCACATGGTCCATCTTACCATGGACGTCATCACAGGTCCTGTAGATCTTAGCTGATGCAGGAAAGAGAGGAGAGATCGCGACTACGCGATCAAGTGGCTAAGGTAAGTTAACTTTTATTATTTTTAACCCCTTCCACTTCATTTTACAATGCATTCTTTATTAAGAATGCTATTATTTCCCCTTATAACCATGTTATAAGGGAAAATAATAGAGATCGGGTCCCGTTGCTAAGCAACCATGCGGGAAAATCGCAATGCATCCGCACTTGCTTGCAGATGCTTGCGATTTTCCCGCAGCCCCATTCACTTCTATGGGGCCTGCGTTGCGTGAAAAACGCACAATATAGAGCATGCTGCGATTTTCATGCAATGCAGAAGTGATGCGTGAAAATCACCGCTCATGTGCACAGCCCCATAGAAATGAATGGGTCCGGATTCAGTGCGGGTACAATGCGTCCACCTCACGCATTGCACCCGCGCGGAAAACTCGCCCATGTGAAAGGGGCCTTAGGGTTTGTGCTCATTAACATATTTTTTTTCTGCATCCGTTCAGGTATTTTTTACATCCATTTATGCAGAACCATTCACTACAATGGGTTCGCAAAAAAAAGAAAAACGGAAATGACCCCATGTGCTTTCCAATTCATTATGTATGCATGTCTGTTCCACAAAAAAAGATTTTGCGAACAAGGATAGGAATTGTTACAAAGGATCCACAAAAGAACAAAAGAATGTCATACGGACCTCATCCGCATTTTTTGCAGATCCATGTTGTGCAGATTGTAAAATACATACGGTCGTCTGCGTGAGTCCTGATGTAAAGATGTGCACCTGTTCTATGTTTTTGAACCGCACCTAGTTTTGGATCACAATGGCTGATGGAAATAACTGATCAAATATCTGAAGTGTGAACACAGCCTTAACTCAATATACCAGCGTAAATTCAGTGCATTTTAGTGCATCAATAGCAGTGTACAGTGTGTTTGTTTTTAATACTCAAAAAAGCAATTGTAATTTTACTACCATTTACAACAAGTATGCCGTTTTTGGATGCTTGTTTAGAACAAGTTTCTTCTTTAGACCTGTTGATTCTGACACTATAATTTCTGTCTATAAACATAGGCAGGATTCTGCACCCTTTACGCTGGGTTCACACCTGAGCATTTTACAGCGCGTTCCTACGCGCTGTAATATGCTCAACAGGCGGAAACCCATGTTTCCCTATGGGCAAGGTTCTCACCTGAGCGTTTTTACAGCGCGTACGAACGCGCTGTAAAACGCCCTATGCCCAAAGAAGTACAGGAGCTTCTTTGGGCCGTATTTTCGCGCGTATTGTGATTGACGCCACAGTGGTCAATCACGCGAACGCGCGTACAATGCGCGTTTCCTATTTCCACAAAAGCGCTGTAATACGCGCGACAAAAACGCACATTAAACACGCGTATCAAGTACGCTCAAGTGTGAACCCAGCGTCAATCACACGAACGCGCATACGACGCGCGTTTCCTATTTCCACAAACGCGCTGTAATACGTGCAGCTAAAACGCACCATTCAATGAAAATTTACGTCTACAAATGAAATTACATATACCATGCTGCTACCATGCTTCAGCGGGTATTGGACTGGTGTCGCCATGCTCCTTTCAAACAATGAGTGGCCATTGAACAGCGGTGCTCCCAGACCCCTCTCGTGCTCTTGCCTTGGACAATGGGGCGGACTTCGACCGCACTCTCTGCCCACCCCACCATAGGTCCTACCTTACTCCAATTTCACAAATATACTGACATGAGCATGTTATCCCAGACACCTTCCTCATTATTTCCAGTCCTGGGACATCCAGATTTCCCAGTCAGTTGCTTTTCAGGTCCCTTTTTGTAATGGCGTTTGAGTGGTTAATGTCGAGCTCTCTTCTTTAGAACAACAGGGAGATGGCTCACATATTCCGAACTACAGAATCTGTCAGACCCTTGTGACCTGGGACAATAAAGAGCTGGGCAAATATCTAATTTCCTTTCCACGGTCCTCTCATCCCCAGGTTTCGACAGGCTTCTTACCCCTTTTGAAAAGGTGTACATTGGCTCAGGTGTATATCGACACTCCTTATCTGAGTTCTATAAGGCGTTGATAGTGCCTCATTTGGGTTTCCGCCCTCCATATGTCGACAAATGGAGGTCTGATCTAGCAGTAGCCATTCCCCCCGACCAATGGCCAAGACTATACCATCTCACACATAAATCATCCATAGTAAATTCCAGGAAGCTAGTTACAAATTACTGTCTAGATGGTACTATGTCCCGACTCGTCTTCAGAAAATGTTTCCCTCAGCATCTCCACTGTGTTGCCGATGTGAGTCGGCGCAAGGCTCTCTAATGCACACCTTTTGGCATTGCAGTAAAATCAAACCATTCTGGGAGTCGATACATAAGACCTTAGCCTCAATCTTCTCCTTTCCCATACCAAATACCCCAGGATTTTTTTTGTTATTCCTCTTGGACCTACCTAACCGCTTACTGAATAAATCAATCTTGCGTCACCCAGTTAGCGCAGCTAGGGCCCATATTCCAGCCAGATGGAAATCACCTACCCCACCCTCCATAGACCTCTGGGTCAACAAGGTAGAAAATATCCGGAGAATTAGAGGAACTGACAGCTCTTGAAAAACACCCATGAGGCATTTATCTCTGTATGTACTCCATGGTTTGTTTTTCAGAACCCCCCCGGAATATCAAGTTCTATTAGTTTAATGGAGGCCTCCTTCTTCACTTCATTCCATACTCCCCCCCCCCTTTATTTACTTGTCCTTCCCTACTCCTTTGTGTTACAGTTTGTCTCCCTCCTATGGATACTCCGACTTCCCTTTGTTTACGATATGTGTTGCACTTAAAGTATATATGATATCTTAATGATTGTTTTTATCCTGTCACACATGAACATCCTCAGGATTTCCTTGCCTCGACTTCCTTGGTATTATCTTGCTTTGTTGCATGTAGATGGAGTATTATTGCACTGTTTTTAATCTGCCCAAAATTGCCCCCCCCCCCCCCACACACACACACCTGTAATTTACATGTTTTATAATGATGATCAGACCTTTGTTCTTGTCTTTTCCAATTTTCTTAGATAAAGAATAAAAAAAAATGAAATTACATCTTGTCCCACAAAAACAAGCCCTCATACGGCTGTGTGGATGAAAAAATAAAAAAATAGTTATGGCTGGTAGTAAAAAATGAAAACGAAAGAAAGAAAAATAGAAACTCACCCAGTCTTGAAAGGATTAAAGGATCATGTTTTGCTGCTTGTTCATAGCAAGCAGTTTTTTTTACAATAGCACTGTGTGTATAAACACCATGTGCCCCCAATAAAAGACAATTTTGGAACGTTTTTAATTTAGAAAAAAGTATAACAAATTTGACGGAACAGTGTGTTTTTAAGCCAACCATGCGTTTTCTCACAGTTATACGTGTCAGTGTCACTCTGACATCAACTATTTATGTCATTGCATTAAAGAGCCTAAAATGGAGAAAAAATGTAAAACATGAAGTAAAAAAAGAGAAAGAAATGAGAGAAAAATATATAAGCCCTAGGAGTTATCAGAATGTTATATTCCCATTTTCACGACAATTGGCACACTTTTGATTTGAGTAGAATGGATTTGGTCTTATATAAAAAGATTTGACCTAAAAATAATTTCAAGAAATCTACTCATCTATCCCTATATTCTTTCCTCTTTGGGAAGAGGCTGAAATGGTTTTATTAGCTTTAGCTTGAAGAAAAGTTTTGGGGAAAAAGTTGTAATTATCCTGAGGATCACATGAAGCTTGGCATTTAAACATGAATAAACAAGGTGGATCTTGGGTGGATTTAAATTCAAGCCTATAGCATGAGATTGTTGCATGGACATTTGGCAGCTTTCAAAGTCATGAAGGATTTTGGGCTATTAAGCTCTATGTCAATGATTAGTGTTATGTACTGATTATCTAGGGATGACGATTAAAGATATGTCATTTAGGTCAAAGATAGGTCATTCACTAGTTAACATTATGTTAGCACAATATGGTACTATGGTGCTCTGAAACTACAATATGGTTCAGAGTGGGCAAAGTATGGCATTCAGTGGGCATATTTATTTGTGGCACAATTAAAGATGAGTGAAGTTCTTTAAAATTCAATTCGGCTGCTTTGCTGAATTTTACAAAATAATTTGCTTTGTGAGGAATGACTGTCACGAAGCACACTTCTTGTAACTAACAGGTGCAATTATGGGGAAAGGCGATTACGCTGCCCCTTAATTGCTGATCGTGGCATCTTAGATAAACATAAAGGCCTTTCAGGGATTAGATGAGTTAAAAAAAATTTTTTTATTGTACTTACCTTATCCATTTGAGCGTGAAGAGGCCGCCATGGCCATCCTGCTTGAAGATCCAGCACGAAGTCTTACACGGTGTGTGATGACAACATCATGCTGTCCCAACATGGTGACGTCTAGAGATGAGCAAATCAAAGCTGACAAAGTGGAATTCGATCCGAATTTCAGGAAAAATTTGATTCGCACCGAATCCGAATTTCCTCGTGATTCGTTGTAATGAATCACATTTTTTCATAAAATGGCTGCTGCACGTGTGAGGAAATGGAGCAAGGAACTCTGGTATGGCGGGATCACCCAAAATGCCATGCATGCAGCCAATCGGCAGCCAGCCCTGTGATGTCACAGCCCTATAAATACCCTCAGCCATCTTGGATTCTGCCATTTACCAGTGTACTTAGTGCAGAGAGAGACATCAGGCAGGCGCTAGAGACAGTGTTAGAATAAACATCATTGTGCTAAAAAAAGATTTACAAGTGCAGGGAAAGTATAGGGAGGAATCATTTCACAACATTTATGTTGAACAGGGTTCAGTAGGGGAGATTACAGCATGGGTAATAGGAACAATCCTATTACACCTTGCTGCACTGACTGAGGGTCTAAATTGCCATTATACAGCTCTGTAATTCCAGCAAACCATTCTTATTAGGGTGCAAGTGCTGTTTGAAACAGACATTAACAGGGTTTATTACAAGGAAATATTTCTATTTTTTATTTGCCCTTGTGCGGTACAGTTATATGTTCTAAAGCATTTTTTGGCTTGTATTAGTGGGGGAAAAAGGCATTATTAGCCGTTGTGTGGTGAAGTGCAAAAATGACAACCCTTTTTGTCGTGTATTAGTGACAAAAGTAAAATATATTTGCCGTTCAGCGGAGTAGTTATATGTTCTAAAGCCTTTTGTGGCGTGTATTAGTCGAAAAAGAAAAACTGTATTTGCAGATCAGCAGTGCAGTTATATGTTCTAAAGCCTTTTGTGGCATGTATTAGTGGAAAAAGAAAAAATATATTTGCCGTTCAGCGGTGCAGTTATATGTTCTAAAGCCTTTTGTGGCGTGTATTAGTGGAAAATGAAAAAATATATTTGCCGTTCAGCGGTGCAGTTATATGTTCTAAAGCCTTTTTTTGCGTGTATTAGTGGCACATAAAAGGTATTTGCCGTTGTGTGGTGAAGTGAGAAAATTGCAGCCCATTTTGGCGTGTATTGGTGGAAAAAAAAGGGCTCAATAGCCGTTGTGTGGTGAAGTGAGAAAATTAGAGACTTTTTTGGGGTGCTTTAATTTCCTTTTCATTTATTGGCGTGGGGAGTGGCAGAGGCCTAAATGTTTCTGGCGCAGGCACAGGTCACAGCAGAGTAAGGGGGAGTGGCAGAAGGAGTCGCAGCGAGAGGCCTGAGCTCCCAGTGTCATCTAGCGGTCCTGTCTTGACCAGTAACCCAGCAGTTCTTGAATGGTTGACTCGGCCACCTCTGTTTTAGATCCACTCATGTTTTTTTTTGGCATTAGCAATACTGATGGATTACTGACCAAATGCTGACCGAGTGAAGGCAGATGCTCAACAGACAGGATCCGTTTTTTGGGGGTTATTGTTCTGACGGATCAGAGAAAAGGCAAAATAATCAGTGACGTCAACTCAAACTTACTGCCGACACCCTCTCCACTCTGTCAGGGGGCTCTACTTGTATAAGCTTTTTATAGAACAGGTTCTGTAGACATCTATATGGAATCAACTGATGACGGTGTAAAAGGAGTTTGCTTCTTCTTGATTCTAACATCGACCTGTAAGGCTGAGTTTACACTTGAGTTATTTGGTCAGTTTTGGACCCGTGGTTGCCCAAATAAGTGAAGTGTGCAGTGATTCAAAGAGTGACGCCTGTCATCTGCATGTCATACGGACTCACAGTATTGTTTCACTACCAAAGCAGTCTCCCTATGCGTGTTACTGCAAGGCACAGTGTTCTACACCACTATAAAGGCTCTCTGCAGCCAGGAAATAGTAATTTTTTAACGAAATTCGCTGCAAATAAATTTGGATTGAAACAAATTTTTCCCAAAAATTGGGCGAATCGGGGAATCGAATTTTTGGAAAATTCACTCATCTCTAGAGGCTTTAATAAGAGATTTGGCACAGGATATTCAAGCAAGATGGCCAAGGCGGCTACTTTGCATTCAAATGTAGGAGGTGAGTATGATATTATTTTTTTTTACCACCATTTTAGGGAAAATTCGTTACTATGAAGCACTAGGAAATTCGACTTTGCAGCGAATAGTCTTTTCCCTGAAATTCAGATCGAAGCCCACTTCGGATACTTTGATTCACTCAATTCTACTGACAATCTGGGCAATGTACAGTACAATATGTATCCAGGAAATATACAGGTATGTATGGATAGATTTTGCATACAACTATCTAGGTGTTTTACCAGAATTTCCTTCAACTGTCCAAAACGCTCTTACTGCAGCATCCTCGATCACTCTTATTTGTAGATATAGGCCATTTAAAGGGATTTTCTGGCATAGATCATCAATATCTTATTGTTGAGGATCCCACTTCCAGCATCGGCGATAATCAGCTGTTTAAAGGGGCTGCATCGGTCCTATAAGCATGGAGTCCTTGTTAGCCGCTGTACTTGGAATTGCAGCTCAGTCCTATCAACTTGATTTAGATTGAGCTGCACAAATGTCATGTGACAGAAGGACATGACATAACAAGCCTAGGAAGAGGATAAGTATCATGACATCTTTAAGCGGGTGATCGGCGGGGGTGCTGGAACTTGGATCCCCACAATCACATACTAATGACCTATCCTGAAGATAGGTCATCAATATTTAAATTTGAGAAAAGCCTTTTGATACAACTAGTTAGCTGCTTTTGCCGTGATTTTTGTTTTACATTTGGTACTAGAGCAAATATAATATGAAGGTTTCTTTTGACTTTTATTTTTGTTAATATCCAAAAATATCCATCTTTAACATTTCCGATCTGAATGTGGTTTGGCAAGTTTTGCATAGATGTTACTGCCAACACATTTGCCAACAACTGCATCTTTACTTAGCACATAGAGCTGGACATTTCCTTCACTCACAGTGAACTGGGTGGATCCATGCGGAGTTGCTCTTGGAAGATGATGAATGGTATGGTATACTTCTTGTGTTTTCTCTGATTTTCTGCATAAGCTGATTAATGGAATGTGCCAAGTGAGGAAATTATGGTGTCTGTCTTCAGTGATGATATACTGTTCTTTCTGTTCTTTGGTGATAAAATGCATACTTGGCTCCTCGCTGTTACGTTGAATGCATTTCACGTTGTAATGAGTTTATTTGTTGCATAATTGTTCTGTGAAATTATGGCTCACTCGCATACATTGATCTATTCTTCTGTACGTACTATTTCTTCCATTCATTTTTCATGACTTTTTTTGGGGGTGTACGTAAAATGGCTGCAGCTACTTTATTCACTACTGTAGAATGATTTACTAAGGTATTTAAAGGGGATTTGTCACACTGAATATCGTGTCTGAGGTGAAGGCAGGATATTAAAGAGCAGGAGAAGCTGAGCAGATTGACATATAGCTTTGTGGGAAAGTATTTAGTATAACCTGTATATTTATATTCCTGCTCATTCTGGACTTTGAAGTCAAGGAGGCAGTCTTATCAGTGATTGACAGCCTTTGACCGTATATAAAGCTATTTATCAATTTGCTCAGCTCCACCTGCTCTATAACATGCTGCCTACAGATTACACTGCATTTTCATGGTCACAGGTTCCCTTTAACTTGGTGGCTTCTAACAATATGCTGAATTTAGCAAAATCTGTAAGGTATTTTATATGAAAACCTAAAACATACTATAGAAAGATAAAATTGTTTGTTAAAGTTTTTTTTTCCAGATTTTATGTAACTATAACCGGTGTTGCCTCCAACGTCACATTTTAAGAAAGGTAACAGTCTTCAGCTTTATAAACCTTTGCCAATACTGTTAACACCTAAAGCATAAATAGAAGGCAGTGAGTAATAATTTTCTAACTGACTACTGGGTCAGTTTACTAGTAAACACCCAACATAGGGTATTTCCTTTTTTTGGAGGAACTGGACAAACCACAATTCCATAGCTCAATTCTAGTGTTGAGCGCGAATATTCAAATAGCTAATTTTTTTTAGCAAATATCGGCACTTCGCAAATTCGCAAATATAGCGCTATATATTCGCTATTTCAAATATTCTTTTTTTTTTTTAAAGTTGTTAATCCTTGTTGCTCTCTGGTTGTCTTCCCACTTCCCAAAAGCTGTTCTTACCTGTCCAGAGAATTCCTGGCTCCCTGCCAGCTCCAGTCAATGTCCGTTGCCGCTTCTGCCAACTTCCTGTGTGCATGGGAATGCCTCCATGCTAAAATGTACTGTCGGATGTGAGAATCACAATCTCACAAATTTGACTACGTTGTAATCGCAATGCGATTAATATAACCTGAATTACTCGCATTGCGAATTCAACTTAGAGCTGGGTTCCTAATGGTTGTATTTCTAGAATATAGCGAATGTCACGAATTCACGAAGATAGCACTATATTCTCAATCTTCGTTATATTCTAGCAACAACCATCAGGAACTCAGCTCTAAGTTGAATTTGCAATGCGAGTATATGTTGGCATTGCAAATTCAACTTAGAGCTGAGTTCCTAAGGGTTGTATTACTAGAATATAACGAAAAAAACGAATATCGAATATAGCACTATGGTATGTAAGTCATCTTAGAGCTGGCTTCCTAATGGTTGGCTTGCTAGAATATAACGAAGATTGAGAATATAGTGCTATATTCTCAATATTAGTTAATTCTTCACAGATGCAAGTTGAATGTGCAATGCGAGTAATACAGGTTATATTAATCGCATTGCGAATACATGTTAGTCAAATTTGTGAGATTGTGATTCTCACATCCGACAGTACATTTTAGCATGGAGACGTTCCCATTGTGATGGGGACGCTCCATGCACACGGGAAGTTGTCAGAAGCTGCAACATGCATTGACTGAAGCGAGAATATAGTGAGAATATAGTGCTATATTAGTGAATTTGTGATATTCGTTATATTCTAGCAAGCCAACCATTAGAAACCCAGCTCTAAGTTGAATTCGCAATGCGAGTATATTTCGCATTGCGAATTCAACTTAGAGCTGAGTTGCTTGCATAATCAATATATGATGTTTTTAAAAAAGAAAGAAAAACACTTAATAGATGCAGATGGTGCCACATAGAGTCTTCACGGCTGATAGGGATAGCGGCCCTAGTGTGGGCTAGTACCCCCTGGGGTTAAGTACATCGGGCACAACACACCTAGCAGAGAGGGTGCCCTATGTCTTTTAAATGTATCTAATGTGATAGTGTGAATCATTCTGCATTAGAAGCGACTTCCAGGGTGTGCATCTATTAAGTGTTTTTCTTTCTTTTTAAAAAATGGACCGATAGGAATATACAAGTAACTACCTTTTGAATTTGCAAGTCATTATTCGAGAAGATGTTCGCATCATGTTGCCATAGCAATCTATGCGAGTCATGTGACTATCTGCTGGGATATACCATAGATATAAAAGGGAAAAAACGGTCACGTGACCCAGATGGCTCACATGATAAAGCTTCACTGACGCACACAAATAGATTGAATAAAGCGCATCTCTGAAATATTTAAAAGGGTTGCGCATAATAGATATCTGACATGGGAGATGCGCTCAATATATGCCTCCATCTCCACTGCATACGGCCACGGAGTGTCAGGATCATCTGCCTGTTCTTCCTTATTGCCCAATAACTCCTCCTGCTCCTCTCCTTTCATATATGCAGATAAACCACCCATTTCTTCATACATTGCTTGTGTGTGAATGTCCTCTTCCTTCTCCAGTTCAGCCCCTACGGGGCTCAGGTGGCGTGAGATGTAGGCACCATGTCCCCTGTCCCTGGCCAGTGAGATTCATCAGGATCTGCTCCATGATGTGAAGGAGTGGAATGACGTTGTTCATCTCGTAGTCCTGGCGAATGACAAATAAAGTGGCTTCCTCAAAGAGCAAACGGCAGGTGTCACACGTGAGCTGCTACTGGCTAACGTCAAAGTTACACAGGGAAATGTTCCTGTCTGCCTGCATCATCAAGAAATCGTGTATCAAAGACATGTAGAACAATAAATTTTGTGAAAAATTTATATAGAAATGTCGTTTTTTTAAAAAAAAATTACAACAGAAAGTGCAAAATGTCATTTTTTTGCAAAAATTTCGGTCCTTTTTGATTAATAGCAAAAAAAGTAAAAATGTCAGAAGCAATGAAATACCACCAAATGAAAGCTCTATTAGTGAGAAGAAAAGGAGGTAAAATTCATTTGGGTGGTAAGTTGCATGACCGAGCAATAAACGGTGAAACTAGTGTAGTGCAGAATTGTAAAAAGTGGCCTGGTCATTAAGGGTGTTTAAGCTGGGGGCTGAGGTGGTTAAGAGTCTCAACACGGCAATCCAAAGTGCAAAGCTCCCTGGGAAACAGTAATATGCAAAATTATTATTTGAAAGACAACTATCCCTCAAAGGAAGGAAAACCAAGCAACGGGGTGTCCCCATTACAGAGATCACCAAATCTACCATAATTAGTGGCCCCTATGTCAAGTTTCCGCTGTTTTACAAGCCTTAAGGATGTGACGGGGAAGACCTAAGCCAGTTATCCATCCACAGACAGTTGTTTCAGGGTGTTGCCCCTCATCAGTTTGGAGTAGTATTCTGGCTAACTGGGAGCAATGCCTTGGAGACTACTCAAACAAGACAATAGCTGATCTTAGGGAGACGAGCTACATAAAACACTGAGGAGCCTCATTTAAGAGTCACAACACAGCAATCCAAAGTTCCAAGCTCCCGAAACAGCCATATTAACTCTAAAATTTCTGTGTCAGGGGTGCCAAGGTAGTGTATTGCACCCACAAAAAAATAACTATAGGTCACCACAGTATAATAGCCAGATGAGATGCCTAACACTTTCCCTTACTTCAACTGCCTGCTTCCTGTCCCTGCAATACTCGTGATCCACTTTTATTGAGGCTTGGTCACATGATGCATGAGCCAATCACAGCCATGCCATTAGTAGGCGTGGCTGTGATGGCTTCTAAGTGCCCACAGCTTAAAAGCTTATTGATTGGCTCCCCTGCAGCCTTTCAACCATATTTTTTAAATGCCCGAACACCAAACGCGAACTCGAACTTTTCCGGCAAAGTTTGGGTTCGGTAACCGAACTAACAAAGTTCGGTACGGACCCGAACTTTACAGTTCAGATTTGCTCAACACTAGTCATCAGTAAAAAAAATCTCAGAAAAAAACTTTAACTAATGGTTTTACAAGTGGTACATGACATATGTGTGTTAACAGCCATTTATTAAATGGAGGATTAACCAAACTATTATCCAACTATTCTTTGGCAGCTATAGGGTTAATCCCTGATTCTTTTTTTCAATAATCTTGACTAATCCTAAATCACAAAAATAACAAGTATAAAATAAATGGTAGTAAATGTTAAGCCTTTACCATTTATTAACATTTATACATGATAAAAAAATGTCAAAAATTCAAAGGAACATAAGGATTTGATTAACTGGCCCAAGGTGGAAAATGTGCTTCCTGTCAAACATCATACAGCATGTCCGTGACAGTTCTGTCACGCATGTGGAAATGATCAACAGGTGAGAGCAGGTTAGCCTTTTATCTAATACTGACTCTGAATCAATGGCATTTTAATAGGTTGCAAAAGAGTAAGTCATTCCATATGTAATATAAGTTTGGAATTTGCGAATTAGGAGAAGAGATTTGTGTCCATCCTAATGAGTTCATAAAATGTGTTCTTTTTTCAGCTAAATTGCTAACAAAAGGCCTGTGTGATCAATTTATAAAGGAATAAGATAGGCTAAATATAACAGGATAATCGTTAAGGATATGGTGAGGTAAGGTCTTAGGTTAGAGATCTGTTGCAGGAACGTAGCAGTTCAGAAGTTGGGGGGACTGGGGGAAAGGGACCAGGGAGTGAGTGGGAGGGTTTGTGAGAGCAGGGAGCAGGGAAGTGTTAAAAGGGAGTACTATTGGTAAGTAGGATGACAGTTAGAATCGTGTCATGTAATGTACGTGGCCTTGGAGACAAACATAAACGTCAAGCAGTCAAGCAGTTTTTGACCAGGTACAGAGACAACTTCCTGCTATTATATGTCTGGTAGAGACAAACTCTACAAAATATTCAGTTGCCCGATTGCAGAGCGGATGGGCGACACAGACCTTTCACTCTACTTTTACTAGCTATTCAAGAGGAGTTTCAGGGGGTTGATTTTGTCTGTGAGGGATCTTCTAGTGATGATTATGGTAGGTATATTTTTATTTAAACTGGCATTTATTTATATACCGCCTCCTTTTCCTTTAAGTGTATTGACTGCCTTAACAATTTTTGCACACCAGTATCCAGAACGTCTTTTGTTAATTATGGGTGACTTCAATTGTGTCATTAATCCAGAAGTGGATAGAATATCTATGGGGGGAGATGGTCCCACTCTATCCCAAGGGTCCCCACTGGCTCATCTTTGTCAAGAACTAGAATATGTTTAAATATGGGGACGGTTTGGTAAGGGTAAAAAAGTTTACTCCTGCATAAGCAAGGGTGGAAATTCAATGTCCAGGATAGACCTGGCCCTGATAAATACAAACTACGCTTCATGTGTAAAATCAATGACGTATGATCAATTTCAGATCATGTACTGCTTGTGCTTGAGTTAACTATGCAGGGTAATAGATGCAAAGATAGGCCCCCATTTATATTCAATTCCCACTGGTTCTCTCAAATGGACAATCATTCACTAAGACATGAGATACAAGAATTTTGGAATAAGAACTACAATACAGCAAGAGTACAAGTAGTTTGGGATACACTTAAAGCCTATATAAGAGGAATTATGTTTAGTAATATTGTAAAATTAAAGAAGGACTATGGTAAAGAGCAAAGGGAGTTAAGAGAAGTCGCTGCAGTAGCTACAGAAGTTTACATTAGGAATAAATCAGGAGAGAATAGTGAAAATATGCAGAAAACGAGCCAGGCCTATACTGATTTTCTTGTAGAGAAGGCCCAACATAGAATTTTTTTTAAGGGACAAAAATACTTTGTAGAAAGAGGTAGACCAGGGAAGTTTCTAGCTAGAGTAATTTCTAATCAAGAACAAAAAAGGAGATAGGTAAGATCCGGTCCCCAGAGGGCCAAGTAACAGAAAAACCAGACAAGATAAAGGAAGCTATTAAAATACATTTCTCTGAATTATATAATGCGAATAAGGACATAACAGTAGGGGACATGGATTCATATCTGGATTCCATCTCTCTTCCAGGCCTTATGACTATTCAGAGGGAGACTCTTGAGTTGGATCTCTCTCTTGAAGTGCTGACAGGATGCACTAAAGGCCTGTTCGGGGAATTCCTCTCTCGGTCTAGATGGATTTTCCTATGAACTTTACCGTAAATATAGGGAGATAGTCTTTCCCTGACTTTTGAGGGTTTTACTTAATTCAATAGAGGATGGACAGCTCCCTGAAAGTATGACAGAAGCTGTAATAACACTGATCCCCAAAAAAGGGAAAGATCCGTTAGATATAGTCTTATAGGACTATCTCCTTAATAAACACTCATGTGAAATTATTCTCTAAAATCCTAGCAACAAGGCTATCCAAGGTTATCACAACAGTGATACATCCCGATCAAAATGGTTTTATCCCAAATAAGGGCACGCATCACAATCTGCATTGTCTCTTTGTTAACATTCAGTCAGTAGGGAGACTCTCCAGATCAATCCTGTCCTTAGATGCTTCTAAAGCATTTGACAGGGTAGAATGGGGTTTTGTTTGGAAAGTTCGGCTAAAGATGGGATTTGGCCCCAGGTTTATAAATATGATTAGACTTATTTACAGAACCCCTACAGCAAGAGTGAATGTAAACAGTAGTTTGACGGATACTATCCCTCTGAGTAGAGGTACCTGTCAGGGTTGTCCCCTGTCTCCATTGTTATTTGACATATATATAGAACCCATGGCTGCTGAATATTAGACAAGATTCCAGGATTAAAGGATTGTGGGACTCTGGGAACAGAGGACCGTGTTTCTCTTTATGCAGACGATGTTCTGTTTTTTATTTATCATACCGATATAATACTTCCTGAACTTATTCAGATAGTGAACAACTTTGGTGCAGTGTCAGGCTTTGATATTAACTGGTCTAAAAAGTGGTGAGAGTTGTTGACTCTTTTGAATATCTAGGGTTAACAATCTCTCCTAAAGTATAAAAGTTTGTGCATCTAAACTTGATTCCTCAGATTAGTAAAATAAGATCTAAAATTAACTTATGGCTCTGTTTGACCTAATCTAGGGCCGACAGATTATCCCTAGTGAAAATGGTAATACTGACTCAACTTCTTTATATTTTTACAAACTCTACAGTTTGGATTGAAGATAAATTTTACAAATTAATTGAAACCTTGATCAACGATCTACTCTGGGGAAGAAAGCGGGTAAGGCTTAAAATCAATTACCTATATAAACCGATCGAACAAAGAGGTTTAAATCTCCCTTTAACACATTGTGATATTTTTTTACTTCTAGAGTCTGGGTCACTTATTAGTTATAAGCAGGAATACAGGGAAACTATAAGGTTATTTATTAAATCATGGAGCACTATTAGAGTGTGGTTTGGGATTAAAGGATCACTTTATTTAACCTCTATGGCACAATTATTTTTTAGCGGAGTTAGAGAAGTTAGCAAATGAAAATTACTGCCAAAAGAATAATGTTTTTTTTTTGTTTCACAACTTGTAAACAATGGAGAAATACTTTCACTTTTGGAGATTACACAAAGAGAACACATAGTGAACTTATCCTGGTTTAGGTATTTACAATTGCGAGCCGCACTTTCTTGTATAAAAAGGAATCATTATTACACATAAATATTGACACATGCTTAAATGAGTTACTGGGAAATTAGGGATACAATTTAAGAATTTCAAATAAATATAAAAAGTATTTAGACACATTATTTAAGGGAATATATTCCCCCGGTCAAAAGGCGTTGGGAAAGTGATACACTGGGTCGGCCACTTGACTGGGGGAATATAATGACAAATTTTCGGTTAGTATCACATAACTTCAATCATGTGTTGGTTCAGTTTAATATCTTACACAGATTATATGTTACACCTGTCTGGCTCTATATATGTGGGCTGAGAAGCCACTTTAACTGTCCAAGATGTAATTTGTTGGGAGTAGAATCTCTCGAGTTTAGTTCTCATGTAATATGCCTACGGTTTGTTTATGGCTAAACTTGGTCAACAAAGTCCAAGGCAGAAGCTGCAGTGCATATTGCTCAATCTCGATGAGATTGCAGATGCGTTTTTTTTTTTTTTTTTTTATGCTTTAAGTACAGTATCAGGATTAAAGGCCAGCGCCAGGCGTCATACATGTACAGCTTCTGGTCGTTATGTGGTAAATAAGAAGGATTAATACTGTGGAGGCCTTTTAAATAGAGTCTTTACAGCAGGTCCATGGAAGTTTTACTAGTATTACTCTGAGACAACTTTAGCCCCCATAGTAATAATCCTCAATTATCCTCCATATGAAGCCAATTGCAATTCCTATAGCTAGGTACTGAGGGCAACCCCCCAGATCTCCCCCCCCCCCTCACCTCTATTTTCCACTTAAAGAAAAAAATTGCAGGGACACACTGAGCAGGGTTCATAGACAGTAGACTGGGTTCTGTATTTAGTTTCTCCACCCTGGAGTGACTCCTGGTTTAGAACTTGAGGCCTAGGATGGCTCTCACTTGTGCCTGGCCTTCTGAATGCATGGCAAACAAGTGCGTGAATGTCATTCACTGTGTCACAGGCAACGCATTGCACGCATCAATCCATCGACATTCAGTAAAATATTCTCTGAATGGTAATAGTGAGAGGTGCGCAGTGTGCCGCCTGTAACAGAGTGAATGACATTGTCTGTAACAGTACCCCCTTACAGTTTGAGGCTGGGGCAACTGCCACCCCCCCCCCCTCCTCCCCACGTTACGCCACTGACTGTCCACACTGATTGTCTACAGCAGTGGGGGGTGTGTGTGTGGAGGGGTAATTTATGCTTTAAAAAAAACATGCTCAATCGAACCAAGGAGTGTGGCAATAAGAGAGCTTTATTCTGAAAAATCATTGACTTTTAAAATCCAGTTATTGCTTAGAATTGCTAATTTCTTATGTTGGCCTGCCACCTGCTGGCCAAAATAAGAATTGCAGCTTTAATACCCTTAGTCTCTTCAGCGAGACTATGGTCATTGAATTCAATTACAGTCATCCTCATTAGCCACTTGATCACAGCATCTAAAGACTTTAATTCTGCAAGGATCTCTGCTGTTTGAAACAGTGGAGACCCGCAGGCCATGACACCCACTACACGTGCCAGGGGGCGCCATGTTTGCCCATCACTCAGGCGTCATACATGTACAGCGCTGGTAGCGAAAAATGTATCTGCCACTTAAAACTAGATATTTTCTGAACATGATTATGGGGGCAGCCATCTTACCTCAGTTGTTCTTAAGAGCATTTACAAAGCATTCAAAGGAAATGTATCACCAAAATTTTTATCTGCCAGTTAAAATCAGATAGTGACACGTTTCCTTTTTTTTCTAATCTGTTTTTATTTTCTGATTATAGACTGTTTTTATTTTATTTTCTAAACATGATTATGGGGCTAGCCATCTTGCCTAAGCTGTTCTTAACAGAATTTACAAAGCATTAAAAAATAAATTGCTTTAAAGCAGCGCCATGGGTCATATACACAATGGACATGAGGGGACCCTATTGACTTCTATGGGAGAGTTCTCTAGGCATGCTCTGTGACCTGAGTTCATTGTACAAGGAGAGAATAGATAAGCTCTGACAATGACTAGTTGTGGATGGAGGATCCTTTCTTAACTATAAACAGAGATGATATAATTGCAGACAGGATTAGAATCTGCAGACAGATAAGCAGGTAACTGCAATAAAGTGATCTGTACACACCAAAAAGTGGTGCTAATTAGACTTAGTGGCCAGTGTGAAAACTGCAGGTTTTTTGTTTTAGTTTAAATTCAAAAAGTGACATGGAAAATAAAAAATATCATCAAAATTATTTAAAAATATGTTAAACATAAAAAGGGATTTAAATAGCAGGAAATTTTTGATGGAACTTTCCCTTTAAAGAATTGCTTTATGGCAGCCCCATGGTCCATAGACCTAATGGTCCGGAGGGGACCTCATTAACTTTTATGGGAGAATGGTCTAGGCATGCTCTGTGACCTGTGCAGAGGTCATTGTACAAGAAAAGAATAGCAAAGCTTTGACAATCACTTATTGTGAATGAAGGATCTTGTCTTATCTTATCTATACACAGAGCTGATATCATTATAGCCAAAATTAGAATGACAGGGAAGCAGATAACTGCAGTAAAGTGATCTGCCAAATTTTGAATGGAAAGTATAACCAGCTATATTAGGATATGGGATGAAAGAAGATACTGTCAGGGACATAACTAGAATTCATAGAATCAAATCTGGTTTATAATAACCAGGGTGGGAAAGTCAACGGCTCACAGTACTCGCAAACACATGCGCTAATATCGAGTTGAGTCAATCGGGACCTTATAATAAGATTGATATATGTGCAAGAAGTTCAAGGCTTAAAAACCCACAGACACATGCACTAATATACAATGGAGTAGATCAATACCTTATAGTGAGATCAATGCGTGCGCAGAAGGTCGATAGACCAGATTTGACTCTACAGGTATATCCAGATTTTTCCAGTGTAGCAGCAGACTGGGTTTGGGAACCTAGCAGCGATTCCCCTTCGGGTGAGGAGTATAAAGAGGCTACAGTAGTGCGGGTGGGCAGATACAATATATAGAATTCATAGAACCCCATAGCAGTCATGGGTGGTTAAAGGTCTCTGCCACCTGGTCGTCAGTAAATGGAACTATAATAGTGCAGACAATAGAATATTTGTACTTAAGCATTAAAAATGTTAATATAGCCTTGAAGTGAAATGTGTGGTTTTACAACGCAACAGTTTTGGGAGCATATAACATTATTTTTAAAAATGTGAATCCCATTGTTGTATTAATATGCAGCTATGTCCCATTTTTTTTCTTGACTTTGTGATCATGGTGTGACACAAGTGTGGTCTTTCTGTTATAGTTGAAGGGATTTCATTGGATTAATATATTGATGACCTCAGAATGGACCTGACTCCTGGCATCCCACTGATCAGCGGTTTGAATAGACTGTGACACTGCAGCCCCTTCTATGCAAGTGATGTAACATTCATTGGACACATGGCCTACATGCAATTCATTCCCTTTCAAGTTAATGCGGCTGAGCTAAAATACCAAGCATAGCCACTTTACAAGGTACGATGCTGAGCTTAGTTAGCTGTGAGGAGGCCGCAATGCTCACCAGAGTGCTGAAGCCTCTTCAAACAGTTGATTGTCAGGGTGCCAGATGTTTTGAGGATAGGTGATCGGTACAGGACAGGACAGGAGTCATGGAAATTAAAGAGACTCTGTCACCAGGATCAACCCTATTAAACCAAACATACTGCCTGGTAGAGCTCATCATGCTGATTTTTGTCTGCATGCTAAACAGCTGCAGAGATATCAGTGTTTTTATTCGTATGCAAATGAGAATTTCGAGCACCAGGACTCGGGGCTGAATCATATAGCATCCCCAAGTCAGGGAAGTATGAGGGACTGACCTGGGGAATGCCAGTGATGGAGAGGCTGGCACGTGGATCCTCTGGGGCACTCTCTGGGTTCTTGAGGGACACAGCCAGGTGTAGTGTGAGGTGCCCTTGGTGTTGGTAGATTAACGTGCCTGTGGCTGGGTGTCCCTGATGTCCGTGACGCCAGTGCCAGTAACGGTGGCACACCGATTGATAGGTGGAATAATTGAGGTACAAGCTTGGATAGTAAACCAGAACTTCACTTTACTTAACAGTAGAGACAGCATACACTCTCTTGACAGTTCCTCAGAAGACAATGGTTTCAGCAAGCTTTAAGTTACAGTACATCAATGGCAGGCTTATATTTAGCAAGGTAATCACAGAGGGTTAAAGCAGGACTTGCAGTACAGGCGGCTTGCACACTATTCCTGACTGATTCTGACTAGGAATATATTCTTCTCCAAGGCCCCAATGCCCTATCTCTGGCTTATATCCTTGGGATAACAATTACTGAGTACCTCCTCTGGTATTTGTAGTACCTCTTGCTTTCTGGAATTCTTTGCTCTGCCTTCCCTCAGCTCACGCAGGCTGGTGACCAGTGATGTTCCTGCAGGGATCCTTATCCTGTTTGCAGCTTGACTAAGGAGGCAACACTTCTCCACTAGTCCTAGGGTCTGGACTGCTCCTTCCAGGGAATGACTCTTCCTAGGCTGGACCCTCTCAGGCTATAGGGCCTGGGCTGACTTCCACAGGCTCAGGGCCTGAACACTGAACACCTTCACAGGCTCATGGCCTGGACTGGACTGCCTTCAACAGGCTCAAGGTCTGAACTAGACTCCCTTCCTTCCCTGACTGGGCCTATATTAACTAGGGCTCCCTAGCTCCCTCTAGTGGCTAAAGCTGAGATGACACCCCTAGCAGACCTGCACAATGGCACATAATAGCAGTAACAGGGTTATAGGATTCATAAATAGGCATTACATTACATAGCATTTACTGAAAATGACATTCACCAATCTCCCCACAAATGAGGGGAACGTACGCACCCTAGTGACCCTTCTGTAGTGTCGGGCATCACAACTCCCGTACACTACAATCATTTGAGCACTGCCTTGTAACACCCCTGTGCTCTGCACACTCCCCTTTCCCATTGATTGACAGGGCTAGACAGCAGGATGAGGGCAGAGCCCTGTCCTAGAGCTATGTGCTAGCAATTTCATTTCACTTCGTACTATAGCTTCACCACACTTAGATCTGCTCAGAAAGTTGCATATTAATACTTTATTCATAGGCACAATATATGATTATAAAGACACCATTAATTTGTGATAGCTTATAACAGTGATGACTAACCTCCGGCATTCCGGCTGTGGTGAAACTACGACTCCCAGCATGCTCCATTCATTTGTATGGAGTTCTGAGAAAAGCCAAGCAAGTGTGCAACTTGGGAGTCGTACTTTTAACACAGCTGGGGTGCCGGAGGTCCATCGTAGGCTTATAAGCATGGAAAAAACATATATTTCTATGTGGTAAAGTTACAGTTTGGTGGTTAAGTGTTTGGTTTTGCATGTTGAGATCCCAGGTTTGAATCTTGGGAGAGACATCAAGAATTATTATTATTATTATTTTATTATTATTATTATTATTATTATTATTATATTTATTATCATATAGCCTTTTAATATTGTTTTAAATAAGCTAGAAAAAATAAATAACAGAAAGATAATGTACATCTGTCCAGGGACTTTAATGTGGGATCTCTATATGCAGGGTATACCACTATACCACTAAACTATAGAATTTCCACATAGACATATGAGTTTTTTCTATGCTTATAATCTAACACATATTACTGATGTCTTTCTAAACTCTGCCCTCAGCATGTCTAGTCCTGTCAAACAAGTGGAGGGGGGAGTGTGTAGAGCACAGGGGGTGTTACAATTCAATGCTCAGATGATTCAGTTCCGCCTCCTGGTGCTCCAATTGCTCATTTGCATATGGATAAACACAGATTTCTCTGCAGCTTTTTATCGTACTTTTTATCGTACTGACAAGAGAAAGGTATGGTTTAACCCCTTAAGGACTTATGACGTGCCGGTACGGCATGATTCCCGGTTCCTGCTCAGCCGGCAGTGATCGGAACAAGGTACCCGCTAAAAATCATTCAGCAGGTACCTTGTTACAATGCCCAAGGGGGTCCTGTGACCCCCCATATCGGTGATCGCTGCAAACCGCAGGTCAATTCAGACCTGGTCTGTGACCGCGGGGATCAGAGACTAACTGTTCCCAAAGTGTTAAATTTTAACTCCACCTGCAGCCCCCAATCATATTGTGGCTGCAGGGGAGCAGGGGGGGTAATGTTTCCCTGGTGGCTAGTGGTTTTAGCAGACTGTCAGCACATTGCTGAAACTCTGCTAAAAACTGCTGACATCTGTGCTGCAGAGCAGATGTCAGCAGTTTTAACCCCTTCCATGCTGCGGTCTGTACGGTGTACTGTACTGTATTATATAGACACCAGATCTACTGGATCTACAAGAACCAAGTGGGTCTGGGGAAAAATAAAAAATTGAAAAAAAAAGTTAAATAAAAAAAACACATATCCCTGAATAAAAATAAAAAAATTAATACACTACACATATTATGTATCGCCACATCCGTAAAAACCTGCTCTATAAAAATATCACATGACCTAACCCCTCAAGTAAATACCGTAAAAAATATGGTTTAAAAAAAGCCATTTTTTGTCACCTTACATCACAAAAAGTGTAATACCAAGCGATCAAAAAGGCGTAAGCCTCTCAAAATAGTAGCAATAGTAGTATCAAACCGCCATCTTATCCCGCAAGAAATGAGCCCCTACATAGGACAATGGCCCAAAAAAAAAAATCTCTCTCAGACTATGGAGACACTAAAACATGATATAAGTAAAATAAATTGAAAACAAAAGTGTACATATTAGGTATCGCCGTGTCCGTAAAAAGCTGCTATATAATAGTATCACATGATCTAACCCCTCAGGTAAATACAGTAAAAAATAAAAACAATGTAAAAAAAAAAACATTTTTGTCACCTCACATCTCAAAAACTGTAAAAGCAAGTGATCAAAAGGTTTTTTGCACCCAAAAATAGCGCCAATCAAACCATCATCTCATCCCGCAAAAAAGATATCCTACATAGGACAATCGCCCAAATAAATAAAAAAATATGACGTTCAGACTATGGAGACATTAAAACATTTTTTGTTTAAAAAATAATATTATTGTTTAAAACTTAAATAAATAAAAAAGTATACATATTATGTATCACTGCGTCCGAAACAACCTGCTCTATAAAAATAACACATGACCTAACCCCTTAGGTGAACACGGAAAAAAAAAATTATATAAATACCGTGTCAAAAGTCATTTTTGTCACCTTATATCACAAAAACTATATTAGCAAGTGATCAAAATGTCATATGCACCCCAAGATAGTGCCAATCAAACCGTCATCACATCCCACAAAAAAAATAGCCCCTACATAAGACAGTCTCCCAAAAAATAAAAATTTGAAATATGGCTTTCAGAATGTGGAGACACTAAAAATAATTTTTTTCAAAAATGCTTTGTTATGAAAAACTGAAACAAAAAATGAAAAAGTAGTCATATTTGGTATTGTCGCATCCGTAAGAAGCTGCTCTATAGAAATACTACAAAATCTAACCTGTCAAATCAACGATGTAAATAACAAAAAATAAAAACGGTCCCAAAACAGCTATTTTTTTGCAAATTTTCCATTTTAATCCCTTTTTCCATTAACAAAGCAAGGATTAACAGACAAAAAAACGTAATATTTGTTGCCCTGATTCTGTAGTTTGCAGAAACACCCCATATGGTTTTTGGAAGGCAGATTTTGCTGGACTGGTTTTTTGACACTATATCCCATTTCAAGCACCTCTGATGCACCCCTACAGTAGAAACTCTAAAAAGGTGACCCCATTTTGGAAACTACGGGATGAGGTGGCAGTTTTGTTTGTACTATTTTAGGGTAAATATGATTTTTGGTTACTCTATATTACACTTTTTTTTGAGGCAAGGTAACAAAAAATAGAAATTCTGAAATTTCACCTCCATTTGCCAATAACTCATGTGCAACAACTAAAGGGTTAACAAAGTTTGTAAAATCGGTTTTGAATACCTTGATGGGTGTAGTTTCTTAGATAGAGTCACTTTTATGAAGTTTCTACTCTAGGAGTGCATCAGGGGGCTTCAAATGGGACATGATGTCAAAAAACCAGTCCAGCAAAATCCGCCTTCCAAAAACCATATGGTGTTCCCTTCATTCTGCGCCCTGCCGTTTGGCCAGACAGTAGTGTACGACCACATATGGGGTGTTTCTGCAAACTACAGAATCAGGGCAATAAATATTGAGATTTGTTTGGCTGTTAACCCTTGCTCTGTTACTGGAAAAAATTGATTAAAATGGAAAATTTTCCCAAAAAAATCTAAATTCTGACATTTTATCTCCATTTGCCATGAACTCTTATGCAAAATCTAAAGAGTTAAAGACGTTTGTAGAATCAGTTTTGAATACCTTGAGGGGTGTAGTTTCTACAATGGGGTCATTTTTGGGTGGTTTCTATTATGTAAGCCTCACAAAGCGACTTCAGACCTGAACTGGTCCCTAAAAAGTGGGTTTTTGAAAATTTTGGAAAAATTTCAAGATTTGCTTCTAAACTTCTAAGCCTTGTAACATCCCCAAAAAAAAATTGCATTCCCAAAATGATCGATACATGAAGTAGACATATGGGGAATATAAATCAATAACTTTTTTTAGTGGTATTACTATGTATTATAGAAGTAGAGAAATTGAAACCTGGAAAATTGCAAATTTTTCCAAATTTTTGGTAAATTTGGGATTTTTTTAATAAATAAAAATGAAATTTTTCGACTCCATTTTACCACTGTCATGAATTACAATATGTGACAAAAAAACTGTCTCAGAATGGCCTGGATAAGAAAAAGTGTTTTAAAGTTATCACCACATAAAGTGACACTGGTCATATTTGCAAAAAATGGCCGGGTCCTTAAGGTGAAATAAGGCTGAGTTCTTAAGGGGTTAATTGGTGTGACAGAGCCTCCTTAACTTTAAAAGAAAATTTCCTTACAGTGATTTTCTCCATGTAATGTATGTCAACTGCACTAGGACTTTAAAGCATAGATAGAAAGGGTTGGAGGTGTGATTGTTGAATAGGTCTTATTCAATTAAGAACTAGGATCTTAATATCTTCTGGGTGTTATATTTGAACAAAATGTCAATGTATGCTGTATTAGCATATTTTAAGGTTATCTGTTTGATGTGCTACATTTGCTTTAGTTTTAGGACAGTACTATATATTCTACATTGAAATTTAAAATTGAAATTTTTGCCCTACAAAAAGGATTTCAGTGGTAAGGGACTGCAAGTGAGAAATAATTAGTGTTGACACACTTTAGTCAAGTTTAATTTCTCTTACCTTGAAAAAGCCCTTTGGTTAATGCTAGGAAGACAAAACCACTTCCAAGAACAATTATCTCCTGGGACCAGTCTAAAATTGTTACTATCCCTGCAACTGTCCCTAGAGATGAGAATCGTTGGAGACTGCACATGAGGTTAATTTAGTCAATCTCTATGTACGGTAACTTGGATAATAGCATGCACTGTATAATGTGCGCATATATGTGTGTCCAAGAAACATAAGAAATCATTCAGAGGAGTTCTAAGTTAACCACTCCAGAACATTGTGTGCTGATAGAGCCTGATTTCCAAAATCAAAGGATCTGGTTTTTCATACAGATTATCCAGTGACAGAAACTCTAATCACGCTCAACTGCAGAGATATCATACAATACTATGATGTCTATGATTGCCAATAGAGATGAGTGAATTTTTTAAAAATTCGATTAACCGAATTTTTCTGAGTAGATCTCAGTGAGGTGAAGCTATAGTACATAGAATATAGAATATATTATTTATATATATTTATATTTATATATTTTTATATATATATATATATATATATATATATAGATTCTAGGACACAGCTTGGCCCTCAGCATGTCTACTCCTGTCAAACAAGGGGAGAGGGGAGTGTGCAGAGCACAGGGGATGTTATCATACAATCATATCATACAGAGATATCATACAATGCTATGATGTCTATGATTGTCAATAGAGATGAGCGAATTTTGAAAAATTCAATTCGCTGGTTCGCCGAATATTTTGGGAAAAATTAGGTTCGATCCGAATATATTTGCGGCGAATTTGGTTCAAAAATGGCTATTTCCTGGCTGCTGAGAGCCCTTATATTGGTGTAGAACACTGTGCCTTGCAGTAACACGCATAGGAAGTCTGCTTTGGTAGTGAAATAATACTGTGAGTCGGTATGACATGCAGATGACATGCGTCGCTTTTAGAATAACTGCACACTTCACTTATTTGGGCAGTCACGGGGCCAAAACTGACCAAATACCTCAAATATGAACTCATCCTTACAGGTCAATGTTACTGTCAAGAAGAAGCGCAATCCTTTTACACCTTTGTCAGCTGGTTCCACATAGATTTAAACAGAACCTGTTCTATTAAACGCTTATAAAAGTAGAGCTCCCCCTGACAGAGTGGAGAGGGTGTCAGCAGTAAGTCTGTGTTGACGATACTGATTATTTTGCCCTTCCTCTGATCCGTCAGAACAATAAACCCCCAAAAAACGGATCCTGTCTGTTGAGCATTTGCCTTCACTTGGTCAGCATTTGGTCATTAATCCATCAGTATTGCTAATGCCAAAAAAACAGGAGTGGATCCAAAACAGAGATGACACGTGAACCGAATACTTGCATGTCTTCTGTGTTTTGTAACCACTCCTGCTTTTGGCTACCAAATCACAAGCCAATTTAGATGGTACTATACAGGCCTCAGAGCTGCTACACAGACAGGATCCGTTGTGCGTCTCATTTTTCCTTCCTTCTGACAGATCAGAAGAAGGGTCAAATAAATGATAATGTCAGCCAAGCCAAAAAGGCTAAATAGTGGCCCAGTCATAAAGTGGAGAGGGTGGGAACAGCATGAGAAGTCCACACAGTGGCCTTATGACATAGCGGTGAGGTGGAAGCAGCATAAGGAGACCACAGAGTGGCCCAATGACAGAGTATGGAGGTGGCAGGAGCATGAGGAGGCCACAGAGTGGCACAATGACAGAGTCTGGAGGTGGCGGCAGAATCAGGAGACCACAGAGTGGCAAGGTGACATAGTGTGGAGGTGGCGGCAGCATCAGGAGGCCACAGAGTGGCACGACGACGAGAGATTCAAAGGTGGCAGCAGCATGAGGAGGCCACAGAGCGGCCACTTCGTCTATTCATTTATAGGGAATATGGGACACAACAGAAGGTTAACATTTCTCAACTTTATAAAGTGTTGCTTAAAACACGATTTAATAATACACTTTCTCCTGCACAAAAGGCTTGGTAAATTGATTGTCAGGGAATTTCCCTCATTAGATTGGGATAATATATTGGCAAATTCCAGTTTACTTTCGTATAATTTTAATCAAGTTTTGGTTCAATTTAATATTAAATATTTTATACAAAAAATTAAGTGTTGCCTAAGATCGGAGAGAATCGGCCAGTCTTTTGTTTATTTGATGACGTGGTTGAGATGGAGAAAGTATTCCAAAAAACTATTTCTCTATACCTGGAGAAGATGAATCCTGTCAAGATTTTCGCAAGTGCGGTATTGGCTGCTCATCGAGCCAGATACTTCTGGGGGAACCTGCCTGGCATGAACAGGCCTCTAGTAGCTACAGACAATGAGAAGACAAAGCTTCAAGATTGCTTAGAGCCTAGAAGAGTAGCGAAGTTCATCAAGATTCAAACCGTACCAGCCCCTGGTCTCTTCGTCAGGGATAACATCACGAGTTCCCAGTCATCATGGAAAAAGCTTAGAATTAACGTTGAAAAATATATGGCATCAGAGGTGTGTGTGGACGCCATCATGATAGGACGGGTACCCCATCCAGGGGAGATTGTATATGTTGGTGACAAACAGAATATAACCAGAAAACAGATTGAAGAATGGGGACAATTTGATCTGATAATTGCCAGCAGTCCTTGTAATGACCTATCTGTGGTGCATCGGAAAGGCCTTTATAGGGTTAGTAGACAACTGATTTTTACTTTCCATGATTACTCAATAAAGTGCTGCCTAAGACAGGAGAGAATCAGCCAGTCTTCTGTTTATTCAACGATGTGGTTGCGATGGAGAAAGCATTTCAGAAAACAATTTCTCTCCACCTGGAGAAGGATCCTGTCAAGATTGATGCAAGTGCAGTATTGGCTGCTCATCGAGCCAAATACTTCTGGGTGAACCTGCCTGGCATGAACAGTCCTCTAGGAACTACAGACAATGAGAAGACAAAGCTTCAAGATTGCTTCGCGCATGAGCAGCCCCTGGCGCAGTGAAAAGAAACCAAGCTCCCCAGAACCTGTCCTGCTGCAGAGATCGTACAGGCAATAGTGGATTATAATTGGCGCATTTGGGTCGGTCGTCCCGGCCCGGCATCGCTGGGGGGCCCAGCGCTAACCTAAATGCCCACATACTGCGGCGGGGCATGGGAGCGTATACTTCCCTGCCCCGCCGCCTATCACCGCCATAGGCTTCAGGCCTAGTAGGCCTGAGGCCTATGTGGTGGTAGAAGCCCGGCATGCGCGATGACGTCATCGCACGGCGCACGTGATGACATCATCGTGATCCTGTATAGTGGCAAGCGCACACTCTGAAGTACGCGCGCCTGCCACCCCATTCAACATGTAGGTAAGTATTAGCTTTTTGTTTGTGTGTGCTAAATTGAGGGAGGAAAGGAGACATTAAGGGACAGTGGATGGCAGTATGGGGGCAAATTAATTAATGGATGGCAGTATGTAGGCAAATTAATGTATGGCAGTTGTGGGGGCAAATTAATGGATGGCAGTATGGGGGCAAATTAATTTAAGGATGGCAGTATGGGGACAAATTAATTAATGAATGGCAGTGTGGGGGCAAATTAATTAATGGATGACAGTGTGGGGGCAAATTAATTAGTGGATGGCAGTGTGGGGGCAAATTAATTATTGGATGGCAGTGTGGGGAAAATTAATTAATGGATGGCTGTGGTGGGGGCAAATTAATTAATGGATGGCAGTTGTGGGGGGAAATTAATTAATGGATGGCAGTTGTGGGGGCAAATTAATTAATGTATGGCAGTTGTGGGGGCTAATTAATTAATGGATGGAAGTATGGGGGCAAATTAATGGATGGCAGTATGGGGGCAAATTAATTTAAGGATGGCAGTTGTAGGGGCAAATTAATTTAAGGATGGCAGTATGGGGTCAAATTAATTAATGGATGGCAGTATAAGGACAAATTAATTAATGGATGGCAGTGTGGGGGCAAATTAATTAATGGATGACAGTGTGGGGGGAAATTTAAATAATGGATGGCAGTATGGGGGCAAATTAATTATTGGATGGCAGTGTGGGGGCATATTAATTAATGGATGACAGTGTGGGGGCAAATTAATTAATGGATGGCAGTTGTGGGGGCAAATTAATTAATGTATGGCAGTTGTGAGGGCAAATTATTTAATGGATGGCAGTATGGGGGCAAATTAATTTAAGGGTGGCAGTATCAGGTCAAATTAATTAATGGATGGCAGTATGGGGGCAAATTAATTAATGGATGGCAGTGTGGGGGCAAATTAATGAATGGATGGCAGTGTGGGGGCAAATTAATGAATGGATGGCAGTGTGGGGGCAAATTAATGGATGGCAGTGTGGGGGCAAATTAATGGATGGCAGTGTGGGGGCAAATTAATGGATGGCAGTGTGGGGGGAGATTACTATATGGGGGCAGTGTGGGGGAAATTACTATGTGGGGGCATTGTGGGGGAAATGACTATATGGGGCAGTGTGGGGGAAATACTATATGGGGCAGTGTGGGGGAAATTACTATATGGGGCAGTGTGGGGGAAATTACTATTACTGTTGGGGGCAGTGTGGGGGAAATTACTATATGGGGCAGTGTGGGGGAAATTACTATATGGGGGCAGTGTGGGAAAAATTACTACTGGGGGTAGTGTGTGGGAAAATACTATATGGGGCAGTGTGGGGTAAATTACTATATGGGGCAGTGTGAGGGAAATTACTATATTGGGCAGTGTGGGGGAAATTACTATATGGGGGGCAGTGTGGGGGAAATTACTATATGACAGCTACTCTGGAAAAGGAAAGGGGGAATCTGATTGGTTGCTATGGGCACCAGTTTAATAAATGACTCGAACTATGAGAAATCTAACGTGTCTGTGTAACGAACTCTGAGGAGACGAGATGCGGCTGGAGGAATTAGTCATGACTGTCTGGGTCAAACGGAGGAGAAGAGGAACGAGAATATCTACATGACAGAAGAAGTCCCTTGATGTTAGAGGTATGTGGTGCTGTATTCTCAGTACTGTAAGCTGCGTCTCATCTTCTCCTCCAAGTCTTTATCATAATCATATGTATTTTAAATTTGGCAACTAAAATTTTAATTTGTCATCTGCAGTCCTATGTACCAGCCCAGATAACTGTGATAACTTTCTGTGTGCAGATAATGTTGTACATGTTTCCTGCAGACCTATGTAACACCCCACATAACACAATAATTCACTGTGTTATGTGGGGTGTTACATAGGACTGCAGGTAACATCTATGACATCTGTACTCAGAAAGTTATGAGATGATGGGGTCAGACTCCTGGCACCCCTGCCAATAAGCTGTTTGAGGAGACCACGATGTCCCAGTGAGCGCCTCAGCCTCTTTGCTCCTTACCAAGCACAGCGCTGTCCATTTGATAGCACTGCGCTTGGTATTGCAGCTCAGACCCAATCATTCAGATGGGACAAAGCTGCACCTCAGCCATGTGAACAATGAATGTGATGTCATATGGCCGAGGAAGAGACTGTGACGCTCACAAAGCACCGCAGCCTCTTCATACAGAAAAAAAAACTGAAACTTAAAATGGACGGGGGGGGGGGAGGGGGGGGGCAGCCCCGGGCCTATCATGCACTTAATCTGCCCCTACGTACAGGCAGTAGTTAATGGCACGTTGCAGCTGGTGCAGCCTATCAAGCATATACAAAGTGGAGTTCCAGCGCGTCGGGCTGTCACAAATCAGATGTCTGATGGGCAGGTGGCGTAGCCACTGAACGTCAGCAAGGTGAGCCATGGCCATGTAAGATCTTCTAAAATGGCCAGAGATTTTCCTGGCCTGCCACAAGACATCCTGGACCCCGGGGTATTTGGCAACGAATCACTGCACGACTAAGTTCAGGACATGTGCCATGCATGGCACGTGTATCATTTTGCCCTGTTTCTACCTGCTCAGCAGATTGGCACCGTTGTGGGACACCACTTTCCCAACTGTCAAATTGAGTGGGGTTAGCCACTGATCGGCCTGTGACCGCAGAGATGAAAGCAGTGCAGGACTGGTTTGGCTCTTGGCTTTCAGGCACAACAGCCGCAGCACAGCATGGCAACGTCTCACCTGGCACGACGAATAGGTTCTGGGGAGCTTGGGGGGCGCAGCAGAAGAGGCAGTATCAGTGGAGAAGGAGGAGTCAGCCAAGGAGGAGGAGAAGAGGCAGGCCTGCATGCAATCCGTGGCGGTAACACCAAATCCACATGGGAGCCACGGGTTACATGCTTGACGGACATCAGAAGGTTCACCCAGTGGGCAGTAAAAGTTACGTATGTACCTTCCCTGCCCGTGTTTGCTAGACCATGTGTCTGTGGTCAGATGTATCTTGGCACCGGCACTGTGTGCCAGAGATATATTCACCTGCCGCTGAACGTGGCCATATAGCTCTGGGATTCCCTTCTGTGAGAAATGTTTTCCTTCCGAGGACCTTTGCAGTGTGCCAATGGCCACAAATTTTTTAAAGGCCTCAGAGTCCAGCAGTTTATATGGGAGTAGTTGGAAGGCTAGCAGTTCCGACAAGCCAGTGGTCAGCCATTAGGCAAGAGGGTTATCCAGTGTCATAAACTTTTTACCCTCGAACATTTGGGCCACGGAAGCCTTCTGCCATATGAACACGACGACAGCACGGTGGAAGGTGGAGTGGAGGACAAATGGGAGGAGAGGGTAGAAGGAGAAGATTCAGGAGGTGGAGCAATGGGAGTGTGGCTTTGTGGGTTTTTGACGGTGTTGCTTCCACTGGGCTCGGTTATGGAAGGCCAGGTGCCTGCTTAAGGTGGTCGTCCCTAGGTGAGTGTTGGACTTACTGCGACTTATGCATTGACAGCACAGGCTGCAGATGGCAACACTATTGTCAGCAGCTGACACGTTAAAAAAAGCCCACACTGCGGAGCCATGTGCCGGCGCCTTGGGAGCACCAGATGTGACCGTTCATGTTGGATGGCTCGATCCAGATGCATTTGCAGTCTGCTTTTTGTCTGATGTGCCCTGCGAACTCTGCCTACATCCCCTTCTCCTCCCTCTCTGCTATTCTATCTCTTCCTTTGAACTCCCCTCTTTTTCCTCTATCGTTGGCGCCCACGTGACGTCCATCAACACGTCATCATCGTCACCTTCACCACCACTGACATTTGAGATCTCGGAGTAGGCAGCAACAACGGGGACCTCCCTCCTTGGGCTGATCTGGGTACTGTCGTCAGATCGCTGGGTGGCGGCCATTGTTACCTCCTCTTCCTCATCTGATGCCAAGAATGGCTGCGCATCAGTAAGGTCTGGGAATGAATGGGGAAATAATTCCTCTGTCTCGAGTGGAGGGGCTATGATGGTGGTGGTGTCTTTGGGGTGCACACAGCAGAGAGTGAGGAGGGTACAGATACCGGATGAAGGCTGAGTGAGCCACTCAGCCAACTCTGGTGCATCCTTTGAAGTAATTGCACGCACCTTCTCCAACTTCCTACTTAGGATCTGACCTTGAGCACCTGCCCGACCCTACTACCCCTGGGGTATAGCCTGCCTCTTCCTCTGCCTGTCATTTTCAAAATGACCCTGTGCCTAAGTCCCAAGAGAAGAGCAGTATTTGTTGAAGCAGGTGTATTGCAGGCCTTAATCAATATTTGGTGTAAGCAGGTATATCAATTCCCTTTAATCAGTATTTTGTGGAAGCAGGTATCTTGCAGGCCTCATCAATATTTGGTGGAAGCAGGTACATCAATCCCCTTAATCAGTATTATGTGGAAGCAGGTGTATCGCAGGCGTCAATCAATATTTGGTGGAAGCAGGTATCTCAATCGCCATAATCAGTATTTTGTGGAAGCAGGTATCTTGCAGGCCTCATCAATATTTGATGGAAGCAGGTATATCAATCCCCTTAATCAGTATTTTGTAGAAGCAGGTGTATTGCAGGCCTCAATCAAAATTTGGTGGAAGCAAGTGTATATCAATTAGAGATGTCGCGAACATAAAATTTTCTGTTTGCGAACGGTGAACGCGAATTTCCGAAAATGTTCGTGAACGGGCGAACCAGGCGAACTGCCATAGACTTCAATAGGCAGGCAAATTTTAAAACCCACAGGAACTCTTTCTGGCCACAATAGTGATGGAAAGGTTGTTTCAAGCGGACTAACAACTGGACTGTGGCATGCCGGAGGGGGATCCATGGCAAAACTCCCATGAAAAATTAGGTAGTTGACGCAGAGTCGGGTTTTAAACCATAATGGGCATAAATCACCTAACATTCCTAAATTGTTAGGAATAACATGCTTTAAAACATCCAGTGTGTGTATATGATCAGGTATGATGTTGTATCGATCAGGTAGTGTAAGGGTTACGCACGCTTCACAGTGACAGACCAAACTCTAACAGACCAATCTCCCCATTTAACGCACCGCAAACAACTGCAAACAGTCCATTTGCACAACCGCAAACTCCCCATTTGCACAAGGTTGGATACCAAGCTAGCCATGTCCCTTTCCTTGTCCTCACTGACGTCATTGAAAGTCTCTTCCTCCACCCCGCCACGTACAACACCAAGGGTTGCCGAAAGGTGACAACAAGCCCCCTGGGACGCCTGCTGTGGTTGGTCTTCCACCTCCTCAAAGCCACTTTCCTCCTCTGACTGCTCATCTTCAGACTCCTCTCTCTGCGTTGCCACAGGTCCAGCAATCGACGACGACATGGCTGCTTCTGGTGGTGATGGTGACCACAACTCTTCCTCTTCAGGCTCATCTACGGCCTGATCCAGCATTCTTCGCAGGGCATGCTACAGAAAAAACGCATATGGGATTGGGTCGATGATGTTGCCTTGGGTTTGACTGACTAGGTTTGTCACCTCCGCAAAAGGACGCATGAGCCTACAGCCATTGTGCATGAGCGTTCAGTAACGGGGCCAAAAAATACCCAGCTCCGCAGAGGTTGTCCTCTATTTTTTTAAATTAAAAAAAATCTGTTTTTACCAGTTTAATCTCTGTTTTGTCCCATATCAGGAAACGGTGTATGGAATAGATTTTAGGAACAGGGAGATGGAAAAAGATGATTGGTCGGTCCTCTTCCTTCCAATTTGGGGCACTGCGCATGCGCCGTGCAGTGTACTGTGCCACCCTTTATTAATGGTGTGTTAAGTAGTACTATTCCTATCAGTTTAATCCCTGTTACGTCCCCTATCAGAGGACATGTATCGAATAGATTTTAGGAACCGGGAGATGGAAAAAGATGATTGGTCGGTCCTCGTACTTCCAATGTGGGGCACTGCGCGTAAGCCGCCCAATGTACTGTGCCACCAATACAAATAGTGTGAACTACTATTCTTACTATTTTAATCTTTGTTAAGTCCCCTATCAGCGGATGTGTATTGAATTGAATCCTTGCATGGGGAGATAGAGAAAAAAGCTTGCTCTGTCCGCTTCCTTCTAATTTTGGGCACTTGCAATGAAATTTGCCACCAATGCAACTAGTGTTAACTAAGTACTATTCCTATCAGTTTAATCTCTGTTTTGTCCGTTATCAGGGCCGGTGTAGTGAATATATTTTTGGAACCGGGAGACGGAAAAACACCCATGCTCGGTCCGCTTCGTTTGAATTTTAGGTCACTGCGCGTGCACCGTTCAATGTACTGTGCCACCCTATATGAGTGGTGGGCAGTGGGCACAGTACACTCTGTGGGCCTGACACTCACTTACAGGCAACTGCAATTATATTAAAGGGTAAAAATTAAATGACTTTTTTATCTGTAAGGTACTGTGCCACCCTATATGAGTGGTGTGCACACAGTACGGTCTGTGGGCCTGCGGCCTCTCACACACGGGCAGGCAACTGCAATATATATATATATAGAAAAATAAAATAAAAGCAGACTGATGTACCAGCCCTAAAAAGGGCTTTTTGGGGTGCTGTCAAGACGCTGTCCTTACAGCAGATAAGTCTTTGAGGACTGGAGTGGACACAGAACACTGGCCTAGTTAACGCTTTACCTATTAATTCTGCAGCAGCAGCACTCTCCCTGCTTTAACTAACACTGCAGCTTCAGAATGAATCTAAGATGGATGCTGTACTTGCTTTTTGATAGGAGGTGGGAGGGTCTGGGAGGGAGGGTATGCTGATTGGCTGGAATGTGTCTGCTGACTGTCAGGTACAGGGCAAAGTTTGCTTAATTATGACGTATAGGAGGCGGACAAACATCGCATGTGTTTGCCCGCCGTGGCAAATGCAAACAAGCGATGTTCGCCGGTGAGTTGTTCGGGACATCTCTACTAGTGAAGTGGTGCTGATTAGAGATGTCCCGAACTATTCGCCGGCGAACGGTTCCCTCACTGCGGCAGGCGAACATATGCGATGTTCGCGTTCGCCCCTAAACTTTATCATTGAGCAAACTTTGACCCTGTACCTTACAGTCAGCAGAGACATTCCAGCCAATCAGCATACCCTCCCTCCCAGACCCTCCCACCTCCTATCAAAAAGCAAGGACGGCATCCATCTTAGATTCATTCAGAAGCTGCAGTGTTAGTAGTTGTAATCGCAATGCGATTAATATAACCTGTATTAATCGCATTGCGAATTTAAATTAGAGCTGGGTTCCTAATGGTTGTATTGCTAGAATATAAGGAAGATTGAGAATATAGTGCTATATTCGTTATATTTGTTAATACTAGCAATACAACCATTAGGAACTCAGATCTACGTTGTAATCGCAATGCGATTACTATAACCTGTATTGATCGCAAGGCAAATTCAACTTAGAGCTGGGTTCCTAATGGTTGTATTGCTAGAATTATATAACGAAGATTGAGAACATAGAGCTATATTCTTAATCTTTGTTATATTCTAGCAATACAACCATTAGGAACCCAGCTCTAAGTTGAATTCGCGAATAAGATGTCCCAAACTATTCGCCGCCGAACAGTTCCGGGCAAAAATAGCTTGTGCGCGTTCGACGCGGCGGGCGAACATATGCGATGTTTGGTCCGCCCCCTTTTCGGCATCATTGAGTAAACTTTGACCCTGTACCTCACAGTCAGCAGACACATTCCAGCCAATCATCAGCATACCCTCCCTTCCAGACCCTCCCATCTCCTGGACAGCATCCATTTTAGATTCATTCGTAAGCTGCAGTCTTAGTGAGAGGAGGGACAGTGTAGCTGCTGCTGATTTAATAGGGAAATCGATAGCTAGGCTAGTGTATTCAGTGTTCACTCTAGTCCTGAAAGATTCATCTGATCTCTGCTGTAAGGACAGCGTCCTGACAGCACCCCAAAAAGTCCTTTTTAGGGCTAGTACATTAGTCTCCCTCCCAGACCCTCCCACCTCTCAAAAAGCAAGGACGGCATCCATCTTAGATTCATTCTGAAGCTGCAGTCCCGAACTATTTGCCGGCGAACGGTTCCCTCACTGCGGCAGGCGAACATATGCCATGTTCGCGTTCGCCCCTATACTTTATCATTGAGCAAACTTTGACCCTGTACCTTACAGTCAGCAGACACATTCCAGCCAATCAGAATACCCTCCCTCCCAGACCCTCCCACCTCCTATCAAAAAGTAAGGACGGCATCCATCTTAGATTCATTCAGAAGCTGCAGTGTTAGTAGTTGTAATAGCAATGCGATTAAAATAACCTGTATTAATCGCATTGCGATTACAACTTAGAGCTGAGTTCCTAATGTTGTATTGCTAGAATATAACGAAGATTGAGAATATAGCGCTATATTCTCAATCTTCGTTATATTCTAGCAATACAACCATTAGGAACCCAGCTCCAAGCTGAATTCGCAATGAGGTTATATTAATCGCATTTACCACAGGCTGAGCTAAGGTTGGGCGTGAGGTTCTTTCTATGACCGGATGTGGGGGTGGTAGAAGAGTAGAGATGAGCGAACACCTGGATGTTCGGGTTCGAGAAGTTCGGCCGAACTTCCCGAAAATGTTCGGGTTCGGGATCCGAACTCAACCCGAACTTTATCCCGAACCCCATTGAAGTCAATGGGGACCCGAACTTTTAGGCACTAAAAAGGCTGTAAAGTAGTCCAGGAACGGGCTAGAGGGCTGCCAAAGGCAGCAAAATGTAGGTAAATCCCCTGCAAACAAATGTGGATAGGGAAATGAATTAAAATAAAATAAAATAAATAAAATTTAACCAATATCAATTGGAGACAGGTCCCACTGCAAGGAATCATGCGTCATATCACTCAACACTAGAGAAGGCCACTTTCAGTTATTTCGGGCCCCAGCACCCAGACAGAGGAGAGAGGTCCCACAGCAAGGAATCATGCGTCATATCAACCACCACCGGAGAAGGCCACTCTCAGTTATTTCGGCCCAGCACCCAGACAGAGGAGAGAGGTCCCACAGCAAGGAATCATGCGTCATATCAACCACCACTGGAGAAGGCCACTTTCAGTTATTTCAGCCCAGCACCCAGACAGAGGAGAGAGGTCCCACAGCAAGGAATCATGCGTCATATCAACCACCACTGGAGAAGGCCACTTTCAGTTATTTAGGCCCAGCACCCAGACAAAGGAGAGAGGTCCCACAGCAAGGAATCATGCGTCATTTCACCCACCACTGGAGAAGGCCATTTTCAGTTATTTAGGCTCCAGCACCCAGTCAGAGGAGAGAGGTCCCACAGCAAGGAATCATGCGTCATATCAACCACCATCGGAGAAGGCCACTCTCAGTTATTTCGGCCCAGCAACCAGACAGAGGAGAGAGGTCTCACAGCAAGGAATCATGCGTCATATCACCCACCACTGGAGAAGGCCATTTTCAGTTATTTAGGCCCCAGCACCCAGTCAGAGGAGAGAGGTCCCACAGCAAGGAATCATGCGTCATATCAACCACCACCGGAGAAGGCCACTCTCAGTTGTTTCAGCCCAGCACCTAGACAGAGGAGAGAGGTCCCACAGCAAAGAATCATGCGTCATATCACTCACCGGCCCAGCACCCAGACAGAGGAGAGAGGTCCCACAGCAAGGAATCATGCATCATATCAACCACCGGAGAAGGCCATTCTCAGTTATTTCGGCCCCACCACCCAGACAGAGGAGAGGTTCATTCAACTTTGGGTTGCACCGCAAGATCATGGTAAAGTTAAAAAAATGATGATTCAATAAAGAAGTGCCCCGGAGTACAAGAATACATGTTTGAGGGGAGGCAGTTATAAATGTCTATTCTGCACAAGGGAGGGACAGGTCCTGTGGGATCCATGCCTGGTTCATTTTTATGAGCGTCAGCTTGTCCACGTTGGCTGTGGACAGGCGGCTGCGTTTGTCAGTAATGACGCCCCCTGCCGTGCTGAATACACGTTCAGACAAAACGCTGGCCACCGTGCAGGCCAGCACCTCCAAGGCATAAAATGCTAACTCTGGCCACGTGGACAATTTGGAGACCCAGAAGTTGAATGGGGCCGAACCATCAGTCAGTACGTGGAGGGGTGTGCAGACGTACTGTTCAACCATGTTAGTGAAATGCTGCCTCCTGCTAACACGTTCCGTATCAGGTGGTGGTGCAGTTAGCTGTGGCGTGGAGACAAAACTTTTCCACATTTCTGCCATGCTAACCCTGCCCTCAGAGGAGCTGGCCGTGTCACAGCTGCATTGGCGACCTCTTGCTCCTCCTCTGCCTTCGTCTTGGGCTTCCACCTGTTCCCCTGTGACATTTGGGAATGCTCTCTGGAGCGCCTCTACCAGCGTGTGCTTGTACTCGCGCATCTTCCTATCATGCTCCAGTGCAGGAAGTAAGGTGGGCACATTGTCTCTGTACCGGGGATCCAGCAGGGTGGCAACCCAGTAGTCCGCACATGTTAAAATGTGGGCAACTCTGCTGTCGTTGCGCAGGCACTGCAGCATGTAGTCGCTCATGTGTGCCAGGCTCCCCAGAGGTAAGGACAAGCTGTCCTCTGTGGGAGGCGTATCGTCATCGTCCTCCGTATCCCCCCAGCCACGCACCAGTGATGGGCCTGAGCTGTGTCGGGTGCCACCCCGCTGTGAACCTGCTTCATCCTCATCCTCCTCCACCTCCTCCTCATCCTCCAGTAGTGGGCCCTGGCTGGCCACATTTGTACCTAGCCTCTGCTGTTGCAAAAAACCTCCCCCTGAGCCACTTCTAACAGACTGGCCTGAAAGTGCTAAAAATGACCCGTCATCCTCCTCCTCCTCCTCCTCCTGGGCCACCTCCTCTTCCATTACCGCCCTAAGCATTTTCTCAAAGAGACATAGAAGTGGTATTGTAACGCTGATAATGGTGTCATCGCCACTGGCCATGTTGGTGGAGTACTCGAAACAGCGCAACAGGGCACACAGGTCTCGCATGGAGGCCAATCATTGGTGGTGAAGTGGTGCTGTTCCGCAGTGCGACTGACGCGTGCGTGCTGCAGCTGAAACTCCACTCCTGCTGCTGCTCGCACAGTCTCTCCAGCATGTGCAAGGTGGAGTTCCACCTGGTGGGCACGTCACATATGAGGCGGTGAGCGGGAAGGCCGAAGTTCCGCTGTAGCGCAGACAGGCGAGCAGCGGCAGGATGTGAACGCCGGAAGCGTGCACAGACAGCCCGCACTTTATGCAGCAGCTCTGACATGTCGGGGTAGTTGTGAATGAACTTCTGCACCACCAAATTCAGCACATGCGCCAGGCAAGGGATGTGTGTCAAACCGGCTAATCCCAGAGCTGCGACGGAATTTCGCCCATTATCGCACACCACCAGGCCGGGCTTGAGGCCCACTGGCAGAAACCACTCGTCGGTCTGTTGTTCAATACCCCGCCACAACTCCTGCGCGGTGTGGTGCCTGTCCCCCAAACATATGAGTTTCAGAATGGCCTGCTGACGTTTACCCGGGCTGTGCTGAAGTTGGTGGTGAAGGTGTGTGGCTGACTGGATGAGCTGGTGGAAGCAGAGGAGGAGGAAGCCGAGTAGGAGGAGGAGGCTACAGGAGGCAAAGAATGATGCCCTGCGATCCTTGGCGGCGGAAGGACGTGCGCCAAGGAACTCTCCGCCTGCGGCCCAGCCGCCACTACATTTACCCAGTGTGCAGTTAGGGAGATATAGCGTCCCTGGCCGTGCTTACTGGTCCACGTATCTGTGGTTAGGTGGACCTTGCCACAGATGGCGTTGCGCAGTGCACACTTGATTTTATCGGATACTTGGTTGTGCAGGGAAGGCACGGCTGTCTTGGAGAAGTACTGGCGGCTGGGAACAACATACTGTGGGACAGCCATGGACATCAGCTGTTTGAAGCTGTCTGTATCCACCAGCCTGAATGACAGCATTTCAAAGGCCAGTAGTTTAGAAATGCTGGCATTCAGGCCCAGGGCTCGAGTGTGGCTAGGTTGGAATTTACGCTTTCTCTCCAAGGTTTGTGAGATGGAGAGCTGAACGCTGCCCTGTGACATGGTGGAGATGCTTGGTAACGCAGGTGGTGTTGTCGATGGCACATCCTCTGTTTGGTGGGAGGCAGGTGCCAACATTCCTCCTGAGGCGGAGGAAGAGGCCGAGGCAGCAGCAGAAGAGGGAGCAGGGGGAGCCAGAGTGAGTTCCTTGCTTTTAAGGTGTTTACTCCACTGCAGTTCATGCTTTGCATGTAGATGCCTGGTCATGCAGGTTGTGCTAAGGTTTAGAACGTTAATGCCTCTCTTCAGGATCTGATGGCACAGCGTGCAAACCACTCGGGTCTTGTCGTCAGCACATTGTTTAAAGAAGTGCCATGCCAGGGAACTCCTTGAAGCTGCCTTTGGGGTGCTCGGTTCCTGGTGACGGTGGCCAGTAGCAGGCGAACTCTCTTGGCGGCGGCTGGTCTGCTTTTGCCCCTGCTCCCTCTTTTGCTACGCTGTTGGCTCGGTCTCACCACTGCCTCTTCCTCTGAACTATGAAAGTCAGTGGCACGACCTTCATTCCATGTGGGGTCTAGGACCTCATCGTCCCCTGCATCGTCTTCCACACAGTCTTCCTCCCTGACCTCCTGTTCGGTCTGCACACTGCAGAAAGACGCAGCAGTTGGCACCTGTGTTTCGTCATCATCAGAGACGTGCGGACTCCGATGAGGTGGTATTCCCATGTCCTCATCATCAGGAAACATCAGTGGTTGTGCATCAGTGCATTCTATGTCTTACACCACTGGGGAAGGGCTAGGTGGATTTCCTTGGGAAACCCTGCCAGCAGAGTCTTCAAACAGCATAAGAGACTGCTGCATAACTTGAGGCTCAGACAGTTTCCCTGATATGCATGGGGGTGATGTGACAGACTGATGGGCTTGGTTTTCAGGTGCCACCTGTGCGCTTTCTGCAGAAGACTGGGTGGGAGATAATGTTGTGAACATGCTGGATCCACTGTCGGCCACCCAATTGACTAGCGCCTGTACCTGCTCAGGCCCCACCAAATATCGCTGTAAATTCTGGCGGGTACTGTAACCTGAGGTAGTTGGTTCACTAGGATGTGTGGCTGTGGCAGAATGGCCACGTTCTCTCCCAGCACCAGAGGGTACACTAACACCACCACAACCGCGTCCGCGTCCCTTACTAGATGTTTTCCTCATTGTTACCGTTCACCAAGCACCACAATAAGGAAAAAAATATTTGGCCCAATATATTGATTTCAAATTTAGGCCTTTTTTTACAGGCACCTAACACTATCTGCCTATTTGTTTATGTAGCGTATTACACTAATCCAGGCACAGCAGTAACCACTGATTTAGGTGAATATCTCTATTAGGGCTAGTATTTAGGCCCTGGATGAAAGGTATCCTTTTATGGACAGATTTACACTTGGCCTGCAACAGCTGGGACAACAGATTCAGGGTATTGCTATTTTGGCAATTGAATGTCACCCCAGAACAAAATATATGTTTTGGCGGACAGTATTATATTTTGCCAGCCATAGCTGAAACCACTGATTTATGGTATTGCTATAGGGCAAGAAGTAAAACGCTAGCTGATTGGCTGCTGTGCAGCCCTTCAGAAAGCGGGAAGAAATCGCCGAACAACAGAACCGAGCCTGAACGTTTTTGAAAATGTCTGGGTTCGCGTCCATGTCCCGGACACCTCAAAATTCGGTACGAACCCGAACGATGCTCGAACTGTTTGCTCAACACTATAGAAGAGGACTACGAGGAGGATGATGCGGAGTAGGCGGAGGAAGCAACAGGAGGCAACAAATATGGTGATGGTGTCGTATGTGGTGGTGTGGGTGGAACATCCTCTGTTTGCTGGTTGCCAGTTGCCACGGTGACGCCAGAGGTGGAGGGAGAGGCCGAGGCAGCAGTAGAAGAGGGAGCAGGAGGAGCCCGAGACGATTCCTGTTTTTCAAGGTGTTTTTTCCACTGCAATTCATGCATTACATGTAGATGCCTGGTCATGCAGGTTGTGCTCAGGTTAAGAACGTTTATGCCTCACTTCAGGCTCTGATGGCATAACATGCAAACCACTCATGTATTGTCGTCAGGACATTGTGTGAAGAACTGCCATGCCAATTAACTCCTTGGAGCAGGCCTTAGTGTGCTCAGTGCCTGGGTGTGGTGGACAGTAGCAGGCATACTGTCTCTGGAACGGCCGCTGCGCTTTTGCACCCTGCTGACTCTTTTGCTGTGCTGTTGGCTCTGTGCGACCACCACCTCTTCCTCAGAACTGCACGCCTCACTAGCACGACCTTCAGTCCAGTCTGGGTCTAGGACTTCATCATCCTCCACATCATCTTCCACCGATTCATGACCACTGCACTCCTCGTCGGTCTGCACATTGCAGAAAGCCACAGCAGTTAGCACCTGTGTTTCATCATCATCAGAGACGTGTTGCGGCGGTTTTCCCATGTCCTCATCCTGCAACAAAGTGGTTGAGTATCAGTGCATTCAAGATCTTCCTCTTCTGGGGCAGGGCTAGGTGGATTGGCCGGGGAAGCCCTGTCAACAGAGTCATCAAAAAGCATGAGACTTTCCTGCATGATTTGGGGCTCTGACTGCTTGACTGATGCGCATGGGCTGCAGGTGCCAACTCTGAGATTTCTGCAGAGGACTGGGTGTTAGATACTATGAAGGAACTGGAGGCACTGTCAGCCACCCACTCTACTATCGCCTGTACATGTTCTAGCTTCACCATCCGTAGAGCAGCATTTGGGCCTAACAAATAACGCTACAGATTCTGCCACCTACTCGCGCCAGAGGAAGGTGTTTGACTTTGAGCGGTAGTTGGCGCTGAACGGCCACGTTCTCTTCCAGCAAAAGGAGCTCCACCAACACCACCATGACCATGCCCACGTCCCTTATTTGATTATCTCCTCATTATTTGCTGAAAGATTGGTCTCTCTCAGGTGTCAATTTACCTGCCACTAGTCGACAATTACGTTCGCTAAGGCAGTGCCCGTGTCATAAAAATGCTCTGTGGACCCAGAATAAGTTTTTTTGGGCCCAAAATACACTGATTCTCAATTTCTATGCGGAAATGTAAAAAAAAATTTGGTACGCTGTATGCCCAAGTGGTTTGTGGAACAAGAACAAGTATTTTTATAATAAAATACAGAAAATTAGTATTTCACTGCTGTAAATTGTAGGTAAAGGGCACGTAATGGACTGGGTTACGGACCCAGAGCGGACTTGGTCACCGAATCCTAGAAATGCAGTATTTGACTATTTATAAATTGGACATAATTAACTTCGCAGTGGATGCACAACTTCTTTCAGCCAAAAGCAAGCCAGGCATGCCAGCCCCATAAAATGCAGTGTCTATTAACTGCTGTACAGCTAAGAGCGGGTATTTAGACTATATGGACACGCTCAGACTTTGGGGACCCAGAGCAAGCGTCGGTCAGATCGGTGGCGAACTCCGCACCAAATACAGTATTTCACGGCTACACGTGTGTGCAAATAACCATTGCATCGTACCGATACAGCCCCAATTCTGTCAATGGCGTTCATGTACTGCTGCAGAATTTGCGTGAGTACTTTATGCTAGTGTATCTACACCCATGCTAGACTAAAGCCGAAGCAAGACACAGTCTTTTTTTCCCACAAAAAAGATAATGCACTATCTCTCAAGCTGCAGATGTAACTGCTGTACATTAAGCATGTCGAAAAGTATGCTCTGTATGGAGTCACCAGATTGAGGGACCCAGCGTCTGAATTTCGTCACCAAAACATACACCAATGCAGTATCTGCTGCTAGTAGCAATGTAAATATTCTAGGTGATTATACGCCGGAAGCACAACCGTTTTTTCGGCCTAAAACACTGCATTTTTCCTATGAAACCCCAAAATGCAGTTTTTAACTGCTGTACATTAAAAGTAGATATTTATATTATGTATGGACACCAGATTTGGGGACCCAGAACACGGATTTGGTCACCATAATTCACAAATGCAGTATTTGACTGCTATAAATTGGAAATAATTATTTAAACGACGGATGCACAACAGTTTTTATGCCTCAAACACAGCTTTTTTCAATAAAACCCCAAAATGCAGTTTTTAACTGCTGTACATTAAAAGTAGATATTTATACTATGTATGGACTCCAGATTTGGGGACCCAGAGCACAGATTTGGTCACCAAAATTCACAAATGCAGTATTTAACTGCTATAAATTGGAAATAATTATTTAAACGACGGATGCACAACTGTTTTTATGCCTCAAACACAGCTTTTTTCAATAAAACCCCAAAATGCAGTTTTTAACCGCTGTACATTAAAAGTAGATATTTATACTATGCATGGACTCCATATTTGGGGACCCAGAACACAGATTTGGTCACCAAAATTCACAAATGCAGTATTTAACTGCTAAGAAATTGGAAATAATTATTTAAACGACAGATGCACAACTCTTTTTTTTATGCCTAAAATCGTTAATTTCTAACGATAATTTGTTTTCCCTTAGTCCTAACAGCAGCACAGATGGGGTTAACCACCCCCCCCCATTTCCCCACTCCTGGTAGGTCCAGCAGAATGTTTAATGAGCCCAAGACTAATAACAATTAAGTATCCCCTTAAAAGGAGGGAGTCACGTCAACCCCAGCCCACTGTGTTTATAGCAAGAAAAAACTAGACTTACTAGGGTGGGAAATTTGTGTTCTGCTGTTAGGACTGAGGAAAAACAAATTATCGTTAGAAATTAACAATTACCTTACGTCCTACCAGCAGCACAGATGGGAAATAGCAAGAAGAAACCCCTAGGGAGGGCCATCCTGCCTGGCAGAACTAAGAATAGTCTGCCCAAAGGCCGAAAACTCAGCTAAACTGGCATCTAGTCTATAATGGGAGATGAATGTCGATTCAGAACTCCAGGAGGCAGCTTTGCAAATCATGTCGAGAGGCAGAAGACGCCTCTCGGCAAAAGAAGTAGCCACATCTCTAGTAGAGTGGGCCTTCACAAATTCTGGAGGGTCCAGAGATTGGGAAACAAAGGATTCCTTAATAGCCTCCTTAATCCACCAACTGACGGAAGGTTTGGATGCCTTACAGCCTTTAAACTTACCGGCAACAGGATTAGCTGATTCTCATCTTTCCTGAACTCCTTTCCTCCTTTTTATCCACATAGATCCGGAGACATCTCAAGACGTCCAGAGGATGTCTAGCAGGTTCCTCGGATGAGGTGGTAGATGTCGACAGAACCGGGAGGAATATCACCTATTTGACGTTCTGGAAAGAAAGAACTTTAGGCCTAAAATACGGGAGGAATCTAAGAGGACCCGGTCATGTAAGAAGATGGTATAGGGCTCATGTGCTGAGAGAGCTTGAAGCTCAGAGACCCTCTTGGCCAAAGTCACTGCAAGGAGAAACACAAACTTCCAAGTGACGAACTTGATGTCCACCTCCTCTAACGGTTCAAAGGGGGGAGATGCTAACCCCCTGAGAACTACTGATACATCCCATTGAGAAATGGGTCTCAGTACTGTAGGCTTTAATCTTTCAGCTCTTCTAAGGAACCATTTGATCAGCGGGTCCTGAGAAAAAAGCCTGTTAAGGCAAGCTGAGATGGCTGAAACTTGAACCTTCAGAGGAGAAGGGGCAGGGCCTCTATCAAGGCCGTCTTGCAGGAACTGAAGGATAGTGGAGAGGGGCGGATCTGCAGATGCCACCTCCGTTGAGGTACACCAGGAGGAAAATATCCTCATAATACGAGAGTAGGCTCTCTTGGTAAAGTCCGCTCAAGAATGAGACAGCGTTCTCAGGACCGACTCTGAAGCCCTTCTATTCTGGGAAGGGACTGATCAACCTTCAGGCTGTCAGGTTGAATCTGTGCAGATCTGAGCAGAGGTGAGTGTCACACGATACCAGGGTCTGCTGTGGGGGAGCATTCAATATAGTTCTTGACTCAGCTGGGTGAGCTAGGTAAACCAGGATCTCTTCGGCCAAAACGGTATGATGGCTATCACCGAGGCCTGATCCTGACGGATTTTCATCAATACCCTCAGAATCATGGAAAATGGAGGGAAGATGTAAGCCAGCCTGAACCTCCAGGATATTGACAGAGCTTCTGTCAAAACCTCTCCATCTTGGCATTGAATCTTGTTGCCATGAGATCCACCTCTGGCATACCCCACTTGAGGACTATCTGCTTGAATATCTCCGGATGTAACGACCACTCCACCAATGGAAAACCGCGGCTCAGCCGATCCACTATCATATTGAGGGAGCCTTGAATGTGGATCGCAGATAAGTGGGAAAGGTTCGACTCTGCCTAATCCAGAATCACCCCAATCTCTGACAGGAGCAGATCTCTGCTTGTTGATGTGACTGGACTTTCAGCGCTTTGCCCCGGATCTGAGGGGCTAAGTGAAGGAGGGCTAGCCGGATTGCGCGAATCTCACGGAGATTGGATGAAAGAAGCCACTTCTGAGGAGACCAGGTCCCGTGAACTGGAATGTCGTCTAGGTGAGCGTCCCAGCCTACTTGGGACGCATCTGTAGCCAATATGACCCAGGTTGGCTGGGTCATAGACTTCCCGTCTAAAAGATGGCACCACCATCTGAGGGAATACTGAGTTCTCCAAGACAGGGAGTGCAGGGAGTTTAGCCCGGCAGGGCTGCCATTCCATTTGGAGAGGACCTCCGACTGTAGAGGGCGGAGGTGCCATAGAGCCCAAGGGACTGCATCCGGAGACACTGAAATGAGCCCCAACATCTTCATGAGAGTCTGGATTGGGACTCACCGGGGAACAGAAAGGAACTTTGGCATATTCTGAATCCGGGATCTTTTTCTGGAGTCAACTGGGGTGGCATCCCAGCGGATTCGATTATGAAGCCTAGATATATTACTGAAGTCGATGGGCTCACGTTCCACTTCTGCCAGCTGATGATCCAACCTAGGCGGAACAGAAAGGAGATTGTTACCTGAAGAAGTTGGGTTAGGACCGCTAGAGCAGAGGCTTTCAAAAGCCAGTCATCCAGATAAGGAATGATGGTCAGTCCTTGACGTCTCAAAGCCGCCACCACAGAAACTACCTCCTTGGTAAAAGTGTGAGGGGCAGAAGAAATGCCAAAGGGAAGGGCAACAAACTGAAGATGCCTGATGACACCGGACACCTGGACCACGATCCTGAGATATTTCCTGGAAGCAGGATGGATCAGGATGTGCAGATATACATCCTTGAGGTCCAGAGTTGCCATCACGTCTCCAGGATTGAGAACGCGATCTACTGACCTGATGGTTTCCATACGAAACTTCACCTTCCTTATAAACCGATTTAATTACCTCAGATCGATAATCATCCAGAGATCTCCTGAATCCTTGTGAACCAGAAAAACTAGTGAATAGATCCCCCATTCTCCTGCCAGAACCTCCTCCAGAACCCCCTTGCAAAAGTAGTCCTGAATGTAGGCCTCCAGGATCGCCAGCCTGGCAGCTTGTAGAAGGTTGGTCTTGACAAACCTGTCCGGAGGAGTAGAGGTGAGGTTGATTAAATAACCCTCGGAAATGATGTTCAGGACCCAGGGATCCGAGATCTCTCGGATCCACTCTTCTCAGAAGTGGGAGAGACGACCCCTGACAGGTACATGAAGCATAGGAATGGGAAAGCTTACTGGCAGGACGGCAAGAGTAACGGGACTTATCCAAGTGCCTCGAAGAGGCCCCTAGTCAGGAGGTGGATTTTCCATCTTTGGCTCCTCCACGAGAGCGCGTCGAACACCTTTGCTGCGCTCTCCAGTCACTTCGAGACTTGCTTGCTGGCCAGACCTACCGCTGCGGTCTTGTCTGCTCTGCCCTCGAATGGACTGCTGGGGAAGGCTCTTCACCCTCTTGTCTGAAAGGCCCTCGATGATCTTATCCAGCTCCAAACCGGACAAATGGTTTGGCTCAAAGGGAAGGCCACATAAGCTGTATTTTGAGGAATTGTCAGCAACCCAAGGCTTAAGCCAAAAAGGCCCACAGGCCGACAAACCCCAAGGCCAAGGATTTGGCGGCTAGCTTTAACTGGAGCTGTGTGGTATCGCACAAAAAGTCCGTAGCCAGGTTTATGGTCTTGAAGGCAGCCAGTATGTCATCCTGGGAAACCCTCTGGTCCACGTCAACTTGAATTTGATTCAGGCGAGATCAGAGGAATGTAGAGACCTCAGAAGCCACTATGGCTGAGGAAGCGGAAGCCGCAGCTGCCGTATAACCCTGAATAACCCCATCTTAGGGTTGAATATGCAGATACTCTCCTGTCAAGGGGGTCCTGCAGGCTAGACCCATCGTCTGCAGGAACCAGAGTGCGCTTGGACAACTTGGCAATAGCCATGTCAAACTTGGGAATGGATCCCCATGAATCTACCAAGGGTTTAGCCATCGGTAACATGGATTTAAACTTCTTTGTTAAAACCGGACCCGTTCCAGGTTTTTTCCACTCTATAAACATGACAGAGAGGAGGGTCTCATCCGCTTTAAGGACACGAGGTGCCCGACGATCGGAAGCCTCCCCACAGTCAACATCATGGTCCCCCGACCTGATGGACTTGAGCAATTTCTGTGTCTTTTCAGGGGGGAAAAAACACAACATCAGCTCCTCCTCATCCGAGGAGGAAGAACCTAAGGAGACAACAGAAGGTCTCTTCACCAGGACAGAGGTCTCCATAGGGACCTGGGCAGGCATAGGAAGTCTTTTCATCCAGCAGGCTTATGACTCCCTTAATAGAGCCATCCACATAGGGCTTCACCCACTGATAGATATTCTGCAACATAGGTTCACTAGAGGGCAGAACCCTTTAACGGCAGCTGTCACATCTGGAGTAGGGACAGCTGTCCTCCAGCAGAGAGCTGAAATGGTAGCAGGATAGATGCTTCCCTTGGAACCCACTTTTCTGCCTTCCGAATCCTGCGGAGAAGACATCACTGCGGGAAACAAGGGACAAATAAGACACTTGTAAACCAGCTTTTGGACTCTGGGAGCTAGCTTAAAAAGCATGTGCAGCCAGAGACCGAACTGGAGCACACTGCTTCCTTAAATAGGGGAAAGGGAGCGATCAGCCAATCCATCCCCCCCCCCCCCCCCAGAGGAAGAATCTACGGATTTCATTAAAAATCTCCACAGAAGCAGAGGTCACTGTAAATCCTCCACAGGAAGAAGCATACGAAAAAAATACTTAAAATTTTCGAAAACATGAAAAAAATCGCGTCCGCGGAAAAAATCACGACCAAGAAAAATCGCGTCTGGAATACCGGGAAGTGACGCAAAGGAGAACCCCCGCGTCACTTCCGGAAGATGGAGGCGCCCAGGGATCGAGAATCCTGGACCGAGGTTGTCGCCAAAATACCCCAGCCAGGCGCAGCAAATAAGCTGCTGGCCAAACTGACAATGTACCTAAGAAAGGGCAACGCCGTTACCCAAACGAAAAAAAAAGCTCCCCGCACTTTCCAAAAGAAAGGGGGGAATAAACTGCCTAGTCCACCTATCCAGGAGGACAGAAAAAAAACACAGTGGGCTGGGGGTTGACTCCCTCCTTTAAAGGGGATACTTAATTGAGTTATTAGTCTTGGGCTCATTAAACATTCCGTCGGTCCTACCAGTCCACAGGGGGTGGTTAACCCCATCTGTGCTGCTGGTAGGACATAAGAGAACACAACTTTTTTCAATAAAACCCCAAAATGCAGTTTTTAGCTGCTGTACATTAACAGTAGATATTTATACTATGTATGGACACCAGATTTGGGGACCCAGAACACGGATTTGGTCACCAAAATTCACAATTGCAGTACTTAAAGAGGACCTTTCATCAGGGTAAAAAATGTGTACTAAGTATGCTGACATGTAGAGCGGCGCCCAGGGATCTCCCTGCACTTACTATTATCCCTGGGCGCCGCTCCGTTCGCCTGGTATAGGCTCTGGTATCTACTAGGACTTGGTTCTACTAGGAGGAGCCTAGTATACTTGGTTATAGTAGGCGTATCCCAGGCTGTACCGCTGGCCAATCGCAGAGCTCAGCTCACAGCCTGGGAGTTTTTTTTTCTCCCAGGATATAAGCTGAGCTCTGCGATTGGCCAGCACTACAGCCTGGGATACGCCTACTATAACCAAGTGATACTAGGCTCCTCCTAGTATAACCAAGTCCATGAAGATACAGGAGCCTATACCGGGCGAACGGAGTGGCACCCAGGGATAATAGTAAGTGCAGGGAGATCCCTGGGCGCCGCTCTACATGTCAGCATACTTAGTACACATTTTTTACCCTGATGAAAGGTCCTCTTTAATCACTATATATTGGAAATAATTATTTCAACGACGGATGCACAACAGTTTTTTCAGCCTAAAACACAGCTTTTTTCAATAAAACCCCAAAATGCTGTTTTTTACTGCTGTAAATTTGGTAACATAGTAACATAGTATATAAGACCGAAAAAAGACATTTGTCCATCCAGTTCGGCCTGTTTCCTACAAGTTGATCCAGAGGAAGGCAAAAAACCCCTGTGAGGCAGAAGCCAATTTTCCCCACTTAACGGGAAAAAAATTCCTTCCCGACTCCAATCAGGCAATCAGAATAACTCCCTGGATCAACGACCCCTCTCTAGTAGCTGTAGCTTGTAATATTATTACACTCCAGAAATAAATCCAGTCCCCTCTTGAATTCCTTAATTGTACTCACCATTACCACCTCCTCAGGCAGAGAGTTCCATAGTCTCACTGCTCTTACAGTGAAGAATCCTTTTCTATGTTTGTGTACAAACCTTCTTTCCTCCAGACGCAGAGGATGTCCCCTCGTCACAGTCACAGTCCTGGGGATAAATAGATGTTGGGACAGATCTCTGTACTGACCCCTGATATATTTATACATAGTTATTAGATCTCCCCTCAGTCGTCTTTTTTCTAAAGTGAATAACCCTAATTTTGATAACCTTTCAGGGTACTGTAGATCCCTCATTCCAGTTATTACTTTAGTTGCCCTCCTCTGAACCCTCTCCAGCTCTGCTATGTCTGCCTTGTTCACAGGAGCCCAGAACTGTACACAATACTCTATGTGTGGTCTGACTAGTGATTTGTAAAGTGGTAGGACTATGTTCTCATCACGGGCATCTATGCCCTTTTTGATGCAACCCATTATCTTATTGGCCTTGGCAGTCCCTTTCTGACACTGGTTTTTGCAGCTTAATTTGCTGTTTATTAAAATTCCTAGATCCTTTTCCATGTCAGTGTTACCGAGTGTTTTACCATTTAATATGTACGGGTGACTTGCATTATTCCTTCCCATGTTCATAACTTTACATTTGTCAGTGTTAAACCTCATCTGCCATTTTTCTGCCCAAGCCTCCAATCTATCCAGATCCCTCTGTAGCAGAAAACTGTCCTCTTCAGTGTTAATTACTTTACACAGTTTAGTGTCATCTGCAAAAATAGATATTTTACTGTGCAGGCCTTCTACAAGATCATTAATAAATATATTGAAGAGAATAGGGCCCAACACTGACCCCTGAGGTACTCCACTAGTTACAGTGACCCAATCTGAGTATCTACCGTTAATAACCACCCTCTGTTTTCTGTCACTCAGCCAGTTACTTACCCACATACAGACATTTTCTCCCAGTCTGAGCATCCTCATTTTATATACTAACCTTTTATGAGGTACGGTGTCAAATGCTTTGGAGAAGTCCAGATATATGACATCCATTGATTCGCCGCTGTCAAGTCTAGAACTTACCTCCTCGTAGAAGCTGATCAAATTCGTTTGGCATGACCGATCCCTCATGAAGCCATGCTGATATGGCATTATTTGCTTATTTTCATTGAGATACTCCAAAATAGCATCTCTTAGAAACCCTTCAAACAGTTTACCAACAATAGATGTTAAACTTACCGGCCTATAATTTCCAGGCTCTGTTTTTGGACCCTGTTTGAATATTGGCACCACATTTGCTATGCGCCAATCCTGTGGAACATTCTCTGTCAGTATAGAGTCCGTAAATATCAGAAATAAAGGTCTGGCTATGACATCACTTAATTCCCTTAAGGAATTCGGGGGTGTATGCCATCCGGTCCTGGCGATTTATCTATTTTAATCTTTTTAAGTCGCTGTTGTACTTCTTCCTGGGTCAGACAGGGCCCTTTTAATGGGGAATTTACTTTTACATTCTGCATTTCATCTGACAGTTTATTTTCCTCAGTGAATATAGTGGAGAAAAAAATATTTAATAGTTTTGCTTTATCCTCTTCGCTCTCTGCAACACCCCCCTCATTGCTATGTAGAGGGCCGACTCCTTCAGATTTATATTTTTTACTATTTATTTAATTGAAGAACATTTTAGGGTTAGTTTTACTCTCTTTGGCAATTAATCTCTCAGTCTCTAGTTTGGCAAATTTTATTAGTTTTTTACATATTCTATTTTTTTCCTTATAGTTTATCAGTGCTTCCTGACTCCCCTCCTGTTTTAGTGATTTATATGCTTTCTTTTTGTCATTTATTGCTTTCTTTACAGTTCCATTTATCCAAATTGGTTTCTTATTGTTCCTTAGCCTTTTATTCCTATAAGGTATGTACCTCTCACAATTAGATGTTACAATGCTATTAAAAATCTCCCATTTTATGGTTGTATTTTTTTTTGAGGACTTTGTCACAGTTAGTTAGGCCTATGGCCTCGCTTAGTTGGCTAAAATTTGCTTCTTTGAAGTTTGGCATTTTTGTTCCTCCCTTTAGAAACTCTCGTTTGAAGGATAATTGGAAGGTTATAACTTTATGGTCACTATTTCCCAGGTTTCCCCCAACCTGCACATCTGTTGTTCTATCAGGTCTATTGGTTAATACTAAGTCCAGTATGGCCATCCCTCTAGTAGGGGCCTGAACCAGTTGGGAAAGGTAATTGTCTTTGGCTATTGCCAAGAACCTGTTTCCTTTTTGGGATGTACAGCTTTCAGTTTCCCAGTCTATATCTGGGTAGCTGAAGTCCCCCATAATAATGACTTCATTATGATTTGCCGCCTCATCTATATCGTTTAGTAATAGATTTTCTGTGGACTCTGGTATATTAGGTGGTTTATAATACACTCCTATTAGTATTTTATTATTGTTTTTTGCTCCATGTATTTCTACCCACAGTGACTCCACATGTTCATGTCCCTCAGAGATGTATTCTCGAATTACGGGATTTAGACAGGACTTCACATAGAGGCAGACCCCTCCACCTCTCCGGTTTTGACGATCCTTTCTAAACAGACTGTAACCTTTTATATTAACTGCCCAGTCATAGCTATCATCCAGCCATGTCTCAGTTATTCCCACTATGTCATAGTCCTCCTCACACATCACTAATTCCAGTTCACCAGTCTTGTTAGTCAGGCTTCTGGCATTAGTATACATACATTTGACAGGTTTATGTGTATTTTTTACCCTACATCTTTCATTCTGAGCTGATTCTAGTCCCTCCTTCCATTCCTCCCCCAGTCACACTAATTTAAATATACCGTGTATGTATATTTATACCGTGTATGTACAACTGATTTGTGAAGCAAGGATTTAGCTTTTACCACTTTTACCACTTTTTTGTCAAAAAAATACACTCATGCGGGATTTCACAGAAGCAATGTAAAATATGTGGTTGGAATGAGTATTTCAGACTGTTTGGTGGACCTTGAATAACGTTTTTTTTCTATAAAAAAAAAAGAAGCACTATTTCCCTGCAGAAATATAAAATTTGTCGTTGGACGGTGTATGCAGAACTATTTTGTGGACAAGGAATACGGTTTTTCCCCAAAAATTACACAGATTCTCTATTTCTCCGCAGAAATTTCAAATATATATTTTGGCGGTGTAAAATAGGATTGGTGGATCAGGATGACCACTTTTTTTAAACTAAAATTAGTAAAATACACTAATGCACTATTTGATAACTGAAACTGAAAATACGGTTTAGTGCATAGTATACAAAAGTGCTCTGTGGAACCACAGATCCCAGACTAGACAAATGGACTATGTTACCCCTTAAACATACAAAAGGCAATATAGGGTACTTGAGCAGCCAGAAACAAAAGTTATTTTTCCTTCATTGAGCTACAAAATAGGATTAGGCTAATGTCCCTGGCTGGCTGGCACACATGTAGTACACTGCAGTGGCTAAAATGGCCGCCGAGCACCATCTCAGTAACAGATGGATTACAAAAAAAGATTTCCCTGGCAGTAGCTGGGTACAGAAATGTTGGATTGCTGAAGCTCCCTCCCTCTCTATTTTCTGTATCTTGTGGATTAAAGTAGCACAGGTTCTTCTGATTTCTGCCCTATTCTGTCCCTGATCGCAGCACCAGCATCCTCTCCATAAGCTCAAATCAGCAGAGTGATGTGCGGCAGTACGTGACTCCAGCTTATAAAGAGGCTCGGTCACATGCTGCACTCATTAGTAGGCATGGCTGTGATGGCTTCTTAGGGCAAGAAGTAAAATGCTTGCTGATTGGCTGCTATGCAGCTCTTCAGAAAGTGGGAAGAAATCGCCGAACAACGGACCCGAACCCGAACTTTTTTGAAAATGTTCGGTTTCGGGTCCGTGTCCCGAACACCCCAAAATTCGATACAAACCCGAACTATACAGTTTAGGTTCACTCAACTCTAGTGAGACCTAGTTTATTTTTTAGCTACTTCTTGCTTTAATATGTTGTTTATTCAGAGATGCTGCTCTGTATACCACTGTTCTTTGAACCATTCTTCAGAAAATCTGCAGATTGTTGCATCTGAAGATCCTTGGAGAGCTGCATTTTTTGTTAACTCATTCCATTTTGCACCATTGGCAAAAAAAAGAGGGAGAGGCGCTCATAGGGTGGTGAGTCCAAATTTCAACTTATAGGGTGATTTGGTTCTGCTCACCTTTTGATGGTGTCCATAGGAGGACAATGCATGCGTATAAGTGGTTTGTGGTGATCACAGTGGTCGGTCGGTGCTGCCGGTATCCGTACAATCCCTTTAACGGAGGTGCCTGTTCTCCTCAGGGTTGTTATGAAAATGGTGAAGTGTTTTGTGCCGAAGGCACAGTTGGAGGTGCTTCTTATGGCGCACAAATAAACAACCTTAAGTTCAGCACTTTAAAAGTTGAGTTATTTTTATTGGTGACAACGTGTTTCGGGATATTGCATCCCTTTCTCAAGTCTAAAAATCAGATAATAACAACATACTGGACAGAGTGTTGGGAATTCCCGGTGGGTATGGTAATAATAATGATAAAAATAAAATAATAATAATGATAATCATTAAAATGATAACAATAGCAAAAAGGAGATATAGAATGGAGTATAATCATAAGGTATGATAATTTACAGACATGGATCTATACATAATTTTGTACGTATTGTGGGGAGTCGCTCTGGTAGACAGCGGTGCGGGTGCAGTTTTGAGGCAAAACAAGGAGTCCAGATTGTGCAACAAACAGTGTTTTATTCACACTTGCACACCATAAATGAAAAACAGTCTCTTTGGTGACAGTTCACACACAACGGAAATAACGTGGCAAAACAAAAACAGGCCAACACAGGTTCAGTCACCTGGGAGGTGTAGGTGCAGGTTCGCACCGCGCTGTCGGCCCAGCCGCAGGAGAATCCAGCTTCAGGTAGCCAGGAACAAAACACCTCCTTGCTGAGCTCTTTCCTCCAGGACAGAGAACTCCTCAGCCCTGTTAGCAGCTCCAGGATAATCACAGCCTCCAGCTGCTGAGCTGGCTGAGCTTTTAAACCCAGCCCAAAACCAGGACTGGGTCGTGGGAGCAGCCACCCACCCTACACTTTAGCTGCTCCCGGTAAGAGCCGGCCCGGATCGGCTTTGCAGCCATGCTATTTAAACTCTGTCAGTAGCACTAGCTGCTGCTGACATCAACAAAAACGGGCTTTACCTCACCGAGGCTATGAACCTCGGTGACACATACCTGCCATCCACGACGGCACCCTGCACCTTACCACACACCCCCCTTTGTTCAACCCTGAGGGGTGGACACATGTGAGGCAGTGGACGCGGAAAGGGCATCTGCATTTCCCTGCAAGCGACCTGCCCTATGTTCCACGGAGAACTTGAAATTTTGAAGGGATAGGAACCACCTGGTGACCCGAGCATTCCTCTCCTTGGCCTGACTCATCCATTTGAGGGGGAATGGTCGGTCACCAGACGGAACCTCCTCCCTAACAGGTAGTAGCGGAGAGATTCGAGTGCCCACTTGATAGCCAGGCACTCCCTCTCCACTATACTATATCTGACTCGGCGGGACTGAGCTTACGGCTCAGGAAGACAACGGGATGTTCTTCCCGTTGACCTCCTGCGACAGTACCGCACCGAGGCCTACCTCCGAGGCGTCGGTCTGTACGACAAACTCCTTGTTGAAGTCGGGTGTCACCAAAACCGGGACCCACACAGGGCCGACTTCAACGCGGAGAAAGCCTCCTCCGCCTTCTCACTCCAGCTAACCCTCCCAGACTTTCGTCCCTTCAACAGGTCTGTCAATGGCGCTGCTATTGTGGCAAAGTGGGGCACAAACCTCATGTAGTATCCTACAATCCCCAGGAACGACTTTACCTGCCTGGTGGTGACCGGTCGGGCCAGCTACGAATGGCCTCTACCTTAGTTACCTGAGGTTTGATGACTCCTCGCCCAATTACATATCCCAGATATTTGGTCTCTTCCAACCCAATCGCACACTTTTTGGATTGGCGGTTAGTCCAGCTTTCCTCAGGGCATCCACTACCGCCTGCACCTTGGGTAAATGGCTTTCCCAGTCGGTGCTGTGGATGACTACATCATCTAAGTAGGCCGAGGCGCACCGACGATGTGGTCGCAGCACTATGTCCATTAACCTCTGAAAGTGGCGGGGGCGCCATGCAGGCCAAAGGGTAACACCTTGTAGTGATACAGGCCCTGCGGGGTAACAAACGCGGTTTTTTCCTTAGCCGCTCCGTTAAGGGTACCTGCCAGTACCCTTTAGTGAGGTCCAGCACAGAAAAATAACGGGCTTGTCCTAAATTTTCAACAAGCTCGTCTACTCGGGCATGGGATACGCTGCCAAACTTGGATACTTCATTTAACTTGCGAAAGTCGTTGCAGAACCGCAACGTCCCATCCGGCTTGGGTATTAGGACTATGGGACTGGCCCACTCACTTTTCGACTCCTCAATGACATCGAGCTTCAACATTAACTGCACTTCCTCCGCGATGGCCCGCCGCCGAGCCTCGGGTACCCGGTATGGTTTTAACCGGACCTTGGCCTGAGGCTCAGTGACGATGTCATGTCGGATGAGAGACGTGCGGCCAGGGAGGTCCGAGAACACATCCGTGTTCCGACTGAGGAACTCCCTGACTTCCTGAACTTGTGTGGAAGACAGGCTGTCTGCAATTTTTACCGTGGTTACGGCTTCACAGGCCTCGAACTGTGGGGCTGGACCCTTTTCACCTAGAAGCCCTGGCCGGGGGCTGTGGTCGCCGGCCGTGTCCCTATCTTTCCACGGCTTTAGCAAATTCACATGGTACACCTGCTCTGGCTTGCGCCGCCCTGGCTGGTGTACTTTGTAATTTACTTCCCTACCTTCTCGACCACCTCATAGGGGCCCTGCCACCTAGCTAGGAATTTGCTGTCAAGGGTGGGTACCAGAACCAACACTCGATCTCCCGGATTGAAGCCCTGCACTCCGAGCCTGACGATTATACACCCTACTCTGGGCTTGTTGCGCTGCCTCCATATGCTCCCGGACCAACGGCAACACCCTTTCTATCCGTTCCTGCATCTGGGTGACATACTCAATGACACTTTTGTGGGGGACAGGCTGTTGTTCCCATGCTTCCTTGGCGATATCCAACAGGCCCCGAGGGTGTCTGCTATAAAGCAGTTCGAAGGGCGAGAACCCAGTAGAGGCCTGGGGTACCTCTCGCACTGCGAACATGAGATAGGGCAGAAGCAGGTCCCAGTCCTTCCCATCTCTAGACACCACCCTTTTAACATATTCTTTAGAGTTTGGTTAAACCTCTCAACAAGACCGTCTGTTTGCGGATGGTAAACGGACGTCCGTAACTGCTTTATACGCAACAATTTACACAGTTCCTTCATTACTTTGGACATAAAAGGGGTCCCTTGGTCTGTCAGAACCTCTTTTGGCAGGCCCACACGGGAAAACATCTCCATTAACTCTTTGGCAATGAGCTTAGCTGAGGTATGTCGCAGAGGCACCGCCTCCGGATACCGAGTGGCATAGTCGAGAACTACCAGAATGTGTTGGTGGCCCCTAGCAGACTTTGGTACAGGCCCAATTAAATCCATAGCAATTCGCTCAAACGGTACTTCAATAATTGGCAGAGGTACCAGAGGACTACGGAAATGTGGCTGGGGGCTAGTTACCTGACAGGTTGGACAGGACTTACAATAATTTTCTACTTCCTTGAACACACTGGGCCAATAAAACCGCTGCAGTATGCGGTCCTGGGTTTTCTGCCACCCCAGGTGTCCCCAAGAACATGTTGGTGGGCAAGCTCCATGACAAGCTTGCGATACGCTGTGGGCACCACCAACTGTTCAACAGGTTCACCTCGGATTTGGTTCACCCGATACAACATATCCTGCAGAACAATAAATCGTGGGAACATTAATTCAGCCCCTGGTTTCTGGGGTTTACCATCAATTTCCAGCACATTCTCCCAGGCCCTGGTTAGGGTTTGGTCCCGGTGTTGTGCGGTCCCAAAATTTTCCCCGAGACATTGAGGTCTGCCAACTCAGGTCCCGGTGGCAAGTCCTCCGTGTCTCCCACCATTACACTCAGTGGGGTTGTCTCCCCACTACCGCTGCAGCAGTGGTCACCCCTACCGCTGGCCCTTCAGACTCGGGCTCCCAGGGTTCTGGCCTTCCAGGGGTATCAGGCCACTCTGCTAGGGTTACCCCTGTCTCAGGGCTATTAGTCACTTTCATCTCAGGCCACAGTGACGGAAAACCAGGGAAGTCTCTCCCAATTATTAGTTCATAGGGCAGCTTTGTGGAGATCGCCACTTCACAAGTCCAGGTGCCGACCGCCGTGGACAGAGACATTACAGCAGTGGATAGTCCTTTAAGTCTCCGTGTATGCACACCACACCCACTGTCCGGCCCGTATACTGGGTGGGCTGTACCAGGGCAGCACTTACCAGGGTTACCAGGCTCCCTGAGTCCAACAGCGCCACTGCCAGGTTATCCCCGACTTGCACCTGGCACAGATGACGATTGTCTATTGTCCCGGGATGCCGGTCGCACACAGTCTCCGGGCATACATGGAAGCCCGGTACCCATAATTAGTCTCCATGGGTTCCCCCACTGTGGACAGTTGGCCCTTATGTGTCCAGGCTCCCGACACTGCCAGCAGACCACTGGGGACGGATCTGCAAGAGGTACATCCCGGGCGGGTTTGGCCGGCCGCCGGACTGGGGTGGAGATTCCGGGTTTGACTGGCCCCTCCCAAAAGAACCCCTGCAGGTTTCTGGTGGCCTCATATCGCTCCACCAGGTCGACCATCTCAAGGGCATTGGTGGGGGATACCTGGCCGATCCAGTGTTGAAGGGGGTAAGGCAAGGCCCTCCAAAACATGTCAGCCAGCAGCCGGTCCAGCATAGCAGTCGGACTTAGAACCTCAGGCTGCAGCCATTTTTGCAACCTGTGCAGCAACTCATAGTACTGCGGCCTGGCGGGTTCAGCCACTTTGAAGTCCCACTGGTGGACCCGCTGAGCCCGACCAACACGCTTACCCCCAGTCTGGCCAGGATCTCCCCTTCACCGTGGAATAGTCAGCAGCCTGGTCGTCTGCCAAATCAAAAAACTTGCTGGGGTCCGGATGCCAGGAACGGAGCAACCACCTCGGCCCACTGGTCACGGGTAACTTTTCCCTCACGGCGACCTTCTCAAAAACCGCCAGGTACGCCTCAACGCCGCCTGCGGGGGTCATTTTTGGGATCGCCGCACGGACCGCTTCCGGGCATCATGGACGTGGTGGGACGCTCCTGCCGCCTGTAACGCCATCACATGTTGTAGCAGTAGTTGGTTGGTCTCCCGCTGCTGCACGTTAGCCTCTATGAGAGCCTTCACAGCAGCCTCCATGTTGCCAGAAACTCCTGCTTGCAGCTTTGCTGGCTTAATATATTCCATGCACTTTAGAAAAACAAAACTTCGGGCGCTCACGCCAGCCTCACTGCGCATGCCCGCATCCGACACCAAATGTGGGGAGTCGCTCTGGTAGACAGCGGTGCGGGTGCAGTTTAGAGGCAAAACAAGGAGTCCAGATTGTGCAACAAACAGTGTTTTATTCACACTTGCACACCATAAATGAAAAACAGTCTCTTTGGTGACAGTTCACACACAACGGAAATAACGTGGCAAAACAAAAACAGGCCAACACAGGTTCAGTCACCTGGGAGGTGTAGGTGCAGGTTCGCACCACGCTGTCGGCCCAGCCGCAGGAGAATCCAGCTTCAGGTAGCCAGGAACAAAACACCTCCTTGCTGAGCTCTTTCCTCCAGGACAGAGAACTCCTCAGCCCTGTTAGCAGCTCCAGGATAATCACAGCCTCCAGCTGCTGAGCTGGCTGAGCTTTTAAACCCAGCCCAAAACCAGGACTGGGTCGTGGGGAGCAGCCACCCACCCTACACTTTAGCTGCTCCCGGTAAGAGCCGGCCCGGATCGGCTTTGCAGCCATGCTATTTAAACTCTGTCAGTAGCACTAGCTGCTGCTGACATCAACAAAAACGGGCTCTTACCTCACCGAGGCTATGAACCTCGGTGACACATACCTGCCATCCACGACGGCACCCTGCACCTTACCACAGTATGTATATATATATATATATATATATATATATATATACTCACACATGTAGACAATACTGAAACACTTGATGTGGGATTGGATCTCATAAGTTGAGTAAAAAACTAAAAACTGAATGTAGATATGCTCAATTGAACCTCAGTAAATTATATTATATATTAAATATGGTGTTGCTATATTCTCCTCTGATAATTAAATAATTGAAAATTGCGAATGGTTAAAATAATTCCTAAAACTAATTGCCTTCAGAATGAGTATGTAGATTTAGAAATAGCATCTAAAATTCATGATAGTTCGCAGTTCATATAGGCTTAACATGGCATGAGGTATCAGGTTCATAATAGGTGTCGTGGTGATATATTGTCATTGGGGGAGCTAGGGGGTTGCTTCTAGAAGGTATGGGGCGGGACTGAATGGCTGGTATACATAATGGATTTGGGTAATTGGTGGGTGAAGGTAATAGTTACATACACATAAAACTATAAAGATACTAGATATGTAATTTTTAGTAGTATTTACCTTGTGGACGCTGACAGGAGGACAATGAGAGGCTGAGGATTGAAAAATACGCAGAATGAGATTATCAGTGTTGGATGCATGTGAGTGCTGGTGAGTAGGGGGAGGTGGATTTGTGATAACTTGGATAAATATGCATATACTCAATCAACCTATAGATAATTTGTAGTGTATGACTGTGATATTATAAGGAGATTGGTGGAGGAGACCGATTAGATATTTACTGATGTGTTGCTGAATGTTACTATGATACTATTATCATCATTATCATCAAGTATTTCAGTATTGTCTACATGTCTGAGTGTGTATATATATATATATATATATATATATATACGTACAAAATTATGTATAGATCCATATCTTTAAATTACCATACCTTATGATTATACTCCATTCTATATCTCCTTTTTGCTATTGTTATCATTTTAATGATTATCATTATTATTATTATTATTATATATTTTTATAATTATTATTGCCATACCCACCGGGGATTCCCAACACTCCAGTATGTTGTTATTATCTTATTTTTAGACTTGAGAAAGGGATGCAATATCCCGAAACACGTTGTCACCAATAAAAAGAGCTCAACTTGAATAGTGCTGAACTTAAGGTCATTTATTTGTGCACCATAAGAAGTACCTCCAACTGTGCCTTCGGCACAAAACAATTCACCATTTTGCACCATGTCTGTCTGAGGCCTGGACACAGGAGCATTGACCCATAACTTCACTACTGAATTTGGCTTGACTAAACCAGGGTAGGGCATAGTTTAAGTCAATCTATACCCACACCCTCCCAGAATAGAATAAGAAGGAAAATAAAGAAAAAATAACCATTTAAATATCCAAATAAGGACATCGATACAACCTCCTTTTTTTATATCTACTGTTCTCAAATCCCAAAACACATTACCAGGGTTACGAAACAATACCTATCTCCAAAATTAAATTTATCCTTCCCACTACTCAGTACCAATCAGGGGAATTTTGTGAAGTGAGGCGACTGCCTCAGGCGGCGCCAGGTAGGCTCAAGTGAGGAGCGACGGCAGGGCCTTGCGCAGTAAGTGCTTCCATTGTAGAAGCGCTCATATCTGCATATTCAACGTGCTCAGGACAGCCATACAATTGAATGCACTCACCCTTCCCTCTAATAGGCTTTAGGCCTAGTGCCTGTAGCCTATCAAAGGTACGCACAGGCGTCACAATGACGCCATCATCATCATCACACTGCTTGAGCTGCAAACAGCTCAGGGTACAGACCAGAAGAGGTCTGTGTCCTGCACCACATCGCTGACAGCCGCATGGAGGTCAGTATTTAAGTTTATTATTAAGTATATTATTTTTCCTTAGAAGCATGCTATTGGACCGCAATCGATCGGAGGTCATTGCGGGTGCGAAAAAGGGACATTGAAGGGGGGTATTTTTTTGTACTGTCACATACAAAGGGGAATTTTTTCTACTGGGGCATTTTTGTATTGACACATTATAAGGGGCATTTTTTGTATTGGCACACATTACAAGAGGGTATTTTTGTACTGTACTGGCAAAAATTGGAAGGAGGTATTTTTTGTACTGGCCCACATTATAGGAGATATTTTTGTACTGGCACAAATTATAAGGGAGTATTTTTGTACTGCATACATTAGGAGCATTTTTATATTGGCACACATTATAAGATGATTCATTACTACTGATGTAATGATGGGCTTTATTTCTACTGGGGCACTATAGGGAACATTAGTGTCCGACTGGGTTGTTTTTTTACCCAAAAATATTAGTTGTTCATTTTTCGGGCTCGTGCACATGAATATTCGCAGCTTAGCACACAATACAGTGTGCAAAACAGAACAGTATTGTGCACTGCTCTATATCATTGTAGTTGATAACCTAATCTGTTAAAATCACTTTACACAGGACGACAGAGCAGGAGATTGTTGGGAAGGAAGCGTTCCTTCCCAACAATTGCCTGCTCTTTAACGGAGGAGAACGCTGTATTTACATGCAGTGATCTCCATTGTATGGGGAGCAGTGATCACTACTGTCAATGTTCTTCCCCATACTGACTAGTTGTTTGCCAGCAGCAGATAGTGATTGCACAGCACAATCTACTTCCAGTAAATAATCATTTTTATGTGTGCACAAACGATCCAATTACAGTACCGGATGACTGAGTGTTTTGTCAGGTAATCAGCCTACATGGCATCCACTGCAGGCATTACGCCCAAGAGCTACTAAAGCGAACAACATGGTAACCTGTGTCACAGTGAACTACACTGTGACAATATGTCTACAGATTTTTTACATAATAAATCATGTTTCCATTTCTGAAAGCAATGGCATTCACCTAAGGTCATGTCATTTTTATAGAGCAGATGGTTACAGACGGAGCGATGCCTAATATGTCTATTTTTTTTTATTTCTAATAAAGGGATTGGCTCATCTCAGATCATGGGGGCATATTGCTAGGATATGCCCCCATTGTCTTATAGGTTCAGGTCACACAGCCCTTAAAGTGGTGGAGGGCGTGCTGCGCATACGCAGCCGCCCTCCATTAATTTTCTATGGAGCCTGCACAAATAGCTGTGCTCTGGCTCAGCTATTTCCGTCGGGCCCATAGAAGTTAATTGGAGCAGTGGCTGGTCATGCGCAGTGCGCTCCCATTCACTTCTATGGGGAGACCGCTTGGTGGTGGCCAGTCATCTAGCCACCTCCGTTACTGATATAGGTGGGACCCACATGTATAAGACAAGCCCTATGCCCCCATTGTCTGAGATAAGACAATTCCTTTAAGTTTTACATAGTGAAAAATATCTTTTTGTGTTACCATTTTCTAAAAGCCATATTTTTTTTTATTTTTAGGGCGATTGTCTTATGTAGGAGCTTGTTTTTTTGCAGGATGAGGTGACAGTTTGATTGGTACCATTTCGGAGTACATATGATTTTTAGATTGCTTGGCATTAGACTTTGTTTTTGCATTGTTTCTATTTTGTTTTTTATGGAATTCACCTGATGGGATAGATTGTGTCATATTTTTTGTCAATTTTCTTTTTATTGACGACATGAGCAAGTAAAGGTACAACACTGCCTCGACAGCCACAGCAGAGGAGTCGCAGGCAGGAATAAGTGCACAATATAGCATCAACATGTCACTTAAATACAGTAAACAGGTTTAGAGAGCGACATAACTGGGGCTGAGGGGAAGGGGAAGTAGGAAAGGTAGGGGAAAAGGGGGGGGGGGGAGGAGGAAAGGAATAAATAGATTCCCTTTGGTGTTAATATCCGTATTAATGAGCGTAGTTGAGAGAACATGTTAGTCATGGCCAAAAGGATGGAGAGGGTGCGAGAGCCATGTCTTAACTCGTATGGCCCGTTATTGCCTAGTTGCCAGCGCCCTTAATGCATCACTTTTGTGAGATCGCCAAGGGGCCCATAGCTTCTGGAATTTCTCGTGGGTCCCAGCTTCCCAGCTAGCTAGTTCCTCTAATCTAAAAAGGGAGTCTACTTTGGCCTCCCATTGGGCAATCGAAGGGGGGTCAGCACTAAGCCAACGCTGCGGTATCAGCAGTCTGGCCGCCTGAAGCAAGTGAGTAGCTAGATTCCCTTTTGAGGGGGACAGCTCTGTTGTGGGAAGCCAGAGAAGAACCAGCTCAGGAGTCAGTTTTAAGGTGGTGTTCAAAACCTGGTTAATAGATGTAGAAATCCCGTCCCAATACGGTCGGAGTCTAGGGCAAGACCAGAAGATATGTAACAGCGTTCCCGCATCCTCTCCACACCGCCAACACATATCGGAATCTCGTAGCCCTTTGTTAAACAGGTATACAGGGGTGCGATACCATTGTGTAAGAACCTTGTAGGAATGTTCTTGCATTTTCACACAGCGAGAAAACCCATGAGAATGTGCATGCATCCTGAGGACGTCAGTTTCGCTGAATACTGTTTTAAGGTCAGAGGCCCAGGTTTGGAGGTATTTCGGAGATGAGGTGGCAGGGGACGTGTTCAGTGCCAGATATAGTAGTGAAATCATTTTCCTCTGAGGGGAAGAGGGTGTCAGCAGTTTCTCAAACCAGGTTGGGGAGGTAGTGGGTGTGCGGGACTTCGCAAGGGTTTTGTGGACTGAATGTAGCTCCAAACGGTCCAAAAAGTGGGAAGATTCCCAGACGTTGTGGAGCGGGTGGGTAGAAGAGAGTTTGCCGTCAATACAAGCAACAAAGTCAGATAAGTCATACTGTGCGAACTTACTCCACACCGGGGATACCCCTTCTGTCCGTGGTCTAACTGAGAATGGGAGCAGGTCTGCAGGAATCTTGCTAGAAGGGTTGGGGAGGAGGTCTCGATTTTTGTTTAAAAATTTAATAACCGAGTGGGTGCCTTTAAGCAAAGTGAGTGAGTGGAAGGAAGTGGACGTTAAATCCCATAGGGATGCCCTCTGCTTGGGTGAAAGTAACGATAGCTCCAGATCCGTGCCTCTGGTATGGTAACAGGGGACATGTAATTGGAGCCAACGTCTGAGGTGAATGGCATGATAGTAAGTGTGGATGTCAGGCAAAGCAATGCCACCCAGGTTTCGCCTCATTATTAACTGCCTATGTGCTATTCTAGGGCTTTTCCCACTCCAGAGGTAAGTGGAGAAGAGCCTTCTAAGCTGGTTAAGATATGCGTTGGGTAGGAAAATAGGTAACATCTGGAGCACATACAAGATTTTGGGTAGGGCAAAGGCCTTCAGCAGGTTTACCCTACCCATCCAAGTGGTATAGGGTATCCTTAGGGAATTCAATAGTTGTTGGGTGTCGGTATATAGTGGTTTATAATTAAGCTGGAACAGTCTAGTAGGGTCTGGCGGGATCTTGATGCCTAAGTATGAAATGGATTCAGACTGCCATTTAAAGGGGGTGGACTGTTTAAGAGAATTTATGACAGCGCTCGGGGTCGATACATTCATAGCCTCAGATTTAGAGTAATTCATCTTGTAGTTAGATATTTTCCCGTAGTGTTCAAAGATTGACAGAAGACAGGGAAAGGCCTCAACCGGGTTAGAAACCATCAATAGCAGATCATCCGCATAAGCGACATTTATGTGTTCGACAGCATCTTTTTTCGCTCAAACACCCCTTATCATTGGTTCCTCCCGAATAGCCTGAAGGAGAGGTTCCATTACTAACACATAAAGGGCTGGTGACAGGGGGCAGCCCTGCCGTGTCCCATTGTGGATGGGGAAGGGCGGCGAGAGGGTGCCATTAACCCTTATTCTCGCGCTAGGGTGTTTGTACAACGTCATGACTGCCTCCATGAATCTGTGTGGGAGACCAAATCGGAGCAAAACTTCCTGCATAAAGGCCCAGCTAACCCGGTCGAAGGCCTTTTCTGCGTCCACACTGAGGAGGGTTAGGGGGAGTTTGTTCCTGATAGACCATTGCATTGCCGATATAATGCGGCAGGAATTGTGATTCCCCTCCCTCCCAGAAACAAAGCCTGCTTGGTCAGGATGAATCAGTTTTGTAAGAAGGGGACTAAGTCTGGAAGCTAATATTTTGGCCCAAATTTTTATATCCACGTTTAACAACGAGATAGGCCGATAACTACCGCACAGCGTCGGATCTTTTCCTGGTTTAGGGAGGATGGTCACTGTGGCCTCTAAGGATTGTGGGTGCAGCCGGGCCCCCGTAAGGAGTGCGTTGCACCATGAAGTCAGATGAGGAGTCAGACAGGGGGCAAATTTTTTATAATATCCGACGGGAAAGCCATCAGGGCCGGGACTCTTCCCCAATGGCATTGAAGCAAGTGTTTTCTTGATTTCTAAATCTGATATCGGCCCCAGAAGGGATAGACTATCAGACTGCGAGATCTGAGGGAGGTTAAGGCGTTGCAGGAATTGAGTTGTCGCATTATGAAGGGACGGGTTGGTTGCATCATTAGAGACATTTAACCCATAAAGCTGTTTATAGAATTTCTGGAACTCAGTTGCGATATCCCCAGTCTTATGCAGTACCTGTCCCGTATCAGACTTGATTCTGGAGATAAACATAGAGTCTTTCCGTCGTTTGATAAGGGAGGACATTAGTTTCGTCCCTTTGTCACCGTGCGAATAGAACTTGTGCTGCGAATATTGGTACGCTTTTGCATGTCTAATATTGAGATGATCTTTCAGTTGGGATCTTAGGGCCTTAGATGGCTTTAGAGCGTTTATGGGTGGATTCTTTTGCGGCTATCTGTCTAAGAAGGGAGTGTAGTCTTTTTTGTCTATCTTTCTTTACTTTGCTGCCTAGTGCAATTAGTTCCCTCATGACCGCTTTATGTGTTTCCCAGAGCGTAGGCAGGGGCATCCCCGGGGTGGAGTTCTCCGCAAAGAACCATTGCATCTTCTGTTGTAGGGCGGCAACATCAGCAGGTCTGTCGAGTAACGTCTCATTCAAGCGCCACTGCATGTAGCGGATGGGTAAGTTCGATAAGCGAATAGTCGCTGTTATCAGTGCATGGTCTGAAATCGTTATCTGTTCAATAGAGGAGTCGTCTACACAGTCTACATGAGGGGCGGAAATAAAGATATAATCTAACCTCTTGTAAGAGTTGTGGGGGCCGAAAAGTAAGTGAAGTCTCGTCCGTCTGGGTGAGTCAGTCGCCAAGTGTCCTGTAGGCGTGCCTTGGAGAGGTAATTATTTATGCATCCTATCGCAGAGTGTGTCAGTTGAGAGACTCCATCTGAGGCATCTACGAGCGGATTTAGGGTGACGTTCAAGTCGCCTCCCACCAAACACACTCCCTCTGCAAATGTGCTAAATTTCTGAAGGGTGTCCCTCAGCCAAATCTTCTGACCCCTATTCGGGCCATATAGGCTGGCGAGCATGACTCAGCGTGAGCCAATGACTCCCTTTACAAAAATAAACCGCCCGTCAGGGTCAGATTGAGTTGATATTAGTGTAAATGGTAAATGTTGGGATATGGCTATACCCACACCTCTCTTTGCTTTCGTAAAGGTGCTAATATACCAGTGCTGCAAATACGTTTTTTGGAACCGAGGCACATTGGAAGCCTTAATATGCAGTTCCTGCAGGAAACATATGTCAGATCTAAACTTTTTAAACAGGCGGATGACTTGGGAACGTTTTTGCGGGGTATTAAATCCTCTCACATTGAAGGAGGAGCATCTAATATTCGCCATGACACCAATTAAAGGTCCTAGGGAATGCTGAAACGGACTTTACCCAGTAAGGACAGAACAGGGGTACAATATAAAAACTTAGAACAGTAAACAAGAATTCTGCCAAGGCTGCTGGCAGAGCATAATTGCGGCTCCCGTGCCGGCCCCACCACGGCAGATCACTTAGCCGCGGCAGGGCGGGCACAGCAGACCACAAACAAGTGCGCACGCACCAGGTCCGCGCAACTGTAACCCTGGTGGGGTAGGGGGGGGTGAACTCACATTGGAACAACATATGAGTACAATCACATTGGTCCACATCACTGGCAGAACTGTAAACGTGCTAGAAGAGATCAAGCAATCAGTATATGGCAGTTCCTCCCATAGTCCCGACTATGGTGGGTACGGGGAGAACTGCGTACTAAAAAACATAACATAAAGAATGAATGGGGAGCACAGAATAACGCCGTCCATAAGGTATACTTGCGGGTTCAACGATCATGTATGGCCGTTCCATCAGAAAAGTAAACTCGGCCAACAGTATTATTCGACCAGCAGTAGATCGCATGCGACCTGGGAAAACGCGGGAATGCAGGGTCTCTCAGCTGTGTTGTTATACATCTCGGTGCTCACGGTGATGAAGAAAATAGATCCTCAGGTCCCGATGTCCGGCTGTGATCTTCTCAGCGTTCAAACCCAAAAATGGCGTCGTTCATCAAGTGTCTCTGATAGCGGCGTGATCGGCGGCGGTACCATTCCGAACAGGCAAGGCCATGTTTCAGGCATCTGTAGGCGGTCGCAGTTTCTTCCTTCTCTGAGGTACTGTTGACCAGTTCTGGGCCACCGGGAGGTCCGGCAGAGGTGTACCCAGATCGGCCGAGGGTAACCAGGACTGGACATCAAGAGGTTCAGTCTGCAAGAGATCCCATGCCGCCTCTAGATCGGCTGGGGCCCGGATGACACATCTGCGGCCCTCCACTGCAAAGGTCAGTCCAAAGGGGAACAGCCACTTGTAAGGGACTTTATGGTGCCTCAGGCGGTCGGTTAGTGGTCTCAGACATCTGCGTTTGCTGAGCGTAGATGGTGCCAAGTCCTGGTATATACTTAATTTCACGCCCTGTAACTCAATTTCAGCGTGATTTCTTGCGGCCTGCATCAGGGCAGCCGTGTCCACGTATGACAAAAGCCCACAAATCACATCTCTAGGGTTATCAGTGTCTTTGGGTCTAGGTCGCAGTGCTCTGTGAATACGTTCTATATGAATATCAGAGGCCCTGGATGACCCGACCAACAAGGTGAAGATCTGTTTAGCAGTGTCTGGTAAGTCCTCATTAGTCACGCTTTCTGGCAGGCCTCTAATGCGGAGATTCTTTCTCCTACCGCGATTCTCCTGATCCTCCAGCATCGAATAGACAGTGTCCAGGGAGTGAACGAGGGCCGCAGTGTTTTTCTCAGCGGCGTGGAGATAGTTAATGACGGCCGCCTGGTCTTTCTCAAGCGTCTCCACCCGAGTCCCTATGCGCTTAACATCCGCTTTAATCTCCTTCAGTTCATCCAGTACCGGAGATAGAGCTGCTTGTAAGGCCTGTTGCAAGACCTGCTTAGAGATCGGTGCTGGTAGGGACTCTGAATCCTCCAGAGGGTCTGCTGGCAGACGAGAGGTCGCGGCTAGGCCCTGATCACAGGCCTCATTCTCAGACGCCGCCATCTTGGAAGCGCCGAGGGCCGAGCTGGGAAGTTTCTTATTTAGGAATTTATCCATTTCTACGGCACAGCGGTCCGATTTAGTGGGTTCAGACTTGTCTCTGGGGATAAATTTGCCGACTTTGCCCATTCTTTGCTTGATCAAAATGCTGAAATAGCCAGTTTAGTGGGTGGTAGGGAGGAGAGCTCACCTACATGCGTCCAGTCAGGTCGGCAGTCAGGCTCCGTCCCCAGATTGTGTCATATTTTTATAGAGCAGGTCGTATATATATCTCTGTTTTTCTTTTTTTCTGTTATTTATAATTTTTATTTTTTTACTTAAAACCTAGGAATCCTTCAGGTTAATACAAAAAAAAAACTATTATAGCACAAAATTAAAATAAAAATACTGTATTTTTTACATTTATATCTACGGAGCTGTGTGAGAACTCATTTTTTGAGGGGCCAATCTGCACTATATTGATACCGTAGGTTGGAGTGTGTATGACTTTTTTTTTAGCAATGTTTACTCAAATTCTTGTAGCATGCAATCATAATTGTGATATAAAATTACAGCATGTTGCAGGAAAACTACAACTCCCAGCAGGTCCTGAAGGTTTGCATCTCACAGGGCATGCTAGGAGTTGTAATTTCCAAAGGGGAATGCAGTAAAATGTGAAATCATATTTTTATTAAACTATAGATTTACCTATATTTTATACTGTCTTGGGGGACTAGCAGCAGCCTGTGATGTCCACCACTGACTCACAGGCAGCTTGTGTTTCATGGTGGACACAGCACCACCAGCATGTCTGCACACTCAGGAGCACAGTAAAAGCCCGCTGCCGCACTCTGCAGATTCTAGAATATGGGTGGGCGGCAGGGCTCAGTGGGGACACAGCGTGTGTAGAGTGCAGGGAGTGAGAAGGAAGCGCAGACACCTCACCACATGACTCAAGAGGCGTCAGGGCACGTTAAGTGGCGAGATGATCAAGATCATCTCGCCACTTTCTGTATGTCTGTGTAGCTCTGCTCTTCCTATTGAAGCTTTAGGCAGCGGCGCTTGCCAGCAGAAAGCTGGGACTACCTGCCTCTGCTGATTAATATGTAGACCAGAGGTCGCACTACATTTTTTCAGGAAGAGTAAAAATACTCCTGTTAACAATTTTGCAGAGCATTTTTAGCCGAGGAGGAGTAGGAATTTTGCGGTAATTCACAGATAAATGCATAGGCCCACATAATGATATGAGGCTGATAATTCTGCATGGAAACCATTGCTAGTCTCTCAAATAAATGTAGACAATTTTACATTTATCCAACATCATACACCTTACATAAGACCACTGCTGCCATACACTGCGCCCACCTGAAGCCGCCATACACAGGGCCCACCTGATGCTGCCATACACTGCGCCCACCTGAGGCTGCCATACACGGCGCCCACCTGACGCTGCCATACACAGCGCCCACCTGACGCTGTCATACATAGCACTTCCCTGATGCTGCCGTACACAGCGCCTCCTGAAGCTGCCATACACAGCGCCCACCTGATGTTGCCATACACAGGGCCCACCTGATGCTGCCATACACAGTGCCCACCTGACGCTGCCATACACTGTGCCCTCCTGACGCTGCCATACATTACGTCCACCTGATTCTACCATACACTGCGCCCAACTGAGGCTGCCATACACGGCGCCCACCTGAGGCTGTCATACACGGCGCCCACCTGACGCTGCCATACATGGCACCAACCAGACTCTGCATACACAGGGTGCACCTGTCGCTCCCATACACAGGGCCCACCTGATGCTGCCATACACAGCGCCCACCTGACACTGCCATACACAGCGCCCACCTGACGCTGCCTTACACAGCACCCACCTGACACTGCCATACACAGCGCCCACCTGACGCTGACATACACTGTGCCCACCTGACGCTGCCATACACTACACCCACAAGACGTTGCCATACACTGCGCCCACCTGGCGCTGCCATACACGGTGACCACCTGACGCTGCCATACACAGTGCCCACCTGACGCTGCCATACACTGTGACCACCTGACGCTGCCATACACTGTGCCCACCTGTTGCTACCATACACAGCACCCACCTAAAGTTGGCATACACATTGCCTACCTAGTACTGCCATACACAGCACCCACCTGATGCTGCAATATACAGCGCCAACCAGACCTGCCATACACAGGGCCCACCTTTCGCTGCCATACACAGGGCCCAGCTGACGCTGCCATACACATGACAGTGCCCACCTGACGCTGCCATACACTGCGCCCACCTAACGCTGCCATGCACTGCGCCCACCTGAAGCTGACTTACACAGCACCCACCTGACACTGCCATACACAGCGCCCACCTGACGCTGACATGCACTGCGCCCACCTGACGCTGCCATACACTAGCACCCACACAGACGCTGCCATACACTGCGCCCACCTGGCGCTGCCATACACAGGGCCCAGCTGACGCTGCCATACACATGACAGTGCCCACCTGACGCTGCCATACACTGCGCCCACCTGACGCTGCCATGCACTGCGCCCACCTGAAGCTGACTTACACTGTGCCCACCTGACGCTGCATTACACGGCGCCCACCTGAGGCTGCCATACACGGCACCCACCTGATGCTGCCATACACGGCACCAACCAGACGCTGCCATACACAGGGCCCACCCGATGCTGCCATACACAGTGCCCACCTGATGCTGCCATGCACAATGCCAACCTGATGCTGCCATACACGGGGCCCACCTGTCGTTGCCATACACAGGGCCCACCTGACGCTGCATTACACGGCGCCCACCTGAGGCTGCCATACACGGCACCCACCTGATGCTGCCATACACGGCACCAACCAGACGCTGCCATACACAGGGCACACCCGATGCTGCCATACACAGTGCCCACCTGATGCTGCCATGCACAATGCCAACCTGATGCTGCCACACACGGGGCCCACCTGTCGTTGCCATACACAGGGCCCACCTGTCGTTGCCATAATACACAGGGCCCACCTGACACTGCCATACACTGCGTCCACCTGACGCTGCCATACACTGTGCCCACCTGTCGCTACCATACTCAGCGCCCACCTGACGCTGCCAAACACAGCACCCACCTGACGCTGTCATACACAGCGCCCCCTGACGCTGCCATACACAGCGCCCACCTGATGTTGCCATACACAGGGCCCAACTGATGCTGCCATACACTGTGCCCACCTGACTCTGCCATACACTGCGCCCTCCTGACGCTGCCATACACAGCGCCCACCTGATGCTGCCATACACAGTGCCCACCTGATGCTGCCATACACTGCGCCCACCTTAGGCTGCCATACACTGTGCCCACCTGTCGCTACCATACACAGCACCCACCAAAAGCTGCCATACACTACGGCTACCTGACGCTGCCATACACAGGGCCCACCTGTCGCTGCCATACATGGCACCAACCAGATGCTGGCATACACAGGGCCCACCTGACGCTGCCATGCACTGCGCCCACCTGAAGCTGACTTACACTGTACCCACCTGACGCTGCATTACACGGCGCCCACCTGAGGCTGCCATACACGGCACCCACCTGATGCTGCCATACACGGCACCAACCAGACGCTGGCATACACAGGGCCCACCCGATGCTGCCATACACAGTGCCCACCTGACTCTGCCATGCACAGCGCCAACCTGATGCTGCCATACACGGGGCCCACCTGTCGTTGCCATACACAGGGCCCACCTGACACTGCCATACACAGCGCCAACCTGAGGCTGCCATACACTGCGCCCACCTGATGCTGCCATACACAGTGCCCACCTGACGCTGCCATACACAGTGCCCACCTGACGCTGCCATGCACTGCGCCCACCTGAAGCTGACTTACACTGTGCCCACCTGACGCTGCATTACACGGCGCCCACCTGAGGCTGCCATACATGGCACCCACCTGATGCTGCCATACACGGCACCAACCAGACGCTGGCATACACAGGGCCCACCCAATGCTGCCATACACAGTGCCCACCTGACGCTGCCATGCACAGCGCCAACCTGATGCTGCCATACACGGGGCCCACCTGTCATTGCCATACACAGGGCCCAACTGACACTGCCATACACAGCGCCAACCTGAGGCTGCCATACACTGTGCCCACCTGTCGCTACCATACACAGCACCCACCTGACGCTGCCATACACATCGCCTACCTGACCCTGCAATACACAGCGCCCACCTGACGCTGCAATACACAGCGCCCACCTGACGCTGCCATACACAGCTCCCACCTGACGCTGCCCTACACAGTGCCCACCTGATGCTGCCATACACTGTGTCCACCTTACGCTGCCATACACTGTGCCCACCTGTCGCTACCATAAACAGCACCCACCTAAAGCTGCCATACACTACGGCTACCTGACACTGCCATACACAGCGCCCACCTGACGCTGCCATACACAGGGCCCACCTGTCGCTGCCATACATGGCACCAACCAGACGCTGCCATACACAGGGCCCACCTGTCGCTGCCATACACAGCGCCAACATGATGCTGCCATACACAGTGCCACCTGACGCTGCCATATACAGGGCCCACCTGAAGCTACCATACACAGCGCCAACCTGAGGCTGCCATACACAGCGCCCACCTGTTGCTGCCATACACAGGGCCTGCCTGACATTGCCATTCACAGCGCCCACCTGACGCTGCCATACACTGTGCCCACCTGACGCTGCAAACACTGCACCCGCCTGATGCTGCCATACACTCCGCCTCCCTTACACAGCGCCCCCCTGACGCTGCCATACACAACGCCCACCTGACGCTGCCATACACAACGCCCACCTGACGCTGCCATAAACAGCGCCTCCCTGACACTGCCATACACGGCGCCCTCCTGACGCTTCCATAAACAGAGCCCCCCTGACGCTGCCATACACTGCACCCACCTGATGCTGCCATACACTGCGCCCACCTGATACTGCCATACACAGCGCCCACCTGACGCTGGCATATACAGCGCCTCCTTGACACTGCCATACACAGCGCCCACCTGACGCTGCCATACACAGAGCCCACCTAACGCTGCCACACAAAGGGCCCACCTGTCTCTGCCATACACAGGGCCCAGGTGACCCTGCCATACACAGTGCCCACCTGACGCTGCTATACACTGCACCAACCTGACGCTGCTATACACTGCACCAACCTGACGCTGCCATACACTGTTCCCACCTGACGCTACCATAAACAGCGCCTCCTTGACACTGCCATACACAGAGCCCCCCTGAAGCTTCCATACACAGCGCCCAGCTGATGCTGCCATACACAGCGACCAGCTGACGCTGCCATATACAGTGCCCACCTGACGCTGCCATACACTGTGCCCACATGACACTGCCATACACTGCACCGACCTGACACTGCCATATACTGCGCCCACCTGATCATAGGCGTGCGCACGGGGTGTGCCAAGTGTGGCTGGGCACACCCTAATCATCACCTCCATGCTGCACTGCCATCTACAACTCCTGAAGCGAACCGTTCTCATAGGCTTCAGGCTAGTGGTCTGAAGCCTATGAGACAACAGAGCGCTAGAATAGAGTTGCTCCAGGGAGGTATGATGTCGTAGGAAGAGGCGGAGTCTCGTCATCCAGGGGGCGGGGCCTCACAATGTGCAGGAGAGTCTACAGAGCCCATTGCAGGAGAGAGGAGCAGAAGCTGCAGGTCGGTGAGTGGAGGATAAAAGTGACTGCTATGTTTGCTGGAGGGGGGTGATATTATTTCCAGGGGACTGTATGCTGGAGTGGCTGCAGGCAGGGGGAGGTGATATTATTTACATGGGACTGTATGCTGGAGGGGCTGAAGGTGGGGGAGGTGATATTATTTACATGGGACTGTATGTTGGAGGGGCTGCAGGTGTGGGGTGATATTATTTACATGGGGCTGTAAGCTGGAGTGGCTGCAGGCAGGGGGAGGTGATATTATTTACATGGGACTGTATGCTGGAGGGGCTGAAGGTGGGGGAGGTGATATTATTTACATGGGACTGTATGCTGGAGGGGCTGCAGGTGGGGGGGTGATATTATTTACATGGGACTGTATGCTGAAGGGTCTGAAGGTGGGGAAGGTGATGTTATTTACATTGGACTGTATGCTGGAGGGGCTGGGGGGGGGGTGATATTTTTTACATGGGACTGTATGCTGGTGTGGCTGCAGGCAGGGGGGTGATATTATTTACATGGGTCTGTATGCTGGAGGGGCTGCAGACAGGGGAAAGGTGATGATATTTACATGGGACTGTATGCTGGAGGGGCTGCAGGCAGGGGGTGATATTATTTACATGGGACGGTATGCTGGAGGGGCTGCAGGCAGGGGGATAATATTATTTACATGGGACTGTATGCTGGAGGGGCTGCAGGCGGGGGGGTGATATTATTTACATGGGACTGTTATGACTGTTTTGTTTACTTTGGGGGCATTTTGCAGGGGCTGAAGGGAGGAGGAACAATCCTTGTACTGGAGACTGTGTGTTAGAGGGGTCTGAAGAGGGGGTAGGGGATATTATTTACATGGGGACTGTATGCTGGGGGGGCTGAAGGCAGGAGGGGTGATATTATTTTTCATGGGACTTTATGCTGGAAGGGCTTGAAGGCAGGGGGAGTTTTGTATTTTACATGGGACTGTATGTTGGAGGGGCTGAAGGCGAGGAGTGATGTATTTTACATGGGACTGTATGCTGGAGGGGCTGAAGGGCGCCATAATTATTACTATTAAGGTCCATTCATACGTCTGTAGTGTTTTGCGGATCCGCAGTACACCCGGCTGGCACCCCAATAGAACAGCCTATTCTTGACCCCAGCTTTGGACAAGAATAGGACATCTTCCATTTTTTTCTGGAGCCGCGGACTATAAATACGGATGCGAAGAACACACTGTGTGCTTTCCACATCCATTCTGTCTCCAGAGAGAATGAATGGGTCTGCTCTAGGGGTGGGCGATATAGACGATATGCGATATGAATTTGTGCCACGATATCGATTTCGTCTATATCGCGGTAGAACATGGTATGCGCCACTCTCGGCGCGTACCATGTTCTCCTGAGCCGGCACAGTGGAGAAGGAGGGAGTCCCTCCCTCCCCACTGCGTGCGACTGCCGCTGGCCACCAATGAGAGCCGAGGAGGGGAGGGACTGTGGCCACGGCCACCAATGAGAGCAGAGGAGGGGAGGGACTGCGGCCACTGCCACCAATGAGAGCAGAGGAGGGGTGGGACTGCGGCCACTGCCACCAATGAGAGCAGAGGAGGGGTGGGACTGCGGCCACTGCCACCAATGGGAGCATAGCAGGGGCGGGACTGTGGCCACTGCCACCAATGAATGACTGAATAGCAACGTAGCCTGCATGTGCTGGCCATATCCCATACCCGGCCTCTATGACTGCACGCTGCGATCCACCGCAATTAACCCCTCAGGTTCATAGAGGCCCAGCATGGGATATGGCCGACACATGCAGGCATATAGAACCTTTCATTAGTTTGAACTTCATTACTTAGGTAGCGGCACATGGGGCATATATGGGGCACTTACTATTATATCTGTGTGGGGCCTCGTTCACCCGCTCTGGCCCCCGTCACATGGTGGGAACAGCAGGGAGGAGACATCAGCCTCTCTCCCTGGGCGTTTCTTCTCCCTGTCTGCAGCACTGTCCAATAACAGCGCAGAACGTGACAGGCAGGGAGAAGGAACGCCCAGGGACAGAGGCTGATATCCCCTCCCTGGTGTTCCCACCATGTAACGGGGGCCAGAGCGGGCAAACGGGGCCCCTCACAGATATAATAGTAAGTGCCCCATATATGCCCTATGTGCCGCTACTTAAGTAAAACAGTTCAAACTAATGAAAGGTCCTATACGACTGCCCCCCTGATCATTGGTGGCAGGGATCGGAGCCCCAGCAGTGTAATGCTGGTGCTCAGATCGGTTACCATGGCAACCAGGACGCTACTGATGTCCTGGCTGCCATAGTCGGCTCCCTGTTGGCACCCCTAGTCCGCACCTGTTCTGCACAATTGCGGAACATATGCAGACACATTCTGCGGACGTGTGAATGAAGCCTAATACAGCGGGGGCCATTATAATATTAAGAATAATAATAACACAGCGGGGCCATTATATATTATAATTTTACAGAGGGGCCAGGGCATTATATTTATGGGCACTACGGAGGGAGGGGAGGTCTGTTATCTGAGGATGATAGTACAGTGATGAATCTAAGAAAAATTCTGTGAAACTCTGCAGAGATGTGGCTGAAAGAAGGATTTGGCCCACACTGCCGAAGCATGGCCCCAGACTTCAAGTTACACTGTAAGTGTTCTGAATTCTGGGGCCTCACACCCCTCTACTACATTATCTGTACTCAGAGAGTTATCTGTGGTGTTACATAGGACTGCAGGTGACATCTACTACATTATCTGTACTCAGAGAGATATCATTGTGTTATCTGTGGTGTTACATAGGACTGCAGGTGACATCTACTACATTATCTGTACTCAGAGAGATATCACTGTGTTTCCTGTGGTGTTACATAGGACTGCAGGTGACATCTACTACATGATCTGTACTCAGAGAGATATCACTGTGTTATCTGTGGTGTTACATAGGACTGCAGGTGACATCGACTACATTATCTGTACTCAGTTATCACTGTTATCTGTGGTGTTACATAGGACTGCAGGTAATATAGCCTACATTATCTGTACTCAGAGAGATATCACTGTGTTATCTGTGGTGTTACATAGGACTGCAGGTGACATGTACTTCATTATTTGCAATATCTGGCTTGCCCCGGGTGCTGGCGACCCATGCTACACCACTGGAACTCTGCTCTGGCTGAGAGTCACTCCCCATATAAGTTAGTTATATAACGTTAAGTTAATGCATAAAGTATGTTCCCTGCTGCTTGCTACCCCTCCTCATTTATACCCCTGTATAATGTACCCTGATACCCCTCAGTTATATGATACCGTGTAACTGAGGGGTATCAGGGTAAATTACAGGGGGTAATATAACTGAGCAGGGCTATTGGGTACAGCCCTCCTCAGTTATATTAGGCCTCTTTCACACTTGCGTTCTGAGGATCCGGCAGGCACTTCCGTCCCGCCGGATCCGGCAGAACGCAAGTCGCCTGACAGCATTAGAAGACTGATCAGGATCCTGATCAGTCTTCGAAATGCTTTGAGGTTACTATGGCAGCCAGGACGCTATTAAAGTCCTGGTTGCCATAGTAGTAGTGGGAGCGGGGAGCGGTATACTTACAGTCCGTGTGGCTCGGGCGCTCAGAATTACGCCAGAGCGCCCTATGCGCATGGATCACGTGATCCATGCGTGTAGGGTGCCCTGACGTCACTCTGGAGCGCCCCGGGAGCCGCACGGACGGTAAGTATACCGCCCCCCCGCTCCCCACTACACTTTACCATGGCAACCAGGACTTTAGCGTCCTGGCTGCCATGGTAACCATTGAGAAAAAGCTAAACGTCAGATCCGGCGATGCGCCGAAACGACGTTTAGCTTAAGGCCGGATCCGGATTAATGCCTTTCAATGGGCATTAATTCCGGATCCGGCCTTGCGGCAAGTGTTCAGGATTTTTGGCCGGAGCAAAAAGCGCAGCATGCTGCGGTATTTTCTCTGGCCAAACAACGCTCCGGTCCTGAACTGAAGACATCCTGATGCATCCTGAACGGATTTCTCTCCACTCAGAATGCATGGGGATAATCCTGATCAGGATTTTTCCGGCATAGAGACCCGACGATGGATATCTATGCCGGAAAACAAAAACGCTAGTGTGAAAGAGCCCTTACTCCTGTATAATTTACCCTGATACCCCTTAGTTATATTACCCCTGTATAATAATGTACCCTGATACCCCTTAGTGTATTTGTGTATATATATGTGTATGTGTATATAATATATATACATACGCGCGTGCGTGTGTTTTTTTGCTTTAGGGTGCACACCCTAATGCAATTGGCTGCGCACGCCTATGCACCTGATGCTGCCATACACAGAGCCCACATAACGCTGCCACACACAGGGCCCACCTGTCTCTGCCATACACAGGGCCCATGTGACCCTGCCATACACAGTGCCCACCTTACGCTACTATACACTGCGCCCAACCTAACGCTGCCATACACTGCGCCCACCTGACGCTGCCATACACTGCGCCCACCTGACGCTGCCATACACTGTTCCCACCTGACGTTGCCATACACAGGGCCCACCTGACGCTGCCAAAAACAAGGCCACCTGATGCAGCCACACACAGCGCCCACCTGATGCTGCCATACACTGCGCCACCTGATGCTGCCATACACTGCGCCACCTGATGCTGCCACACACAGTGCCCACCTGACGCTGCCATACACAGCGCCCACCTGACGCTGATATATAAAGTGCCAGCCTGACGCTGCGATACACAGGGCGCACCTGAAACTACCATATACATATTACATACACAACTCTGCTACATGCTCATTACACACATAGAACTACTGTGTGCACATTACACACAGAAAACTGTACAATAGACTGGTTACAATGGCCTGAACCGGCAGCTATGACACTTGTACGGGCGTTACTGCGACCTCTGTAGACTGTAAGTAGGCAGGTGCCAACCAAGGATTTCCCCGGCTCCCCGGTGGGCCAGTCCGAGCCTGGGGAACATGATTACTAGTATGGGCACTTTGGGGGCAATGTTACTTCAGGTGCACAATGCGAGCAGTATTACTATTTCAGATCATAGATCTAAAGTCGATTAGTTAAAAAACTTTATTTGTAATGCTGTTTCCATACAGCATTAAAATGTATGAGCTCCATGTTGCAAAACTTCATCTCAGCCATAGTTACGCAAGACTTTGGTATTCCTCTCTGTATATTTAACAATTTAAAATAGGAATCCAAAGTCAGCTTTGCTACCGAGGTACCAGTCAGTACTGAAGCCAACTTCGGATTCCTAATTTAAAATGTTTTTAAATATGCAGAGAGGAATACCGAAGTCATTCACTGAAGTATTGCGGAAGTTCGACCAAGATGAAGTTTTGTTATACGGAGTCCATACATTTTAATGCTGTACGGAAACAGCATTACAGACAAATCTACATCGGATCTATCATTAGCTATGTACAGTATACATGGCATTAAAAATAAGAAAAATGTTTATAAATGGACTTTGTGAAGTAATTCCTTGGGTCCAAAGTCAACTGCTGACAGCTTCCAGTTGGTGTTTCTGAAGTGGGATACCAGACCACAAAAGTGTAGTCATACAAACCTGAGGTCAGGGCTAGTAAAGGTTATGCATCATAAAACTGTTGGCGCTGAAGTTGACAACTTATCTGATTCTTCAAACATCTTTTTAAAGCTCATGATATGGCTACACATGGTGGATACAATGTGCAGTGTTATTGTGTGTGGAAATCCACAGCAAACACAACAGCAGCAAACTGGATGATACCGTATTTAAAAAAATCTCATCCACATGAAAATATCTACATCTGAATTCACACATCACTGCAGATTTAAAACATTTGCGTGTAAATCAATGGGTGTAATCCACATCCAAATCTGTGCCAAAATATGCAAGAAAAACAGCAGCTTTTTCTGTGGATTTTGTGCAGACAATGCACACCAAAATATGACCTGTGTGGGTGTACATTTATAGACAGTATATCATTGCTTTACACTAGCAGAATAACCTAGGAAAGAGTGTCGTTCCCCAATAGGACTACTGTAAATGGTTAATTATTCCCAAATAATTAATGGAATGTTGACAGATAAAATGTTGTGATTTATTTATGTACTCAATAGCAATGTATAGGGCAACCAAACAGTTAACAAATTGGTAGACTGTTTAGGTTACCAGGGTGATGTACTTGGCTCGTCCCCAGACTTGTAAGTAGAGAGAGTGAGTCTAGCATAAAAAGCTCCTGTGAAAGCTCCTGAGAGCTAGGCCTAAGTCCAAACAACATTTGTCTCAAGGCCATGCAAGATTTAGACAGATAGGTATTTGCTTGTTTATGGCAGAAAGGCCTTGCTACTATGGAAAGAATTATTGCCTCCAACACCTACCATACTTTGGGATGAACTGGCCATCTGTATCTAAAGTTTCTGCACCCTTCAGCCTAAGATTTGCAGAAGGAATTAATGAGGACAGTATAGCATGCCTATCTTGCAGCAGATGTGTAGGTAGCCTAAGGGATACTATGGGTGGCTCATAAGACTGCAGTCTCAGCGCAGTTCATGGGCGGGCAGATAGGATTGCAGAAACAGTAGAGATTGTGAATCAGCTCAGTGCAGCAAGACAAAAGCACCTCAGCATGAGGATCTGCCTTTGGAGCACTTGTGGGAGGGAAACACACCAAATTTAAAGTTCCTATTTACAGTTCTGCTGCTAACACAGCGTGGGACTGAACACCAAAACTACTTTTCCCAATAAGGTAACATTAACCCATATATATAGTGAACAGCAAGACCAATAGGGATATATGAGGTTAGATAGTAAGAAAAATATAATCACACAAAGAAAATTGATTTTATTAACAAATATAACTCGAGATGATTAGCAAAAACCAGAACTTAAAAATAATAAAAAAAATGGATTATGATGGTCTGACAACAAGGTACAGCTAAAAAAGTGCAAGTGCATAGATCAATAGGTGGCAGTATAACCGCTGCACAACACGCATGGCCATAAGAGTAATTATTTATGCAAAGGCCATATAGCCCAATTTACATACAATGCCATTAGTACATTAACAAATTAAAAAAATTTCAACTTGGTAATATTTTCTTTATTTTGGTCATCAATTCTTGACGCAGCTCGAATGTCTTTCTGATGTTCTTGGATCCGTATGCGCAATTTGAGGCCACATGGGCATTGCGTAATAGATAACCCCAGACGTACTGCAGTTGATGAAATGTACTACATTGTATGTCTTATAACCAGAGGAGTTTGTCCACATTTGGGGCCTTTGGAGTTGAATATAAATTGTGATTTCGGAGGAACATAATAGCTGCGCACAAGAATATCACTTAAGTTCTTACTCCGTTTAGCGACAAATGTTAGCATAGGTGTAAGAGCCTGTTTCAAATCTGGATCATAAAGCAAAATTGGCCAAAAATTAGAAATTATTTTTCATTGCGTATTGTAGTTCGTGATAAAATGAACCTCAGCTGCAGATATCTGCCAGGGTTTAGGAGTCAACAAGGTCATACATAGGGTATGTTTGGCTCGAAGGTAGCCCTGTACGACATCATATTGATCGTATCCCCTTTGTGCAAAACGGCTTTTCGAAATGTCAGATTCTTTTTCAAAATTTGTTGTGGAGTCACAAATACATCTGGCTTGAAGGAATTGACCAGTAGGAATGGAGTGTATATGGTGCCTAGGATGGAAAGAAGATGCATGAAAAAGGGCATTGACTTTACAGAAGTATTAAGATGACCATCATCACACATATTGATTTCAATATCCAAGAAACACATTGTTTTGAGGCAATAGTGTGTGTCAGAACAATATTTAAAGTATTACAGTTCATTTCTTGTAGAAATACATCCAATGCCTGCCGCGACCCTTGCCACACAAAGAGGATGTCATCAATGTAGCGCTTCCAGAATATCACTTGTCCTTCTGTTTTGTAACGATTTGTGCATCTTTGGCAGCAAATAAAAAGTTGGTGTTACTGGATGTTGTACTACTAGTCCATCAAGGATTGTTTTACTGATGATACCCAAAGTAATTGCTTGTTCCAAAATAGAGTCCATTAGTGTTTTATAACTTGTATGCTTCCGCCTCATACATCTCTGACGGCTACACTACCACATTGCCACCCTTGTCAGCTGGTTTTAAAACCACACCACGCATATCCTTAAGTTGATGTAGTGCTGTAAGTTGTTCACGAGTTAAATTGTCATTTGGCGTCTGCTGGGAAGGTGGTATAGTTCTTCCACCACCAGCTTAACAAATGTTTCTATAGAAGGGCTTAAAGACAAGGGTGGGAATGCGGTCAAGGGCCGCCGGCATGGTGACTGGGAGGTGGGCCAGGTAAAGAGCAGCAGTGCAATTATATACGGTCTTCTGATGCTGCTGCCACCTCCACACTATATCACCTTGCCACTATGTGGTCCCCTTATGCTGCTGCCACCTCCACACTCTGTGACTGTGCCACTCTGGGGACTCCTGATGCTGCTGACACCTCCACACTATGTCACCTTGCCACTCTGTGGCCTCCTGATGCTGCTGCCACCTCCACATTATGTCACATTGCCACTATGTGTTCTCCTGATGCTGCTGTCACCTCCACACTATGTCACCTTGCCACTCTGTGGTCTCCTGATGCTGCTGCCACCTCCACACTATGTCAAATTGCCACTACGTGGTCTCCTTATACTGCTGCTACCTCAACACTATGTCACCTCGCCACTCTGTGGCCTCCTGATTCTGCTTCCACCTCCACACTGTCATTGGGCCACTCTGTGGTCTCCTGATGCTGCCGCCACCCCCACACTGTCATTGGGCCACTCTGTGGTCTTCTCATTCATGTGTCATCTCTGTTTTGGATCCACTCCTGTTTTTTTTTTGGCATTAGCAATACTGATGGATTAGTAACCAAATGCTGACCCAGTGAAGGAGGGTGCTCAACAGACAGGATCTTTTTTGGGGGAGTTATTGTTCTGACGGATCAGAGGAAGGGCAAAGTAATCAGTGATGTCAACACAAACTGCTGACACCCTCTCCACTCTGTCAGGGGGCTCTACTTGTATAAGCGTTTAATAGAACAGGCTCTGTAGACATCTATGTGGAATCAGCTGAAGACTGTGTAAAAGGAGTGCACTTCTTCTTGGCGTTAACATCGACCTGTAAGGCTGAGTTCATACTTGAGTTATTTGGTCAGTTTTGGCCCCGTGACTGCCCAAATAAGTGAAGTGTGCAGTGATTCTAAGAGCGGCGCCTTTCATCTGCATGTAATACTGACTCACAGTATTATTTCACTACCACAGCAGACTCTCTATGTGTGTTACTGCAAGGCACAGTCTTCTACACCACTATAAAGGCTCTCTGCAGCCAGGAAATAGCCAATTTTTAACACAATTCGCCGCAAATAAATTCGCATCGAACCAAATTTTTTTTAAAAATTCAGCGAATCGGCTGAATCAAATTTTTGGAAAATTCGCTCATCTCTTATTGCAGCTAATCATTTGACACTAGAGTCTATTTCTTTGAATCAAAACCTGTTATGACTTTATTGATTATATAAGGGTTGAGCCCAAAGAATAATTTCCTGTCAGTAGTTTTACAGGGTCAAAAGTGTTGACAGACTCTTTAAGTGTTAATATTCATTTTATAGCTTTAACTCTCCTTTAACTCTAATACAGCCTCAATGTGTCACGAACAACAATTATTATAGTAACAGAGTAACATACTTTGTAATACTGGAAAAAAATACATATATCCATCTACTTCAGCCTGTTATCTTGCAAAGTTAATTGAGTCATTTTAAACTTTTTATATATTTTGTTTGAAAGTCCAACTTTTTCTAGGGAAATTACTTTTGTGGAGCTTATTGCATTTTGGGAGATTTTCTAGTATTATGTGGATGTTCTTGAAAAAGAAAATATTTCTTCTTGCAGATATATATGTTCTTTCAGTAATACCATTTGATGGTAATTTTGCTACTTGACCAAAAGTTCAAATAAAAAGTATCCATCTCTGAGCAGAAAGAAGATTTGCCATCTCTGAGCAGAAAGGTTTCCCATCTCTGAGCAGAAAGAGGATTTCAACTGAGTTAGATAATAAAAAAGCAAATTATGTGCATTATCCTTCTTCATATTGTCTAAAATGTTCTAAAGAGCTAATATATATAGCTGGATTTTGATGGATTTTCTCATAATCCTAATTATAACACTCAAGTCCAGTCTGTGATTAAAATCCCTATGATGATACTGCTGAAGAACACTTTACCAAGTGTACTAATTATCATTAGCAAGATAAAACATCCTCACATCACATCAGGAAAAAATGCTAAAATAGGATTTATTCAAACCCGGCCTAAAGGCTGTATTACGCCTGCAAATATTTTGGCCGATAATCGCTAACGAGCATTCGCATGAATGCTCGTTAGCAATCATCTTGCAGTGTAATACTAGGCTGATTGCATTCCCTCCCGACAATCGCTTGCTGATCTGCCTGTCTAATATAGGCTTAAGGAAGACAAATAGCAACAAAGGTGTGATTGATAGGAGGAGACTATTGATTAATTCACATACCAGAGAATTATATGTATTTTCTCAATTACTTTTATCTAATTAACTAATGAATTAAATGATTCTAAGGCTATATAATTTGAATATGTTCTATGTAGGGCAAACATAGGGTAACTGTATAGGACTAAACATGTTTCATGCGACATGTATGACATAGTACATGTCTATAGACAGGAGGAAAGGGAACGATTGGTATCAGTTATCTAAATGTCAGAGGACACTTAACTATTACTATGGTTGCTCATATTTGGTTACCCAAAGGTTACAATACACAAAACTTGGGATGCAGTATTTTGCTGTGCAGAGGCAGAGGATTGCTTCACCAAAATTACGAAGGTATATAAGAGATTTGTAACCATTTCAGGGCCAAAGAGCCCTAACGTTTTCAACTTTTCTGTTCACATAGCCATATCAGGGCTTGTTTTTTTTTTTTTTTGAGAAGATTCATTTTTTTATTTTAAATTTCTTTGAGAATTTTTCTAGTGGAATGAAATAAAAAATAAAAAAAAACACAATTCCGCCATTGTATTTTGGGTTTTGACTTTAGAGTGTTCACTGCACACAAAAAATGAACTGACAACCTTATTCTTGAGGTCAGCATGATTACAGAAATAAAAAGAAAATACCGACACTCTTACAATGGGAGTAATGCAATACAGCTCTAAAATATGGTTAGCACTATTTAATACTGTTAATAACATACAGTTCAATTAATTAACAATATATTTATAACATTAAAATTTCGAGAAAAAATCTGTTAAAATGAACTGGATATTTATGGGATTATAAGTCCAAGTAGTGTCTATTTTAGTCCTCCTGTGGTGATTTTCAGTATTTTCAATATATTGTGGCTCTTACTCAGTCGATAGAAAATAGATCACATGGAATAAAACACATAAAATGAAACGCATGGATATGAGCGCATGAATTTACGAAAAAGCACATCTGGTGTTGTGCATGAATAGTCTCTCTGTAATGTTCGACAGATTATACAGTTTAAATGGTTACTCACTATTTTCGAGCTGGCTCTTTGTTACCGTGGCGTCCCGTAGGTGCTCTGTGCTCTTGGTATAATTTGGATTTTTTGGTCGGTTGCGAGATTTTTTGATTTTTCGATTCTGCGAATTCTCAATAGCCACGGTAACAAAGAGCCAGCTCGAAATAGTGAGTAACCATTTAAACTGTATAATCTGTCGGAACATTACAGAGAGACTATTCATGCGTAACACCAGGTGCGCTTTTCCGTAAATTCATGTGCTCATACCCATGCGTTTCATTTTATGCGTTTTATTCTATGCAATCTATTTTCTATCGACTGAGTAAGAGCCGCAATATATTGAAAATCACCACAGGAGGACTCAAATAGACACTACTTGGACTTATAATCCCACAAATATCCAGTTCATTTTAACAGATTTTTTCTCGATATTTTAATGTTATAAATATATTGTTAATTCATTGAACTCTATGTTATTAACTGTATTAAATAGTGCTAACCATATTTTAGAGCTGTCTTGCATTACTCCCATTGTAAGAGTGTCGGTCTTTTCTTTTTCTTTTTACTTATCTACTTTTGAATAGGGTGATTCAGTCAGACCAGAGCACCTGACCCTGATTACAAGTAGTGAGCCGTCTGAACTTTTTCTATATGATTACAGAAATCGTTAATTTCTAACGATAATTTGTTTTCCCTTAGTCCTAACAGCAGCACAGATGGGGTTAACCACCCCCCGTGGACTGGCAGGACCGGCGGAATGTTTAATGAGCCCAAGACTAATAACTCAATTTAACAATTAAGTATCTCATTAAAAGGAGGAAGTCAACCCCCAGCCCACTGTGTTTATAGTAAGAAAAAAACTAGACTTACTAGGGTGGGAAATTTGTGTTCTGCTGTTAGGACTAAGGGAAAACAAATTATCGTTAGAAATTAACGATTCCCTTACGTCCTACCAGCAGCACAGATGGGGAGATAGCAAGAAGAAACCCCTAGGGAGGGCCTTCCTGCCTGGCAGAACTAAGAAAAGTCTGCCCAAAGGCCGAAAACTCAGCTAGACTGGCATTTAATCTATAATGGGAGATGAATGTCGATTCAGAGCTCCAGGAGGCAGCTTTGCAAATCATGTTGAGAGGCAGAAGACTCCTCTCGGCAAAGAAGTAGCCACAACTCTAGTAGAGTGGGCCTTCACGAATCCCGGAGGGTCCAGAGATTGTGGAAACAAAGGATTCCTTAATAGCCTCCTCAATCCACCGACCGATGGAAGGTTTGGATGCCTTATAGCCTTTAAACTTATCGGCAACAGGATTAGCAGATTCTCATCTTTCCTGAACTCCTTGATCTATCCACATAGATCCGGAGACATCTCGAGACGTCCAGAGGATGTCTAGCAGGTTTCTAGGAGGAGGTGGTAGATGTCGACAGAACCGGGAGGAATATCACCTGGTTGATGTTCTGGAAGGAAGGAACTTTAGGCCTACAATACGGGAGGAATCTAAGAAGATCCCGGTCATGTAATAAAATGGTATAGGGCTCATGTGCTGAGAGAGCTTGAAGCTCAGAGACCCTCTTGGCCAAAGTCACTGCAAGGAGAAACACAAACTTCCAAGTGACGAACTTGATGTCCACCTCCTCTAACGGTTCAAAGGGGGGAGATGCTAACCCCCTGAGAACTACTGAAAAACCCATTGAAAAAAAGGGGTCTCAGTACTGTAGGCTTTAATCTTTCAGCTCCTTTAAGGAACCGTTTGATCAGCGGGTCCTGAGAAAAAAGCCTGTTAAGGCAAGCTGAGATGGCTGAAACTTGAACCTTCAGAGTAGAAGGGCAAGGCCTCTATCAAGGCTGTCTTGCAGGAACTGAAGGATAGCGGAGAGGGGCGGATCTGCAGACGCCACCTCAGTTGAGGTACAACAGGATAAGAATATCCTCATAATACGAGAGTAGGCTCTCTTGGTAGAGTCCGCTCTAGAATGAGACAGCGTCAGGTTGAATCTGTGCAGATCTGAGCAGAGGTGAGTGTCCCACGACACCAGGGTCTGCTGTGGGGGGAGCCTCCAATATTGTCCTCAACTCAACTGGGTGAGCTAGGTAAACCAGGATCTCTTCGGCCAAAACAGTATGATGGCTATCACCGAGGCCTGATCCTGACGGATTTTCATCAATACCCTCGGTATCATGGAAAAGGGAGGGAAGATGTAAGCCAGCCTGAACCTCCAGGATATTGACAGAGCGTCTAACGCCAGGGGTTGTCCTCCTGTGAAGGGAGCAGAACCTCTCCACCTTGGCTTTGAACCTTGTTGCCATGAGATCCACCTCTGGCATACCCACTTGAGGACTATCTGCTTGATTCTCCGGATGTAAAGACCACTCCACCGACGGAAGACCGCGGCTCAGCTGCTATCATATTGAGGGAGCCTTGGATGTGGATCGCAGATAAGTGGGAAGGTACAACTCTGCCTAATCCAGAATCACCCCGATCTCTGACAGGAGGGGAAGTGTTCTCGTGCCTCCCTGCTGGTTGGCAGTCACATTGTCTGACTGGACTTTCACTGCTTTGCCCCGGATCTGAGGGGCTAAGTGAAGGAGGGCTAGCCGGATAGCTTGAATCTCGCGGAGATTGGATGAAAGAAGCCACTCCTGAGGAAACCAGGTCCCATGAACTGGAGAGTCGTCTAGGTGAGCGTCCCAGCCTACTTAGGATGCATCCGTAGTCAATATCACCCAGATTGGCTGGGTCATAGACTTCCCGTCTAAAAGATGGCACCACCATCTGAGGGAATACCGAGTTTGCCAAGTCAGGGAGCACAGGGAGTTTAGCCAAGCAGGGCTGCCATTCCATTAGGAGAGGACCTCCGACTGTAGAGGGCGGAGGTGCCACAGAGCCCAAGGGACTGCTTCCGCAGACGCTGACATGAGCCCCAACATCTTCATGAGAGTCCGGATTGGAACTCGCCGGGGAAAGGAACTTGCCGTGTTCTGAACCCGGAATCTTCTTTCTGGAGTCAACAGGAGCTCTCTCCAGTGGAGTCGATTATGAAGCCTAGATATCTTACTGAAGTCGACGGGCTCACGTTCGACTTCTACCAGCTGATGACCCAACCTAGGTGGAACAGAAAGGAGATTGTTACCTGAAGAAGTTGGGTTAGGACCGCTAGAGCAGAGGCTTTCAAAGCCAGTCGTCCAGATAAGGAATGATGGTCAGTCCTTGAAGCCTCAAAGCCGCCACCACAGAACCACCACCTTGGTAAAAGTGTGAGGGACAGAAGAAATGCCAAAGGGAAGGGCAACAAACAGAAGATGCCTGACGACACTGGACACCTGGACCGTGATCCTGATATACTTCCTGGAACCAGGATGGATCGGGATGTGCAGATATGCATTCTTGAGATCCAGGGTTGCCATCACGTCTCCAGGATTGACGACGTGAACTACTGACCTGATGGTTTCTACACGAAACTTCACCTTCCTTATAAATCGATTGAAATATCTCAGATCGATAATCATCCGGAGATCTCCTGAAGCCTTGGGAACCAGAAAAACTGGAGAATAGATCCCTAGGCCCCGTTCTCCTGCCGGAACCTCCTCCAGAGCCCCTTTGCAAATGTAGTCCTGAATGTAGGCCTCTAGGATCGCCTCCTTGACAGCTTGTAGAAGGTTGACCTTGACAACCTGTCCAGAGGAATAGAGGTGAGGTTGACTAAATAACCGTTGGAAATGATATTCAGGACCCAGGATCTCTTGGATCCATTCTTCTCAGAAGTGGGAGAGACGACTCCCGATGGGTACATGAAGCTTATTGGCAGGACGGCAGGAGTAACGGGAATTAACCAAGAGCCTCATAGTCAGGAGGTGGATTTTCCATCTTTGGCTCCTCCACGAGAGCACCTCAAACCCTTTCGCTGTGCTCTCCAGTCACTCTGTATTTTGAGGAATTGTCAGGAACCCAAGGCTTAAGCCGAAATGGAATGTGGGCTGCTGATCCCAGGGCCATGCTATATATAGGCCACTGACGTTATTTGATATTATTGTTACAGGGTGCCAAAGGCGCACTTGGTCTACCATGAGCCACAGACCTGCTGCTTAGCTTCAAGAGCAAGGAACTGTGTTTGGCCTCGTTCCCAGGACTTGCTTTGCTAGCGGGGAAGCTCCCTCGCTGGCTTCAACTGGAGCTGTGCGGTATCGCACAAGAAGTCCGTAGCCAGGTTGATGGTCTTGAAAGCAGCCAGTATGTCGTCCTGGAAAAAACCTCTGGTTCACATCAACTTGAATTTGATCCAGGCGAGATCGGAGGAACGTAGAGACTTCAAAAGCCGCTATGGCTGTGGAAGCGGAAGCCGCAGTTGCCGTAACACCCCGTCTTAGTGTGCACTCTGCAAGGGGGTGCTGCAGCTAGACCCATCGTCTGCAGGAACCAGAGTGCGCTTGGACAACTTGGCAATAGCCATGTCCACCTTGGGAATGGATCCCCACGAATCCACCAAGGGTTAAGCCATCGGGAACATGGATTTAAACTTCTTTGTTAAAACCGGACCTTTTCCAGGTTTTTTCCACTCTATATCATGACAGAGAGGAGGGTCTCATCCGCTTTGAAGACACGAGGTGCCCAAGTAGCGGGAACGGGAGGCTCCCCACAGTCAACATCATGGTCCCCCGACCTGATGGACTTGAGCAACTTCTGTGTCTTTCCAGGGGAGAAAACACAACGTCAGCTCCTCCTCATCCGAGGAGGAAGAAACTAAGGAGATCAAGAAGGTCTCTCTACCGGGACAGAGGTCTCCATAGGGGCCTGGGCACGAATAGGAAGCCTTTCCATCCAGCAGGCCTATGACTCCTTTAACAGAGCCATTGATACATATCCTGCAACGTAGGTTCACTAGAGGTCAGAAACCTCTAACAGCAGCTGTAACACCTGGTGTAGGTTAAGTCAACAAACCCAGGGATTCCCAACTGGTCTCCCAAGCTGGTCTTAGCCCAGCCTTAAGCTGTTTAGCTTCTGCGATCTCACGAGTGCAGGTATGATCAGCTTACAATAACTGTTGACTGCTGCAACGGTAGCAGGATAGATGCTTCCTCTTGGAATCCACTTTCCTGCCTTCCGAATCCCGCGGAGAAGACATCACTGCAGGAAAAAAAGGGACAAATAAAACATTTGTAAACCACCTATCTAAGCAGGAAAGGTAGAAAAACAGACCGGAGGCAGCTGAGGAAAAAAACGCCACAAGTGGAACAACACCAATTTTAGGACTCTGGGATCTAGCTGAAAAAGCATATGTAGCCAGAGACTGAACTGGAGCACACAGCCTCCCAAAATAGGGGAAAGGGAGGCATAGCCAATCCACCCTTCCCCCAGTAAATCCTCCACAGGAAGATGCATAAAAAAAATCGCATCTATGAAAAAAATCGTGCCCGTGAAAAAATCACGGCCGGATTACCCGGAGGTGATGCAAAAGTAGAGTCCCCCGCGTCACCTCCGGAAGATGGCGGCGCACAGGGACCGGGAATCCTGGACCAAGGACGCCGCCAAAATACCCCAGCCAGTCGCAACTGCGCGGAGCCGGCAGCAAATAAGCTGCCGGCCAAACTGACAAGGTACCTAGGAAAAAAGGCAGCGCCGTTACCCAAACGAAAAGAAGGCTCCCCACACTTTCCATAAGAAAGGGGGGAACAAACCGCCTAGTCCACCTGTCCAGGAGGACAGAAAAAAACACAGTGGGCTGGGGGTTGACTTCCTCCTTTTAAGGAGATACTTAATTGTTAAATTGAGTTATTAGTCTTGGGCTCATTAAACATTCCGCCGGTCCTGCCAGTCCACGGGGGGTGGTTAACCCCATCTGTGCTGCTGGTAGGACGTAAGGGATCCCAAATTTATATAGGTTATTTTTATGATTTTTTTATAATAGTTTTTTTTATTAAATACATACATGAAAAATACTTGAAGAATAAATAAAATAAATAAACAAACAAACCTGACACCTTCTTTTTTTATATTACCATCTACACAGCCATGAACTGTTTTTTGTTTTTTTTGTGGGGTAAGCCATAATTTTTTTCTGTCAGTTTGGGGTATATACAACATTTTGATCATTTGTAGTCAGTTTTATTCAAGGAGTGAGGTAAAAGGGGTTGTGAATGCTTAATTTTACTGCTTTTATATATTATTAAAAACATTTCTACTTGTTTTTTAATTCCCCAGAGGGGATTCCAGCTCTTGATAATTTGCTTATACAAGAAAATGCATTATATTATTAAATGGCATTTTTGTAAGCTTTATATTAAGCCCTGCTGCTTGCAGGGCTTAATAGGCAGTTTACTATGGCAAGCTTGGGAGCCTTCACAAGACCTCAGGCTGCCATACCAACCAATTGGCACACAACCATTTTACTGCATGGATGCCAATCAAGGGTCAAAGGGAGATTCTCCCTCTGACTAACCTCTCACATGCCACAGTTGACAACAGTATCCAAGTGCTTAAATGACTAGGATTAGAGTTTTCTCTAATCCCGGTCATAGAGGATGAGTGTCAGCAGTATTACACACTCAGCACTAGCCATGTATGGAATTGGCTCAGCTTGGAAGCCCAATCTATGCACTCATCCTACACTGTTGGTATATATTTACTTAGAGTGGTTGGAATAGGATTAAATTAGAGGGTTATATTGACTCCCGTGGGTCATCTTTCAACCACACCTGGAGTATTCCAGGAGGTAGAGGCCTAGTGGCTACCCTACAATGAATATCTGTATAGGCTATCCTACAATGAATACCTGTAAAGGATTTAAATGATGAGCAGCAGGGGACTTCCAGGATAATGCCCTTAGGTTTCACCCAAAGTCAAACACGTTGGTTTCATACCTATTGATCATTACATAGACATTGAGAAGAAAGTACTGTAGCTTTAAATATTCATGTGCAGTGCAAGCAGAGTCTCACTGAATAGTTACTGCCCAGTGACACACAGTAGTACACTACACTGAGTCTGACCCTATCTTCTCCATAGCTACAACTTCACTGTCTATCATGTTAATTAAATCTAACTAGCTAGCTGCAATATAGTTCTTAAAACTGACCAAGCCTGACCCTAAGCTAGCTGTGCTGTGTGTCTAAAGATAAACTCTCTCTCTCTGCCAAATGTCTGGTCAAATCAATGTACAAGCTCAGAAAGATCTTGTATAGTGCCTAGGGCACACATCAATATATAATCCGCCCTGATTGGTTGACACTGGCTGCAAGGTATTAAGGGCAAAACCACTGGCCAGGGCCCTGCCCAGGGTTATGTTATGCTCGTTCTTCATCTGTCTTGCCCTTCTTTGCTGTCTTCTGATCTGTAAGATGGTGGATGCCACTTTGAGTGATTAATTTGAATTAAATCACAAATGTTTTGGATTTGCACTAATCCTGAAGTTTGGGAAATGTGAGATGAATTAAAGTAGTTTAGAATGGATTTGCTCATCTCTATTTACAATCATAAACTGATGGCATATCCTAGCAATATGCCATCACTTTTCGAGATGGCAATATCACTTTAATGTATATTTTGAAGTGTGGCACATCCTGGTAAACCCAGTGTTGCAGAGCCTTCTTTTGATTGTTTGCTATGATCATGTGATATAATTGCTCAATTAACATGGCATCACTACATGGAGGACTGTCCATGGGTGAGAGCACTGGAATTAATCTTTTTCAAGACTAGAGGCATACTGTAATTAACAGATTGACATTTGCCTACATCCTCATAAAAAATAGGTTTTATCCAGATCCAGAATACACCTTGAAATCATCTTGTGTAAAAATAAAGATAGTTGCACAGCCAGTCTACTGATCCTGTTCTTCATCTCTAGCTAAAGTATGTTCCCCATGTATATTTATGACTTATGATAATAAAATTGTAATTGTGTGGTATATTATATCTGCATTGCCAAATGTGACAATCAAATGATTGTATCAATAGTAAAAAACCTCATGAATTAATTATGTCATTAGCTGTGAAAGCTACCACACATAAAAGCTGCTGAATTATTTCATCTGACTTCATTCCAAATAACAAAAGCCACTAACATCGATCTTCAACCAATGTATGTTTTATCTCTATGCTGATTAGTTCAGAATGAGAGAGCAGTAGATTCCTCACTGCTCAGCACTTTGAACTGTCAAGAAAAATATTTACCATATATACATGAACACCAGAGGAAAATGTAAGGATAATATGTATCGATAAGGAATCGCAATCTAAATAGATCTCCCCACAGCGCTGTAATAATATCTACATAGCTATAAAATGGAAAAACAGATAAGTAAAAATGAATGGTTCTGAAGATTGACAGTTTGAATAAAGACTCATCAAAGCTGAAGACACATTTCCAACTCATATTTATTAATAAGGTGCAATGTTTCTAAAGAATCTGCATATGGTAATATGGCTTTCTGAAATATGGTGTTAAATGTCTTATAACAGTACTCTAATGGAGTTTTGAGAACAGATCTAATATTTTTTTTGCCAGTAACACAAAAAATAATTAGCAGTCTATCCGATTAATATTCCAACATTTTTACAGACGATGTGTCAGTTACCCTGAAATGTCTCTTTTAGTAAATACTTGTATTCTCCATGAAACAACTATTTGAGATTTAGAATAAGTGAAATAATCATTTCAGATTTAGGATAACTAGTGCCAATTTTTGTTCTGCCTTTTTTCTGTTATCCTGCCATTTTCTGTTTTATTTTTATTTTTTCACATTAGTTTTTAACTCCCTGCATTCCAGGAGACATTCACATAGCCAAATCAGGGCTTGTTTTTTCGTGGTTTCATTTCTAATGGAATAACTTAAATTCATTCCATATGATGTAGTGGAAAGTTGGGAAAAAAAAGTCTAAATGGGGTGGAATTGAAAAAACTAAACAATTCTGCCATTGATTTATGGGTTTAGTTTTTATGGCAGTCCCTATGTAGTAAAATTGATGCATTGATTTCATTCCACGAGTCAGTACGATTACAGCAATACCAAAGTTTTATAATTTTTCCTATGTTTTAATACTGTAAAAAATTTCTTTACATTGCTGTATTCTGATATCCGTGGGGAAAACTGGAGTTTTTTATTGATACTATTTGTAGTATATGTATGAGTTTTGATTACTTTTTGTAAATTTTTTTTTGGGGGGAGGCAAAGTGACTACAAAACAGCATTTTGGCAATACGATGTATATAAATTTTCCATTATGCCATTCACCATATGAAATAAGTACTTTTATATTTTAATAGATCAGGCATTTTCAGAAAAAAACTATATTAATGATTTTTATTGTTTTATTGTCTGTTTTTTTATATTAAAATGGGGAAAGACTATTTTTTTACCTTTACTTTTGTTCTCCCCTAGGGAACTTCAACATGCAATCATTAGATCACTTGTACCATAGACTGCAGTGGTTCATCATTCCAATACAAGTCTATGGGAAAATCACTGTGCATATTAAGTACTATGCAGGGCTTGATGGGAACATTACTATGGCAGGCCTTGGAGCATTCAGAAAGTCCCAGATTACCAAAGCAAGCAAACAGTTCTGCAATCTTGTCGCATGGGGGACTTTAGTGATCACTATGGTGCTGTGGTACCAACTGATCACGGTATCTGAGGGGGTTAAGCGTCAGTAATAGGAGTTGTGTAAAACAGCATGTACCCTTTGGCTATGGCAGTTCTAAATATATATATGGCAGATGTCAGGAAGGGAATTAAAACACATTCTCCTAGAACTTTACATTGTACTGTTCATCAATTATGCTTTCTAGAAATCTTTTAAACAATTGATAACCTGGTATTAGATGGAGCTCTACCTATATACACTCTCACACTCTGTGGAGCCTCCATGTTTGGTCTTTGGGCCCTTTTTTTGCCTTCCATGTGTCATCCGTATTCTACAAGCACTGCTAGACTGAAAATGGGATTTACAGATCATCTCCTACCACGGAAGGTGGAAACAACTTTTAGAACATGTATGTCATCCAAGTTCTGCCAATGATTTTCATGGACCCATAGACTTGAATAGATGTGTTTAGTCTGCATGATGGACCCAAGTAGTGCATGTCTGCAGGGTTTTTCCACTGACCGTGGATGATGTGTGAATAAACTGACCTGTCTGCTGTATGGATCTGTGTGCTGTCTGTGGAGAACATTATCCACAATTTACCATGCTAACATTGTTATTTCAAGATGAATGAAAGTATTTAGTATAACAGATGGCAGGAGCAGGGACATGTCAATTTTAAAACATTTCCTTAATATTACAGAGTAACACACTTGGCTATATTACAGCTCTGTACAATCGCTGAGGTTTACAGAGCTGTAATAAAGCACAGAAGGCCTTGTATGAGGCTGTACTGTAAAAATAGATGCCACCAGTTTTATACAGATACATATTTTGTTTTTTTCTTGAATACGACCGATAAAAAAATTAACCAATCGAAAGCTGACTATATTTTGTTTTTGAAAAAGGATGACACTTGGGGCAGGATAGTTGGCAGCACTGCACTACATCCTGATGCTGTATGTGGTGAAGGTAATGCGCATATTCACCGCTTCCTGGGGCCCTCCTGTCCTCAAAATCTGGACTAATGAACAGGGCCGAGACAAAGTGTTATGGTGCCCTAGGCAGAGCAACCAAAATCCGCCCTCTCCCTCAAAAATGAATTGAAACTGACCCTACTTTCTAATAAAGAGATTTAAACACATTTTCTAAGAAGCAGTCACAGTAAACAAATGTAAACCCAGTGACTTACAGGTGACGTCTCCACAGATTTTGGTTCTTCCCATTTGGTTCAGATCATCATACAAAGACATCTTTGGTCAGGGGGTGCAGCCTCCTCTGCTGTATAAGAAGACATAGGTATTAATAAATGCCAGATGTGGATGTTACAGATTTTACATTAGGGCCCAGGAGATTAGGTTACACCTCTGCCTTGACTCATTGCTTCTGCAGTTCATCCCCACCCTGTATACCAAAGAACCCCCTGTCCAGCCATTATGAAATAACTAGCAGGTTATGTAGGTCATAGTGCAGGGATGTAATATCGCTTACTAGTTTGTCGGGGCTCCGTTTGCCCGCTGTGCCCCCCGTTAACTCTTCCTGCCTGGTATGCTAATGAATAGCATCGGTACAGGGAGGAGGAGACTGCCCTGTTTCTCAATGGGGGTCACCTTCTCCCTGGCTGTAGCGCGGTCCAATCGCAGCGGAAAGCGTCACAGCCAGGGAGAAAAAAAAAATCACTTTCTCCCTTGCTGACGCTCTCTGCTGTGACAGTGCCCTACATAACCTGCTAGCTATTTCATAATGTCTGGACCCATGAAAGGTCCTCTTTAACTCTGCCATCTTGTATTTTCTACCAAAACTGTTCCCACTGCTGCCCTATGTGCTGATATTACTATGGCGTAGCTATCAAGGAAGCAGGGGAAGCAGATGCTTCGGGGCTGAGCTCAGAAGGGGCCCAGGAGCAGTCATTATACTTCGTGACCCCAGGCCCCTAGAGCAGCTGAATTCTCCTGCACCAGGTCTAGAGTCCTGCATTTTCACTGACCTGACATCAGTGACATTGCTCCGCCTCTCCCTGAACTATATGAGTGCATCTATGTATATGGTGAGCGCATGTATGAGTGCATCAATGTATGTGGAGAGTGTGTGTATGAGTGCGCCCATGTATGTGGAGAGTGCGTCCAGGTATGTGATGAGTGTGTATATGAGTGCATCTATGTATATGGTAAATGCATGTATGAGTGCGTCCATGTATGTGAAGAGTGCGTGTATGAGTGCATCTATGTATATGATAAGTGCGTGTATGAGCATGTCCATGTATGTGGAGAGTGCATGTATAAGTGCATCCATGTGTGGTGAGTGAGTGTATGAGTGTGTCCATGTATATGGGGAGTGCATCCATGTATGTGAAGAGTGCGTCCATGTATGTGGAGAGTGCGTGTATGACTGCGTCCATGTATGTGGAGAGTGCATCCATGTGTGTGGAGAGGGCGTGTATGACTGCATTCCTGTATGTGATAAGTGCGTCCATGTATGTGGATTTTGCATGTTTGACTGGGTCCATGTATGTGGAGAGTATGTGTGTATGAGTGTGTCCATGGCTGCAGTATGAAAGGTACATAGGCTAAAATACTTGTGGATACGTAAAGGTAAATGAGACATGTCTATTACAATTGCAGTGCAGGTTTTAAAGAAGTTGAGCCAAATTAAACTCTGTCAGCAACTATAAATGTTAAAAAAGCAATAAGATCGTGCTAAATATGACAGGCAAATAAATAAATATAGTAAATAAAAAGTCATAAAATAGCCATATGAGAGGGGTTTAGTGTGGGGCCCAGTCAGTTCTAGCTACGCCTCTGGTACCAACAGTGCTACCAATGACCTAAGATAATGTACCGCCAAAATAAAAGAGCCAAAAGACATGGCTACGGCATCAGAAAATGATGGGTCTGAAAGCAAATTTTAAGCATCAAACTCAAGACCAGTCCTCATCTTTAATACAGATCTTTTGATCTTTTTGAACATGAATCAATAAAGACCACAAATTCATACAGACCACAGGATCAGACTCCAAATTTATGTGTCCCCCTGAAACCCCCTACACTTAAATGCTGGCCTCAGATCAGATCCCAAATTAATGTAGCTCCCTATAACTGCCACCCCACTATCCCTTAAATCAGATCTGAGATCAGACACCAAATTCATGTTACCCCCTTAAATCATCAGATTCCTTCTGACCTCATATCAGGCCCCAAATTATTGTCTGTCCCACAGATCCCTACAGATCCCTACAGACCTCAGGTCAGACTCCAAAATTCATGTGCCCCCTTCATTCAGATCCATGCAGACCTCAGATAAGACCCAATATTCATATGATCCTCTCACTAAGATCCCTGCAGACCTCAGACCAGAACTAGAGTTGAGCGAACACCTGGACGTTCGGGTTCGAGAAGTTCGGCCGAACTTCTGGAAAATGTTCGGGTTCGGGATCCGAAATCGACCCGAACTTCAACCCGAACCCCATTGAAGTCAATAGGGACCCGAACTTTTGGGCACTAAAAAGGCTGTAATATAGTCCAGGAAAGAGCTAGAGGGCTGCAAAAGCCAGCAAAATGTAGGTAAATGCCCTGCAAACAAAAGTGGATAGGGAAATGAATTAAAATAAAATAAATAAAAAATTAACCAATATCAATTGGAGAGAGGTCCGATAGCAGAGAATCAGCCTTCAAGTCACCCACCAATGGAGAAGGTCACTTTCTGTTATTTCAGCCCCAGCACCCAGACAGAGGAGAGAGGTCCCACAACAAGGAATAAGGCATCATATCACCCACCACTGGAGAAGGCCACTTTCAGTTATTTAGGCCCCAGCACCCAGACAGAGGAGAGAGGTCCCACAGCAGAGAATCAGGCGTCATATCACCCACCACTAGAAAAGGCCACTTTCAGTTATTTAGGCCCCAGCACCCAGACAGAGCAGAGAGTTCCAACAGCAGAGAATCATGCGTCATATCACCCAACACTGGAGAGGGCCACTCTCAGTTTTTTAGGCCCCAGCACCCAGAAAGAGGAGAGAGGTCCCACAGCAAGGAATGAGGCGTCATATCACCCACCACTGGAGAAGGCCACTTTGCGTTATTTAGGCCCCAGCACCCAGACAGAGGAGAGAGGTCCTACAGCAGAGAATCAGGCGTCATATCACCCACCACTGGAAAAGGCCACTTTCAGTTATTTAGGCCCCAGCACCCAGACAAAGAAGAGAGGTCCCACAACTGAGAATCAGGCGTCATATCACCCACCACTGGAAAAGGCCACTTTGAGTTATTTAGGCCTCAGCACCCAGACAGAGCAGAGAGTTCCCACAGCAGAGAATCATGCGTCATATCACCCAACACTAGAGATGGCCACTTTCAGTTTTTTAGGCCCCAGCACCCAGAAAGAGGAGAGAGGTCCCACAGCAAGGAATAAGGCGTCATATCACCCACCACTGAAAAAGGCCACTTTCAGTTATTTAGGCCCCAGCACCCAGACAGAGCAGAGAGTTCCCACAGCAGAGAATCATGCATCATATCACCCAACACTGGAGATGGCCACTTTCAGTTTTTTAGGCCCCAGCACCCAGAAAGAGGAGAGAGGTCCCACAGCAAGGAATGAGGCGTCATATCACCCACCACTGGAGAAGGCCACTTCCAGATATTTAGCCCACGGCACCCAGACAAAGAAGAGAGGTCGCATGACAAAGGTTCAGGCTTCATGTCACCCACCATTGTAACAGGCCACTTTCAGTTATTTAGGCCCCGGCGCCCAGATTGAGGAGAGGTTCATTCAACTTTGGATTGCACCGCAAGATCATGGTAAAGTTAAAAAAATGAGGATTCAATAAAGAAGTGCCCCGGAGTACAAGAATACATGGTTGAGGGGGAGGCAGTTATAAATGTCTATTCTGCACAAGGGAGGGACAGGTCCTGTGGGATCCATGCCTGGTTCATTTTTATGAACGTCAGCTTGTCCACGTTGGCTGTGGACAGGCGGCTGTGTTTATCAGTAATGACGCCCCCTGCCGTGCTGAATACACGTTCAGACAAAACACTGGCCGCCGGGCAGGCCAGCACCTCCAAGGCATAAAATGCTAACTCTGGCCACGTGGCCAATTTGGAGACCCAGAAGTTGAATGGGGCCGAACCATCAGTCAGTATGTGGAGGGGTGTGCAGACGTACTGTTCAACCATGTTAGTGAAATGCTGCCTCCTGCTAACACATTCCGTATCAGGTGGTGGTGCAGTTAGCTGTGGCGTGGAGACAAAACTTTTCCACATTTCTGCCATGCTAACCCTGCCCTCAGAGGAGCTGGCCGTGACACAGCTGCATTGGTGACCTCTTGCTCCTCCTCTGCCTTCGCCTTGGGTTTCCACCTGTTCCCCTGTGACATTTGGGAATGTTCTCAGGAGTGCGTCTACCAGCGTGCGCTTGTACTCGCGCATCTTCCTATCATGCTCCAGTGCAGGAAGTAAGGTGGGCACATTGTCTTTGGACCGGGGATCCAGCAAGGTGTCTGCACACATTAAAATGTGGGCAACTCTGCTTTCATTGCACAGCAATGCACTGCAGCATGTAGTCGCTCATGTGTGCCAGGCTCCCCAGAAGTAAGGATAAGCTGTCCTCTGTGGGAGGCGTATCATCATCGTCCTCCGTATCCCCCCAGCCACGCACCAGTGATGGGCCTGAGCTGTGTCGGGTTCCACCCCTCTGTGAACCTGCTTCATCCTCCTCATCCTCCTCGTCCTCCCAGTAGTGGGCCCTGGCTGGCCACATTTGTACCTGGCCTCTGCTGTTGCAAAAAAACTCCCTCTGAGCCACTTCTAACAGACTGGCCTGAAAGTGCTAAAAATGACCACTCATCCTCCTCCCCCTCCTCCTCCTGGGCCACCTCCTCTTCCATCATCGCCCTAAGCATTTTCTCAAGGAGACATAGAAGTGGTATTGTAACACTGATAACGGTGTCATCGCCACTGGCCATGTTGTTGGAGAACTCAAAACAGAGCAACAGGGCACACAGGTCTCACATGGAGGCCCAATCATTGGTGGTGAAGTGGTGCTGTTTCGCAGTGCGTCTGACGCGTGCGTGCTGCAGCTGAAACTCCACTATGGCCTGCTGCTGCTCACACACTCTCTCCAGCATGTGCAAGGTGGAGTTCCACCTGGTGGGCACGTCGCATATGAGGCGGTGAGCGGGAAGGCCAAAGTTCCCCTGTAGCACAAACAGGCGAGCGGCGGAAGCGCGCACAGACGGCCCGCACTTTATGCAGCAGCTCTGACATGTCGGGGTAGTTGTGAATGAACTTCTGCACCACCAAATTCAGCATATGCGCCAGGCAAGGGATGTGCGTCAAACCGGCTAGTCCCAGAGCTGTGACGAGATTTTGCCCATTATCGCACACCACCAGGCCGGGCTTGAGGCCCACTGGCAAAAACCACTCATCGGTCTGTTTTTCAATACCCTGCCACAACTCCTGCGCGGTGTGGGGCCTGTCCTCCAAAGATATGAGTTTCAGAATGGCCTGCTGACATTTACCCCGGGCAGTTCTGAAGTTGGTGGTGAAGGTGTGTGGCTGACTGGATGAGCTGGTGGAAGCAGAGGAGAAGGAAGCCGAGTAGGAGGAGGAGGCTGCAGGAGGCAAAGAATGATGCCCTGCGATCCTTGGCGGCCCAGTCGGGGCCCAGTCGCCACTACATTTACCCAGTGTGCAGTTAGGAAACATCAGTGGTTGTGCATCAGTGCATTCTATGTCTAGTGAATTCTGGTCTCTGAGGTAAATACCACACCCTTGGACAGAGAATTTATTGAGTATAAGACTCCAGATTTGGTAATGAAGTTTGGTTGTATTCATTCTGAAAAGTGTGCCTTATATGTCCTAAAAATTTGTCTGATGATGTCATCCTGGGATTACACTGGTTGAGGGTACATAGTCCTGTCTTCAATAGAGTACTGAGGAATTAGTAAAATAGGGTCTCCAGTCCTCTAATCATTGCATTTCTATCCAGCTTTCTGGTCTTGAACTAAAGGAAGGTCCATTACCTGAATATATTAGGGATTTTCAGAATCTTTTTTCCAAAAAGACATCCGAGATCTTAATTATGAGTGTGCTATAGAACTTGTAGCTGGTGCCAAATTCTTTAAGGCCTCTTTCAGACGGGCATCACGGATAAGGGCCGGATGCAATGCAGGCGCATTGCGGGAAACCCGCGCGAGAAGGGACGCAATTTCAGTGAGTTTTGACTGCGATCGTATTCGAGGAAGAAATGTGGCCGGAAAAAATCCTGATTGATCCTGATTGGCAATCACTTAACCACTTATGGATCGGGCTCATTTTCACCTTATAGACCAGGCCATTTTTTGCAAATCTAACCAGTATCACTTTATGGGTAAATAACTTTAAAACGCATTTACTTATCCAGGCCATTCTCAGATAGTTTTTTTTTTTGTCACATATTGTACTTCATGAAACTCAATATTTATTGCCCTGATTCTGTAGTTTGCAGAAACACCCCATATGTGGTTGTAAACTGCTGTACGGGCATGCGGCAGGGCACAGAAGGAAGGGAACGCCATATGGTTTTGGGAAGGCATATTAGGCTGGACTGGTTTATTTACACCATGTCCTATTTGAAGCCCGCTCGATGCACCCCTACAGTAGAAACTCCAAAAAAGTGACCCCATTTTGGAAACTACGGGATAAGGTGGCAGTTTTGTTGGTATTATTTTAGGGTAAATATGATTTTTGGTTGCTCTATATTACACTTTTTTTGAGGCAAGGTAACAAAAAATAGAAATTCTGAAATGTAATCTCCATTTGCCAATAACTCTTGTGGAACACCTAAAGGGTTTTACAAAGTTTGTAAAATCTGTTTTGAATACCTTGAGGGGTGCAGTTTCTTAGATGGAGTCACTTTTTTGGAGTTTCTTCTATAGGGGCGCATCAGGGGGGCTTTAAATGGGACATGGTGTCAAAAAACCAGTCCAGCAAAATCTGCCTTCCAAAAACCATATCGCGTTTCCTTCCTTCTGTGCCCTGCCGTTTGGCTATACAGCAGTTTTTGACCACATATGGAGTGTTTCTGCAAACTACAGAATCAGGGCAATAAATTTGGAGTTTTGTTTGGCTGTTAACCCTTGCTTTGTTACTGGAAAAATGGATTAAAATGGAAAATTTGTAAAAAAAATTGCTATTTTGGGACTGTTTTTATTTTTTGTTATTTACATCGTTGATCTGACAGGTTAGATCGTGTGCTATTTCTATAGAACAGGTTGTTACGGGCGCGACAATACCAAATATGACAACTTTTTTTTTTCTTTTCAGTTTTACAAAATAAAGCATTTTGGAAAAATCTTTTTAATGTCTCCATAGTCTGAGAGCCATTATTTTTTTTATTTTTTGGGCGATTGTCCTATGTAGGGGCTCATTTTTTGCAGGATGAGATGGCAGTTTGAATGGTACTATTTTGGTATGCATACACCTTTTTGATCGCTTGATTTTACACTTTTTGTGATGTAAGGTGACAAAAAATGGCTTTTTCTACATCATTGTGCTGACACTCCGCTCACCGCTCGGCCATCCTGAAAACGAGAGAGAAGGGGGGCGGGGGATCACGGGCACTCTGTATCTCCGCCGGCACAAAACATGATGAGGGCTGCAGGGGGGAGGGGGGGTTGACAACTAAAAACTGTCATTTTGAAGTTTCTGATCTGACTGTGGGGATCAGAAACTACCGAAACCGCTGCAAACCACAGGTCTGAATTGACCTGCGGTTTGCTGCTATCACCGATACTGGGTGGTCACAGAACCCCCCTCGGCATTGCCACAGAGTCCCTGCTGAATGATCTCTGTTCTGATCATCGCTGCGCCAGGACATCAGGACATACCTGTACGCCCTGTGTCTCCAAGAGTTTAAACATTTGGTGAAATCAAATCGAAGAAAAACAACAGTAGATTTCAGGGCTATGTTTAATAGTGAAAGTAAGAGCATTTCCACACGCACAATGCAAAGGGAACTCAAGGGATTGGGACTGAACAGCTGTGTAGCCGTAAGAAAACCACTAATCAGTGAGGCAAACCAGAAAAAAAGGCTTCAATTTTCTAGGGAGCATAAATATTGGACTCTGCAGTAATGGAAGAAGGTCATGTGGTCTGATTAGTCCATGTTTACCCTGTTCCAGAGTGATGGGCGCATCAGGATAAGAAGAGAGGCAGATGAAGTGATGCACCCATCATGCCTAGTGCCTACTGTGCAAGCCTGTGGGGGCAGTGCTATGATCTGGGGTTGCTGCAGTTGGTCAGGTCTAGGTTCAGCAACAGTATGTGCTCCAATAATGAGGTCAGCTGAATACCTAAACATACCAAATGACCAGGTTATTCCATCAATGGATTTTTTCTTCCCTGATGGCACGGGCATATTCCAAGATGACAATGCCAGGATATATCGGGCTCAAATTGTGAAAAAGTTGTTCAGGGAGCATGAGACATCATTTTCACACATGGATTGGCCACCACAGAGTACATACCTTAACCCCATTGAGAATCTTTGGGATGTGCTAGAGAAGGCTTTGCGCAGCGGTCAGACTCTACCATCATCAATGCAAGAAAAATTAATGCAACACTGGATGAAAATAAATCTTGTGACATTGCAGAAGCTTATCAAAACAATGACATAGAAAATGTGTGCCATAATTAAAGCTAAAGGCAGTCCAACAAAATATTAGAGTGTGTGACCTTTTTTTGGGGTGGCGACTTTTTTTTTTGAAAGGGAGTGTACATCAAATTCTGGTGATCCACATGAGTACAATCATTTGTTGACTAGCCCCTTAAGGAAATGACACCATTCCTCAAATGAAATTGATGTCTAATAATTCATGATTACCGATATCTTAATTCCTCTCAGAGTAAAATGTTCTTGAAAAAAAGGCACATGGTCATAAAATACTCAGAAAAGATGACCCCTGCGACAAACAGCCCCTATTCCAGTCTCTGAAGCATCTACTTCAACAATGAATTGCTTGGTAACATCAGGCTGAATAAGAATTGCACTAATGAAAGTCTCCTTCAGAGTTTCATCAGCAGACAGAGCATCAAGAGACCAATGTATCAGATCTGCCCTTTCCTGGTTAAATCAGTAAGCGGCTTGGCAATAATAGAATACATTTTAATACATTTTCTATAATAATTAGCAAACCCAAGAAATCTTTGAAGGGCTTTGAGGGAAGTTGGTCTAGCCCAATTAACAAAGGCTTGCACTTTAGCAGGATCCATCTAAAAATTTTGAGGAGACATATAACCCAGGAAAGAGACTTCTCTTTCACCAAAAACACATTTACTGAATTCAGCAAACAGTTGATTTTCTCAGTTTTTTGTAGAACTTTTCTCAAATGCATAACGTGTGAAGCCCAGTCAAAAGAAAAAATGTAATTATCATCAAGATAGACAACAACAAAGAGACCCAAGAATTCACAAAAAACACCATTAATAAGGTTTTGGAAGACTGCTGGGGCATTACACAGCCCAAAGGGCATTGCAAGGTATTCAAAATGACCTTTAGGGGTATTGAAAGCCATCTTTTATTTATTCCCCTCCTGTATTCTAATCAAAGTATAGGTTCCTCTGAGGTTGATCTTAGAAAACCACTGAGCCCCAACAATTTGATTAAAAAGAAGGGGATACAGGTTCCTGACTGTGATTTTATTTAATTCCCTATAGTCAATAAAAGGGCGTAAACCACTGTCCCAACAAAAAAGAACCCAGTTCCCATAGGTGATACAAACGGCTAAATGTGTCCCTTTCTTAGACTATCTTGAATATAATCTTTCATGGCCTGTCTTTCCAGTTCAGAAAGATTATAGATCTAGCCCTTAGGCCCCTTTCACATGGGCAATAATTCCACGCGGAATTCCACTATGGGGCCTGTGTTACGTGAAAAACGCAGAATATAGAATATGCTGCGATTTTCGCTCAATGCACAAGTGATGCGTGAAAATCACCGTTCACGTCACGCATTGCACCCGCACTGAATCCGGACCCATTCACTTCAATGGGTCTGTGTACTTCAGCGGTGATTTTCACGCATCACATCTGCGCTGCGTTAAAAATCGCAGCATGTTCTATATTCTGCATTTTTCACGCAACGCAGGCCCCATAGAAATGAATAGGGCTGCATGAAAATCGCATAGCATCCGCAAGCAAGTGCGGATGCAATGCGATTTTCATGCATGGTTTCGAGAAGAAGATGTAAGTAAATTGATAAAAGTCAATTTACTGTATTATTTTTCCTTATAACATGGTTATAAAGGAAAATAATATCATTCTTAATACAGAATGCTTACTTAAATGTGGCTTAAGGGGTTAAAAAAATAATAAAATAACTCACCCCATCCAATTGATCGCACAGCCAGGCATTATCATCTTTCTTCTTCTTTGAGGACCTGCAAAAGGACCTTTGATGACATTATTACGCTCACCACGTGGTGAGCGCGGTGACGTCAGCGCAGGTCCTACTGAATGAAGATAGAAGGTCCTTCTATCCTTCCTGCTACACTATCCTTCCAGTTTTTAATAATGCATTTTTTAACCCAATTTTAGTAGTTTCTGCAATCTCCCTGATGTTTTCTCTGCTTGATGCATGCCAATGATTTGACCCTTCTTAAACAGACCAACATCTTTTCCATGACCACGAGATGTGTCTTTTGACATGGTTGTTTAAGAAATGAGAAGTAACTCATTGCACCAGTTGGGGTTAAATAAATTGTTGCCAGCTGAAATATAATCGCCCATGCAGTAATTATCCAATAGGAGGCTAATACCTATTTGCTTAGTTAAATCCAGGTGGCGACTTTTTTTTGGACAAGCAGTGTATCTTGATAGTGCCAAACGCTTGAATCCGAGACAAGCACATTGGGCCTTTTTTTAGGGTTTAATTGTATCTTCACTTATCATCCTGGATCTGGTAATGTGAAAGTTGATGCTTTATCACGTAGTTTTGGTTCCAGTGATTTTATTGATTCTGACCCTGTTAACATCCTCCATGCTGGTATTGTCATTGCAGCCATTAATCCAGATCTTGCCTCTGAAATACAATGGCTCCCAGTAAAGCTACTTTTACAGCAGCGTTTTCGATTTCCGCTACTGAGATCCATCATAGGATCTCAATAGCGGAGGAAAACGCTTCAGTTTTGTCCCCATTCATTGTCAATGGGGACAAAACTGAACTGAACGAAACAGAATGCACCAGAATGCATTCCGTTCCGTTTGGTTGCATTCCCATGATGCACACAAAAGCGCAGCAAGCAGCATTTCTGAGTGCGGCCTGGGGTGCAGAGCAAGACAGATCTGTTATGACTCATAATGTAAGTCAATGGGGACAGATCAGTTTTCTCTGATACAATAGAATAGCTATTTTAAAGATACTACAACAGGATCCACTTATAACGGATGCAGACGGTTGTATTATCATGACGGAAGCGTTTTTGCTGATCCATGATGGATCCAGCAAAAATGCTGTGGTAAAAGTAGCCTGATCATCCTTCTGGTAAATTGTCTGTCCCTGCAAACCTTTGTCTTAAAGTTTTGGAGGCGTCTCATTGTTCTGCCTTAGGGTCCCTTCTTGTAAACTCACTCATAAATTTATTGGTCCATATAAGATCAGTCTTCAATTGCTATCCTCGTTCAGGATACATAATACTTTCCACAAATCATTGCTCAAAAAATATATTCCTCTGGTAAATCCTCCAACTAAATGTCCTGATCCAGTTGTAATCCAAGGTGAATTGGAGTATGAGGTGGACAAAATTCTTGACTCTCAGAGGGTTCAAGGCTCCCTTCAGTACCTTATCCATTGGAAGGGATATGTTGCTGAGGAGAGAACATGGGTCGCTGTTGGGGATGTTCATGCTCCTCATTTAATACAGAAGTTTCATCTCAAGTTCCTATCGAAGCCTGGTCCTTACGTTGGGGATCTGGTGTGTGTGGGAGGTAATGTAATAAACTTACTGTACCTGACCGTGCCCCTGGTGACCCAACCGCATCCTAAGTAACAGGATGCAATACTCTGTTTCTCTCTGCAGCAGGTGTGTGCTGGGGGAGATTAGCAGTGGGATGATTAGCTCAGCTGCTGTATTACTGGGTACTAGTGTTTCTGACTAATGGAGTGCAGAGTCATGGACCTATCAGGTTCTGATCCAGGAACTCTGCACTCTACTTAAATCCCTTCCTTGCAAAACAAAATTGCCAGTGATAGTTTTGTTTGAGTCACCAGCTAGGTTTGTTGTTCCTCGTTCTTGTTTTGCTTATTGATATCCTGTGTTTCTGACCTCGGCTTGTATTCTGACCACTCTCTGTTTCCAATTCTGGTACTGCATAGCCAATTTCTGATGACTGGTATTGCATTTTTCTGTCTGTGCTTTTCTGTCTCTGCACTTAAGTAGTGTAGGGACCATCAACGAGCTTCGGTCTAGCCATCTAGGGCTTGTAATACAAGTAGGTAGGGACAGTGAGGGCTTGCAGTACAGGGCCTTTCGTATCTACTCCATTGATGTGACAAGTATGCTCCATATCTGTGAAGTGCTAGGTTTATTCAATTATAATATGAGCAGCACAAGAACACCACCAATATGATTCTTAAAATATACAGTAAAAACCATCTACACTTTTGGCTAGGTTTGGACTGGTTTTTTAGTTTTAGTTTTTTTGCTTTATGTTTTCCGAATTCTATTAAATTAGCAGAATAAAACAAATTTTAGCTTTAATTGCATGTTTTTATTAGTTTTATTCATTTAAAAAAAAAAAACTACATGGGATAGTGAAAGGTCAGCGGTAGATATTTTTAAATGATAGATACATATTTGACATTTTCACAAAACAAACAATTTATAGGAACTCTGCGCTTCACTGCATCCTCATTTGTTTGCTTTTATATGTTCTAGTCGTGATTCTTATCTTTCTCCCATTAATCTTATGGTTGTATCTGACTCATGTGCTATTTAATTTATATCCTTCACCATACGCCACAGAAATATCAGCTTTGAAATTGTATTCATTACTCATATCTTTTTATGTTTAAAGATCCATAAGGAGTGTGGAGTATATAAGTAGTGGCCAGCTCATCACAGAGATCCTTATATATGATTGAAAATAAACCTTTACACCAAGAACTGCCATTTTAGTCCATTTCAATGAAAGTAATTTTCGATCATTGTGATGTTATTGCCTTGGTGAAAAGTAAGGTTAGGAAGCCCTACTGATTAAAAATATTATCTTTCTTCAACAGACCCAAAATGTAGAAAACATTGATAGCAAAAACTAGGAGATGTGAAAAATTTTGTGGGCTTAAGCGGCGATGCCTATAAGCATCCCAAGACAATATGATATTTTTAGCCATACCATTTCCAGAGTTTCATTGCTTGGAGTGAATAGATTGGAATTTAAAAAATCTAATAGAAGGCAACCAAGCAGAATAATTTTTGCAGACTAATGTTACACACTCAAGAGGTCATGTTTGAACACACTTTCCAAGCAACTAAAAAGGATGCAAAAGTAAGGGGTTAACTTATTACCACTAAGTGTTACATTCATTCAGGTTTTAAATTGAGCATAGTTCACACCCCAACACAGTTCACATACCCCAGATATAAAACTTACTGACACCACTTCATTTTTACCAATAGATACCACACACATAATACTATTGAACCGTAAAAGGTTAAACATTCTAATGAAGGCTATGGATTCTTAGACAATACAAAGACCAAACATATTTAAGTTTTAAAGTAATTTAAAATAAAATGTAAAATGATTACAATAATACAAAAAGAAACAGAAATAGCACAATTACAAAATAAAAGAAATTATAGAAATAATAGAAAGACTTAAAAGGGTTTTCTGAGACTTTACTACTGATGAACTATCCTCTGGATAGGTCATCAGTATCTGATCGTGAGGGTCCAAAACTCGGGACTCTCGCTAATCAGCTGTTTGACAAGACACCAGCGCTCACAGTGGCACCGTGGCCTTCTCTCTGCTCACCAACCACAGTGCCATCCATTAGTTATTGCAGCTCAGCCACTTTCACTTTAATGGAGCTGAACTTCATTTAGGCCATGTGACCAATAAACATGATGTCACATGGCCTAAGTAAAGCTGCGAGAAGGCTGCAGTGCTACTGCAAGTGCCACTGCCTTCTCAAACAGGTGATTGGTGGGCGTCCTGGTTTTCAGATCCCCATCGATCAGATAGCTGCTGTACAGCGATATGCAAATATGCAAAAATAAATTTCTGTAGTAACCTGCTGTTTAGCTAGAGTGTGGGTATTCTGCTGACTGGCTTCTGCCTTGGATCAAGACCTCTTAGCAGCGTATTTGAGCCAGACAGACATGCTCACGCAGAGGCAGACAAGCAAGATACTACCCAATAAATAGTTTGGTAAATATTTTACAAAGCTTTTTACATGGATGCGTAAGTAGGTTGAGATACAGCTGTCTATCTGTATGTAGTACAGTCAGTGTACTGTGCCATGTGCCACTTGTGCAGGGGCCCATCTTGGCTCAGGGACCCACAGGTGTATTCACTTGTTCCCCTGTGGGCCAGTCTAAGCCTGTCTATGAAGAAGTCAGCTGAAATTTCAGACTGCTATCGCTAGTGGTCAGTGAACATGAACACTAAGCCAGTCAGGAGCCTGCTTATTGACATGTGTCCTGTAGTTACTGTAATTCCAGATTCCAAACTCTATATAGGCAATGATGTGGGATAAAAATTATGGTAAGCATTTTTGCTATCCCTAACTGGAGCTTCCCCCCATCTCTAATTTCCTGCAGAGAATAAAGCTCTCTCGGACCTGTGAGATGGTCTCAGATTGACACAGCTACAGCTGCTGTCAGAGGCTTCTACTGGGCTTCTACCTCAGGATCTCTGGTGGGTATTCTTGAGGGAACTTTGAAGGTATTTAATGGTTTGTCTGGGATATTTATTTATTTAGACCTCTTATTATTGAAGAATAAGAGGGTTTTTAATATCATTTTTTCTGTTGAACTGAGCATCGTTGCGTTATGTTTTCTGCCTCATTATAGCGACAGAGAAACAAAAATACAAGCAGTGATTGATCCATCACATGAAGGAGAGCAACTGTGCCCAAAACACTCCATTTTATATATAATGGGGTACCTAGATTTTCCATCATGGTGTTGTCCATCATTTTGCCACACAAAACATTTTGTCTAGCTTTTTTTGAAATCTGTGACGGAAACTCCTAATGGACCCTGGACACAAATGTGAAACAAGCCTTAACACTGCAGTGATGCTGAAGTCTGTACTTTCTTATCCCATTTAAAAGGCCTCTCAGTGATATATCATGGATACACACGGAATGAGGGTGTTTCCTGTATAGACTTGAGTACCTCAAGTTACAAGCAGTGGAATTCAGCTCAATGAGCATAGGTAGGGAGGATTTTTTCCTTAAATAAACACGGTATTGCAAGAATGCTAAATAAAAAATCTGGAAAGTCCCGTTTAGATATGGCCACGATCCCAAAAATGTTATATGTTTAATAAACTCTGTTAATTGAAACAAAGCAGATGTTGATTCTCAGTGTTACTTTTGGGGATGCTCTCAAAAGGTGTTATTTAAGTTGCCCCATTGGTCTTCTTCACCCTTTAATCCCTGTAAAGGGATCTGGACTCCACTGCAGGGGAACAACCAGACCGCTATCTCTTGGAGTAGTCTCTGCTTAAGTGACTGCTGATCCATGGAGGTCAAACTACACCAATGTGGGGCAACAGGTGATCAATCAGACAAAACCATAATCAGGGACAGGCCGAGGATAGGGCAAGCATAGTATATGCATAAGGGAAGGTGCCTTAAAGGGGTATTTGGGTAGGTACAAGTTAAACCTTTTTTTTTTTTGGTTTATACTGCTTTTTAGTTGCTTCTGTTCCATATGTCTCTTTTCTACGGCCATATTGTGTCTGTGTGTTTTAGGTACTTATTGAGTGGAAAAAAATGTACGAAGTGAACTCATGTCACTTTGCTGTCCCAACCCACTGAAAACATCCACAGGAAGGTCACATGATAAATCTAGTGCCTTTTTTTTATTGTTTCCACTGCATACAGAGCATTGTTAGATCCTCTAGCTTTGGTTTGTGGCAATTCTTAGCTTGTTAACGCTTCCTAAAAAACCCTATGGATATTTCTCTCCTATACTGAGATCAGCCTTATCAGACACTGGAAGGAGAACTAAGGTGGAGAAGGCATTGTATTCATCCCATTGTCTCCTAAAAGGCCAAGAAAGGCCACTTTCATATCGTACCCTCTACCTTGTAACCTGTAGCAGCAACCTGGCAAATTCCACAACTTGTGACATATGTCAATCTCTACTTTCGACCAGTGTTTGGTGAACTTGCATTCCGGCTAGAGATGTCGCGAACATAAAATTTTCCGTTCGCGAATGGCGAACGCGAACGGGCGAACCGCCATAGACTTCAATAGGCAGGCGAATCTTAAAACCCACAGGGACCCTTTCTGGACACAATAATGATGGAAAAGTTGTTTCAAGGGGACTAACACCTGGACTGTGGCATGCCGGAGGGGGATCCATGGCAAAACTCCCATGGAAAATTACGTAGTTGACGCAGAGTCGGGTTTTAATCCATAAAGCTCATAAATCACCTAACATTCCTAAATTGTTTGGAATAACAAGCTTTAAAACATACAGTGTGTGTATACGATCAGGTATGATGTTGTATCGATCAGGTAGTGTAAGGGTTACGCCCGCTTCACAGTGACAGACCAAACTCTGACAGACCAAACTCCCCGTTTAACGCACCGCAAACAGTCCATTTGCACAACCACAAACTCCCCATTTTCACAAGGTTGGATACCAAGCTAGCCATGTCCGTTTCCTTGTCCTCACTGACGTCATTGAAGGTCTTTTCCTCCACCCAGCCAAGTAAAACACCAAGGATCCCCGAAAGGTGAGAAAAAGCCCCCTGGGACGCCGGCTGTGGTTGGTCTTCCACCTCCTCAAAGCCACCTTCCTCCTCTGACTCCTCTTCTTCAGACTCCACTCTCTGCATTACCGCAGGTCCAGCAATCGACGACAAGGCTGCTTCAGGTGGTGATGGTGACCACAACTCTTCCTCTTCATGCTCATCTACAGCCTGATCCAGCACTCTTCGCAGGGCACACTCCAGAAAAAAACGCATATGGGATGAGGTTGATGATGTTGCCTTGGGTTTGACATACCAGGTTTTTTTACCTCCACAAAAGGATGCATGAGCCTACAGCCATTGTGCATGAGCGTTCAGTAAGGCAGCCTAAAAATACCCAGCTCCGCAGAGGCTGTCCTCTTTTTTTTCTGTACTTACCAGTTTAATCTCTGTTTTGTCCCCTATCAGGGGCCGGTGTATGGAATAGATTTTAGGAACCGGGAGATGGAAAAAGATGGTTGGTCGGTCCTTTTACTTCCAATTTGGGGCACTGCGCATGCGCCGTGCAATGTACTGTGCCACCCTATATGAGTGGTGTGTTAATTAGTACTATTCCTATCAGTTTAATCCCTGTTTGGTCCCCTATCAGGGGACGTGTATCGAATAGATTTTAGGAACCGGGAGATGGAAAAAGACTATCGGTCGGTCCTCTTACTTCCAATTTGGGGCACTGCGCGTGCGCCGCGCAATGTACTGTGCCACCAATACAACTAGTGTGAACTACTATTCTTACGATTTTAATCTTTAAGTCCCCTATCAGGGGACGTGTATTGAATTGAATCCTTGCATGGGGAGATGGAGAAAAAAGCTTGCTCTGTCCGCTTCCATCTAATTTTGGGCACTTGCAATGGAATTTGCCACCAATGCAACTAGTGTTAACTAAGTACTATTCCTATCAGTTTAATCTCTGTTTTGTCCCTTATCAGGGCAAAGGCCGGTGTAGTGAATAGATTTTTGGAACCAGGAGATGGAAAAAGACCCATGCTCGGTCCGCTATGTTTGAATCTAAGGTCACTGCACGTGCGCCGCGCAATGTACTGTGACACCCTATATGAGTGGTGGGTAGTGGGCACAGTACAGTCTGTGGGCCTGACACACACTGGCAGGCAACTGCAATTATATTAAAGGGTAAAAATTAAAATACTTTTTTATCTGCAAGGTACTGTGCCACCCGATATGAGTGGTGGCCACTGGCAGTGGGCACAGTACAGTCTGTGGGCCTGACACACACTGGCTGGCAACTGCAATTATATTAAAGGGTAAAAATTAAATCACTTTTTTATCTACAAGGTACTGTGCCACCCTATATGAGTGGTGTGCACACAGTAGGGCCTGCGGCCTCTCACACTGCAACTGCAATATATATATAGAAAAAATAAATAAAAGCAGACTGATGTTCCAGCCCTAAAAAGGGCTTTTTGATGTGCTGTCAGGACACTGTCCTTACAGCAAATGAGTCTTTGAGGACTGGAGTGGACACAGAACACTGGCCTAGCTAATGCTTTCCCTATTAAAGGGGTTCTTCCCTTTGTTACAACTAATGATCTATCCTCAGAATAGATCATCAACATCTGATCGGCCGGGGTCCGACACCCGGAACCCCCTCCGATCAGCTGTTTGAGAAGGCAGCGGCGCAGCAGGAGCGCCGCTGCCTTCTCACTGCTAGCGCCCCGCCCAGTAACATCAGGACTTTTATCAAGTGGCGTGGGCGAGGCTAAGCTCTGTTCACCGAATACAAGTTGTGACGTCACTGGGCGGGCGCTAGCAGCGGTAAATAGTGAGAAGGCCGCGGCGCTCCTGCAGCGTCGCTACCGTCTCAAACAGCTGATCGGCAGGGGTCCCAGGTGTCGGACCCCGGCCGATCAGATGCTGATGATCTATCCTGAGGATAGATCATCAGTTGTAACAAAGTGAAGAACCCTTTTAATTCAGCAGCAGCATTCTCCTTGCTCTAACTAACACTGCAGCTTCAGAATGAATTTAAGATGGATGCTGTCCTTGCTTTTTGATAGGAGGTGGGAGGGTCTGGGAGGGAGGGTATGCTGATTGGTTGGAATGTGTCTGCTGACTGTGAAGTACAGGGTCAAAGTTTTCTCAATGATGACGTATAGGGGGCGGACCGAACATCGCATATGTTCGTCCGCCGCGGCGAACGCGAACATGTAATGTTTGCCCGCGAATAGTTCGGGACATCTCTAATTCCGGCCTCACCTTTCAGGACACAAACACATAGAGGGGCATTTATCAAGTGATGTACCTGGCATTGAAAAGTTGCAAATTACTGAGCACATCATATTTGAGCCATAATTTGTGACTTTTTGAGCTTCTCGTCACTTTTCTTCTTAGTGGGAGGGTCGAATCCTATTGTAGCACCACTGGATTTACTATAACTAATGCCAGAAACTGGTGTAAGTTACAGCTCAATTCTACGCAAGCCACTAGCTAGAGTAGATTTGAGTTTCTGGCTAATGGATTATGGGGGATTGTGTGGGAATGCCAATCTTGATACATGTCTCCCATAGACGCTGAATTTCTCCAGAAGAAAAGCTCATTAATACCCTGAGGTAATAACATGAATATCCCCCCTATGCCCAATGCCATCATGTCACTCACTGACAAAGCAAGCAGAACTGTTACTGGCTCCTTTGCTCAATGTCATCATGTTACCCTTATACAGCTAGCAGAACCATAAATGGCTCCTATGCCCAAAACCGCAATATCCCCCTGAAAGAGCTAGCATAACCATAAATGGCTTCTTTGCCCAATGTCACTATGTCACCCTGATAGCGTTATCTGAAAAATAAATGACCCCTTTAATCAGATTCCTGGCAACAGGGAATTAATTTGTGTCACTGCATCCACCATTTTGCAAAGCCCCAAAGCAACCTCTGAAGTGATCTCATAGACACTCAGAGAAACAGTGATGCCACAGTCCATAGAAGAAGACCGTGCCTTCAAGATATTATAAAAAATGGAGGGATCTGGACCAATACTTGACCACATCACATGTCACTATGAAGACCTGGAACATCAGGACTGGCAACCTGGAAATTCTATGTAGATTACTTCTTGACTCCTGAAGGAGCTGTAACCTGGCAACAAGACTCTATCCACAGATGTATATAATTTGGTTCTAATGCTGGAATGTTCAGTAATGTTTGTCTTCTCATTTAGTAGTTAATTATAATGATATTTTAGTTAGTCATAACTCTGGCACAACCGTCATCACCTGGCAGGGACTGCCAGAATAATGCCCTTCGGTCTAGAACAAAGGCAATTGCTTAACATGTGCAATGGTTCCATCCCAACTGTCCATTACAGGACAGCATAATACATTTCTAAATAAAGTGACACATGACAACATCATTGCTGTCTGTGGCAAATATCATATTTCCACTATTTTAACCTAGATGGTTAAAATACCATTACTGGTCTACCAGCAGCAGGGATTTTCCTGTTGTCTTTTGCTCTTCTGTCTGTTAGTAATGTCTCGGGTAGTTGCTGTGCAATTACCTTACACCTGATCCATTAGTCTGGGTCAGCCAATCACTTTGCTCAGCTTGGTTACTATAGGGAGCACTAAAGGTGCTGTGTATAGAGTGAGCTGTATTTGTATTTATTTATGTATTTATTTTATGCACTTATGTAGCACTACTATATTCTGCAGGACTTTACAGACATTCGCATTTCGCTGTCACCAATGTGGCTCACAATCTAAGGTCCCTATCAGAATGTCGTTGGAGTGTGGGAGGAAACCCATGCAAACACGGGGAGAACATATCAACTCCATGCAGATGTGGTCTTTGGTCATATTCCTTGTTATTCATTAGTGATGAGCGGCAGGTGCCATATTCGATTTCGACGAAATTCGCGAATATTCGAATGAATATTCGTTTCATATTCGTCGAAATCGAATATTCGTCATTATTCTAGTTACCGCGATTAATATGCGATTTAAATAATCGCGTATTGCGATTTTAACTTAAGGCTACTTTCCTATTGGTTTCATATCTAGAATTATAGCGAAGATGACGGATATGACGAATGTATTCGTCATATTCCTCAAAACGAAGATAACGAAGTATTCTACATCTTCGCTTTAGCAACCTATTCGTCAACTTAGCTAATTCTAGCAATCAAATAGGAAGGTTGACTATAGAGACAACTGTGTTTAATTCGCTATGCGATTATTTATATATATTTTTTAATAAATAGAATAATTATAATAATTATATCAAGTAATATAATTATTCTATTAAAAAAAAAAAATCGCATAGCGAATTTAACACAGCTGTCTCTATAGTCAACCTTCCTATTTGATTGCTAGAATTAGCGAGGTTGACGAATAGGTTGCTAAAACGAAGATGTAGAATACTTCGTTATCTTCGTTTTGAGGAATATGACGAATACATTCGTCATATTCGCTATTCGCTAATTCTACCAAGCCAACCATAAAGTTCCTGCTCATGGAGCGTCCCCATCACCATGGGAACATCTCCATATACTAAAATGTACTGTCAGATTTGAGGAATTACGTTGAAATCGCAATGCGATTAATTCAAGTTATATTAATCGCATTGCGATTTCAACTTAGAGCTGGGTTTATAATTGGTCAGCTTGCTAGAATGAACGAAGTTAACGATTCAATGAACGAAGTTAACGAATATGGAATATAGCAGCACTGCTAAGTTGAATTCGCAATGCGATTAAATTAACTTGAAGTAATCGCATTGCGATTTCAACTTAGCACTGCTATCTTACATAGGCTAGAATTAACGAATATGGAATATAGCAGTGGCACTAGCAGTGCTAAGTTGAAATCGCAATGCGATTACTTTAAGTTAAATTAATCGCATTGCGAATTCAACTTAGCAGTGCTGCTATATTCCATATTCGTTAACTTCGCTCATTCTAGCAAGCTGACCCATTATAAACCCAGCTCTAAGTTGAAATCGCAATGCGATTAATATAACTTGAATTAATCGCATTGCGATTTCAACGTAATTCCTCAAATCCGACAGTACATTTTAGTATATGGAGACGTTCCCATGGATGGGGACGCTCCATGAGCACGGAAGTCGGCAGAAGCGGCAATGGGCACTGACTAGAGCAGCCAGGAAGCCAGGAATCCTCAGGACAGGTAAGAACTACTGTTGGGAAGAGGGAAAGAAAAAAATATAACAAAAAAAAAAAAAAAAAAAAAAAAAAGAATATTCGAAATAGCGAATTTATAGCGCTATATTCGAAATATTCGCGAATTAGCGAAGTGCCGATATTCGCTAAAAAAATTCGCTATTCGAATATTCGCGCTCAACACTATTATTCATTGCATTTTGCTCATAGCCTTGATTTGTGTATAGTCAGTGTAGCATAGTTCATATGGATTTTACCTGGCTTCTAGCCTTAAAGTCTGTTGTTATCCTGTGGGAATCTGTTCATTTTCTGCTTGCTAAGTTTAAACTTTAAAAACAAAAATGCAATGGCACTCTGCAACCAGCACTCTGGCCTGCCTCTATGCTGGATGTTGAATGAGGCATAAGTGTACATTTTGGCCAAAGCTTAATAAGCCACTCACCACGTCAAGGTCGCCTCTATGAGTGGTCCCTAACATTAGTTCCTACCTGTTATGGGCCATGACAGCCACACAAAATCCAGGGAGCGCAGGTGCAGCATGCATGCCAGGTACACTCTGCTTGTAACCCCGTCTGGTGCCATAATAGCTTCAATCAGATCCAGGGATGCAAGTACCAACATGCATGCTGAGCCCACTATACACTTCTCCTGGAGCCAAATGGCTACTAGTAGGCGCTACAAAAGCAGACTCAGTTTTATACTGACCTTAAAACCAGCCTCCAGGGCAGACTAACTAGTCAGGTGTGCACGACTGCATGGAGATCACCACGCCTCCAATATATATTACAAAGAAAAAAAGGTGGGGGGTTCAGTCAGCACAACCCTATATGCAGTTTAAACTTTGATTTTCTTATTCCTAGGGTCTTCTTGTTATCTTGCTAGGGTCAGTATCCAGCATTCTATCTGACTACCATCACCATCTTGCTCATTCAACTATTTACACCATCACCATCCTTTGGTTACTGTCAACCATAGATGAGTTTCAATTTCTGGATATTTGTTACCTGCAAGTGTTGACACTTGCTTCACAATATTATGCTTGTGACCATCCATTTGCTATACAGATTGGCCCTACTGTACTGTAGGTCCTGGGGATATCAGAGTACCTGGATAAGGTGATTGTTGTAGGGGGAAGTCCAATTTTGCTATCTTGTAAATAACTGATATTGCTGCACTATGTAAAAATTTATGGTCTCTTTTTTGGTGGTGTACCTGCACTTCTACAGCATTCTTTAATTCATACCAAAACAAGTTCAGCATGTCTTGAAAATTGAAATGTTTTGCTGTAGAATAAAAAATAGAAAAAATTCAATTTTGTGTAGATGAGATCTGAATGAGCTAAAGAGCTCAGTCAAATGTGCAATACCTGGTACTGCATGTGCAGCTTTGATCCAAACATGTAAGCAACATCACCATCTGCCATATTTTAGTGCCTGAATCTAAAACCTAGGTACCTCTGCTCCTTAACAAGGACCCCTAACATGTATGTTTTAAGAACTACTTGCATTCCCCATATAATAACAATTATGGGCCATTCACTCTTATGACTCAATGTTGTGCCATGCCTTAATTATTTGCTTTGGAAGTTATGAATAAGTTGCCAGCGGTATGCAATGAAAATCCAGCTGGGTGTTAGGAATGAGGGTGTGTGTCCCTGGACAGTCTGACACTGGCAGCACTGATTGGTAGAGATGTCCCGAACTATTCACAGACGAACATTGCCTTTTCGCGTTCGCCGCGGTGGGCGAACATATGTGATGTTCGGTCCGCCCCCTATAGATCATCATTGAGCAAACTTTGACCCTGTATTTCACAGTCAGCAGACACATTCCAGCCAATCAGCATACCCTCCCTCCCAGACCCTCCCACCTCCTATCAAAAAGAAAGGACAGCATCCTTCTTAGATTCATTCTGAAGCTGCAGTGTTAGTAAGAGCAGCGAGAGTGCTGCTGCTGCTGAATTAATATAGGGATTCTAGGGAAAGCGTTAGCTACTAGGGTTCTGTGTCCACTCCAGTCCTCAAATATTCATCTGCTGTAAGGACAGCGTCCTTACAGCACCCCAAAAAGCCATTTTTAGGGCTGGTACATCAGTCTGCTTTTTTTTTTTTATTATTTATATTATATTGCTCTTGCCTGCCCATGTGTGAGAGGTCGCAGGCCCACAGACTGTACTGTGTGCACACCACTCATATAGGATGGCACAGTACCTTGCAGATAAAAAAGTCATTTCATTTTTACCCTTTAAACCCTTAAGGACACGACTCTATTTCACCATAAGGACCAGGCCATTTTTTGCAAATCTGACATCTATCACTTTAAGTGTGAATAATTTTAAAATGCTTTTAGTTACCCAGGCCGTTCTGAGATAGTTTTTTCGTCACATTTTGTACTTCATGACACTGCTAAAGTGAAAATTCAAAAAAGTTAATTTTTTTGTATAAAAAATACCAAATTTACCAAAATTTTCGAAAAATTTGCAAATTTCATAGTTTAAAATTCTCTACTACTAAATACATAGTAATACCCCCCAAAAAAGTTATTACTTTACATTCCCCATATGTCTACTTCATGTTTGGAGCATTTTGGGAATGCCATTTTATTTGTTAGGGATGTTACAAGCCTTAGAAGTTTAGAAGCAAATTTTGAAATTTTTCTGAAATTTTCCAAAACCCACTTTTCACCCTGGGCTCAGACCTGAGCGTTCTAAAAAGTGTGTTTTAGTCGCGCGTATTTCAGTGTGTTTTTGCAAATAGGAAACGCGCGTTCGTACGCGCGTTCTTGTGATTGACTACTGTGGTGTCAATCACAAAACGCGCGACAAACGCCCCAAAAAAAGCTCAAGTACTTGTTTATGCGCCGGGAAAGCATTGGTTTTCATGTGTTGAGCGTTTTACAGTGCGTTTGAACGTGTAAAACGCTCAGGTGTGAACTTAACGAATTAAGTTACTCTATATACGGTATGTGAGTATTACACAGGTGCATAATCCAATATTATTTGATATCTTAATAATATTGGATTATTCACCCGTGTAATACTCACATACCATATATAGAGTAATTGTTTCAACTGTAAGAGACACTGACAGACTCTCTTTTTGACCATACTGACTGTTTTTAAATCGCACTAGTGTTGGGTTCTATTCTGTGTCAGGGACCCAGTAGGGTATACCAGGAGGTTTCTGACACGGGATCGCGCCCTATCGGGGCGGCCATTCTGTTTTTAGGCAGGGCAATATAGCTATTGAGGGCCAGTGATAGGGCAAGAATCCTTCCCCCCTGCCCCTCCTGCCTACATGGAACGGAGGTGTCACATTATCAAGTTTAAAATATTAATGTTCTTTAATAAAAGTTATATTTTAGTGATATTCTCACGGTGATTTTCTATTCAACTATATTACTACATATCTGATCCACTGACGTTAGACTTGTCGGTACTTGACTTCAGCAACAGGTTGTCACTGGTAAGGGCACGTGTCTGACCCCTGGGGATAGTTACCTGGAGGGGGGAGGTAGCGAGGCCGTGCTGATTTTTCCGCACAGTCCCACAAGCGAACGTGGATCTGGCGGAGAGGGCCTGAAACAAGGGAATACTGGTATAAAAGTTATCCACGTACAAGTGGTAACCCTTATCCAGCAGTGGGTGCAAAAGGTCCCACACGAGTTTCCCGCTAACACCCAGAGTGGGGGGACATTCTGCGGGTTCAATACGGCAATCTCGCCCCTCGTACACACGAAATTTGTAATTGTACCCTGAGGTACTCTCACAAATTTTGTACATTTTGACGCCATACCTCGCTCGCTTAGAGGGAATGTATTGGCAGAAACTGAGTCTCCCCTTGAAAGCAACGAGAGACTCATCAACCGCGACCTCCCTTCCAGGTACGTAGGCCTCCACAAATTTGGCCCCAAAGTGATCAATGACCGGCCGTATTTTATACAGCCGGTCATAGGCAGGATCACCTCGGGGGGGACATGCTGCATCATCTGCATAATGCAGGCATTTCCGGATGGCCTCAAACCGCGAACGTGTCATGGCAGTACTGTACAGTGGGGTCTGGTAGAGGACGACCCCACTCCAGTAATCCCTGACACTTGGTTTTTTGACCAGGCCCATGTGCAGCACAAGACCCCAAAACGTCCTCATCTCGGCTGCACTGACCGGGGTCCAGCCACCGGGCCTGGCCAAAAAGGAGCCTGGGTGTTGAGCAACGAAATGTTGGGCATACAGATTCGTCTGCTCCACCATCAGATTCACTAGTGGGTCACTAAAAAAAAAGTAAAAATAAGTCAATTTCAGTAAATCCCACTGTGGGAATCTGGATTCCTGGATTGCCAACAAACTCAGGAATCTCGGGCTCAAAGTCCTCTGTGGTGCACCAGACTCGTTCACCTGTAGGGGGCTCAGGTGCACTTGGCTGGTGGGCCGGAAAACTAGTACGAGCCCCAGAGCTTCTCGTACTAGTGCTGGCCATGGGGTCCCTAGCATGGGGTTCCTCTGGCTCCGGTGGGACCCCTGGGGGGTCTAGGGTCGCACAGCTAAGTGCTGTGTACCCTGGACACCGAAACCAGGACCTGGGTTTAAAAAAAAAAAATCCTAACTAACTTTCCCTTACTATCCCTGCCTAAATACCCTCTCCCTTACTGACCCTACCCTACCTATGGGGGATGCTGCTGCTGGGAATGCAGGTCTGGCGGTCGGCTCCTCTCTCCTCTGCCACGCTGGAAACTGTGGGAGGAGAAAGCAGCGGAAGTTTGAACTTTGCGCTGCTCACCGCCGCCGGCCAATCAGAGGGGAGCAAGTGTAAGCGACGCTGCCAACTGCCCAATCTAAGGACGGTGATTGGTGGTGTGTTTTCACACCACCGATCACTGTTCTTTTCTGGTTCATCAGGTCACCGAGGACCCGAATGGACCGGAAATGCAGCAAACCGCAGGTCTGAATTTACCTGCGGTTTGCTGCTATCACCGATACGGAGGGTCACAGGACCCCCCTCGGCATTAGAACATGGTTCCTGCTGAACTATATCAGCAGGAACCATGTTGCTATCACACCCGGATCGGGCACAATAGCAATTAATACACAAGCACGTACCAGTACGTGCTGTGTCCTTAAGGATTCGGACATCAGGACGTACCGGTACGTCCTGTGTCCTTAAGAGGTTAATATAATTTTAGTTGCCTGCCAGTATGTGTCAGGCCCACACACACTGTACTGTGCCCACTGCCAGTGCCCATCACTAATATCGTGTGGCACAGTACCTTGCAGATAAAAAAGTCATTTAATTTTTACTCTTTAATATAATTTCAGTTGCCTGCCAGTGTGTGTCAGGCCCACACAGACTGTACTGTGCCCACTGCCAGTGCCCACCACTCATATAGGGTGGCACAGTACCTTGCACGCAAAGTACCACTAATCAAAAAAAACATGACAGGCAGAGGCAGGCCACCCCGCAGGGGCCGTCGTGGTGCTGTGATTTACTGTGATTGGCCCTAGAATAATGCCCAGTGTTCAGAGGCCACGTACCCTGAACTCAAATAATTCTGAGGACATAGTTGACTGGCTTACACAGGACACCCAATCTTCTACAGCTTCTGCTCGGAACCTTGACGCACCATCCTCCTCCAGCTCAGCTTCGGTCACCTCTCAAGTTACCACTCGCCCGCCCGCCGCCACCACCAACACTAGCACCACAGCTGCTTCATTTGATCTGTCAGAGATTTTATTTACACATCAGTTGGAAGAAATGAGTGATGCGCAACCATTATTGCCAGAGGATGTAGATAACAGGGATATGTTTCAGTCAGGCAGCATTACACACATGGACGTACGGTGTGATGTAGATGATGTTGTACCCGCTGCTGCTTCCTTTGCTGAGTTGTCAGATACAAGTGAAGCGGTTGATGATGATGATGTGTCCGTGGATGTCATGTGGGTGCCCGCTCGAAGAGAAGAAGAACAGGGGGAAAGTTCAGATGGGGAGACAGAGAGGAGGAGGAGACGAGTTGGAAGCAGGGGGAGGTCGTCGCAAGGAGCTAGTGGCACAGTCAGACAGCATGTATCAGCACCCAGGGTCAGCCAGACAGCACGCCAATCAACGCATGCTGTTGCCACCACCAGAATGCCATCATTGCAAAGCTCAGCAGTGTGTCATTTTTTTTGTGTGTCTGCCTCTGATAACAGCAATGCCATTTACAACCTGTGCCAAAAGAAACTGAGTCGTGGGAAGTCCAACACCCACCTAGGTACAACTGCTTTGCGAAGGCACATGATCTCACATCACAAACGCCTACTGGATCAACACATGAGTACAAGCAGCACACAAACTCAAAGCCACCATCCTCCTCCTGGTCCAGCATCTTCAGCCACGTCAACCACTGCTGTCCTCCTTGCCTCCTCTCAACCACCCGCCACTCCGCCTCTCACCTTCAGCAGTTCCTGCTCATCTGCCCACAGTCAGGTGTCTGTCAAGGAAATGTTTGAGCGTAAGAAGCCAATGTCACAGAGTCACCCCCTTGCCCGCCGTCTGACAGCTGGCTTTTCGGAACTCTTAGCCCGCCAGCTTTTACCATACAAGCTGGTGGAGTCTGAGGCCTTCAAAAAATTTGTAGCTATTGGGACACCGCATTGGAAGGTACCTGCCTAAATTTTTTTTTCACAAAAGGCAATTCCCAACCTGTACTCTATTGTGGAAAAGGAAGTCATGGCATGTCTGGCACACAGTGTTGGGGCAAGGGTCCATCTGACCACTGATACCTGGTCTGCAAAGCACGGTCAGGGCAGGTATATCCCGTACACTGCGCATTGGGTAAACCTGCTGACGGCTGCTAAGCATGGAATGCGTGGCTCTGGAGTTGGTGACACCGCCACAACTTGCAGGCAGGCCTGCTGCCACCTCCTCTACTCCTCCTACTCCATCCTCTTCGCTAACCTCCTCGGCTGAGTCCTCTTCTGCTGTTGCGTCTTGGTCCACATCGACTGCTCCACCCCCAGCTCCCCGGGGGCTATTCCACATCCCGGATATGACAGTGTCACGCCGTCTTGGGGTTGACTTGCCTGAAAGCAGAGAGTCACACTGGACCAGCACTCCTGTCCGCCCTGAACGCACAGGTGGATCAGTGGCTGACCCCGCACAAACTGGAGATCGGCAAAGTGGTGTGTGACAACGGAAGCAATCTGTTGGAGGCATTAAATTTGGGCAAGTTGACACATGTGCCATGCATGGCACATATGTTGAATATGATCGTACAACGCTTTGTGTGTAAGTACCCAGGCTTACAGGACGTCCTCAAGCAGGCCAGGAAGGTGTGTGGCCATTTCAGGCATTCCTACACCGCCATGGCTCACTTTTCCGATATTCAGCGGCGAAACAACATGCCAGTGAGGCGCTTGATTTGCGACAGCCCGACACGTTGGAATTCAACACTCATAATGTTCGAGCACCTGCTGCAACACGAAAAAGACGTCAATGAGTATTTGTATGACCGGGGTGCTAGGACAGCCTCTGCGGAGCTGGGTATTTTTTTGCCATGTTACTGGACGCTCATGCGCAATGCCTTTAGGCTCATGTGTCCTTTTGAGGAGGTGACAAACCTAGTCAGTCGCACCGAAGGCACCATCAGCGACCTCATCCCATTTGTTTTCTTACTGGAGCGTGCCCTGCGAAGAGTGCTGGATCAGGCCGTAGATGAGCGTGAAGAGGAAGAGTTGTGGTCACCATCACCACCAGAAACAGCCTTATCATCATCGCTTGCTGGACCTGCGGCAACGCTGGAAGAGGAGTCTGAGGAAGAGGAGTCAGAGGAGGAATGTGGCTTTGAGGAGGAGGAAGACCAACCACAGCAGGCATCCCAGGGTGCTCGTTGTTGTCACCTATCTGGGACCCGTGGTGTTGTACGTGGCTGGGGGGAAGAACAGACCTTCAATGAGATTAGTGAGGATGAGGATCGGGAGATGAGTAGCTTGGCATCTAACCTTGTGCAAATGGGGTCTTTCATGCTGTCATGCCTGTTGAGGGACCCTCGTATAAAAAGGCTAAAGGAGAACAACCTGTACTGGGTGGCCACACTACTAGACTCCCGGTATAAGCAGAAAGTGGCTAAAATGTTAACGAATTACCGGAAGTCGGAAAGGATGCAGCAGTTCCAAAACAAGTTAAAAAGTATGCTTTACACAGCGTATAAGGGTGATGTCAGAGCACAATGGGAATCTAGCAGGGGAAGAGGTGAAAGTAATCCTCCTCCTACCACGACCACACCGGCAAGGACAGGACGCTTTACAGACGTGTTGTTGATGGAGGACATGCAGAGCTTTTTAAGTCCTATGCATCGCCACAGCCCTTCTGGGTCCACCCTCAGAGAACGATTCGACCGACAGGTAGCAGACTGCCTCGCCTTAACTGCAGATATCGACACTCTGAGGAGCGATGAACCCCTTGACTACTGGGTGTGCAGGCCAGACCTGTGGCCTGAGCTATCCCAATTTGCGATTAAACTTCTAGCCTGCCCTGCTTCAAGTGGCCTGTCAGAAAGGAGCTTCAGCGCAGCAGGAGGTATTGTCACAGACAAGAGAAGTCACCTAGGTCACTGACGGTGGGGGATACATTTGACTAAAAAAGGCCTGATGAGATGCCTTAGGCTAAATATGGTCCCCACGCTGCTGTATTTAATCTCTGCATGTCTGCATGGATGACTTGCGTGACTTCTCCGCCACCAACTAGAGTTCAAGCTGTAATGTTTTAGTACACTTTCTGCCTGGAAAACATCAATTTTTCCGGCCGCTGCTACAGAAGCGGCTGCAACAATACCTGATTTTTCAGGCATGTGTACATGCCTAATTTTTCTGGCCTTTGGTGCTGCACTGTGGCTGCACTGTGGCTGTAAGAACAAAACAAACGAAAAGGCACATACATGTGTCAATTCCCCTTCGTGATCGTTACCTTGTTGTGGTGAAGGGGCTTGCGTATCACAATGAAGCGATCACCTCTATGAGTGTGTTGGCAATGTTGGCACACCCCAGATGATAAGGTGGTTGCTTCATAGTGAACAGACCAAAAGCGATCGGCTGGATAATTTTTCATAGAAAAAAACATTAATTTTCTTTGTGATCATCTAAGGTGATCATTAAAGCCTAATAGGCCAACAATGGGCCCACACTGCAGAATCATTGTTTTCTGGGTCACTTAACTGTCACTGAACTACCTCAGCACGACCATAGGCTTTGAAAAACCGCCATTGCCTGCAATCTCCCAAACGTGCGCACGAGCACAGTCATCACTACACCAAGATTGACGCATAGAGGAATAAAATATATGTCATGAGTGTGTCAACTATTGACAACTCTTTGCGGTTGTCTAAAATCTATTCGATACACGTCCCCTGATAGGGGACTTAACAGGGATTAAACTGATAAGAATAGTACTACTTAACATACCACTCATATAGGGTGTCACAGTACATTGCACGGCGCACCCGCAGTGCCCCAAATTGGAAGGAAGAGGACCGACCAACCATCTTTTTCCATCTCCCGGTTCCTAAAATCTATTCCATACACCGACCCCTGATAGGGGACAAAACAGAGATTAAACTGGTAAGAACAGATTTTTTTAATTTAAAAAAAAGAGGACAGCCTCTGCGGAGCTGGGTATTTTTTGGCCCCGTTACTGAACGCTCATGCACAATGGCTGTAGTCTCATGCGTCCTTTTGCGGAGGTGACAAACCTGGTCAGTCAAACCCAAGGCAACATCATCAACCTCATCCTATATGCATTTTTTCTGGAGAGTGCCCTGCGAAGAGAGCTGGATCAGGCCGTAGATGAGCATGAAGAGGAAGAGTTGTGGTCACCATCACCACCAGAAGCAAGCTTGTCGTCGTCGATTGCTGGACCTGCAGCAACGCAGATAGAGGATTCCGAAGAAGGAGTCAGAGGAGGAAGGTGGCTTTGAGGAGGTGGAAGACCAACCACAGCAGGCGTCCCAGGGGGCTTGTTGTCACCTTTCGTGGACCCTTGGTGTTGTACGTCTCTGGGTGGAGGAAGAGACCTTTAATGACATCAGTGAGGACAAGATAAGGGGAAGGCGTCTGATGTGTCAGATCGGACGTGGGACAGCCAGAGGCGCACTCAGAGGAGGAATTGATGTAATACAATAGATTTTATTTGGCGACGCGTTTGGGTAAATGACCCCTTTCTCAAGTCTATAGATTCAGCTGGCTCTATGTAGCCGGGAGTGGTTGAGGTGCGTGAATGCATGTGAGCACACAATCACATACACCCATGTATTAGTTGGTAGATCTGCCGATCAGTCAGTTCAAGCGCTGACACGCCGCAACAGCTCCAGCACATGGGAGGAGCTGACTCGGCGTCCTCCCACGTGCTGGAGCTGTTGCGCCGTGTCAGCGCTGAACTGACTGATCGGCAGATCTACCAACTAATACATGGGTGTATGTGATTGTGTGCTCACACATGCATTCACAGCACCTCAACCACTCCCGGCTACACTATAGGAGCCAGCTGAATCTATAAGACTTGAGAAAGGGTCATTTTACCCCGAAACGCGTCGTCAAATAAAATCTATTGTATTACATCAATTCCTCCTCTGAGTGCGCCTCTGGCTGTCCCACGTCCGATCTGACACATCAGACGCCTTCCCTTATCATATCCAGCTGACCGGTGGACTGGCAATCCCCCCATAAGCACTTTGGACAAGCTCCGGCTGCACCATTACAGATTGGAACATCCATTCTCACTTATTGCTGTCATTGTGGTTGTGCCCAAAACTGGCACAACCTGAATAGGTGAGCAAATTACTAAAAATCTTTTTTGGCACTTATCTAGCTTCTGACGATATCACCCTATGAGCGCCTTTTTCTCCTTCTCTACGCCACCAATTGCTGATCAGTGAGGACAAGGAATGGGACATGGCTAGCTTGGTATCCAACCTTGTGCAAATGGGGAGTTTGCGGTGCGTTAAACGGGGAGTTTGGTCTGTCAGAGTTTGGTTTGTCACTGTGAAGCCGGCCTGATTGATACAACATCATACCTGATCGTATACACACACTGGATGTTTTAAAGCACGTTATTCCAAACAATTTAGGAATGTTTGGTGATTTATGCCCTTTATGGATTAAAACCCGACTCTGCGTCAACTAAGTAAATTTTCCATGGGAGTTTTGCCATGGATCCCCCTCCGGCATGCCACTGTCCAGGTGTTAGTCCCCTTGAAACAACCTTTCCATCACTATTGTGGGCAGAAAGAGTCTCTGTAGGTTTTAAAATTCGCCTGCCTATTGAAGTCTATGGCGGTTCGCCCGTTTGCGAAACTTGCGGAAGCTCGCATTCGCCATTTGCGAACGCTAAAATTTTATGTTCGGGACATCTCTACTGATTGGATAGAATCGGAATTTGCAGGCACACACCTCCAACTAGTAACACCCACTTGGACCTTCATTTCTAACTATTAGCAATTCATTCATAACTTTGAATAGTATAATAGTATAACAGGGGTCTGCAACCTTCGGCATTCCAGCTGTTGTAAAACTACAATTCCCAGCATGCTTCACTGATTTTTATGGGAGTTCTGAGAAGAGCAGAGCAAGTATGCATGCTGGGAGTTGTAGTTTCACAACAGCTGGAGTTCCGTAGGTTGCCTACCCCTGTAGTATAATAAAAGAATGGCAAAACAATAGATGCTCCAAAATTGTTATTACAAGGGGGATGTCTTTGTTAAAGGGTTTTTCAGGTTTCAGATATTGACCTATGCTGAGTATCAAATTGTTAGAGGTCTGACACCCAAAACCCCAACTGATCCATTCACTTGAATACTGCAGTAACCTGACACAGCTACTCCTCTTTGAACAGGACAGTGCTTCTGGCTCCATTCAAAGTGCTAGTTGTAGTGTTGGAGGCTACAAAAAATAGCTGATTAGTAGGTCTTACAGGTGTTGGACTTCCACCAATCTGATATTAATTAGATTTGGTCGACATTAATTAGGGTGCTTGAGAAGAACACCTTGGCATACCAAGCACCCGAGCATAATGAAAGTCAATGGAAGAACCTGGGCATTAAACCAGGCACCCCCTGCTCTGAAGAGGGGAGGGTGTCTGGTTCACAGGAAAAGGTCATAAATTAATGTAAAAACCACTGAAATGGTTCAGGAACAGCATGGATGTCTGGATGTATCTTGGACTCACATGTCGCTGCTGGTATTGATGTTGTCCAAGTAGTACGCCACTTTTACAGACTGACAATAATACCCACAAAACCGAAGATAAAATTGCTTTTAGAGGAATAGCCAGACCACCCACAGTTTTTCTTCTCAGAAGAGGAGGAAGAGGATGAGGAGATTGAGAATCATCCTCCTGATGAGGACAGTGAAGTCTTGTCTGTTGGGACTCTGGCACACATGGCTGACTTTATGTTAGGCTGCCTTTCCCATGACCCTCGCGTTGTACGCATTTTAGCCAACACCAATTACTGGTTGTTCACCCTTCTCAACTCCCGCTACAAAGAGAACTTCTCATCTCTCATTTCTGTGGTGGAGAGGATGAGCAAAATGGTGCAATACCAGAAGGTCCTTGTGGAAAAATTGCTCCAAAAATTTCCAGCTGACAACGCTGGCTGCAGAGTATGTAGTGCCTTGGCCAACTGAGGAGGGGAGACGAGGGGAACACACAGCAGTTCCAACAGAGGGAGGGCAACACTCTCCAAAGCCTGGGACAGTTTCATGACACCCCGCCAGCACCCTCACCTTGATGCGTGGCCTACTGTCACAAGGAGGGAAACATTTTGGAAGATGATGAAGAAGTATGTAGCAGACCATGTCAGAGTCCTCAATGATCCCTCTATGCCTTAATACTATTGGGTGTCCAAGCTGGACATGTCGCATGAACTGGCGCTCTACACCTTGGAGGTGCTGGCCTGCCCCGCCACCAGCGTTTTGTCCGAGCGTGTATTTAGTGCTGCTGAAAATGCTGACCGGTTGACTCTTATAAGAATTAGCAAGGCCTGGATTGCCCCTAAATTCTCTACTCCCCCAAAGGAAAGTGGCTGAACATAAAGGCACTCTAAATGTGGCTTTTACTTCCTGCAGGAAGGTTGCATTAGAAGTCCAGTTAGTCTAACTTACCCACTGCTAGGGGAAAGGTGTGCAGGGGCATGTCTCTGCTGGACGTGCCTATGCCAGCCAGAGCACCTTAAGCTCTGCTGGCCATGAGGCCAAAGCTTAAAGACTCAGGAGCCAGGAGGAAAGTTCCCTGGCATAACTTAGAGTCAGACTACAGAGAGAAAGTGCAGCATACAGAAGAAGCTGAGTTATACAGTCAGCCTGTCAGTACAGCAGAGTCAGAGGGAAACAGACATATCAGAGTGGAGTTTGCCTGCCAATTTCATGCTAAAGCCTGCTGGAACCAAGACAAAGGCTGTAAACCATTTTGGAGAACGTTTATGCAAAGTAAAACTGCCATTGAACTTCTCAAGACCTGGACTCCAGTTATTCTTATATCTCTCAATTATTTCCCCTATTTATTGCTTCGGAGCCAAAGCCGAAGTGTCTAAGCAAACCCAGGTGTTCACTAGAGCCCCTGATGGTGGGGATAGACTTTGCTGAAGGGGGTTGCCAGGGTCCACTCTGGAGCGAGAACTAGACAGTGACAACAGGAGCAAACGGACACAGGTACCGGAGGTACCGACGGTGCATAGTAATAAGACATAAAAGCAAACATAGGCAAATACATACTAGCAGGAGTTCCAGCAAGAACACAGGAGTGGCAAAGGGCAGAGAAGATCTTGCTCCACCAGTGACATACTGCGTGGCCTTTCCATTGCATTCTGCAGCAAGGAAGGCTGCAGCACAAGCTAGCGAACATGGAGCAAACACACAAACGAGGCTATGGTCACCAGCACCACGAGAGATGCTGCACGGGCAAAGCCCACTGCACCAGCAGCAGGGAGGCTGTTTAGAGGGCATGACTCAGGACACGTACAAGACATAGCTCATAGCTACCAGCACCATGAGAGGTGCTGCACGGGCTAAGAAGCTGCTCCGAGGGCATAGCATGTTCCCCCTCCGAGGAACGACAGACCCCCTTCCGGGGGAGACAGGAAACACAGCAAGGCAAGACATAACATAACAGGCAAACTAATAACAGAGACACAGGAGTACGAACACGGATCAGCGGGTCAGGACACTGATCCCATGGGTCAGCGGCATTGGAGACAGAGAAGAAACAGGGAGCAGGACAAACAAACACCAGGAGAGCTCACCCAGAACTGAGGAAACCTCAGCCTAATATACAGGTACCATGCGTGCAGCTGAGAGGCCACACCCATGGAGCTGACAGAGAGGATTAACTCCTGAAAGACACACATGGGAGTTAACCCATACAATACCCTATACAAACACACTGAAACGAAGCTGCAGCGAGGAACTGCAGCACACGAATGGATGGAAGGTCACGGCCGGAAACAGCGGCCGTGACAGTTTCTAATTAATCTGAATTTTGGGGGATTTGTCCCAAATAGTGATGAGCTAATCAATTCATACGAATCAATTTATTTTATTAACCAGAGTTCTACAACTGTGAGCAGGTGTACTCAAAGCTGAGATTCTGGGACACCCTCCTTGCAGGTGTTGATGAGACAAATAGATTTGTACGAATCAGTTCACCCATCTCTAGTCCCAAATAAATTGCACAAAGTGGCAGACTCTCTTTTACAGTTCAGAAGACAGAAAAAAAGCTTATTCCACCGAAAAGAAATACTTTTAGGCCATTTTTTTATTTATTTAAAAGACACTTTCACAGTGCAGTTTGTTTTTTAATGTATTGTTTGTTACCAACAGCTACAAATATGCCTAACTTAGGGGTATTTCAGGCACAGATGGCAGCACAGTTAGTTGCTCCTCTATCTGCGACTTTTCCCCACTCACGCCTGGTCTAAGATTGTGGGCGTGGCGGTAAAGGTGACGCAACGGCAGTCCCATCTCATTCCTCATTTTATGCGCCTGTTATAGGCATAGAAAATGGTCTAAATGTAAGACAGCTTGGAAACTCTTTCATTTAGAACTGGCGCTGGATTTGCCATAGTTATGAAGAGGTGGATACACCTTACTACTGTGGATACACCGCCAGCTATGGGCCTTTAAATGCCTTCAAATGTGCCCCTAAATATAGACACATGGGTAGATATATAAAGGTAATATATATCAGCAACAGTAGATTACATTTGTCATTTCATAAATTGCTAGTTGTTATATGCAACTCCTCCACTTTTTATATACAGTCTTCCTTACTGATGTGTTAGTTGGTAAATTTTATTACCGAATTAAACTAAAATGTACAAGTGTCCGCTTTGTCTTTGACCTATCTCAAACCATTGCCGTTATAGAATATTAAATTTGCTCTCCATATGACATGGTCAGCCACACAGGTTGCAATTTGATGGACAGTAAGAATGAACCTTCAGAAATAGCATTTTGGCTGATATAGCTGAAACAACACTACCGTCCCCATGACCCCTGTAAGAAAAGACTTTGCAACCTAATTTTGTGGCTGTCATAAGAGCATTGCAGAAGTAACAAAATGACTTCCATTTGAAGACAACCAAGATCATAAGGACAGAGAAGCACACTAAGGTGTCCCAACAGAGCACATTTCAGTTACAGCTAACCGTCTTTTTGGAAAAAAACACATTAATATCCGTGTTGTAAAGTTCCCTCTCCTTCATTTTAGAATACAATCGAGCCTCATCCATTATGTTAGATCAATCTAATTTACCCCTCTGACAGCTGTCATAGAAATAACAGTGAAAACATTGGCATGCTGAAATCAATATCATCCAATTATAATGTTTAAAATTCTGTTTTGATAAAAGAAGCAATGGTGAAGTGAAAAACATGATAGCAGAGTGTCGCATGCAGAACCATTATTGCTAATTTCACTCCTATAATATTATCAGTGTGACCAAATTCTTTGGCTGCTCTTATTAAGCAAGCCAATCTGGGCTGCCTACAGATTTTCAGAATAATTGCTGTTTCTCAACTGCCTTTTTCTGTACTAGAAGGTATCTGTAAACCATACATTATATACAGTACTGTGCAAATGTTTTAAGCAGGAGTGGAGAAATGGTTGCAAAGTAATAATACTTTCAAAAATAGAAGTGTTAATAGTTTATTTTTATTTTTATCAATTAACAAAATGCAAAGTGAATGAACAAATGAGAAATCTACATCAAATCAATATTTAATATGACCACCCTTTGCATGAATTCTCAGGCCTCTTTCACACGGGCGTCACGTTTGATCCGGATAAGAGGCGGGTGCGTTGTAGGAAAATGCGCAAATTTTCCTGCGTGAGTGCAAAGCGTTTTAATGCATTTTGCACGCACATGGGAAAAATCGGCATGTTTGGTACCCAGACCCGAACCCGGACTTCATCCCTGAAGTTCGGGTTTGGGTTGAGTATTCTGTAGATTTTATTATTTTCCCTTATAACATGGTTATAAGGGAAAATAATAGCATTCTCAATACAGAATGCTTAGTAAAATGTGGATGGAGGGGTTAAAAATAAAAAAAAATAACTCACCATATCCACTTGGTCGCATTCATTAGCTGTCGGCAAAAGGACCTCTGATGACGTCACTGAGCTCATTACATGGTCCAATCACATGGTCCATCACCATGGTGATGGACCATGTGATTGGACCATGTGATGTGACATCACCACAGGTCCTTTAGCTGGCAGCTAATGCTTGAAGAAGAGAGAAGAGATCGGCAACTACGCGATCAAGTGGATAAGGTGAGTTAATTTTTTTTATTTTTAACCCCTTAATCCACATTTTACTGAGCATTCTGTACTGAGAATGCTATTATTTTCCCTTATAACCATGTTATAAGGGAAAATAATAAAGATCGGGTCCTGTCTCTTAGCAACCTTGCGGGAAAATTGCACTGCATCCGCACTAGATTGCGTATGCTTGCAATTTTCCTGCAGCGCCATTCACTTCTATGGGGCCTGCGTTGCGTGAAAAACGCACAATATAGAGCATGCTTTGATTTTCACGCAACGCAGAAGTGATGAGAGAAAATCACCGCTCATGTGCATAGCCCCATAGAAATGAATGGGTCAGGATTCAGTGCGGGTGCAATGCATCCACCTTACGCATTGCAACCGCGCAGAAAACTCGCCCATGTGAAAGGGGCCTTATAGGTACACTTGCACGCGGTTTTTGAAGGACGTCGGCAGGGAGGTTGTTCCAAACATCTTGGAGCATTAACCACAGACATTCTGTGGATTTAGGATTCCTCAAATCCTTTTGTCGCTTCATGTAATAAAAGACAGACTCAATGCCGTTAAGATCAGGGCTCTGTGGGGGCCATGCCATCACTTCTGAGGCTCCTTGTTCTTCTTTATGCTGAATAAAGTTCCTAATGACATGGGTTGTATGTCTCAGACCGTTGTCCTGCTGCAGAATACATTTGGAACCTGATGGCATTGCATAATGAATAAGTACCTGCCTGTAATTCTCAGCATTGAGGACGCCAGTAAAGAAGTTTTCTGGGTTTTTAATATCCTCAGGATAGGTCATCAATATCAGATAGGTGATGGTCTGCCACTCAGCACTCCCATCAATCAGTTGTTTGAAGAGGATGTGGCACTCTGGTGAGAAGATATTCCAAAATCCCATTGTCACCATGTATACAGAATCAATTAAAGTAAAAGAAGCGGGCTCTTTATTTTTTTTTATAATAAAGCTTAATCAATTCACAGATAACTTTTCAGGATAAGCTGCCATGTTTCTGCAGATCAGGAAAACATTATATGTAGCCAACATTTGACATCTCTGCAGACAGTGTCTCAGTTTTCCCTGAGCTAGCGGGTGGATATTAGCTGCTATGATGTCTCCCATAGACTACACATGTAGAAAAGAGGGGATTTTGCTCCTCTTCTGTAGCATAACCTCAGAAGTTGCAACAGCAATTGAGGACATTATACATATACAGGACATTATACAGCAGTACTTTGCAGTTTGGATGTGAATCCAGCAGTTAAATGAAACGGTAAATCACTTAATAGCCAGCAGCATGCTCTGTCTTTTTCCAGCCATCCTTCCTTTCTCTTTCGCCTTCTCACCTCTCTTCTCTAAAGTCTTCTATGGGCTGCAACTATAATCTGATCCTGTCTAACTTACCTTCATTTGTCTTTACTAAAGAAGGATTTGGGCAGTGAATTGTTAGGGAAGCGGGGGGGGGGGGGGGCGCATAAGAAGAGTCTGATATGAGGATAAATATGCATTTTTTCTTACAAGATATATAGAAAACATTTGAAGCGAAAAACAAATCTAGAGGTGGCATTTCGCCTTTTCACCCCCACCTTCCAACAGCCATAAATTTTAATTTTTTTTTTTATTAACATCACTCTGTAAGAGGACTTACTTTTTAATGATATAATTGAATGTACAATATAAAGTATAAAAAAAAACTTTAAAAATAATTTTCAAATTGCAACTCTGCCAATGTGTTTTTCTAGTTTTGTTTTCACAGTGTTTCAAAAAATAAAAAGTCCCAAAAAAACAATGTGTTGTGTTGCCATATTCTGAAACGCAAAACTTTTTAAAAAACTTTTCATTGAAGGAGTTGTACGAGGAAGCTGTTTTTGTTGGTACTACTTTGGAATACATACACTTACAGCAAACATTAATTTGACAACAAGCAGTACATAAGCCATTGAAATGGACAGCTATACATTTCTGTTTAAAGCTCCTTCAGAGAAAAATGGATCTCTGTGGGTAGCGCCTGGCTGCTGCTTGCCTATATAACCAGCTGAACCACTAGAAAATGGCTGAGGGATACGAAAGACTGTAGGGCATTTGATTTCTATAAATTCTGACAGCCTTTTAGACGAAAGGACATCTACTTGTTCTGCACTCCCTAGTCTAGCGTTATCATACTTCTCTTGCAGATCAAATATTCTGCATGCATGGACATGTGATCAGGTGGATGTTGTATGTAATCTACATGGCTCTAGATATGGAACCCTCAGATGGATTTAAAGGGGTATTCCGGTTGTTTTAAGTTATCTCCTATCCACAGGATAGGAGAAAACTATTAGATTAGTGGGGGACCTTCCTCTGGGACCCCTACTGATCAAAAGAATAGGGGCCCCATACCCCTTGAACCCCCTAAAATGAACGGAGCGGCCGGTCTCACATGCAATGAAAGATCTGGACATGGCAAAGTACAGCGCTTAGCTATCACTGGAATTTCCATAGAAATGAATGGTGTGGATGCGCACATGCCCAACCGGCCGCTCCTTTTATTTCAGGGGGCTACAGGGTGTACAGGGCCCCTGTTCTTGTTATTGGTAGGGGTCCCTGTGGTAGGACCCCCACTGATCTAATAGTTTTCCCCTATCCTGTGTATAAGGTATAACTTCAAACAACCAGAATACCCCTTTAATCGAAACTGAAATCAGACCTTATGGTTCACTGCGCCTCTATGCTATAGCTACTTATCATATTAACATCCTCCAATTAGTCCAGTAATTTAGGTGTTTTGTATACTAAATTTTAAGAGGTGACAGAAAATAATAAAATCAACAATTTTTTTTATTAACACAGGGCAAACATTGTGGTAAGTGATGAATAACTGTAATCAGTTTATTGGCAGCTGCACTGCAAAAGAATGAATCAAATAAACAGTTTTAATATTTTCACATTTCAGTTTACGGTGCTTTTATTCTTAGGACTGGTATCGGGTGCCCTGACATTCTTTTTTTTGTTATTTTTCTACATCGTAAAACAGTTCAAATGGTAATTTTTTACTGCCCCTTTACACAGTACACTTATTCAGTGTGATTTATATTCTTTCTGTGCACAGGATGCCCCTTTTGGACCTGTTTAGTGTTTTCTGTATTGATTTGTAGCTATTCAGGTGAGAAATTACTAGGATACATGTGTACAGGGGACAATAAAGAAAGCTCCATATTGTGTTAAGAATTTGCTCCCTGTGTATGCTCACACTCTCAAAACCAGCCTTTCATTTCAGCTTTGCAATCACTTATCCAAAAATATGCAAGTAATAATGTTACTATAAGCCAACTTACTGCATTTTTCACTAGATAATCATAAAATCATATGGTCATAAGATACACCTATGTATTAGATACACCTATGTAGTATCATAAGACCTCAGATCAGACCCCCAATCTTCATCAGACCTCAGATTAGACCCCCAAATCAGACCACCAATCTTCATCAGACTTCAGATCTGACAGTAAAATAAATAAAACCACTTACCTCTTCTGCTCTGAACGGCACACTCTTCCAGCGCTCACCGCTCCCTAGTCTTCTGCCAGCACCACGCTGAACTGTGACCTGATGCTGCACAGCATTAGGCCATAGTAGATGCCTACATGTACTATGTTCTGATGCTATAGACAGTCAGGATATTGTACAGCTGGCGTGCGGAAGAAGAAAGTGAGTGATGAACGCAGCAAGTGCTAGCAGGGCTACAGTCACGGCTCCCCGCACCTCCTGCATACTAATCAGCACGTCTGTAATAAAAGCACTCATAAGTATTTGCTTTATAAGATGCATTGCCATTTTCCCCCAATTTTGAGGGAAAAAAGTGCATCTTATAAAGTGAAAAATATGGTATATTTTTTCTTTCATAATGTGTCTGGCTAAATTCAACTGTGTAAAGTCCTTGTCTAAAAACTAGTTGTCTAGTTAATTAGCAGCATATACTTTCTGGGATTTTACTATTAATGGCCTTAGAGTTGAGCGAACACCTGGAAGTTCGGGTTCGCCGGGTTCGGCCGAACTTGGTCGCAAAGTTCGAGTTCGGGACCCGAACTTGATCCCGAACCCAAACCCCATTGCCCCCAAAGTGTCCCCCTTGTGCCAGGCATTGCCCCATAGTGTCCCCCATGTGCCAGGCATTGCCCCATAGTGTCCCCCATGTGCCAGCAATAATGCCCCAAAGTGTTCCCTTTATGCCAACAATGACCTCCCCAGCCCAGCCCAGTGCATCACAGCAAAAAAAAAACACTTATACTTACCTCCATGGCAGCGATGCGATGCAGGCCTCTTCTGGCCTGTATCCCGAGCAGTGTGGCTCAGGCGGCTCGATGACGTCATCGCACCGCCTGCGCCGGCCTCTGATAGGCTGCTGGCTTTGTGCCGGCAGCCTATCAGAGGAACAGGGAAGGAAGACGCCTCTCCCTTTCCCTGCTGCAGTGTTAACCTTTATCGCCGTCCTGAGGACGGCGATACTGATGAATGTAGGGAGATGAGTGCTTCCATAATGCAAGCGCCCATCTCATGGTGGTGTCACCGATGCGGCCCGCACCCACCGCACCCCCCTCGCAACGCCACTGATTGAAATCAATAGGGACCTGAACTTTGGGGCACTAAAATGGCTCTAAAAAAGTAATGGAAAGGGCTAGAGGGCTGCAAATGGGAGCAAAATGGAGGTAAGAGCTGGACAATTGCCCTGCAAACAAATGTGGATAGTGAAATGACTTAAAATAACATAAAATAAATAAAAATTAAAAATAATAATCTTGAACTAGAAGGAGGAGGTCCATATGGAGTAGGTGGTTGAGGAGGCGGTGGACATGGCGGTGTAGGTGGAAGCGGTGATTGAGGAGGTAGTCGCCAACAACACTGTTTTTTTTATGTTGTTTTTTTTATTTGGGTAGATCCCAAAACATTTGGAAATATAGAAAATAAAACAAAGAGAAAGTGCGCTGGAGTATAAAAATGGCGGGGTGAGGCCGGTATACATGTCTATTCTGCACAAGGTATGGACAAGTCCTGTGGGATCCATGCCTGACATGTGGCTGCGCTTGTCTGTGATAATGCCCCCTGCCATGGGCCCCAGCTGCGTTGGCGACTTCTTCCTCCTCCTCTGCCTTCGCCTTGTGCTTCCACTGAGGGCCCGGTGTCAGGTGGGAATGCCATTAGCAGCGTGTCTACCAGCGTGCAGAATATATTTCCCAGTCAAATATGCACGGTAGGGGTAGTTTGAAAGAAAAAAGGGGAACAGATCACCCAGCAATCTAAATGCCGCCGAATTTACAGAATTTATTTCCCAGTTAGGTATGCAGTGCAGCAGGAACACACCCTCCAAGCCACTTGTAAATGACTGGCCTGATAACAGTAAAAATGTCCACCCACAATCTAAGAGCTGGATCTACTGATTTTCTTTCCCTCTCAGAAATGGAGTTCAGGCCGCAAAGGTACTTTATGGCAAAAAAAAAAGTGTATTTACTGATTATATTTCACTTTCAGAAATTCAGTGCAGTCCGCAAACGTACTTTTTAGCAAAAAAAATAAAATAAATTGTCCCCCCAGAATCTAACAGATGGATTTACTGAATTGATTACACTGTCACATATGCAGCACCGGGGTACTTTAACCGCTACAGGACGGCCTAACGCAGGGATGCGTCCTGCGGGCGGTCCTGTAGCTCTGAGACGACGCATCGGCGCATCATCTCGCGAGAGCCGAGACTTCCTGTGAAGCGCGTCTCGGCAGTTCTGCGCATCAAACAGCTATATCAGACGCTGTTTTGTGAACAGCGTCTGATATAGCTGCTACCTGGTCCTCTGGTGGTCCAATTTGCTGGGATCGACCACCAGAGGACCAGGTAACACTGTAAAGTTGCACCAAACACTACACTAACCCCCCCACCCCCCCTCAGCTATTAACCCCTTGATCACCCCATCTAGACCCCTGATCACCCCCTGTCATTGATCACACCCTTGTAAGGCTCCATTCAGACGTCCATATGTGTTTTGCGGATCCGTGGATTCACGGATCCGCGGATTCACGGATCCGCGGATCCTCAAAACACGGACACCGGCAATGTGCTTTCCGCATTTTGCAGATCCGCACATTGCCAGAACTATATAGAAAATGCTTTTCTTGTACGCAGTGCGGACAAGAATAGGACATGTTCTATATTTTTGCTGAACGGAAGTGCAGACTCGGAAGCGGATCCGTAATTCCGGATCCGAGCGGGACAAAGTCTGTCCCCATAGAAATGAATGGGTCCACAATTCCGTTCCGCAAACAGAATTTCGGACGTGTGAATGGGGCATAAGGGTCTCTTATCACCGCCAGTTAGTTAGCTACTTGTTAGGTAGCTAGCGCCCAGCCCACCGCACCGCAGTCACTGATTTTGGCAGAGATTTTTTCATCCACATGGATCGATGCGAAAGAAAAAATCTGTGCTGTTCATTTTTTTTTTTTTTTCAGCACAGGGGCTGAACGGAAAAAAAAAATCTCATTACCCGTATGCTCAATATAAGGAGAATCGCAGAAACTCCTAATGCTGGCCATACGTGTAATGATTGCGGAGACCCTCAAATGCCAGGACAGTATAAATACCCCACATGTGACCCCATTTTAGAAAGAAGACACCCCAAGGTATTCCGTTAGGGGTATGGTGAGTTCATGCAAAATTTTATTTTTGGTCACAAGTTAGTGGAATATGAGACTGTAAAAAAAAAAAATTTCCGCTAACTTGTGCCAAATTTTTTTTTTTCTGTGAACTCGCCATACCCCTCACAGAATACCTTGGGGTGTCTTCTTTCCACAATGGGGTCACTTGTGGGGTTTTTATACTGTCCTGGCATTTTAGGGGCCCTAAAGCGTGAGAATCCAAATGCGTATAAATGGCCTGTGAAATCCTAAAGGTACTCATTGGTTTTAGGGCCCCTTTGCGCACTCAGGCTGCAAAAGTGTCACTCATGTGGTATCGCCGTACTCAGGAGAAGTAGGGCAATGTGTTTTGGGGTGTATTTTTACATATACCCATACTGTGTGTGAGAAATATCGCTGTAAACGACAACTTTTTAAATTTTTTTATTCAAAGTTGTCAATTTACAGAGATATTTCTCTCACCCAGCATGGGTATATGTAATAATACACCCCAAAACACCTTGCCCTACTTCTCCTGAGTACGCCGATACCACATGAGTGACACTTTTTTGCAGCCAAGATGCGCAAAGGGGCCCAAATTCTAATGAGTACCTTTTAGGAGGGCATTTTTACGCATTTTTCTTCTCACGCTTTAGGGCCTCTAAATGCCAGGGCAGTATAATACCCACATGTGACCCCATTTGGAAAGAAGACACCCCAAGGTATTCGCTGAGGGGCATAATGAGTCCATGAAAAATTTTACTTTTTGTCAAAAGTTAGCGGAAAGGGAGACTTTGTGAGAAAAAACAATAAAAAATCAATTTCCACTAACTTGTGCCAAAAAAAAAATCTTCTATGAACTCGCCATGCCCCTCATGGAATACCTTGGGGTGTCTTCTTTCCAAAATGGGGTCACATGTGGTGTATTTCTACTGCCCTGGCGATTGCCTGCGCCTGCGCGATCTGACGGCAACTGAGGGCAACAGCCTCAATAGTGTCAGTGGGCATGCGCCGAGCCCAGTGAAGTTTTCGGAGCGCTGTTGCCCTCAGTTGCAATTGGATCGCGCAGGCGCAGGTAACACACTATCCTTTGGAAGATAAAGACAGTATGCTCTTCCCAGCTATCTTCTCCTAATACTCAGCTTAATATACCCTACTGGCAATTAACCCAATCCGAACATTGATGCCTGGTTACAGAAAATGTTGGCACGCTAATGTTGGTGCACTTGCTGCCCAGGAACCAGCTGGGGGCTGCAGCATTCTGAAGCTTGAATGTCAGTGGAGTCGGGGGGAGATCCTCTTGGGATGCAGGCTTGGCTGTAGGGGTAATACAACAGCTGAGCTTTTTCTTCTTATACAGGAATCACAGTAGCTGCCAGGACTGTGCTGTAATGTCTGCACAGAGGCAGGGCATACTTCTGTCCATGGAGATCTCTCAGTCTCAGCCTCTCCATCTGCTGCCCATGCTGCTGTCTCTAAGATGGCTGCTGTTTATCTTCCTTCCTTAGCCTTTCCCCCTGGTTCCCCTGCTATTGGCTGCAGGGGGGAGCAAGTGCTCATGGGATTTGTAGTCCACTTCACCTCAAAAGAATCAGCACTAATGCCTGCTGCTGTGAGTCCCTGCTTTTAATTGGTTCCAGCAGCATCCACTAGAGGTAATGCTTTCTCTGCAGGGGTTACACTTAGACCATTGGCAGAATAGAGAGCACAAGTAGGGTGGTAGATGGAAATGAGCGAGGAGCTGTATGGAAGTGCAGCTCTGTAGAGAGCTTTGTGGGTAAGAAGTTTGAACTGTATTCTGTGATGAATGGGCAACTAGTGAAGTGACTGGCATAGGCTAGAAGCATCAGTGTGGACAGCGGGTGGACAGATTGATGAGCCTGACTGTGGCATTTAGGACAGATTGAAAGGAGAAAGATCAATTAGTAATGAATTACAGTAATCAAGACGAGAATGAATCAAAGCAACAACAAGATCTTTGTCCGTTTCCACCATAAGAAAAGGGAGTATTCTGGAGATGTTCTTGAGGTGCAGACAACAAGAGCATGCAAGTGATTGGATATGGGAAGCAAAGGAAAGATCCGAGTCAAACATGACCCCAAGACAACAGTCGTGTTGCCCACGAGTTATGATAGTACCGCAGACCGAAATTGAAATATCAAGTTTAGATTGGTTAGATGAGGAAATACAAGAAGTTTAGTTTTTCAGAGGTTCAGTTTTAGATACAGAGGGGACATGGGGGGACATTTACTGTCCATAAATATGCCTATATTAGGCATATTTCTGGCCCAGATTGTGGCACAAAGATTATTTGTGGCCTAATCTGCAACCTTTCCCTGCTGATGCAAAGTCTAGAAAATGTGAGCACAACATGGGTGTGGAAGGGGGCGGGCCAACAAGCCTGTCTCATTCATCATTTTTACGCAAGCTTAAGGTGTAGAAAATGGTTCCTTGATGGCTTACATTAAGACCATTTTCTTATATTTAGACTGGCGCAGGATACCCCAAAGTTATGTAGAGGCCTGTGGCTCTTCATAACTTCCATGGATTCACTGCTAGATATACTTGTTATTGAGACCGGCGTCTAAAACGCAAGTCTTAATAAGTGACCCCCATGATGCCAGACAATAATTGGTGTTTTGAAATAAAGCAGTGGTGATATCAGAGAATGAAGTGTATAGTTACTGATCGTCTGTCCGATAGGGCCTGTGTAGGGAGAGAAGAGTGGCGGACCTAGGACTGAACCCTGAGGAACCCCAACATCAAGAGGAAGAGGAAAAGAAGTAGAGCCAGCAAAGGATAAACTAAAAGAGAGGCCAGAGAGATAGGAAGAGAACCTGAAGAGAGCAGACCTTAAGGCCAATTGAGTGGGTCATGGTGAGGAGGCGTTTATTGTCTACTATATCGAACATTGCAGAGAGACCATTAGATACTTTAGTAAGGGTAGTTTCTGTAAAGTGGAGAGGGGGAAAGCCAGAGTGTGGGGGGTTAAGAAGAAGTTTTCAGAAAGATAGCTTATTAAGCGATAGTAGAAAAGATATTCCAGGAGTTTAGCAGTGAAGGCGAGGTTAGAAACAGGTAGTGGTTAGCAGCACAGGTCAGGTCAAGAGATTTAGTTTTTAGTAGTGTGGTTATAACAGATTGTTTGAAAGAGGACAGAAAGATTCCAGAAGAGAGAGAGTGGTTAAATGTTGTAGTAAGGTGAGAAATGACAGCTGGGGAGAGGGACTGGAGATTATGTGAGGGGATAGGACTACTGCTGCAGGTGGTGGAGACTTCTTCATCTGTTATAGGGTTAAAAGAAGAGAGCAGAAGGAAGTATGGGGGGAAAAGGATCAAAGTGGTTGGGGACTGGGAGATTTCCTGCCAGATATAACCAATCTTGTCCCTGAAGTAGGTGGCCAGGTATTCAGCACAGAGGTCGGTGATGAGCATGTGATCTTTAGGGCTTAGAAGGGAATGAAAAGTGTCAAAGAGTAGTTTTGGGTTATTTGACAGTGAGGAAATGAGAGAAGTAGTTTTGTTTGGCAATGTTGAGGGCTCAAATGTAGATTATAAGCATACATTTATAATGGAGGAAGTCTGCTGATATTCTCCATAAGCGTTTTGCACATCTGGAACAGGGTCACCATGTTCTGTGTCAGAAGGGCCAAATTAACATTGGAGCTGCTTCATCCAGGGTGGATTTGAGGGTATGGTTGTAATGATTGGCAGCCATGTCCAGACAGGAGAGGGAAAAGATTGGGATAATAGCTAACTGTAGGGTGTAAATCAGTTGCTGGGAGTAAATGGTGTGTTGGTTTCTATAAAGTAAAAAGTAAGAATGTTGTGAGAAGAGTGAAAGTTTTTTATACTAAAGGAAAGAAGGTTGTGGTCAGAAAGGGGGAAGATTTAATTAATAAAGTTTCAGAGTGAGCAGTGATGGAAAAAAACTAGATCAAGTGTTACATATTGCACTCTTCACGTGAGGCAGAGGAGGTAAGTTGTAAAAGGTCAAGAAAGGAGGTTATAGAAAGAAAATGAGAGGCAGATGAGAAGATAGGATCATCAATGGGAATATTAAAACCACCCATTATAGGAGTCGGTGATTCAGGAGATAGGAAGTGAGGAACCTAGGCAGCAAAGTGTTCAAGTAGCTGGTGGGGGGAGCCTGGGAGATGATAGACAGAAACAACTCGCAGTGGGAATGTGAGTCTGATAGTATGGATCTCAAAAGAGGGGAGTGTGTGAATGGGTACAGGGAGAATGACAAGAAACGTGCACTGAGGAGAAAGTAGTAGAGTTGAGCGAACCCGAAATGGGGTGTGCGGGACACGGACCCGAACATTTTCAAAAAAGTTCAGGTTCGGGTCCATTGTTCAGTGATTTCTTCCCGCTTTCTGAAGGGCTGCACAGCAGCCAATCAGCTAGCGTTTTACTTCTTGCCCTAAGAAGCCATCACAGCCATGCCTACTAATGGCATGGCTGTGAATGGCCAAGTGCAGCATGTATTCCAGCCTCTATTTAAGCTGAAGTCACATAGCGCCGCACGTCACTCTGCTCTGATTAGTGTAGGGATAGGATACAGCTGCTGTAAGGGCGAGATTAGGCAGGGAAAACTTAGCAAAAACACCTAATGAAGTGATCAATCTACAACTGTGAATCATTCAACTTCTGCTAGTTAATTGTTCACTGGTTTTTAGGTTGCACAGAGCGTTTTTCTGTCACTTTTTTCTGGGGTAATCGGTGGCCATTTTGTGTCTTGTGGTACACCAGCACAAGCTGCCACAAAGTCCATCAATCCATCAATACTATATTTTTTTTTTTTGCTATATCCTACATCAGGGGCTTAGTTGTGCTTATTGTCACCCCTAAAAACTCAGGATAGAAATTTCTATATTTTATTAAGGGGTTAAATTAAATTAAATTGCCAAAATAGCAATCCCCTAAATCTGGTGTTCCAGCTGTGGCTGGCCAAGTTTAATAGTGTCCGGAGACCGTAATTGAAATATCAAGTTTAGGTTGGTTAGATGGAGGAAATACAAGAAGTTTAGTTTTTCAGAGGTTCAGTTTTAGATATAGAGGGGACATTTTGTGTCTTGTGGTGCACCAGCACAAGCTGCCACCAAGTCCATCAATCCATCAATACTAGTTTTTTTTTTTTTTTGCTACATCCTAAATCAGGGGCTTGGCTGTGCTTATTGTCACCCCTAGAAACTCAGGATAGAAATTTCTATATTTTATTGAGGGGTTAAATTCAATTGCCAAAATAGCAATCCTCTAAATCTGGTGTTCCAGCTGTGGCTAGCCAAGTGTAATACTGTCTGCTGTCTGGAAAAGGATAAATTTTTTTCTGTGGTGAAATTCAATTGCCAAAATAGCAATCCCCTAAATCTAGTGTTCCAGCAGTGGCTGGCCAAGTTTAATAGTGCCCAGCAAAGGATATATTGTGTTCTAGGGTGAAATTCAATTGCCAAAATAGCAATCCCCTAAATCTGGTGTCCCAGCAGTGGCTGGCCAAGTTTAATAGTGTCCGGCAAAGGATATATTTTGTTCTGCGGTGAAATTAAATTGCCAAAAAATGTTGCTAGAATATAACGAATATCGCAATGCAAATAATTCAGGTTATATTAATCGCATTGCGATTACAACTTAGTCAAATTTGTGAGATCGTGATTCTCACATCCGACAGTACATTTTAGCATGGAGGTGTTCCCATGCACACAGGGAGTCGGCAGAAGCAGCAACTGGCACTGGAGCGGGCAGGGAGCCAGGAATCCTCCGGACAGGTATGAACAGGGAAGTGGAAAGACAACCAGATGAGTAAGGATTAACATCTAACAAAAAAAAAAAATAATATTCAAAATTGCGAATATATAGTGGTATATTCGCAATATTCGTGAATTATCGAATATGCGATATTCGCAATAAAAATTCGCTATTCGAATATTCGCGCTCAACACTACCAAGGACAACATCTCCATGGAGTTTGTATGTTCTCCCTGTGTTTGTGTGGTTTTCTTCCAGGTACTCTGGTTTCCTCACATACTCATACTGATAGGGAACTTAGATTGTGAGCCCCATTGGGGACAGCTTGATACTAATGTCTGTAAAGCACTGCATAAAATAAAGAAACTTTGTGCAATTCACAGCAACACTTAAAGTAGTTGCCAATATGCACTTTTAAGGCATAAGGACTTCCCTGCTCAACCTAACTCTGCTAGGTAGAATGGTGAGCCACTCCAAATAAGCCATGCGATAGTACATTTCTGCTGTGGTAGATACAGCTTACTCCAGAGATTAAAGGGATTCTGTCAGCTAGGTTTAGCCTATAGAGCTGAGGACACGCGCTGCTAGATCACCACTAGCATGTCCACAATATAAATTTCCCATAGCTCTGAGTGCTTTTATTCAGTCAAATAAAACAATTATATATATATATATATATATATATATATATATATATATATATATATAAATTAGGCTAGTAAGGAGCCCAAGCCACGCTCACTGTGAAGGAGCCCAGCACTGTTGAACATCCAACCGTGCACAGAGGCAGACCTGCTCCCTCAAGCTTGTGCACGGAATGTCATTATAGCAGGGAGAGAAGTGTGACACTCAGCTAACTAGGAGAATAGGGTCACTGTATGGATGAAGTAAGTTAATTGAATTCCCCTTACACTTGCTTAGAAACATACAAAGAACAAAAAATAATTTGGACAGCCTCTTTAAAACAATAAAGCTTGAAATAGATCACTTTGTGTGTAATGAATCTATATAATATATGAGTAGTGTTGAGTGGGAGGTGCCATATTTGATTTTGCGACGATTTCGTCGAAATCGAATATTTGTCCTCATTCTATTTATCGCGAATAATATGCAATTTAATTATTCGCTTATTGCGATTTTAACTTTGAACGGGGTATACGGCAACTTTCCGATTGGTTTGCTATCTAGAATTAACGAAGATAATGAATATAGCGCTATATTCGAATTCGTTATCTTCGTTAATTCTACCAAGCCATGTAAACTAGCCTATGCACAGCTCTAAGTTGGATTCGCAATTGCGATAATAATACTTTGCCTATAATTTGCCTATTATTATAATTATTCAATTTATTTTTAAAAATAGGCAAAGTAAAATTATCGCATTGCGAATCCAACTTAGAGCTGTCTATAGGCAACTTTCCTATTGGATTGCTAGAATTAACGAATATAGAGAATATAGCGCTATATTCTCTATCTTTGTTAATTCGAGCAAGCCAACCATAGTAAACCTGGTCTATGTTGGATGCGCAATGCGAGTAATTCGTTATATTATTCACATTGCTAATTCCACTTAGAGCTGGGTTTCTAATGGTTGGCTTGCTAGAATTAACGAAGATAATGAATATCGAATATAGCACTCTATTCTCAATCTTCGTTAATTCTACACAGCTGCAAGTTGAATTCGCAATGCGAGTAATACAAGTTATATTATTCGCATTGCGAATAAAACTTAGGAAAATTTGTGAGATCGTGATTCTCACATCCGACAGTACATTGTGGCATGAAGGCGTTCCCATGGTGATGGGGACGCTCCATGAGCACGGAAGTCGGCAGAAGGGGCAACAAGCACTAACTGGAGCGTCCAGGAAACCAGGAATCCTCCAGACAGGTAAGAACTGCATTTGGGAAGTGAGAAAGGAACAAGGATAACAACTTAGAAAAAAAAAAAAGAAAAAAAAAATATTTGAAATAACGAATATATAGCTCTATTTTCGAAATATGCAAATTAGTGAAGTGCCGATACTCGCTAAAAAATATTGGTTATTCGAATATTTGCACTCAACACTAGTGTTGAGCGCGAATATTCGATTCACGAATTTTAATTGCGAATATCACCACTTTGAGAATTTGCAAATATTTAGACTATAGTGCTATATATTCGTATTCACGAATAGTGTTGATCACGAATATTCTAATCGCGAATTTATTGCAAATTTGTCTCGAACAACGGCACTTAGCAACATCCCTAGCAACCAATAGGAAAGTTGCCTACCCTTTAGTGTTAATCGCTAATTTTTATCGTGAATATATTACATTCCCAATTTTCACAATCAAGTAAATAATGACTGGACATCATGAATTCTCGAATTTGAAAATTTATGGCAAATATTCTGCCTAAAATTTGTGAAATATCACATTAGGACACATTTTCTAGTGTGAGTGCAACTATATTTTGAGGTAAATTGCACCAAAATGTAGCAAATTTAGCACATCTGGTTTAAGAGACAGTTTCTGTGCCTAGTCTGAAAAGAAACATGGCACGACATTTTGTGACAAAATTGCATCACAATTCTGGCATAAAATTCTGTCAAAGTAAGCTAACCAATAAATGGTATAGAGTTTGACAAAAATGTCTATCAGATTTATCATCCAGCCTGAGCCACTGTGATAAATCTGGTGCAGGTCCAGACAGCTTGTTTAAAGAGGACCTTTCGCTGGTCCAACGATTGTTAGATAATTATACGTATGTGTAAAACGGCACCAAGGGATCTCCCTGCACTTACTATTATCCCTGGGCACCACTCGTTCGCCTGCTGTGGCCTCGGTTACAAGTGCCCGCACCGTATGCTAATTACAGCTAATCTCGCACCTGGAAGGAGACATCCTCTTCTGCCCTGGGTGTCTCCTTCTCCCAGGCTGTAGCGCTGGCCAATCGCAGTGCTCAGCTCACGGCCTGGGATTTTTTTTTTCAGGGTAATCAGGGCCACAGCGGGCGAACGGAGCCCAAGAATAATAGTAAGTGCAGGGAGATCCCTGGGCACCGCTCTACACATACATATTATTATCAAACAATCGTTGGACCAGTGAAAGGTCCTCTTTAAGGTGCCAACATCTACAGGCTTAGTAAATCTGCCCCACTGATTTTAAAGTATGTGTGTAGCCATGGTGCTATATAGTGTTGAGCAAACCTGAACTGTAAAGTTCAGGTCTGTACCGAACTTTGCGAGTTACCCGGGAAAAGTTTGGGTTTGAGTTTGGTGTTCGGGCATTTAATAAAGCTTGTTGAAAGGCTGCAGGGCAGCCAATCAACAAACTTTTAAGCTGTGGGCACTTAGAAGCCATCACAGCCATGCCTAGTAATTGCATAAATGTGATTGGCCCGTGCATCATGTGACCTAGCCTCTGTTAAAGCTGGATCACGTGTAGCACTGCCCATCAGCTCTGAGTATTGCAGAGGCAGGAAGCAGGCATCTGAAGTGAGGGAAAGTTAGGAATCTCATCTGGCTATTTATACTGTGGTGACCTATAGTGATTTTTTTGTGGGTGCTATACACCAGCTTTGCACCCCTTACAAAGAAGTATAATATTTAATCTGGCTGTTAGTTCTGTGGGTGACCTATAGCAATTTTTTTGTGGGTGCAATGCACCATCTTTTCAGCCCTGACACAGAAATGTAATCATTAATCAAGCTGTTAATTCTGTGGGTGACCTACAGCGATTTTTTTGTGGGTGCAATGCACCATCTTTGTACCACTGACACAAAAATATATTAAAAGGAAGATATTGAGGCTGACCCAGCCTAAATCATGCTACAAAAACTAATTGACCCGCCTGGTCAACAAGAAATAAAAATAATCAGAAGGTTATATAGTTCGAGCACTCACATACGGGCATAAGGAACGAATGTCATAGATATAGATAAAACATTTACTAAACACCAAAACAATACAATACAATATAAAACCTCTTACAGGATTAATAAATAGCAACAAAAAATTCAAATAATAAAACTCCCCACTGGCACCGTCGGCACTTCAGAAGGGAGGGTTAGCATGGCCGAAATGTGGAGAAGCTTTGTCAGCATGCCAGCACCACCAGCTGATACGGAACGTCTTAGCAGGAGGCAGCATTTCAGCAACATGGTGGAACAGTACATGTGCACACGCCTACATGTACTGACTGATGGGTCTGCCCCATTCAACTTCTGGGTCTCCAAACTGGGCACATGGCCTGGGCTTGCCCTTAACGATTTGGAGGTGCCGGCCTGCCCTGCAGTGAGTGTATTGTCCGAAGATGTGTTTAGCACAGCGGGGGGGGGGGGGGGGGATCAGAGACAGGCGAAGCCGCTTGTCCATAGCCAACGTGGACAAGCTCACGTTTATTAAAATTGACCAGGCATGGATCCCACAGGACTTGTCCGTACCTTGTGCTGAATAGACAAGTATACAGGACGCACCCAGCCATTGTTAGTCTACAGCACACTTTATCTTTGCATTCTCTTTTCTATTTCCCAATGTTTTGGGTTCTTCCCAAATTTATAAAAAAAAAGAACATTTATAATATATATATATAAATAAGTAAAACAACAAAAACAGTGTTAGCTACCTTCTCCACCGCTGCTTCCACCTACACCGTCACGTCCACCGCCTCCTCAACCCCCTACCCCACTTTGAACTCTGCCTCCTAGTTCAAGATTATTATTATTATTTTTTCTCCACGTCCCGACCGCCGTACGCAGGATCGAGTCCTGGCGGCAGTCGGTTTATTCCTCATGGACGCTGGCAAGCTGTAGAAGTTAAAAAAAATCGCATATCAGACGCTGTTTTGTTAACAGCGTCTGATATGCTTGCTGCTCGTTCCTCTGGTGGTCCCTTTTGCTTGGGACCACCAAAGGAAACTTATGTAAGTGCACCAACCACCACACAGACCCCCCATCCAACCCCCCCCATCACTGATTAACCCCTGATCACCCCATGTCACCACCCTGATCACCCCCTGTCACTAATCACCCCCCTGTAAGGCTCATTCAGACGTCCGTATGTGTTTTGCGGATCCATGGATCCGCAAAACACGGATACCGGCAATGTGCTTTCCGCATTTTGCGGATCCGCACATTGCCAGAACTATATAGAAAATGTCTTTTCTTGTCCGCAATTGCGGACAAGAATAGGACATGCTCTATCTTTTGCGGAGCTGCGGCCGGATGTTTGGGGACTGAATCCCGGAAGTTCGCGGCCGCAGCTCCGGCGGCCCCATACACAGTGAATGGGTCCGCATCTATTCCGCAGAATTTTTGCACATTTTTTGGCAGAGATTTTTTCATCCACATTGATTGATGTGAATGAAGAAATCTGTGCCAGTAATTTTTTCTTTCAGCCCAGAGGCTGAACGGAAAAAAAAAAAATCTCATTACCCGTATGCTCATTTAAAGGAGAATTGCTAATGCTGGCCATACAGGTAATGATTGCGGAGAACCTCAAATGCCAGGGCAGTACAAACACCCCACATGTGACCCCATTTTAGAAAGTAGACACCCCAAGGTATTCCGTGAGGGGTATGGTGAGTTCATGTAAAATTTTATTTTTTGTCACAAGTTAGCGGAATATGAGACTTTGTAAAAAAAAAAAATAATATATATCAATTTATATTGATATGCCCTGGCATTTTAATAGCACTAAAGCGTGAGAATCCAAATGCGTAAAAATGCCCTGTGAAATTCTAAAGGTACTCATTGGAATTTGGGCCCCTTTGCGCATCTTGGCTGCAAAAAAGTGGCACACATGTGGTATCACCATACTCAGGAGAAGTAGGGAAATGTTTTGGGGTGTATTTTTATATATACCCATACTTTGTGTGAGAAATATCGCTGTAAACGACAACTTTTCAAATTTTTTTATACAAAGTTGTCAATTTACAGAGATATTTCTCTCAACCAACATGAGTATATGTAAAAATACACCCCAAAACACATTGCCCTACTTCTCCTGAGTACGGAGATACCACATGTGTAACACTTTTTTGCAGCCTAGGTGCGTAAAGGGGCCGAAAGTCCAATGAGTACCTTTAGGTTTTACAGGGCTGCTCACAATTTAGCCCAGCCCAAAATGCCAGAACAGTACAAACACCCCACAAATGACCCCATTTTGGAAAGAAGACACCCCATGGTATTCGCTGAGGGGCATATTCAGTCCATGAAAAATTGAAATTTTTGTCACAAGTTAGCGGAAAGGGAGACTTTGAGAAAAAACAATAAAAAATAAATTTCCGCTAACTTGTGCCAAAAAAAAAATCTTCTATGAACTTGCCATGCCCCTCACGGAATACCTTGGGGTGTCTTCTTTCCAAAATGGGGTCATATGTGGGGTATTTATACTGCCCTGGCATTTTAGGAGTCCTAAAGCGTGAGAAGAAGTCAGGAATCCAAATGCGTAAAAATGCCCTCCTAAAAGGTACTCATTGGAATTTGGACCCCTTTGGGCATCTTGGCTTCAAAAACGTGTCACACATGTGGTATCGCCGTACTCAGGAGAAGTAGGGCAATGTGTTTTGGGGTGTATTATTACATATACCCATGCTGGGTGAGAAAAATATCTCTGTAAATTGACAACTTTGTATAAAACAAATTAAAAAGTTGTCGTTTACAGCGATATTTCTCACACACAGTATGGGTATATGTAAAAATACACCCCAAAACACATTGCCCTACTTCTCCTGAGTACGGCGATTCCACATGAGTGACACTTTTTTGCAGCCAAGATGCGCAAAGGGGCCCTAATTCCAATAAGTACCTTTAGTATTTCACAGGGCATTTTTACACATTTGGATTCTCATGCTTTAGGGCCCCTTAAATGCCAGGGCAGTATAAATACCCCACATATGACCCCATTTTGGAAAGAAGACACCCCAAGGTATTCCGTGAGGGGCATGGCGAGTTCACAGATATTTTATTTTTTTTGGCACAAGTTAGCAGAAATTGATATATATTTTTTTTTTTTTTACAAAGTCTCATATTCCACTAACTTGTGACAAAAAATAAAATTTTACATGAACTCACCATACCCCTCACGGAATACCTTGGGGTGTCTACTTTCTAAAATGGGGTCACTTGTGGGGTATTTATACTGCCTTGGCATTTTAAGGGTCTCTAAAGCCTGAGAAGAAGTCTGGAATCTAAATGCGTAAAAATGCCCTGTGAAATCCTAAAGGTATTCATTGGAATTTGGGCCCCTTTGCGCATCTTGGCTGCAAAAAAGTGTCACTCATGTGGTATCGCCGTACTCAGGAGAAGTAGAGCAATGTGTTTTGGGGTGTATTTTTACATATAACCATGCTGGGTGTGAGAAATATCTCTGTAAATGACAACTTTTTAATTTTTTTATACAAAGTTGTCAGTTTACAGAGATATTTCTCTCACCCAACATAGGTATATGTAAAAATACACCCCAAAACACATTGCCCTCCTTCTTCTGAGTACGGCGATACCACATGTGCGCCACTTTTTTGCAGCCTAGGTGCGTAAAGGGGCCCAAAGTCCAACGAGTACCTTTAGGCTTTACAGGGCTGCTAACAATTTAGCCCCGCCCAAAATGCCAGAACAGTAAACACACCCCACAAATGACCCCATTTCGGAAAGTAGACACCCCAAAGTATTCACTGAGGGGCATAGTGAGTCCGTGGGAGATTTTTTTTTTTTTGCCAGAAGTTAGCAGAAATGAAAACTTTATTATTATTTTTTTTCCTCAGAAAGTGTAATTTTCTGCTAACTTGTGAAAAAAAATTGAAATGATACATGAACTCACCATGCCCCTCCGCGAATACTTTGGGGTGTCTTCTTTCTAAAATGGTGTCATTTGGGAGGTATTTATACTATCCTGACATTCTAGCAACTGAAGAAACATGACAGGTGCTCAGAAAGTCAGAGCTGCTTCAAAATGCGGAAATTCACTTTTTTGCACCATAGTTTGTAAACGCTATAACTTTTACCCAAACCAATAAATATACACTTATTGCATTTTTTTTATCAAAGACATGTAGAACAATAAATTTAGAGAAAAATTTATATAGAAATGTAGTTTTAAAAAAAAAATTACAACAGAAAGTGAAAAATGTCATTTTTTTGCAAAAATTTCGGTCATTTTGGATTAATATAAAAAAAAGTAAAAATGTCAGCAAGAATAAAATAGCACCAAATGAAAGCTCTATTAGTGAGAAGAAAAGGAGGTAAAATTAATTTGGGTGGTAAGTTGTATGGCCGAGCAATAAACGGTGAAAATAGCGTAGTGCAGAATTGTAAAAAGTGGCCTGGTCATTAAGGGTGTTTAAGCTAGGGGGGCTGAAGTGGTTATATTCTATGTTATTTTAAGTCATTTCCCTATTCACATTTGTTTGCAGGGCAATTTACTGCAGCCCTTACTATGACTATTTTACAGTGGTTTTAGTGCCCCAAAGTTTGGGTCCTCAATGGGGTTCGGGTTCTAGTTCGGGTCCCGAACCCGAACTTTGACCTGAAGTTTGGCCGAACCCGCCGAACCCCAACATCCACGGTTCCAGTCAACCCCAGTGCTATACCTTTATAATAAATCATACGACTTAGGAATGAGATCATGCCATAAGAATGGTCATTGCTTTGCCAGGTTTTGAACATACCTGTGTCATTAAAACAGTGTTCCAGTTTAAGGTTTGATGGGATAAGACATCCATTATTTGGGCTTGTGCTATGTGTTTGAAGATCACCTGGAAAGCAAAGTACAATATGAATTCAGTTGCAAAAAATAAGTATCTTCATCTGTTCTTCAATAATCAGTGTGCAAAAGAGACTAGATACAAGATTTAATAATAGGTCAAGCATTAGGTCATAGCATTGTTAACCTACATGTTATATAAAATTACAGTTTATAGTAATGAGCACAGAAAATACATTCTTATGGTGATTGCTTAACATTTAAAGCATAAACACTTTGGCCCAGATTAACTAATGAAATAATTGGCATAAGCTTAGACTGGCTGTCTAGACCTGCACCAGATTTATCACAGGGGCTCAGGCTGGATGGTAAATGTGGTGCAGGGGTGGATAATTTTCTCTGACTCCATACCAACTATTGGTTGGCTTACTTTGAGAAGGATTTTTACGCCAGAACTGCGGCACACTTTTGGCACAAAATAGCTCATTTTAGGCCCCTCTACCTTCCCACTAGGCCCCACCATCTTCTCCACCATGTCGGAAAAAAGTGTAGAAACCCAAATTGTGCAACTTTTTAAATTTTTTTGGTGCAGACACATTAGTAAATTTGGCCCTTTATGTTTAAGGCTATTTTAACACTAGCGGCAGGACTGTTCAGCCTGTTGGATCCGTCCTGCCGCTAGTTTAAGTGTGTCGCCAGACTGCTGCTCCGTCCCCATTGACTATAATGGTGATGGGGGTGGAGTTTCAGCGCAGCACAGCAGCACACGGCGAGAGGCTGTCGGACTAAAACTACGACATGTCCGACATTTAGTCTGGGGGCCTCTCGCCGTGCGCTGCCGTGCTGCGCCGGAACTCTGCCCCGCCCCTATTATAGTCAATGGTGACGGAGCGTCAGTCCGGTGACACACTTGAACTAGCGGCAGGACAGATCCGACAGACTGAACAGCCTGTAGGATCCGACCTGCCGCTAGTGTGAAAGTAGTCTAAAGGATTGTATTATTTGCTGTTTCAGGGATTATTAATGGGATTTGCGTAACCCCTTCCCTTTATATGTGCTGTTTAATTATATAGTGGAACCATACCCTTTAGGGCAGATACTTCAGCACTAGGATTCTTCAATCCACAATGAATCCAAAGAAAAATTGCAGAACTCCGAATGCATTGCAAAAAGTATCACAAATGTTTATTCATTTCACATAAGGCAGTAATTCTTCTTCATTCCACATCATCCAATAAGTATTGTCTAAATAAGTATGCATCCATTAGTAACAATATGCAATGTTTTAATCTGTCAGAAATTTTTTCAAGCTATATCTATCTGCTGTCCCAGGGATAGCTCTCATTCAGAATACATCATATTTGTATGGTGGTATGTCTGTTAACCACTTAGTCTACTTCACTGCCATCTAATGACCATTGTTATATTTAGTTTATGTAATTTATCTATGGATGTAATTCATTATGTCATTCATCTTATAATTCCTCGTCCTTGGTGAGCTCCTCTTCCTCTTCTTCTGTATGCTGTGTCCTGAAGTTATTTCCTGTTTGTCAGACATGCTTCACAGAGCTGGAGAGAGTATTTTTCTTTTACCTCTAGATTCAAGGTACATTCAATAAATTGCCTAAAGGCATATCCATTGCATTCCCTCACTGGAATACTACATGCAACTGGTGTCATTAGGGGAATGATTATAGAGAGTTCACTATCTTCCATTGCCTGTACAAGAGATTGTCACTCACATTCACAAGAGACTTCCCTCACGTACATTGGTGGCAGAATATTCTGGATATATGAGGATGAACTGGCGATGACAAGGGATGCCTCATCCATCGCAATAGCTGGTTAAGCTGTTCAGCCTACAGTATCCAGATATATGTTGAAAAAGGTCTTGATGGGCCAGAATATTCCATGTTATTACTAACTCTGCATCTATATTAATGTGCATTATACTTATTGGATTGGCCTCCTGTAATAATGCAGCTAGTTTTGATAAATCTGGTAAGAGATCCTCTAAGTGGAAAATCATAACGTTGGACTACTATAACAGCAACCAGCTGCCACCAGCTTCCCAAGTTCCTGTCATGCTGATTGAAACTGTACCAACTATATCAATATCAATGCTCCTGTAGCTACCAGATGTCTAACTATGAGGCAAATCACATGTACCAGTTGCTACCATACCCAGCTATCTCTTCCGGATCAGTCAGGTAGACCAGAGTTCCAGAATATCCTCAGGTTGACCTAGGCTACCAACCCACTTGATAGAAACTTCAGAGCCAGTAACTTGACAGCAGAGTCTATTTCTTATGTGTAGATTCACAAATAATTTACTGTCTAGTAGTAACAAATGAAACTGGACATTGAAATGACAACTGGACATTGACATGTTCTCTAGGGATGGAGGATGGTTACTCTGGTAGACACTATCTGTAAGTATGTATGTATTTTTACTGTATGTCATACTATTGTAGTCATCATATTAAAGTAATTGGTAGAAATGCAAGCTGCTACTATATAGATTTACTTTGTTGTTATTTTAGTGTGCTTCCTTAGAGGGCTTCTGTCACCCCCCAAAAGTCATTTTTAATTTTCGGGGATATTAAAATCTTTATTGTGCGATTATTCAATATATAATGCTCTTACCTTGTTCTGTGGCTTAGTTTCTTTAGAAATCGTACTTTTATAATATGTTAATTACTTCGCTACCAGCAAGTAGGGCGTTTACTTGCTGGTAGCCGCCGCATCCTCCCTTAACCCCTTAAGGACGCATGACGTACCTGTACGTCATGGTTTCCGAGTCCTTAAGGACCCATGACGTACAGGTACGTCATGAGTTGTTCCGATCACTGCTGCTCAGCTGGCAGTGATCGGAACAAGGTACCTGCTGAAATCATTCAGCAGGTACCTTGTTACAATGCCCAGGGGGGTCTTGTGACCCCCCCATATCGGCGATCGCTGCAAACCGCAGGTCAATTCAGACCTGCGGTTTGCAGCTTTTTGTGCGATCTCTGATCCCCGCGGTCTGTGACCGCGGGGATCAGAGGGTTAATGCCCCTAATGTGTTTATTTTAACCCCCTGCAGCCCCCAATCATATTGTGGCTGCGGGGTGCAGAGGGTGGTTGCGGGCGGCGGGAGGCGGTGCGGGAGGCGAGGCGGTGCGGCGGGCGGGATCGCGGTGCGATCCCCCGCCCGCCTCCTCTGTAATGTTTCCCTGGTGTCTAGTGGGTCTATCAGAGTGTCAGCACATTGCTGACACTCTGATAGAAACGGCTGGCATCTGTGCTTGATCAAATGCCAGCCGTTTAACCCCTTCCGTACCGCGGTCCGTACGGACCGCAGTATGGAAGGGTTAACAGGGAGGAGCTCCCTCCCTCTCCCATGGGGGCTGCTGTGCCTTTGCAGCCCCCAACAGGATGGGATCGCAGAGGGAGGGGGCTCCACTCCTTCTGCTTCAATCACCCACTGCCCTCTTATGGCAGCGGGTGATGGTTGCCATGGAGACAGGACGCTTTCAGAAGCGTCCTGTGTCCATGGTGCTGAAAGTCTGAATAGACCTGCTAAAGGTCTATTCAGACTTTGTAAAGTACAAAATACAGTACAGTGCACTATATAGTGTACTGTACTGTATTATACAGACACCAGATCCACTGGATCTTTCAGAACCAAGTGGGTCTGGGTCAAAAAAATGTAAAAAGTGAAAAAAAGTAAAAATGAAAAAAAACACATATCACTGAATAAAAAAAAAAAAAAAATACACTACACATATTAGGTATCGCGCGTCCGTAAAAATCTGCTCTATAAAAATATCATATGACTGAACTCGTCAGGTGAACGCCATAAAAAAAATTTAAAAAAATGGTGTAAATAAGCCATTTTTGGGCAACTTACATCACTAAAAGTGTAATACAAAGAGATCAAAAAAGCGTATGCCTCCCAAAATAGTACCAATCAAACCGCCATCTCATCCCGCAAAAAATGAGCCCCTACCTAAAACAATTGGCCAAAAATAAAAAATCTATGCTTCTCAGACTAAAACATGATTTTTTTGTTTCAAAAATGCTTTTTAGTGTTAAATGTATAAAAAAACTAAAAAGTAGACATATTGGGTATCTCCACGTCCGTAAGAATCTGCTCTATAAAAATATCACCTGACCTAACCCCTCAAGTAAAAACTGTAAAAAAAAATAAATAAAAACTTTGTCAAAAAGCCATTTTTTTGTCACCTTACATCACAAAAAGTGTAATAACAAGCGATCAAAAATTCATATGAACCCCCAAATAGTGTCAATCTAACCGCCACCTCATCCCGCAAAAAATGAGCCCCTACATAGGACAATCGCCCAAAAAAAAAAAAAAATATGGCTCTCAAACTATGGAGACACTAAAACATGATTTATTTTTGTTTTAAAAAATGATATTATTGTGTAAAACTTATATAAATAAATAAAAAGTATACATATTAGGTATTGCCGCGTCCGTCACAACCTGCTCTATAAAAATAACACATGACCTAACCCCTCAGCTGAACACATCAAAAAATAATAATCAATACGGTGTCAAAAGCCATTTTTGTCACCTTACATCTACAAAAGTGTAATAGCAAGCGACCAAAATGTCATATGCACCCCAAGATAGTGCCAATCAAACCGCCATCTCATCCCGCAAAAAATGAGCCCCTACATAAGACAGTCGCCCAAAAATAAAAAATAAACTATGGCTTTCAGAATGTGGAGACACTAAAAATAATTTTGTTCAAAAATGCTTTATTATGTAAAACTGAAACAAAAACCCCTAAAAAGTAGTCATATTTGGTATTGTCGCGTCCGTTACAACCTGCTCTATAGAAATAGCACATAATCTAACCTGTCAGTTCAACTATGTAAATAGCAAAAAATAAAAACGGTCCCAAAACAGCAATTTTTTGCAAATTTTCCATTTTAATCCATTTTTCCAGTAACAAAGCAAGGGTTAACAGCCAAACAAAACTCAATATTTATTGCCCTGATTCTCTTGTTTGCACAAACACCCCATATGTGGTCGTAAACTGCTGTATGGCCAAACGGCAGGGCGTAGAAGGAAGGGAACGCCATATGGTTTTTGGAAGGCAGATTTTGCTGGACTGGTTTTTGACACTATGTCCCATTTGAAGCCCCCTGATGCACCCCTGCAGTAGAAACTCCAAAAAAGTGACCCCATTTTGGAAACTACGGGATAAGGTGTCAGTTTTGTTGGTACTATTTTAGGGTAAATATGATTTTTGGTTGCTCTATATTACACTTTTTTGAGACAAGGTAACAAAAAATAGAAATTCTGAAATTTCATCTCCATTTGCCAATAACTCTTGTGGAACACCTAAAGGGTTAACAAAGTTTGCAAAACTGGTTTTGAATACCTTGAAGGGTGTAGTTTCTTAGATGGAGTCACTTTTATGGAGTTTCTACTCTAGGGGTGCATCGGGGGCTTCAAATGGGACATGGTGTCAAAAAACAGTCCAGCAAAATCCACCTTCCAAAAACCATATGGCGCTCCTTTCCTTCTGCGCCCTGCAGTTTGGCCATACAGCAGTTTACGACCACATATTGGGTGTTCGTGCAAACTACAGAATCGGGGAATAATTATTAAGATTTGTTTGGCTGTTAACCCTTGCTTTGTTACTGGAAAAAATGGATTGAAATGGAAAATTTTTCAAAAATCGAAATTCTGAAATTTTATCTCCATTTGCCATTAACTTTTGTGGAAAACCTAAAGGGTTAATTACGTTTGTAAAATCAGTTTTGAATACCTTGAGGGGTGTAGTTTCTAGAATGGGGTAATTTTTGGGTGGTTTCAATTATGTAAGCCTCACAAAGTGACTTCAGACCTGAACTGGTCCCTAAAAAGTGGGTTTTTGAAAATTTCTGAAAAATTTCAAGATTTGCTTCTAAACTTCTAAGCCTTGTAACGTCCCCAAAAATGAAATAGCATTCCCAAAATGATCGATACATGAAGTAGACATATGGGGAATGTAAATCAATAACTTTTTTTGGTGGTATTACTATGTATTATAGAAGTAGAGAAATTAAAACTTGGAAAATTGCTAATTTTTCAAAATTTTTGGTAAATTTTGTATTTTTTTATAAATAAAAATGAAATTTTTCAACTTTATTTTACCACTGTTATGAAGTAAAATATGTGACGAAAAAACAATCTCAGAATGGCCTGGATAAGAAAAAGCGTTTTAAAGTTATCACCACATAAAGTGACACTAGTCAGATTTGCAAAAAATGGCCAGGTCCTTAGGGTGAAATAGGGCTGAGTCCTTAAGGGGTTAACTACATCCGGACCGCCTCACGCAGAATCGTGTGATCTCGGCGGCCCGGCTATTCCTCCTTGACGCGTCGGCGCATCATCTCGCGAGAGACGAAATTTCCTGTGAGCGCGCGCTCACAGGATCGCGTCAGAAGAAGTTTAACTACAACCTGACAGCGCTGATCGTGCGCTGGCAGGCTGTAGTAGTTAATAAAATCGCATATCAGACGCTGTTTTGTTAACAGCGTCTGATATGCCTGCTGCTTTTACGCTAACTTAAGACAAAAAATAAAATTTTACATGAACTCACCATACCCCTCACGGAATACCTTGGGGTGTCTTCTTTCTAAAATGGGGTCACTTGTGGGGTATTTATACTGCCCTATTATTTTAGGGGCCCCTAATGCATGAGAAGTCGTTTGGAATCCAAATGCGTAAAAATGCCCTGTGAAATCCTAAAGGTACTCATTGGAATTATGGCCCCTTTGCGCATCTTGGCTGCAAAAAAGTGTCCCTCATGTGGTATCGCCGTAATCAGGAGAAGTAGGGCAATGTGTTTTGGGGTGTATTTTTACATATACCCATGCTGGGTGAGAGAAATATCTCTGTAAATTGACAACTTTGTATAAAAAAAAATTAAAAGTTGTCATTTACAGAGATATTTCTCTCACCCAGCATGGGTATATGTAAAAATACACCCGAAAACACTTTGCCCTACTTCTTCTGAGTACGGCGATACCACATGTGTGCCAATTTTTTGCAGCCTAGGTGCGTAAAGGGACTTAAAGTCCAACGAGTACCTTAACACTGGGTTCAGACCTGAGCGTTTTGAAGCCTAGCGTTTTTGGTGCGTTCAAGACTGGCGTGTAGGCGCGTTTTTTTCAAGCGTTTTGGTAAATAGTGTAGGCGCGTTTGACGCGCGTTTATGTGATTGACTGCATAGTTGGCCAATGACCAAACAGCCCTCCCTATATAGATTGGCCAATCTGAGGTGTGAATTTTGAAAAACGCGCGTCCATAGGCGCGTTTTACGCAGCACAAACGCCCGAACAACACGCCTATCGCGTTTCCCATTGAATTCTATTAGCACCAAACGCTCGAAAAAAGCCCGAATTAACGCGAACATAATTGCCTATGCGTCGGACGTTTATAGGCGCCTATGAACGCGCATAAAAACGCGCAAGTGTGAACCACCCTCATTGGAATGCATGGTTCCTTTACTGTTGTGCGTTTTTATGTGCGTTCAAAAGCGGCGTTTTACGCGAAAGTGTGAACTGAGGGTTAGGCTTTACAGGGCTGCTCACAATTTAGCCCTGCCCAAAATGCCAGAACAGTAAACACACTCCACAATCGACCAGATTTCGGAAAGTAGACACCCCAAGGTATTCACTGAGGGGCATAGTGAGTCCGTGGGAGATTTTTTATTTTTTTTTGCCCGAAGTTAGCAGAAATGGAAACTTTATTTTTATTATTTTTTCCTCAGAAAGTGTAATTTTCCGCTAACGTGTGAAACAAAATGAAATGATACATGAACTCACCATGCCCCTCTACAAATACTTTGGGGTGTCTTCTTTCTAAAATGGTGTAATTTGGGGGGTATTTATACTATTCTGACATTCTAGCACCTGAAGAATCATGACAGGTGCTCAGAAAGTCAGAGCTGCTTCAAAATGCAGAAATTCACTTTTTTGCACCATAGTTTGTAAACGCTATAACTTTTACCCAAACCAATAAATATACACTTATTGCATTTTTTTATCAAAGACATGTAGAACAATAAATTTAGAGAAAAAATTATATAGAAATGTAGTTTTTAAAAAAAAATTTACAACAGAAAGCGAAAAATTTCATTTTTTTGCAAAAATGTTATTACATTTTTATTAACTCCTTAAGGACACATGACGTATGGGTACGTCATGTGTCCAGTCCCTGAAGATGGCGCCCGCTCCTGGCCGCTGCGGGCACCATCGCTGCGGGGGTCCGGCTGATTCCTGTAGCTGACCCCCGCAGCTGATGATCGCGGTCGGCAGCGCTGCCGACCGCGATCATTTAACCCCTCAGATGCCGTGATCAATCCTGATCACGGCATCTGCACGCGCTAAAACCGAAAGTAAAACTTTCGGCAGCGCTCCGGCTCCCCCTAGTGGTGATCGGGAGAATCGGAGCGCTGTAAGGGATAGCCTCAAGCCTTTCATTCAGCTTGAGGCTATCACTTACTATTTCCTATGGAGCCCTTGTTAGCAATAGGGCTTCATAGGAAAGTAGTAAATGCTCATAAACTCCAAGACAAGTGTATTGGAGTTTATGATAGAAGCAATCAGGTAACTGATTTATATAGGTCCCTATGGGATCTATATAAAAGTGTAAAAAAATAAAAAAATAAAATAAAAAAATAAATAAAAAAAACCTAAAAATTTAAATCACCCCCCTTTCCCCAAAATTAAAATAAAATAATAAAAAAAATAAAAAAATACACATCATGGGTGTCGCAATGTGTGAAAACGCCCATAGTATAAAAATATAAAAATATATTTCCCATACGGTAAACAGAAAAACGGAAAAAAGCGTCCAAATGGGCTGATTTGCCGTTTTTGGACGCTTCATTTCCTCAAAAAAAATTAAATAAAAAGCGATCAAAAGGTCCTACACACCCCATAATGGTATCAACTAAAAGTTAAGATCGCCCTGCAAAAAATAAGCGCCCATACAACGCCATACACTTATTTACAAATACGTTATAGCGGTCAAAACATGGCGACAAAAAAAAAAAAATTTTTTTTTCCACTTTTGAATTTTTTTTCACTATCAAAACGCAAGAAAAGCTATACATATTGGGTATCGCCGGATTCGTACTGACCTGTAGAATAAAACTAAATGGTCAGTTTTATCGCAAACCAAACGTCGTGATTTAGAAACCCGTAAAACTGTGGTGAAATTGCTTTTTTTTTGCAATTTCACCCCATTTGGAATTTTTTTCCCGCTTCCCACTACACCGTATGCATTATTAAATGATGGCGTTGGAAAGTACAACTTGTCCCGCAAAAAATAAGCCCTCATATGGCCATGTGAACGGAAAAATAAAAAAGTTATGGCTCTTGGAAGGCATAGAGCGCAAAACGAAAACGCAAAAATGAAAAAACCCTGTGTCCTTAAGGGGTTAATAGCAAAAAAAGTAAACATGTCAGCAACAATAAAATACAACCAAATGAAAGCTCTGCTAGTGAGAAGAAAAGAAGGTAAAATTCATTTGGGTGGTAAGTTGCATGACCGAGCAATAAACCGTGAAAATAGTGTAGTGCAGAATTGTAAAATGTGGTCTGGTCATTAAGGTTGTTTAAGCTAGGGGGGCTGATGTGGTTAAAAAAAACTCCCCCTCCTCCAGTTGATTGACAGGCCCAGCGAGCGCTCTCCTCCTCCGGCTGGCCCTGTCTGCATTCCAAATCCCGCACCTGTGCCGTACCATTCTTCAGTCGGCACAAGCGCACTGAGAGGGGGCCGCTCACCCAGCTACTCCTTCCTCAGTGCGCCTGCGCCGATTAAGTTACATCTACACCCGGAAGAGAAGACGCCGACATCGCTGGTAAGGAGGTGGAGAGTCCGGTAATGTCGCTGGATGCTCGAATCAGGTAAGAATTTTTCTATTAAGCATGCTGCCACAAAAACCACCAACGAAATGGGGTAAAATAATTTGAAAAAAAGGATAATTATAAACACTATACCACCAACGTCTTCTCTTCCGGGTGTAGATATAACGTCATCGGCGCAGACGCACTGAGGAAGGAGCGGTCGAGTGAGCGGCCTCCTCTCAGTGCGCCTGCGCCGACTGAAGACCGATACGGCGCAGGCGCGGGATTTGGAACGCAGACAGAGCCAGCCAGAGGAGAAGAGCACTCGCTGGCCCTGTCAATCAACTTTTTTGAAAGGACGATGCGGCGTCTACCAGCAAGTAAACGCCCTACTTGCTGGCAGCGAAGTAATTAACATATTATTAAAGTACAATTTTTAAAGAAACTAAGCCACAGAACAAGCTAAGAACACTATATATCGAATAGTCGCACAATAAGGATTTTAATATGCCCAAAAAAGAAAAATGAAGCCCTTTAAAGTTGGTATTCTGAATTTTTTTACCATCATTTTTTTACATTTCCAGTAAATGCATTCTTATTAAGAAAATAAAAAATAATAATAAGCACCTTCAGCACACTGTACAGTGTTAGAAGCTACTTACCAGAAAAATAATCCAGGAATGCTAGTCATGGCTCATGAATACTGGACATGTTTCATGAATATTGGACATTTCTCATGGAACAGAAGACGTGCCTCATTAATATTTTAATAGTCCTGCATCATAAATGTCAGCCTTGCCTTATGAATACAGTTAGTGAATTTGTTGATCATGAGAGGTTTGGCTACTTGTTCATATACATATTTACAGACCTCAAAATGGCTGCTGTCGCTTAATGAAGATAGCAGTATAGATTTCCTGACAATTTTTTTCTACCCTGGAGGACCCACTACAATGGTTGTCTGAAAACCATTCCAAATTACTACAAGTGAGAATAAATGAGCATTTTACAAAAGAAGGAATTACCAAGATTAAGATAATTTGCTTATATATGGAAGGTAATTGATTATAAATGCCAATTCAGAATAATAAATTAGCAACTATCTCACGGCCATTTCTTCTGGATCCACACAGCATAAAATTTATATATAAAACATAACTTGTACCTATAAAAACATTTTGCAGGCAATAAATTGTACCAAGCAGTTTTCACATTTCTTTTTGCAACTTTTAGGCTATATGGTGGATAAGTGTGCAGAGAATCTGCAGCATAATATGGTAGCAGCAAAGTGGATAAGAGTTAAAAAAAAAAAGAACAGAATGTACCCATTTTACCTAGAGTTAGGTTTTGGACAATCAAAGGGATTAATATTCATACAAACACTCAATCCCAAATACATGTTGAAGGCGCAAACACTTGTTCATTGGGTGATCGCAACCTTCAAGCGCCACCTGAAATTGTCATTTGTTGGCACAAAAAATTATCCACTGCAAAACAGGGATGTTCTGCTGCCAGTTAAACTGCATAGGGATGAACAATCGCATTAGTGATCATTCATCCACATACAGAGGGCATAACTGCTGCGTGAGAAGCGGGCAGTAATTGGGAATGAGCAGTCTATTTCCAATCAATGCATCATGGCCCTCTGCATAAACCCATGTGAGTGGGCCTGTAGCAATACTTTTTAAAACTCCAGCATGACAATATATGTTGCAGGATTTGATGGGGATATCACCCTTTGCAATGCAGGTGATGAAATCTGTGTCAAACATTTAGCATTTTTGCTGTCAGTTCCACAACAAAATATACCATTGAGTGTGGATTTTGGTCCCTTTCAGACAAGCCAGTCCCACGCATCAGACTCGCAGCGTGAGTATGCAAGCAGCTCCCGTCCTGGGCTCCCAGCACTGATGGGGTCACATAGCATTATATTGATTTCTGATGCTATGTAACCCTACAGTTCTGAAATATATTGCATAACACTGACATAATGCTGTCAGTGTTATCCAATGCATTCCAGACCTCTAAGAGTTACATATCATTATAAATCAATATAATGCTATTCGACCCCGTTAGCGCTGGGAGGTCAGGATGGGAGCTGTCTGAATGGGGCCTTTGCTGCTGTGGAATTTCAGCGAATACACTTTCTCCTGTGGAAAATCTGCACCATATATGCCCCGTTCAGACATACCCTAAGGGTACAAACTAATGGGAAAAATAGCCATGTGACGGCTGTAACTTTTGGGAAAGCTGCAACTTGACTGTGGCAATATTCCTGGAGTAAAGATCTCACAGAAGAATGTAGTAATGAACTCTTAGAATAGGAGCTCCGACATGTGCTTCCTATCTCCTCCACTATTTCTCTAGAACTCCCACTCCTGGGAGGAAGCAGGACCAGTCCACTCCTACCAAGAGGAGAGGAACAGGGTGGTTAGCCCTGTTCCTATCAACCATTGCCAAATTTACCTCTTCTGCTAGAATACACGACCTCAACAAAATATACATTTGCAGGTGTCCCCAGGTCTCAGGTACTACACATGTAAGAACAACTGGGATTATTTCAATTAGTTAATGACAGTGTCCTTATGCTTTTCTATGTATTAACTGTCTGTTTTCACAAAGATAATACTCCCCTGCTTATGGCTTTTATTTTTTTTGTCCAGGATGAGATAAGAGAATCTGCCACAGTGGCTTTGAGAGAAGGCTAAAGATGACATCATGTACAGGAAATCTCAACATAACCAGCCTAATATCAATCACTAATATCTCCTCACAGATATTTTGACATTTTGACAGATGTATAGAAACATAGAATGTGTCGGCAGATAAGAACCATTTGGCCCATCTAGTCTGCTCAATATACTGAATACTATGAATATCCCCTGGCCCTATCTTATATGAAGGATGGCCTTATGCCTATCCCAAATGTACTATGTACTTCTATAAAACAGCACCCCTTTTGTCAACAGATTGTATCTGGTATTGCAGATAAGTATGTCTGTGCTGTAATATCAGACGTCGGCTAATATTACAGAATACTGTATGTCTGAGTTTTTCATATCTCATTAAAATGCTCATAAATACAAATATTGCAGTTGGTAAGTTAGAGAAGAAATTGTCCTTGCTCCCTGGGAATGCCCCCAAAATGTGTGAGACCATCTATTTACATTTGGGTCTTATCTAAGCTCCACATATTTTTAGCCACTAATACTGTAGTTAGAATTTTCACTATCTCTGCATATTAGGGACAGTCTCTGCAGATTTAGGACTGTTGGCAACTCTGCCTTCTTTAATGTGACAACGACGTTAATAATGTCTTTCAAATAATTAAATCACTGACAATAGTTGTCATCACAAAGTCTTTGATGTCTTGTAACACAAGGAATGGTAATACTAGTGACATGTTAGGTCTCATTCAGACATCAGAATTGTTCTTCACGGACAGCATATGTACCCAATTATTTCAATTTGTGTATACACGCATCCAGTGGGTCAGTGGAAAAACCACAGATATTTGCTCAATTTCGGTCTGTGTTGTGGACCAAAGATGCTCAGTGAAGTCTATGGGTCCATGAAAATTACGGACACAACACGGATGGCATCCATGTTTGGTCTGCGTTTCACTGAGAATTGGTAGGAGATACACTAAAAATTTATTTTCAGCTAAGCAGTATCCTTGGAATATAGATGACACACAGAGATCAAAAACAGGCACACGAACCAAACAAAGTTGCTTCAAGGGCATCTTCATAGATGAAGCACTGACCATCTCGTCACGTGTGTCATCACAAACACAGGTGTGTAAATAAGGGCTTATGCAATGTATCGTGGCTGATGACATCACATTGTTAACAATGCAAAATAACAGATAAGATCGCATTGAATGGCCATATTGTAAAATTCAAGTTGAATTCATTCAGTATAGCATTGCAACATCAGATCATCTCGAAAAACCTCTTTAATTTTCACAATGGAGATTAATAACATGGAAAACTGATGACATCACTGGTTACATAAGAGACAACTATTCTAGTATGTCATATGTGATCTGCTTTACTGCAATTTCAAAATACTAATCAAAGTATGTCTTCATTTTAAAATTTGCACATACTATAATTCAGGGTATACTGGAATAAACTTAGCACTATCATTAGCATAAGGCCAGTTGATACGAGTAATAATTTAGATGCATAATTCTATGCTGATCTATTCTTTAAAGTCTCTCTTTTGTGGTCGGAGCACCATTTTTCTAATAAAGAGCTCCGAATAGCCTGCATAGATAGAAAAGTAAATTATAAAATTCTGTTACCCTTCAGTGACGACTAAGAGCTCACTGCATTCTGTTTTATTATCATGATCAGAGTATACACTTGTGAGGGTAATATTTGAAGTCAATTTTGCCTGAGTCTGCTGTGGCATACTTTGCACTAAATTTATGAAATTGTATCCAGAAATACCACTGAAATTTTCTTAAACCCTCTCACCCCTTTCTCAATGGAGGGAGTTTATGCCTTTTTTGAAACTTTTCTAAAAAGTTACAGTGATAAATCTGGAGTAATAGTAATTAACATAGCTTGCCACATCCACTCTCCAATTCACTTTTCTAAACTGGAGTGAGAGGTATAAAAATGCAAAAGATTTGCTCAAATAAGCCCAAGTGTAGGGCTTCATAAATTTTCTTCAGTATGTTTCTACGTTATAACGTTTGATGACCACAGGAAGGGAAAATGATATCATATAACTCAGTGGGGTTCATTTATAATAAGAATTGATTAAATCGTTTTCTAGATTGTGTTGTTTAGAAATTGTGCCAAAGTTATCAAACACTATATATGTCTATAAACTTGGTGTATTTTTAAACATGACACATTTTTCTATAGATGGTACTCTAATGTTTTTGACATCATCCCCTTACCTAATGGAGTAGGACTGCAACTTTTTTGTGACTTTTTAAAAAGTCACAGTTGAAAAATGTGACGCATGCCTAATTAACACTTATAACCTAGTTTTTATTTTTAACCATTTTTCTTTTTTTCAAAATATATTTGTATTCATAGTTTAACAACCACATACATACCCAAATGATGTACAGAAGGGATATTGCAAAAATTGTTTGTCCATAAGCATCATGGTAGCAGGGACAAACCATGAGTGATGCCATGAAAAGTAGACATATGATAGACCAATTATGATAATATCTTCTCTTGAAAGTCAGAAGATGTGGTTTAACAAGGCCATTTACCCCCCAAGCCTAATTTTGTGAATCTGACATGTGTTACTTTATGTAGTAATAGCTTTGGAATGCTTTTACTTATCCAAACCATTCAGAGATTTTTTTTGTGACACATTGTACGCCATGTCAATAGTAAATTTAAGTCAATATGTTTTACCTTTATTCATAAAAATAAATAAAAAATGTACCTAGAATTTGGAAAAAATTTACTATTTTCGAAATTTGAAACTCTGCTTTTAAGACAGATGGGAATATTTAATAAAATAGTTATTAATTAATATTCACCACATGTCTACTTTTGAGAGAAAGAGAGAGAGAGAGAGAGAGAGAGAAACCCTCTGGGTCTAAAAGATCTGTAGAACAGTGATCACAATGTTTAAGGTATGGAGAGCATCTGATAACCAGGATCAGAAGGAGAAAGACAGTGATAGAAAATGGGAGCACGTGTCTCTAAGTTGACAGTAATTTCAAACTCTCTGGGTAGCTAAAGGCAGAACAGCCTGGGTTTGTAAAGAAAATGTGAAGTCTGAGGGAATAGATTTAAAAAGGTTTGTGTAATGTCCTCCTCCAAGTTAATACAGCGTTTATGATATGGTCACCTTAGCAATTGTACAATTCCACTTTGATGAATCGCCAGGTATACCCTGTTCTATGCCAGGTAACCGATGCCTCCTTTATCAGGAAAAAATTAAAGAATTTTATATGATTTTCTGGGTTTAATATCGCCCAGATATATGTAGAGCAGAATTTCCTATGCTGATAGACAAACTTGCCTGGAGGGTTTATAGGAAGCACTTGTAAAATGTATTAAAATGTTTAAAATATACTTCCTACCCAACCAGGAAAGGAAGGAGGACTACCAAGACTGTATGATAAAAGGGAGAGAAGAGAACAAAGGTTTATGATTAAGATCATGTAATTGTTTTAAGTCGATCAGAATCTTAATGTCAAGAAATTTAATATGCCTGCCAGACATTTCTGCAAAGAGGATATTGACATGGTGATCTTTAAGGATTGGTTATTTGGCATTAAAATTAAAAATAGTTCCAAAGAGGTCTAGCGTAGATTGTAAAATGCTTGGAAAGCCTGAGTGTTGCTGGATTTCGACCCACTTTTTAAAACTGATGAGAGCAGCGTAAAAACAAAAAATGTCACAAATTTACTCAAAAATTCAGGAATAATAATTCAGGCATAACAAATCATCTAACCGATTTTTGTGTGAGGTACACCTGCACTGCATACGTGACAGGGAAATTAATGTAGTTAATCCATCTGTTAGTTCAGTGGATGACCTCAAAGAATGAGGAGAGCATCAAATAAGGGACATGACCCTGGTCGTGGTGCTGCTGGTGCCGGTGGAGCTCCGGTTGCAGGGAGAGGACATGGTTGATCTGTGCCAGTTACACGCACAAATGAAACACCTTCCTCAGGTGCACGTAGGTGACAGAATGTTCAGCATTATTTTGTAGGCCCAAACACCTGTGTACGAATGGTTAGGCCAGAACAAGTAGAGGCGGTAGCATATTGGGTGGCTGACAGTGCCTCCAGTTCCTTCACATTGTCTGCCACCCGGTCCCCTGCTGATAGCGCAGAGTTGGCACCTGCAGCCCATGGGCATCTGTCTTTCACCTCACCCCCTTGCAAATCAGGCAATCAGTGTGAGCCCCAAGTCATGCAGCAGTCTCTTATGATTTTTGATAACTCTGCTGGCAGGGTTTCTGTGGGCCGTCCACAAAGCCCTGCCCCAGAAGTGGAATAGATTGAGTGCACCGATGCCCAACCACTTATGTTTCTGGATGTGGACATGGGAGGACCACTGCAGCATCTCTCTGATGATGATGAAACAAAGGTGCCAACTGCTGCGGCTTTCTGCAGTGTGCAGACCGGCAAGGAGAGCAGGGGTGAATAGTGAGTGGAAAATGATTTGGAAGATGATGAGGTTGTATACCCTACATGGAATCAAGGTCATGCGAGTGATGTGTGCAGTCTCGGAGGAAGAAATGGTGGTCACACGGCGCCAGCTGCACAGCAAAAGAGGAAGCAGTGTGCAAAAGCAGAGTGGCTGTTCCCTAGCCATTACGCCTGCTACTACCCACCACAGCCTGATTCAAGGCATAAATGTTCTAAACCTGAGCACCACCTGCATGACCAGGCATCTAAATGCAAAGCACGAGCTGCAGTATAGTAAACACCTCAAAAACCATAAAAGATCTCAGGCTTCTCCTGCTCTCTCTTCTGCTGCAGTCTCGGCCTCTTCCTCCCCCTCTGGAGTGACAGTGGCACCTGCCACCCCGCAAACAGAGGATGTGGCAGCAATGCCACCACCTCTGTCACCAAGCATCTCCACAATGTCCCATGGAAGCGTTCAGCTGTCCATCTCCCAAACACTGGAGAGAAAGTGGAAGTACCCCCCTACCCACCCACAATCCCTGGCCCTGAATGCCAACATTTCATAATTCATGGCCTTTGAAACGCTGTAATTCCGTCTGGTTAAAAACCTTATGGTGGTGGCTGTCCCATAGTATGTGATTGCCAGCCGCTGGGAAAATGCAGTGGTGGCTGGGCCTGAGGCATATAGCAGTTTGGTGCATGTCTTTCTGCCACCACACCGCCAAGGATTGCAGGACGTTTCTCTTTGTCTCCTGTCTCTTCCTCCTACTCTGCTTCCTCCTCTACCGCCTCCTTATCCGGTCAGCATAATACATTTACCACCAACTTCATCATAGCCAGGGGGAAACAACAGCAGGCTGTTTTGAAACTCATCTGTTTGGGGGAAAAACTCCACACCTCTTAGGAGCTGTGGACAGGCATGGAACTACAGACTAATTAGGGGCCTTCGGCCTTCCAGCTTACCGCCTCATATGCGATGTGCCCACAAGGTGGAACTCCACCTTGCACATGCTGGAGAGACTGCGAGTAGCAGCAGGTGATAGTGGAGTTTTAGCTGCAGCACGCATGGGTGAGTCGCTCTGCGGAACAGCACCATTTCACCAACAACATCGATGTGGGATGTGTTTTCCGTGTTGCGCTATTTCGAGTACTCCACCAACATGGACAGTGACGCCGTCCTCAGCATTACTATCCCACTTCTATGTCTCACTTTAAAAAAATGCTTCGGCCGATGATGGAAGAGGATGTGGCACAGGAGTAAAAGGAGGAGGAAGAGGGATCATTTCCACGGTTATCAGGCCAGTCATTCACAAGTGGCTCAGAAGGTGGGTTCCTGCACCAACAGAGGCCAGGTACACAATTGTCCAGCCATGGCACAGTTCTGGAGGATGAGGAGGGTAAGGAGGAGGAACCGTGTTCACAGCAGGGTGGCACCCAAAGCAGCTCATGGGCATCACTTTACGGCAAAGTTCAGCCGAACCTGGTGAACCCGATCTTCCAGCTGTTCGCTCAACCCTAATGATCACGTGACAACTCAGATCAATTTGCGGTCTGCATCACAGATGGTGGCGGGGAACAGAAGCGAGGTGAGTGTTTTTTGTTTTCTATACTAAATGTTGGCAATTTGGCACTACTGTAGGCACAAAGAAAGGAGAGGGCATTATATATACTTGGCATTAAAGAGGGGGGCAGTATATACTGGGACTATATGTGGCACTGCAGGGGAGCATTAGCTACTGGCACTACAGGGGGTCATTATATACATACTGGCACTACAGGGAGGGTATATATATATATATATATATATATATATATATATATATATATTAAGGCCGATTTGTTGGCCTGTATTTGTGGGAGGGGTGTCAGTAGCACATTTATACCAGGCAGGCGCCTCCCTTCGGTGTGTCGACAGTGCTGCGTAGTTGTGTGCAGTCTGAGCCATCTCATGCAGCACATGAGCTGATTCAGCAGCTTCCGTACCCAGTCGGCATTCAGGAACCCAGCTGAGGTCCTTCCGGTCAGGTGAGGGTTTGCTCCAAGCTTGTGCAGCATCGTCCTGTTACATTCCGGTCGGCGGTGTGTCAACTGCTTTGGTGAGGAGGAGCAGCACCGCACCGGAGCAATCTGCCTGGCAGCCCACACGGCAGTACAGTTAGGCAGCAGGGGTCAGGGTGACCGTCTAGTTTTCTCGCAGGTTTCTATGTCTTGCATGGGCCACCGTGCTTCGCGAGGGCAGGATTGGGGGGGGGGGGCGGGATGGTAGGATACGTGCCATTACTACAATGATGTTTTTCACATTCATGCCAGCAGCACATGGGCAGTAGCACCAGCTGCATTTTTGTATTTGGGGGCATGGACCTCGGTTACGCCATGGGCACGTCGACATGGTCCGTGCTGCTCCCTTTTGGGGGGTTTAGGGGGTGAAGATGTCATTATTTTGTCTGTGTATATCTGCATGTCTTTCTCATCTGCTTTCACTTTCTTGCTCGCCAGCAGACCTCTCTCTCTCTATCTGCTATTATTTCTGCAGACAGATTAAAGGGAGTCTTTCACCCCGAAAACCCATTTTTCAACACTCACATCTTTCTCTGCAAAATTGCCCCCAGATTAAAAAGCTTCTTACCCTATTGCTGTACCTCTTACCGATCTTCAGAAAATCACTTTAATTGCAGATGTGAATGACAGTTGAAGGTGCCCAGTGGCGGCGTCATAACGACCGGTGCCCAGGCCGCACGCTCATCTTCATAACTTCAACTGTGATTGACATCTGCAATGAAAGTGATTTTCTGAGGTCGGTAGGAGGTACAGCAATAGAGTAAGAAGCTTTTAATGTGGGGCAATTTTGCAGAGAAAGATGTGAGTGTTGAAAAATGGGTTTTTGAGGTGAAAGGCTCCCTTTAATTGCAGATGTCAATCACAGTTGAAGTTATGAAGATGAGCGTGCGGCCTGGGCACCGGTCGTTATGACGCCGCCACTGGGCACCTTCAACTGTCATTCACATCTGCAATTAAAGTGATTTTCTGAAGATCGGTAAGAGGTACAGCAATAGGGTAAGAAGCTTTTTAATCTGGGGGCAAATTTGCAGAGAAAGATGTGAGTGTTGAAAAATGGGTTTTCGGGGTGAAAGACTCCCTTTAAGGCATTGTTCACACTGACATACAGCATTATTCCCTTACTTGCATTATAGAGTGTGAGATGCAGGTAGCTGATTAATCCAGGTGAGGCAGAGCTGCTGTTAGCAGAGTGTTTTTGTTTCTTTAGTATAACTGCTATTTTGTGATATATGTATTAAGTAGACTGTGAGCTCCTCTGTGTTGAGGTATGTTTCATTTGTAACATTTGTTTTTGGAAATGTTAAATGTGTGTGTATCACTTTAAGGTCGTGAACCTGAGTTTATGTACTTAAAATCACCTGTGCAAGTATCAGTTCAGAATGTTAGCTGGACACGGGGGGAGCTACTTGCTACAAAGGTAATTGCAAAGACCCATGAGGACCATTAAGAAGTGATTATGAAAGAATGGGTTGCTATCAGTCAGGAATTGGCCCAGAAGTTGACTGAGAGCATGCCCAGTCGAATTGCAGAGGTCCTAAAAAAGAAGGGCCAACACTGCAAATACTGACTCTGCATAAATGTCATGTGATTGTCGATAAAAGCCTTTGAAACGTATAAGGTGCATGTAATTATATTTCACTACATCACAGAAACAACTTAAACAAAGATCTTAAAGAGGTTTAGCAGCAAGCTTTGTGAAAACGAATATTTGTGTCATTCTCAAAACTTTTGGCCACAACTATATATATATACATATATATATATATATATATATATATATATATATATTCACACATATATGTATATATAGATATAGATATAGATATAATAAAGGGGGCATTATGATACATGGGGCACTACAGAAAGTTATAACTGCAGGGGGTGCATATAAGAATTACAGGAAGCACTGTATGTGGGGCTTTATATATAATGAGGTAACTATGGTTATGTTATTAATACTGGGGGTACTGAAAGAACATTATTATTGCTGCTACTAATGGGGGCACTATTAAAGAGCATTATCCCTATTGGGTGCACTATTACTAAGTCTGTAAGCACTATTGCTATGAGGGGAGAGTAAGAAACAGCCAATGATGTCCAAAGTTTCATTAGTCTGTTTAAACTGTGTTAAAGTTGAATGTATATGTGTTTCTGTGATTCTGGTCCTTTAAGACATTAGCCATTGTAATTGTAATATGATGCTGTAGTGAAACCCCCCCCCCCCCCCCCCAATGATGTCAGCCTGCCTGTTTGCACACAGAGTGTGAAAATAGAAGTAGGAAGTGACGAGACAGGGAGCTGCAGCCATCTTGGCAAGAGAACAGACAGGTGAGCTCCACTAACCTCTCAATTTTAGCATCAGTGTGAGAGTTCAGTATTACCGCAGAGTGCACCTGTCTTTGCTATTGTTAGATTTTTTGATTGTTTTCCACATCCACATAATTGTTACCTTATGTAGGATGGTTATTGTGGTACTTGTAGTCAGTTGCTGGCATCTTCCATTGTATGCATTTTTTGCTGTTGATTGCCCCTAGCAACGGACTACAAGTGCAGGATGTGCTCCCCTATATACATGCACAACTGCATATGGGTTTGAGCATATCCTGCTTGTTTAACACCACGTTTTCTAATGGTTTGTATATTATGTTTGGAGGTATATAAACTCCAATTTAAATGTGCCTGTTTTTCATCTACAGGCTACATTTAGGTGCACCTGTTAGGCCCTGGGCCATATCAGCCAGTCTCGGGTGGGGCTCACAGGCACCTTCCGGCTCCCATTGCAAGCATGGCTACATGCTGGAGATTACTTGGAAGCTGTTTGTTAGTCAGGCCTTATCCTCCCGTACAGGTAGGTGAGTGGTAGGGCCTCGGGCTACTTGAGAGACCTTGGCGCAGTGCCCGAGCTTAAGACATGTCTTCCTAATAGGATATGTCGAACTACCCTCTCAATTTTAACATCAGTGTGAGGGTTTAATGAAAAAAGGGATTGGGGGGCACTCATAAATACAGGGATCAAATGGACCCAAGATAGATAGTATACATAAATTTAATACAATAACAACAGCCTAAAAATGGTAGATAGTAAAAGGTCACACAGTAATGCAATGCACCAGGTTATCAGTAGAGTCCGGGGATAACGTTGAGCTAATAAACAGTCCGCTGCCAAGGAGTCATTCCATTCACTAAAGTACGAGATGCAAACTGAGATGCGCGCATAAGTTTATGTGGCAAGGTGCCGTATTATCCTTATCAATAGATGTATACAGTGCCCATAAGAGTACTTTACCGCTTCCCGTGGTTATCTTTGACCGGACCGTGCTCGGCGTCCCGTGCTGGCTGCTCGGTCTGATGTGGCGTCTCACGTGACCGACTGAATCCACGTGACCAGCTGGATCACGTGGCCGGCTGTATTCACGTGACTATGACGTACTTGGGATAGGCGGTATTTTCGCAGGTCCTTGGATAGAGTGCAATTGAACAGCACTTGTTGCGGATCACTCCTTTCATTCAGATGAGGGCAAAAAGTTCATAAGCCTTGATAGGCTTGGTCTCCGGAGACAAGTCTTAGGGTTCAAGTAGATTGCAGACTGCACCAAACGCGTTTCGGGGTACGCCCCTTCTTCAGTGGTGGTGTCTGCAGACTGAATGGGTCACCTTTTATAGTTAAATTCACTGATGAGGGTGGTTTTCAAATAATGAACCGGATTCTCATTCCGGAATGGGATTCATCTCGTTGTAAAAGAAAACCGCACTGCAATCGCATTGGTATCACACATCAACGTTATCCCCGGACTTTACTGATAACCTGGTGCATTGCATTACTGTGTGACCTTTTACTATCTACCATTTTTAGGCTGTTGTTATTGTATTAAATTTATGTATACTATCTATCTTGGGTCCATTTGATCCCTGTATTTATGAGTGCCCCCCAATCCCTTTTTTCATTTTCTCTTCACATTTTTGGCCTGGGTGTTGCCAGGGGTGAGCACCATAGTATATTGATATACCTAGTGAGCCACTGTTCATTCCTATCAAGTGTGAGGGTTTAGTATTACCGCAGAGTGCAACAGTTAACCTGTTGTTAGATTTTGTGTATATTGCCACCAACGTTAGAGACTCGCAGTGCTGTTGAGTACCGAACAGTAACTGCAAATCCCCGGCTTACATCACCTCGTGTATGGATTCTGCAGGACTTGTCAGTGTGCTGCTGTTGGACTCCATTGCAAACATTTGGTTTCCCTGCCTCCTGAGGAGGATTTCATTGCTTCAGATATGGTGAAGCAATGAGAAGAGGATGCTTTGCTATCAAAAAAAGGAACATTGGGCCCCACCGTGCTTCTACAGACAGTAAGCTGTCCACCTGGACCACTGGGCAAAGGGGGGTACACACCCAACTGTGAAGTTAGGGTCAGTTAGGGATAGTTTGGGGAATATTGTTCATTCAGTGTCCATACTGCAGAAGCGGACGTAGTAAAAGTTGAAACTATTGCAGAATCTGCCTTGAATTGTTCATACTATGCAATGTATTTTGCTTGTAATTCTTCCTCTGCTTTTACCTTTAACTTGCCTTTATTAAACTGTAGTAAATGCATTTTTCTTGAACTTGACCACTGCATGTGCGTTCTATTTTTGTTGTGGAGCACAAACCACCTGCCTTGCTCTCGGTTTACAGGACTGTTATTTCTGACAGTATGATCAACCATGTGCCATGTACTGTAGTAATACTGGTTTCTTCTTATATGGAACAGGGGGCTGCATATCCTTCACCAAAGCCACATGTGTGTGATGGTCTGGACCAAAAGGAGAAGAAAAGGAAAGTGAACAAGTAAAATTCATGGAGAAGTCATATGTAAGTCACTGGATCTGCCCTTGACTGCTTCTTTTAAAATGTGTTTTAATGTCTTCATTCGAAAGTTAGGGCAAATAAATACATTGACCCAGTCCTGGCTCCATGCTCTACAACACAGTCTGAGGTCTGCTTTCTGTCATCTCAGCCTCTTACCACTGTAGAATGAATGGAGAAGCAAGGCACAGGACTGACCTCTGGCTCCATCAAATCTTGGGATCAGTGCATATAGGGGATAACTTCTAAACTTGGCTCAACCGTTTTAATCTTTCCCAGTCTATGGCGGTCACCCTAGGGAATTTAAGGCACCTTCCCCTATGGGTTGAGGTTGCCTGAGTAATATGCTCTAGTACTCTAGTGCCCTACAAAGGTATGTGTTATCTTGTTCATCTGCCTTTGTACGAGTTTTGCCTGATCTCTGGGTTTGACCTTTCACGGCCTAAACTTAAAGGGGAATGTATCATCAGAAAATGACATACTATTTAAATCATGTTTTTAGGTTTAGAGAATTTTTGATTATGTTATTTTTAATTTTCCATGTCAATATCTGTATTTAAACTCCCTCCATATATTCCTGCAGTTTTGCACTGGCCACCAAGTCTAATAATAGGCGCTACTTCTTGATCTGTACAGATCACTTTACTGCAGCTATCTGCCTCTCTGTCACTCTAACCCTGCTTGTAATGATATCACCTCTGTGTATAGATAAGACCGATTCCTCCATTCACAATTGGTGATTATCAAAGCTTATCTATTCTTTCCTTGTACAATGACCTCTGCACAGGTCACAGAGCATGCCTAGAAAACTCTTTCATAGAAGTTAATGAGGTTCCCTCCTGACCATTGTGTCTATGGCACATGGGGCTGCCATGAAGCATAAAGGGAGAGGTCTAATTGGTCAGAACACACAGCACAAAGAGAGAAAGAAAGATCAACATTTATAGAAAACAGCAATGAGAATGAAATAAAATATACACAATATAATTGTCTGCACTGCATTTGATACATCTACAGTTGATCTTATAGGTACTATATAAATTCTTATTCTGGTAATGTAGCAGCAGTTAGATTCTGTAGGACAATGCTCCTTAAATCTGTGTCCTTCTGGGCAATCAGAACACATTCTAAATGTGTCTGATTATGGACACCGTGGCGGGCCTTTCGCCATCCCTAAATGGGATGACTACGTACTCCACCTTCTGATCATCCTATATATTTCATATAAAACCCTCTGAGACCTTCATATCTCAGGACTTGTATGGCTCCAGAATATAGTACATTATGAAAGGAATGGAACTAGTCACCACCTTCACTGTAGTGGCTCTATCCTTGTTTCTGATTTGAGGTTATCCGAGGATATTCATATTAGTTTGTGCTGATCATCTATCTAAATATGAATTCAGATACATGTTAAGTGAAAAACTGTCTAATGTAAATCCTCTTGATTACTGCTCCAATGCCCCCCCCCCTCCCCTCCCCATGCCATACATTCTACCCCCCCTTCCCTACATTGCTCCATATTGTGTTATCTTACATTGTTATTAGAGATGAGCAAATTTTTCAAAGATTGGATTTGACTGATTCCCCTAATTTTTAAAAACAATTCAGTTCAAAACGGAAAAAAATGGTGGATTTCCTGGCTGCAGAGAGCCTTTATAGTGGTGTAAAACAATAAGCCTTGCAGTAACACGCATAGGGAGTCTGCTGTGGTAGTGAAATTATACTGTGAGTCAGTATGACATGCAGATGACAGGTGTCACGGGGCAAAAAGTGACCAAATAACTATGAACTCAGCCTTACAAGTTGATGTTAGCGCCAAGAAGAAGCGCACTCCTTTTACACCCACATAGATGTCTACAGAACCTGTTCTATTAAACGCTTATACAAGTATAGCCCCCTGAGTGGAGAGGGTGTCAGCAGTAAGTTTGTGTTGACGTCACTGATTATTTGGCCCTTCCTCTGATCCGTCAGAACAGTAACCCCCCAAAAAACGGATCCTGTCTGTCGAGCATCCGCCTTCACTAAGTCAGCATTTGGTTAGTAATCCATCAGAATTGCTAATGCACAGAAAAACAGGAGTGGATCCAAAACAGAGATGACACGTGAATGGAATATTTGCATGTCTCTGTGTTTTGTACCCATTCCTGCTTTTGGCTACCAAATCACAAGCCAATTCTTTTTTTTTTTTTTAACGGGGGAGAAAAAAACACGAACAGGACATTAACACATAAAATACAACACAGAAGGGGCAAAATCACAAGATTTAAAAGACAAGCTGAAAAATAAAAGTGCTTCATCAACAAGAATGGATTGACTGCCAGTGTCGGGGTGACCACGATGGTAATGCATATTGATCAAGAGACATATGGGGTTATGGCTGATAACTGGAGGGCAGTCCAGCAAACCAGCCGTCTCCAGCTCATTCCTACAGTGCAGGCTACACAATCATAGCTGGAAGGTAACTGGTTGGTACAGGCAACACCCGAAAATGTTCATAAATAAGCCTTAGTATGTGCAGGTGTCACAGCCGCTGTAACAGAACGGTAAGAAGCGGTATAACATGTAGTAAGCACTGCAGGGATCATGTCTAAGACATGTAAGACTTCCAGGGGGTACTAAACATTGTGGACAAGGTCCGAGATGAGCGTCGTCCATGTGTTTAATACTGGATGTTATTGATGGCCAGCTCCTGATGAATACCAGCATGAGAATTTGGTAGTCCTACTGAAGAACTTTTCCTTCACAATGCTCTGATGCCACAGATTCCGTCACCTTGACGAGGTGGGTTGCTGATAAGTGGATTCTAAAGTGTCTGAAGAAATGCGAGTAAAGACATTGAAATGAATTGTCCACTTCCTTCAACGTGACCTCGTCCTTTGATTTATGAATATCATAAAGTCTTAAAGTATTCTGCGTGGATGGCATAAGAAATGTCCATGCGAGGTTCGACAGGCACAGAGAAAACAAGCTCTGTGGCCGAAACCGATCCAGACACATCATACCCGATCCTCATCACTGCTAGCCATGTAAGGTGCTGAGAACTGATCACCAGCTTACCGAAACAGTCAAAATTTATTTGGAACCATGTCCCTACGATAGCCGTGAGCACTTCAGAGCCGTTATACAGGGAGAGTGGAAGGCAAGTAAATGTCTCTGGTAACACCTTCAATAGACTGTCTTCTGTGTACGTCCCGCAAGACCAACCTGTCCACACAATCTGGTCCTCTGTGCTTGCCTTGGTGAGTGGAGGCTTGGATGAAATTTGTATGAGCACAGCTAGTGGATCTCTGTCCTTTCCTTTGAGTCCAGGTAAACAGGAAAATTTGGCTTTTAGGTTCAGCTCTGAGCCCACTTTAATGGCAAGACCTTTCTGCTTCTCAGCAGCTATGTGGGCAGACAGGTGCTTGGAATACTCTTTCAGTCTGGTGTATGAGAAATTATACATCGGTGTCACGCTGCAAAAGTCCATTGTCTTTGCTGTAGCAAAGCAGCCTCGGCCGGATCAAGAGTTTGTTCCAACGGGGTGCACTGCAGGATTTTTTTTATACAAGCTTTGCAATGCAGACCGTCGACGTGCAAAGGTCAAGTTTCCGGGAAGATACCTCGAGCTGTGAAAATGACTGCTCCTTTGTGCCAATGACCTACTTCTGGGGGTTAACACCCCATCGGTAGGTGTTTGCATATCCTTGTGATAAATGATTTTCCATTTCATTCACTGTAAACAGACATCTTGACAGAGAAATGTATCAAACTCTGCCGCCGTCTTTCTAGGCGCCACGTCTCCAGTCCCATGACCAGACAGATTTACCATCTGTTCCAGGACATGAAGCAGTGGAATGACATTGTTTATCCCATAGTCCTGATGACTGACAAACAACGTGGCCTCATCAAAGGGCCTGAGCAAACGGCAGGTGTCACGCATGAGCTGCCATTGGCTGACATCAAAGATACACAGGGGAGTACTCCTGTCTGCTTGGATCATCAAGAAATCATTTATGGCCTTTATCTGTTTATATAGTCAGTCCAACATATGAAGGGTGGAATTCCAACGGGTGGAAACGTCGCATATCAGCCTATGTTAGGGGATGTCGTTCTGCCTCTGCAGCTCAAGGAAGGTGTGCTTTGCAGTGTACGAGTGGCTGAAGTGCATGCAAAGTTTCCTGGCCATTTTTAGGATGTCTTACAGATGGGTGGAAGACTTCAGGAACCGCTTGACAACCAAATTGAACACGTGTGCCATGCAGGGTGCATGGCTCAGCCCTCCTTGATGCAGCATCGACACCATGTTCTTCCCGTTGTCCGTCACCATGGTTCCGATTTATAGTTGTCGCAGAGAAAACCAGGATTCGATTTCTTGATGATGGACACCGAGCAGTTCCTCCCCAAACGAGATGCAGAACAGTGTGACACCGCCATGCCCTGCACATGTGGTATGCTGGAGGAGCACTGTGAATTGTCCCTGCAGTGGAGGCTGAGGACACGGTGAGGGATGAGGAGGTAGAGGCGGATACTCTCGCAGGACCAACGGCGTGAGAACGTGGAGGTGGAAGCGGCGTCACCTGGCCAAGTTGCTGGTGTGGCTGGGAAAGAACCACATTTTCCCAGTGGACCATAAAGGACATATATTGTCCTTGACCATAGTTAGCGCAACCGACCAATTTCCCCCAAAAAGGATGTATCACAAATAAATTTCACCTCTGAATGGCAAATTAATGTAATTCATTTCATTCAGAAGAAGTTCTACAATTACCAATCAATTTTCATGTATTCTTTTTCCTATTAATACACCCCAAAAAATAAATATAACAATCATAATTCTCCGCAGAACTGCTAATAGGACACACGTATCTGTGCTATTAATACACCCTGTCAATGGCTGTAGTACAATAGAACTTCACCGCTGAACGGCAATTTTTTTTCTTTACCACTATTACACACCAAAATGGGATTTCATTTTCTCACTTCAACACACTATGGCTAATAAGCCCTTTTTCTTTTTCCCCACTAATACACGGCAAAAGGGGCTTTAGAACATATAACTGCACTGCTGAATGGCAAATATATTTTTCTTTTTAAACTAATACACAACAACTTTACCACTGAACGGCAAATAGGCCCTTATTTTTTTCCACTTATACACGCCACAAAAGGCTTTAGCACGTATAACTGCACCACTGAAAGTCAAATATATTTTTATTTTGCTACTATTACACGCCACAAAAGGCTTTAGAATATATAACTGCACCGCTGAACGGCAAATATATTTTTATTTTGTTACTACTACACGCCAAAAAGGGCTGTAATTTTCTCACTTCACCACACAACAGATAATAACCCCTTTTTCCCACTAATACAAGCCCAAAAAAACTGCACCGCACAAGGGCAAATAAGACGTAGAAATATTTCCTTGTAATAAACCCTGTTAATGGCGGTATAAAACAGTACTTGCACCCCAATAACAAGAACGGTTTGCTGGAATTACAGAACTGTATAATGGCAATTTGGATCCCCAGTCAGTGCAGCAAGGTATATTAGGATTGTTCCTATTACCCATGCTGTAATCTTCCCTACTGAACCCTGTTCAACATAAATGCTGTGGAATGATTCCTCCCTATCCTTTTCCTACACGTTGAATAATCTTTCCCTGAACTTGTAAATAATTTTTTTAGCACAATGAAGTGTTTTCTAGCACTGTCCTTAGTGCCTGCTGATGTCTCTGCCTGCACTAAGTACACTGGAAAATGGCAGAATCCAAGATGGTTGAGGCTATTTATAGGGCTGTGACATCACAGGGCTGGCTGCTGATTGGCTGCATGCATGGCATCATGGGGGATCCCGCCTTCCCAGAGTTCCTTGCTCCATGTCCTCACATGTGCAGCAGCCATTTTAGGAAAAAATGACTCACTGTCAATGTAAGGATACTTTCACAATAGCGTTATTCTTTTCCGGTATTGAGTTCCGTTCTAGGGGCTCAATACCAGAAAAAAAATGATCAGTTTAATCCTAATGCATTCTGAATGGAGAGCATTCCGTTCAGGATGCATCAGTTCAGTCCCTCTTTAGTTTTTTGGCCGGAGAAAATACCACAGCGTGCTGCGGTCTTTTCTCCGTCCAAAATTCTGTAACACTTCCTGAATGCCGGATCTGCACATGCGCAGACCTATAAAAATGTGAAGATGATAAATACTGGATCCATTTTTCCGGATGACAACCGGAGAGACTGATCCAGTATTGCAATGCATTTGCAATCCGGATCCGTCTACAAATGGTATCCGTTTGCATACAGATTGCCGGATCCGGCAGGCCATTCCGGCAATGGAACTGCCTGCCAGAATCCAGCAACATTAGTGTAAATGTACCCTTTATGTGTATAAATGAAAATAAAATTAATAAATAGAGACTTGTTAAAAAAAAATTTAAAAAATCTATGTCCTTGCACATCCAGGCAGATCCCTGTGTTCCCTTAATACAAACTTCAACATTTCCATTTATTCGGCTTGAAAGATTTGCTTAGAGCATATGTACTTTCCATAGGAGATTTCCTGTTATAACATCTTGTTCTTTCACATAATAGCTGAATGCCAAATCTATTATTCATGTTCAGATTACAAGATGCAATGTTCTCAAGATTAACATATTACCTTAAATAACACCAATAGGCAGCAGGCACAACAGGGCCTCTAGCAATGTATAACCGCCCGGCTATTTTTAGGCCTCAATTTATTATTTTTCTAAATAAATACCATTTTATATTTCCTCCTGTCATTTTCTATTATGTTTCTTATTGCTTACCGACATTATGGTATAAGATAGAATAGATTGCTTGCTATTGATGTAACATGACTTGACATGCCAGAAAAATGACATCTCAAGCATGCATGTACTAGAGTGTACTAGGGTATGACAGAGATAAAGCACGTTATATACATGTTTGCAAATTAGTTTTTTCTGCACATTTATCAAAGATAAAACTATAATTGAAACTATAAATACTATATATACTATCTGTACAACCCTTACAGTGATGTCTCCACCAAGTAGCAGTCATTGCATTGGTTACCCAAATAGTATAGGATTGAATTTAAAATTATCATTGTCACCCACAACATTGTCACCAGACTACAGTCTATCACCCTACCTGTGCTTTCTGTTCTTCCAATTATTTAAAACTAACAACTATAATCCTAACTTTTCATTCTCGTCTAAAGACTTTTGAGTCCTCTGGAATGCGTTACCCCAGACAGATTAATTCACCACTCTTGTAAGCGGATTTTTAAAAACACATCTTTTTAGGCTAGCCTATTACATTCCCTAATCTAACTCATCTCTATCCGCCCTCTTTCAACATTTCCACCACAACCAATGCACTCAAAAGCTCTCCATATACTGGCTGGTGGCCCACGCAGTTTTATATATATGCAGCGACCATGGAGGAGAGGAAAAATGGTGGTTGCAGTTACGCACTCTGATGCTCCTCTGGGCCGCGCAGTGATGGGAAGGCGCACCTTTCTTCCCTTTTGTTTACACCATGGTCCTGGCGTTTCTCCTGATTAATGATGGTCCCAGGTGCTCTTGATGGTGAAAAATTGTGTGGTGCAAGGCTGGGTATGGTGGTGCAGTATGATGGTGCAGTCAGTAGTCACAGCAGGTTAACAGCAACACAGTTCTTTATTGAAGAATCCAGTTCAGGTATATTAGGAAAAGTTCTCAGCATGCATGGACTGACATTAATCAACAAGCCAAGATGTTTCTTTAAAGCAATTTTCTTCACACTGCACTTCTCTAGTTCACTTTACCATAAGCATCCAGAAATAGGAGTGCAACACTTCTCTTTCACTATGCAATTGTGGGAAGGCCCCAAATATCAGACTAAGTTCTGCACCTTTTTCAAAGGTTGCCATACTCATAGATAATGGTTCTACAGGTTTCCATAGTGGGATGTAGTATAGTGGTCATTTCCAGATTCTTCCTTTATAAGCCTGTCCAGGCAGCTGAAGACTTGAATCTTCTGAACAGGTTTGCTGCAGAGCACATAAGCCTCTCTTTAACCTTCTCTGGACCGCCGCACGCAGGATCGCGTGATCTCGGCGGCCCAGTTACTCCTTGTTGACGTGCGGGCACGTCATCTCGCGAGAGGCGAGATTTGCTGTGAAAGCGCGCGCGTTCACAGCAGTTTGCAGCTCGGAAGTTATATTACAGCCTGGCAGCGATGATCAATCGCTGGCAGGCTGTAGAAGTTAAGTAAAATAAATCAAACCGGTATATCAGACGCTGTTTAGTTAACAGCGTCTAATATTACTGCTACCTGGTCCTCTGGTGGTCCCATTTGCTGGGATCGACCACCAGAGGACCAGGTAGCTATGTAAAGAGCACCAAGCACCACACTACACCCCCCCTTGTCACTTGTTAACCCCTGTTCACCCCATATAGACTCCCTGATCACCCCCCTGTCACTGATTAACCCCCTGTAAGGCTCCATTCACATGTCCATATGTGTATTGCGGATCCACGGATCCGCGAAACACGGACACCGGCAATGTCCTTTCCGCATTTTGCAGATCCGCACATTGCCAGAACTATATAGAAAATGGCTTTTTTTTTTTTTAAAGGCTTTATTTGTAATTTTTAGTATAAGGTAGTACAGAAAGAGAACAAAACATCAGTCTCCACATCCGAGTTCATAATATCCATAAATCACAGAGATTTCTGTCATCTGCATTACGATACATATTATGAAAGATAAAAAAAAAAAAAAAAAAAATGCAATCAATATGTTGACACTCCCAGGGTTTCTGAGAACTCGGAAAGGAGACAATCATTCACACACACATTCAGTCCAGTCCACCACGGCACCACCGTCTCCCCCCCCCCCCACCACCCAACATCAAATGGAGATGCGATATATCAGTATCGCTTTATAGGCCTCTCCTCACACTGTTAAATAGCCCCATGAGATCAGAATCTGCCAAATTCCTAAACCAGTTCTCGGGTTTTCAACCAGGGCCCCCAGATTTTGTCAAATCTCCCAGCGTCTCCCCTCGCTTCGTAGGTCAATTTATACATAGGTATGGCACTATCAATAATCTGGGTCCATTGTTGAACTGACGGAACCGCTGGAGGCTTCCAACTTAATAATATGGATTTCCTAGCATAGAACATCAATAGACGATAAAACTTTCTAGCATATTTAGTTTGAATGACATCATTAATCAACCCTAGTAAGCTAGCCTCAGGAGTACATATCGCTGGTAAGCTCAATTGGTCAAAAATAAATCTGTGTATCTTTGTCCAATATTCAGCTATAACCGGACAACTCCAGATCATATGTATCAAAGTGCCTCTCTCAGCCCCACATCTGGTACATTGAGTACTGTCAAGTTTCTTCATTCGTTCTAACCGAACTGGTGTAAGATAAATGCGATGAAGCCATTTGACTTGTATCAATTGATCCCTAGCGCTGATGACTGTACTTCTCCAGTTATACATCAGCTCTTTCTCATGAATATCCTCAAGATTTGGGATGTCTATTTTCCATTTAGCTAAGGACCGGGAAAGCGGCGAAGGAGAACTCAGCAGTAACTCCGAATAAATCAGGGACACTGCCTTACCCATCTCCCTCCGCCTTATGATCTTTTCAATGGAATCATATGCTATCTGGACCGGGTCTTTACCGAATTGTTTTGTACAGGCATGTCAGTAGCTGAAAGTAACGAAAGAGACTAGTGGATGGTAAAGTAAATTCCTCTCTGAGGGTCGCATACATTTTAAATTTACCTTCAACATAGAGCTGATCTATATATTTTACCCCATGCTGCGGCCAAAATGCAAAATCTGGCATGTTACACAATTCCTTCAGTTTGGAATTTCTCCACAGAGGCGTTACAGGCGACCATTCTTCCAACCTCCTTTGCTCTCCATGACCCCTTATAATCCTTCTCCATACCACCAAAACTGCCCTCATGTTAGTGGTAAGACATTTAACAGGATAATCACCATCCCTGTATATAAAATTGGTTAGCGCCTCGTAAGAGCCCATCAGTGCCGCCTCCAACACCGTTGCCGGGTTGTTAGCATCCGCCCGGATCCACCAGCTAGCATAAAGCAGCTGAGCTGCCTGATAGTACTTATACAAATCCGGCAAGGCTAGACCCCCTGACATAAGAAGCTTTCAGCGTGTCCCTAGCAATTCTCGGCTGCATATTTGGCCACAAAAGGGGTGAGTAGTTTGTCAATAGCCCGGAAGTGAGATTTCGGTAGTAGCTCCGGGGACGCCCTGTATAGATATAGAAGCTTAGGCAACAATATCATTTTAAAAATGTTAATGCGACCCACCAGTGATAGGGGAAGACTCACCCACGCCTTTAATTTCTGAGTAATATACTCCATAGTGGGTATCAAATTGAGCGAAACAAAATGTTTGGGTTCCTTTTTGACCACAATACCCAGATATTTAAAACTGTCAACTAGCGACAGTTGTGATTTAGGTGTTACATCCGTGATCCCCACTTCATCCACCAGGTATAAGGCAGATTTAGTCCAATTGACTCTTAGACCTGAAAAACTTCCATATTCATTTACTAAATCTAGAAGCGTCTCTAAGGATAACTTGGTGTCTCCTAAGTAAACTAGCATGTCATCAGCATACAGCGACAACTTTTCCGTTATACCCGCCACATTCCAACCTTCTATCCCCATGCACCCATTAATCAGAATAGAGAGAGGTTCCATCACTAAAGCAAATAATAAAGGGGACAGTGGGCACCCCTGTCTTGTGCCTCTGTTCAAAGAAAAGGGCTTTGATAGAGTTCCATTAACCAGCACTCTCGCTGTGGGTTTTAGGTATAATAGGCGTATCCATTTCCGAAAGTTATTGGGAAATCCAAACTTCCCCAAGACTTCCCAAAGAAAAGCCCACTCGACTGAATCAAAAGCCTATTGCCCATATTATCGTGGGATATCTGAAGATTCGTGTAGAGCCTCCTTAAATTTATGTCTGTACATTTCCCAGGCAAAAAGCCGGACTGATCCGGACCTATTATGGCTAGTATGACCGCAGCCAAACGCAGCGCTAGTACTTTTGCCAAAATTTTGGCATCCAAATTAATAAGAGAGATAGGCCGATAAGAACTACACTGATCCCTCGGTTTCCCGGTTTTGTGGATTATCACTATTATAGCTTCATAGAAGGAGGATGGTAGCACAGATCGTTCCAACGAATAAGCAAATAATTTACTCATACGATCACCTAGGTCTTCGCCATACAGTTTATACCATTCTGCCGGGAAACCGTCAGGACCCGGAGCTTTACGCGTGGTCATCGCAGAGATAGCTTTTTGGATCTCAAGGGAAGTGATAGGTGCATCAAGCATATCCTTATCCTCCACACTCAATTGAGAAATTGGAATTCTGTTTAAATAATCCCTAATTTCCTCTCTCGTACAGTTCATGGTAGAGGTATATAGTGTAGCATAATACTGAGCAAATTGAGCACAAATCTCATCAGACCCAGAGACCGTCATCCCTAAGTCAGTCACTATTTTAGCCACTACAGTCTTAGGAGTCTCCGCCCTTGATAAGTATGCTAGCGCCCTGCCATTTTTATCTCCATCTGAAAATACTACTTGTCTCTGCATCAATTGCTTCTTTTGGGTATATTCAGTGAGATGAAGCTTATAGTCCCTTTGGAGGGAAAGCCACTCTTCCCTATGGTGATCACTGGGGTCACGAACAAACATGTCCTCTGCCTCGGACAGTTTTTTTTCCAGTCTCATGCGATTGATTTTCAATTGCACCCTATATGATGCTATCTCAGCTATAAACGTACCCCTGAGAACAGCCTTGCAGGCGTCCCATTCAATGAGCGGGTCCGACGTTCCTTCATTATTTACCCAATACTCCTGCATACTAGTTCTCGAGGCTGATTCAACGGGAGGTACCTGTAGCCACATCGGGTTCAGCCTCCATATTTTATCTGGTCCTTTAAGAGGTTGCACCAGAATAACCTGTAATGGAGCGTGATCAGAGATCCCCCGAGGTAGGTACAACGCATCTCTAACCATGGGCATCAAATCCTGATTGCCAAAGGCCAGGTCTATACGTGACAGTTTGCCCTGAAGCAGCGTAACAAGAGAACTGCCGCACTAATGCATTTTTCCATCTCCAGATTTCCTCCAGAGAGTGAGCTTTCACCCAGTTAGTCAAAGTTACGTCGCTCCTAAGCGGGGGCTTCATTCTATCTATTTGGTCGTGTAATACTGCATTAATATCCCCTATAATTAGCAATGGCGCCTGAGGTAACATCGACACCTCCATCATAATCTCGTCTAGAAGAGCCCTTTGAAACGGCGGGGGAATATAAACCCCTACAATAAGCAAAGGGCATCCTCTGACGAGACCATGCAGAAGAACATATCTTCCATGCGTATCTACCCTTACTGTATTTAGATGCCAGAGAAACGCCTTATTCACCAACACCGAGACTCCACGTGCGTTGTTGGTATACGTCGCGTGATGGGTCTGGCCTACCCAAGGTCTCCGGAGGGACAACACCTTCCTGTCTCTCAAATGCGTTTCCTGTAAAATAAGGATGTCAGGAGCATATACCTTAATATAATTAAAGACAAGTGATCTCTTAACCTTGCAATTGAGGCCTCTCACGTTCCAAGAGATTACATTAATTTCCGCCATAATCTTTTTTTGAATCTGACTGGAGCAGCGGGACGATCCGCAGCGCCGCGGCGACTATCACACAACCATTCACACCAACATAAAACAATAGAGAAAAAAAAAAAAAAAACCCTCCCTGCCCACACATCCCCAACCTGTCTGAACCTCAGATCCCAACTAGGAAATAACTATTAAGTAAGGGAGCGTCCCTCCCTTGGGAACTAAAATGACCTGCCTACATACAGGAACTGAAAGTGAAGCAACAAATAACCTTCCATTTAGCTCTCTATTCTTCATATATTTCTTCCCTGCACTTTATATCACCCTATCTTCCCTCCCTGCTGACTAAAAACATATCACCGCCTCTGACTGCTCGCATCAGCTAGAAGAATATTGTAAACTGCATATGTAGAAAATAACAAAAAGTCATTCAACACTTAAACATCTGGTCGCTGCCCATTTTCTCCCGGTCGTCGGGTGTCCAGCCAATCTGAGGCCTCCTCCGGGGTCTGGAAAAGCGTGTTCTTCCTTCAAATTGAATCGAAGTCTCGTCGGGTAAAGCATAGCATATTGTATTCCCAGTTCGCGAAGTCTGGACCGGACCTGCGTAAATTGTCTCCTCTTCTTCTGTACCTCCGTAGTAAAGTCCGGATAAAATGAAATTTTGGTATTTTCATATGAGACACTCCCTTGTCTCCGGGCAGCCGCCAGGATTGCATCTCTATCTCTGTAATTCAATATCTTCATGATGAACGGCCTTGGGGCTGAGCCGGGGGCAAAGGTCTCGTTGGTATCCTGTGCGCCCTCTCCACCACAAAGCACTGGGAGAGGTGTAGGGAAGATAAGCAAGATTTCATCAGCTTTTCTGCAAATTCCTCAGGCGCTGCACCCTCAGCTCTCTCTGGTAATCCAAGGATACGTATGTTATTTCTCCGATTTCTATTTTCGGCATCCTCAGCCTGTGCTTGCAGGGTCTTTACTTGCTGAAGAAGGGAATTAGTTCGTTCAGTGTTTCCTCTGGCCGTATCCTCTACCTCTCCCACTCTGCGCTCCATCTCAGCTGCCCGTGTTCTCATCTTTTCCATGTCATGACGCAAAAAATTTACATCGCTCTGGAGATGATCTATTTTTGCTGTCAACGCAGCTTGACAATTTGCAATGGCCGCCATAATCTTTGCCGCCTGCGTCTGGTCAGTAGCTCGGACTCACGTATATCCGTCTCATCAGTTTGGCACGTGTTATCCATCACTCTTTTAATCGGGGTGTGAGGGGTATTGAAGTATTTTACGCCCCATAAAGCGGCAGTAAGATGATTTGCAAGCAACCCGCAGCCCCCACTAGCACCACTATTATGTCAGTAGAACTCAAAAGTCCAGGTAAGCTTCACACTCTCTTGCTATGGTGCAGTAGGATCCACAGTCTCAGGGGTAAAGGGGTTAATATCGTTGAAAAGTCACTGCAGATATTTGCTCAACCCCAGCAGTAAGGCTGCAGGCACCGTTCTCTGCCCCTCTCCAGGTACTCACAGGTACTCTGCCCCTCTCCGCTCATCTACTCCCGAACAGCGCCAAGACTGACACGTGGCACAGCAGGAGAAAATGGCCGCCGCTCCTTCAGGCGCCTCCTCCCCTCACTCTCTTCTCCAGCAGCGCGTCCGGATCGTAACGGGGTCCCGCAAACAGCCTCTGCCGAGTTGTCCCTCCAGTATCTCTCCTCCGGTGTGCAGGCCGGCCTTTCCTGCTCCACTCCGCACCAACTCCCTGCAATATGGCCGCAGCTGCCCGGTCACCTTTCTCCACAGCCGGATCCCAGCAAAGCTCCGTCCACCAGTCGTCACACAGCACTGCAGGGGAGGCACAGCACCAGCTCCAGTTAGAAATGCCACCGCAGGTAGGGCAGACAGGCAAGGGAAAGCAGGATATCGTCAGGATTTGTGGAGAGCTCTCAAGCACACGTCCTTACTCCATAACGGTCAGGCCACGCCCCCCAGAAAATGCCTTTTTATAGGACATTGTGACAGAACCATCTGTCTGATTATTCTTTTTTAATGCTTGTTTCCCTGCTGTATTCGTCTGTTTGCATTCCGTTCGTATGTCGACCACGAGGCAGCGGCCATTTTAAACTATGCGAAAGCCCAGCGGTGTTCGGCTCTATTTTCATGGAACTAAAAACGGACACTTTTTCTGCCGAACACCGCTGAAACAACAGAACACCTGTTATTGCCTGGATTCCTAACTTTTATTTTGTTGATTGTATCACGGGCAATGCCATTGTGTTGTTGATTGTATCACGGACAATGCCATTGTGTTGTTGGTTGTATCACGGACAATGCCATTGTGTTGTTGGTTGTATCACGGACAATGCCATTGTGTTGTTGATTGTATCACGGACAATGCCATTGTGTTGTTGATTGTATCACGGACAATGTCATTGTGTTGTTGATTGTATCACGGACAATGTCATTGTGTTGTTGATTGTATCACGGACAATGTCATTGTGTTGTTGATTGGATCACGGACAATGCTCATTGTGGTTATTAAATGTACATTGACGAATGGGTTCTGTTTAAAATGTGAAACTGTAAATGATTGACTGCTATGTTTGTACCACGTGGTGGTAACCTTGTTGGAAAATGTGTATAAAAGGAAATGCTTGTGTGGTCATTAAAAGAGTTCTTATTTGACCCTCAATGCGGAGCTTCTGTCTCGTTATTGGGGGGATTTATTATTGGCGTTTAGAGACTGCTGAATGGAAATGGAAGCCGCTTGGTGAGTGTGATTTTTCGGCGGCTTGCAGCAGTTCGTGGATTACCGTTCGTGTGTTTGGAGCCGTTCGTGAGATTGCCGCTTCCCCTGCATTTGGTTCGTGCCCTCCAGTTTATGCGAACGGAGGTTATGTGTACAGCAGCCGGGGAAGGTCTACTAAACGGCGGTTTGGTTTAAAGACACAGGAGGTGTCATAACAGACATGTTCTATATTTTTGCGGAACGGAAGTGCAGACCCGGAAGTGCGGATCCGCAATTCCAGATCCAAGCGGGACAAAGACTGTCCCCATAGAAATGAATGGGTCCGCAATTCCGTTCCGCAAACAGAATTGCGGACGTGTGAATGGGGCATAAGGGTCCCTTATCACCGCCAGTTAGTTAGCTACTTGTTAGGTAGTTAGCACCCAGCCCACCGCACCGCAGTCACTGATTTTGGTAGAGATTTTTTCATCCACATTGATCGATGCGAATGAAAAAATCTGTGCCGTTCATTCATTTTTGAAGGATGAACGGAAAAAAAAAATCTCATTACCCATATGCTCAATATAAGGAGACTAGCAGAAACTCCTAATGCTGGCCATACGTGTAATGATTGCGGAGACCCTCAACTGCCATGGCAGTACAAACACCTCAAAAGTGAACCCATTTTAGAAAGAAGACACCCCAAGGTATTCTGTGAGGGGTATGATGAGTTCATGAAAAATTTTATTTCTTGTCACAAGTTAGTGGAATATGAGACTTTGTAAAAAAATAAAAATAAAAACAAAATATCAATTTCCGCTAACTTGTGCCCAAAAAATATTTTTTCTGTGAACTCACCATGACCCTCACGGAATACCTTGGGGTGTCTTATTTCCAAAATGGGGTCACATGTGGGGTATTTATACTGCCCTGGCATTTTAGGGGTCCTAAAGCGTGAGAATCCAAATGCATAAAAATGCCCTCTGAAATCCTAAAGTAACTCATGGGAATTTGGGCCGCTTTGCGCATCTTGGCTGCAAAAAAGTGTCCCTCATGTGGCATCACCGTACTCATAAGAAGTAGGGCAATGAGTTTTGGGGATGTATTTTATATATACCCATACTTTGTGTGAGAAATATCGCTGTAAACGGCAACTTTAAAAAAAATTTATACAAAGTTGTCAATTTACAGAGATGATATTTCTCTGACCCAACATGGGCATATGTAAGAATACACCCCAAAACACATTGCCCTACTTCTCCTGAGTACGGCGGTACCACATGAGTGACACTTTTTTGCAGTCTGGGTGCGCAAAGGGGCCCAAATTCCAACGAGTACCTTTAGGAGTTACAGGGCTGCTCACAATTTAACCCTGCCCAAAATGCCAGAACAGTACAAACACCCCACAAATGACCCCGTTTTGGAAAGAAGACACCCCAAGGTATTCACTGAGGGGCATAGGGAGTCCATGAAAAATTTAACTTTTTGTCACAAGTTAGCGGAAAGGGAGACTTTGTAAGAAAAAACAATAAAAAACCAATTTCCGCTAACTTGTGCCAAAAAAAATCTTCTATGAACTCACCATGCCCCTCACGAAATACCATAGGGTGTCTTCTTTCCAAAATGGGGTCACATGTGGGGTATTTATACTGCCCTGGCATTTTAGGGGCCCTAAAGCATGAGAAGAAAAATGCGTAAAAATGCCCTCCTAAAAGGTACTTATTAGAATTTGGGCCCCTTTGCGCATCTTGGCTGCAAAAAAGTGTCCCACATGTGGTATCGCCGTACTCAGGAGAATTTTTTGGGGTGTATTTTGACATATACCCATGCTGGGTGAGAGAAATATCTCTGTAAATTGACAACTTTTAAAATTTTTTATACAGAAGTTGTCAATTTACAGCGATATTTCTCACCCAAAGCATGGGTATATGTAAAATATTACATCCCAAAACACATTGCCCACATGTCCGGAGTAACGGCGATACCACATGAGTGACACTTTTTGCAGCCTGGGTGCGCAGAAGGGGCCCAAACTCCAACGAGTACCTTTTAGGCTTTACATGGCTGCCTGCACACTCTAGCCCCACCCAAAATGCCAGAACAGCACAAACACCCCACAAATGACCCCATTTTGGAAAGAAGACACCCGGCAAGGTACTCGCTGAGGGGCATAGAGAGTCCATGAAAATTTTACTTTCTGTCACAAGTTAGCGGAATAGTGAGACTTTGTAAAAAAAAACAATAAACAAAATATCAATTTCCGCTAACTTGTGCCCAAAAATATTTTTCTGTGAACTCACCATGACCCTCACGGAATACCTTGGGGTGTCTTCTTTCCAAAATGGGGTCACATGTGGGGTATTTATACTGCCCTGGCATTTTAGGGGTCCTAAAGCGTGAGAATCCAAATGCATAAAAATGCCTCTCTGAAATCCTAAAGTACTCATGGGAATTTAGGCGCTTTGCGATCTTGGCTGCAAAAGTGTCCTCATGTGGCATCACCGTACTCATAGGTAGAGCAATGAGTTTTGGGGATGTATTTTATATATACCATACTTTGTGTGAGAAATATCGCTGTAAACTGGCAACTTTAAAAAAATTTATACAAAGTTGTCAATTTACAGAGATGATATTTCTCTGACCCAACATGGGCATATGTAAGAATACACCCCAAACACATTGCCCTACTTCTCCTGAGTACGGCGGTACCACATGAGTGACACTTTTTGCAGTCTAGGTGCAAAGGGGCCCAAATTCCAACGAGTACCTTTAGGAGTTACAGGGCTGCTCACAATTTAACCTCTGCCCAAAATGCCAGAACAGTACAAACACCCCACAAATGACCCCTGTTTTGAAAGAAGACACCCAAGGTATTCACTGAGGGGCATAGGGAGTCCATGAAAAATTTAACTTTTTGTCACAAGTTAGCGGAAAGGGAGACTTTGTAAGAAAAAACAATAAAAAATCAATTTCCGCTAACTTGTGCCAAAAAAAAATCTTCTATGAACTCACCATGCCCCTCACGAAATACCATAGGGTGTCTTCTTTCCAAAATGGGGTCACATGTGGGGTATTTATACTGCCCTGGCATTTTAGGGGCCCTAAAGCATGAGAAGAAAAATGCGTAAAAATGCCCTCCTAAAAGGTACTTATTAGAATTTGGGCCCCTTTGCGCATCTTGGCTGCAAAAAAGTGTCCCACATGTGGTATCGCCGTACTCAGGAGAATTTTTTGGGGTGTATTTTGACATATACCCATGCTGGGTGAGAGAAATATCTCTGTAAATTGACAACTTTGTATAATTTTTTTTTTTAAAGTTGTGATTTACAGAGATGTTTCTCTCACCCAGCATGGGTATATGTAAGAATACACCCCAAAACACATTGCCCTACTTCTCCTGAGTACGGCGATACCACATGAGTGACACTTTTTTGCAGCCTGGGTGTGCAAAGGGGCCCAAATTCCAACAAGTACCTTTAGGTTTTACAGGGATGCTCACAATTTAGCCCCATCCAAAATGCCAGAACAGTAAACACACCCCACAAGTGACCCCATTTCGGAAAGTAGACACCCCAAGGTATTCACTGAGGGGCATAGTGAGTCCGTGGGAGATTTTATTTTTTTTTTTTTTGCCAGAGATTAGCAGAAATGGAAACTTTATTATTATTTTTTTCCTCAGAAAGTGTCATTTTGCGCTAACTTGTGAAAAAAAATGAAATGATACATGAACTCACCATGCCCCTCCGCGAATACTTTGGGGTGTCTTCTTTCTAAAATGGTGTCATTTAGGGGGTATTTATACTATCCTGGCATTCTAGCACCTGAAGAAACATGACAGGTGCTCAAAAAGTCAGAGCTGCTTCAAAATGCGGAAATTCACTTTTTTGCACTATAGTTTGTAAACGCTATAACTTTTACCCAAACCAATAAATATACACTTATTGGATTTTTTTTTATCAAAGACATGTAGAACAATACATTTAGAGAAAAATGTATATAGAAATGTATTTAAAAAAAAATTACAGCAGTAAGTGAAAAAAGTCATTTTTTTCCAAAAATTTCGGTCATTTTTGATTAATAGCAAAAAAAGTAAAAATGTCAGAACCAAATGAAAGCTCTATTAGTGAGAAGAAAAGGAGGTAAAATTCATTTGGGTGGTAAGTTGTATGACGGAGCAATAAACAGTGAAAGTAGCGTAGTGCAGAATTGTAAAAAGTGGCCTGGTCATTAAGGGTGTTTAAATTAGGGGGGTTGATGTGGTGAAGCACTTTATCTCCACGGAGCACTTACATTCATCTCCTTTTATGAACAGATATACACCACTTTTTCCCCTCACACTAGGTCTTAAAAAATGGGTGTAACATGGGCAGGGAAAAGGGGGGGGGGGCTGGCCAGCCCATCTCATTTATCTATTTCTACGCCTAGTTTAGGCATAGAAAATAGTCTAAATCCACACCAGCAAGGGAGCTGACATAGATTGAGATAAGTGTAAAGTCCACCTAAATAATCTAGAAGCAGGCGCCTCTACATAACTTAGCTGGATCAACCACCAGCGCAAGAGGGATGAAGATCGGCGTCTAAATCTCCAGTTTTCATAAATGTCCAATTTAAATGACAAAAATATGTGGTCTCAAAAGGCAGGAAATGCTCAACCCCAAATGCAGTTGTGCATTTATGCTCAGGGGAGCAGATACTGCGCTTGTGGTCAGTTGCTAAGGGCGATCCCCCAGCAAAAAATGCATACTGTGGAGAATGCCCGCAGCAGACCACAAGTGCCACAGAGACATGCGAACAGAACCAAAAGGTTTATAATTTGAATGACAAATGCATTTACTGTGTATTGCTCTGTACATTAGTAGCTGTGAAGGTATGATATGTGTATGATATGCCTGATATGTGGCAGGAGCTGAGTGGAGAAGTCAGAAGTCAGCATAGAGATCCCTCCATCGCCAGGGTGTCTCATGAGGAGAGAGATTCTGTGTTCTGTATGCACTAAGGCAAAATATACATAGTGTGTAGTGAGGAAGGAAATACTGTGACCTCATAGTGCCTCGGCAGATTGTGCGGAACTACACAATAATGAGTAATGCTGTGTATGTTCCATTAAGCAGTGACTTCTAAGGAAACTTTCTCGTCAAAGGAAACTTCAACCAGAGTGTCAATGCCAAGGTAAGTTGGGTGCATCAAAATTAGTGCATTATTTTAACTTGACTGAATAAAAAGAGTTTTTAACGAGGATGAGTGCTGGACAAAACAATTTGGATGGCCAAACCAGATATATTGCCTATGCCGCTCATCACTACTAATTTCAGGTACAAGGTACAGGTCCTCCAAATGGACAGCCACTATTTGATACACTTAGTAATCTTTGGCTTGCAGATAGATATCATTTTGTAAAACACACTGAGTGGACTGAGTGGTTAAATCACATGCTCATATTCCCATTAATAGTCTACAAAATCAAATCAAATGAAGGCACCACTCAAATGAATGCAAATCAGAGTAATAAACTTACTCTAGTGATGTAATGTTTTGACTGTAGCCTTTTTAACACATGCCTGAAAGATTCTAGAACAGGTACCAGCAATCTCCGGCACTCCAGCTGTTCAGAAACTACAACTCCCAGAATGCTTCAGTCACTTATGTGGGTGTTAGAAGAACATCTGAGCATGTTTGCATGCAGATTCACAGGCATTCAAGTTTGCATTTACAGCAGCTGAGTGCTGGGGGTTGCTGATCGCGGTTTTAGGTGAAGCTGAAAACTTGTATCGCTGGATTCAAAGTATCCCTTTGCATTTATTTCTGTGATGCCTACATTACTTCTTCTATTCTGTAAAATCATTTTTTATGTCAGCCAGTTTAATATTTACTTTCTGTGAAAGTTTAATTTCTGTGAGATGTTTTCCTTTTTTGAATCTCTTCTTATGTTGCTGAAAGTTACTGCAAAACAGCAAAATGTTTCGGAAAATGTATGGCTAACTAGTAATGGAAAGGAAAAAAAAAACTAAATTTTACTTTTACCACCTGTTAATTATGCCAAATCAAATAAAATTCGTATCTGCATTTGACCTTTTCTATAGTGTAGTGGAATAAGTATAATACAGCTGAAACTCGAAAAATTAGAATATCGTGCAAAAGTTAATTTATTTCAGTAATGAAACTTAAAAGGAGTTGCATTAATGCAACTTAAAATTAGAATATTGTTAAAAGGTTTAATATTCTATGCTCAAAGTGTCACACTCTAGTCAGCTAGTTAATCCATACCCCCTGACCAAAGGCTACCTGAGATTGTGACTTTGGGGTTTTCATAAGCTGTAAGCCATAACCATCCAAATGATAACAAATAAAGGCTTGAAATATCTCGCTTTGCATGTAATGAGTTTCTCATATATTAGTTTCACCTTTTAAGTTGCATTACTGAAATAAAGGAACTTTGCACAATATTCTAATTTTTCGAATTTAACCTGTACACTTAATATAATGACATATATTTTGTATGGATCATAAATTAGCCATAACCTAGCCATTTTCTACAAAAAGGCCATAACAAATAATTACTTGTGTTTAGTTGAAAATTGCAAATTTAATAAGTTACTAAAAAAATGGCCAGTTTCCAGAGAATTTATTTTTATTTTTATATTTTTTCAGATTTGTTGAAAACCATTAACAGTTACATAGAGTTTAATGCATAGATTAATATAGTGTATATTTATATATGTAATAAATACTGCCATAACCCGGGGCATAGCTACAGAGGTGAGGAGTGAGCAATCACATTCGGCCTTTGGTGTCTTAGAAGGCCCAAAATCCTCTCTGCTACAAAAAAAGACATCAGCCTTTTAAATTGTGGCTTGGGAGCTTCATGCTACCCATCTGATCATAGCCCTAAAGTTATGGTTTATTAGTGGCAACGTAGTCTAGATTTATACATATATGAAGAATTTGTTATTTTGCATACTTGAAAGGGGTTGCCGCACAAAAAATATTCTGCAGGTTACAAACCAGAGCTTGAATCTGAATACTTTTTAAAAAAATGTAGAAAAATCCACTGAGCTGTTCAAAAAAGTTATCTGTATAGCGCCACCTGCTGTTAGTTCTATTTCTTATTTCTCTGTCCACCGCACAGATGTGGATGCACATGCTCAGTTCCAACTGCCTCCTGAGCTGTGATAGGGAAAGAGCTGCAGCAGAATGGACACGTCCCCTGAGCTGCAGCAGAACGGCTATACCCCCAGAGCTGAGCTGCCAGCTTGAAATCATTTTAGCAGAACAATTCGGACAATGAATTGAGATATCTATGAATCCATGTGAGTTACAGGGCTGGTTCTAGTTAGTTATAAAGAAACTGTCAAGTACTAAATGATGTCTGATTTTCATGTTCCACGCTAATCGTGGGATAACCCCTTTAATGAAGCGACATTTATATATGTTCGCTTTTTTCTTTGCTAGTCACTACTTACAGTATGTGACATTAGGACAATAGAGAAAAGCTTATAAAAAAACACATGCAATTAGGACTTTTCAAGGAAGTGCAGCCTACAATTCCACACATTGTTACATCATCATTAGTGATGATCGAAGCAAGCTTTGGACAATACATCCGAAATCGCTTTGTTCAAAACTTCAGAATAATATTGTACGGAGATCTGTCTCCGTACAGTATTAAAATTAGAGATGAGAGAATCGAAGTTGACTAACTGGAATTCGATCCGAATTTCAGGAAAGATTTGATTTGCACTGAAGCCGAATTTTCTCACTCTTTGTGGTATCGAATCACATTTTTTCCTAAAATGGCTGCTGCACGTGTGAGGACATGGAGAAAGGAACTCTGGGAAGGCGGGATCACCCATATTGCCATGCATGCAGTTAATCAGCAGCCAGCGCTGTGATGTCACAGCCCTATAAATAGCGGCAGCCATCTAAAATTCTGACATTTACCAGAGTACTTATTGTAGGGAGAGATGTGCCTGCAGGCGATGGGGACAGTTATAGGAAAGACTGGATTGTGGTGAAAAAACGATTTATAAGTGCAGGGAAAGGATAGGGAGGAATCGTTCCACAGCATTCGGAGGTTACAAACTGGGTAATAGGAACAATCCTATTACACCTTGGTGCACTGACTGGGGATCCCAATTGCCATTATACAGCTCTGTCATTCTAGCAAACCGTTCTTGTTATTGGGGTGCAAGTGCTGTTTGATACAGCTATTAACAGGGATTATTACAAGGAAATATTTCTACAGTATGTCTTATTTGCCCTTGTGTGGTGCAGTTATATGTTGTAAAGCCCTTTTTGTCGTGTGTTAGTGACAAAAGAAAAATATATTTGCCCTTGTGCGGTGCAGTGATATATTCTAAAGCCCCGTTTGCCCTGTATTAGTTGCGAAAAAAATATATATTCACCGTTCATCGTTGCACTTATCTGTTGAAAAGCCTTTTGTGTTGTGGAAAAGTGGAAAAAAATTAGGGCCCAATTGCCATCCTGCGGTGCAGTGATATATTCTAAATCCCCGTTTGCCGTGTTAGTGGCGAATTAAAAATATATTCGCTGTTCAGCAGTGCAGTTATATGTGGTAAAGCCCTTTTTGCTGTATGGACCGAATTACGTAGTGGTGACATTTTTTATGCGAAACAGCCTTTATGGGGGAAATTGATTATGGTTGATTGTTGACTTTCTTCTGTATGAACCTTATTCCGTCAACTAGCCATTATTTGGTGAAATTTTTTTGTGAAAAAGCCTTTATGGGGGAAATTGTTGGCTGATTGTTGACTTTCTTCTGTATGAACATTATTCCATCGACTAGCCATTCTCAGCCTTTATGGGGAAAATTGATGGGTTGTTGTTGACTTTCTTCTGTATGAATATTATTACATCGACTAGCCATTCTTTTGTGAAATTCTTTTGTTAAACAGCCTTTATGGGCAAAATTGATGGGAGGTTGTTGACTTTCTTCTGTTTGAACATTATTCCATCAACTAGCCATTCTTTTGTGAAATTTGTTTGTGACACAGCCTTTTTTGGGAAGATTGGTACGTAGCTATAACTATGGTCAATGACAATACATGTCCTTTATGGCCCACTGGGTGAATGTGGTGCCTGCATAGCCACTCCAGCAAGTTGTCCGCTTCCGCCTCCACGTTGCCACGACGTTGGTCCTGTGACAATGTCCGCCTCTGCCTCCCCATCCTTCTCCCTATCCTCAGCCTCCACTGCAGGGACAATTCACAGGGGCCCTCCAGCGTACCACATGTGCAGGGCACGGCGGTGTCACTCTATTCTGCACTTCGTTTGACTGGGTGAATGGAGTCACACAGGGGAGAAACTACTCTGTCTCCTTAGTCAAGAAATCGAATCCTGGCTTTCTCCGCGACAACTCAAAATCGGAACCATGGTGACCAACAATGGGAAAAACATGGTGTCAGAGCTGCGTCAAGGAGGGCTGAGCCATGCGCCCTGCATGGCACATGTGTTCAATCTGGTTGTCAAGCGGGTCCTGAAGTCTTGCACCCATTTGCAAGACATCCTAAAAATGGCCAGAAAACTTTGCATGCACTTCAGCCACTCATACAGTGCAAAGCACACCTCCTTGAGCTGCAGTGGCAGAACGGCATCCCCCAACATAGGCTGATATGCGACGTTTCCACCCGTTGGAATTCCACCGTACATATGTTGGACCAACTATATGAACAAAGAAAGGCCATAAATGATTTCTTGATAATCCAAGAGTACTGGAGTAGTCCCCTGTGTAAATTCGATGTCAGCTAGTGCAGCTCATGCCATTTGCTCATGCAGTTTGAGGATGCCACGTAATTTGTCAGTCGCCAGGACTAGGGGATAAACAACATCATTTCACTGCATGATGTCCTGGAACAAATGCTGGTAAATCTGTCTGGTCAGGGGACTGGAGACTTGGAGCCTACATCTCACGGCCACGTGAGCCCTGTGGGGGCTGAACTGGAGGAGTAGGAGGAGGAGGACATTGGAGCACAAGCAATGTGTAGAGAAATGGGTGGTTTTTATACACAGGTGACAGGAGGAGCAGGACCATCCAGAGTAGCTACTGGGCAATGAGGAAGATGAGGCAGAGGACCCAGACAGACCGTAGCAGTATGCAGTGGAGATGGATGCAGGGAGTACCTCTGAGTCACTTGCAAAAATGGTCCAATGCATCCTTACTTGCGTAGTGACAGCCGAATTGTCACCATTTGGCTTAGGGATGACTTCTGGCTCTCCACCTTGTTGGACCGTCGCTACCAGTTCAAAATGGGGGCCTTTTTTATATCTGCTGAGATGGAGGACAAATTAAACTTCTATAGAGCTACCCCATGTAGTCAGTTGGCTGCTGCCTATCTGCACCATCATTCATCCTCTCGCAGGTCCGACCCTCTGCGCTCACGGTCCACTGCCATGGCTGCTGGGGTTAGGTGGCGGGAGCAGTACCAGCTCTATCAGCAGCAACTTGAGTCTAGAGTCACTGATGAGCAGCTTTCTTCACCCGCCTAGTGAAGAAACTACTCACCAGCAGCAGCAGCTAGACCTGGAGCAGGACCTGAACCAGCAGGTGGTGGCATACTTGGACAGCACCTTACCACCCCACATTGAAGATCCCCTGGACTACTGGGCAGCCAAACTGTATTTGTGGCCACAACTAACAGAGTTTGTCCTAAAAAGCTGTCCTGCCCATCCAGTAGTGTGGCATCAGAGTGGGTGTTTAGTGCGGCGCGGGCCATAGTTACCCCAAGAAGAACTCGCCTGTCCACCTAAAATGTGGAGAGACTGACCTTTGTCAAGATGAATCAGGTGTGGATCAGCCAGAATTTACACACACCAATGCCTGATGCATCAGACAAAAGAAATCGGTTTCTTCTGGCTACATGCCTCAGCTACTATTCTGATGCTGCCACCCACCTGATGCCACACATCTGATGCCAAGTGTTTCTTCATACAACCATCATCTTCAGCAGGTACTGTTATTGCCACCCACATCTACACTCTTTCGTCGTGCCACTCTGTGGCCTCCTGATGTTGCTGCTGCCAGCTCCACACTCTGTGATTGTGCCACCTTGTGGCCTCCTCATGATGCTGCTGCCGCCACCTCCACACTCTGTCATTGTGCCACTCTGTGGTCTCCTGATGCTGCCACTTCTAAACTCTGTCATTGTGCCACTATGTGGTCTCCTGATGCTGCTGCCACCTCCACAATCTCTCTTCGTTGTGCTACTCTGTGGCCTCCTCACGCTGCTTCCACCTCACCGCTATGTCATAGGACCACTCTGTGGACTTTTTATGCTGTTTTCGCCCTCCCTACTTCATGACTGAGCCACTATTTTGCCTTTTTGGCTTGGATGACATCATCTTTTATTTGACCCTTTTTCTGATATGTCAGAAGGAAGGAAAAATGAGATGCACAACAAATCCCGTCTGTGTAGCAGCTGTAAGGCCTCCATGGTTCCATAAGAATTGGCTTGTGATTTGGTAGCCTAAAGCAGGAGTGGGTACAAAACACAGAAGACATAAAAATATTCCATTCATGTGTCATCTTTGTTTTGGATCCAATCTGTTTTTTTGGGCGGTTATTGTTCTGACCGATCAGAGGAAGGGAAAACTTAGACCTTCCGTTTTTTGCATTCCGTATCCGTATCTCTCGACACATTTTGTCAAAATTTAATCAGCAGCACTTTGGATTCAGATGCAACTCAAATTTTTTACAAAATTAGGTCGAATTCAATTTGTTTAGAATCGATTCGTCCATCTCTATTCATAACCTCTCTTATGCCACTGAACAGATTCAAAAGGCTAGACTCTAAAAAATTCCCTACATTTCTAGTATCTATGATGACAAGTATTATATAAAACTCCCAGAATTCACGAGTGCATTGCTCTTTGAAAACATTTTTACAAGAACATTTAAAAAAAAATTTTGGCTATTGTGTTACACAATTATATTTTAGAAATACATTTCCACAACTATTGTATTAAGAAGAGTGAATTATTGACGTATTACAATGAGGATGGCCAGAATTTCCCTGTTGGTTAGCTGATGAGCTGTGGCCATGGCCATGCTATTAACCGGGGGGTAGATCATTACAATAATCGCATTGTACGGGATGTTATTCATCAATCTATCATAACATATCACTTGTATTTTGTGAATGGCACATTCAAAGGTTCATTCTCTGTTGTTGCAAATATTAGCATAATTGTTCATACAAATAACCAAAAGAATACAATGGCCACAGAAAACCTCTACAAATTGGTTTATCAACCCCTCGAGGCATTCTATATCATCCGTAATATTTATTCAGCTGATCTCAGCAATGCAAATTCTAGAACATTACTGTTTCTATATTTAAATTCAAACAAACGCAGCATCATGTCCTAAGATTACTCTGCTTGGTATTCATATTCAGTCAAGTACAATAGTACCAGGTTACAAACTAGCAGTGGGATTTTAGTTAACTCTATTATTGTAAGTAATCCCTATAAAATATTGTAGGATATGTTTACTAGGTAAACCTTTAAATATAGTTTCTTAAAGTGATCTGGTGATCATGAGTGATGCTAGGATGTGCCATTAAATACTAATTATGGGGTCAGACTTGCCATGCCCACCATGATCCACGGAAGAAAGAAGCTCTAGTTAAGTGCTGCTGCTTTTTCACTCTATTCCCCTGCACAGTGCCAACCCTAACCTCCTACTGGGCAAGAGGAATCTGCAGTTCCCTACACATCTGGTGGTTAGGAGCACTGCCTTACTAGGAATTGATTTGTTGGAGGGAGGCAAACTGGACAGTTTCCTAGAGCTCCCATGCCCAAAGGGGTCATCTGGGGACTGGGAGCACCAGACTTTTAGCTTGGTGCCATGTATTGAGGAAGTGCCCCTTTTAACTTTATTGGCATGACATTACACCTATCTGCACCCATGGCAGAGCAGGTAGCTATAGATTCCCTGTCCCCACTACATTCCCTATGCCAGTGGTGTAGTATGCACTGTTACAGACAATACCATTCACTCTCTTCAAGGCAGCACACTGTGTGCATCCCACCATTGCCATTCAGGTGGAACATGCACTGTATGAATATTGGCTAAAGGCGATGGCCACTGCTGGCCCACACCATTATATGGCCTATGAGAGCCCGGGTATGCCTGCACTGATAAGCCATCTGAGCGCACACGCATCTGGCTCTCTCACCGCTCCAGTGCAGCCAGCTGCTGCGGGTACAAAGACTTCTGACAAATGAGAGCTGTTTGCTATAATAGCCATTCAGGCGGTTGCCCTGGGAGAGGTGATGTGAGACCTGAAGGGGCAGCAAGAGTTGAGAGGTCTGTACTTGTCAACAGGTGAGGCAGCAGTTTGTCACAGTAATGTTATAGATGTCATTACACTGCAGAGTAGGGTACTGTGTACAGTAGGTGCAGGAATGTTGGAAGATGCAGTCCACAATCTTTGAGCACTGCTCAATGAGCATAGTGGTCCTGCCGCCCTGCATCAATGTTTTTGTTGTTGTTAAGGGGGAATTTTAGTGATGGTTGTGGAGGGGGGGGGGGCTACATGATAAGTATTAGAGTAAGGATGACTGGGGGCTGCTTGGGGTCCAGATAGGGAGTGAGACTGGCTTTATAATGGAGGATTATTACTGTGGGGGGCCTTAATAGAGTTGGCAAACAGGATCATGGGATTTTTATTTTGTTTATTACTACTCAGAGAGTAGAAGCCAACTACATTCAGGTCTCCAAAGTAAAAATCCTCGATATTAACTTCACAGCAACCAACTGAGCATTGTCCATGTAATGCAGATTACAAACGATTGCAAAGGAAGGACACACGGACCAAAGGCCATCTTCATGCATAAGCCACTGACCATTTTTTGGATAAGCCATTGACCATCATTGATGTCATCACAGACACTGACATGTCAATAAGGCCTTACTCTATAGAAAGGTCGTGACTGATTCCGATAAAAAAAAAAAAATAGGAGTAGAAAAAAAATCTGATAACTAACACAGATAAAGCAAATGATTACATATAAAGTAAAGGAAATGCCACTTCCCTACAATACAGGACACTTTGGTCTGCGACCAAGAACACTGCAAGATCATGCATTGGACATCCCCGTCCCAACACAGGCGGCACAATTATGTCACTACATCGTTCCACTTATGCCAGACTGCAGATCTCAGAGGCCGGAAGGGGCCTCGGTCACTTCACTTAATGGGGATTAGGGTAAGGCAAGTATAAGATTTAATGTTTTGTGGGGATAAACGAGAAAATATTAATTAAAGGGAGCTGTACTCAAAGTATTAGGGGGCTAATAAAAGCTTTAAAGGGGGCACTAAAACTATGAGGAGCACTATAATCTATAAAGGAGCAATAGAACCAAAGAAGAGGCACTATAACTGTCTATTTTCTAAATTTTCCAGAATTGAAAAAAATAACCATAAAATTTTACATTATTATTCTCCAATGCAAAACACTTCTGGCCCAGAAATATGGTTTGTTAGAACTTTATCCTTTTTTTTTTAAATGTTCAAGTTTGAGGACTTTGAAGATCATTCTAAAACCTGAATCTTTTGTTTCTTGAAGACCATCTAGGTTGACTTTGAAGTATGTTTTTCTTTCAGCTTTAGATTCTTTACTGACTATAGCCTTAAGATTGGCTGATATTTATTTAAATTGATTGTCCCTTGGTCTGCAAGTATACCAGTGCTGCTTGACACTGCTGTGGCCAGGGACTGGTTGCCACAATTACAAAGACTAGCAGGGGACCATAGAACTGTCAGCGTAGGTGCAGCAGAGCATTTAAAATGCAGGCAAATTATGTGTAATTTAGATCCATATAAAACACTATCAATTTTTTGGGCAATTTAATCTACTGTAAATATACTTCTCATGACTGTAGCTAAAGAGTTCGATATTTATTTTATCAGACCACAGTACTTTTTTATGGCTGATCTTGGTATTGTATTTTCTTTTAATCACTATTACATGAAAAGCATGTTTGAGCATGGAACACTACAGCAATGCAACACTATTCATATAGCAGCCAAATTCTCTTACAGGTCCCTGGCGGCGATGTGGGATTTTTGCATATTTGACCAGTGTACAAATGGTTCTACCAGTGATTTCTTCAGATCTTGTTTTTTCTTCACCAGATTCCCATAACTTCCATGTTTCATATCAATTAAAGTATCCTATCCCTGTTGAGCATCCTTATATGCATGAAAAGTAGCAAAATGTATTATTTTTTTGTTCATCAACACTTGCCTTAAAAGACTTTAATACTGATGACCTATCCTCAGGATATGATATCAGTACAGTTTATGATTGTGAGGGTCCCATACCCAGGACCCCCGCTGATCAGCTGTTTGAGAAGGCACCAGCGCTGTGAGCGCAACGGCCTTCTCGCAGCTTACCAAGCACAGCACCGTACATTGTATAGCTGTTGTGCTTGGTATCGAGCTCAGCCCTGTTCACTTCCATGGGGCTGAGCTGCTCCTAGGTCATGCGACAAATGAACTTGTTATCACTGGCCTAGGAAAAGCTGAGAAAAGGCTGCGGCACTACTGCGGGTGCTGCTGCCTTCTAAAACAGCTGATCAGCTTGGGTTCCATGTGTTGGACCCCCACCGCTTAGATACTGATGACCTATCCTGAGATAGGTCATTAGTATTAAAGTCTTGAAAAAGCCCATTAATTAATTGAAACCGCAGTAGAAGGCTAGAATAAGGGTCAGTACAGCACTAATACTATCAATCCTGCAATTCCATGGGACCTTTGGATCAATGAGAGAGGTGATGTGATGGTCTGTGAAAGTAAGCTTAGAAGAGGTGACGCGTGAAGTGCCTTTTAACCACGGGAGTACTGTTAGTTAAAGCACTGGAGGAGAAATCGTGTGCTATATGTACCCAAGATTTGAAAGTGTCAGTGCGCATCATGTCCAGGACCCGGGCGTAGGACGGGTCAAAATTAGCTAGTTAATCCGTGGTCTACCAGGTGACCATACAAATTGCGTGAAGCTTTGGCGTATTTGGGACCAGAATACGGCTTGGATACGGAAGGGGATGGTCTGCAGGAGATAGAGTAATTTTGGTAACAGGGTCATCTTCAATATACTAATTCTACCGAACGTGGAGAAATCCCGTCAGCGCCAGGCCTTCAAGTCCCTCTGGAATTGCTGGAGAAGAGGGGTGATATTTACTTTATAGAGCCATGACAGGTCAGCTGCGAATTTGTATACCTAGGTATGTATTCCCATTCGGTGACCAGGCAAAGGGGAAAGAGGTTTTGAGAAAAGAAACCAAAGTGGTGGGTAGGAAGATGTTTAGGGCCTCAGACTTAGTCATGTTGATTTTGAAATTGGTCCAGTCACCAAAGCTGGAAATCTCACAGAGCAAGGATGGCAGGGAAATGTGGGGATTGGTTGAATAGAGCAGGAGGTCATCCGCAAAGGCTGCACATTTGTATTTGTGGTCTGACCACAGAATAGTGCATATTTCTGTAGAATCCAGTAACGAAAGGGCCGATTGTTGAAGTAAAATATAATCTATGCAGCTATAAGAGGAGTGAGCGGCAGAGTAGAAAGTATAGTCCTTGTCTGCCGGGTGTTAGAGGCACCATGAGTCATATCATTGTAGTTGGAGTAGTGCTCTTTTGACTTTTTTAATGGTCGAAAAGGGGAGAGAAGTGCATCCAGTTGAATTATCAAGCGTGGGGTCTAGGGTTAGATTAAAATCGCCGCAGAATACAACCGTTCCACGAATAAGGGGTAATGCCGTACCGACTATGCCTAGGATAAAAGAGGCCTGATTCTGATTGGGGGCATAAACGTTAAGAAATGTAAATTTACGGCCGCCAATCAAAAGCGTAAGGATCAGGTACCTAGCTCCAGGATCGGCAGTACAACTCAACACATGATGAGGCAAGGATTTATAGATCGCTATGGCGACTCCTTTTCTTTTGTTTACCGGTTATTTGCAAGGTGCCAAGTGGTGTAGTGCCGATGACGGATGCCAGGGGCACCATCCTCTTTGAAGTGTGTTTCCTGAAAACAAACAATGTGTACCTTCTGACGGTAAAAGTGGGTATTAAGGCCCTTCGCAATAAAGGATGCTATTTTGAGTGATGTCATCACTGTGGGGGGGTAAGAACACAAGGAACAAGGGGGTGGGAGAACAAATAGAGAACTAGAAAAAAATAAAAGAGAAAACAACCACAAGTAGAGGGAGAAAAGAGGATGTGGATGACTAGTGTGACTAAAAGGTCTGTAGAGACAGTCACCAGGGTCTAGACAGCTCCGGGGTAGTGTCTGGAACTATTGGGGGAAAGTAACAGCCAGAGAAGAGCAGGCCCGCTACATTCCCTATCAAGGTAAATTGTCAGGTCTGTTACCACCAATTGCTAAAAGGGAGCAGAAGAAGCCAAGAGATGTAAGGCAAGAAAAGAAGAAGCGCTGCAGCGGCTACAGAGCATCAGTCTCGATTAGGAGCAGCAGGCAGTCTCTCAGGTGATGTAGTTAATTTGAGATCCTCGTCGGGGACCAGCCGATTGTCGCCGTCGTCACCCATGGGGGGTTGACTTGCTCAGACCAGGAGTCTCGGTGCTGGCGTCTGTGGTGGGCAAGGCTGTTTCAACGTCGTTGGAGCTGGTGGTGAGATGGAAGTCCAGTGGCCTAGCTCGACGGGCTGCAGGTCCAGTTTTTGCAGAAAGTATGGTTAGTCCAAGGAATGACGAGAGCGGCAATATGACCTTTGTGGCCAGCAAATAGGGCGAATGGGTAACCCCAGCGATAAGGAATTTCACGGTTCTTGTGAAGGTCCAATAGTGGACGTAGGGCAGCTCATTGAGACAGGGTGCAGCGTGAAAGTTCCTGTACTAACATATTGGGGGCCCCTCTATGAGACATGGGAGAGGATTGTCGAGCTATGTTTAAGATTTGCTCTTTAATGACGTTGAAGTGAATTCTGCAAATAACATCTCTTGGTTTGGCGCCATCAGGATTAGGAGACCTAAGAGCTCTATGTGCTCTATCAATCTCTATGTGGGAGTTTGGCGGGGGTCCTAGGATTCCATTAAATATTCTCACGATCGTGGGTAGAAGATCCACTGTCGTTATTGATTCCGGAAGACCTCCGATCTTTATATTGTTATGGCGACTGTGGTTTTCTATGTCGTCTAGATGTTGTTGTAGGGCGTAAAGTTGAACGTCGTAAGATTGGTCCTTTACTTGTAGAGCTTGAACAGTGGCGGCCAGGTTTGCATGGTCTTGTGTAGCAGAATTAATTCTGGTGTCGAGTACAGCCAGCTCAGAGCAGACCTGGGAAAATTCCGTAGATACTGCCAGGATACTGCAAGGTAGCGAAGCTGGACAGGTCTGCTTTAGAAGGTAGAGAGCATAAGAGAGTACGCAAGTCCGCCATGGTTGGCGGTCTAGAATCCTCATCTAACAGTTCTGCAGAGGGTGGAAGTCCCATACAGGGTGCAGAGAGAGTCCCTGAAGGGGCTGGGCTGCAGTGTCAGTCGTGCCCTTGGATCCGAGAGAAAGTGTTCCAGAGGTCTGTTAATGGGAGTCGTCCCATGAAGATCCAGTGGACCTGTGTGGTGATGCCCCCAGAGAGGGTCCGGAGAGTGAGAAGGGGGGCGAAGCATATGAAGCACAGGTCGAGTGGGGGAGCCATGACCTGAGGGCCGTCCCTGGAGATGGAGATTTTGGTGTGGCAATAGCTGGTTACAGTAGGGATCCTGAAGTGTGCCTAAATTGTTTGGCATGGCGGGCGCTATGGGCGAGTGCCCACTGAGCCAGAAGGGGTTAACTGGGAGTCCTGGAGCAAGATTCATTAAAGTGGCAGGGCAGGTAGTTGTTGGAGCTGCAGCCTGTGAGGAGGGTGATGAGCCTCCAGGACTGACCTGGTGTGCAGAGGCAATGGTGCTGCAGGAGAGAGCAGAGGTTCCAGCAGGTGGATGGCGGCAGGATCGGTGTTCACATGTGGGGAGAGCAATACAGGAGTAGTCCGGAGGGTCCGATCTGGGCTGTGGAGTCGCGCCTGTAGGTCAGCGGAAGCAGGAATAGAGGGCACCGACGCTGAACGGCACCTGCCGGAATGTGAGGCAGGGCTCCCAGGTGTCTCTTGCCGCGCTTCTGAAGATCGCATGGCCCGGGCGCCGGCGCATGGCGCAGCCATGAGGAGCGGAGCCTGGTGAAGCGGATTGCAGCGTGAAGAAGCTGGGTATGTCACCTTGAGAGGACGTCAGGGGAATCGGTGGTTGGTCTCTGTAACAGATTGACCTTGTTATATTAATTTATGTTCGGCTGTCTGTACACACACCCCCCCCCCGTTCATTTATTGCTCACCCTGTGGCCATTATTGTTGCAGGGTATGTAAATGTATTGTCTGTGCCTCTTCCCTTTTCCTGTCCCATTGTTTCCCAAGAGCCGGGCGGTGGCCAAGGGACCCTGCAAGACCTGTTTAAACTAGCTGCTTTGTCCCTCCTAGACCTCCTATCGGCCCTTGCTATTGTCTCACCCCCCCCCACCCTTCCTTGTATTATAGTAATCTATGTACTATTGTATGTAAATGAGGCTGTTGGAGGTTTTAAACGTGTGTGCCATTGCTAGGAAAGTCAGTTGACTCCCAAAACTGTGTGTTGTCCAGTTACTAGGGGAATTTTGACCTGCTCTTTCAGCTACAAGGGGATTTAAGCGGAGATTTTGATGCTATCTCTTGGAGCTCTGCAACAGTTTACTAGTGTTGAGCGAACAGTTCGAGCATAGTTCGGGTTCGTACCGAATTTTGGGATGTTCGGGACACAGACCCGAACATTTTCAAAAAAGTTCGGATTTGGGTCCGTTGTTCGCCGATTTCTTCCCGCCTTCTGATGGGCTGCACAGCAGCCAATCAGCTAGCGTTTTACTTCTTGCCCTAAGAAGCCATCACAGCCATGCCTGCTAATGGCATGGCTGTGAATGGCCAAGTGCAGCATGTGACCCAGCCTCTATTTAAGCTGGAGTCACAAAGCGCCGCACGTCACACTGCTCTGATTAGTGTAGGGAGAGGACGCAGCTTCTGTGAGGGCAAGATTAGGCAGGGAAAAGTCAGCAAAAGCACCAAATGAAGTGATCGATCTACAGCTGTAAATCATTTAACTTCTGCTAGTTAATTGCTTACTGGTTTTTAGGCTGCACAGAGCGTTTTTCTGTCACATTTTTCTGGGGTGATCGGCGGCCATTTTGTGACTTGTGGTGCACCAGCACAAGCTGCCACCAGATCCATCAATCCATCAATACTAGAGTTTTTTTTTTTGCTATATCCTACATCAGGGGCTTGGCTGTGCTTATTGTCACCCCTAGAAACTCAGGATAGAAATTTCTATATTTTATTAAGGGGTTAAATTTAATTGCCAAAATAGCAATCCTCTAAATCTGGTGTTCCAGCTGTGGCTAGCCAAGTGTAATACTGTCTGCTGTCTGGCAAAGGATAGATTATTTTCTGTGGTGAAATTCAATTGCCAGAATAGCAATCTCTTAAATCTGGTGTCCCAGCAGTGGCTGGCAAAGTATAATAGTGTCCGGCAAAGGATATGATTTTTTCTGGGGTGAAATTCAATTGCCAAAATAGCAATGCCATAAATCAGTTGTTTCAGCTGTGGCTGGCCAAGTTTATTAGTGTACGGCAAAGGATATTTTTTTTTTCTGGGGTGAAATTCAATTGCCAAAATAGCAATACCCTGAATCTAGTGTTCCAGCTGTGACTGGACAATTTCCCTAGTGTCCGTCAAAGGATATATTATTTTCTGAGGTGAAAGTCAGTAGTAAAAATAGAAATACAGTAAATCTGGTGTCCCAGCAGTGGCTGGCCAAGTTTAATAGTGTACGGCAAAGAATGTATTTTGTTCTGGAGTGACATTGAATTGCCAAAATAGTAATACCGTAAATCATTGGTTTCTGCTGTGGCTGTCCAAGTCTAATAGTGTCCTGCAAAGGATATATTTTGTTCTGGGGTGAAATTCAATTGCCAAAATAGCAATACCATAAATCAGTGGTTTCAGCTGTGGCTTGCCAAGTTTAATAGTGTTCCGCAAAGGATATCGTTTTTTTCTGGGGTGAAATTCAAAAGCCAAAATAGCAATACCGTAAATCTGGTGTCCCAGCAGTGGCTGGCCAAGTTTAATAGTGTGTGGCAAAGGATATATTTTGTTCTGGGGTGAAATTCAATTGCCAAAATAGCAATACCATAAATCAGTGGTTTCAGCTGTGGCTGGCCAAGTTTAATAGTGTCCGGCAAAGGATATATTATTTTCTGCGGTGAAATTCAGTTGCAAAAATAGAAATACAGTAAAACTGCTGTTCCAGCTGTTGCAGGCTTCGTTTAAATCTGTCCGTAAAAGGGTATATTATTTTCTGGGGTGGAAGTCAGTAGCAAAAATAGAAATACAGTAAATCTGCTGTCCCAGCAGTGGCTGGCCAAGTTTAATAGTGTACGGCAAAGGATATATTTTTTCTGGGGTGAAATTTAATTGCCAAAATAGCAATACCCTGAATCTGGTGTTCCAGCTGTTGCAGGCCTAGTTTAAATCTGTCCGTAAAAGGGTATATTTTTTTCTGGGGTGAAATTCAGTTGCCAAAATAGAAATACAGTAAATCTGGTATTCCAGCTGTGACTGGACAAGTTTAATAGTATCCGTCAAAGGATATATATTTTTTCTGGGGTGAAATTCACTTGCCAATATAGCAATACCCTGAATCCGGTGCTCCAGCTGCTGCAGGCCAAGTGTTAATCTGTCCGTAAAAGGGTATATTACACTCAAGGTGTATATGCAAGTGCTGAGAGGGTCATCCTCAATAACTTAACACGCTACCGTGCATCTCCAATTGTATTTCTGTCCGTTAAAGGGTATATTACACAAAGTGTTAAAATACAATTGCTGAAGGCATAATCCTACATATTTTTTCACACTCTACTGTGCATCTCCATGTGTAAATCTGTCCATAAAAGGATAACTTTCATCCAGGGCCTAAATACTAGGCCTACAATTGATATTCCCCTAAATCAGTGGTTACTGCTGTGCCTGGACTAGTGTAATATGGCACATAAATAAATAGGCAGATAGTGTTAGGTGCCTGTAAAAAAGGCCTGATTTTGAAATCAAAACATTGGGCCAAATATTTTTTTTCTTACAGTGGTGCTTGGTGAATGGTAACAATGAGGAAAACATCTAGTAAGGGACGCGGACGCGGCCGTGGTGGTGTTAGTGGTCCCTCTGGTGGTGGGAGAGGACGTGGCCATTCTGCCACAGCCACACGTCTTAGTGAACCAACTACCTCAGGTTCCAGTACCCGCCAGAATTTACAGTGAAATTTGGTGGGGCCCAAAGCTGTTCTAAGGATAGTAAGGCCTGAGCAGGTACAGGCGCTAGTCAATTGGGTGGCCGACAGTGGATCCAGCACGTTCACAACATTATCTCCCGCCCAGTCTTCTGTAGAAAGCGCACAGGTGGCGCCTGAAAACCAAGCCCATCAGTCTGTCACATCACCCCCATGCATATCAGGGAAACGGTCTGAGCTTCAAGTTATGCAGCAGTCTCTTATGCTGTTTGAAGACTCTGCTGGCAGGGTTTCCCAAGGGAATCCACCTAGCCCTTCCCCAGTGGTGGAAGACATAGAATGCACTGATGCACAAGCACTGATGTTTCCTGATGAGGACATCGGAATGCCACCTCATTGGAGTCCGCACGTCTCTGATGACGAAACACAGGTGCCAACTGCTGCATATTTTTGCAGTGTGCAGACCGAACAGGAGGTCAGGGAGGAAGACTGTGTGGAAGACGATGCAGGGGACGATGAGGTCCTAGAACCCACATGGAATGAAGGTCGTGCCACTGACTTTCATAGTTCAGAGGAAGAGGCAGTGGTGAGACCGCGCCAACAGCGTAGCAAAAGAGGGAGCAGGGGGCAAAAGCAGAACAGCCGCCGCCAAAAGTGTTTGTCTGATACTGGCCACCGCCACCAGGGACCGAGCACCCCAATGGCAGCTTCAAGAAGTTCCCTGGCATGGCACTTCTTTAAACAATGTGCTGACGACAAGACCCGAGTGGTTTGCACGCTGTGCCATCAGAGCCTGTAGAAAGGCATTAACGTTCTGAACCTTATCACAACCTGCATAACCAGCCATCTACATGCAAAGCATGAACTGCAGTGGAGTAAACACCTTAAAAACAAGGAACTCACTCAGGCTCCCCCTGCTCCCTCTTCTGCTGCTACCTCGGCCTCTTCATCCGCCTCGGGAGGAATGTTGGCACCTTCCGCCCACCAAATAGGGGATGTGCCACCGACACCACTACCTGCGTCACCAAGCATCTTCACCATGTCACACGGCAGCGTTCAGCTCTCTATCTCACAAACCTTGGAGAGAAAGCGAAAATACCCACCTAGCCACCCTCGAGCCCTGGGCCTGAATGCCAGCATTTCTAAACTACTGGCCTTTGAAATGCTGTCATTCAGGCTGGTGGACACAGACAGCTTCAAACAGCTGATGGCCATGGCTGTCCCACAGTATGTTGTTCCCAGCAGCCACTACTTCTCCAAGACAGCCGTGCCTTCCCTGCACAACCAAGTATCCGATAAAATCAAGTGTGCACTGAGCAACGCCATCTGTGGCAAGGTCCACCTAACCACAGATACGTGGACCAGTAATCACGGCCAGGGACGCTATATCTCCCTAACTGCACACTGGGTAAATGTAGTGGCGGCTGGGCCCAAGGTGGAGAGTTCCTTGGCGCACGTCCTTCTGCCGCCAAGGATTGCAGGGCATCATTCTTTGCCTCCTGTAGCCTCCTCCTCCTACTCGGCTTCCTCCTCCTCTGCTTCCACAAGCTCATCCAGTCAGCCACATACCTTCACCACCAACTTCAGCACATCCCGGGGTAAACGTCAGCAGGCCATTCTGAAACTCATATGTTTGGGGGACAGGCCCCACACCGCGCAGGAGTTGTGGTGGGGTATCAAACAACAGACCGACGAGTGGTTTCTGCCGGTGGGCCTCAAGCCCGGCCTGGTGGTGTGCGATAATGGCTGAAATCTCGTCGCAGCTCTGGAACTAGCCGGTTTGACACACATCCCTTGCCTGGCGCATGTGCTGAATTTGGTGGTTCAGAAGTTCATTCACAACTACCCAGACATGTCAGAGCTGCTGCATAAAGTGCGGGCCGTCTGTGCACGCTTCCGCTGTTCACATCCTGCCGCTGCTGGCCTGTCTGCGCAACAGCGGAACTTCGGCCTTCCCGCTCACCGCCTCATATGCGACGTGCCCACCAGGTGGAACTCCACCTTGCACATGCTGGAGAGACTGTGCGAGCAGCAGCAGGCCATAGTGGAGTTTCAGCTGCAGCACGCACGCTTCAGTTGCACTGCGGAACAGCACCACTTCACTACCAATGATTGGGCCTCCATGCGAGACCTGTGTGCCCTGTTGCGCTGTTTCGAGTACTCCACCAACATAGCCAGTGGCGATGACACCGTTACAATACCACTTCTATGTCTCCTTGAGAAAATGCTTAGGGAGATGATGGAAGAGGAGGTGGCCCAGGAGGAGGAGGATGAGGGCTCATTTTTAGCACTTTCAGGCCAGTCTGTTAGAAGTGGCTCAGAGGGAGGTTTTTTGAAACAGCAGAGGTCAGGTACAAATGTGGCCAGCCAGGGCCCACTACTGGAGGACGAGGAGTTTGAGGAGGAGGTGGAGGAGGATGAAGATGAAGCAGGTTCACAGCGGGGTGGCACCCGACACAGCTCAGGCCCATCACTGGTGCGTGGCTGGGGGGGATACGGAGGACGATGGCGATACGCCTCCCACAGAGGACAGCTTGTCCTTACCTCTGGGGAACCTGGCACACATGAGCGACTACATGCTGCAGTGCCTCCGCAACGACAGCAGAGTTGCCCACATTTTAACTTGTGTGGACTACTGGGTTGCCACCCTGCTGTATCCCCGGTACAAAGACAATGTGCCCACTTTACTTCCTGCACTGGAGCGTGATAGGAAGATGCGCGAGTACAAGCGCACACTGGTAGACGCGCTCCTGGGAGCATTCCCAAATGTCACAGGGGAACAGGTGGAAGCCCAAGGCGAAGGCAGAGGAGGAGGAAGAGGTCGCCAACGCAGCTGTGTCACGGCCAGCTCCTCTGAGGGCAGGGTTAGCATGGCAGAAATGTGGAAAAGTTTTGTCTCCACGCCACAGCTAACTGCACCACCACCTGATACGGAACGTGTTAGCAGGAGGCAGCATTTCACTAACATGGTTGAACAGTACGTCTGCACACCCCTCCACGTACTGACTGATGGTTCGGCCCCATTCAACTTCTGGGTCTCCAAATTGTCCACGTGGCCAGAGTTAGCATTTTAAGCCTTGGAGGTGCTGGCCTGCCCAGCGGCCAGCGTTTTGTCTGACCGTGTATTCAACATGGCAGGGGGGCGTCATTACTGACAAATGCAGCCGCCTGTCCACAGCCAACGTGGACAAGCTGACGTTCATAAAAATGAACCAGGCATGGATCCCACAGGACCTGTCCCTCCCTTGTGCAGAATAGACATTTATAAAAGCCTCCCCCTCAACCATGTATTCTTGTACTCTGGGGCACTTCTTTATTGAATCCTCATTTTTTTAACATTACCATGATCTTGCGGTACAATCCAAAGTTGAATTAACCTCTCCTCAATCTGGGCGCCGGGGCCTAAATAACTGAAAGTGGCCTGTTACAATGGTGGGCGACAAAGCCTGAACCTCTGCCATGCAACCTCTCTCCTCTGTCTGGGTGCTGGGGCCTAAATAACTGAAAGTGGCCTTCTCCAGTGGTGGGTGATATGACGCCTTATTCCTTGCTCTGGGACCTCTCTCCTCTGTCTGGGTGCTGGTCCTAAATAACTGAAAGTGGCCTTCTCCAGTGGTGGGTGATATGACGCCTTATTCCTTGCTGTGGTACCTCTCTCCTCTGTCTTAGTGCGGGGGCCTAAATAACTGAAAGTGGCCTTCTCCAGTGGTGGGTGATATGACGCCTTATTCCTTGCTGTGGGACCTCTCTCCGCTGTCGGGGTGCTGGGGCCTAAATAACTGCAAGTGGCCTTCTCCAGTGGTGAGTGAATTGACGCCTTATTCCTTGCTGTGGGACCTTTCTCCTCTGTCTGGGTCCTGGGGGCTAAATAACTGAAAGTGGCCTTCTCCAGTGGTTGGTGATGTGAAGCCTGATTTTATGCTATGGGACCTCTCTCCTCTGTCTGGGTGCTGGGGCCGAAATAACAGAATGTGACCTTCTCCATTGGTGGGTGACTTGAAGCCTGATTCTCTGCTATGGGACCTCTCTCCAATTGATATTGGTTAATTTTTATTTATTTTATTTTAATTCATTTCCTTATCCACATTTGTTTGCAGGGCATTTACCTACATTTTTCTGCCTTTTGCAGCCCTCTAGCCCTTTCCTAGACTATTTTACAGCCTTTTCAGTGCCCAAAAGTTCGGGTCCCCATTGACTTTTATGTGGTTCGGGATGAAGTTCGGGTCGAGTTCAGATCCCGAACCCAAACAATTTCGGGAAGTTCGGCCGAACTTTTCAAACCCGAACATCCAGGTGTTCGCTTAACTCTAGTCTCTACCCTTCTTTAAGGTTTTTCCCATTGAAAAGCAGTTGGTGTGATAAAATTTGCCAGGGATGCGAAGGAGCTCTAGCAGAGCGCATCCTCACTCACTCATGGCTGGCCACGCCCCCACAATTACATTTTAAACACATTGTAGATTCTTTTGAAATTTTACTATATTTATACCCATAAGTCTAAGGCTACTTTCACACTAGCGTTTTTGCTGGACCCGACAGGGTTCAGCAAAAACGCTTCAGTTACTGATAATATAACCATCTGTATCCATTATGAACGGATCCGGTTGTATTTTCTAACATAGCCAAGACAGATCCGTCATGAACTCTATTGAAAGCCAATGGGGGACGGATCCGTTATCTATTGTGTCAGATTGTGTGAGAGAAAATGGATCCGTCCCCATTGACTTGCATTGTGTGTCTTGCTCTGCATCCCATGACTGTAGGAAAATCACAGCACGCTCTCTGGTATGAGAATGCAGCAACCAAGCGGAACGGAATGCATTTTGGAGCATTCCGTTCTGTTCAGTTACGTTTACGAAAACGTTTTTTTTCCGGTATTGAGACCCTATGACAAATCTCAATACTGGAAAATAGAAACGCTAGTGTCAAAGTAGCCTAAGTTGTAACAGTCATTTATAAAACATATTCATATTACATAAGTCTCTTTGGGGAATAATGTGGCCTTCACCATCAGAAATAAGACTGTTTAAGTAAAAAAAAAAAAAAAAGTATGAAGCTCTCGCCCTCTGTTTGTTAAGTATGCACCCTCAGTGTGTATTATATCAGTTATGGCATTTGATTGTTTCTCAGGGTGTTGTGATTGGAGGCACAACATGATTTCTATAAACTTATGGACTAGCATTGCATAATGTCCTGTATACCTAAAGCATAATGAAAAAACATTATATAAAACTGTGTTTGCATGTAGAACTAATTGGATGTAATGTTTATAAGAGCAAATGTTAATATAGCTATGATTCCCATACAATGCTCTATTGAGCAGCTAATCAGTTTGTCGTCTGTGCCTGCGCTTTTTAATGATGAAGACATTGATTACTGGGCAGTCATTATACGAGTAATGATTTATGTGGCAATATTTAAATACATTTCAGGTCTGCTCAGAATGCCACTGCAGCTGTTTTCAGGGTCAGCCATGATTTACATATCTATGCACATACTGTCAGCTCCTTTCATTGTTGTCTATTATTTGCTTTTGACATTGGGACTTTTTCCATCTTCCATTAATTATATGTCAAGAATTTTTGCAGCTTGTTCTTCCTATGCATTGACTGATAATGAGATTCTTACTTTAAGCTCCAATACATATTTTTATTAGATATATCATATAAAATAGATGATATTTCAGGTGAATAATACGTTTTCAGGGTGATGGGAGTTCTCAAGCGTAGCAATGAACAATGATTTTCTATAATGGAGTCGTATTTACCACATCTAAGACAATGAGCGCTGAAATGTTCGGCTATGAATCCATATTTAAGCTTCCATTGTCTTATATGTGGCAAATACAGCTCTGTCATAGGAAAAATAACCATAGCACCTCGAAACGCATTTGGCGTAAGAGTGAGCATTTCCGCAGCTACAGCGCATCTTGGGGAATTTTAAATTATCCTCATATAACAAGAAGTACAAGGATTTTCCCACCCTACTAATGTAGAATGAAGTCCGGACTTTAGGACCTACAAAACTCGCTCTAGCTTATGACGACACCTCTGCTTCCTTCTGTTGCCTAGCATCCGGGTCACATGGGACGCCACGCCGGGGCCGAGCACACCACGTGGGACGCCACGTGAGCAAGGCTGTCGGTTCATAACACCACAAGAGTTCGGTGAAGAGCGGTAAAAGACTGTAGCCGATAACCCCACCCACTCCTTCCTTCCAGCTTCACTAACATCCACCAAGCCGGCTCCTGCACTCTTCCTGTTTAACTGAGCGCATCAGCCTCAAGTGTTTCACTGGGCATGCACTCAGTTAAACAGGAAGAGCGCAGGAGCTGGCTCGGTGGATGTTAGTGAAACTGGAGGGAAGGAGTGGGTTATCGGCTACCAGTGACGTAGCCAGTGGGGGCGGAGCTTGATGGCAGTCGCAATGCCAGGGACATATTGTATGAGCAGAGAGAGGGGCAGGCCTGGGCTCTGTTGAGGGGAGGTGGGCGTGGGCACTGGATAGAGGGCGTTCCTGGGCACTGGATAGAGGGCGTCTGGGCACTTTTTGAATGAAAATAACGCACCTCTGGGCACCTTCAGGTGTCATTAGCATAAAGATAAAAGAGGATTTTCATGAAGGTAGAAAGCCGGATCCAAGTGTAAAGAACACCTATGGAAAGAAGGTATGAAGAGCTATAAGAACCTATGTTTGGCTTAATATTGATTTTCCAGGTGACAGAATCCCTTTAAACAAAAACTAGATTAATTACTACAGGAGGGTTTTGACATAGGTATTATAGATAAGAAGGAGTTTGAGTATTTGAAGATTAAATTCCCAAAGATTCCAGTCATATACTATTTGCCTAAAGTACATAAAAGTCTGTCAAAACCAGCAGGCAGACCAATTGTGCCTGGCATTGGTTCACTGACCAGCCGATTGACTGAATATGTAGACATTTTTTTGCAAAAGTATGTGACAAGAGCTACATCTACCTCAAATACAGTGGTAGCGTTTTAAAGGCAATTAAAAACTATGGAACTCCCACAAAAAATACATGGCTAGCAACAGTTGATGTAACATCAAAAGGAGTTAGGCATAAAAGCAGTAACAGAACAACTAGAGAATGATATAGACATGTCTGAAGTACAAGGAGAGTTTATTTGCCGAGGTCTATAATTTTGCTTGAATAATAATTATTTTTGGTTTCAAGGGGATTTTTACTTACAGCAAACTGGGACGGCGATGGGGGCTAAATGCGTCCCCAGTTTCGCTAATCTTTTCATGTTGGCGTGGAAGAAAGAAAAAATTCAACCTCAACTTACATTATGGAAAAGATATATAGATGACTGCCTTATTATGTGGGAGGGGGAACAGCAAGGGTTAATAGACCTTATAAATGATTTAAATAGGAACTGTTGGAATTTAACCTCCACCAGTGAGATTAGTGCAGAAAGTTTCCACTTCTTGGACCTTACAATCTATGTGCAGGATAATAAAAAAACAAAAAAAATAATTTTTGCAAGCCTACTGATGTTAATGTGTACATAGATACCAATAGTTGCCATTAGAGCCCTTGGATTAAAAATATCCCCAAAGGACAGTTTACCCGTATATATAGGAATTGTACAGATGTACTATAGGATTTAGGAAACAGAGTAAAATCATAAAGGAGCGTTTTAAAGAGAAGGGTTATGACGGGGAGGAATTAAAAAGAATTAGTGAGAGTATAAAAGTTAAAGGGAAAGACATAGGGAAAACAAAAAATATGGAGGAAAAGAATTGTTGGTTCGTTTTTTTCCCCCCTCAGTTTAGTGCTATTACCGAGCCAATAAAAAATACACTACGGAGGAATTGGTCTATTTTAAAAAATGACACTGTTTTAGGGAAGGTTATTCCTGACAAGCCCAAACTAATATATTGGAAGGCCCCTAATTTATGTAATGTCTTAGTGCATAGCAATACCCGGACTAAAATGGCAAAGAAAGATAAAAAACAGTTCACATATACAGAAACTAACATCTAAATGTGGAGTGAAATATGATATCAAGGGGGAAATTACCTGTGAACACATGGGAGTAGTGTATCTTTCAAGATGCCCCTGTGGACTTTATTACCGTATTTTTCACCCTATAATAATCACTCCCCCCCCCCCAAAAGTGGGGGGGGGGGAATGGCAGTGCGTTTTATGGGGCGAATGCTGCAGTTTACACTGATACACCGCCACCAGCTTGCTGCACAGCGCGGTCGGAGGTGTATCAGCGGGGAGGGAGAAGTGGCTGGGGGCCGGCATTACGTTTTGTAATGGCAACTGGGCCTGGTGCAGTCACTGTATTCTATTGCACCTTGTCCCCCTCACTGTAGTAATGCTATCTAACTGTAGGCAATGTTTAACTATAGAATATCTTCAATCCAGCAGCCTGTACTTACTAACGTCCGTAGCAGGCAGGAGGCCAGGTGTGCGGTCGGGCACTGGCAGCATGGCCCATAGCAATAGAATACAGTGACTGCACCGGGCCCCGCTGCCATTACAAAACTAGATGCCGGCCCCCACCCCCTGTATTGGGGGTCATTCAGACTTCACAGGGACACTGTTATGGGGGGGGGGGGATCTGTGGATGACACATAGCATAAGATGCTATTTATCTGTCATCCATAGATCCCCCCCATAGCAGTGTCATGCTATAGACGCCCCCATAACAGTGCCATCCACAGACGCCCCCATAACAGTGCCATCCACAGACACCCCCATAACAGTGCCATCCACAGACGCCCCCATAACAGTGGCATCCACAGACGTCCCCATAACAGGGCCATCCACAGACGTCCCCATAACAGGGCCATCCACAGACGTCCCCATAACAGGGCCATCCACAGACGTCCCCATAACAGGGCCATCCACAGACATCCCCATAACAGGGCCATCCACAGACATCCCCATAACAGGGCCATCCACAGACGTCCCCATAACAGGGCCATCCACAGACGTCCCCATAACAGGGCCATCCACAGACGTCCCCATAACAGGGCCATCCACAGACGTCCCCATAACAGGGCCATCCACAGACGTCCCCATAACAGTGCCATCCACAGACCCCCATAACAGTGCCATCCACAGACCCCCATAACAGTGCCATCCACAGACCCCCATAACAGTGCCATCCACAGACATCCCCATAACAGTTCCATCCACAGATCCCCCATAATAGTGTCATCCAAGGATCGCCCATAATAGTGTCACCCACAGACCACCATTACTTCAAAACCCACCAAAAGCACACCTTTTGGTTCAAATTTTTTTTTTCTTATTTTACTTCTCAAAAACCTAGGTGCGTCTTATGGACAGGTGAGTCTTATATCTCGAAAAATACAGTATATAGGGAGGACCATGCGCAAACTTAAGACACTAATCTAGGAGCTTGTTAACTATATAAAAAATGGTTTAGAGAGTCATAGCCTGTCCATGCATTTTAAAAGAGTGGATGGGAAGGACCTGAGGCGATTATGGTTTGTGGGGGTTGAAAAGGTTAAAACTAACTGGAGAGGAGGGGATCCGGTAATGAACATCAATCGACGGAAGGTCGAATGGATTTATCGAATGAAAACGCTGCAACCCTTTGGTCTGAACATCGATTTTGACTTAAAACCATGCTTAGTTGAATAATAGTGGCTCCGAGACTTATTTGAACTAGGGCACAGAATAATATAGGACAATCTTAGTATGTAGGGTTTCTGATTCTGACATAAAGAAAGGATTATGGTGGAAGTGGTAGTAAGAGCACAGTGAACTGAAGGGATCTTCATTGGCTTAGGGAGATCACGGGGTGGAAATCATTTTTATGAATAGATGAAGGTGTCTGATGAGAGTAGCGGGCTAAGGAGATATGAGTGTATTTACTATCTGATAGGTTGGAGGGATTCCGAAGAAAGATTAGCTGGTAATATGAATATGGGAGTGTAAGATGGGGATATTCAATACTATTATAGGGAAGCTCAATTTTATTAGTTTTGGTTGGTCTGAGTGATGTATACAGATGTAATGAGTAACATAAAGGGCTATTTTAATGTATGATATTATTAATTGATTAATATAATGTTTAACTAGATTTATATATATGAAATACAATAGTGATTTTTAATCCCATTATTTTTGGAAATGGTGGGAGGGGAGTGTCTTCCTCGACGAACTCTGCCTTAATAGACTGCCCAAAGGAGTTACATTCGCCCCTTACGAAGCTTTTGGCGAAACCTGGGTCAGGCAACTTGAGCGTATAGCCGTTTTAAAGATTGACTCAATTCCTATTTATGCTATACCTTTGTGAGTATAATAAATTAGTGTTTGTATAAGGAAACTGGTGGATCTTCACTATGTGCACCAATTATTAATTCCACAGTAAGCTTGTTCGTGAAAAGGACTTATTTTCTGTGGTACTCAGACATTTGGGTGCATTTTAAAGGATCTTCTTATCTACATACACACTCTGTTACTGCAGCTTGTACCTAGTAGCGCGACCACCTCTTTGGATTAAAGTGGAAATTTACTAGCTTCCCATTATTAACTAGAAAGTCCCCAAAGTCTCTTTGCATTAATTAACCTTTCCACAATGCAGTACAAAGACAGTGCAAATGTGCAGTGTGTATATATATATATATATATATATATATATATATCAAACATATAAAATGTAGTTACACAGTATTAAACAGCATAAGTCAGTGCAAGTAAACCCTTTAAAGTGAAATAAAGTATGGTTGATGACTTTGCATAGTGCATAGTTAAAACAGTGGCAAATGTCTAGACTTCAAAGTATCTCTGCTCCAGGCCATTAAATATGCAGGAGTAAAAATTCACCTCTAGATGACAAGAACTGAGTGATATTGATAAACGGATGATGGTACAAACAGATGGAGTAGATGTCAGTCAGGTAATGAAGCAGAGAGATGATGATAACCCATTCTGAACAAAGAGGCAACAACTAACCCTAAGTACAACCCTCCCTGAATGTTTTCCTGTATCTATCCATGAACAATGGCCCTAACACTACATACTGATCCTCAATACTCCTAAATATCTCCTTATTGAAACATTGCTCTGCCATAATGACCCTAATACAACAAATTAAGAGCTCTAGGACCTTGAGACAAGAAAACCAAACTAAGCAGAGCTCACCTGGCCTCAAAGCAAGATATATTCAAACAGCAAGGAAATAAACAAACTACAAAACTGAAACATAAGATCTGGATTACATAAAAACAAGAACTATCCTACATGGATTAGGAGCAACTAAACAAGGAATTAGATACTAGATACATGGATTTGATAGCTGTGTAAAATGGCTTAAAGGGAACCTGTCACCATGAAATAGAGCAGAATGATATATAGTTTTATGCAGAGAGCTCACTTAACCAACACAAACATTACTTTTTGCAATTTTTTATGATGTGATATCACTATGTCCTTCCTGTACTGTGAATTATTATGAACATATTTCTTGCATGTGACATCACTATTTGTAGAATTGCAGCAAAATTGTTTCTGTACTGTGACATAATTGTTTTTATTATCTCTGTACTGTCACATCACTGCATGTATTATGCCAATATTGTTACAGTAATTTCTTCACTATCCCTACATTGTGACTTCAATGTGCACTTTAACCCCTTCAACCAACATGACGTCACTGTGGTGGAGGTAATGTATGGAGTGGGCTGCTGCAGTGAGCCCGCTCCATACGCAGTGGGTGCTTGCTGTACCATACAGCAGACATCCAGCCGCACTGCAGGTGAAGGGTGATCGCACCAAACTCCATAATTTAACCCCTCAGATGCCATGATCAATATGAATGTCGGGATCTATGAGGCAAGGCAGAGGGATATGGCTCCCTCTACCTTCCAATCAGAGCCCCCACAGTGAAATTGCAGGTAGAGATAAGCGAACTTTAAAAAATAGTTCGGCGTTCGGGTTGTGATAATCGCCGCATCCCGTTATGGATTCCACTACCGCGGACTATCCTGGCATATGGAATCCATAAGGGGCGGCTTCCACGAACCCGAACTGTTGAAAAGCCGAAGGACCTGGGGTGACGTCACCGTCATGTGATCAGTGCAGGGGGCGTGGCTCAGCACAGGATTAAAGCTGTACATGAAGCACAGTATTCCCCCTATAGATTACTATTATATACAGTATATTATATATCACTATTATATTGTATATAACTATACTAAGACCAAAGATCAAACGATTCCAGGTTCTAACCCCCTAGGGGGGTTAAAAGTTATTACTGTAAAAAGTAAAAAAAATTTGAATAACAGTGATCAAAAAGTCTTGCATACCACAAAAATACTACCAATAAAAACAAGCCCTCATACAGCTCTCTAGACCAAAACATAAAAAAGTTTTTTTTTTTCAAAGGTTTTTGTTATTTCTAAAAATGAGTACAAATAAATGCCTATAGAAGGTGTCAAGTCGTTTTTAGCACACATTGAACACCATGATATAAAAAAAAACAAAAAAACCTTGTGTTTTCTTTTTTTTCAATTCAACTCCACAAATATTTTTTTCCCATTTTCCAATAACTGACATGGTAAATTAAATGGTGCCTCTAAAACAAACAACTTATCCCGCAAAAAAGTAAGCCCTCATATGGCTATATGAATGGAAACATTTAAAAAGTTATGGTTATTAGAATGTGAGGAGGAAAAAACAAAAATCAAAACCCCAAAACAGTCCTGGTACTTCAGGGGTTAAACAGTTCAGTCAGAATAATATGACCACTTCTTACTTTTGATGTCAGCATGCCCATGAAGGAAGTCACATCTGGTGGTGAGCTAGCTTGATGGGTAATATAAGGTGTGAGATAGGCACACATATCCCTCATTGCTGGGATGAATAAAAGGGGAGATTTATCGGTTCAGTTTGTGATCTGTTCATGTGCTGCTGTGGTGAAAATGTATATTGAGTGGTGAAATGACACCATTGCAAATAAGTGATGTGGAAACTGCAGATGTGAGAGGTGAACATTGGCTATAAAGGTGTTCACTGGGGAACCAACACGCTACAATCGAGTAGCTCATCACCAAAATGAACCAGAGGGCTACAAGACATGTGTCTAATGCTGTTTTCACACCTAAACTCTGAAATATTTCCAGATTATCAGGTCCATAAATTTACGAGAGTTGGCCTTTGGCACATCTAGCTATCACCACAGAGATGTTCCATGTTGGGTGTATTCTCACTACAGAGAAAATGTTCCAGGTCCCTAGGCAAGAGGCGGGAATTTTAGGTATGGCCACTGGGATTTTCTGTAACATCTACTGCTGTTTTCACACATGCGCTCACTCAGACAAAATCCAGAGTTAGTACTAGGGCTCTGGGGAAAAAAAGTCTGGGTAAAGTCCGGGCCAGAAATTGCGGATGTTTGCATTAACACATATAGCCCCTCCGAGTAAACTCCAGAAAATGTCTGGATTCCACTGTAAGTGTGAATGGGGCTTAAGACCCAGTGAACCCTGCTACTTATGGGGCTCCAAAGCAGATGATTTCTGCACTTCTGCTAATGAATTGGCAGAAAACGCTTTAATTTTTGTGGCATTATTGGAATTGGACCTCCGCTGAATGGCAAAAGGCTGCCTTCTCCGGTAAGTCACATTTTCTGTTTCAGCAACCAGAGGGCTACCAGACATGTGTCTAATGCTGTTTTCACACCTAAACTCTGAAATATTTCCAGATTATCAGGTCCATAAATTTACCAGAGTTGGCCTTTGGCACATCTAGCTATCACCACAGAGATGTTCCATGTTGGGTGCATTCTCACTACAGAGAAAATGTTCCAGGTCCCTAGGCAAGAGGCGAGAATTTTAGGTATGGCCACTGGGATTTTCTGAAACATCTACTGCTGTTTTCACACATGCGCTCTCACTCAGACAAAATCCAGAGTTAGTATTAGGGCTCTGGGGAAAAAAGTCTGGGTAAAGTCCGGGCCAGAAATTGCAGATGTTTGCATTAACACATACAGCCCCTCCGAGTAAACTTCAGAAAATGTCTGGATTCCACTGTAAGTGTGAATGGGGCTTAAGACCCAGTGAACCCTGCTACTTATGGGGCTCCAAAGCAGATGATTTCTGCACTTCTGCTAATGAATTGGCAGAAAACGCTTTAATTTTTGTGGCATTATTGGAATTGGACCTCCGCTGAATGGCAAAGGGCTGCCTTCTCCGATAAGCCACATTTTCTGTTTCAGAAAACGGATGGGGGCATGTCAGGCAAAAAAACATCAGAGAACAAACACCCTGCAGCCATTGTTGAAAGAACACAAGCTGGTGGTGGCAGCGTTACATTCTGGGCCACTCATCCATGTGCAAGGTACGCTCAACCAAGTTGGGTATGAATCCATCTTTGCAGATCATGTACACCTATACATGCTGATTGTCTTCCCGTGGGACCTTTAGAAGCACAATGTGACATGTTACATGGCTAGAAATGTATGACTGGGAAGTATAGTTGGAAGAGCATGACCAATACTTTCAGGTACTACCATGGCCCCTAATTCCCCAGAATTGAACACAGTTGTGCATCTGTGGGACCACCTTGATCATCATGTTTGCTCTACAGATCCTCTTCCACACACCCTCCAGCAGATGTGAGATGCACTGCAGTCAGCATGGCTACATATACCTGTGAAAACTACCAGGACCTTGTTAAGTCACTCCCAGCCCATCAAGCTGTTGTCTGTATTGCACACAGCAGTTATTCTCGATATTAGCTGTTGGTCAAAATTTGTGATAAGCAAAACGTGGATTTCGATCCGAATTTCAGGGGAATTTCCTTGTGCTTTGTGGTAACAAATCAATGTTTCCCGAATGGCGGTAAGATATAATAAAAATCTTACTTACCTCAGCTGAGCCCCCATGTTGATTGAAGATCCCGCACGAAATCCCATGCGCAGCGAAGTATGACATCACCATGCCGACCGACTTGATGATGTCATCACAGGCTGTGCAAGATTTTATGCTGGATCTTCAATCAAGATGGCGTTGGATGGCTCTTCGCAATCAAGTGGATGAGGGTAAGTATGATTTTTTGTTTTTTCACAAAGCAAACTTTTTTTGTACAGTTCAGTGAAGCAGCCAAATAGAATTTTCCAATACTTTACTCATCTCTATAATAATGTACTTGACTGTGTATTACACTGTTATTACATCACTGTGTACATTATGGTGGAATGGAGCCCCATAGTTACTTGTTGCGCCCATGACTCTGAGGTTAAAGTGACAAAAGATTTTTTTTGTTTGTTATTTCTGTGATGAAAGAATAGACAATGAAAAGGTTTTGGGAACATGTTAAGCACAATCATTTCTATCCAGTCATTCCTTGGCCTGTATGATTAAATTGTTCTGCAGGATCTGGCAAGTTCAAGAAAATAATATGAACCTGTATTGCAGAATCTAGCAGTGGGTGAAGGATGTGAAATTCTACATACATTAGGTCTTCATAACCAATAATGAATTTGAGAAGTACACATTTGTGAAATCATTCTTGCTTCTGGTATTTTGATTAATAAAGGTGAACATAAATTTCACGCTCGCCACATCTCACAAGCTCATCTGAATAATGCTTTGTCCAGCAGAAAGTAAACAGAACATTATCTGCTTCTTTAACTTGCAATTACTGTGCTCCAGAATTGTATGATGCATCCAGTATACTTATTAGATAATAAAAAAGGTGTCAGGTGCCAGAGCAATTATCATTTAGCATTGTTTGTACAGAATAGAATGATTGTTCCTATATCTGTTTGCGATAAATTATTTGCTGTTTCATTGCCCAATAGGAAATGATTTTGAGATGCCTGAAAGTCAAGTCATGCACAGGAAAACCCTTGAAGATGCTCTTTTGAGACCTGCTTAGTGATATTAGTAAGAAGCTCTTCAAGAAGTATTCATTTCTATATTCACAGGAGAAATAAGCTTGTTATAGGTGTGATCTCCATCCATAAGCATGCTAGGGAGGGATTCCTCCAAAAGGAAGATTTGTGGGTATATGAGATTTTCATATTAAAGAGAACTTGTCATTGTGAAAATGCAGCGCAATCTGCAGGCAGTAGGATATAGACCAAACTGATGTATAGTTTTCAGTAATACTTGTAATTCATTTAAACTGTTCTCTGTCTATGCTTAGGGGTCATACTTAGTGATTGACAGCTAGCTCTTCATAACTAAGCATAGAGAGATAGCTTTCAATCAGTGTGCAGGACCTTCTACATGAGTCCAAAGCAAACAAGGAGCAGGGGTTTAGGCTCCATTCACAAGTCCGTGGTGTGTTGCGGATCCGCAACACACCATGCCGGCACTCCCCAAAGAGATGCCTATTCTTGTCCGCAGGTTGTGGACAAGAATAGGACATGCTCTATCTTTTGCGGAGCCGCGGCTGGATGTTTCGGGGCCGAAACCCGGAAGTTCAGGGCCGCGGCTCCGCAAATTCTGATGTGGGGAGCACATAGTGTGCTCTCCGCATCACGTCTGGCCCCATTCACAATGAATGAGTCCGCATCTATTTCGCAGAATTGCAGAATAGATCCGGACTAAAATGCGGACGTGTGAATGGGGCCTTAGATGAATAAATTACAAGTTTTGCTGAAACTTTCCCCATAAAACTATATATCTGTCATGTTAAGGATCAGTGAGGCCCTGAATTTCGCCAGTACACTGTTCCTACCTGCTTGTACTATTAGCCCTAAATGACAGCCCACAACTGGACAGCAGCAGTCCCTTACTAAGTGCAGGGGCCTAAAGGGAACAAATCAGGGACAAAATAGCAAATGTTGTGAAAAGATACACAGCACAGATACTGACTGGATGGGTCAGACTCAGAATCCGAACAGAGCCAAACAGATAAGGGCAGAGTCATACAAGCCGAAGTAATGCAAGCTGAATATCTAAACACAATGGGACATGTCGCTGGGGTCTTAGGTTCAAATCTGACCAAGAACAACATCTGCATGGAGTTTGTATGTTCTCCCCATATTTGCGTGGATTTCCTCAGGGTACTCCGGTTTTCTCCCACACTCCAAAGACATACTAAGAGGAACCTTAGATTGTGAGCTCCACTGGGGACAGCAACTCATGATAATGTCTGTAAAGCACTGTGGAATATACTAGCGCTATATAAGTGCATAAAATAAATAAATGCAGTAAATGAAAAAAAAATCTAAAGCCAAATCAGAAACGAGAATGCAGAAACATACCATGCCAAGACGTCAAAACATGGTTTGCACTGGGGGGCTCGTCTGGATTGAGCCGAGCGGATGGACGTTAGGCGCTTAACACAACCCAGGTCTTATTGTGTGGTTTTTTGAAGATTCTTATTCAGAGACAACGCGTTTCAGGGTTCGAAGGACCCCTTTATCAAGTCTACAAGATATGTAATTAATAAAAGATATGTATAAAGAAATATATATATATATATATATATATATATATATATATATATATCTATACATTTTTTTGAGAACAAGATAATCAAGTGTAAAATTGTATAGAAATATATATCAATACATATATGCAAACAGAAATATGGTCAATATAAATGTAAAAGGACAACAGTTTAGATTTTAGATATAAAATATAAACTATAGTATAATATATACGAAGTATAAAAAATATATATATAATATAAAAGTGTTGCTGGTGCTCCCAGGGGTTATAATGGTCAATGTTGGTAGCAGAAAAGGTTATTATATGTAATATAGTGTGGATTATAATGTGTGGAGGGATCACGCATTTGGTTTCGCGGTGTATGGTGGAATATTGCGGGCGTATATACTCCATATGTGTTCAGCATGTGTGGAGTGCAATAATTCTATAGTAAGGAAGGATACATGAATGGAGGTGGGTGGGTGCCTACTTGGTGGTACTGTGTTGATTTGTTGGTTGGATGTTGGATGAATATTCATTATTTGTCACTATGTATGTTTTGTACCTGTACAATCTTCACCGTATGTTCACAGAGGAAGGTCCAGATGTAGGGTGGACGATCCGCACAGCTGGATGACAAACAGAAGGACATATTTTAGTAATATCAACTTTAAAGTATATATATGAAAGGGGGTTACTTATAGAGTACAAGCGTGGATGAAGGTCATAGGGTGCTCTTTGCATCCTTCACCTTATATTTGGTGCTCAGTAAGGAGTATGCATATTTCATATTTTTCATCAGGAGTATGCATATGCTTTTTTCAGAGTAACTCCCTAGAGTCCATGTATGGATGGGATTAGATGAAGTGCTTCTTGCCTTATGCTTAGTTTGGTTTATTTATGGGGGAAGAAATAGGGCTTCATATAATGCTTCCATGGATTGGGAGTATTCAGATGCTCATTGCATCCTTACCTTCTGTGAAGCCGGGAGGGTGTCGAGGTGCAGCGGCGCTACCAGCAGACTGCACGTGTGGTGTGTGGTGTGTGAAAAGCGCGCGCTGTCCAGTGGTTTAAGGCGGGGAAGAGGGAGGGGGCGTGTCCCCCACCTGCTCTTGGTGCTAGCCGTGTGGAGTGGCAGAAGAGAGGAGTGGCGAAGGCGGGGATAACTAGGAGTGGGAGTGGCTGAGGTCGCTGTCATCCGGATGAGTGAAGCGCAGCATGATGACAGTGGTTGGACGATGAACGGGATATCGGACTGCGATTGTAGTGAATGAATGGAGAGAATAGAGAGGATGAAGGGAATGCATGTAGTGGAGGCTATATGGGCTATGGGTGGATTCGAGGTATGTTTGGATAATGAAGAGGGTGGCGTGTGAGAGGACGTGTGGGGACCTGTGTTGGATGGGATCCAGGGAGTTCCTCTTTTGGGCTAAACGGTTTGTGTTAAGACGTCAAAACAGGAAGTCATGTCAATTCCAAATCATCAGGCAAGGTGCAGAAACACACTGAGGTCCAGGAAATCCAGAAGTCAAAGCTCAATAACCAGGGTATAAGAATTACACCTTAATCACAGGCAACTGTGGCCAGCAGATGCCTTTTTAAATAGGGTGCTCCCTAGGTCACATGGAACATCCACCCGCAGACCTGTACCATCATATGCTGCCACTGACCCTCTGATTGGCCGGTGCTACAGTTCATGGAGCCTCGTCCATTACTAGGCAACAGGATGCCTGCAGTGCAGCCTATAATGGAGCTCGCCTGCGGGCAATACACAGTGGGGCCGAAAGGCCAGTGGGCAGTAAAAAAGTGAGCGCACCTGCCGGCCGGGGAAGCTAGTTACCTGGCAATGGGACATGGGCAGCACAGGACCAAGATAATGTGACAATAGCAATCTGCTTAGCTTCTCCTGCTCTATAATACGCTGTCTGCAGACTGCACTGCTTTTTTATGGTGACTTGTTCACTTTAAGCAATTTTACACAGCTAAAAGGACATTCATACAAAAAGTTAGTTTTCAATCAGTGGCCCATGTAAATATTGCAGTATTAGCTGATAAATGGTCAAGCGCTCATTTGTTGCCTGACCGCTTCTTTTATGTGGACCTAAAAATTATATTCCATGTGTAAACAAAGGATATACTGCCAGCAATATGCAAACTGTATTGGGTCCAAATAATTGTAATCGCCCCATACAGTTTGTATTGGGCAGTAGAAAAAGCACATTAAATAAGAACCTATCTACTTGTTATATCACCAGTCGGAGCTCATTATGGCCAGGCATTAGACTGCATAAAAGGACTCTTACTGTGAGGAGAAATCTAGACATGGTATCTGGATATCACTAAACTAACAGACTATCAATTATGCTCCAGGGACCAATTCAGTAAATGGCAGTGTAGGTCTGGTTTGGCTTGTAATCTTTTCAAGTGGTTGCCTATTAATTTGAATGTGAGTTATGAGAGAAACACAATGAGGTGCTAAGTAATGGAGTCACTGCCATTGCACAGACTGCCAAACCAATAATTGGCTAGAGACAAGGTAATTAATTCATGCAGGGTAGTAAATCTTCTAGTTTGGAATTACATGGAGTATGTAAATAACTGCTGGGTTAATATTCTATTTTCCATTTTTATTTTGGCAGTACTATGTCATTGAGAATTAAAAGCTATGGACACCTTTGTGCACTAAAAATCAATAACCCCATATCTTATCATAATGCAGCACATAATAAAATTGCACTTGTTTGTTTACTGGTATTAGCTTTGCTTCACATGCACTCAGAAATGCTCTTCTATGAGATTCACTCACTGTTTCTCATGTCTCCTCAGCTCTGGGGGTGTTCCTGTGGATTTCACATACACCAGCACAGCTCTGCTTCACAGCCCCGCATCCTGTTACATAGAAAATAGCTCCCCAGCCCCGCCCCCATATCCTGTTATATAGCTTATAGCTGTACAGCCCCGTCCCCATATCCTGTTATATAGCACATAGCTCCCCAGCCCCGCCCCCATATCATGTTACATAGCTCATAGCTGCACAGCTATCAGCGATTTACATACATACTGCTTGTGTGCTACAGCCTGTGATCAGCAGATATATTTCCAAGTACATTATTTGTAGACAGCAACAGATATTTCTGCTGATTACGTTAGTGCAGTGATCTACAGTAAGAACCATGGTGTTATAAGCAGGAAATAGATCTCATTACTGACAGCTCTCACATGGTCACAACATGCACTCTCTTTTGAATACAGTATTGTGCGCAGTCCGCACAGTGAACTGTCACTTTTTCCACACAAATCAGTACAGTGTGATGACACACAATGCTATGTACACATAGAAGTACACAGTGGGGGAGATTTATCAAAACTAGTGCAAAGGAAAACTAGCTTAGTTGCCCATAGCAACCAATAAGATTCCTCCTTTCATTTTCCAATGGAGCTGTGAAAAAGGAAAGGTGGAATCTGATTGGTGGCTATGGGCAATTAAGCCCATTCAACTTCATACCAGTTTTAAAAATAACTAATATATATATATTCATTAACCCCTTAAGGACGAAGGGCGTACATGTACGCCCTTCGTCCGCACTTTAAAGATGGCGCCCGCTCCCGCACGGAGCGGGCGCATGAGCTGCGGGTAAACGCTTGATTCATCAAGCTGACACCCGCAGCTCATGTCCGCGACCGGCAGCGATGCCGAGCGCGGACATTTAACCCCTCAGATGCCGTGGTCAATCCTGACCATGGCATCTGATCGCGCAAAAACCGAAAGTTTCACTTTCGGTTTTGCTCGGCTCCCTGATGGCCACAAGGGGAGCCGGAGCATGCATGTAGTACCCTAGGTTTCTTGAATGAAACCTAGGTTACTACATAGTATTCCTATGGAGCCTATGACTGTAATAGGCTCCATAGGAAATATGCGATTTTCTCATATATTCCAATGCTATTGCATTGGAATATATGAGAATAGCAATCTGATGATTGGATCTTATAGTTCCCTATGGGAACTATAAGAAAGTGGTAAAAAAAAAAAAAAAAACTTTAAAAAATAAAAATAAAATAAAAAAAATATAAAAATTCAAATCACCCCCCTTTCCCCAAAATGAAAATAAAATAAATAAAAAAATAAAAAAATTACACATAATGGGTGTCGCAATGTGCTAAAACGCCCATACTATAATAATATTAAAAAATATTCACCATACGGTAAACATAAAACGGAAAGAAAGCGTCCAAATGGCTAATTCGCCATTTTTGGGCGCTTCATTTCTAAAAAAATGAATAAAAAGTGATCAAAACATCATACGCACCCCATAATGGTATCAATTAAAAGTTCAGATTGCCCCGCAAAAAATGAGCTCCTACACTGCTCCGTACGCATAATTACAAAAAAGTTATAGGGGTCAAAACATGGCGACAAAAAAATAAAATAAAAAAATTCCCACTTTTAATTTGTTTTTCACTATCAAAACGCAAGAAAAACTATACATATTAGGTATTGCCGGATTTGTACTGACCTGAAGAATAAAATTAACCAGTCAGTTTTATCGCAAATCGAACGTTGTAATTTAAAAACCCGTAAAACTGTGGTGAAATTGCTTTTTTTTTGCAATTTCACCCCAATTGGAATTTTTTTCCCGTTTCCCACTACATCACATGCAAAAATAAATGGTAGCGTTAAAAAGTACAACTTGTCCCGCAAAAAATAAGCCATCATATGGCTATGTGAGCGGAAATATAAAAATGTTATGGCTTTTGGAAGGCAGGGAGCGCAAAACAAAAACGCAAAAATCCCAAAACCCCCGGTCCTTAAGGGGTTAAAAGAAAAAAATGACAGCACTATCAAACACTTTACGAAATCTGAGAATTGCGGAATGGATGCGGACAAAAATTGCGGTTGTGTGAATGGGCCCTTAGGTCCGGATGCGTTGCGGATACATTCAGTGAAAACTGTGGGATTTCACAGGCAAAGCCATTCAGTTTTGCCTGCGATTGCGTTCAGTTGTTCAGTTTTTTCCGCACGGGTGCAATGCGTTCAGTTGTTCAGTTTTTCCGAGCGGGTGCAATGCGTTTTGATCCGTTTTTCATGCGCGTGATAAAAACCTGAAGGTTTACAAACATCTCCTAGCAACCATAAGTGAAAAACGCAATGCACCCGCATATGTCGCAAACATAAAATTTTCAGTTCGCGAACAGCGAACGCGAACTTCCGCAAATGTTCGCGAACGGGCGAATCGGGCGAACCGCCATAGACTTCAATTGGCAGGCGAATTTTAAAACCCACAGGGACTCTTTCTGGCCACAATAGTGATGGGAAAGTTGTTTCAAGGGGTCTAACACCTGGACTGTGGCATGCTGGAGGGGGATCTATGGCAAAACTCCCATGGAAAATTACGTAGTGGACGCAGAGTCGGGTTTTTAATCCATAAAGGGCATAAATCAACTAACATTCCTAAATTGTTTGGAATAACGTGCTTTAAAACATCCAGTGTGTGTATACGATCAGGTATGATGTTGTATCGATCAGGTAGTGTAAGGGTTACGCCCGCTTCACAGACATTGACAGACCAAACTCCCCTTTTAATGCACCGCAAACAGTTCATTTGCACAACCGCAAACTCCCCATTTGCACAAGGTTGGATACCAAGCTAGCCACGTCCCGGTGATGTCATTTAAGGTTTCTTCCTCCACCCAGCTACGTACAACACCAAGGGTCCCCAAAAGGTGAATTGAATTGATTTATCGAACGGGGAGATGGTTAAAAAAACGCTGGCTCCCTCCACTCTGTTTTAAACCACGGTGACTGCGTCTGCGCCGTGCAATTTACTGTCACACCCGCTATGAGTGGTATTTTCTGTAGTACTATTCTCATCAGTTTAATCCCTCTAACGTCCCCAATCTGGGGGCCATTTATTGAATAGATTTTTCGAACGGGGAGATGGTTAAAAAAACGCTGGCTCCCTCCACTCTGTTTTAATCCACGGTCACTGCGTCTGCGCCGTGCAATTTACTGTCACACCCGATATGAGTGGTATTTTCTGTAGTACTATTCTCATCAGTTTAATCCCTGTTACGTCCCATATCAGGGATTGCCTTTTGTGAAAAATGTTTTAGGCCGGGTACCTTCGACTGCCTTCATAGTGACAGACCAAACTCTCATACACTAAACTGAATTGATTTCAGGAACCGGGAGATGGAAAAAGCAGCTTGGTCGGTCCTCTTACTCCCAAATTGGGGCACTGCGCGTGCACAGACCAATGCGCTGTGACACCCTATATGAGTGGTGTCTTAACTAGTACTATTCCTATCAGTTTAATCCCTGTTACGGACCCTATCCGGTCGAATTGATTAACCATTGTTGAATTAGCGAACCATTGCGACATCATGAAATTATTTTTTTCTGAGCTCTGTACTTGCTTTGTATTGGAATTGATGGGGATTTTTTTAATTGCCTGCATCATTTCTAATAAACTATTAAGAGACTTTATTATGATTTTTTATTTTATGTATTAAAAACCCATACAACATATAAAAAAAAAGGTAAATTAATGTTTTTTCTATGAAATATTATCCAGCCATCCGATCGCTTTTGGTCTGACCATAATGAAGCAACGGCCTTATCATCTGGGGTGTGGCAACATTGCCAACACACTTATAGAGGTGATGATTGCTTCATTGTGATACGCAAGCCCCTTCACCACAACAAGGTAACGATCACGAAGGGGAATTGACACTTGTATGTGCCTTTTTTTTTGGTTTGTTTTTCAGCCACAGTGCTGCACCATAGGACAGAAACATTAGGCATGTACCATGCTTGAAATATAATGGCACTGTTGCAGCCATATTGTAGCAGCGGCCGGAAAAATTGATGTTTTCCAGGCAGAAAAGTGACTAAAACATTGCGGCTTGAACCCTAGTTGGTGGTGGAGAATTCACGAAAGTCATCCGGTATGCAGACATTAAATACAGCAGCGTGGGGACCATTTTGAGGCCAAGGCATGTAATCAGGCCTTTTGTTAGTCAAACGTATCCCCCACTGTCAGTCCCTTCGGGATCCATGCCTAATTCATCTTTATGAAGGTGAGGTAATCAACACTTTTTTGACCGAGAGCGACTTCTCTTGTCAGTGACAATGCCTCCTGCTGCACTGAAGGTCCTTTCTGACAGGACACTTGAAGCAGGGCAGGCCAGAAGTTCTATCGCGACTGGGATAGCTCAGGCCACAGGTCAAGCCTGCACACCCAGTAGTGAAGGGGTTCATTGCTCCTCAGAGTGTCGATATCTGCTGTTAAGGCGAGGTAGTCTGCTACCTGTCTGTCGAGTCGTTCTCTAAGGCTGGATCCCGAAGGGCTGTGGCGATGAGTAGGACTGAAAACGCTCCGCATGTCCTCCATCAACAACACATCTGTAAATCGTCCAGTCCTTGCCGCCGTGGTAGGAGGAGGATTACACTCACCTCTTTCCCTGTTAGATTCCCGCTGTGCTGTGACATCCCCCTTATAAGCTGTGTAAAGCATATTTTTTAGTTTGGTTTTGAACTGCTGCATCCTTTCCGACTTTCGGTAATTTGGTAACATTTCTGCCACTTTCTGCTTATACCGGGAGTCTAGTAGTGTGGCCACCCAGTACAGATCGTTCACCTTTATCCTTTTTATACGTGGGTCCCTCAACAGACATGAAAGCATGAAAGACCCCATTTGAACAAGGTTGGATGCAGAGCTACTCATTTCCCGTTCCTCGTCCTCACTGATGTCATTGACGGTCTGTTCTTCCCCCCAGCCACGTACAACACCATGGGTCCCAGATAGGTGACAACAACGAGCACCCTGGGGTGCCTGCTGTGGTTGGTCTTCCTCCTCCTCAAAGCCGCCACATTCCTCCTCTGACTCCTCTTCCTCATACTCCTCTTCCAGCGTTGCTGCAGGTCCGACAAGCGATGATGACAAGGCTGTTTCTGGTGGTGATGGTGACCACAACTCTTCCTCTTCCTCTTCACGCTCATCTACAGCCTGATCCAGAACTCTTCGCAGGGCACGCTCCAGGAAGAAAACAAATGGGATGAGGTCGCTGATGGTGCCTTCGGTGCGACTGACTAGGTTTGTCACCTCCTCAAAAGGACGCATGAGCCTACAGGCATTGCGCATGAGTGTCCAGTAACGTGGCAAAAGATTCCCAGCTCCGCAGAGGCTGTCCTAGCACCCGGTCATACAAATACTCGTTGACGGCTTTTTCTTGTTGGAGCAGGCGGTCGAACATTAGGAGTGTTGAATTCCAACGTGTCGGGCTGTCGCATATCAAGCGCCTCACTGGCATGTTGTTTCGCCGCTGAATATCGGAAAAGTGCGCCATGGCCGTGTAGGAGCGCCTGAAATGGCCACACACCTTCCTGGCCTGCTTGAGGACGTCCTGTAAGCCTGGGTACTTAGACACAAAATGTTGTACGATGAGATTCAACACATGTGCCATGCACGGCACATGTGACAACTTGCCCAAATTTAATGCCGCCAACAGATTGCTTCCATTGTCACACACCACTTTGCCGATCTCCAGTTGGTGCGGGGTCAGCCACTGATCCACCTGTGCGTTCAGGGCGGACAGGAGTGCTGGTCCTGTGTGGCTCTCTGCTTTCAGGCAAGTCAACCCCAAGATAGCGTGACACTGTCGTATCCGGGATGTGGAATAGCCCCTGGGGAGCTGGGGGAATCAGTTGATGTGCAGCCAGGCGCCGCAGCAGAAGAGGACTCAGCCGAGGAGGATATCGAAGAGGATGGAGTAGGAGTAGAGGAGGTGGCAGTAGGTCTGCCTGCAGAGTCGTGGTGGTGTCACCAACTCCGCTGCGGAGCCACGCATTCCATGCTTGTCAGCCGTCAGCAGGTTGACCCAATGCGCAGTATACGTGATTATACCTGCCCTGACCGTGCTTTGCAGACCAGGTATCAGTGGTCAGATGGACCCTTGCCCCAACACTGTATGCCAGAGATGCCATGACTTCCTTTTCAATGACATGGTAGAGGTTTGGGATTGCCTTTTTGAAAAAAATTTCGTCGGGTACCTTCCACTGTGGTGTCCCAATAGCGACAAATTTTTTGAAGGCCTCAGACTCTACCAGCTGGTATGGTAAAAGCTGGCAGGCTAAGAGTTCCGTCAAGCCAGCTGTCAGTCGCCGGGCAAGGGGTGACTTTGTGACATTGGCTTCTTATGCTCAAACATGTCCTTGACAGACACCTGACTGTGGGCAGATGAGCAGGAACTGCTGAAGGTGAGAGATGGAGTGGCGGGTGGTTGAGAGGGGCAGGGAGGACAGCAGTGGTTGACGTGGCTGAAGATGCTGGACCAGGAGGAGCATGGTGGCTTTGAGTTTGTGTGCTGCTTGTACTCATGTGTTGATCCCATACGCGTTTGTGATGTGAGATCATGTGCCTTCGCAAAGCAGTTGTACCAAGGTGGGTGTTGGACTTCCCACGACTCAGTTTCTTTTGGCACAGGTTGCAAATGGCATTGCTTTTATCAGAGGCAGACACACAAAAAAATGCCACACTGCTGAGCTTTGCAATGACGGCATTCTGGTGGTGGCAACAGCATGCGTTGACTGGCGTGCTGTCTGGCTGACCCCAGGTGCCGATACATGCTGTCTGACTGTGCCACTAACTCCTTGCGACGACCTCCCCCTGCTTAAAACTCGTCTCCTCATTCTCTCTGTCTCCCCTTCAGAACTTTCCCCCTCTTCTTCTCTTCGAGCAGGCACCCACGTGGCATCCGTGGACACATCGTCATCATCAACCGCTTCACTTGTATCTGACACCTCAGCAAAGAAAGCAGCAGCGGGTACAACATCAGCATCATCACACTGTACGTCCATGTGTGTAATCCTGCCTGACTGAGACATATCCCCGTAATCTACATCATCTGGCAATAATGGTTGCGCATCACTAATTGCATCCAACTGATGTGTAAATAACTCCTCTGACGGATCAAGTGAAGCAGCTGTGGTGGCTGTGGTGGTAGTGGTGGTGGTGGCGACGGGCGAGTGCGTGGTAACTTGAGAGCAGGTGACCGAAGCTGAGCTGGAGGAGGATGGTGCGTCAAGGTTCTTAGCGGAAGCTGTTGAAGATTGGGTGTCCTGTCTAAGCCAGTCAACTACGTCCTCAGAATTTTTCGGGTTCAGGGTACGTGGCCTCTGAAAACTGGGCATTATTCCAGGGACAGTGGAAATCACAGCACCACGACCACGACGGCCCCTGCGGGGTGGCCTGCCTCTGCCTGTCATTTTTTTTTTAGATAAGTGGTACTACGCGTGCTAGGTACTGCCACCCGATATGAGTGGTGGGCACTGGCAGTGGGCACACTACAGTCTGTGGAAGTGGGCCTGACAAACACTGGCAGCAGGCAAGCAACTGAAATTAGACTACTGTCTAAAAATTAAATGCCTTATTTATCGGCAAGCTACTGTGCCACACGGTATGAGTGGTTGGCACTGGCAGTGGGCACACTACAGTCAGTGGAAGAGGGCCTGACACACACTGGCAGCAGGCAAGCAACTGAATTTAGACTACTGTCTAAAAATTAAATGCCTTATTTATCGGCAAGCTACTGTGCCACCTGGTATCAGTGGTTGGCACTGGCAGTGGGCACACTACAGTCAGTGGAAGTGGGCCTGACACTCACTGGCAGCAGGCAAGCAACTGAATTTAGACTACTGTCTAAAAATTAAATGCCTTATTTATCGGCAAGCTACTGTGCCACCCGGTATGAGTGGTTGGCACTGGCAGTGGGCACACTACAGTCAGTGGAAGAGGGCCTGACACACACTGGCAGCAGGCAAGCAACTGAATTTAGACTACTGCCTAAAAATTAAATGCCTTATTTATCGGCAAGCTACTGTGCCACCCGGTATTAGTGGTTGGCACTGGCAGTGGGCACACTACAGTCAGTGGAAGTGGGCCTGACACACACTAGCAGCAGGCAAGCAACTGAAATTACACTAAAGTGTAAAAATTAAATGCCTTTTTTTGATGCAAAGTACTGTGCCACACGGGATGACAGGGGTGGGCACTGGCAGTGGGCACACTACAGTCAGTGGAAGTCGGCCTGACACACACTGGCAGCAGGCAAGCAACTGAAATTACACTAAAGTGTAAAAATGAAATGCCTGTTTTTGATGCAAAGTCCTGTGCCACACGGGATGACAGGGGTGGGCACTGGCAGTGGGCACACTACAGTCAGTTGAAGTCGGCCTGACATACACTAGCAGCAGGCAAGCAGCTGAAATTACACTAAAGTGTAAAAATGTAATGCCTTTTTTATGCAAAGTCCTGTGCCAGCCGGTATGAGTGGTGGGCACTGGCAGTGGGCACACTACAGTCAGTGGGAGTCAGCCTGACACACACTGGCAGGCAACTAACCTTAGATTAAAGTGTAAAAATGAAGTGCCTTTTTTTTATGCAAAGTCCTGTGCCACACAGGATGACAGGGGTGGGCACTGGCAGTGGGCACACTACAGTCTGTGGGCCTGCAGCTCCTCACACACAGGCAGGCCAGGCAACTGCAATATGTATATAAAGGGAAAAAAAAAGCAGACTAATGTTGCAGCCCTAAAAAGGGCTTTTTGGGGTGCTGTCAGGACGCTGTCCTTACAGCAGAGATCAGATGAGTCTTTCAGGACTGGAGTGGACACTGAATTCACTAGCCTAGCTATCGATTTCCCAATTAAATCAGCAGCAACTACACTCTCCCTCCTCTCACTAAGACTGCAGCTTCAGAATGAATCTAAAATGGATGCTGTGCACTAGGTAGGAGGGTCTGGGAGGGAGGGTATGCTGCTGATTGGCTGGAATGTGTCTGCTGACTGTGAGGTACAGGGTCAAAGTTTGCTCAATGATGATGTATAGGGGGCGGACCGAACATCGCATATGTTCGCCTGCCGAGGCGAACGCGAACAAGCTATGTTCGCCGGGAACTGTTCGCCGGCGGATAGTTCGGGCCATCTCTAGATGCAATGCGTTTTTCACGCAGCCCCATTCACTTCTAGGGGGCTAGGGCTGCGTGAAAAACGCAGAATATAGAACCTGCTGAGATTTTCATGCAACGCACAAGTGATGCGTGAAAAAACCCGCTCATGTACACAGACCCATTTAAATGAATGGGTCAGGATTCAGTGCAGATGCTATGCGTTCACGTCACGCATTGCAACCGCATGGAAAACTCACTCGTGTGAAAGGGGCCATCTGCTGTAAGGACAGCATCCTGACAGCACCCCAAAAAGCCTTTTTTAGGGCTGGTACATCAGTTTGTTTTTATTTATTTTTTCTATATATATATTGCAGTTGCCTGCCCGTGTGTGAGAGGCCGCAGGCCTACCGACTTTACTTTGTGCACACCACTTATATAGGGTGGCACAGTACCTTGCAGATAAAAAAAGTCAATAAATTTTTTTACCCTTTAATATAATTGCAGTTACCTGCCAATGTGTGTCAGGCTAACAGACTGTACTGTGCCCACTGCCAGTGCCCACCACTAATATCGGGTGGCACAGTACCTTGCAGATAAAAAAGTCATTTAATTTTTACCCTTTAATATAATTGCGGTTGCTTGCCAGTGTGTGTCAGGCCCACAGACTGTACTGTGCCCACTGCCCACCAATCATATAGGGTGTCAGAGTACATTGCACGGCGCACGCACAGTAAGCTAAAATTCAAACGAAGCGGAAATCTCCCTTGCCAAGGGGTAAGTGTTTTGCAGTCTGGCGCTTTTTTGAAGAAAGTGCGGACGATAAAAGAATTGTCATTTGCAACCTGTGCCGTACCTAAATGAGCAGGGGCATGAACACTAGCAACCTCCCCACCACCAGCATGATCCGCCACATGGCATCGAAGCACCCTAATAGGGGGGTCCACAATCAGTGTCTGCAGGTCACACCACTGCCTCCTCTTCCCCTGTGTTACGTGTTGGCCAATCCCATGTCCAAGATGCAGGACCGGATGCCTCCCACGATGCACCTGAACGTTCGCAAGCACCATCAGCTAGCACATCCACTTCTGTGTCCCAGCACAGCATACAGATGTCTATACCCCAGGCCTTTGAACGAAAGCGCAAATACCCAGCCACCTACCCACAGGCCATAGCACTAAATGCGCACCTTTCAAAATTGCTGGCACTGGAAATGTTGCCATTTAGGCTTGTGGACACTGATGCTTTCCGCGTTACACTGTCCCCAGCCGTCAGTATTTTTCATGGTGTGCAGTCAGTCCCAGCCTTACACAAGGACATGTCCCGTACCATTACCCGCGCCTTGACCAACGCAGTTATTGGGAAGGTCCACTTAACGTATGACACAAGGACAAGTGCTTTTGGCCAGTGACGCTACATTTCCCTGACGGCACACTGGGTGAACGTTGTGGAGGGCGGGAGCGAGTTGTACCCTGGGATGACACAGGTGCTACCGATGCCAAGGATTGCGGGCCCTACTTCCATCAGGGTTTCCGCCGCCACCTACGTTAGTGGCTGCAACCCCCCTTCTCCTCGTCCGCCTCCTCCTCCACTTCCACCTCTGAATTATCATCTTGCAGCACCAGACAGCCATCAGTCAGTAGCTGGAAGCAGTGAAGCACTGCAGTGGGGAAGCGGCAACAGGCCGTGCTTAAACTGATCTGCTTAGGTGACAAAAAGCACACCACAGCAGAGCTGTGGCAGGGGATAAGGGACCAGACTGAGCTGTGGCTCTCGCCACTCAACCTAAAACCAGGCATGGTTGTGTCTGATAATGGCTGTAACTTGGTGGCGGCTTTGGAGCTCAGCAAGCTCAGACACATACCATGCCTAGCCCACGTGTTCAACCTAGTGGTTCAGCATTTTCTCAACACCTACCCCAATTTGCCTGAGCCACTGGTGAAGGTTCGACGTGTGTTTGCCCATTTCCGCCAGTCATCGACAGCTTCCGCCGGTCTGGCAACACTGCAGTAGTGCTTGCAATTGCCAGCTCACCGACTCTTGTGCGACGTGAGCACGCCCTGGAACTCGACATTCTACATGTCGTCCATGCTTTGTGAGCATTACAGGGCAGTAGTGGAATACCAGCTGCAACATGGTCATCACCTTTCCAGTCAGCTCCGCTCTTCACAAGCGACGAGTGGGCATTGATGTCTGACCTTTGTGAGTTTTTACGCAACTTTGAGGAATCAACACAGATTATGAATGTCGATAACGCTATTATCAGTGTAACCATCCCACTTCTGTGTCTACTCAAACACTCACTGCTCACAATTAAGGCGGACACTTTGCCAAGAGAATAGGTGGAAATGGGGGAATACAGTACACTGGTAATAATAACCAGACCTCCCTTAGTTTGTCTTCTCAGTGCAACTTGGATGATGAGGAGGAGCAGGAGGAGGAGACGGTTGCTTCCACTACAGAGGGTAGTACCCATGGAAGTTTTATTCCATCTGTTCAGCGTGGATGGGAAGAGGAAGAGAATGAAGATATTGAGAGTCATTCTCCCGATGAGGACAGCGAAGTCTTGTCTGTTGGCACTCTGGCACACATGGCTGACTTTATGTTAGGCTGCCTTTTCCGTGACCCTCGAGCTGTACGCATTTTGAAGGACACCGATTACTGGTTGTTCACCCTTCTCAACCCCTGCTACAAAGATAACTTCTTATCTCTCATTCCTGTGGTGGAGAGGACGAGCAAAATGGGGCAATACCAGAAGGTCCTTGTGGAAAAATTGCTCCAAAAATTTCCAGCTAACAACGCTGTCTGCAGAGTATGTAGTTCCTTGGCCAACCGAGGAGGGGAGACGAGGAAAACACACAGCAGTTCCAACAGTTTTATGACACCCCGCCAGCATTCATAACCTGATGCGTGGCCTAGTGTCACAAGGAGGGAAAAATTTTGGAAGATGGTGAAGAGTACGTAGCAGACTGTGTCAGCATCCTCAGTGATCCCTCTGTGCCTTACAACTATTGGGTGTTCAAGCTGGACACGTGGCACGGACTGGTGCTCTAGGCCTTGAAGGTGCTGGCCTTCCCTTCCGCCAGCGTTTTGTCCGAGTGGGTATTTAGTCCTGCTGAGGCCATAATAACTGATAAGGGCATCTGCCTGTCAACTGAAAAGCTAACCGGTTGACTCTTATAACAGTGAACAAGGCCTGGATTGCCCCTGACTTCTCTACTCCACCAGAGGACAGCTGCTTGACATAAAGGCACTCTAAATGTGTTTTTTTATTGTGTATCGAATACACTGTATTCCCATGCACCCTTTCCACCACTAAAAAGGGTATATGTTTCAATCTCCCTTTTCTCATCCTCCTTCTCCTCCATCATATCAAGAGCTGCAGGCCCTCAACCATAATTTTTTCGATGGTCAGCTCAGCAGCAGGCCCTCGCCCATAATTTTTTCCATGGTCAGATCAGCAGCAGGCACTCGCCACTAAAGTTTTAGAGAGTCAGCTCAGCAGCAGACCCTCAACCATAATTTTTTCGATGGTCAGCTCAGCAGCAGGCACTCGCCCTAAGTTTTAGAGTCAGCTCAGTAGCAGACCCTCACACCTAATGTGTTAGATGGTCAGCTCAGCAGCAAGCCCTTGTCCATAATTTTTTCCATGATCAGATCAGCAGCAGGCACTCGCCCCTAATGTTTTAGAGAGTCAGTTTCGCCTGTTGGGCGGAAAAATGAACTTTTTTTATTTTTTAAATATACAACTTATGAGTACTACTTGAGCCGCCGGACACCCGCCCCAGCTTGCATGCGCTGTGCGGCTCCAGCGGCGGCTCTCACACACAGAGCAGCATGTGACAAAGGCCGAGACGCTCCGTCTATCTGCCCATCTACATCAAGCCATGCCTACATCTGCTCCACACGCCCACTCCTTTCCCCTCTTTCATGTGTTTGTAACTCCGCCTCCATCCCTCCTCAGCTCCGCACTGATTGGTGACATCAGCCAGGCAGTGGTTTGCGCGCAAGGTACAGAATGGTGGCGCTGCTGGAGCTGCTGCAGGAGTGGGTCACAGTGGAAGCAGTGTTGCGCTGGGTGACACACACGAGACAGGTAGAGTGCCCCATAAAGGAACTCAGCTGTCATCTGTACCAGAGACCCTTCTGCTGAGTAACAGAGGGCAGCTGACTGGACCAGCCATTGTATGTGCTGCCTCTGCTTCATGTTTGAGGGACAGTGGAAGGAGTATACCTCAGGAATGGTCTAGTTAGAGGGATTTAGACTGGCACGGCCACCTGTCAGCAGGGTGGTGGAGGTGGCACAGGGTTCCATGTGTCATACCTGCTAATGGTGGTGCCCGGTGGTGTCAGAGAGAGGACCACCCAGCTGTTACCCATATTTTATAACTCTGGGTGACTTTAGTGCGGCACCTGGAGCCTTTATGGCCCCTCAGACTCCAGGGCTCAGGTGCAACTACAACCTCTGTGCACTTTGTAGCCATGCGTCTGGTGACGGTCCGTATGGCAGTGCCTGTGGTCACAAGTTGGTCACTATGGCTGGTCACTAGCAGAAAATGTGACACAATAGGGGGTCATGTAAAAAGTAGGGGGTGATGTGACATCATAGAGGGGGACAAATGTGACATGGGGGAGGTTGGGAAGAAAATGTGACACAATAGGGGTCATGGGAGCCATGAAAAAAAGAGGGGGTGATGTGACATCATGGAGGGGAAGAAATGTGACATGGGGGGGGAAGCTGGTGTTAGGGGGGAGTTCCCGGGGGACGGGAGGGGCGCCAAAATTTAGCTTCGCTTGTGTTGGCAAAAATCCTTGCACCGGCCCTGACCCTCACCACTATGTTTTAGATGATGAGCTCAGCATCAGGCCCTCGCCCATAATTTTTTCCATGGTCAGATCAGTATCAGGTCCTCGACACTAATGTTTTGGTCAGCTCAGCAGCAAGCCCTCGCCCTTAATGCTTTAGATGTTCAGCTTGGCAGCAGGTACTCACCCCTAATATCCCAGTAGACTTTATACGTGTACATATAGATATTTATAGTCTGCAATTGTATTACCAGTAGATTATATATGCTATTTATGCATGAGTTTCTATATGTACATGTACTAACGGTCAGGTACTGGATGTGAGTTGGTGTAGATCCAGAACTCTGGAAATACTCTATATACGTACACATTATTAGCCACATTGCTTAGCAGCCAGGGGGGACAGGAACGGAGGCAGCTGTGTGTGGTGGTGTACTTTAGGTATGGTGTTATTTGTAGTGTCTGTATCTTTATGTATAATGTCCATTGCTTTGTCACCTCTATATTTTCAGTAAACTATTTTTATATATAAGTATCTGCAAGGGTTGTATGTTACTTCTGGGGTATATATGAAGGACTGGAAGAGGTGTAATAATACACAGTATAAGCGGGTTATTTGAGAAACAAGGGCATCAGTCTGGGAATAGAAGAGAAAGGACAGAAAACGGGGATAGATATAACTCTCCAATTTCCAATAAGCAAAACTGTCCCTCATCAGTCAGCTCAGCAGCAGACCCTCAACCCTAATGTTTTAGATCATCAGCTCAGCAGCAAGCCCTCGCCCCTAAAGTTTTAGATGGTCAGATCAGCAGCATGCACTCGCACCTAATGTTTTAGAGGGTCAGCTGAGCAGCAGACCCTCACCCCTAATTTTTTAGACAGTCAGCTCTACAGCAGGCCCTCGCCCATAATGTTTTAGATGGTCAGCTCAGCAGCAGACCCTCACTATAATGTTTTAGATGGTCAGCTGAGCAGCAAGCCCTCACCCCTAATGTTTTTTAAAGTTAGATCAGCAGCAGGCACTCGCTCTTAATGTTTTAGAGGGTCAGCTCACCAGCAAACCCTCACCCCTAATAATTTTTTAGAAGGTCAGCTCAGCAGCAGGTCCTCAACCCTAATGTTTTAGATGGTCAGATCAGCAGCAGGCACTCGCCCCTAATGTTTTAGATGGTCAACTCGGCAGCAAGCCCCCATCCATAATGTTTTAGATGGTCAGCTCAGCAGCCGGCACTTACCCATAATGTTTTAGATGGTCAGCTCAGCAGCAGGCCCTCGCCCCTTAAGTTTTAGATGGTCAGATCAGCATCAGGCTTTCGCCCCTAATGTTTTAGAGGGTCAGCTGAGCAGCAGACCCTCAGCCCTGATTTTTTAGATGGTCAGCTCTGCAGCATGCACTCGCCCATAATGTTTTAGATGGTCAGCTCAGCAGCAGGCCCTCACCCCTAATGTTTTTGATGGTTAGATCAGCAGCAGGCCCTCACCCCTACTGATTTAGAGGGTCACCAGCAGGCTATCAATCATAATTTCAAGGGTGTGTATGATGCCCTCCTTTATGTGTAACAAAGGGTGTATTGTAGTGAGGGTTTCTTGTAATTTTTGGCAGCCATTTCACTTAGTGAATAGGCTTTATGAGTGTATGAGTCCCACTACCTGAACAATTGTACCACAATGTGAATGGGGCCCACCTTTATGTGATATACAGGTTGTATCGGAGTGCCTCTTCCTTGTCATTTTTGGCAGCTCTTGCACTCTGTATACAAGTAAATATACAGGAAAGAATGTTTCCTAACAATTTTTCCTCTAAAAGCGATTTAATCTTCGGTTTTGTGCGTATTATTGTCAGTCTGTAAAAGTGGCGTACTACTCGGACAACATCAGCAGCGACATGGGAGTCCAAGATGCATCCAGACATCCTCCCCATGCTGTTCCCGAACCATTTCAGTGGTGTTTCCACCAATTTCTGACCTTTTTCTGGGAACCAGACACCCTCCCCTCTTCAGAGCAGGGGGTGCCTGGTTTAATGCTCGGGTTCTCCGATCGACCCATTGTGCTCGGGTGCTCGATAGAGGAACCGAACATCCCGAGGTGTTCTACTCAAGCACCCTAGCACTTTGGTGCTCGACCAACGCTACAGGTAAGGTTTTGAAAATATATAGGGTTTGGGCCTTTGGGGTTAAACTTAGTTTTTAACGTGTATAATACTTGTATTTTATTTCCTTGTTTTTGAATTCCAACTCTAAGTGATGTTAAATCCTTTTGCATTAAAAATTAGAAAATTATTATGGATGTGATAACTTTATTGGCTAACCCAAAAAATGTTTGTTTGTAAGCTTTCAGAGTAAAGAGGCTCCTTCATCAGGTATTATGTAAATAATTTAGTGAACAAGACGTTTAAGGCTATGTATGCCTTTGGGGGCAATTTGCTTATTATTGCATTGTACTCAGCTAACAATATTTTTTTTAAATTAGTCTTTATTAAAAAAAATATGGTGTCCTTTTTTTCTGTACAGAGCTGACATGCTCTAGTAGCACCATTTGGATTTTCTGTCTTTTCCGTTAGACCAGGAGGAGACAGACTGCTTATCTCTTCTCTTTGACCTTATAAACACTCATTATAGCTCAGTTCTTTTCTTACTAATAAGTATGTGGCTTAAATAATGTAGGTGTTTATGACCTCTCAGTAGTTTAGAGATAAGGTTTATTAGATGAGCGGCACAAAGTGAAAGTGAAAGTACCAGTCACACAGCTAGAAAAACAGGTAATTAGAGTTGAGCGAACACCTGGAATTTCGGGTTTGCTGGTTTCGGCCGAACTTCGTCGCAAAGTTCGAGTTCGGGCCCCGAACTTGACGCCATTGAAGTCAATAGGGACCCGAACTTTGGGGCACTAAACTGGCTCTAAAAGAGTCATGGAAAGGGCTAGAGGGCTGCAAAAGGCAGCAAAATGTGGGTAAGAGCATGAGACGTGCAAACAAATGTGGATAGAGAAATGACTTCAAATGAAATGAAATAAATAAAAATAAAAAATAATAATCTTGAACTAGGAGGAGGAGGTCCATATAGAGTAGGAGGATGAGGAGGCGCTGGACGTGGCGGTGTAGGTGGAAGCGGCGGTGGAGGAGGAGGAGGTAGCCAACACTTTTTTTTATTGAATTTGGGTAGATCACAGAACATTGTGGAATATATAAAATAAAACAAAGAGAAAGTGCGCAGGAGGATAACAATGGCTGTGTGAGGCCAGTATACATGTCTATTCTACACAGTATGTGTAGGCATGTGCACACATACTGCTCCACCATGTTACTGAATACAGCACAACAAGGGACACAGGTCTCGCATGGAGGCCCACTTAGCGGCGGTGAAGTGGTGCTGTTCCGCAGAGCGACTCAGAGCCATGCGTGCTGCAGCTGAAACTCCACTATCGCTTGATGCTGCTCGCACAGTCTCTCCAACATGTGCAAGGTGGAGTTCTAACTTGTGGGGACGTCGCATATGAGGCGGTGAGTGGGAAGCCAAAGTTACGCTGCTGCGCAGAGAAAGGCGAGCAGCAGCAGGGTGAGAACACCGAAAGCGCGCACAGACGGACCGCACTTTCTGCAGCAGCTCTGACATATCGGGGTAGTTTTTCAGGAATTTCTGCACCACCAAATTCAGCACATGTGCCAGGCAAGGGATGTGCGTCAAACCGGCTAGAGCCCAGAGCTGCTACGAGATTACACCCATTATCGCACAACACCAGGCCGGGCATGAGGCTCAGTGACACCAACCACTCATTGGTCTGTTGTTCCATGCCCGTCCACAGCTCCTGCACTGTGGGGGGTTTGTCCCCCAAACAGATGAGTTTGAAAACTGCCTGCTGTCGTTTTCCCCTGGCTATGCTGAAGTTGGTGGTGAAGGTGTTACGCTGACTGGATGAGGAGGTGTTAGAGGAGGAAGAGGAGTAGGAGGATGAGGCTACAAGAGGCAAAGAGAAATGCTCTGCAATCCTTGGTGGCGGAAGGATATGAGCCAAACAGCTATCCGCCTCACTGCATTTACCCAGTGTGCTGTTAGGGAGATATAACGTCACTGCCCGTGCTTACTGGTCCACGTATCAGTAGTTATGTGGATCTTGCTACAGATGGCGTTGTGCAGTGCACACATAAATTTGTCCCCCACTTGTTTGTGCAGGTAAAGGATGGCTCGCCTGGAAAAGTAGTGGCGGCTGGAAACGACGTACTGTGGGACAGCCAAGGCCATAAGGTTTTTTAAACTCTCTGTCTCCACCAGACGGAATCACAGCATTTCAAAGGCCAGGAATTTTGAAATGCTGGCATTCAGGACCAGGGATCGCGTGTGGGTAGGGGGCTATTTCCTCTTTTGCTCCATTGTTTGGAAGATGGACAGCTGAACGCTGCCATGGGACATTGTGGTGCTGCTTTTTGAAGGTGACGGACGTGATGCCGTAGCTGACACATCCTCTGTTTGCGAGTGGAAGAAGAGGCCGAGACTGCAGCAGAAGAAGGAGCAGGAGGAGCCTGAGACTTTTCTTGGTTTTGGAGTTGTTTACTCCCCTGCAGCTCATGCTTTGCACTTAGATGCCTGGTCATGCAGGTTGTGCTCAGGTTTAGAACGTTTATGCCTCGCTTCAGGCTCTGATTGCACAGCGTGCAAACCACTTGTGTCTTGTCATCTGCACATTGTATGAAGAACTGCTACGCTAGGGAACTCCTTGAAGCTGAATTTCTTGTGCTCGGTCCCTGGGTGCAGTGGGCAGTAGCAGGCGTACTGTCTAGGGGACGGCCGCTCTGCTTTTGCACCCTGCTCTCTCTTTTACTGTGCTGGTGGCTCTGTATGACCACCGCCTCTCCCTCCGAACTGCACAGGTCACTCGCATGACCTTGATTCCATGTGGGGTCTAGGACCTTATCGTCCTCCACATCATATTCCACCAAGTCTTCTGCACCCCTGTCCTCTTTGCCGGTTTGCACACTGCAGAATGCCGCAGCAGTTGGCACCTGTGTTTCATCATCATCAGAGACGTTCTGCGGTTGTCTTCCCATATCCTCATCCTCAAACATACGTGGTTGTGCATTGGTGCACTCAATCTCTTCCACTTCTGGGGCAGGGCTAGGTGGATGGCCCTGGGAAACCCTGCCAGCAGACTAATAAAAAAGCATAAGAGACTGCTGCATGACTTGGGGCTCAGACTGCTTGGCTGATTTGCAAGGGGGTAAGGTGCTAGATAGATGCCCATGGTCTGCAGGTGCCAACTCTGAGCTTTCAGCAGTGGACCGGGTGGGAGACAATGTGAAGGTACTGGAGGCACTGTCCTCCTAGCGACTGAAGGCTCTGTCATCTACGTGCACCTGAGGAAGATGTTTCATTTGGGCGTGTAGCTGGCACAGATCGACCATGTCCTCTCCCTGCAACAGGAGCTCCACCAACACCAGCAGCATCACGACCAGGGCCACGTCCCTTATTTGACGTTCTCCTCATTATTTGCGTTCACCCACCAAACTAACAGATGGTTTATCTCAGGTGACAATTTAACTGCCAATAGACAACAATTAAGTTCACTAACAGTAAGGCAGTGCCGGTGTCATAAATAGAATGCATTTATTTATGTCATACAACAGTGTAATGGAGCAATTTAATACAATTACTTCACTATCACAAAAAATGAGAATTTTCCAACCAACAATGTAACAGCCGAAGTTAACGGTTTAATTGATCAGATATGCAGCTCAGGCTACTAATTTGCTGTCTAGCACAAAAAAAGTGTTTTTTGCAAACAACAAAAAAAATGCAGTATGTTACGGTTGTATTGGAATATCAGAAATGCAGTGTAAGATTCTATTGTGCTATCTAGCTCAAAACCTGTGCTTTCTGCAAACAACAATAAAAATGCAGTATGTTATGGTTTTATTGGAATATCAAAAATGCAGCGTAGGCCGCTAATGTGCTATCTAGCACAAAAACAGTGTTTTTTGCAAACAACAATAAAAATGCACTATGTTACGGTTTTATTGGAATATCAGAAATGTAGTGTTGGCCACTAATGTGCTATCTAGCTCAAAAACTGTGTTTTTTGCAAACAACTATGTAAATGCAGTATCTTATGGTTTTATTGGAATATCAGAAATGCAGCATAGGCCACGAATGTGCTATCTAGCAAAAAAAAAAAAACGGTGTTTTTTGAAAACAACAATAAAAATGCAGTATGTTACGGTTTTATTGCAATATCAGAAATGCAGTGTAGGCCGCTAATGTGCTATCTAGCACAAAAACTGTGTTTTTTGCAAACATCTATGTAAATGCAGTATGTCATGGTTTTATTGGAATATCAGAAATGCAGCCTAGGCCGCTAATGTGCTATCTAGCACAAAAACTGTGTTTTTTGCAAACAACTATGTAAATGCAGTCTGTTACGGTTTTATTACAATATCAGAAATGCAGTGTAGGCTGCTAATGTGCTATCTAGCACAAAAACTGTGTTTTTTGCAAACAACTATGTAAATGCAGTATGTTACTGTTTTATTGGAATATCAGAAATGCAGCATAGACCGCTAATGTGCAATCTAGCTCAAATACAGTGTTTTTTGCAAACAACAATAAAAATGTAGTATGTTACGGTTTTATTGCAATATCAGAAATGCAGCTTAGGCCGCTAATGTGCTATCTAGCACAAAAACTGTGTTTTTTGCAAACAACAATAAAAATGCAGTATGTTGCTGTTTTATTGGAATATCAGAAATGTAGTGTAGGCCACTAATGTGCTATCTAGCACAAAAACTGTGTTTTTTGCAAACAACAATAAAAATGCAGTATGTTACGGTTTTATTGCAATATCATAAATGCAGTGTAGGACGCTAACATGCTATCTAGCACAAAAACTGTGTTTTTTGCAAACATCTACGTAAATGCAGTATGTCATGGTTTTATTGGAATATCAGAAATGCAGCGTAGGCTGCTAATGTGCTATCTAGCACAAGAACTGTGTTTTTTGCAAACATCTATGTAAATACAGTATGTTACAGTTTTATTGGAATATCAGAAATGCAGCGTAGGCCACTAATGTGCTATCTAGCACAAAAACTGTGTTTTTGCAAACAACTATGTAAATGCAGTATGTTACGGTTGTATTGGAATATCAGAAATGCAGCATAGACCGCTAATGTGCTATCTAGCACAAAAACTGTGTTTTTTGCAAACAACAATAAAAATGCAGTATGTTACGGTTTTATTAGGATATCAGAAATGCAGTTAGGCCACTAATGTGCTATCTAGCTCAAAAACTGTTTTTTGCAAACAACTATGTAAATGCAGTATGTTACGGTTTTATTGGAATATCAGAAACGCAGCATAGACAGCTAATGTTCTATCTAGCACCAAAACAGTGTTTTTTGCAAACAACAATAAAAATGTAGTATCTTACGGTTTTATTGCAATATCAGAAATGCAGCGTTGGATCCTCATGTGCTATCTAGCATAAAAACATTGTTTTTTGCAAACAACAATAAAAATGCAGTATGTTACGGTTTTATTGGAATATCAGAAATGCAGTGTAGGCCACTAATGTGCTATCTAGCACAAAAACTGTGTTTTTTGCAAACAACTATGTAAATGCAGTATGTTATGGTTTTATTGGAATATCAGAAATGCAGCATAGACTGCTAATGTGCTATCTAGCACAAAAACAGTGTTTTTTGCAAACAACAATAAAAATGTAGTATCTTACGGTTTTATTGCAATATCAGAAATGCAGCGTAGGATCCTCATGTGCTATCTAGCACAAAAACAGTGTTTTTTGCAAACAACAATAAAAATGCAGTATGCTACAGTTTTATTAGAATATCAGAAATGCAGTGTAGGCCACTAATGTGCTATCTAGCTCATAAACTGTTTTTTGCAAACAACTATGTAAATGCAGTATGTTACGGTTTTATTGGAAAATCAGAAATGCAGTGTAGGCCGCTAATGTGCTATCTAGCACAAAAACTGTGTTTTTTACAAACATCTATGTAAATGCAGTATGTTACAGTTTTATTGGAATATCAGAAATGCAGCGTAGGCCGCTAATGTGCTATCTAGCACAAAAACTGTGTTTTTTGCAAACATCTATGTAAATGCAGTATGTCATGGTTTTATTGGAATATCAGAAATGCAGCCTAGGCCGCTAATGTGCTATCTAGCACAAAAACTGTGTTTTTTGCAAACAACTATGTAAATGCAGTCTGTTACGGTTTTATTGCAATATCAGAAATGCAGTGTAGACTGCTAATGTGCTATCTAGCACAAAAACTGTGTTTTTTGCAAACATCTATGTAAATGCAGTATGTTACGGTTTTATTGGAATATCAGAAATGCAGCGTAGGCCACTAATGTGCTATCTAGCACAAAAAAAAGCTGTGTTTTGCAAACAACTATGTAAATGCAGTATGTTACTGTTTTATTGGAATATCAGAAATGCAGCATAGACCGCTAATGTGCAATCTAGCTCAAATACAGTGTTTTTTGCAAACAATAAAAATGTAGTATGTTACAGTTTTATTGCAATATCAGAAATGCAGCTTAGGCCGCTAATGTGCCATCTAGCACAAAAACTGTGTTTTTTGCAAACAACAATAAAAATGTAGTATCTTACGGTTTTATTGCAATATCAGATATTTTTATAACAGCAATTTAACTGCAGTATTTAGCAGTTTTATTGGAATGTTAGAAATAATGCTTAGGACTCAAATTTATTATCTAGCACAAAAACTGTGTTTTTTTATAGCAGCAATGTAAATGCAGTATGTTCCGGTTTCATTGGACTGTCAGAAATGCAGCGTAGCACGCAAATTTGCTATCTAGCACAAAAAAGTGTGCTTTTTTTAGAGCAGCAAGGTAACTGCAGTTTTTAACGGTTTTATTGGACTGTCAGATATGCAATGCCTATGGCAGACAGATAAAAAAATCGCTTTAGGGCACAAAAATATGTGACAGACTAATGTAATTGAATAATTTTTACTGCCAGGTATGCACTGCAGGCCGCAGTGGTACTTGACCAGCCAAAAAAATTAATTTGTCCTCCACTGAGCTACCAGAACAGAATTGTCCTTGGCATACATGCAGTTCACATGCAGTTGCAAGTGCACTGCACTTGTAAAAATGGCCGCTGACTCTCACTGAACTAGCAGATGGATTAAAAGTTATTTTTCAGTGTCACTGGGCTCAGGGCTCGGTACAAAAATGTAGCATAGCACCCTCAATAATCGCTGTAGTTTGAAGATTGAACAACACCAAGTACACCAGAATTTTTCCCTAATCTCTCTCACAGCAGCAGCATCCTATCCCTACACTGAGAAGAGCAGAGTGACGTGTGGCGCTACGTGACTCCAGCCTATATAGAGCCTGGGTCACATGCTGCACTTGGCCAATCACAGCCATGCCATTAGTAGTGGCTGTGATGGCTTCTAATGTCAGACTAGTGAAACGCTTGTTTATTTGCTGCCCTGCAGCCTTTCATAAAGCGCCAAGAAATCGCTGAACCTCGAACCCGAACTTTTACTAGAATGTTCGGCTTTGGGCCCGGGTACTAAAAACCCTAAAGTTCGGTAGGAACCCGAACTTTACAGTTCGGGTTCTCTCAACCCTACATGTAACCCTGTGTGACAGAACAGCTCAATATTTTTAATAAAGGCCAATTGAAAAAGTGATAAAATGGGGATTGCAGTCAGCACAACCCAATACGCAGGTGCACGTTGCTATGGTGAAATACACATACAAACGTAAAAACAAAGGTGCAATGGCACACTGCAGCTAGAGCTCCGTCCTGCCACTATGCTGGATGTTAGATGAGGCATTAGTTTATATTTTGGCCAAATTATGTAAGCCACAATTGAAAAAGTGATTTTTAGCCAAAAATTTGTAACATGCAATCATAAATTTTTGGTCTCTTCAGTTCTTGTGATTTTTTGAAAATATGTGATGTAGACATAAGTGTCTTTTCTTAATATGCCAGGTGTCTGACTGCAGAAAAGTATGAGTTTGGGGTTTAGTATGTTTTTTTTATTTTATTTTATCATTTCGTTTTTTTTGTACATGTTACAAGTATGAAAGTTTTCCACCAAATGTCCCCCCAAAAAATCTGGGTTCAAAATGGGTCTAAAAAGGTTTTAAAAAAAAAAAAACATAAATATGTCATAGAAATGTGGGACCCCAGATCTGGGGATACTGCTATGGTATCCTTAATTGCTGCATTTTCTATATATTTCATATGCCATGTTATGTATCTTGTGTGTACCATGTCGTTTTATTAATCGGGGAGGTACTGGTTGGCAATGGCTGGCTGTAATATGGCTAACCATCCTGTGCCACCCCTCCTGAGAGGCTCAGCTGGTCCAAGTTCCTGCCAGGAGGTGGAGGTCTAGAGTATTTAGTCAGTCTACAGGTGTTCAAGGCAGAGAGGGGACGTGTAAGGTCCTGTCCTGATTGTGCGGGAGGTAGGAAGTAGCTCATAGAGCATGTATACCCAAAATCCGTATCTAGGTCGAGTATCCAAAGATCCCATTCCTGCCAGAGAGTTGGAACGTAGCTCATATAGCACCTATTCCCTAGAATCATACTCAAGACACTGCTGTGAGGCAAGGGACTACAGCCAAGCCACCCATCCTCAATCAACCACTAGGCCAGTATCAGCTAAGTGCAGAACTGCAGCCATCCAATCTGCCAGCATAACTCCTCCACTGGTGCCAGAGAAGAATTGCACTTAAAGGGAACCTGTCATCAACTTTATGCTGACCTTACAGAGGGCAGCATAAAATTGTGATAGAAATTATGATTTCAGTGGTGTATCACTCATGAGCTAAAAGTAAGTGGTTGCTGAGAACCAGCATCATAATCATTGCAGCCCAGGCCATGAAAAGAGTCAAATCTAGCTGAGAAAAGTCATGGTTATTCATAATCTCCTGCACTCCCTGCCCATCTGCTGATGATTGGCAGTTCTCTCCTAGAGATACAGGGAGAAAACTAGGTAGAAGACTATCAGTCATCAGTAGGTGGGCAGGAAGAGCAGGAATTCATGAATAACCATGACTCTTCTGAGGAGGCCGTGACTCTTTTCCAGGCCTAGTCTGCAATGATTGTGATGTTGGTTCTCGGCAACCACTTATTTTTAACTTTTAAATGACAAACCGCTGAAATCAACTCACCTCTCACCGTTAGTACGGGCTGCATAAAGTTGACGACAGGTTCCCTTTAGAGAGGAGCTGCAACATCTCCTGACATGGCTATTGTAATAACTACTTGCATTCCCCATGTGATAACAAATCTGGAGCATATATTCTTATGACAACTCCTGCTAATTGTCAAGGAGTTAAATATCACAGGATTGTAATGTGTGGTTCTCTAAGACTAAGTTCATCATTTTGTCCCATGTTCAACATGTACACGCTGAGTGTGCTTTTGCATCCTTTTTTTTCCCTTAAAGTATACGTTAAACATAGCGCAAAAATGTGATATGAACATCCCCTAAATTTGTTTCATTAGAACTACGAGGGTCCGCCTTTCTTACCACAAACTTTAAACACCACTGTAACACTAATCCCCAAACCCCAAAAGGACCCAACTCTCTGCGCAAATTATCGACCCATATCTATTCTAAATTTAGACGTTAAAATATTCGCATAAATCCTGGCCTCCCGCATCAAGCCCCTCCTTCAGTCCATCATCCATCCGGATCAGCAAACTTTTGTGCCCAACAGGGAAGGCAAAGATGGTACCTATAAGATAATCAATGCAATCGCCCTAGCAAAGCAACTTAATAAACCCCTGTCATTAGTCAGCACCGATGCCGAAAAGGCTTTTGATCGGGTTGCTTGGCCTTTTATTAATATGGTGCGAAGAAAATTCGGCTTCCCAGACCAATTTGTCAAATCTATTTTTACCATGTATGCTTCACCGAAAGCCTATATAAAAATTAATGACACCCTCTCTCCCGCAGTCCACATCACAAACGGGACGAGACAAGGTTGCCCCCTGTCCCCCATTTTATTTATTTGGACCTTAGAGCCCCTTTTACAAAGAATCAGACAAGAACCTCTAATAAAAGGTCTAAGGTGTTCCCTGTTGGACGTCAAACAAGCAGCCTACGCCGATGACCTTTTTCTGCTGGTCACCAATCCATCCCGGACCTTTCCTGCACTACTGAAGATATTTGACGAATTAAGTTATATCTCCAACTATAAGATTAATCCCTCAAAATCACAGGCGATAGGCATTAATATCTCTAGTAGAGAAATGAACATGCTACAAACTACGTCATCATTCCAATGAAATAAAAGTTCCATCAAATTTCTAGGGATCAATATATCCTCTGACCTAACCAAGTTATATGACTTAAATTACAAACCACTGTTAGATACAATCCCACTAATTTTGAAAGTCTGGTCGCCATCATACATCTCTTGGCTAGGCCGCAAAAAACATCTTTAATTCCTTGATTTTACCCAAGCTGACCTATTTAATGCAGGTCCTCCCCATTTCACTACCCTCTCAATTTTTCACACAATTCAGGAGGCCTAGCGCCAAATATATCTGGGACAATAAAAAACCCAGACTGGCGTACAAGTTTTTACAGCTCCCATTTGCCCACGGAGGACTAGGTTACCCTTCACTGACCAGAACATATACTGCCATACATCTTTCACGCATAATAGACTGGGTGAGAGAACCACCTGATAAACAGTGGATCGTTTTGGAAAAAGAGATTGTCCACTCCTCATTGAGATACATCACTCTCTCCAACCCTGAGTTACATACTATCTCACCAGTGACCTCACCTTTAGTCAAAGCCACTCTCGATGTCTGGAGGAAAAACACTGTCCAGACATTTTGCTCTAAATTCCCGTCTCCTCTGCTTCAGATAAGAGACTGTTTGGATCCGGCACACCTGGGCCACCAATCTCTCCCACACACCTTGAAATCATGCACACTTAATTTGGAAGAGGTGCTTGATCAAGATGGATCTATATACGATCCAACCACCCTCTGACAAAAACTTAACGTACCCGTTCTAAACACACTACAATATCAATACGTTAGATCACGCATAATGAAATACATATCACTGGGAACTGGACCTACGGAACTTACAGGGTACGAAAAATTACTTTACCAAACTGCTACACCTACTAAAACTCTTTAAAAAATAAGCAAACAATTGCTTGACTTAGAAAAACCTCAATCCCTTTACTATATCAGGGAATGGGAAAGGGACCTGGGGTTAAAATTCTCCGAGGTTGATATCAAAGCGCTACTTCTGGAACCCAAGATGATATCTTGGTGCATCACCATCCAAGAAAATGCATTTAAAGTCCTCACAAGATGGTATATGACCCCGGACAAATTACATAGAATATTTGGGACAACTTCCAATATATGTTGGAGATGCCTTGCCCAAAAAGGGGACTTTATGTATATCTGGTGGACATGCAGTAAGATCTCTCCTTACTGGGAAGAAATCTTTAAACGGATCAGATCTTTGTTGTCAATTCCGGAGAATAAATTACGTTCCCTCCCTGAAGTAGCTCTTCTCTCCCTAATTTCAGATAATATTATGGCCAGGGAAAAAATTCTGATTAGAATACTATTGGCAACTTCCATATTGATCATAGCTTCAAATTGGAAAATGGAGACTCCCCCATCCATTTCCCAGTGGATCAACAAAGTGAATGATATTGCACGATTAGAGGAGCTGTTGTATTGGGAATCACGCTTCCATCCAAAATACATAGAGGTATGGTCACCCTGGAAGAAGAGACCCTCTCACTAACCACAATTTACCTTTTTTAGCAGTAGTTAATTGAAGACATACGTCACGGAGACATAATCAATGCCCCTCTATGTTAAACCGTTGTACATCCGACATGTCAGCTCTTCAATCCCCTTTTTTTTCCGATATAGTCAGCTTTTCAATGTAGTCAGCCTCTCAATGTAGTCAGCCATTTTATGTAGTCAGCTTTTTAATATAATCAGCTTTTCAATGTACTCAGCTTTTCAATTTGCTCAATGTTCTTTATGTCCTCCGTGCTGTGGATGTGGACCTATTGACTTGAACAGGTCCACGATCCGCAAAATACGGCAAAATATGGCAAAATATAGGACATGTCCTATCTTTTGCTATATTTTGCAGATCACGGACCCATACAGGACTCATACGGCCAGTGCCCATGTATTGTGGACCACTATTTTTGGTCCGCAACACAGGCATGGCAACCATGCGGTCGTGTGAATGGGTCCTTAGACATAATTACAAATAAACTGACAAAAGGAAAAAAGCAGGAAGTTTTGACAGAATTGAACCCATACAGTACCTTTTTACACATCTCACTGTCACATTAACTATATTTGAATAAATACATTTAGATGGAGAACTCCTTCACCTTCTGCTTTGTGCCATCAGTTATCTTTATGATTGCTTCAGAGGCAAGAAAACCCTTTAGCTCAAGCCCCAAAATTATACAAACTCATCTATAATTAAAATGCAAACCTGCATCAAGAAGAACCACTAAAGAGTACCATTTATTAAAAAGCATAGAAATCTCCAGTTATGACTGCATTTTTTCACTTAGCAGCTTCAAATACAGAAAGTGTGGTGCCAGATCCAATTATATTGAATAACATGTCTGACAGGTGTCAGACTCAGGAAGAGGCAATAGTTAGGAAGGAGAAAGCAATAGTTACTTCCATTTCTTGAAAAGAGACACAAGTTTCTAACAGTTCGTGCTTCATGCAATTTCAGGGTGTTATTCCTTTTAGTTATAGAAAAACAAAATCTAAAACAATAATTTATAGGAAGTTTCCAGGTACAAAAATTATAGTATTTCTAGGTAAAAGTTATTTATACAGAAATGCAATAATTAAAACAGTAACAGTATAAAATCATCGGCAGCCCAGGAATATGATGAACTATTCAGGAAATCAACACATTTAATGAATGAGGATAAGCTGTGGAAGATGGCTCTTCTAACCTGCTCCTGCTGCCTATAATGTTCGCGGCTTGTGCGACAACCGGACACCCTAGGGGATGATGTATGTGAGTGTACTAGTGATGAGGTGCCGAGGATAGTAGTACTCACGGAAAAGTTGTCCCTTGGGGCTGGCGTGCAGTGTATGGGAAGACAGGACAAACTCTTCCGGGGCACTCTCGGTTACAGGGAACACCAGCCAGATGGAAGTTGAGGTGCCCTTGATGGTTGTGGTATTTAGGGTGCTTTTGGTGGCTGGGCCCCTGTGTGGTAGTTTGTGACGCCAGCACCGTAAGGTGCAAATACGAGATGGAGCAGAAGACTGAGGAGTGATGCAGTAGTTAAACCAAACAGGAACTTTACTTGTTAGAGGTAGTAAGGCATCTAGTATCATCACTTTGTCTTGCATACAGATGGCAAAAATAGTAATGCTGCAAATCCAAATTAGCAGGCTCCTTGAGGTGAAGTATATAGGTTACCTCCAGCTCACTTTAGTAGGGGAAGCTTGCTTACTTGTACTTAGTTTCTTATGTTGATTTGTTCACTTAACACTGTAATAGTAGTTTAGATCCTCTGTAAACAAGTATTCTGACAGATGGCCTTTATGGCCTTAATTATGGTGGGCAGCCTGTAGTTTAGGAACTCTCCACCTTATGCAAAGGTGACTAAAACCTGATAAACGACAGTTATCTTCCTTTGTCAGTATTCGATAGTTCAGTAGTCCAACAACCCCATGGCAATCTCCCTCATGGCAGGCAAACACTCTGCTTCATTATTTGTACAGGTTGTGGTCTAAGTTCTGAGTATTAATCCACTTGGTACCCCGGAATGGTAATTTACAGTGTAGGATCATATAGTCCTAATTCTGGTAAATTGGTTCCCCTGGGCTAGGCCCAGGAGGACAGAGACAAGCCTGTCTACTCTCCTTCCTCCTAACTCCTCCACTCAACTCTCAACTAACTCTAACTTCCTGTAACAACTGTATATAACTGGTGTGACAGAGACCTCTAGTGGTAAAAGTATGTAGTGCATGTTACCAGCCTTAAATATGAATTTAGCAGCAAAGACAAAGGAATAGGGCAAAGTGACATCATAAATATAAATAACAATTTTGGTGTGGACTATACACACATATGTGGGACACTACACTTGCACCTACTGGGATGTATTCACGCAAGATAGGGCACTCATATGCGAGTGGCGCTCTCGCGATACTCTATGTGATAATGAGGGAAGCGATACCTTGTGCATGATCTTGAGATATTTTATGCGGCAATGATGAGAGCCCCTGGCCATTTTACATTGAACTACACACAGGTGTTTCATTTGATGGGGGGATGTGAGGTGGTGTTTCACACACAATAGGGTACATAAGCCATGGGATAAGGTCAGACAGACACGCCCCTAAAAGAAGCGATGCGAAACGTACGTTGGGGTTTTCCAGGCCCCTCCTGCTCTACCACAGTATGTTTGTATTTATTCTGTGCTCAGTTCATTCCTTTCCCTTAGCAGTTAGGTCTATGGTACTTTATGCTTAGGGGTATATATATATTCTTTGCTATATTTCATTGTTGTGTAGTGGGAATAACTGTGTCTAATGGCCCACCACTCAGCTGGAATATGTGATCTACTGGACCATTGGACCTGTATGTTATTATTTTAACCCATACAATACAATAGAGCCTGCATTGTTTATTTTTTGGATTGAACATTGGCACAGAACCATAATATAAGTCGGTATGTGTAAACTTGCAGCTGGATGGGGTATACCATCTTTATAGCACCTACATGCTCTTTTTTTATATTTTTGTTATTACTATATGTATGTCCTTTTGTAGACACATAATAAAGATGTCTTTTGTAGTGATGAGAGAACATGCTCGGCCAAATATCTGTTTGGCTCGAGCATCGCTATGCTCGGCACATGGTGGTACTCGACCACAATGCTCGAGTCTCCTCCCCGCATGTTTCGTGGGTTTTAAGCAGCCAATAAAGGTGCAGGTAAGTACTGCCCTCACTGTAATTCAAGTAGCCATATTGGCTGCTGGCATTACAGTGATTGGCTGGCCGGAATACGTCATTGGGTGCTATATAGCACCCGATGACACATGTTCGGCTCAGACGTAGACAGGGAGAGCAGAGCGTAGGAAGGGAAAGACAGTGTAGGGAGCGATTTTCACAGTTTTTATTCAGAGAAAGCTTTTCCAAGACCCAAAAGTCCTTTTAAGTACTACTGTGTGTGTGTGTTTTAGAGCAGCGATTTATTTACCTGCTGCAGTCTCAGGGACAGTGCTTTGGAAGGAACAGAGACATTTGTTGCTTTTGCTACCAAAAGCTTTTGAAAGACCCCAAAGTCATTTTAAGGACTACTGTGTGTGTTTGACAGCAGCAAGATATTTTTATTTTGTACCTATTAGTGACATATACTGTACATCAAATGTAATGAATGGACCGGTACTCCGCAATCTTGTGTAGAAAATTTCTTTATTCGTCACCCATATGTGTGACGAATAAAGAAATTTTCTACACAAGATTGCTTAGTGCCGGTCCATTCATTACATTTGATGGGGCCCCGACCTGCTGACCGTGCACCCGGACCTGGATAAACGCACAGTGCCGTCCATTTCTTTTGAATTGATATACTGTACATCATTCACAGACTGTGTCTTTAATAATCTGGGCAACATCTAGTGTCCGTAATCTGTGGTGTTCTGTAACCAATAGTGTAGAACATCTGCAAACAGTGTCTGTATTACAAATTCCAATAATCTGGGCCACATCTAGTGTCCATAATCTGTGGTGTTCTGTAACCAATAGTGAAGAACATCTGCAAACAGTGTCTGTATTACAAATTCCAATAATCTGGGCCACATCTAGTGTTCATAATTAGAGATGAGCGAACACCTAGAAATTTGGGTTCGCCAAACTTGACTCGGAACCCGAACCCCATTGAAGTCAATGGGGATCTGAACTTTGGGGCACTAAAATGGCTCTAAAAAGTCCTGGAAAGGGCTAGAGGGTTGGAAATTGAAGCAAAATGGGGGTAAGAGTAGGACAAGTGCCCTGCAAACAAATTTGGATAGGAAAATAACTTAAAATAACATAAGATACAGTAAAATTAAAAATAAACGTTCTAAACCTAAGCACAAGTGAGTGACAGTGGCACATGCCCCCCTGCAAACAGAGGATGTGGTAGCAATGCCACCACATCTTTCACCGTCACTAAGCATCTCCACACTATCCCATGGAAGCGTTCAGTTGTCCATCTCCCAATTAGAAAAAGAAATAGAAAGAGGAAGTACCCCCCTACCCACCCTCCATCCCTGGCCCTGAATGCCAGGATTTCAAAATTCCTGGTCCTTTGAAATGCTGTCATTCTGTCTGGTGGAGATGGATAGAGACTTTTAAAAAACTTATGGCGGTGGCTGTCCCACAGTATGTGATTCGCTGCACAACCAAGTGGCGGACAAAATCCGGTGTGCACTGAGCAACGCCATCTGTGGCAAGGTCCACATAACCACCAATACGTGGACTGGTAAACACGGGCAGGGAAGTTATATCTCCCTAACAGCACACTGGGTAAATGTAGTGGCGGTTGGGCCAGAGGCGGATAGCAGTTTGGCACATGTCCTCCTGCCCCCTGGGATTGCAGGGCATTTCTATTTGCCTCCTGTTGCCTCCTCCTCCACCACCTCCTCATCCTTTCAGCGTAACACCTTCACCACCAACATCAGCATAACCAGGGGAAAACGACAGCAGGCTGTTCTAAAACTCATCTGTTTGGGGGACAAACCCCACACCGCGCAGGAGCTGTGGACAGGCATGGAACAACAGACCAATGAGTGGTTGGTGTTGGTGTGATAATGGGCGAAATCTCGTAGCAGCTCTGGTCCTAACCAGTTTGACACACATCCCTTGCCTGGCGCATGTGCTGAATTTGGTGGTGCAGAAATTCCGGAACACCTGACAGTGAAAATCAATTCAGTTAATCCAGCTCTTAGATACTGGTGGGACCACTTTTATTGGTGCTCAAGGACCCCTGCGGCCTGAGCCGCAGATGTGACAGGCAAATAATTTTATAAAATTTGTCGGTTAGATTGTTGGGTAACATTTCCACGGTTATCAGAACTTTTTATTATAAATCGTAACAAAAACTATACAAGGAACATTTCAAAAAGAGAAAATTAACCCGAACAGACTCCCACCCTACACCCCCCACCTTCACACAAACCACTCATTAATGCCCATTCACAAACTATTTACAAATTTACTTATAAACATATTTAAATGACTATAAGTCAGATAAACAAACAAAACTGTATACATGACTTACCCTTAACTTATAATGCCAGTCATATACAAGTGGCTCGGAGGGTGGGTTCCTGCACCAACATAGGCCAGGTACACAATTGTCCAACTAGGGCACAGTTCTGGAGGAAGAGGAGAAGAAACTGTGTTCACAGCAGGGTGGCACCAAAAGCAGCTCACGGCCATCACTTGAGCGTGGCTTGAGGGATAAGGAGGACACAGATGATACACCTCCCACAGAAGACAGCTTGTCGTAGCCTCTGGGCAGCCTGGCAAACATGAGCAACTACATGCTGCAGTGCCTGTGCAACGACTGCCGAGTTGCCCACATTCTAACTTGTGCAGATTACTGGGTGGCCACCCTGCTGGATCCCCGTTACAAGAACAACGTGCCGTCCTTTATTTCCTCACTGAATCATGATCGGAAGAAGCCAACGCTGGTAGACGTAGTGCTGATGGCATTCACACCTGACACCGGGAGCTCAGTGGAAGCACAAGGCTAAAGCAGAGAAGGAGGAGGAAGAAGTTGCTAACGCAGCTGGGTCACCGCTTGAACCACAGAAGGCGGGAGTAGCATGGCGGAAATGTGGAAAAGCTTTGTCACCACGCCACAACGACCAGCACCACCAGCACATATGGAACGTCTTAGCAAGAGGCAGCATTTCCGCAAAATGGTGGAATAGTATCTGTGCACACGCCTACACGTACTGACTGATGGGTCTGCCCAGGGTCGTAGCTACAGGGGAAGCAGAGAAATTGGCTGTTTTGGGGCCCTGACCAAGAAGGGGCCCATCCAGGAGGAGAAGGACTAAAAGACTTTGTCAGAGCCCCTTCAACAGTATTATACAATGAAATTATATACAGTGGCAGTATAGACAGTGTTGAAAACGGATGGAACAGCTGCCTGGTCTGAGAGAGCGATCTTTAGTAGCCACAGGAATGAGGGCAGCATGAAAGGAAGGGGTTGCGAAAAAATTACTGGAGGAGGGGGCCCCATTTAAAAATTTGCTGTTGGGCCCAGTAATTTCTAGCTACATCACTGGGTCTGCCGCATTCAACTTCTGGTTCTCCAAATTGGCTTTACGCCTTGGAGGTGTGGCTTGCCCTGCAGCCAGTGTATTGTCTGAACGTGTGCTTAGCACGGCTGGGGACGTTATCACAGACAAGCGCAGCTGCCTGTCCACAGCCAACGTGGACAATCTCACGTTCATTAAAAAGAACCAGGCATGGATCCCACGGGACTTGTTCGTACCTTATGCAGAATAGACATGTATACTGGCCCTACCCAACCATTGTTATACTACAGCGCACTTACTCTTTGTTTTCTTTTTTATATTTCCCGATGTTTTGGGGTCTACCCCAATTTATAAAAAAACAACAAAACAAAACACATTGTTGTTGGCTAACCTTTGGCTTCACAGCCAAAAAAGGCTTTATGTCAGGCAACAATGTAACCGCCAATTGTAGTGAACTAAGTTCCCTGTCTGTTATTCAGTGCAGGGGTACTTTGAAAGAAAAAAGGGGTACAGATCATCCAACAATATGAATGCAACCGAATTTACAGCGTATATTTCCCAGTCAAGTATGCAGTAGACACAAAAAGTGGGATGGTTAGGCTGATAATAGCGGCATCGCCACTCACCATCTGTTTTTATCCTTCAAAGTTGCGTAAAACCTCACAGAGGTCAGACATACAAGACAATGTTTCAGCTGGTATTCCACTACTGCCTTCTGCTGCTCACAAAGCCTGGCCAACATGTGTAATGTGGAATTCCAGCGCGTGCTCACGTCGCACCACAGTTGGTTTAGCTGGCAAATATAAGCGCTGCAGCAGCGTTGCCAGACAGACCGTCGGCAGCTGTAGATGACTTTCTGAAATGGGCACACACATGGCGAACCTTCACCAGTAGCGCAGGCAAATTGGGGTAGGTTTTGAGAAATTTCAGAACACGTGGGTAGGCATGGTATGGCCAGATCCCAGACATTAAAGAGGGATCCACATGGCCATATCAGCATTTGTCCTATGTACAATTTTGCCTTCTTCACTGGGAAAAGGTTGTTTTCTGCCCAGTGATTAAGATTCTATTATTAGGACAGGTTTTTGAGGGACAATTTCCTGATATTTTGCTGTGGTCACTGGGCAGAGTTTTCATTCTGCCCAGTGAGGGCCATGATTGGCTGAGGGATGGGCCTGTTATGTTCCAATGTTTGAGGTTTTATTGTTATGGTTTGAGTTTGTGACTATGCTGTAAAATATGTTATGATTATTTATGAATTCTTAAATGCCATTAGTTTACCTCCACTCTCGTGTGTTGTGTTTTTATTTATATTAACCCCTTAACCTCTTAAGGACACAGGGCGTACAGGTACGTCCTAATGTCCGAGTCCTTAAGGACACAGGGCGTACATGTACGCCCTGTGTTTAAGCTGCTACTGCACCCGATGTGGGCGCGGTAGCAACATGGTTCCTGCTGATGTAAATCAGCAGGAACCATGTTCTAATGCCGAGGGGGGTCATGTGACGCCCCCATATCGGCGATCGCTGCAAACCGCAGGTCAATTCAGACCTGCGGTTTGCAGCGGTTTTAGCGATCTCTGACAGACCGCGGGGATCAGAGAGTTAATTGCCCCAAAGATAATCATTTTAACCCCCCCTGCAGCCCCCAATCTTGTTATGGCGGCGGGGGTGCAGGGGGGGTGGTTGCTGCGGCGGGAGGCGGTGCGGGAGGCGGGCGGTGCGGCAGGCGGGATCGCAATCGCGATCCCCCGCCCGCCTCCCTTGTAATAATTCCCTGGTGTCTAGTGGTTCTATCAGAGTGCCAGCACATTGCTGGCACTCTGATGAAAGCGGCTGGCATCTGTGCTGCAGATGCCAGCCGTTTAACCCTTCCTTACCGCGGTCCGGATGGACCGCGGTATGAAAGGTGTTGACAGGGAGGGAGCTCCTCCCTCTCCCATCGGGGGCTGCTGTGCCTATGCAGCCCCCAGGATGGGATCGCAGAGGAGGGAGCTCCCTCCCTCCCATACATCACCCACTGCTCTCTAATGGCAGTGGGTGATGGTTACCATGGCAGCAGGACGCTTTCAGAAGCGTCCTGCTTGCCATGGTATAGTAACTCTGGTCAGACTTCTGCTAAAGGCAGAAGTCTGACCAGACTGTGAAAGTAAAAATACAGTGCAGTACACTATATAGTGTACTGTACTGTATTATATAGACACCAGATCCACTGGATCTACAAGAACCAAGTGGGTCTGGGTCCAAAAAATGTAAAAAGTGAAAAAAGTAAAAATAAAAAAACACAAATCACTGAATAAAAAAATATAATAAAAAAAAAATAAAAAATAAAATACACTACACATATTAGGTATCGCGCGTCCGTAAAAAACAGCTCTATAAAAATATCACATGACTGAACCCCTCAGGTGAACGCCATAAAAAAAAACCAAAAATGGTGTAAATAAGCCATTTTTGGGCACCTTCATCACTAAAAGTGTAATACAAAGCGATCAAAAGGCATATGCCTCCCAAAATAGTACCAATCTAACCGCCATCTCATCCCACAAAAAATGAGCCCCTTCATAAAACAATTGCCCAAAAATAAAAAAACTATGCCTCTCAGACTAAAACATGATTTTTTTGTTTCAAAAATGCTTTTAGTGTTAAATGTAAAAAAATTAAAAAAGTAGACATATTGGTATCTCCACGTCCGTAAGAATCTGCTCTATAAAAATATCACATGACCTAACCCCTCAAGCAAACACTGTAAAAAAAAAAAAAACTTTGTCAAAAAGCCATTTTTTTGTCACCTTACATCACAAAAAGTGTAATAGCAAGCGATCAAAAAGTCATATGACCCCCAAATAGTGCCAATCTAACCGCCACCTCATCCCACAAAAATTATACCCAACCTGAGACGATCGCCTAAAAACTGAAAAAATATGGCTCTCAGACTATGGAGACACTAAAACATGTTTTTTTTGTTTCAAAAAGGATATTATTGTGTAACACCAAAATAAATAAAAAAAAGTATACATATTGGGTATCGTCGCGTTCATAACGACCTGCTCTATAAAAATATAACATGACCTAACCCCTCAGGTGAACGCTGTAAACATAAAAAATAAAAACGTTGTTAATAAAAAGTAATTTTTTTGTCACCTTACATCACAAAAAGTGTAATAGCAAGTGATCAAAAAGTCATATGCACCCCAAGATAGTACCATTCAAACCGACATCTCATCCTGCAAAAAATGAGCCCCTACATAGGACAATCGCAAGAAAAAAAAAAAAAACTATGGCTTTCAGAATGTGGAGACACTAAAAAATCATTTTTTTCAAAAATGCTTTATTATGTAAACCTGAAACAAAAAACCCCAAAAAGTAGTCATATTTGGTATTGTCGCGTCAGTTACAACCTGCTCTATAGAAATAGCACACAATCTAACCTGTCAGTTCAACGATGTAAATAACAAAAGATACAAAACTGTCCCAAAATAGCTATTTTTTTGCAAATTATCCATTTTAATCCATTTTTCCAGAAACAAAGCAAGGGTTAACAGCCAAACAAAACTCAATATTTATTGCCCTGATTCTGTAGTTTGCAGAAACACCCCATATGTGGTTGTAAACTGCTGTATGGCCAAACGGCAGGGCACAGAAGGAAGGGAACGCCATATGGTTTTTGGAAGGCGGATTTTGCTGGACTGTTTTTTTTGAGACTATGTCCCTTTTGAAGCCCCCCCGATGCACCCCCAGAGTAGAAACTCCATAAAAGTGACCCCTTTTTGGAAACTACGGGATAAGGTGTCAGTTTTGTTGGTACTATTTTAGGGTAAATATGATTTTTGGTTGCTCTATATTACACTTTTTTTGAGGCAAGGTAACAAAAAATTTAAATTCTGAAATTTCATCTCCATTTGCCAATAACTCTTGTGGAACACCTAAAGGGTTAACAAAGTTTGTAAAACTAGTTTTGAATACATTGAGGGGTGTAGTTTCTTAGATAGAGTCACTTTTATGGAGTTTCTATTCTAGGGGTACATCAGGGGGCTTCAAATAGGACATGGTGTCAAAAATCCAGTCCAGCAAAATCCGCCTTCCAAAACCCATATGGCGTTCCTTTCCTTCTGCGCCCTGCCGTTTGGCCATACAGTAGTTTAGGACCACATATGGGGTGTTTCTGCAAACTACAGAATCGGGGCAATAAATATTGAGTTTTGTTTGGCTGTTAACCCTTGCTTTGTTACTGGAAAAAATGGATTAAAATGGAAAATTTTCCCAAAAAATCGAAATTCAGAAATTTTATCTTTATTTGCCATTAACTCTTGTGGAAAACCTAAAGGGTTAATGACGTTTGTAAAATCAGTTTTGAGTACCTTCAGGGGTGTAGTTTCTAGAATGGGGTCATTTTGGGTGGTTTCTATTATGTAAGCCTCGCAAAGTGACTTCAGACCTGAACTGGTCCTAAAAAGTGGGTTTTGAAAATTTCTGAAAAATTTCCAGATTTGCTTCTAAACTTCTAAGCCTTGTAATGTCCCCAAAAAATGAAATAGCATTCCCAAAATAATCGATACATCGAGTAGACATATGGGAATGTAAATCAATAACTTTTTTGGCAGTATTACTATGTATTCTAGAAGTAGAGAAATTGAAACTTGGAAAATTGCAAATTTTTCAAACTTTTGAGTAAATTTGGTATTTTTATAAATAAAAATGAAATTTCTCGACTTTATTTTACCACTGTCATGAAATACAATATGTGACGAAAAACAATCTCAGAATGGCTTGGATAAGTAAAGCGTTTTAAAGTTATCACCACATAAAGTGACACTGGTCAGATTTAAAAAAATGGCCTGGTCCTTAAGGTGAAATAGGGCCGTGTCCTTAAGGGGTTAAGGACACGGCCCTATTTCACCTTAAGGACCAGGCCATTTTTTCAAAATCTGACCAGTGTCACTTTATGTGGTGATAACTTAAAAACGCTTTTTCTTATCCATGCCATTCTGTGATTGTTTTTTTTGTCACTTATTGTACTTTATGACAGTGGTAAAATGAAGTCGAAAAATTTCATTTTTATTTATAAAAAAAATACCCAAATTTTTTAAAAAATTTCAATTTTCCAAGTTTCAATTTCTCTACTTCTATCATACATAGTAATACCGCCAAAAAAAGTTATTGATTTACATTCCCCATATGTCTACTTCATGTATCGATCATTTTGGGAATGCCATTTCATTTTTTGGGGATGTTACAAGGTTTAGAAATTTAGAAGCGAATCTTGAAATTTTTCAGAAATTTTCAAAAACCCACTTTTTAGGGACCAGTTCAGGTCTGAAGTTACTTTGTGAGGCTTACATAATAGAAACCACCCAAAAACTACCCCATTCTAGAAACTACAACCCTCAAGGTGTTAAAAACTGATTTTACAAACTTTGTTAACCCTTTAGGTGTTCCACAAGAGTTAATGGCAAATAGAAATAAAATTTCAAAATTTCAATTTTTTTTGGCAAATTTTACATTTTAATCCATTTTTTTCAAGTAACAAAGCAAGGGGTAACAGCCAAACAAAACTCAAAAAACCAGTCCAGCAAAATCTGCCTTCCAAAAACCATATGGCGTTCCCTTCCTTCTACGCCCTGCCGTTTAGCCATATAGCAGTTTACAACCACATATGGGGTATTTGTGCAAACTAGAGAATCAGGGCAATAAATATTGAGTTTTGTTTGGCTGTTAACCCTTGCTTTGTTACTGGAAAAATTTATCAAAATGGAAAATTTGCAAAAAAATAGCTGTTTTGGGACCGTTTTGTATTTTTTGTTATTTACATCGTTGAACTGACAGGTTAGATTGTGTGCTGTTTCTATAGAGCAGGTTGTTACGGATGCGACAATACAAAATATGGCTACTTTTGGTTTTTTTTGTTTCAGTTTTACATAAAAATGCATTTTTTTTTTAAATAATTTTTTAGTGTCTCCACATTCTGAAAGCCATAGTTTTTTTTTTTTTTTTGGGCGACTGTCTTATGTAGGGGCTCATTTTTTGCGGGATGAGATGTCGGTTTTTATTGGCACTATCTTGGGGTGCATATGACATTTTGGTCACTTGCTATTACTCTTTTTGTGATGTAAGGTGACAAAAAAATAGCTTTTTTGACAACATTTTTATTTTTTATGTTTACGGCGTTCACCTGAGGGGTTAGGTCCTGTTATATTTTTATAGGGTAGGTCTTTACGGACGCGGCAATACATAATATGTATACCTTTTTTTATTTATTTTGGTTTTACACAATAATATCCTTTTTGAAACAAAAAAAAACATGTTTTAGTGTCTCCATAGTCTGAGAGCCATATTTTTTTCAGTTTTTAGGCGATTGTCTCAGGTTGGGTATAATTTTTGCGGGATGAGGTGATGGTTAGATTGGCACTATTTGGGGGTTATATGACTTTTTGATCGCTTACTATAACACTTTTTGTGATGTAAGGTGACAAACAAAAGGCTTTTTGACAGAGCTTTTATTTTTAATTTTTTACAGTGTTTACTTGAGGGGTTAGGTAATGTGATATTTTTATAGAGAAGATTCTTACGGACGTGGAGATACCCAATATGTCAACTTTTTAGTTTTGTATTTTTTTTTACATTTAACACAAAAAAGCATTTTTGAAACAAGAAAAATCATGTTTTAGTCTGAGAGGCATAGTTTTTTTATTTTTTGGGCAATTGTTTTAGGTAGGGGCTCATTTTTTTGCGGGATGAGATTGCGGTGTGATTGGTACTATTTTTGATAGCTGCAGAGATTGCGAAAAGAGCTGCAAACCGCAGGTCTGAATTGACCAAGCTAATTCCAGCTACTGACTGATGGTTGACTGCTGCTGCTGCAAGATGAGAATTCAGAGTTTGCAGTGGAGGAAGAGGTAGAGGTGGAGGAAGAGAAAAGGGGGTTGCAGCCACTAATGTCGGTCGTAGCGGAAATCCTGATGGAAGTAGGGCCCGCATTCCTTGGCATCGGTAGCACCTGTGTCATCCCAGGGTACAACTCGCTACCGGCCTCCACAAGGTTCACCCAGAAATTTAGCGTCCCTGGCCAAAAGCACTTGTCTATGTGTCCGTCGTTAAGTGGACCTTCCCAATAACTGCGTTGGTCAGGGCACGGGTGATGTTACGGGACACAATTGCTGGTGTAATGCGGGGACGGTACACCGAGAAAAATAATGTTGGCTGGTGAGTGAGTAACGAAGTACGGCTGCCGCCATGAGACTGAGGAAAGGCCAGTGTCCACGGGCCTAAATGGCAACATTTCCAGGGCCAGAAATTTTTTAAGGTGTGCATTTACTGCTATGGCCTGTGGGTGGGTGGCTGGGTATTTACACTTACATTCAAAGGCCTGGGGTAAGGACATCTGTACGCTGTGCTTGGACACAGAAGTGGATGTGCTAGCTGATGGTGCTTGCGAAGGCCCAGCTGAAGAGCAGGAGTCATCCAGGCCTGCGTGAAGGACAGAGGATTAGCCAGCACGTAAAACAGGGGTGGAAGAGGAGGCAGTGGTGTGACCCACAGACACTGATTGTGGACCCAGGGGTTCTGCCCACCTATTAGGTTGTTTTGATGCCATGTGGCGGATCATGCTGGTGGTTGTGAGGTTGCTAGTTTCCACACCCCTACTCAATTTGCCTCCAGTGTACTGTCTTCCCCCATTATGTTCCCTGGTTCGAGTTTTTATTTTTATGGTTTAAGTTAGAGTTTATGAATAGGATGTAAAATATGTTATGGTTATTTGGTTATTTATGAGTTCTTATTTTGATATGGCACAGTTTGCAAATTACAATTCTTTTATCGTCCACACTTTCCTCAAAAAAGCGCCAGACTGCAGAACACCTACCCCTTGGCAAGGGAGATTTCCGCAAGGGGGAACAGTTGCGGGCCTGTTTGGTGTGGCCCGCCTTCTCTCTTTTGCCACCCCACAGCCTCTTCCAGCCTGTTGAGGTGCTGTGGATCCCTCCCCCTCTGTCCTGCTATCCTCGTTTGGCTTGCCACCTTTCCAGGTTGGGTCAGTGATGTCATTGTTCCCTATCTCCTCTTCCACTTCCTCACTCTGGTCATCCTCCTGACTTGTGTTGATCAATCAAGATCTTCACTTATTGACAACTGTGTCTTATCCGCATCATCCACCTTGTGAAACAATAATTGCCATTCCCCACTGTCATCTTCTTCTGACAGTGAATGCTGAAGAGTTTGGGGATCAGTGCACAAGATCACCTCATGTCCCTCTTCAGGGAGAGTTAGCTCACCTGCAGGCCCTTACCTACAATCTTTTACAGGGCAATCAAAAAATATTCTTAAATTTCAATAAAAAAATGTCGTAGCCGGTGCTGACCGCCATTCCCTGTGCTAACTCTGCAATGTAACATTGCCGCAGGCAAAAATTATTTTTAAAATTCAATAAAATTTTATTGTGGCCAGTGTTTTTGTTAATATCTCTGCAATGTCCTTGCACTGGCAGCCGGGGGTGACGTAACACGTTAGCACAGAGGAATCTTGTTAGTTATCGGAATGAACCAGACAAATCGCTCCACCCACTCACACTGGCCATGCACCACCACCCACAGAATCGAGAAAGAGGTATTAATCTGTCAATTAGTGATGAGTGAGCATGCTCGGCCAAGTACTCATTTGGCTCGAGCATCGCTATGCTCGGCACATGGCGGTACTTGGCAAAGTACAACATGTGCTCGAGCGGAATGCTCGAGTCTCCGCAAGTAAAGGTGCAGGTAAGTATTGCCTTCACTGTAATGCCAGTAGCCATGTTAGCTGCTGGCATTACAGTGATTGGCTGGCCGGAACCCATCATCGAAGGTTATATAGTACCCGATGACGCATGTTCGGCTGAGACATAGTCAGGGAGAGCATCAGGTAGGAAGGGAAAGACAGAGAAGGGAGCGAATTTCATTGATTTTAGTTACAGAAAGCTTTTCAAAGGCCCAAAAGTCCTTTTAAGAACTTCTGTGTGTGTGTGTGTTTTATCTCAACAATATATTTAACAGCAGTGTCAGGGACATCCTTAGCTAAGGAAGGGACAGATAGTGCAGGGAGAGAAATTTGCTGTATTTAATACCAAAAGCTTTTCAAAGAACTTAAAATCCTTTTAAGGGCTACTGTGTGTGTTTCATAGCAGCAAGATATTTTTATATTATAACTATTAGTGATATATACTGTACATCATCTGCAGACTGACTCTTTAATAATCTGGGTCACATCTAGTGTCCATAATCTGTGGTGTTTTCAGTAAGCAATACTGTCCTGCCTCAGAAAATACTGTCAAAATTACAAATTCTAATAATCTGGTCCTCATATAGTGTAAGTAATCTGTGGTGTTCTATAACCAATACTGAACTGAATCTGAAAACACTGTGTAGATTTCAACTTCACTTAACCCCTTAAGGACCGGGCTCATTTTCACCTTAAGGACCAGGCCATTTTTTGCAAATCTGACCAGTGTCACTTTATGCATTAATAACTCTGGGATGCTTTTACCTATTATACTGATTCAAAGAAGGTTTTTTCATATTCTACTGACATATTCTACTGTATGTTAGTGGTAAATTTTCGAAGATACTTACCTCATTTCTTTGTGAAAAATCCCAAAATGTTATGAAAAATTTTGCATTTTTCTAACTTTGAAACTCTCTGCTTGTAAGAAAAATGGACATGCCAAATAAATTATATATTGATTCGCATATTCAATATGTCTACTTTATGTTGGCATCATAAAGTTGACATGTTTTGACTTTTTGAAGACGTTAGAGTGCTTCAAAGTTGAGCTGTAATTTTCCTATTTTTCTAGAAAATTTTAAAATCAGATTTTTTCAGGGACCAATTCAGTTTTACATGGCATACCATTTAGGAAACTAGACCCCTCAAGGTACATAACAAGGGTCATGGTGTCCCTTAACTCCCCACAGGTGTTTAGCGCAATGTTGTTAAAGTTGGACGTCAAAATGAAATTTTTTATTTTTTACACTAAATTACTGGTGCTTCCCCAAATTTTTCATTTTTAAAAGGGGTAATAGGAGAAAAAGCGATGCGAAGTTTGTAGCCCAATTTCTCCCGAGTAAGGACTAGTGATGAGCTGGAGGTGCCATATTCAATTTCGCGATATTTTGCGAATATTCGATTGAATATTCGTCATATATTCGTTGAAATCGAATATTCGTCATTATTCTATATATTGTGAATGTTACGCGAATTTATATTCGCATTGCGAATTAAACTTAGAGCTGAGTTCCTAATGGTTGTAACTTGTATTGCTAGAGTTGACGAAAATAACTAATATCACAAATATAGCACTATATTCTCAATCTTCGTTATATTCTAGCAATACAACCATTAGGAACTCAGCTCTAAGTTTAATTCGCAATGCGAACATATACTCGCATTGCGAATTCAACTTAAAGCTGGGTTCCTAATGGTTGTCTTGCAAGAATATGACGAATATCACGAATATAGCACTATATTCTAAATTTTCGTTGTATTCTAGCAACAACCATTAGAAACTCAGCCCTAAGTTTCATTCACGAAGCGAACATATAATCGCATTGCGAATTGATCTTAGAGCTAAGTTCCTAATGGCTGTATTGCTAGAATATAACGAAGATGACAAATATCACGAATTCACAAATATAGCAGTATATTCTCAATCTCCGTTATATTTTAGCAACACAACCATTAGGAACACAGCTCTAAGTATCATTCACGAAGCGAACATATAATCGCATTACGAATTAAACTTGGAGCTGGGTTCCTAATGGTTGGCTTGCTAGAGTATAACAAAGATTGAGAATATAGTGCTATTTTCTTAAATTTGTGATATTCATTATATTCTAGCAATACAACCATTAGGAACCCAGCTCTAAGTTGAATTCGCAATGCGAGTAATTCAGGTTATATTAATCGCATTGCGATTACAACTAAGTCAAATTTGTGAGATTGTGATTCTCACATCCGACAGTACATTTTAGCATGGAGGCATTCCCATGCACACGGGAAGTCAGCAGAAACGGCAACGGGCATTGACTGGAGCGAGCAGGGAGCCAGGAATCCTCCGGTCACTTTTGGGAAGTGAGATGACAAGTTAGACAACTAGAGAGTGACAAGAATTAACAACTTTAAAAAAAAAAAAAAAAAAAAGAATATTCAAAATCGAATATATAGTGCAATATTCGCGAATTTGCAAAGTGCCGATATTCGAATATTCGTGCTCAACACTAGTAAGGACATACCCCATATGTGGACATAAAGTGCTCTACGGACGAACTACACAGCTCTGAAGAGAAGGAGTGACATTGGGATTTTGGAGAGAGAATTTTGGGGTTTAAAATTTGAAAAACTGGACAAATAAATTAAAATTTTAAAATTTAGTACTCCATGGAAGTGTGGTACTCCCTGAAGCAATCGTTAATGCAGAGGCCCGGATGATCAGGGCACGTGTCACAATGAGTGGTAGTGTCCTTCCGTATACCCCTACTGTTACAAACTCTACACTTTTTTTGGGACCGTCACTTCTTTCCAGTATAGGGGACCACACCTAGAAAGTGTTGGCCAGGGATGATCCGAGCGCCTCCAGTTCCCGAGGTACTCTGGCCTGCTCTTTCTCGGTCAGAAAAGATTAGGGCCTTGAGGACTGCCTCATAGAACTGGAGGAATTTTCCTGTGTTGCCAGCACTCTGAGACAGCACAAAAGAGTTGTACAAGGCAACCTGCACCAAGTAGACCGCAACTTTTTTGTACCACGACCGATTTTTGTGCATGGCGTTATAAATGGCTTGAGGACTTGATCGGAGAGATCAACTCCTCCCATATACCGATTGTAGTCCACGATACAATTGGGCTTGAGGACCGATGCCACAGTACCTCGCACAGGGACAGGGGTGATGCCGTTACCGTGAATTCTGGCCAGTGCAAGGACATCTCTCTTGTACTTATATCTGCCAAGCAACAGGTTTCCACTGGTATGGGCACGGGTCTCACCCCTGGGGATAGGTACCTGGAGTGGGTAGGTAGGAAGGCCTCGTTAACTTTTCTGTACGGTCCCACAAGAGAACGTGGATCTGGCGGCGAGGGACTGGAACAAGGGCATACTAGTATAAAAGTTATCCACGCACAGGTGGTAACCCTTATCTAGCAGTGTGTGCATAAGGTCCCACACAAGTTTCCCGCTAACACCCAGAGTAAGGGGACATTCTGGGGGTTCACTACGGTTCAATACGGGAATCTCGCCTCGTACACGTGAAACTTGTAAGTGTACCCTGAGGTACTCTCATAAAGTTTGTACAGCTTCTCGCCATACCTCGCCCGCTTAGTGGGAATGTACTGAAAGAAACTGAGTCTCCCCTTGAAAGCAATTAGAGACTCCTCAACAGCGACCTCCCTTCCAGGTACATAGGCCTCCAAAAATTTGGCCCCGAATTGATCGATGACCGGCCTGATTTTGTACAGGCGGTCAAAGGCAGGATCACCTTGGAGAGGAGGAGACATGCTGCATTATCTGCATAATGCAGGCATTTCCGAATGGCCTCAAAATGGCAACGTGTCATGGCCATACAGTACAGTGCGGTCTGGTAGAGGACGTCCCCACTCCAGTACTGCCTGACACTGGGTTTTTTGACTAGGCCCATGTGCAGCACAAGGCCCCAAAACGTCCTCATCTTGGCTGCACTGACTGGAGTCCAGCCACCGGACCTAGCCAAAAGGGAGCCCGGGTGTTGAGCAATAAACTATTGGGTGAACAAGTTCGTTTGCTCCACCATCAGACTCACAAAGTGGTCACTGAAAAAAAACCTAAAATAGTCATATTCAGTGAAGCCCACTCTGCGAATCTGGATTCCTGGTTGGCCAACAAAGTCAGGAATCACAAGCTCAAAATCCTCTGGGGTATTCCAGGCAAGTTTTGCCGGTAGGGGGCTCAGGTGGACTTGCCTGGTGGGCCGGAAAACTAGTACAAGCCCTAGGGCTGCTCATACTAGTGTGGGACACAGGGTCCCTGGCATGGGGGGCTCCTGGCTCTGCCTGGTGGCGTCTCTGCCACCTTGGGGGGTGATCATCATCACTAGATGATGAGGAGAACAAGGATGACAACAGGAATTGGGGGGGCCCCAAGTGGGGTCATACTCATCCTCACTGGGGCTCTCTGAGTCGGAGAACATGCCTCCTTGAACATCCGGCGGGCCATATTCTAACGCTTAAGGAGAGTGTGTCTGTGTGTAAAACTTTATTTAGTGTATGTGTGGGGGAAGGGGGGGCAGTGTGTTTTTATGTATACCCTACCCTAACCCTGAAAAATTGCTCACACCCCAAAAACTTGCTGATCAGCGGTACCAAGCTGATCAGCGGTGGGGTTGGGCGATGCACTAACAGTGGGAGGATGCTTTTTTACGGCTAAGAGTGCCGGCCACAGTCAGCGCACCTACAAAAAGAAAAAAAAGCACTTGCACACCAAAACCTGTATGCGTGTGGGGGAAGGGGGCAAGCTGCAGCACCCCTGGGGGGTCGAGGGTCGCACAGCTGAGGGTGCTGTGGACCCCAGACACCCTCAGATCCGGGAGCTGCACACAAAAAAATTCTTTTTTTTTCACTCTCCCTGTCTAAATAAAGCTCTCCCTAAATGTTTATATGCCAGATGGCACTTTATGGTGGCTCAGGGGCCACGGATGTCGGCAGATGGGGTGGGTGGCAGAGGGACCGACATGGGGCTCCTTTCTCCTCGCTCACATGGAAAACTGTGGGCGGGGAGAGCAGAGCTCCGGGACTGGCCGTCTGTCCAGCCAATCACAGGTGCTCCTGTCACTGACACCTCACAGGTGTATATTATACCACGCCCTGTGTCCTTAAGAGGTTAAACTGGGCCTAGTAAAGTGTCCAAAATCTGTGAGTTTTTGTATCCCATACTGAACTGAATCTGAAAAAAGTGTGTATATTAAAACTTCCATTGAACTGGGCCTAGTAAACTGTCCACAATCTGTGGGTTTTTGTATCCCATACTGAAATGAATCTAAAAAAGTGTGTATATTACAACTTCAATTATTCCGGGCCTAGTAAAGTGTCCACAATCTGTGGGTTTTTGTATCCCATACTTAACTGAATATGAAACTTCAAGTGAAAAAACAGGATAATCTAGCTTCTTAAAAATTGCAAATTTTATTCCATCAGGTTAAAATCTTCAATGCAGGAAATGGACTCAACGAACAACGCGTTTCAGACCTTAAAAAACATTATGGTCCTTACTCATGAACACCATTGAGCTGAATGTTATCCTGTATATACCATGCGTCCTCCAATCAACCGACTGGAAACGGTTTCATGGCTCACAGGTGTCAACCTCAGCCCAATTAGTTAAGCGGAAAAAAAAAACACCACCACCCAGGAAGGAAAATTTAACCCTTCATGGTAATGACATACATAAAACACCACTGAAAAAATGCCAATACTAAAAACATATATTTCTTAACAAAGGAAGTGGTTTTCAATATTGTAAAATTAAATCATACTTTTGAGACCGTCGGGTATGCAAGTTTTTAATTCATGTATCCAGAAAGATTCTCGACTGAAAAGTTTTTTCTTGTGGTCCCCGCCCCTACTCAGTAACCCTGGGTTCACACCTGAGTGTTTTACAGCGCGTTCAAACGCGCTGTAAAACGCTCAACACATGAAAACCAATGCTTTCCTATGGCCCCGGTTCTCACTTGAGCGTTTTACATCGCGTTTGAACGCGCTGTAAAACGCCCGACGCATAAACAAGTACTTGAGCTTTTTTTGGGGCGTTTGTCGCGCGTTTTGTGATTGACACCACAGTAGTCAATCACAAGAACGCGCGTACGAACGCGCATTTCCTATTTGCAAAAACGCGCTGAAATACGCTCAGGTCTGAACCCAGGGTAAGAGAAGCCTCTCCACTCCCTGGACAGTAAGGCAGGATACATCTCCATGATGCACAATTGCAAAATGGAGACTAGGTGCGGATACATTTCGTGTTTTATAATGTGGTATGTCCGAGATATGTTTACGGATTCTCACTTTAATCGCATTACTTGTACATCCCACATACTGCAAGTTGCAGGCTGTACATGTAATTAGATATACCGCGTACGTAGTGTTACAATTAAGATAAGGGTATGTTCAGACGACGACAATTGTCGCGCGACAAAAAGTCGCACTATTGTCGCGCGACAATTTTTATAATGGGAGTCTATGGTGTCGCAGTGCGACATGCGACATGCTGCGACTGCGACACGACAGTCGACAAAAATCCATCCGGGATGGACTTCTTGCGACTGTTGTGTCGCAGTCGCAACATGTTGCATGTCGCACGTGCGACACCACCATAGACACCCATTATAAAAATTGTCGCGCAACATTAATGTGACATCAATATCGCGCTACAAATGTTGCAGTGTAGTGGTTCCCAAATTGTCGCGCGACTTTTTGTCGCGCGACAATTGTCGTCGTCTGAACATACCTAACACTTCAGATCAAATGTCAGTTGCCTAGAAGTTGAGAAAAAGGTTTTACTAACCACCATATGCTTACAACAAATACATTGTTTGTGCCCACATTAACTGAATATGAAAACTGTCTATATTACAACTTCCATTAATTTGGGCCTAGTAAAGTGTCCACAATCTGTGGGTTTTTGTATCCAATACTGAACAGCATCTAAAAACACTGTCTATATTCCAACTTTCATTAATCTGGGCCTAGTGTAGTGTCCAAGATCTGTGGAGTTCTGTAACCAATACTGTCCTGCATCAGAAAACGGACAGTAAAACAATCTGCGCCACATCTACAGACAAAATCATTAAACACTGTGGGGAGTTGCTCTGGTAGATAACGGTGCGGGTGCAGTACAGAGGCAAAACAAGGAGTCCAGTACGTGCAATAAACAGTGTTTTATTCACACTTGCACAAACGAAATGGTAAACAGTCTCTTGGTGTTCATTCACACGCAGCAAACAGAAAAAAGGCAAAACCAGAGAGTCCAAAACCAGGTTCAATCACCTGTGAGATGTTAGGTGCGCGTTCGCACCTGGCGGTCGGCCCAGCCGTGGGATAATCCTCCTTCAGGCTTCCAGGTCGACTGCACGTCTCCTTGCTGGGTTTTTGCTTCCAGCCCAGAGAGCTCCACAGGACTAGCAGCAGCTCCAGGACAATCACAGCCCCAGACACAGCTGCTGGCTGTGTTTTATACCCAGCCCAAAACCAGGACTGGATCGTGGGGAGCAGCCACCCACCCTACACTTTAGCTGCTCCCGGTAAGAGCCGGCCCGGATCGGCTTTGCAGCCATGCTATTTACAACTATGTCAGTAGCACTAGCCGCTGCTGACATCAACAAAATACGGCTCTTACCTCACCGAGGCTATGAACCTCGGTGACACATACCTGCCATCCACAACGGCACCCTGCACCTTACCACATACCCCCCCCCTTTGTTCAACCCTGAGGGGGTGGACACATGTGGACATCAAGCTTCAACATTAATTGCACTTCCTCCGCGATGGCCCGTCGCCGAGCCTCAGGTACCCGGTATGGTTTTAACCGGATCTTGGCCTGAGGCTCAGTGACAATGTCATGTTGGATGAGAGACGTGCGGCCAGGGAGGTCCGAGAATACATCCGTGTTCCGACTGATGAACTCCCTGACTTCCTGAACTTGTTTGGAAGACAGGCTGTCTGCAATTTTTACCGTGGCTACCGCTTCGCAGGCCTCGAACTGTGGGGCTGGACCCTTTTCCCCTAGAAGCCCTGGCCGGGGGCTGTGGTCGTCGGCCGTGTCCCTATCTTTCCACGGCTTTAGTAAATTCACGTGGTACACCTGCTCCGGCTTGCGCCGCCCTGGCTGGTGTACTTTGTAATTTACTTCCCTATCTTCTCGATCACCTCATAGGGGCCCTGCCACCTAGCTAGGAATTTGCTGTCAAGGGTGGGTACCAGAACCAAAACCCAATCTCCCGGATTGAAGCCCCGTACCCGAGCCTGACGATTGTACACCCTACTTTGGGCTTGTTGCGCTGCCTCCATATGCTCCCGGACCAGCGGCAACACCCTTTCCATCCGTTCCTGCATCTGGGTGACATACTCAATGACACTTTTGTGGGGGACAGGCTGTTGTTCCCACACTTCCTTGGCGATATCCAACAGGCCCCGAGGGTGTCTGCCATAAAGCAGTTCGAAGGGCGAGAACCCAGTAGAGGCCTGGGGCACCTCTCGCACTGCGAACATGAGATAGGGCAGAAGCAGATCCCAGTCCTTCCCATCTCTAGACACCACCCTTTTTAACATATTTTTTAAAGTTTGGTTAAACCTCTCGACAAGACCGTCTGTTTGCGGATGGTAAACGGACGTCCGAAACTGCTTTATACGCAACAATTTACACAGTTCCCTCATAACTTTGGACATAAAAGGGGTCCCTTGGTCTGTCAGAACCTCTTTTGGCAGGCCCACACGGGAAAACATTTCCATTAACTCTTTGGCAATGAGCTTAGCTGAGGTATGCCGCAGAGGCACCGCCTCCGGATACCGAGTGGCATAGTCGAGAACTACCAGAATGTGTTGGTGGCCCCTGGCAGACTTTGGTACAGGCCCAATTAGATCCATAGCGATTCGCTCAAACGGGACCTCAATAATTGGAAGAGGTACCAGAGGACTACGGAAATGTGGCTGGGGGCTATTTATCTGACAGGTGGGACAGGACTTACAATAATTTTCTACCTCCTTGAACACACTGGGCCAATAAAACCGCTGCAATATGCGGTCCTGGGTTTTCTGCCACCCCAAGTGTCCCCCAAGAACATGTTGGTGGGCAAGCTCCATGACAAGCTTGCGGTACGCTGTGGGCACCACCAATTGTTCAACAGGTTCACCTCGGATTTGGTTCACCCGATATAACATTTCTTGGTGAACAACAAAGCGGGGAAATATTATCTCAGCCCCTGGTTTCTGGGGTTTACCATCAATTTCCAGCACATTCTCCCAGGCCCTGGTTAGGGTTTGGTCCCGGTGTTGGGCGGTCCCAAAATTATCTCCGGAGACGTGGAGGTCTGCCAACTCAGGACCTGGTGGCAAGTCCTCCATGTCTCCCACCATTACACTCAGTGGGGGTGTCTCCCCTCTATCACAGAAGTGGTGGTCACCCCTACCGCAGGCCCTTCGGACTCGGGCTCCCAGGGCTCTGGCCTCCCACAGGAACCAGGCCACTCTGCTAGGGTTACCCCTGTCTCAGGGCTATTAGTCACTTTCACCTCAGGCCATAGTGACGGAAAACCAGGGAAGTCTCTCCCAATTATTAGTTCATACGGTAGCTTGGCAGAGATCGCCACTTCACAAGTCCATGTGCCGGCCGCCGTGGACAGAGACATTACAGCCGTGGGATAGTCCTTTAAGTCTCCGTGTATGCACACCACCCCAACTTTCCGGCCCGTATACTGGGAGGGCTGTACCAGGGCAGCACTTACCAGGGTTACTAGGCTCCCTGAGTCCAGCAGCGCCACTGCAAGATTATCACCGACTTGCACCTGGCACAGATGACGATTGTCTATTGTCTCGGGGTGCCGGTCGCACACAGTCTCCGGGCATACATGGAAGCCCGGTACCCATAATTGGTCTCCATGGGTTCTCCCCACTGTGGACAGTCGGCCCTCACATGGCCAGGCTTGTGACACCGCCAGCAGACTATCGGGGCCGGGTCTACAGGGGTACACCCCGAGCAGGTTTCTCGGGTACCAGTCGTCGGGACTGGATGGGAGACCTCCGGGGTTTGACCGGCCCCCTCCCAACAACACCCCCTTTCAAGGTTTTTGTGGCCTCATAGCGCGACCAGTCGACCATGTCCAAGGCATTAGTGGGTGACACCTGGCCGATCCAGTGCTGCAGGGGGTACGGCAAGGCCCTCCAGAAGATGTCAGCCAGCAGACGGTCCAGCATAGCAGCCGGACTTAGAACCTCAGGCTGCAGCCACTTTTGCAACCTGTGCAGCAACTCATAATACTGCGGCCTGGCGGGTTCAGCCGTATTAAAGTTCCACTGGTGGACCCGCTGAGCCCGGACTAACACGTTCACCCCCAGTCTTGCCAGGATCTCACCTTTCACGGTCGGGTAGTCAGCTGCTTGGTCATCTGGGAGGTCAAAAATACTTGCTGGGGTCCAGACGCCAGGAACGGAGCGACGACCTCTGCCCACTGTTCTCGGGGTAATTTCTCCCTCACGGCCACCTTCTCGAACACCGCCAGATAGGTCTCCACATCATCCGAGGGGTCATCTTAGGGATCGCTGCACGGACAGCTTTCCGGGCATCGTGGACGTGGCGGGACGCTCCTGCAGCTTGCAATGCCATCACGTGCTGCAGCAGTAGCTGGTTGGTCTCCCGCTGCTGCACGTTAGCCTCTATGAGGGCTTTCACAGCCGCCTCCATTTTGTCAGGGACCACAGGCTGCAACTTTGCTGGCCGAATATAGGACATCCAGTCGTGCCCAGCAAAAACAAACTTCGGCGTTCACGCCAGCCTCACTGCGCATGCCCGCATCCGACACCAAATGTGGGGAGTTGCTCTGGTAGATAACGGTGCGGGTGCAGTACAGAGGCAAAACAAGGAGTCCAGTACGTGCAATAAACAGTGTTTTATTCACACTTGCACAAACGAAATGGTAAACAGTCTCTTGGTGTTCATTCACACGCAGCAAACAGAAAAAAGGCAAAACCAGAGAGTCCAAAACCAGGTTCAATCACCTGTGAGATGTTAGGTGCGCGTTCGCACCTGGCGGTCGGCCCAGCCGTGGGATAATCCTCCTTCAGGCTTCCAGGTCGACTGCACGTCTCCTTGCTGGGTTTTTGCTTCCAGCCCAGAGAGCTCCACAGGACTAGCAGCAGCTCCAGGACAATCACAGCCCCAGACACAGCTGCTGGCTGTGTTTTATACCCAGCCCAAAACCAGGACTGGATCGTGGGGAGCAGCCACCCACCCTACACTTTAGCTGCTCCCGGTAAGAGCCGGCCCGGATCGGCTTTGCAGCCATGCTATTTACAACTATGTCAGTAGCACTAGCTGCTGCTGACATCAACAAAATACGGCTCTTACCTCACCGAGGCTATGAACCTCGGTGACACATACCTGCCATCCACAACGGCACCCTGCACCTTACCACAACACTTAAAGGGACACTGACAGGCCCAATATGCATTTTTCGCTATATATATGGATGCATAGGTCTTCTAATGTGTATTAATAACATATATGGAAAACCCCATTCCACCTTATAAGTACAATAAAATCATGTTTTATAACCTCATAGAATCGCCCTTCTTTGTGCCCAAGGGGCGTTGTTTCAGCTTCACTTGTGCTCAGCCGCGCCACAACCGCCGGTTTCAAGCGCCACCCAGCTCATCAATATTCACTTCACTAGGCGGCTTCTGCTGTCCCCGACGCTCCGAGATCCCGCGCATGCACAATAAAAAGCTATGAAAGCTATGAAGAGCTGGTGTGCAGTGACTGTGATCCCAATGCTGGCGCAGGCACAGCAGATAAGGCTGAAGCCGCCTCTGCGATGTTTATGGGACGTAGGCGCAGTATCACTGTGGCCACTGGGAGTGCCGGGCAAGGTATCCCGCGCATGCCCAGAAGCTGCAAGTGAGGCCGATGCCCATAGCTTTCTATTGGGCATGCGGGGGATCTCGGAGCGTCGGGACCGTTTTTTATTTTTTGTTATTTGCATAGTTTATCTGACAGGTTAGATCGAGCACTATTTCTATAGAGCAGGTTGTTGCGGAAGCAACAATACCAAATATGATTACTTTTTGGGATTTTTTTGTTTCAGTTTTTTATAACAAAGCATTTTTGAAAAAAAATTTTTTAGTGTCTCCACATTCTGAAAGCCATATATTTTTTTTTTTTTTGGGCAACTGTCTTATGTGGGGGCTCATTTTTTGTGGGATGAGATGATGGTTTGATTGGCACTATCTTGACATTTTGGTCGCTTGCTATTAAAGTTTTTGTGATGTAAGGTGCCAAAAAATGGCTTTTGGTATTCAAAAATTTTTTTTTTTTTTTGCTGTGTTCATCTGAGGGATTAGATCATGTGTTAGTTTTATAGAGCAGGTTGTTACAGACGCGGAGATGCCTAATATGTATACTTTTTATTTATTTAAGTTTTACACAATAGTATCATTTTTGAAACAAGAAAAAATCAAGTTTTAATGTCTCCATAGTCTGAGAGCCATATTTTTATTATTTTTGGGGGCGATTGTTGTATTTGGGGTATCATTTTTTGCGGGATGAGATGGCGGTTTAATTGGCACTATTTTTGAGTGCATATAACTTTTTGATCGCTTGCTATTACAGTTTATGTAATGTGAGGTGACAAAAATGTATTTTTTACATTGTTTTTTTTTAACGGTATTTACCTGAGGGGTTAGATCATGTGATATTTTTATAGAGCAGGTTTTTACGGACGTGGCGATAACTAATATGTATACTTTTTTTAGTTATTTTACTTTAACACAATAACAGCATTTTAGAAAAAATAATAAAATGTTTTAGTGTCTCCATAGTCTGAGAGCCATAGTTTTTTTTTGGGTGATTGTCCTTTGCAGGGGCTCATTTTTTGTGGGATGAGATGGCGGTTTGAGTGGTACTATTTTGGGAGGCATACGCCTTTTTGATCGCTTGGTATTACACTTATTGTGATGTAAGGTGACAAAAAAATGCATTTTTTACACCATTTTTTTTAGGGTATTTACTTGAGGGGTTAGGTCATGTGATATTTTTATAGAGCAGGTTTTTACAGATGCGGCGATACTTAATATGTGTAGTGTATTTTATTTTTTTTATTTATATTCAGTGATATGTGTTTTTTTTATTTTTACTTTTTTTCACTTTTTTTTTACATTTTTTTGACCCAGACCCACTTGGTTCTTGAAGATCCAGTGGGTCTGATGTCAGTATAATACAGTACAGTACACTATATAGTGTATTGTACTGCATTTTTTTTTACTTTACATAATCTAATCAGACTTCTGCCTTTAGCAGAAGTCAGATCAGACTTGCATTAACATGGCAAGTAGGACGCCTCTGAAAGCGTCCTGCTGCCATGGTAACCATCACCCACTGCCAGAACAGAGCAGCGGGTGATGGGGAGGGAGGGGAGCTCCCTCCGCCTGCGATCCCATCAAGAATCGGGGAGTGCAAGGGCACAGCAGCCCCCGATGGGAGAGAGCTCCCTCCCTGTTAACCGATTCCATACAGCGGTCCGTTCGGCATGGAAGGGGTTAAAAGGCTGACATCACAGCACAGATGTCAGCCGTTTATAGCAGAATGTCAGAAATGTGCTGACACTCTGCTATATACCCACTAGACCACCAGGGAAACATTAGAGGAGGCGGGCAGGGGATCGCAATCGCGATCCTGCCTGCCACATGGCCCACCTCCCACACCACCCGTGCCACCCGCGACAACTCCCACCTGCACCCCCGCCGGTACAATATGATTTCGGGCTGCAGGAGAGTGGGGGTATAATTTAACACTTTGGGCACATTTTAGGTCTCTGATCCCTGCGGTTTTCTGCGATCGCCATTACGGGAGGGGTCACATTACTCCGCAGGCATCCTGTTCCGATTAGCCCCTGCAACGCCACAATGTACTTTTAAAGATATGACGTAGCGGTACGTCATGGGTCCTTAAGGACTCGGGAATCATGACGTACCGGTACATCATGCGTCCTTAAGGGGTTGATATGAAGAAGGCGAGCAAGGGACGGGGAAGTGGGTGTGATGCTGATGGTGCAAGCAGAGGCCGTGGCCCTGGGCACAATGAAACTGTGCCTGCTGCCAGTGCACCAGAAAAAACTAAAAAATCCACCTTACCCAGCTTCATGTCCAAGTTAGCTGGGTGGCGCAGGACAACACTGTCCAAGTCAGACCAGTGCGAACAGGTGGTCCTCACTCTGATCCTCCTTCCTCCCACCATGTCGCGTCTGGCCAAATAAGTGATCCCACACTCGGATTTTCACATGACCTCTTTTCATCACCAGTAATTGGTTTGGCTCTCTTGCCAAGCACGCTTGAAAAGGGTACTGAGATATTGTGACCTGATTTCAAACCTCTTGAGCCTTCACAGTCTCAAGAAGATGATGGTGTGAACGACAATAATTCCTTCACGAGGTGGCTAATGATGAGTCACAGTTGCAAATCACTGAGGTTGAGTTAGGTCAAGTCAGGAGGATGAGCAGAGTGAGGAAGTGGAAGAGGAGGTGGTGGACGATGAGGTCACTGACCCAACATGGGAAGGTAAAAAGCTGAGCGAGGACAGCAGTACAGAGGGGGAGGGATCCGCAGCACCGCAACAGTCTGGATGAGGTTACCCACAGCAGTGGAGTGTAGCACTGCTGTGGGTAAGTGTCAACAGGCCGTGCTGAAGCTAATCTGCTTAGGGGACAAACAGCACACCACCGCAGAGCTGTGGAAGGGTATAAGGGACCAGACCGAGCTGTGGCTCTCACCACTCAACCTACAACCAGGCATGGTTGTGTCTGACAAAGGCCGTTAATTGGTGGCGGCTTTGGACCTTCGCAACCTGACACACATCCCATGCTTAGCCCACGTCTTAAACTTAGTGGTTCAGCGGTTTATAAAAACCTTCCCCAATTTAGCAGAGCTACTAGTGAAGGCGCGCCGCGTGTGTGCCCATTTCTGCAAGTCGTCCACAGCTTCAGCCGGTCTGTCAATGCTGCAGCAGCGCTTGCGGCTTCCAGCTCACCGACTGTTGTGCGACGTGAGCACACGCTGAAACTCTACGTTTTACATGTTGGCCAGGCTTTGTGAGCAGCAGAGGGCAGTTATTGAATACCAGCTGCAACATGGTTGTCGCCTTTCCAGTTAACTGCCACTATTCACAGGCAAGGAGTGGTCATTGATGTCAGACCTCTGTGAGGTTTTAAAAAACTTTGATGAATCCACACAGATGGTTAGTGGCGATAATGCTTTTATCAGCGTAACCATCCCACTGCTGTGTCTACTCAAATGATCACTGCTCACAATTAAGGAGGACGCTCTGAATGTGGCAGATGAGAAAATGGGGGAGATCATTACACAGGGTGATAGCAAGACCACCCACAGTTCGTCTTCTCAGAGCGAATTGGGCCATGAAGAGGAGGAGGAAAAGAAGGAGCTGGAGACAGTTGCCTCTGCTACAGAGGGTAGTACCCATGGAACTTTAATTCCATCTGTTCAGCGTGGGTGGGCAGAAGAGGAGGATGAGGGAATAGAGAGTCATCCTGATGTCGACATCGACGTCTTGCCTGTTGGTACTCTGGCACACATGGCTGACTTCATGTTAGTCTGCCTTTTCCGCAACCCTCACGTTATACGCATTTTAGATAACGCAGATTACTGGGTGTTCACCCTTCTTGACCCCCGCTACAAAGAGAACTTTTCATCTCTCATTCCTGTGGTGGAGAGGACGAGTAAAACCGTGCAATACCAGAAGGTACTTGTTGAGAGATTGCTCCAAAATTTTCCATCTGACAACGCGGCCGCCAGAGTCCGTACTTCTTTAGGCAACCGAGGAATGGAGACAAGGGGAATACACAGCAGTTCCAACAGAGGCAGGGCAACACACTCCAAGGCATGGGACACTTTCATGACACCCCACCAGCAACCTTACCCTGAAGCGCGGCCTAGTGGCACAAGGAGGGAAAAGTTTTTGAAGATGGTGAAGGAATACATCGCAGACCGTGTCAGCGTCCTAAATGATCCCTCAGTGCCTTACAACTACTGAGTGTCCAAGCTGGACAAGTGGCACAAACTTGCACTCTACGCCTTAGAGGTGCTGGCCTGCCCTGCTGCCAGTGTTTTGTCTGAGCGTGTATTTAGTGCTGCTGGTGGCATTATAACTGATAAGCGTATCCGCTTGTCCACTGACAATGCTGAAAGGTTGACTCAGATAAAAATGAACAATGCCTGGATTGCCCCTGACTTCTCAACTCCACCCGAAGAGAGCTGAGATGATTATGAACAAGGCAATTTCAATGTATTGCTTATAATGTACTTAGTCTACTGTAGTGTATTCCCATGCAGCTTTTCCACCACTAAAAAAGCATATATGGCTGAATCCTGCTTTCTCCTCCTCCTCATCCTCCTCCTCCTCCAGATTGTATATATTCCCTCCACTACAATTTTTTAAGAGGGTCAGCTCACCAGCAGGCCCTCAACCATAATATTTTAGAGGGTCAGCTCACCAGCAGGCGCTCACCTATAAAGTTTTAGAGGGTCAGCTCACCAGCAGACCCTCAACCATAATGTTTTAGAGGGTCAGCTCACCAGCAGACCCTCAACCATAATGTTTTACAGGGTCAGCTCACCAGTAGGCCCTCAACCATAATGTTTTATAGGGTCAGCTCACAAGCAGGCCCTCAAGCATAATGTTTTACAGGGTCAACTCACCAGGAGGCCCTCAACCATAATGTTTTACAGGGTCAGCTCACCAGCAGGCCTTCAACCATAATGTTTTACAGGTTCAGCTCACCAGCAGGCCCTCAACCATAATTTTTTACAGGCTCAGCTCACCAGCAGCCCCTCGCCCCTAATGTGTTAGAGGGTCAGCTCAGCAGCAGGCCCTCGCCCGTAATGTTTTAGAGGGTCACCAACAAGCCCTTGTTCCAAATGTTTTTGAGGGTCACCAGCAGGCCACCAAATAATTTTTCAAGGGTGTGTATGATACCCTCCTTTCTGTGTAATAAAGGGTGTATTGTAGTGTCGGTTCCTTGTAATTTTTTGGCAGCCCTTTCACATAGGCTTTATGAGTGTAGGAGTCCAACTACCTGAACAATTGTACCACAATGCGAACAGGGCCCTCCTTTATGTGATATACAGGCTGTTTTGGAGTGCCTCTTGCATGTAATTTTTGGCAGCACTTGCACTTTATATACAATTGAATGTACAGGAAAGAATGTTTCCTAACATTTTTTGCTTAAAATTATTATTTTTTTTTTTGGGGGGGGGGGCGTATTTTTGTCAGTCTGTAAAAGTGGCGCACAACTCGGACAACATGGTTCCCAGCAGCGAACTGGGAGTCCAAGATGCATGCATACATCGTCCCCATGCTGTTCCTGATTAATTTTGGTGGTGTTTCTGTCACTTTCTGACCTTTTCCAATTGCCACACACCCTCCCCTCCTAACCCTGGGTTCAGACCTGAGCGTTCTATTTGTTTTTGCAAATAGGAAATGCGCGTTCGTACGCGCGTTCTTGTGATTGACTACTGTGGTGTCAATCACAAAACGCGCGACAAACGCCCCAAAAAAAGCTCAAGTACTTGTTTATGCGTCGGGCGTTTTACAGCGCGTTCAAACGCGCTGTAAAACGCTCAAGTGAGAACTAGGGCTATAGGAAAGCATTGGTTTTCATGTGTTGAGCGTTTTACAGCGCGTTTGAACGCGCTGTAAAATGCTCAGGAGGTAAGAGCAGGGGGTGCCTGGTTGTCTCCCACTCGGGTGCTTGGCCGAGTGCACGAATATCGTGGTGTGTTGGGACCGAACACCCAAACACTTTGGTGCTTGCTCATCACTAGTGTTAATCCTTTCAGTGTCCGGGCCAGGTGAGGTTTCCCATGTGCAATCAAATTAAGCCGCAGGCTCCACTCCTGGTGGTGCCCTTCTATCAATTAGTTTAATTTTCAGCTTTGCAACCATACTCCCCTCGGAACCCAAAGACTTTGGTTTCCAGGAAAATGGTCGGCGGGTAATGGGTATAACTCCGCCGGATCGTGTGTGAGTTAGTTTTCAAACCAGGCTACAAATTTCATCCTAGATTAATGAAAACATTTTTGACAAATGCTTTCAGTGTGAATCTTCTTGCGCTAGTCAAAGAATTTCCCCTATAGGAGCGCAATACAGATACCTCCGGCCATCCATCTTAATCGTGGCCCCAGTTCTGAAAAAAATAAATAAATCTTTGGCAACACTTGCATTTTTTATACAATTGAAAAAACAGGAAAGAATGTTTCCTAACAATTTTTCCTGTAAAATTTATTTTTTGTGGGGTTTTGTGCGTATTTTTGTCAGTCTGTAAAAAGTAGGACAACATGGTTCCCATCAGCGTCAAGACATGGTCCCCATGCTGTTCCTGATCAATTTCGGTGGTGTTTCTGTCACTTTCTGACCTTTTCCTATTAACCAGACACCCTCCCCTCTTCAGAGCAGGGGGTGCCTGGTTGTCTCCCATTGACTGCCAGTAGAATCGGTGCTCAGCCGAGCACACGAACATAGCAATGTGTTCGGCCCGAACATCTGAACACCCGAATACTTTAGTGATCAATCATCACTAGTCTTTTGTATTATTATATGTGTGGTGTTCTTTTATAGGTTGTTAGTCATGCTCTCACACAGTTCTTTGGTTGTTTTGATTATTCTTTGGTTATATATTATACCAGTATGCAGAGTGCAGGAAGTCTGTGGTGCAGCTTCAGCCAATAGCATCAGAACAGGAAGTGACATCGGATATGGGGGTGTGACTTTTAAAATGTCTGCCGTAAGACCTTTAATTGACAGGGCACTTTGGAAACCCTGGAAACGTGCATTTAGGCACCCAAGTAGAATTCATAGCTTTGACATAGATCTTTTTTTTTTTTTTTTAGAAGCTTATTTTATTATTTTCAAAAAAGGATATATTTTATTCAATTGAGCATGCTAATTTCAGTAAACTGTACTTAAAAAGGTTTTTTTCCACAATGAGGGGCTCAGGATCCACTTTGCTAATTATAAAAATTTGCCAGGAGTGGTGGGTGATACAGGGACACTTCTATCGGAAAGGGGTATTTTTAAACTCACAATATCCATAAAAAAATTTTTTTGAATTATTATTCTTTTTCAGTTGGGAAGAACTATGTAATTGAAAATTGAATACAAACGAATGCACTTCCATAGCAGTCAGAACAAATAATAAAACTATATATATATATATATATATATATATATATATATATATATATTGGAGTGATGTGTACAGTATAAGTGCTGGGAGGCATTTATATCTCACGCAGATACCTCAGCTGGGTAAGACTGAAATCCAGAAAGCTGCAGTGGTTTCAGCAAAGTGTATTTTGCTGAGACAGCTTTGTCTGGATGTTGTTCTGGGCTGGATTTCATGTGGACTGGGGGATAGGTTTGGTAGTGGGATCTGCCAGTCCACAACCTTCCACTACATGTATTGTCATTTGGCGGAGGTGATCACAGGTGAGGCCTGCTGCCGTAATCAAGGAGGGATAAAAAAAACCTCTGTGTATGAGAGAGGGAGAGAGAAAGGCTGAGGAAGCCTGAGAGGATCTGTGTGGTCTCAGCCAGGAGGGCTGAGGGGCCACGAGGCTTTGTAAAGCCTGAAGTTTGGGGGGGCCCAGTGACGCCTATGGAAAGAGGGTCGCACGGTCAGACGGGAGGACTTCTGGACCATCTCCCCCCAAGGGTACTGTTGTGGTCACAGTCTGGAGGCTGCTGGACCGTATATGGCTGGGGAAGTCGCATGTAATCCCATGTGGGAACGGCGCTCTATAGGTGAGGTAGAGACAACACGTGTATTAGGTAGAGCCCAGACGGGCAGGTGTATATTTTTGATGTTTATGTGTGTGATGCTGCTAAAGTGCAAAAATAAAGAACCTTTTGGACTTGAACCCCATTGTCAGAGGAGAAATCTGTGATTGCGACCCCCTGAGAGAGAGTGATCCCATCGGAGCCAATAAACTCTAATACTGTACGGAACACTCTCTCCGTACAGTATTGAAACAAAGTTTTATGCGACTCGACTTTGGATGTTTTATCTGAAGTCGATTTGCTCATCCCTACTGATGATGTTTTGTGCACAAACGTGAGAGCAGCTTTGTGTCTGTACATTGACATCACAGTGCTGGCCACGCCCCACTGGACTGGGAGGTGCTGCTGTCTGCCTCGTGTCTCCCTCCCACTGGATTATTCAGGAAAGATTAACCCCTTCAGTAACAGAGACTCAGGGCTGAAGGCTTTACTGAGTAGCTGCAGGCAGCAAGGAGAAAAATGCTGGGCACAGGAGCTGACAGACTAGAGAGTTCTGCAGAGCATTGCCCAAGAACAGGTAGGGGAAAGATCCTGTGTGTATCAGCAGTGTTATTGTAAAACATATAGCATGCTGCTGAGGATCCATGCAGTCAGACATGTTACTCAGGGCAGCACCATTATTCACTCCCTTTGCAGAGCAGGGGGAGGGGCAGAGATGGTTGTTATTACAAGTAAACAAAGGGCCAGAAGAGAACCAGGAAAATGAGGAAATATAATTTTTTTTTTTGCCTAAACTTGCTTAGCTTAGTTGTATATTGCTGACCATCAGATTTACAGTGCTATATTTTTTTTATTCATAACTCGGAAAACCCCTTTAATGTATTGTATGTTCAGAAAATAAAGTCAGCTCTGAACTCCCAAGAGCACAGAATACAATATGTTAGCTTTACTCGGGAGGAAAATCACACTGGAAAAAAAGCATTCGTTTTATATGTGGAACTGTAATTGAAAGTGAACACATCCATTGCAGCAAGTGTAGAATTGTGTATGAGAGCGGTGCAACCGAAGCGTGCACATAGAACAGATAGAGAAGCAGAACAGCAATTTCATTTCCATGGCTTCAACAGTTCAGATACTGTCTGTTCCCTTCTTAAAATCCCCCAAATCCATAGTGATTTAGTAGAAAGAGCAAGAAAAATTGCAAACTGTGGTTTCTAATGCGTGAAACACAAATGATATAACATTAGACCATGATATGAGTATAAAATTGAATCCTATCATATGACAAATCACAACCATGTGTATTAGTTACATTTTTTTCTTTCTATTCAAGCAGCATAGCCAAATTGTATTCTACAATGGAATCTAAGTTCCAAGTATAAGTCTCCACTTTCACAAAGTGTTGCAAGACAATAACGTATATAGATTTTGTTATCTGGAAGTATAGAGGCTCACTCTAAATCGCTGTTACGTTAGAAGCAGCAGAGCCTTTGCGCTTTTGCTGCTACTCGGAGCAATAGCAATGGCACACGATTAGCAGGACTGGTTTGGCCCTGTCAGTAAAGGTTGAGCCTTTTGAGCAGTGTTGACAGCCTCTCACTGCTCAGGAACTCTGATAAATGAATCGATTTGTATGGATTTTTATTTAAATTTTTCAAGAGAAGGGTATAATGTGGTAGATGCAGACACCATGAAATAGCAAAATACCGTGGACGCAGCCACCAAAAGCATACAGGGTAAGGTGGACGCAGCCACCATATGAAAAGGTGGAATGCAGTGGGCACAGCCACCTTAAAATGAGTAGGTAAGGTATAATTACAATGACCTCAAAAAACAAGTCAAACAATAAAAGGGTTTTGACGGTATAGTAGCATCATAACATATAAGATATCTGGGCATCCGCATGGATGCTGCCAACCAGGCATCAATGTAGTAGTGCGACAGGATAGTATGACACGGAGAAAAACATAAATATACAGGGTAGTCAAACAACTCCGGGCAGATAACACAATGTGTTTTGTTTCACTATGGCGGAATCAAGGGTGGTTAAAACTAAGAGATAATCTGGAGGATATTAAGGTGAGTATAGAGGATTAGCAAGCCAAGGGGCCCATGTTAGGTCTCCTTTTTTCAAGCTAATAATGGACGGGGGGAGGCGTCTCTCATATCTACAGGTACAATTAACAGTTTGAATTACCTCCTCATAGGTAGGGGGCGAAGTGTCTTGCAGCGATCTATGGGTATCTTCGCCCATTCTTCATGAGCAAAAGCCTCCAGTTCAGTCACATTTTTAGGCTTGCGCGCTGCATCTGCTTTCTTTAAGTCCCACCAGAGGTTCTCAATCGGATTTAAGTCTGGTGACTGCGATGGCCACTTCAAAATGTTCCAGCCTTTAATCTGCAACCATGCTCTAGTGGACTTGGAGGTATGCTTGGGATCATTGTCCTGTTGAAAGGTCCAACGGCTCCCAAGCCTCAGGTTTGTGACGGACTGCATCACATTTTCATCCAATATCTCCTGGTAATGAAGAGAATTCATGGTACCTTGCACACGCTGAAGCTTCCCTGTACCTGTAGAAGCAAAACAACCCCAAAGCATGATTGACCCCCCGCCATGCTTCACAGTAGGCAAGGTGTTCTTTTCTTCATAGGCCTTGTTCTTCTTCCTCCAAACATAGCGTTGATCCATGGGCCCAAACAGTTCTAATTTTGTTTCATCAGTCCACAGAACACTATCCCAAAACTTTTGTGGTTTGTCCACATGACTTTTGGCATACTGCAGTCGACTCTTCTTATTCTTTGGAGACAGCAAGGGGGTGCGCCTGGGAGTTCTGGCATGGAGGCCTTCATTATGCAGTGTGCGCCTTATTGTCTGAGCTGAAACTTCTGTACCCGCATCTGACAAATCTTTTTTCAGTTCCTCAGCAGTCACACGGGGACTTTTCAACACTTTGCGTTTCAGGTAGCGCACAGCAGTCAAAGTCAGCATCTTCTTTCTGCCACGACCAGGTAGCATTTCAACAGTGCCCTTTGCCTTGAATTTGCCAATGATGCTTCCTATGGTGTCTCATGGTATGTTTAACATCTTTGCAACCTTCTTATAGCCATTGCCCTTCCTGTGAAGAGAAATCACCTCTTCTCTTGTCTTCCTGGACCATTCTCTTGACTTCACCATGTTTGTAAACACACCAGTAAATGTCTAGAAGGAGCTGAGTATCACAGTCATTTTAAATCTGCCTAATTGGTGCTTATTATGCTTGATTGCTGCTCCTTGACATCAATACCTGATCGAAAACACTTGAATGAACCTCTGTTCTTAAGAGTGGTAGTCTTTAAGGGGTTGAATAATTGTGTCAATGAAGAAATCACAAAAAAAAATTTAATACTGTATTACAAAAACAATTGATGTCATTTTAGTTGTATTTTGTTCTTTAAAAAGTCCTTGTAAAATTTAATTCTGAACACAATTACAAATGTACTCTAAATTCCCTAAAACCCTTTAAAGCATTGGGGGTTGAATAATTTTGAACACAACTGTATAAGTGAAAACACTCTCTGCCAGTAATTGAACAATTCGGGGCATGCCCGAAGGAGAAAGGACATGGTATAAGGATCTCGTCCCTCCACACTCTCTCCAGCAAGTGGGAGCCACTCCCGGTAAATTTGACTAAGCCTCAAAGGCGTATAGTACCAATAGAGAAGTGTTTTTATGCCTGCTTCGAAATGAGTAGCACATTTGAAATTTGACGAGGAGAAACTAATTGCCTCCGTCCATTGTTTACCCGAAAATATGCACCCCAAATTCCTTTCCCAACGGGCAATGGGTGGAGTCTTTTCGAAACATGCTTTGTCACCTATTAGGTCATATAGGTAACGAGTGATTTTCCGTTTATGTAGAGAAGGATTACAAAATTGAGTTAATACAGCTGAGGAGAATTTTATGGGGTGGTCTAGGCAGTTGGCGTAGGAGTGTCTGATTCTCAGGTAGTTGTAAAATTCCCTGTTGGGGAGCTGAAATTAAGAATAAAGCACTTCAAAAGAAGTCAGGGAGGAGCCTTGAACCAATTGATCCAAGGTACAAATCCCACAACTACACCAAGTGGATAGATCCATGTCTCTCAATCCCAGCTCCAAGACCTCCGTAGAGATTAATTTATTAGGGAGCTTCTCCAATTCTCCATAAGTAGAATGGAAGCGCTGCCAAGTGTTTCGGACGTGTAGGGTGGTAAGTAGGGAGGGGATAGAAGAGCTAGAGGAAGTTAGTAAACTAATCAAGTAGTCTTTTAGAGATTTCACTCAGAGGAATGTCCATTCATCTGAATCCAATGTTTGTCTGGGGTTTGGTCCCACTAATCTCTCACAAAGGATAGACTAATGGCCAGGTAATAGTCTTTTATGGAAGGAAGTCCTAGCCCCCTGCACTCCTTTTGCGTATCATTATGTTGTGGGCGATCCTAGGGCAACTGCTGTTTCTATACATAACGGTTTACCAAGGACTGTGCATTTTTAAAGAAGGTTTCCGGGACTGGGATGGGGAGGGCACGGAAAATGTATATGAGCTTGGGTAACTTCATCATTTGAAATGAAGCTATCCGTCCCATCCAGGAGAGATGTTTCATTGAGAAGTTGTGTAGATCTTGAGAAATGACTGTTAGGAGAGGATCATAATTACGTTTTACTAATAAGGAGCAAGGGGTGGTAATTTTAGTACCGAGATACAAGATTTCCTTGGCCTGCCAGTCTAATTTGTATCGGGCTTTGAGCCTATCAGTGATTTGGGAAGGAATGTTGATCGGCAGTACCTTCATTTTGGATTCATTAATTTTGTAATAAGATAACTTGCCGAAGTGGGAAATAAGCGTGAACACTGCTTTAAGGGATTCGGAGGGGTTAGAATGTATCAAGATAATGTTGTCTGCATACAATGAAATAATATGATGAGAGGGGCCTATAGTTATCCCTGAAATACTAGGGGAGTGGTGGATATTTTGAGCAAGGGGCTCTAGAGCTAAAATAAATAAAAGAGAGGAAAGTGGGCGTCCCTGTCTGGAACCATTTGTAATGCTAAAGCTATCGGACAATACTCCGTTCACCAATACGTTGGCTGTGGGATCTGAGTATAGGCTAGATATGCCGTGGAAAATCCGCCCTATGAAGCCCATGGATTCTAACACAGAGAAGGCGAACGACAAGTGGAGGCGGTCAAACTCCTTTTCCGCATCCAAGGCTACCGCTAGTAAGGGGGATTTAGTTAGCTCTGCATAATGGAAGAGGTCTACTATCCTTCGGGAATTGTCAGAGGCCAGCCGCCCTTTCACGAAGCCTGTCTGATCTAGCCGAATTAGGGAGGGAAGGATAGGGCTTAATCTAATGGCTAGTAATTTAGCAAATAGTTTAATATCGGAGTTCAGTAACGATATGAGTCGTAAGTTTTGGGGTGAATGTGTCGGTTTGCCTGGTTTCGGGATAGTCACGATTACCGCTTTTAACATCTCTCTGGGGAAGGGAGTGCCCTCCATACAGCTGGAAAATACAGAAGTGAGGGAAGGGATTAAAATTGATTGAAACGTTTTGTAATATTCGTTGGAAAGGCCGTCTGGGCCAGGGGCTTTCCCTAGAGGGAGGGAGGAAATTAATTTGTTAATTTCCGTGACGGTAATGGGGGCGTTGAGATTTCCTAGTTGTTCGGGGGTGAGGGAGGGTAGGGAGGTAGCCTCTAGGAATTGCTGTACTAGGGTTGGATAATTTTCCGGGGGGACACATGAGTCTTTTAAGTTATACAAATTATGGTAAAATGACTTGCATTGGTCTGCAATTTCCCTTGGGTCAATTTGTTTAGACTGAGTCTGTGGGTGGAGTAGATATGGGATGTTCGACTTGGCGAGATTTAAGCTGATTTGCCATTAGACGGCCTGCTTTATTACCTTGTTCGTAAAATCTAGATTTCAATTTCAGTAGGTTAGATTGAAAAGATTGGTCTAGCTCCAACCTCAATTTTTCGCGCTCTAATCGTAGCTCTTCTACCAATAGGGGCGTGGTTTGTTGCTTGTTTAATTTTTCCAGGTCTGCAATTTTGTTCAATAGCAGCTGAACCGCCCTCTCTCTCTTTTTCTTATCTGTATGGTTTAATTTTATAATCAGGCCTCGAATTAAAGTTTTATGAGCTTGCCATAGGATAAAGGGATCGGAGACCGAATTTGTGTTAAAATGGAAAAACTCTTTTAAAGCATTGTGAATTTCAGTTTTGTAGGATTGGACGTTGAACAAAAAAGTATTATTACGCCATGTAGGGGCCGGGGTACGTTTAAACCTATCGTCTAGAGTGATTAATATTGGGGCGTGATCAGAGCACCTTATAGTGTTAATTTTGGAGTCAATGCTGTGGAACAATACCGTCTAATCTACCAGAAAAGGTCAATGCGGGAGTAGGTACCATATATTGGAGAAAAGAAAGAATAATCCCGTTCATTACTATGTCGTGCACGCCATAGATCCAAGAGGCCCTCTAAGGGAAAAAATGCGGCTAATCCATCAGTGTGACGTCTGGAGGGATTGGTTGAGTCCACGTGAGGGTCAAGGACTGAGTTAAAATCCCCACATAATATTAGCCTCCCTTGTTTAATCAGATGGACTTGCCTCATGACTTTGCGTAGAGGTGTCTATCAGGCAACATTAGCTCGTTAATTGGAACAGCCATGTATTCGTGTTTATGGTTCCCCAGGCCTGGGGAGTTTACACATTTCACTTAATCTACTACTAGAGTTAGACCGCATACGCCATCTTCTAACTTTTTGGGTCCTTTATAATAAAATTAAAATAATAATAATAAAAGCTGTGGCCTGGGGAATAAGTATAGGTGAAGTATTTTGCTACCAGTAACAGTTGGTGTCCGAGCAGGGCCCTTGGCGAATGGTTGGAGTTCATTTAGGCCTTTCCATCAGATTCACCATAGTTGTTTCAGTCTGCAGTTCTCAGGATTCAGACCTTCTCGTAATATGTTCATATGTTGGTCAACATAGGAGTAAATCGTTTCTGATTACCGGCCACTCTTTCAAACGCATCAACATTAGCTACCTCCAAGAACGTGACAAAGAGGTAAGGTACATATAAGTCTCTGTGATATGTACGGTATATTCCGCACCTTCATCGTGAAGTGTCTTTTGCGTTCAAAGTGGGTGTTCCTATGGTATGTATATATTTTACTCTAAACTAAGGTCTGCTCTTTTTGGCCCCTTTAGGCTGCCCTCCCGCAGCAGTTATGGCATAATTCTACTGTTTGTTGTAGATAGGGTTAGATAGGTTAGGTACACCTTTCTGATAGCTGCTTCGACCACAAGTATTAAGCAAATATATTGCTGTATTTGTGGGAGGGAGGCTGATCACAAGGCTATTTATATGCACCTGTGGGCCTAGGCTGGCTGATTACTAGGCTATTTATAGGCACCTGTGGGCCCAGGCTGACGCAGATTCAGCTGATTTCACCCACCCACCCACACCATCTTACAGTCACTTCATATTAGGATGGCCCCCTTCAGGCTGCCCTACCGCAGCAGTTATGGCATAATTCTACTGCTTGTTGTAGATAGGGTTAGATAGGTTAGGTACACCTTTCTGATAGCGATCCGACCACAAATCAGCAAAAATTTTCATCGAGGCTTGGATGTTTCGGTTTTGGGACTCTGTGGGCCCTGTCAATAATCAGATCTTGCGCTCCCAAGTTTGGTATAAGTGCGGTAAAGAGTTCCTGGATGTAGGAGAAAAGCTCTTGGGGGGCAACAGATTCCGGAATGCCCCTGAACTCACAGGCACCTCCCACCTCCTATTGCAAGCATGGTTACATGTTGGAGGTCACTGGTGAGCTGTCTGTGAGTCAGACCTTACGCTCCCGTAATGCCCAATGGCCCCTGGTATCGCCCATATGGCACAGGTAGGTTGAGTGGTAGGGCCTCTGGCTACTTGAGAGACCTTGCCATGGTGTCCGAGCTTAAGACATGTCCTCCTAGTAGGATGTGTCGAACTAACCTCTCAATTTTATCAGTGTGAGGGTTTAGTATTGCCGCTGAGTGCACCTGCCTTTGCTATGGTTATGTTTTTGATTGTTCTCCACATCCATATTATCGTTATCGTATGTAGGATGGTTATTGTAGTACTTGTAGTCCGTTGCTGGCATCTTCCATTGTATGCATTTTTTGCTGTTGATTGCCCCTAGCAACGGACTACAAGTGCAGGATGTGCTCCCCTATATACATGCACAACTGCATATGGGTTGAGCATATCCTGCTTGTTAAACACCACACCACGTTTTCTAATGGTTTATATAATATGTTTGGAGGTGTATAAACTCCAATTTAAATGTGCCTGCTTTTCATCTACAGGCTACATTCAGGTGCAGCTGGTAGGCTCTGGGCCATATCAGCTGGTCTCGGGTGGGGCTCACAGGCACCTTCCACCTCTCATTGCAAGCATGGTTACATGCTGGAGCTCACTGGTGAGCTGTCTGTGAGTCAGGCCTTACGCTCCTGTAATGCCCAATGACCCCTGGTATCGCCCATACGGCACAGGTAGGTTGAGTGGTAGGGCCTCGGGCTACTTGAGAGACCTTGCCGTGATGTCCGAGCTTAAGACATGTCCTCCTAGTAGGATGTGTCGAACTAACCTCTCAATTTTATTAGTGTGAGGGTTTAGTATTGCCACAGAGTGCACCTGCCTTTGCTATGGTTATGTTTTTGATTGTTCTCCACATCCACATTATCGTTATCGTATGTAGGATGGTTATTGTGGTACTTGAAGTCCATTGCTGGCATCTTCCATTGTATGCATTTTTTATACATGCACAACTGCATGTGGGTTGAGCATATCCTGCTTGTTAAACACCACACCACATTTTTCTAATGCTTTTTTTACAGGCACCTAACACTATCTGGCTATCTATTTATGTAACGTATTACACTAATCCAGGCACAGCAGTAACCACAGATTTAGGGGAATATCAATTGTAGGCCTAGTATTTAGGCCCTGGATGAAAGGTATCCTTTTACAGACAGATTTACACTTGGAGATGCACAGTAGCGTGTAAAAAAATATATAGGATTATGCTTTCAGCACTTGTATTTTAACACTTTGTGTAATATACCCTGTGGTAAGGTGCAAGGTGTCATTTGCGATGGCAGGTACGTGTCACCGAGGTTGCTGGCCTCGGTGAGGTGAGAGCCGGGTTTTTGTCTGCAGCAGCTAGTGCTGTTTGACTCTTTTAAATAGCATGGCTGCAAAGCCGATCCGGGCCGGCTCTTACTGGGAGCAGCTAAAGAGTAGGGTGGGTGGCTGCTCCCCACGGTCCAGTCCGAGTTTTGGGCTGGGTATAAAACACAGCCATCAGCTGTGTCTAGGGTGTGTGATTATCCTGGAGCCTGCTAACAGGACTGAGGAGTTCTCTGTGCTGGAGGACGGAGCCCAGCAAGGTGGTGTTTCCTGCAAACTGAAGGAGGAATCGCCTGCGGCTGAACCGACTGCTAGGTGTGAACCGCACTTAAACCACCCAAGGTGACTGGACCCTGTGTTGGCCTGTTTTTGGTTTTGCCACATGATTTCTGTTGTGTGTGAACTGTCACCAAGAGACTGTTTTCATTTCTGGTGTGCAAGTGTGAATAAAACACTGTTTGATGCACAATCTGGACTCCTTGTTTTGCCTCTAAACTGCACCCGCACCGCTGTCTACCAGAGCGACTCCCCACATTTGGTGTCGGATGCGGGCATGCGCAGTGAGGCTGGCGTGAACGCCGAACTTTGTTTTTGCTGAGCAGAAGTGAATGTCCTATATTAAGCCGGCAAAGTTGCAGCCTGTGATCCCCGACAAAATGGAGGCGGCTGTGAAAGCCCTCATAGAGGCTAACGTGCAGCAGCGGGAGACCAACCAGCTACTGCTACAGCACGTGATGGCGCTGTAAGCGGCAGGAGCGTCCCACCGCGGCCCACGATGCCCGGAAAGCTGTCCGTGCCGCGATCCCTAAGATGACCCCTCGGATGATGTGGAGACCTATCTGGCGGTGTTCGAGAAGGTGGCCGTGAGGGAGAAATTACCCCGAGAACAGTGGGCAGAGGTCGCCGCTCCGTTCCTGGCGTCTGGACCCCAGCAAGTATTTTTGACCTCCCAGATGACCAAGCCGCTGACTACCCGACCGTGAAAGGTGAGATCCTGGCAAGACTGGGGGTGAACGTGTTAGTCCGGGCTCAGCGGGTCCACCAGTGGAACTTTAATACGGCTGAACCCGCCAGGCCGCAGTATTATGAGTTGCTGCACAGGTTGCAAAAGTGGCTGCAGCCTGAGGTTCTAAGTCCGGCTGCTATGCTGGACCGTCTGCTGGCTGACATCTTCTGGAGGGCCTTGCCGCACTCCCTGCAGCACTGGATCGGCCAGGTGTCACCCACTAATGCCTTGGACATGGTCGACCTGGTCGAGCGCTATGAGGCCACAAAACCTTGAAAGGAGGTGTTGTTGGGAGGGGGCCGGTCAAACCCTCGGAGGTCTCCCATCCAGTCCCGACGACTGGTACCCGAGAAACCTGCTCGGGTGTACCCCTGTAGACCCGGCCCCGATAGTCTGCTGGCGGTGTCACGAGCCTGGCCATGTGAGGGCCGACTGTCCACAGTGGGGAGAACCCATGGAGACCAATTATGGGTACCGGGCTTCCATGTATGCCCGGAGACTGTGTGCGACCGGCACCCCCGAGACCCTAGACAATCGTCATCTGTGCCAGGTGCAAGTCGGTGATAATCTTGCAGTGGCGCTGCTGGACTCAGGGAGCCTAGTAACCCTGGTAAGTGCTGCCCTGGTACAGCCCTCCCAGTATACGGGCCGGAAAGTTGGGGTGGTGTGCATACACGGAGACTTAAAGGACTATCCCACGGCTGTAATGTCTCTGTCCACGGCGGCCGGCACATGGACTTGTGAAGTGGCGATCTCCGCCAAGCTACCGTATGAACTAATAATTGGAAGAGACTTCCTGGTTTTCCGTCACTATGGCCTGAGGTGAAAGTGACTAATAGCCCTGAGACAGGGGTAACCCTAGCAGAGTGGCCTGGTTCCTGTGGGAGGCCAGAGCCCTGGGAGCCCGAGTCCGAAGGGCCTGCGGTAGGGGTGACCACCACTTCTGTGATAGAGGGGGAGACAACCCCACTGAGTGTAATGGTGGGAGACACGGAGGACTTGCCACCGGGACCTGAGTTGGCAGACCTCAATGTCTCCGGGGAAAATTTTGGGACCGCACAACACCGGGACCAAACCCTAACCAGAGCCTGGGAAAGTGTCATAATAATTGATGGTAAACCCCAGAAACCTGGGGCTGAATTAATGTTTCCGCGATTCATTGTCCTTCAGGATATGTTGTATCGGGTGAACCAAATCCGAGGTGAGCCTGTTGAACAGTTGGTGGTGCCCACAGCGCATCGCAGGCTTGTCATGGAGCTTGCCCACCAACATGTTCTTGGGGGACACCTGGGGTGGCAGAAAACCCAGGACCGCATACTGCAGCGGTTTTATTGGCCCAGTGTGTTCAAGGAGGTAGAGAATTATTGTAAGTCCTGTCCCACCTGTCAGATAACTAGCCCCCAGCCACATTTCCGTAGTCCTCTGGTACCGCTTCCAATTATTGAGGTCCCGCTTGAGCGAATCGCTATGGATCTAATTGGGCCTGTACCAAAATCTGCCAGGGGCCACCAACACATTCTGGTAGTTCTCGACTATGCCACTGGTATCCGGAGGCGGTGCCTCTGCGACATACCTCAGCTAAACTCATTGCCAAAGAGTTAATGGAAATGTTTTCCCGTGTGGGCCTGCCAAAAGAGGTTCTGACAGACCAAGGGACCCCTTTATGTCCAAAGTAATGAGGGAACTGTGTAAATTATTGCGTATAAAGCAGTTACGGACGTCCGCTTACTCATCCACAAACGGACGGTCTTGTCGAGAGGTTTAACCAAACTTTAAAAAATATGTTAAAGAGGGTGGTGTCTAGAGATGGGAAGGACTGGGACCTGCTTCTGCCCTATCTCATGTTCGCAGTGCGAGAGGTGCCCCAGGCCTCTACTGGGCTCTCGCCCTTCGAACTGCTTTATGGCAGACACCCTCGGGGCCTGTTGGATATCGCCAAGGAAGCGTGGGAACAACAGCCTGTCCCCCACAAAAGTGTCATTGAGTATGTCACCCAGATGCAGGAACGGATGGAAAAGGTGTTGCCGCTGGTCCGGGAGCATATGGAGGCAGCGCAACAAGCCCAGAGTAGGGTGTACAATCGTCAGGCTCGGGTACGGGGCTTCAAGCCGGGAGATCGGGTGTTGGTTCTGGTACCCACCCTTGACAGCAAGTTCCTAGCTAGGTGGCAGGGCCCCTATGAGGTGATCGAGAAAGTAGGGGAAGTAATTACAAAGTACACCAGCCAGGCGGCGCAAGCCGGAGCAGGTGTACCACGTGAATTTACTAAAGCCGTGGAAAGATAGGGACACGGCCGACGACCACAGCCCCCGGCCAGGGCTTCTAGGTGAAAAGGGTCCAGCCCCACAGTTCGAGGCCTGTGAAGCAGTAACCACGGTAAAATTGCAGACAGCCTGTCTTCCAAACAAGTTCAGGAAGTCAGGAGTTCATCAGTCGGAACACGGATGTGTTCTCGGACCTCCCTGGCCGCACGTCTCTCATCCAACATGACATCGCCACTGAGCCTCAGGCCAAGATCCGGTTAAAACCATACCGGGTACCCGAGGCTCGGCGACGGGCCATCGCGGAGGAAGTACAGTTAATGTTGAAGCTCGAGGTCATTGAGGAGTCGAAAAGTGAGTGGGCCAGTCCCATAGTCCTAATACCTAAGCCGGATGGGACGTTGCGGTTCTGCAACGACTTTCGCAAGTTAAATGAAGTATCCAAGTTTGACGCGTATCCCATGCCCCGAGTAGACGAGCTGGTTGAAAGTTTAGGACAAGCCCGTTATTTTTCTGTGCTGGACCTCACTAAAGGGTACTGGCAGGTACCCTTAACGGAGTCGGCTAAGGAAAAACCGCATTTGTTACCTCGCAGGGCCTGTATCACTACAAGGTGTTACCCTTTGGCCTGCATGGCGCCCGCCACTTTCCAAAGGTTAATGGACATAGTGCTGCGACCACATCGTCGGTACGCCTCGGCCTACTTAGATGATGTAGTCATCCACAGCACCGACTGGGAAAGCCATTTACCCAAGGTGCAGGCGGTAGTGGATGCCCTGAGGAAAGCCGGACTGACCGCTAACCCAAAGAAGTGCTCCATAGGGTTAGAGGAGACAAAATATCTGGGATATGTAATTGGGCGGGGAGTCATCAAACCTCAGGTAACTAAGGTAGAGGCCATTCGTAACTGGCCCCGACCGGTCACCACCAGGCAGGTAAAGTCGTTCCTGGGGATTGTAGGTTACTACATGAGGTTTGTGCCCCACTTTGCCACAATAGCAGCGCCATTGACAGACCTGTTGAAGGGGCGAAAGTCTGGGAGGGTTAGCTGGAGTGAGAAGGCGGAGGAGGCTTTCTCCGCGTTGAAGTCGGCCCTGTGTGGGTCCCCGGTTTTGGTGACACCCGACTTCAACAAGGAGTTTGTCGTACAAACCGACGCCTCGGAGGTAGGCCTCGGTGCGGTACTGTCGCAGGAGGTCAACGGGAAGAACATCCCGTTGTCTTCCTGAGCCGTAAGCTCAGTCCCGCCGAGTCCAGATATAGTATAGTGGAGAGGGAGTGCCTGGCTATCAAGTGGGCACTCGAATCTCTCCGCTACTACCTGTTAGGAGGAGGTTCCGTCTGGTGACCGACCATTCCCCTCAAATGGATGAGTCAGGCCAAGGAGAGGAATGCTCGGGTCACCAGGTGGTTCCTATCTCTTCAAAATTTCAAGTTTTCCGTGGAACACAGGGCAGGCCGCTTGCAGGGCAACGCAGATGCCCTGTCCCGCGTCCACTGCCTCACGTGTGTTCACCCCTCAGGGCTGAACAAAGGGGGGTATGTGGTAAGGTGCAAGGTGTCATTTGCGATGGCAGGTACGTGTCACCGAGGTTGCTGGCCTCGGTGAGGTGAGAGCCGGGTTTTTGTCTGCAGCAGCTAGTGCTGTTTGACTCTTTAAATAGCATGGCTGCAAAGCCGATCCGGGCCGGCTCTTACTGGGAGCAGCTAAAGAGTAGGGTGGGTGGCTGCTCCCACGGTCCAGTCCGAGTTTTGGGCTGGTATAAAACACAGCCATCAGCTGTGTCTGTGTGTGATTATCCTGGAGCCTGCTAACAGGACTGAGGAGTTCTCTGTGCTGGAGGACGGAGCTCAGCAAGGTGGTGTTTCCCTGCAAACTGAAGGAGGAATCGCCTGCGGCTGAACCGACTGCTAGGTGTGAACCGCACTTAAACCACCCAAGGTGACTGGACCCTGTGTTGGCCTGTTTTTGGTTTTGCCACATGATTTCTGTTGTGTGTGAACTGTCACCAAGAGACTGTTTTCATTTCTGGTGTGCAAGTGTGAATAAAACACTGTTTGATGCACAATCTGGACTCCTTGTTTTGCCTCTAAACTGCACCCGCACCGCTGTCTACCAGAGCGACTCCCCACAACCCTTTAACGGAAAGAAATACACTTAGAGATGCAAAACAGTGTGTGCAAATGTAAAGGATTAGGCTGTATTTTAACACTTATTGTAATATACCCTTTAACGGAAAGAAATACACTTGGAGATGCACGCCGAGTGTAATATACCCTTTTACGGACAGATATACACTTGGCCTGCAACAGCTGGAACACCAAATTTTGAGTATTGCTATTTTGGCAATTGAATTTCACCCCAGAACAAAATATATCCTTTGACGGATACTATTAAACTACTTGTCCAGCCACAGCTAGAACACCAGATTTACTGTATTTCTAGTTTTGCAACTGAATTTCACCCCAGAAAATAATATATCCCTTGACGGACACTATGAAACTTGTCCAGTCACAGCTGGAACACCAGATTTACAGTATTTCTATTTTTGCAACTGAATTTTACCCCAGAAAATAATATATCCTTTGACGGACACTATGAAACTTGTCCAGCCACTGCTGGGACACCAGATTTACGGTATTGCTATTTTGACAATTGAATTTCACCCCAGAACTAAATATATTCTTTGCCGGACACTATTAAACTTGGCCAGCCACAGCTGAAACCACTGATTTATGGTATTGCTATTTTGGCAATTGAATTTCACCCCAGAAAAAAATATATCCTTTGCCGGACAGTATTAAACTTGGACAGCCACAGCTAAAACCACTGATTTACGGTATTGCTATTTTGGCAATTGAATTTCACCCCAAAAAATTATCTATCCTTTGCTGGACACTATTAAACTTGGCCAGCCACTGCTGGGACACCAAATTTACGGTATTGCTATTTTGGCTATTGAATTTCACCCCAGAACTAAATATATTCTTTGCCGAACACTATTAAACTTGGCCAGCCACTGCTGGGACACCAGATTTAGGGGACTGCTATTTTGGCTATGGAATTTCACCCCAGAACAAAATCTATCCTTTGCTGGACACTATTAAACTTGGCCAGCAACAGCTGAAAACACTGGTTTACGGCATTGCTATTTTGGCAATTGAATTTCACCCTAGAAAATTATCTATCCTTTGCTGGACACTTTTAAACTTGGCCAGCCACTGATAGGACACCAGATTTACGGTATTGCTATTTTGGAAATTGAATTTCACCCCAAAACAAAATATATCCTTTACCGGACACTATCAAACTTGGCCAGCCACAGCTGAAACCACTGATTTATGGAATTGCTATTTTGGCAATTAAATTTCACCCCAGAACAAAATCTATCCTTTGACGGATACTATTAAACTACTTGTCCAGCCACAGCTAGAACACCAGATTTACTGTATTTCTATTTTTGCAACTGAATTTCACCCCAGAAAATAATATATCCTTTGACGGACACTATGAAACTTGTCCAGTCACAGCTGGAACACCAGATTTACAGTATTTCTATTTTTGCAACTGAATTTCACCCCAGAAAATAATATATCCTTTGACGGACACTATGAAACTTGTCCAGCCACTGCTGGGACACCAGATTTACGGTATTGCTATTTTGACAATTGAATTTCACCCAGAACAAAATCTATCCTTTGCCGGACACTATTAAACTTGGCCAGCCACAGCTGAAACCACTGATTTATGGTATTGCTATTTTGGCAATTAAATTTCACCCCAGAATAAAATATATCCTTTGCCGGACAGTATTAAACTTGGCCAGCCACAGCTAAAACCACTGATTTACGGTATTGCTATTTTGGCAATTGAATTTCACCCCAGAAAATTATCTATCCTTTGCCGGACACTTTTAAACTTGGCCAGCCACTGCTAGGACACCAGATTTACGGTATTGCTATTTTGACAATTGAATTTCACCCAGAACAAAATCTATCCTTTGCCGGACACTATTAAACTTGGCCAGCCACAGCTGAAACCACTGATTTATGGTATTGCTATTTTGGCAATTAAATTTCACCCCAGAAAAAAATATATCCTTTGCCGGACAGTATTAAACTTGGCCAGCCACAGCTAAAACCACTGATTTACGGTATTGCTATTTTGGCAATTGAATTTCACCCCAGAAAATTATCTATCCTTTGCTGGACACTATTAAACTTGGCCAGCCACTGCTGGGACACCAGATTTACTGTATTGTTATTTTGACAATTGAATTTCACCCAGAACAAAATCTATCCTTTGCCGGACACTATTAAACTTGGCCAGCCACAGCTGAAACCACTGATTTATGGTATTGCTATTTTGGCAATTAAATTTCACCCCAGAACAAAATATATTCTTTGCCAACACTATTAAACTTGGCCAGCCACTGCTGGGACACCAGATTTAGGGGACTGCTATTTTGGCTATGGAATTTCACCCCAGAACAAAATCTATCCTTTGCCGGACACTATTAAACTTGGCCAGCAACAGCTGAAACCACTGGTTTACGGTATTGCTATTTTGGCAATTGAATTTCACCCTAGAAAATTATCTATCCTTTGCTGGACACTTTTAAACTTGGCCAGCCACTGCTAGGACACCAGATTTACGGTATTGCTATTTTGGAAATTGAATTTCACCGCAAAACAAAATATATCCTTTGCCGGACACTATCAAACTTGGCCAGCCACAGCTGAAACCACTGATTTATGGTATTGCTATTTTGGCAATTGAATTTCACCCCAGAAAAAATATATCCTTTGCCAGACAGTATCAAACTTGGCCAGCCACTGCTGAAACCACTGATTTATGGGATTGCTATTTTGGCAATTGAATTTCATCCCAAAACAAAATCTATCCTTTGCCAGACACTATTAAACTTGGCCAGCCACTGCTGGGACACCAGATTTAGGGGATTGCTATTTTGGCAATTGAATTTCACCCCAGAAAATTATCTATCCTTTGCCGGACACTATTAAACTTGGCTAGCCACTGCTGGGACACCAGATTTAGGGGATTGCTATTTTGGCAATTGAATTTTACCACAGAAAAAAATCTATCCTTTGCCAAACAGCAGACAGTATTATACTTGGCTAGCCACAGCTGGAACACCAGATTTAGGGGATTGCTATTTTGGCATTTGAATTTAACCCCTCAATAAAATATAGAAATGTCTATCCTGAGTTTCTAGGGGTGACAATAAGCATAGGCAAGCCCCTGATGTAGGAAATAGCAAAAAAAACTAGTATTGATGGATTGATGGACTTGGTGGCAGCTTGTGCTGGTGCACCTGTAGTGTCCCACTCGGTAATGGTGGGCACTACTAAGGGGTCACAAGGGTTACGCCGTTCCCCCTCATGTGGGGAGATTGGTATCTTGTTATTTCATGCACTGTTATACCCTGCATTGTCATGTATTACTGTGTACAGGCCTGCTAGGGGTGTAGTTTAGCCTCCCAGACAGTAGAGGGAGCTAGGGAGCCCCTAGTTTATATAGCTAGGGCCAGACAGGTGTTAGAGAGTCCAGGCCCTGGAGACTGAGAGGCAGTGCAGGCCCTGAGCCTGCGAGGACAAGGTCAGCTCCTGCTCAGTGCAGTTTATTGTTGGAGCTAGAACAGTCCAGGAGAGAGTCCTGAGTCCTGCAATCAGCAGAGAGAAACCCAGCAGTGCCATTACCCAGTCCAGATAGAGTCAAGCTGAGAGGCAGATGGACAAAGTCTGTGCAAGAGGATATTACAGATCAGAGGAGGTACTTCAGTTTTCCCAAGGATAAAGCCAGCTATAGGGCATACGGGCCTTGGAAGTTTTACCAGTCAGGATTCTGAGGAATGAAGCCTGTACTGTGAGTCTATTTAACCCTCTGTGTAACCAAGCTATACCTGCCATTATACTGTGAAGCCTGCTGTACTACCAATTGTCTTCTGTGGAACTACAAAGAGTGTGTATAAAGTTGCCATTATTCAGTAAACAAGAGTTCTGTTTCAACTCAAGTGTCTGCACCTCCATTATTCCCACTGTCAATCGGTGTGCCACCGTTACCGGCACTGGCGTCACGAACTGTATGGGACCTGGCCATAGGCACATTAAATCATAACACCAAGGGCACCTCACCTAACACCCGGCCTCTGTCCCCCAAATTAGAGTGTGCCCCAGAGGACCCACGTGTCAGCCTCTCCATCACTGGCATCCCTCTCTCTCTTCCTTACCCTGGGATGCTACACACCACAAGACACAAAATGGCCGCCGATCACCCCAGAAAAAAGTGACAGAAAAACGCTCTGTGCAGCCTAAAAACCAGTGAGCAATTAACTAGCAGAAGTTGAATGATTCACAGCTGTAGATCGATCACTTCATTAGGTGTTTTTGCTGAGTTTTCCGTGCCTAATCTCACCCTCACAGCAGCTGCATCCTATCCCTACACTAATCAGAGCAGAGTGACGTGCGGCACTATCTGACTCCAGCTTAAATAGAGGCTGGGTCACATGCTGCACTTGGCCAATCACAGCCATGCCATTAGTAGGCATGCTGTGATGGCTTCTTAGGGCAAGAAGTAAAACGCTAGCTGATTGGCTGCTGTGCAGCCCTTCAGAAAGCGGGAAGAAATCGCCTAACAACGGGCCCGAACCTGAACTTTTTTGAAAATGTTCGGGTCCAGGTCCATGTCATGAATACCCCAAAATTTGGTACGAACCCGAACTATACAGTTCGGTTTCACTCAACTCTAATTGGGACCCCAATAGATGCCCCCATAGTTCTCCTCTCCCCTTTCTCCATAGTACTCCCCATGTGTGCCAGTATATAAGATTGGGCACCCATAGTGCTTCTCCCCATCCATCAATGGTGCACCTATAGGGGTCGCAGTTGCCACTGTGCCCCTAAGCCAGGGGTGCCAAGAGGGCCCCCCTTGTCAGTGGTACTGTACTTTTCCCTTTATAAGATGCAGTGCATCTTAAAGAGGACCTTTCATGACTTCTAAATATATAAACCAAGTATGCTCACATGGAGAGCGGCGCCCAGGGATCTCCCTGCACTTACTATTATCCCTGGGCGCCGCTCCGTTCTCCCGGTATAGGCTCCGGTATCTGTGCTCACTAAGTTATAGTGGGCGGAGCCTGCCCTTCATCTCCTTCTCCCAGGCTGCAGCGCTGGCCAATCGCAGCGCAGAGCTCATAGCCTGGGAGAAAAAAAAAACTCCCAGGCTATGAGCTCTGCGCTGCGACTGGCCAGCTCTACAGCCGGGGAGAAGGAGATGAAGGGTAGGCTCCGCCTACTATAACCAATTCCACCAAGTCCCCGCCTACTATAACTTGGTGAGCGTCGATACCGGAGCCTATACCGGGAGAATGGAGCGGCGCCCAGGGATAATAGTAAGTGCAGGGAGATCCCTGGGCGCCGCTCTACATGTGAGCATACTTGGTTTATATATTTAAAAGTCATGAAAGGTCCTCTTTAAAAAGGGAATACTAGTGAGCGCTTCTATAATGGAAGCACTCACTAGTCTGCAGGAGGAAGGGGAGAGAAGCGCTGTGAACGCTGTACAGTACTTACCCCTCCTCCTGCTCACTATTCTCAGGGCCCCGCTGCTGTGTTCTGGCTGCCACCAGCATCAGGACGTACAGAGCACACTCTGTCCTGACGCTGCAGGAGGTCAGGTGACTGCAGCGCGGGCACTGAGAAGAAAAGATAGCCACGAATGGAAGAGTGGCAGCAGAGGTACTTTATTTACAGTCTGATCTGAGGTCTTATATGGAGGTCTAATGGGGGGTCTGGAGAGGTCTCATTGGGGGTCTGGAGAGGTCTCACTGGGGGTCTGGAGAGGTCTCACTGGGGGTCTGGAGAGGTCTCACTGGGTGTCTGGAGAGGTCTCACTGGGGGTCTGGAGAAGTCTCACTGGGGTCTGGAGAAGTCTCACTGGAGGTCTAATGGGGGTCTGGAGTGGTCTAATGTGGTGGTCTGGAGGTCTGACATGGGGGTCTGGAGGTCTGACTGGGGCTCTGGAGGTCTGATTGGTGCTCTGGAGGGGTCAAATGGAGGGTCTGGAGGTCTGACTGGGGATCAGATATGGGGTCTGGAGATCTAGTGGGGGTCTGGAAGTCTGGTCTGAGGTGTAATGGTGCTCTGGAAGTCTTGTCTGAGGTCTTATATGGGGGTCTGGAGGTCTGGTCTGAGGTCTGATATGGGGTTCTGGAGGTCTGATATGGGAGTCTGGTCTAATGGGGGTCTTATATGGGGGTCTGGAGGTCTAATTGGGGTCTTAAAAGTAAGATGTCTGTTTCTTAAACTCTGCAGAGACGAGGCGTGGCTGAAAAAAGTCACCATGGCGGTCTGGTCTGACAGGTGAAGAAGAGGAAAGAGAATGTCTACATCAGAGAAGTCACTGGATGTAAGAGGTACATATGTGGCGCTGTATCAGGTTCGGTGCAAGGATTTTTGCCAGCACAAGCGAAGCTACATTTTGGCGCCCCCAGCCCCCATGATCCCATCACGATCACGAAAGTGATTTTAAAAAAAAAGTTCATTTTGGAGCCGCTTGGTCTGCCTTATTATAGCACCGGCCCTGCGCTGTATGACCCTGTATGTTCTGTAGTGCTGTATGTAATGTTTTCCAAGTATGTCTTTAAGGCCTCATGCACACGACTGTTGTTTGTTTCCGCGTCCGTTCTGTTTTTTATCACGGATAGGATGCTTCCCCATTCATTTCAATGTGTCCGTCAAAAAATGCGGATGGTAAACCATTTTTGTTCCGCATCCGTGGTCCGTGTTTACATTCCGTCAAAAAAATAGAGCATGTCCTATTTTTTTCACGTTTACGTACAAGCATAGGCATTATTACAATGAATCTGCCATAAAAAGGGATCCGCTAAAAAAAAATGTCCGTCATCCGTTTTTTTTTACGAACGCAAAATTTGCGGACGGAACGAACGCGGAAACAAACAACGGTCGTACGAGCGCTGCTTTCTTTGCTCTGTTTACCTGCACCAGGGCACATGAGCCTTTAGCTACGCCCCTGCTCTCCATAGTGCCCCCCATGTGTGCCAGTATATAAGATAGAGCCCCCATAGTGCTCCTCCCCCTCTATAGTGCCTCCCATGAGTACCAGTATATAAGAGCCCCTAGAATAGTGTAAATAAAAAAAATAAACTCACATACTTACCTCCATGGCGCTTTTAGAAATGCAATGCAGGCCTCTTCCGACCTTTGTCCTGTGCTGTACAGCTCAGGCGGCACCTACACCGGCCTCTGATAGGCTACAGGCACTAGGCCTGCAGCCTATCAGAGGAACGGTGAAGGGAGATTTCCCCACCACACCATTCATCTGTATCGCTGTCCTGAGGATGGCGATACAGATGAATATGGAGATAAATGCTTCCACAATGTAAGAGCTCATCACCCACTGCCCTGCCACAGAAGCTGCACAGGGCCCCCCTCCCACAATGGGCCCTTATGCAGCCGAACCTGCAGTACAGGCTGTATTTCTGCCCTTGGTCCCACCCTTCAATCGGCACCCCACATGACAATCAAGCCTGACTTTGTACACTCCTTATGCCCTGTAATAGGCAGGGTCTAATAGAAGAATATGGGCAGCACAGTGGCTCAGTGGTTAGCACTGTTTCCTTGCAATGCTTGGGTCCTGGGTTTGATTCCAACCAAGGATTTGATCTGCGTGGAGTTTGTATGTTCTACTCGTGTTTGTGTGCGTTTTCTCCTGGGTATTCTGGTTTCTTCCCATACTCCAAAGATATACTGTAGGGAACAGATTATGAGCCCTATTGGGGACAGTGTGATGCTGATATCTGTAAAGTGCTGCAGAATATAGTAGCACTATATAAGTGCGTAAAATAAGTAATGTCTTATCAACCTTAGACTTGCTTGCATAATATACTGCAATAGAGAAGTGATGGGACTAAAAAAAGAAAAAAAGTTAAATGTTTAGAAAAAAAAATAATTTCTTTCCATCTGAATGGGATTTATTATGTAGAAAAATAAATATTGATAAAAAACAAAACATATTTAGTATTGCCAAAATGACCCCTAATATAAATTGTATACATTATTTATCCTGAATAATAAAATCTGTGAAATAATAATAAATTGAATAAATAGTGATTAGAAAATTGTGTATGTCAAAAATAGTATTGATAAAATCTAAAGATGTCGTGGAAAAAAAATTGCTGTCCCACAAGTCTGTTAAACAATAAATAAAATTAATGTTTTTCTTATTCAAAGTAGTAAAACATAAAAAATACACAGTGTAAATCACTGTAACTATAGTGGCTAAAAGTTTTTTTTATGCCTAATGGGAAATGGCGCAGCATTTAGGATTTAAAAAAATGGGAACATTGCAGGTAGATATGAGCGAATTTCCGCTTATGAAATTCGTTCACACTTCATTTGTCGGTAAAAGTTGAATTGCGTTATGGATTCCGTTACCACGGACCATAACGCAATTCTATGACGGAATGCATAACTGAATGCCTTTAGAGGCATTCCATTATTCATTCTGTCATAATAGAAGTCTATAGGCTGCAAAACGGATCCGTCCCATTTCCATTATGTAGGGGAGTCCTCTCCTGCATAACAGAAACGGGATGGATCAGTTTAGCAGGCCATAGACTTCTATTATGGCGGAATGCCTCTAAAGGCATTCAATTATGCATTCCAGAATTGCGTTATGGTCGGTGGTAACGGAATCCATAACGCAATTCACCTTTTACCAACAAAGTGTGTACGAATTTCAAAATATGAAATTCGCTCATCTCTAATTGCAGGTTTTCTTAACCCTTTGACTGTATGTTAGATGAGGTATTAGTTTGTATACAGATCATACACACTTACTGTATGCTGCTATGCCTGTCTGACTTTCCCTTACACTATGACTATGTGCATCTGCATTTGTGTTCTATTATGCACTGATTAAGGGCTCATGTACACGACCTTTGCCTGTTTTGTGGTCCGTAAATTGCAGATCCACAAAACACGGATAACTGCATTTGACGGAACGGAAAGTCCGGCCCACAATAAAGCTGTTCTATCCTTGTCCGTAATACGGACGATAATTGGACAAGTTCTATTTGTTTGCAGAGTAAATTCCATTTTTCATAAGTGATGAGCGGCAGGTGCAATATTCGAATTCGCAATATTTTACAAATATTTGGTAGAATATTCGTCATATATTCGTGAATTTGCTATTATTTTCTAGATTGCAAAAATCGGCAATGTAATATTCGCGTAATGAGTGCGCAATACAGGTGTGGGTCACTATAGCTACATTTTTCAAACTGCTCGAAGTTTAATGAGACTAGAGAAAATGGTTGGCATGGCAGAACATTAGAAATTAGGAATATGGGTAGGCACACAGAAATATGGTCACATGCAGTGATTTTATTAATACTTAAAAGCAGTGCAGCAACATTCACATAAACATATAGCAAGTCTTGCTCACAAAAACTCCCCAAAAAACTTTCAAAAGTTTTTGAATCCACTCAATATTCAACCTTTAAAATTGAGAGTCCAGATACTGAGAAAATGTCCAACATTAGAGGAAATTGAAATAAATCAGTACTCTGTAATACCACAATGGGAATACGGTCCTTAATTCTGTCCCTATTGTAAATCATTCACATTAAATATTTATGTCCAGGCCCTGAGTAGTTCATGCACATTTAATAGCATTTAATAATTTGGTTCAGTTTCAGTGGTTAAGTCCAAATCCCGAGCATTCATAAAACAACATCGCTTATTAAATATAGGTTTAGCGCGCTGGGTGAGATGGTAATACTTACGGTCACGGTGGTTTCTTTCATGCGGCGTCCCGCACCCACACTGACCTGAGTAGATTGCTTTCACCGTCTCTCCTCGCTCGGCGTCTCACGTGACCTGACTCCGGTCATGTGCTTCTGACTTCCTCTTGTCTCCTCCGTGCGCTGCCTCGATGTTTGTTGCTTAGCAGATGTTCTGATGCGCTGTAGATGGAGACTTTCATTTGTGAATCCCAGCTTTAGGAGCGCTCCCGATAAATAATGTTTGCTGGTGTATTAGTGCATTTCACTTTTATTGATCCATAAAGTTCCTCTGCATACTGAGGCAGCGCACGGAGGAGACAAGAGTGTGGGTGCAGGACGCCGCATGAAAGAAACCACCGTGACCGTATGTATCACCATCTCACCCTAAAGCGCGCTAAACCTATTTATAATAAGCGATGTTGTTTTATGAATGCTCGGGATTTGGACTTAACCACTGAAACTGAACCAAATTATTAAATGCTATTAAATGTGCATGAACTACTCAGTGCCTGGACATAAATATTTAATGTGAATGATTTACAATAGGGACAGAATTAAGGACCGTATTCCCATTGTGGTATTACAGAGTACTGATTTATCTCAATTTCCTCTAATGTTGGACATTTTTTTAGTACCTGGACTCTCAATTTTAAAGGTTGAATATTGAGTGGATTCAAAAACGTTTGAAAGTTTTTTGGGGAGTTTTTGTGAGCAAGACTTGCTATATGTTTATGTAAATGTTGCTGCACTGCTTTTAAGTATTAATAAAATCACTGCATGTGACCATATTTCTGTGTGTCTACCCATATTCCTAATTTCTATAGCTCTACATTTTTCTGGTGGGGTGAACCAGATCCCAGGGTAAGAGCACCAGACATCCGTAATTCTCCATTAGTGAGCCGCCTAATTAATATTTATAAGTATCACATCATGGCAGAACATTACAATAGCTATATATACAGATAGAGTGCTTCAATATATTCGCGATTGCGCAAATCCGCAATAATGATACTAATATTTTGGCGCAATATGTGCAACTTCACATTTTAACGGGTCTGAGGACATATTAGTGATTGGTGGACTCAGTATTGTTATGAACTTGTGACATCACAGCACTATGTATGTAGCATGTATGTATGGACAGCAGACAAAGACATTGCAGCCTTCTTATTGGGTCACAAGCAAAAAGGGAGGTTACTCATGAAAAAAAATGTAGAATAGTCAAAATTACTAATATATATCACTATATTCGAAATATTCGCTAATTATCGAAGTTGCGATATTTGCGATTAAAATTCGCAATTCGTGCCCAACACTATTTTACATGTGGACCCATTGAAGTGAATGCATCTGCATATGGGCTACAGACAAAAAAGGAAAAAAAATATGTTCATGTGCATGAGCACTAATTCTTTTTTTTTTTTTTTTTTTTTGCCGTTTTTTTTTTTTTGCAGCACATATCAGGAGGTGTGGTGGCCTCCATGTTGGTTGATATCAATAACTCATCCCCTTCACAGCCTTGGGTGATGTGTAATGTATATGGAAGATTTCCTGCCACAAGGTGATGCAACAGAACAGGCCTGCTCACCATGAGAGGTAATAATGGTAGCAGTCAGTGTTTTTGGAAAGTAGATGCCCATGAACGGCATAACATTTGGTTTAGAGTTAGGTAGCCATCCGTATTGAGGTCATCTTGCTGCTGTGGATGTGGATCAAAAATATATCTGCTGAGTACCACTGAATATATATTAGATGAGGTATTGGTTTGAGTATACATCATACAAAGTTACTTTATAGAATGCTGCTATGCCTGTCTGACTTCCCCCCTACCCAGAAAGAGTGAATAAAAACCGATCAATAAGTTATATGTACCCCCAAACGGAGCCACTGAATAATAGAACTCATCATGCAAAACAATGCTACAACTGTCATGTTTTCATTAAAAAAAAATCAATTTTAGAAAATGTTACTGCTGCTGCAGCATTATGCATAAAGCAATTTTAGTTTCTTCATGTAAGGTACGTCAAAATCAGGTACCCCATAAAAATAAACTAATACATATTACATTCCCAGCTTCAGCAACCCAAGAGTATAGCTGTAGTAATAGAAAAGTCAAACTCATGGCATTTCTATTAAATCACCAGTAGATGGCAGCAGAGTGTTTAAAGCCTGAATGTCAAGCACATTTTGACACTGTTAAATGCAAGGGGAACTAAAAGCCAGAGCATTTATTCCTGGTGGGACAGAATATCAGTTGCTCTTCTGCCTACCTAACTGAAGAATGAACTGGATAGTAAAGAAAAGTGAGAATAGGCTGTGGGCGGGGCTTCACTGTGACGTCACAGGGCAATCTGCGGGATAGGAACTAGCCGCTACCCTAACTGAAGGTCATGCTTGTCATTGCAGGTAAGAGATACATATTTAAGGCAATAAACAGGGCAAGAGTGATTTAATTCACATCCCTGTAATCAGCAAAGGTCTGCTGGTGATGCTGTGTGAGTAAATAACACACTGCACATATGTTAGTGGAGTACACTGACGTGTCACATGGTGCCAGTGTATGGTGAATGTGATTATTGATCATACTTTCAGCATATGTGCAAACGTCACATACCACTGTTTTCCTTGAGCTTTTCCCTTAGTTAAAGCCATTCTGAACTCTACAATATGAGGATCTTGAGTCCAAAACTGCCTTCCCTCACTTCACACACACACACTTGCTTTAGCCAGCAGCTTCTTGCCAGCCAATCAGATTGGATTACTGAGATACACGCCTCCTCACTCTGAAGCCTCATGCAGGCATACAATGTAAAGGACCACCCCTCTGTCTTCTGTTTACACTAAAGGGAAGACGGAAAGTCCCTAGCAACAGTCTTTTAAGGGACCAGTGGAATGGGACTGGAGAAATTAACCACTTCAGCCCCCCTAGCTTAAACACCCTTACCCTGGAAACACACCTGAGCGTTTTTCAGCGCGTTCATACGCGCTGAAAAACGCTCAACATGTGAAAAGCCATGCATCCCTATGTGCATGGTTCACATGTCGGCGTTTTACAGCGCAGGTGACCGCGCTGTAAAAAGCCCTACGCGATCGTGTCGGCTGCCGTGACTATCGCGCGGAAGCACGCGCGATCCAACCCATATTCTATTATGAGAGCATGCATATGACGCACGCTTCCATAAAACAGCCACTTCGCGGCAGAAGCGCGCGTCATATGCGCGCCCTGGGAACACGCGAAGTGTGTTCCCAGGGTTAATGACCAGGCCACTTTTTACAATTCTGCACTACACTACTTTCACCGTTTATTGCTCCGTCATGCAACTTACCACCCAAATGAATTTTACCTCCTTTTTTTCTCACTAATAGAGCTTTCATTTGGTGGTATTTCATTGCTGCTGACATTTTTACTTTTTTTGCTATTAATCAAAAATGACCGAAATTTTTGCAAAAAAATGACATTTTTCACTTTCTGTTGTAATTTTTTTTAAAAAAAACTACATTTCTATATAAATTTTTCTATAAATGTATTGTTCTACATGTCTTTGCTAAAAAAAAAAATCCAATAAGTGTATATTTATTGGTTTGGGTAAAAGTTATAGCGTTTACAAACTATGGTGCAAAAAAGTGAATTTCCGCATTTTGAAGCAGCTCTGACTTTCTGAGCACCTGTCATGTTTCTTCAGGTGCTAGAATGTCAGGATAGTATAAATACACCCCAAATGACACCATTTTAGAAAGAAGACACCCCAAAGTATTCCCGGAGGGGCATGGTGAGTTCATGTATCATTTCATTTTTTTTCACAAGTTAGCAGAAAATGACACTTTCTGAGGAAAAAAAAATAATAAAGTTTCCATTTCTGCTGACCTCTGGCAAAAAAAATAGAAATCTCCCACGGACTCCCTATGCCACTCAGTGAATACCTTGGGGTGTCTACTTTCCGAAATGGGGTCATTTGTGGGGTGTGTTTACTGTTCTGGCATTTTGGGCGGGGCTAAATTGTGAGCACCATGTAAAACCTAAAGGTACTCATTGGAATTTGGGCCCCTTTGCGCACCCAGGCTGCAAAAAAGTGTCACTCATGTGGTATCGCCGTACTCAGGAGAAGTAGGGCAATGTGTTTTGGGGTGTATTTTTACATATACCCATGCTGGGTAAGAGAAATATCTCTGTAAATTGTCAACTTTGTATAAAAAAATTTAAAAAAGTTGTCATTTACAGAGATATTTCTCTCACCCAGCATGGGTATATTTAAGAATACACCCCAAAACACATTGCCCTACTTCTCCTAAGTACGGCGATACCACATGTGTGACACTTTTTTGCAGCCTGGGTGCGCAAAGGGGCTCTAATTCCGATGAATACCTTTAGGATTTCAAAGGGCATTTTTACGCATTTGGATTCCAGACTTCTTCTCACGCTTTAGGGGCCCCTAAAATGCCAGGGTAGTATAAATACCTCACATGTGACCCCATTTTAGAAAGAAGACACCCCAAGGTATTCCGTGAGGGGTATGGTGAGTTCATGTAAAATTTAATTTTTTGTCACAAGTTAGTGGAATATGAGACTTTGTAAAAAAAAAAAAATATATCTATTTCCGCTAACTTGTGACAAAAAAAAAAAAAATTCTCTGAACTCGCCGTGCCCCTCATGGAATACCTTGGGGTGTCTTCTTTCCAAAATGGGTTCACTTGTGGGGTATTTATACTGCCCTGGCATTTTAGGGGTCCTAAAGCGTGAGACTCCAAATGCGTAAAAATGCTCTATGAAATCCTAAAGGTACTCATGGGAATTAGGGCCCCTTTGCGTATCTTGGCTGCAAAAAAGTGGCACACATGTGGTATCGCCGTACTCAGGAGAAGTAGGGCAATGTGTTTTGGGGTGTATTTTTTAAATATACCCATACTTTGTGTGAGAAATATCTCTGTAAACGACAACTTTTTAAATATTTTTATACAAAGTTGTCAATTCACAGAGATATTTCTCTCACCCAGCATGGGTATATGTAAAAATACACCCAAAAACACATTGCCCTACTTCTCTTGAGTACGGCGATACCACATGTTTGACACTTTTTTACAGCCAAGATGCGCAAAGGGGCCCTAATTCCAATGAGTGCCTTTTAGGAGGGCATTTTTATGCATTTGGATTCCAGTCTTCTTCTCACGCTTTAGGACCCCTAAAATGCCAGGGCAGTATAAATACCCCACATGTGACCCCATTTTGGAAAGGAGACACCCCAAGGTATTCCGTGAGGGGCATGGCGAGTTCATAGAAGATTTTTTTTTTGGCACAAGTTAGCGGAAAATGATTTTTTATTGTTTTTTCTCACAAAGTCTCCCTTTCCGCTAACTTGTGACAAAAAGTTCAATTTTTCATGGACTGAATATTCCCCTCAGCGAATACCTTGGGGTTTCTTCTTTCCACAATGGGGTCATTTGTGGGGTGTTTGTACTGCCCTGGCATTTTGGACGGGGCTAAATTGTGAGCAGCCCAGTAAAACCTAAAGGTACTCATTGGACTTTACGCCCCTTTACGCACCTAGGCTGTAAAAAAGTGTCACACGTGTGGTATCACCGTACTCAGGAGAAGTAGGGCAATATGTTTTGGGGTGTATTTTTACATATACCCATGCTGGGTGAGAGAAATATCTCTGTGAATTGACAACTTTGTATAAAAATATTTAAAAAGTTGTCGTTTACAGAGATATTTCTCACACAAAGTATGGGTATATTTAAAAAATACACCCCAAAACACATTTCCCTACTTCTCCTGAGTACGGCGATACCAAATGTGTGCCATTTTTTTGCAGCCAAGATACGCAAAGGGGCCCTAATTCCCATGAGTACCTTTAGGATTTCATAGAGCATTTTTACGCATTTGGAGTCTCACGCTTTAGGACCCCTAAAATGCCAGGGCAGTATAAATACCCCACATGTGACCCCATTTTGGAAAGAAGACACCCCAAGGTATTCCGTGAGGGGCATGGCGAGTTCACAGAAATTATTTTTATTTTTTTTACAAAGTCTCATATTCCACTAACTTGTGACAAAAAATAAAATTTTACATGAACTCACCATACCCCTCACGGAATACCTTGGGGTGTCTTCTTTCTAAAATGGGGTCACATGTGAGGTGTTTGTACTGCCCTGGCATTTGAGGCAATCATTACACATATGGCCAGCATTAGGAGTTTCTGCGATTCTCCTTATATTGAGCATACGGGTAATGAGATTTTTTTTTCAGTTCAGCCTCTGGGCTGAAAAAAAAAAAATGAACGGCACAGATTTCTTCATTCGCATCAATCATCGTGGATAAAAAAATCTCTGCCAAAATCAGTGACTGCGGTGCGGTGCGGAATGGAATTGGAGACCCATTCATTTCTATGGGGACAGACTTTGTCCCGCTCTGATCCGGAATTGCGGATCCGTACTTCCGGGTCTGCATTTCCGTTCCGCAAAAATATAGAACATGTCCTATTCTTTTCTGCAATTGCGGACAAAAAAAGACATTTTCTATATAGTTCTGACAATGTGCGGATCTGCAAAATGCGAAAAGCACATTGCCGGTGTCCGTGTTTTACAGATCCGTGGATCCGCCAAACACATATGGATGTCTGAATGGAGCCATACAGGGGGGTGATCAATGACAGGGGGGTGATCAGTGAGTCTATATGGGGTGATCAGGGGATAATAAGGGGTTAATAATTGACAGAGGGGGGGGGGGGTGTAGTGTGGTGCTTGGTGCTACTTTACATAGCTACCTGGTCCTCTGGTGGTCGATCCCAGCAAATGGGACCACCAGAGGACCAGGTAGCAGGTATATCAGACGCTGTTAACAAAACAGCGTCTGATATACCTGTTTGATTTCATTTATTTAACTTCTACAGCCTGCCAGCGATTGATCAACGCTGGCAGGCTGTAGTATAACTTCCGAGCTGCGAGCTGCTGTGAATGTGCGCGCGCGTTCACAGCAAATCTCGCCTCTCGCGAGATGACGCGCCCACGCGTCAACGAGGAGTAACTGAGCCACTCGATCCTGCATGCGGCGGTCCAGAGCAGGTTAAAAAGGTATGGCATTTAGAATGTGTTGATGAAAAAAAAATACAAAGTGCATGCATCCAGAAGTCCTAAATAGACCATGTTGTTGAGGGGTTAAATGCAATAAAACCTTGTAATATGACGTCCATCAGCAGATATATGCGGCATGAAAAAGAGACTATTTTATTGGAAAGATATTTGATTCTGTTTGCCTCTTTCCTGAGCTGTTTATTAGACCATGTACTGTGCAGACATAGAAAGGCAGATGGATTATATCAGCATACCCATGTTCAAAGAGGATGTAAACTGAGGCCTAAATGCATCTGTTGATAAGCCAAGTACATGGAGTCTGCAGAACAGGTGATAATAGAATCAGTTGCGACCACATATAATTATAAAAGGTGTATTCCGGTTATAATATATTATCCCCTATCCACAGGGAATAACTATTAGATCAGGTGGTGGTCCTACCACTGGGACTTTCACCGATCATGAGAACAAGGGGCCCTGTACCCTCTGCAGCACCCCTGAAATGAACGCAGCAGCCGGTCGAGCATGTGTGCAGTAGTGTTGTGCGCGAATATTCACATTGCAAATTTTAATCGCGAATATTGCAACTTCGAGAATTCGTAAAGATTAAGAATATAGTGCTATAAATTCATATTTGCGAATATTCTAGATTTTCTTTTCCTCTGAACCCATGATCCCTCCCTGCTTCTTGTTTGTGGTCCAATGAGAAGGCTGCGATGTCTTTGTCTGAGATTAGCAACATCTCTAGCAACCAATAGGAAAGTTGCCTACCCCTTACTATATAAGAACCTCCCCAGCAGCCATTTTCTACAGTTTTTTCAGTTCTGAGAGAGACATCAGTGTCATTGCTGTGCTCTGTGCTTTGCTGTGTCACATTAAATTAGTTAGTTAGTTAGTTAGTTAGCTTATATATATAATACAGATAGTTAGTGGGAGATAGTGTAGGTTAGATTGCGATATAGTGCAGGGTGTTAGGTAGTGTGATAGGCTCTGCTGTCCATACATACATACATACATACATAGTGCTGTGATGTCACAAGTTCGCAACAATATCTAGTGCACCAATCACTAATATGTAGTCAGACCTGCTAAAATGTGAAGTGGCACATATTGAGGCAAAATATGCGCATCATTATTGCCGATTTGCGCAATCGCGAATATATCGGAGCACTCTATCTGCATATAAATCTATTGTAATGTTCTGCCGTGCCAACCATCTTCTCCAGTCTCATTAAGCTTCTAGCAACTTGAAAAATGTAGAAAAAGTGACCCACGCTTGTATTGCTTACATTTCCAATTTTCACAGTCAAGAAAATAATCGCGAATTCTCGAATTTGCGAATTTATGATGAATATTTGCCCAACTATTCACAAAATATCACAAATTCGAATATCGCCCCTGCCGCTCATGACTAGTGTGCAGCTGCTTCATTAATTTCTATGGGAATTCTCCCATGCTCCCATAGAAATGAACAGAGCTGCCATGCACATGCGCAACCAGCCACTCACATTTCAGGGGGGCTGTAGGGAGTATGGGGCCACCATTCTCATGATCGTTAGGGGTCCCAATGGTAAGACCCCTAAGGCCCCTTTCACACGGGCGAGTTTTCCGCGCGGGTGCAATGCGTGAGGAGGACGCATTGCACCCGCACTGAATCCGGACCCATTCATTTCTATGGGGCTGTGCACATGAGCGGTGATTTTCACGCATCACTTCTGCGTTGCGTGAAAATCGCAGCATGTTCTATATTCTGCGTTTTTCACGCAACGCAGGCCCCATAGAAGTGAATGGGGATGCGGGAAAATCGCAAGCATCCGCAACTGCGCGGATGCGCTGCGATTTTCCCGCATTGTTGCTTAGCAACGGGACTCAATCTCTATTATTTCCCTTATAACATGGTTATAAGGGAAATAATAGCATTCTTAATAAAGAATGCTGTGTAAAATGAAGAGAAGGGGTTAAAAATAATAAAAGTTAACTTACCTTAGCCACTTGATCGCGTAGTCGCGATCTGTCCTCTCTTTCCCTGCAGCATCGATGATCTAAAGGACCTGTGATGACGTCACATCACATGGCTCAGTCACCTGCTCCATCACTATGGTGATGGAGCATGTGATTGGTCCATGTGACCATGTGACATCATCCAAGGTCCTAATCACTATCCTCAGGCTGTGGCTAGTGCTTATGATCTTGGATGATGTCACGTGGTCACATGGACCAATCACATGCTCCATCACCATAGTGATGGAGCAGGTGATTGGGCCATGTGATGCTGTGACATCATTACAGGTCCTTTTCATCTTTCAAGCTAACGGAGAGGAGGCCGGGCTTCGCGATCAAATGGAACAGGTAAGTTATGATTAGTTTATTATTTTTAACCCATTCTGCACCTGTTTAAACATTAGGGAGATGGCCAAGGGTATTATTTTACATTATAACTATGTTATAATGTGAAATAATACCAGCGGGACAATTTCTGACCCAAACATGCACTTCTGTGAAGAAGTGCAGGTTCGGGTCTGGGTACCAAAAGTGCCGATTTTTCTCCCGCGCGTGCAAAACGCATGACAGCGCTTTGCACTCGCAGGGAAAAATCGCGGCGATTCCCGCAACGCACCCGCACTGTTTGACGGAGTGCACCCGCAACGCCCGTCTGAAAGAGGCCTAACAGTTATCACCTATCCTTTGGATAGGGAATCATTTAAAAAAAAACAGAATAGGGCTTTAAGTACGCAGGTTTAGCAACATAGTCTCATGGAGGTCAAAATCCTTGGAACAAAATATGAGCTTCAACTGTTCAAAGCTTTGGAATACCTATCATAGAGGCACTGTCTTGCCAGATAGATTGTAAGCTCTTGCGGGCAGGGTCCTCCTCCCCTCTGTACCAGTCTGTTAATGTATTTTTATATTATGTATGTGTGACCCCCCCTCTTGATGTACAGCGCCATGGAATTAATGGTGCTTTCAAATAATAATGATACTATTAATACTACCTGTAATACTACCTATTAATCTATATACAGTTAGCTCCCCCTAGTGTTGGTGGTGTGCAGATAAAATGATACCAAGCCAGAAAAACAGAGCTTCACTGTACGAATATTTAAAAAATGAATGGACACAAATATTTTGAACTCAAAAATGAAATTGTGATAATTATGTTTCATAAAGGTGTAGTACATTGTGAATCTCGCTATGGGGGAGAGGGGCGTGATTACATAGGGTGGCACATGAATTTCTAGATGAGCAGCAGCTGAAAATTGTACAAAAAATATTCAGATGTGTTAGAATAGACCCATCTTGTATCATTTTAGTATTAGGCTACTTCACACTAGCGGCAGCCTTCTCCGGCAGGCTGTAAGTTGCCTTAAATGTGTGACTTCAGTGAAGGAATCTGAACATATGCCGTTTCACACAGTAGCAGTCTAGAAAGTATGGTAATTAATATTACAGTCTCTCTTCCAAACCAGAGAGCTAGCATAATGTTATCACTGGCATATGGTGGTCATATGCCTACAGCGTAAAATGCTTCACTAAATCATTACAGCAACTTTATTAACCACTGAAAAATTGAGCAACACTTGCAATGTGTCATGTGCAAGATGGTTAATGGTAATGATGGTTCAAAAGTTGTACTAGGATAAGCTACAAGGAAAGGAAATCATATCCCTTGCATGATGGGTTTTGCTTGAAAATGCTTTGAAGTGCACTGATGAACTAATAAGCTGCCAAGTAACAATTTAGCGAGAATGCTAAATGTAATTACAAAAAAATTAGCTAGAAAATATATTCATAAGATCTACAATGCTGGTGATTTTCCTAGTCTTTCTTTTAGCAAATTATTTAAAGTGGTATTCCAATGACCATAAATATATTATGTTTTAGACTAATTCATCATCAATAATTACCAAATATAATGTAAATTTCACATATTTACCGTTCAATAGTTATAAAAGTAGTTTTCTTCCTCTGCTACCCACTGTGTTACCATGGCATCGACCTGTAGTTCTGAGCCTTTGTTGGGTCGAGCATGCTCAGTGTGTTGCTATCAATTCCCTAGCTAAATGTCTTGTGAAACAAAGGGCGTGTTAGTGTGCTGGTGATTGCTGAGAAGAGGGGGCGTGACTGCATTTCTTTACCCTTGCAGCATGCCAGACCGCGAGTACTTATATATCAACTAAATACACCTCAAAACTGCTTGTATCAGTCCTACAGTGCTGTTCCTGCTATGATCACACCAATTGGCTCGATGCGCTCAACACTAATAGGTACCCCTTCACCTGGTGTTTTATGCGACACTCTCGCTGTATGTTTTTGGTGTATCTGTGTTGATACATTTGTATATTATTTGATTCATTGTATTACATGCACAGTGTGTTCTTTTACATGCCGTGGAGCCATGATAGCCTTACTCTTTGTTGAGCAGTATACAGGTGAGCAGACTGTTGTTGCTAAAGGTCACTACCGCCTAAACTTGGGCCATCAATCAGTTTGATTAGAAATTAAGGTATATTTTGAGATTTGGGCCTGTTTCACTATATTTTAATATATATGCACTTTATTATGAGGAATATATTGAGATCACTATAATGTTGTATTTTCTGGATTATATATGGCGATTTTGCAGATATTTTTACTTATTAATTATCCATGTAAATTACATTATACTTTTAAATAGGTACCACTGGCTTATGTACACTTGCTTGAGAACAATCCCAGCAAGAGGACTGAAACATCTCTGTATAGTTGAATAAAGGACAGCACATTTCTTCACTGTTTGGATGTGCAGCGGCTTCTCTCTCTCTCTCTCTCTCTCAATATATATATATATCTATATATATATCTGTCTCTCTGTGTCTGTGTCTCTGTGTCTGTGTCTGTCTCTCTCTCTCTCGAAACAAAATGAAAGAATTTGCTTGCAGGTAGCTGCTTTTGAGTTGCCTCTGCACTTCTGATAGCAGGCACAGCAACAGGTTCTGTCTCCTCTTTTCCTGCCTGCCAGCTGCCTTGCTTGTCTCCCCTGTTTCTCTTTATTATACACAACACACACAATTTTTCTTTGGAATCCTAGTCTTTCCCCCTCACTGTCCCTGGCAATAAGCTTGATTGATTTCTGACTGCCATTGTTGATTTTTCACTGTCCTGACTCGATAAAATCATTTTCCTGGCAGACACTGTAAGACCCATCCACCGTCATTCACAGCCCAGCAGAGAATGGGGTTCTTCTCATTCTACTAGGGCACCTCCCTGCCCGTTGCAGCACTGATTGGCTCATCCAGGCTGTCTGTCAGCCTGGGAGAAAATCGGGACAAGCCGTCCCCACCCACTTCCTCTCAGGGTCATGTGAGAATCCTTTTTCGTCCTCCCTAATGCTTTTTTTCCCCAACCGACATGTGTCAGTACGAACTTGTTCGCTCATCCTTACTTTTCTCCAAATGCAGTCCCATGGAGACATCAATCCCCTCCAACATACAGACTCAAATAAATAACATTACTCCCCACCCTCCAGTCCCCTCCAACACACAGTCCCATGAAAATATCATCAGTACCCTCCAATATAAAGTCCCATATAAATAATATCACTCCACTCCACTTACATGCAAATTAAGACTCCAAAATACTAAGAACTCCTTCAATAGACTGCTCTGCACAATGTAAGACTTTTTTTCTAGGTTTAAAGCGGCAATACTCTCTTACAAAAGGAATTCTATATGCCATTTGTTTGTTTTTATGGATGATTATTTTTTTAGTTAATCTATGTACATTGCCTATACGATAAGTCTCCTTGTGAAAATCCAATATATGCAAATTAACGCTCCAAAATAGGGAGGACTATATTCACAACTAAGACATTTAATTTGGACCGGCATTTTTTCAACATAAGGAAGCTTATAAACTGTTCTTACCAACTATGGACTATTGCTAATTACAGATCCACCTATACTGTATATGACAAGATTCTCTAGGAACATTGAGTCCATATCTGACCTTACTGATATTTTATCTTACTGATATTTTTAAAGCTTTTTTAAAACTTTCTTACAAACCCCTCACCACTGACTTTATCTGGTACCAGACCACTATAACCAGAACCAGTGCCTTGCCACCTTACATGCACCTTACCACTCACCTTCACCTTATCTGGTACCAGACCACTATAACCAGAACCAGCATCCACCTTCTTATATACATCTACAGTTGTGTTCAAAATTATTCAACCCCCACTGAAATTGAGTGTTTTGGCCAGTTTGACATTGATTTTGATCATTTCAGTCATCTTGTTTACAATTAAATCAAAGAGGCACTTGTAAGTCAGACAAATATAACATAACATTTATAATGAAATAACCACAAATGTCTTTTCTGTGCTCACATCATTATCAGTTTTATTCAACCCCCAAGTGACATTCAATCTTAGTACTTATTACAACATCCTTTTCCAGTTATAACAGCTTTTAAACATGAAGCATAGCTTGACACAAGTGTCTTGCAGCGATCTACGGGTATCTTCGCCCATTCTTCATGGGCAAAAGCCTCCAGTTCAGTCACATTCTTAGGCTTGTGCGCTGCAACTGCTTTCTTTAAGTCCCACCAGAGGTTCTCAATCGGATTTAAGTCTGGTGACTGCGATGGCCGCTTCAAAATGTTCCAGCCTTTAATCTGCAACCATGCTCTAGTGGACTTGGAGGTATGCTTGGGATCATTGTCCTGTTGAAAGGTCCAACGTCTCCCAAGCCTCAGATTTGTGACGGACTGCATCACATTTTCATCCAATATCTCCTGGTACTGAAGAGAATTCATGGTACCTTGCACACGCTGAAGCTTCCCTGTACCTGTAGAAGCAAAACAGCCCTAAAGCATGATTGACCCCCTGCCATGCTTCACAGTAGGCAAGGTGTTCTTTTCTTCATAGGCCTTGTTCTTCCTCCTCCAAACATAGCGTTGATCCATGGGCCCAAACAGTTCTAATTTTGTTTCATTAGTCCACAGAACACTATCCCAAAACTTTTGTGGTTTGTCCACATGACTTTTGGCATAGTGCAGTCGACTCTTCTTATTCTTTGGAGACAGCAAGGGGGTGCGCCTGGGAGTTCTGGCATGGAGGCCTTCATTATGCAGTGTGCGCCTTATTGTCTGAGCTTAAACTTCAGTACCCACATCTGACAAATCTTTTTTCAGTTCTTCAGCAGTCACACGGGGACTTTTCTCCACTTTGCACTTCAGTTAGCGCACAGCAGTCGAAGTCAGCATCTTCTTTCTGCTACGACCAGGTAGCGTTTCAACAGTGCCCTTTGCCTTGAATTTGCGAATGATGCTTTCTATGGTGTCTCTTGGTATGTTTAACATCTTTGCAATCTTCTTATAGCCATTGCCCTTCCTGTGAAGAGAAATCACCTCTTCTCTTGTCTTCCTGGACCATTCTCTTGACTTCACCATGTTTGTAAACACACCAGTAAATGTCTAGAAGGAGCTGAGTATCACAGTCATTTTAAATCTACCTAATTGGTGCTTATTATGCTTGATTGCTGCTCCTTGACATCCAATAGGTGTTTTCAATACCTGATCGAAAACACTTGAATGAACCTCTGTTCTTAAGAGTGGTCGTCTTTAAGGGGTTGAATAATTGTGCCAATGAAGAAATCACAAAAAAAACCATTTAATACTGTATTACAAAAACAATTGATGTCATTTTAGTTGCATTTGGTTCTTTAACCTCTTTCCGACCGCCTCACGCAGGATTGCGTCCTGCGGGCGGTCGGTTCATTCCTCCTTGACGCGCTCCTGAGCCCGGTGGAACGCAAATGGAACGCACCGCCGGGCTCAGGACAAGTTCGTCACCAGCCTGCCAGCCAATGATCAGCGCTGGCAGGCTGGTGATTTTCAAAATCGCCTATGGAAATAGGCGATATAAGTCATATTTACAAATATATGGCTTTTATAAGAGATCTGTGCCATGTGCTGGGTCCGTTTCATCGGTTGGACCCAACACAGAGCACAGATCCCAAGTAAGTGCACCAATCACTACATATCAGGCCCTGATCACCCCCTATCACCCTAATTAACCCCTTGATCACCTGTCAATACATAGTGAAAGGGAAAAAGTGATCAGTGTCACTTTTGTGAACTGTCACTTTTTTTTTCACCAGTATTGACTGTTAGGTTTAGGTTAGTTTAGGTCCCTTTGGTAGGTAGTTAGCGTTAGCGCCCAGCCCACCGCACCGCAGTCACTGATTCGCTGATTAGCGTAGCGCTAATCAGCGTTTGTACTTTTATAGTATCTGTAAGTGATCAGAACTGATCACAGACAGATCTATAATAGTATTACTGTCACTTTAGTTCGCCCTCCACCCCAAACGCAGTGTTTGCCCGATCAGACCTGATCGGTCGCCCACACCTGCGTTCACCCACGCCCGCTCCGCCGCAGTGACAAAAAAATTTTTTTTGTATCACTGCACAATCACTTCATAGCGCTGCGGCGATAAAAAATCAGTTTTGATCTTTTTATCAATCGCAGCGGCTTCTGTACTTCGCTACACTCCCATTTGTAAGACAGGCTTGCTTTTTTCTTGGTAGTCTCAGGGAATACCCCCAAATTTAGACGCCCAAATGTCAAACAAGGGGTATTCCTCTGAAGAGGCCTACAGGATTCTGACCCAGTCAGATGAGGAATGGGAACCCTCATCTGACGAATCTAGCGGGTCAGAATACGAACCTGTAGAGAGCAGTGGCAGTCTGACCCAAAGTTCTGACGAGGAGGTGGAGGTCCCTGATAGAACCAGGCATACCCGGCCCCGTGTTGCTAGACCGCAGGTTGCGCAGGATCCGCTTCAAGGGCAGCAGAGTGGGGCTGGCGCTGCCGGATTACGTGGTGAGGCATACACCAGCAGCGCAGCCCGTCCTGGACCTAGTACCAGCACTGCCGTACAACATGGTGAAGTGGCGAGCACCAGAAGGGCAGTTGAAGCTGGTACGGTGGCACGTGCAGTAGTTTCCCCGTCGCAGCCACCGCAAAGACAGGCCCGTAGAGCCCCTAGAGTCCCTGAGGTGCTGGCAAATCCTGATTGGCAGCCCCCAACTTCAGCCTCACCAGTAGTTCCTCCTTTCACCGCCCAGTCAGGAGTTCGGGTGGAAACAGCTCAGATAGGATCGGCGCTGGGGTTTTTTGAGCTGTTTTTCACTGCGGAGCTCTATGACTTAGTCGTGTCAGAAACAAATCGGTATGCCACTCAATTTATCGCCGACAACCCAGGAAGCTTCTATGCCCAGCCTTTCCGGTGGAAACCAGTCCAAGTTTCCGAACTTAGAACTTTTCTGGGCCTTCTCCTCAACATGGGCATTACAAAAAAACATGAATTGCGGTCATATTGGTCCACGAACCCAATTCATCACATGCCCATGTACTCTGATGCCATGTCCAGGACACGTTTTGAGACCATCCTGCGTTTCCTGCACTTTAGTGACAACACCACCTCCCGTCCCAGAGGCCACCCAGCTTTTGACCGGCTCTACAAAATTCGGCCCCTCATAGACCATTTCAACCTGAAATTTGCAGATTTGTATACCCCTGCACAAAACATCTGCGTAGACGAGTCCCTAATACATTTTACCGGGTGCCTTGGCTTCAAGCAGTACATCCCAAGCAAGCGCGCCAGGTATGGGGTCAAATTGTATAAGCTCTGTGAAAGGGCCACAGGCTATACGCACAAATTTCGGATCTATGAGGGAAAAGATCAGACCCTGGAGCCGGTCGGTTGCCCTGACTACCTGGGGAGCAGTGGGAAGATAGTCTGGGACTTGGTGTCACCCTTATTCGGCAAGGGGTACCATCTTTACGTGGACAACTTTTACACAAGTGTGGCCCTCTTCAAGCATTTGTTCCTAGAACAGATTGGCTGCTGTGGCACCGCGCGACCTAGTCGCCGGGGCTTCCCCCAACGGCTCATTACCACCAGACTTGCAAGGGGGCAGAGGGCTGCATTGTGTAACGAAGAACTGCTCGCGGTGAAATGGAGAGACAAGCGTGACGTTTACATGCTCTCCTCCATTCACGCAGACACGACAGTCCAAATTGAACGGGCAACCAGTGTCGTTGAAAAGCCCCTCTCGGTCCACGACTATAACCTCCACATGGGAGGGGTGGACTTCAACGACCAGATGTTGGCCCCGTATTTGATTTCCCGACGCACCAGACGCTGGTATAAGAAGGTGTCTGTATATTTATTTCAATTGGCTGCCTATAATAGTTACGTTCTCTACAGTAAGGCTGGGAGAACAGGATCCTTCCTCAAATTTCAGGAAGAGATCATTTCGGAACTCCTGTATCCAGGAGGTTCCGTGGCCCCATCCACCAGTGTAGTTAGCCGTCTACACGAGCGGCACTTCCTAGCGTTGTGCCTGGTACCTCAACCCAACCGCCACCCCGAAAAAGATGTCGTGTCTGTAGCAGGAGTGGAATAAGGCGTGACACCCGTTATTTCTGTCCTGACTGTCCTGACCACCCTGCCCTATGCCTAGGGAGTGTTTCCGGAAGTACCACACTCAGGTACACTTAGGGACCTAGGGATTGCAGGACACAGGTAGTTTTTACAATCAGGCTCAAGGGTCTCTCAGGATACTAGGTTTTGAGAGACCCTAACACATAGGGGACGGTGCTGCTGTGCTACTGCAGAAGTGTGAAACGGTAGAAACCTCTCCTTTCACTTGGGATAACGTGTATAGTGTACTTCTCACCATCTCTGTGTGATTTACACTTTACACATTGTCCCATGGGAAAGGAGAGGTTTCTGCTAGGAAAATAAAGAGTGAAATGGTTAAAAAAGAAAAAAATTAAACAGGTAGCAAGAAAAAAATCTTGAGTTAGTTCAGGTTTTAAAAGTTCCGTTTTTTTTCATGTTCAGGTTTTATTCATGTTTTATAAAGTTTGCAACGTTCAAGTTATGTGCCTGTTGCCTGTTTTTTTCTTTTTTTTTTTTTCCCCTAACCACCCTTTATTTTCCAGGTAGATCAACGGACCAACCGATGAAAACGCTGCAGCACTGATGTGAATTCTGAGAGAAGCATTGCGCTGCTGTCAGAAGACACGTGAAGTCGGTGTATGCGGCGCTGCAAGACGAGATTTCTCCTCTGCAGGACAGGTACGCTTGCCCTGGCATGTGAGCTGAGGAGAGGTGTTGGAGTTCATATGCTTTGGCAAACACTTTGTATCAAAAATCTGGCAAAGATGTCTTCCTCCACACCGATCGATTGATCGATGTGAATGGAGAAATCACGCTTGCCAGGACATAGGAGCTGAAGTGGGTATGGATGTTTGGGCGGAGCTCCTATGTCCTGGCAATCGCCAGGCCCCTCTATTTTTTTGCATATTTTTTGGCAGAGATTTTTTCATCCACATCGATCGATGCGAATGAGGAAATCTGTGCCGTTCATTTTTTCTTTCAGCCCAGAGGCTGAACGAAAAAATCTCATTACCTGTATGCTCCATATAAGGAGAATAGCAGAAACTCCTAATGCTGGCCATACATGTAATGATTGCGGAGACCCTCAAATGCCAGAGCAGTACAAAAACCTCACATGTGACCCCATTTTGAAAGAAGACACCCCAAGGTATTCGCTGAGGGGCATATTGAGTCCATGAAAGATTGAATTTTTGTCACAAGTTAGCGGAAAGGAGACTTTGTGTGAAAAACAATAAAAATCAAATTCCGCTAACTTGTGCCAAAAAAAAATCTTGTATGAACTCACCATGCCCCTCACAGAATACCTTGGGGTGTCTTCTTTCTAAAATGGGGTCACATGTGGGGTATTTATACTGCCCTGGCATTTTAGGGGCCCTAAAGCGTGAGAAGAAAAATGCGTAAAAATGCCCTCCTGAAAGGTACTCATTGGAATTGGGGTCCCTTTGTGCATCTTGGCTGCAAAAAAGTGCCACACATGTGGTATCGCCGTACTCAGGAGAAGTAGGGCAATGTGTTTTGGGGTGTATTTTTACATATACCCATGCTGGGTCAGAGAAATATCTCTGTAAATTGACAACTTTGTATAAAAAATGGAAAAAGTTGTCAAGTTGTCAAGAAAAAGTTGGAAAAGAGATATTTTTCACACCCAGTATGGGTATATGTAAAATACACCACAAAACACATTGCCCTACTTCTGCCGAGTACGGCGATACCACATGTGTGGCACTTTTGCAGCCAAGATGCGCAAAGGCCCTAATTCAATGAGTACCTTAGGATTTCACAGGACATTTCTACTCATTTGGATTCCAAACCGCTTCTCACGCTTTAGGGGCCCCTAAAATGCCAGGGCAGTAAAATACCTCACAAGTGACCTCATTTTAGAAAGTAGACACCCCAAGGTGTTCTGTGAGGGGCAAAGTGAGTTCATGTAAAATTTTATTTTTGTCACAAGTTAATGGAATATGAGACTTTGTAAGAAAAAAAAAAAAAAAAACATTTCCGCTAACTTGTGACAAAAAATAAAAACTTCCATGAATTCACTATGCCCATCAGCGAATACCTTAGGGTGTCTACTTTCCAGAATGGGGTCACTTGTGGGGTATTTTTATTGTTCCGGCATTTTAGGGGCCCCTAAAGCGTGAGAAGGAGTTTGGAATCCAAATGCGTAAAAATGCCCTGTGAAATCCTAAAGGTACTCATTGGATTCAGGGCCCCTTTGCACGTCTTGGCTGCAAAAAAGTGCCACACATGTGGTATCGCCGTACTCAGGAGAAGTAGGGCAATGTGTTTTGGGGTGTATTTTTACATATACCCATGCTGGGTGAGAGAAATATCTCTGTAAATTGACAACTTTGTACAAAAAAATGGCCTGGTCATTAAGGGTGTTTAAGCTAGGGGGGCTTAAGTGGTTAAAAACTCCTTGTAAGATTTCATTCTGAACACAATTACAAATGTACACTAAATTCCCTAAAACCCTTTACAGCATTGGGGGTTGAATAATTTTGAACACAACTGTATATTCACAAATATACCTTACACATATGAAAGTTTTATATATATGATTATTTTATTTCAATAAACAACTATTTTATATCCCAAATTAGAGTGAGCCTGCTACCTCTATTTTTATACATTCTCTATTTATAGTTGCTACTCCCACAATGCTGTGCGGTTTATAGCTTCTGTTTGGACCTTTGGATAGATTGTGGTTGGATTTCGGCTGAGTTCCTGGTGCTTCCATTGCTCCTTTGAACTTAAGTCTTTCCTTTCCCTTTTGTATTTTGTTTGGGTTCTGTATGTTGAATTTCCCTATTTTTTGTATTAGGCCTGAAGGAGACTCCTGTTCATCCTTCCTTTTGGAGGAACAGGTAGTCTTGTCCCTGCCATTAGTACCAGGGTCCTATAGTGCAGTGATAGGACTGTAGGAATTCCTGCATATCAACTCGCCTACCTTTGGGGTCTGTTCATACTGGTAGTCAGTCAGGATTTTGGTTAGCGTTTTCACTAGGAGGTGTCCATCTTTCTTCTCTAGTTCTCAGGCCTGATTCCCTGTTCCCCCCTTCCCTCCTATGCTCGGTGTGGGGTTTCCCTCCCACACCGAAGCGTAACAGCTTCCATGGACATCTGTAATCTCACTATTACGAAGCATACAAGTTACCTCCACTGCAGTGTTTGTTGCCCCAGAACTGATAGACCTTGTAATGAGCTGACTTGTTGACTCTGATATTTTGTCTGGAAGTCCACCTCTTGGCTTTGGAATGGATGGACGGACTTCATTTCATATTTTTCCAACTGTCATGGTACTCACATGATGCAGTTTAGAAATTTTCTTGGCCGAGATACCACTATCGATAAGCTGGATGATGCTGTTTCGCTTTTCTTGGGAAATCTTCATGGCTGCTCCTGGATTCAAACTAGTGACCACTTGGGAATAAACCTAATAGCACACTGAGCTATTAGGGAATGTGAGAACAGGTTGTAATTTGTAGTATGCAAGAAGAAAAAGATTGTTCCGCTACCAGGAGCAAAACAGGAACAATGCAGTTACATGACAAGAATCTGCATAACTAATAATATGCTAAATAGTTGCAAGTCCAAATTATGTATGGGATAGCCAAGATGATTGTCTATAAAATGATGGTAGTTTCATGTTCGAAGCTGTAGTGGATGGTGAGATGTGGAGCCTGAAAGTCAAAAGTTTAAAACATTGTTACCTTTATGGTCATCAGTGTAACTTCGGCGGATCCACCACCAGTACAAGGAGTTATTAAGACCAGCATCTAAATTTCCGGTTTTAATAAAGGACCCCCCTAGTTTTCCTTCATTTTGGAAGGAGGACTGATTTGCATGTTTCTTTTTCAGAGGCGTGTTATACGTTTCTGTCTCTTGTGTGCTTCACCCAAAACAAATCCATGTATTCATGGCCAAATAACTTTCTAACCACTGGGGTCTTGGTGTTAGAAGCTTCTAGGCAACTATTCTTCGAAGCAGAATCTTAAGGTAAATGCTAATTTTTCCTCTGGTCCTCCATGCAAACAGTTGGCCTAAATACATGTCCTTGATTCCCTAAAAAAAAAGGGCAGTTCTTTTAAGGTGAATGTCAACGAAATTGTCTTCATTACTATTTACTATATATTAGGGTCATGGTCAATTTTCCTTCAGAGAACTTGGTTGTACAGTATATACCACTTGCTGTAGAAGCTTAGGGGGTCATTTATCAAACTGGTGTAAAGAAGAACTGGTCCAGTTTCCCATAGCAACCAATCAGATTCCTCCATTCATTATCTAAAGGAGCTGTCCGAAATGAAAGGTGGAATCTGATTGGTTGCTATGGGCAACTAAGCCAATTCTACTTTACACCAGTTTGATAAATGACCCTCTTAGTGTATTAGAATTCTAAAGATGAGTTTACTCTTTAGGAGGTATTCGTGCAGAAATCCAGATTATTATGCAAAGTCCACAAACATTTTCACAACTTTACACCAAAGCCATAAATAACTCTAAGTATTATATTGCTAGTTTAATTTAACTGAGTTCTGGTTATCATTTTATCTGATAGAGAGAATGAAAGAAGAATGTAATTATAAAATGTATTATTATGATACATAGTTTTATATTTAAAATTAGAATTTCAAGAAGAGAATTAAGATAAAAATATTACAATTTGAAAGATGTTATCACAAGTCCCAGAATACATTGACCTTTCACTGCTCTTGAACTGTAAAATACTGACTTTTCCTTGTATTTTTCTTTGAGTTTTCCATGTTTTAGTAAACTTTCAAAAACATAAAAAATGCAGACACGATCCCTTATATAAAAGGTTCTGTACCAAAAATAAAATCTTAAGTACTAGGACCTTACACCAATATCCTTGGGGGAAAAAAAACACTACACAAAAAATGTGTTGCTATCTATTACCTTTAGCAATCAGCAATCTGCTCCCTGGGAACAATGGCTTTGTATCAGGATGAACGGTAGCAGCAGCCATCACTTGTGGAGGTGATGACTGAATGTAAATGCAGCACTTCACCTCCATTTAACGAGCAGCCGATTGTCTGGAAGTAACTCCTCCTTCCCAACATCTAAATGTGCCTTTATGCTCATAAACACTTTCCTAAAAGCGAATAAACACTCATTTAAGCAAACCAATAAGAATATGCTTTAAATTAATGTTTATGAGCTGTCAGGGTACTAGAGATAAGGGCTACAGATCCAACCACCAGAGCAGCTTTTATTTCATGGAAAAGAAGACACAACAGTCTGCATATGCAGTTAAAAAGGCTGTAGACAAAAACTGTTGAAACTTCGATTTTTTTAAACCCATAATAAGTAGAATGCAACTATTCTAATAATCTTTCTGGCTGAAATTTAAATACCTGTGGCCAACATGTTCCTATCACATACTTTATATGTGTACTTAATTCCTCAAAGCTCCCAAAATTCAGATAACAAAAGTAAGCACTGCATTTTAGTCAGTATGTGCTCCTACTGTAGATCACATACTCGTGTCGACAAGTTAACTCTGTTATGAGTAGGCATATTATTCAGATGTCTATGCAGGTTTTATGAGGCTCTTTTCTTCCACTTGCCCTGGTGCTTCATAGTTAATGAAGATGTTCCTCATCAACACATGCTGTGCCATTATCTGCAGTCAGTATGCTAATAAGGTTTGACTCCCTGTTGCTTGTGGAGCTTGATATGATTGACACTTCAAATTCCTTGTGGTTAGAATCTTTGACAAGCACCCATGCTGTCTCTTTGCACTTTGCGAGTCTTTCCTAATCTATCAGCCCCCGACAGTTTCAAAGTAACTTGGAAAGAGTGGACTCAGGTTTCAAAATTTGCATCAATGTATAGTACTTGTTAAGAATTTCCCGAGGAGGATATGGGGAGTGAGAGTGAGAGTGAGATACTCTGTGTTTCTCAACAATATATGAGTACTCGATCTCATTATGGAGAGCATGTATGTGTGTGTAGTATTGCATGCAAGCCAATGTCCCTCTGGGTTTCTGGGAAAGATATTCAAATTAGCTTCCCTAAGCCTATCTGATGCCAGCAGGTGTTAATTTTTCCCAGAAATCACTCTCTTGATTCGTGCCTGAACTGAATCTTTCCCAAAATTTGGTGAACCTGAAACAAACTGAATCTTGAAAGGTTTGCTCATTTCTAGTACTTATGTAAGCAAGAGTTAACTAGCAGCAAAATCATCTTATAGCCCATCTAGGTTGTAGTTCATAGAAGGGTTCAGAATGGGTCATGTCCCTGTGATACTCCTATGCCCTAATAGGGTATGTGCACAAGGGGTTAAAGGAAATGTGCCATCTGAAAATGACTAGAGTTGAGCGAACAACTGGAAGTTCGGGTTTGCCCAAACTTCGTCTCAAAGTTCAAGTTTGGGACCCAAACTTGACCCCGAACCCCATTGAAGTCAATGGGGACCCGAACTTTGGGCCACTAAAATGGCTCTAAAAAAGTAATGGAAAGGGCTAGAGGGCTGCAAAAGGAAGCAAAATGGGGGTAAGAGCTGGACAATTGCCCTGCAAACAAATGTGGATAGGGAAATGACTTAAAATAACATAAAATACATAAAAATCAAAAATAATAATCTTGAACTAGCAGGAAGATGTCCATATGGAGTAGAATAAAGTAGAAACAGCCGGCGCTCGCCGCTAGCAGCTTGCAACGGGAAGGAGCGGACGCTCCACGTGACCAGAAGTAAATCCCGGCAGACGCTGTAATTCTTAGGAAATATTCTTTTTATTCTTCAAGTATATGTGCTTCAAGTTAACGCGTTTCGGCAAGTAGCCTTTGTCAGACAAGTACATCATAGACATATTGCATACAATTTATACAGGTTAGTACAATGACTGTGGTGACGTCACCTGCCCACAGCAGGCGGGATGATGTCAGTGACCAATAAGCGAGTTGGTTTCACTCCACTACATAAACAAAAGAACGTCAAAGGAAAAGTAACAATATAGCCAACATACTATACCCAATCTAGGTCAGCGGATCTGATGGCTCTATAAAAGGAATGGGACACATATCAGTACAATATATAAATATATGTGAAGCGATCTTATAGGCGAGCAATCTCATATTCACGATTGAGATATATATATATATATGGAGTAGAAGGCGCTGGAGTATATAACAAAGGCTGAGTGAGGCCAGTATACATGTCTATTCTGCACAAGGTATGGACAAGTCCTGTGGGATCCTTGCCAGGTTCATTTTAATGAACGTGAGCTTGTCCACATTGGCTGTGGACAGGCGGTTGCGCTTGTCTGTGATAATGCCACCTGCCGTGCTAAACACACATTCAGACAATATACTGGGGTACAGATCACCCAGCAATCTAAACGCCGCCGAAATTACAGAATATATTTCCCAGTCAAGTATGCAGTGCAGGGGCAGTTTGAAAGAAAAAAGGGGTACAGATCACCCAGCAATCTAAACGCTGCCAAATGTACAGAATATATTTCCTAGTCAGGTATGCAGTGCAGCAGGAACACACCCTCCAAGCCAATTGTGAATGACTGGCCTGATGAACGTGGAAATGTCCCCACAGAATGTAACAGATTGATTTACTGAATTGATTTGCCTGTCAGATTCACAGCGGAGGCCGCAGGGGTACTTGACCGCCAAAAAACGCCAACAAAATGAATTCCCCCCCCCCCCCCCAGAATCTAAAAGATTTACTGAATTGATATTCCTGTCAGATATGCAGTGCCGGTGTAATAGAGAGAAAAAAATTCTTTAGGTCACACAACAATGTGACAGACGAATTTAATAGAATTATTTTCACTGCTAGGTATGCAGTGCAGGCCGCAGGGCTAATTGACCCCTAAAAATAGTGAATTTGTCCCCCCAGAATCTAACAGATGGATTTACTGAATCGATTTCACTGTCAGGTATCCAGTGCAGGCCGCAGGGCTAATTGACCCCTAAAAATAGTGAATTTGTCCCCCCAGAATCTAACAGATGGATTTACTGAATTGATTTCCCTGTAAGATATGCAGTGCCGGTGCCATAAAGAGAAAAAATCACTTTAGGTCACACAACAATGTGACAGACGAATTTAATTGAATTATTTTCACTGTTTGGTATGCAGTGCAGGCCGCAGGGGTACTTGACCGCTAAAAAAAGTGAATTTGTCCCCCCCAGAATCTAACAGATGGATTTACTGAATTGATTTCACTGTCAGATATGCAGTGCAGGTCGCAGGGGTACTTGACCACCAAAAAAAGTGACTTTGTCCCCCCCCAGGATCTAACAGATGGATTTACTGAATTGATTTCACTGTCAGATATGCAGTGTCAGTGTCATATAGAGAAATAAAAAATTGCTTTAGGTCACAAAACAATGTGACAGACGAATTCAATAGAATTATTTTCCCTGTTAGGTATGCAGTGCAGGCCGCAGGGGTACTTGACCACCAAAAAAAAGTGAATTTGTCCCTCCAGAATCTAACAGTTGGATTTACTGAATTGATTTCACTGTCAGATATGCAGCACTGTCAGATATGCAGCCCCCCCGGGCCATGAACTCACAGACGGATTACCTATATTATTTTCCCTTCCCCTGGCACATATGCAGTGCAGGTTCACTTAAAAATGGGTATGTCGCCCACTGGACTACAAGAACAGGATTAAATTATTGTCCCTGGCACATATGCAGGTGCAAGTGCACTGCACTTGCACATAATGGCTGCCGACACCCACCTAATTAACAGACAGATTAAAACTTATTTTTCTGTGTCACTGGGCTCAGGGCAGGGTACAAAAATGTTGCATTGCACCCACAAAAAAAATTGCTGTAGATCGCAGGCTTAAGGCCACTTTCACACGGTCGTGATTTCTGCGCGGGTGCAATGCGGGAGGTGAACGCATTGCACCTGCACTGAATCTGGACCCATTCATTTCTATGGGGCTGTGTACATGAGCGGTGATTTTCCCGCTTCACTTTTGCGTTGCGTGAAAATTGCAGCATGTTCTATATTCTGCGTTTTTCACGCAACGCAGGCCCCATAGAAGTGAATGGGGCTGTGGGAAAATCGCAAGCATCCGCAAGCAAGTGCGGATGCGGTGCGATTTTGCCGCATGGTTGCTAGGAGACGATCGGGATGGGGACCCGATCTTTATTATTTTCCCTTATAATGGAAGCAGGTGATTGGACCATGTGACCCAGTGACGTCACTGAAGTTCTTTCATCCCCCTTCTGCTGAAGACAGAACAGAACACCAGCAGCTACGCGATCAAATAGAATAGGTGAGTTTGTTTTTTTATTATTTTTAACCCTCTATTGCCCTTTTTACTGTGCATTCTCTATTGAGAATGCTATTATTTTCCTTTATAACTATGTTATAAGGGAAAATAATAAAATATACAGAATACTCAACCCGAAACCAGACTTCAGTGATGAAGTCCGTCTTCGGGTCTGGGTACCAAACATGCCGATTTTTCGCACGCGCGTGCAAACCGTATTAAAACGTTTTGCACTCGCTCGGAAAAATCGTGCATTTTCCCGCAACGCACCCGCCTCTTATCCGGACGGAAGCCCGTGTGAAAGAGGCCTAACACAAAGCTCTGATATCAGATTATTTCCTAATCTCTCCCCCACGGCAGCAGCATTCTATCCCTACACTCGTAAGAGCTGACGTGATGTGCGGCGGCACTTGACTCCAGCTTATATAGAGGCTGGGTCACATGCTGCACTGGCCAATCACAGCCATACCATTAGTAGGCATAGCTGTGATGGCTTCTAAGGGCACACATCTTAAAGGGAACCTGTCACCTGGATTTTGTGTATAGAGCTGGAGACACGGGCTGCTAGATGGTCACTAGCACATTCGCAATTTCCAGTCCCCATAGCTCTCAGTGCTTTTATTGTGTCAAAAAAAAGCTTTGATAGATATGCAAATAAACCTTAGATGAGTCATGTTTGTGAGATAAGTCAAGCCTTCTCTGTTTTTGGAGCCCAGGCACGCCCACTGTGAAGGAGCCAGCACCGCCCTGCATCCTCCGACTCTCCTCCTTGCTCCCCGACATCATAAAGCTAGAGTACCGTAATCTTGCAATGCACGAGCTAGCGCATGCGCAGTTCGTTCACTGAGGCTGATGCCAGCCCAGGATCGCGAGATTACAGCGCTCTAGCTTTAAGATGTCGGGGAGCAAGAAGGAGAGTCGGAGGATGCGTGGCGGTGCTGGCTCCTTCACAGTGGGGTGCCTGGGCTCTGGAAACAGAGAACGCTTGACTCATCTCACAAGCAGGACTCATCTAAGGTTAATTTGCATATCTATCAAATCGGTTTATTTACACAATAAAAGCACTGAGAGCTATGGGGACTGGAAATTGCGAATGTGCTAGTAACATAGCCATCTAGCAGCCAATGTCCCCAGCTCTATACACAAAATCCAGGTGACAGGTTTCCTTAAAACACTTGTTGATTGGCTGCCCTGCAGCCTTTCAACAAGTTTTATTAAACTGCCGAACACCGAACCAGAACTTTTACTGAAAAGTTCGGGTCTGGGTACAAAAAACGCTAAAGTCCGGTACGAACCCAAACTTTACAGTTCGGGTTCGCTCAACACTAAAAATGACTTATTGTTTGTCATGTTTTTATGTTTAACATTTTTTCCACGTCAATATCTATATTTATACAAAAACCATATAATCCTGCAGTTTTTGCACTGGCCACTAAAAATAATAATTTGTCCCACTTTTTGGTGTGTACAAATCACTTTAATGCAGTTACCTGCTTATCTGTAATTCTATTCTTGTCGGTAATGGTGTCACCTCTGTATATAGATAAGATAGAATCCATCATTTACAATAGGTGATTGTCAAAGTTTATCTATTCTTTCCTTGTACAATGACCTCTGTACAGGTCACAGAGCATGCCTAGAAAACTCTCCCATAGAAGTCAATGAGGTCCCCTCCTGACCATTAGTGATGTCGCGAACATAAAATTTTCCGTTCGCGAACGGCGAACGCGAACTTCTGCAAATGTTCGCGAACATGCGAACAGTGCGAACCGCCATAGACTTCAATAGACAGGCGAATTTTAAAAAACAAAGGGACTCCTTCTGGCCACAATAGTGATGGAAAAGTTGTTTCAAGGGGACTAACACCTGGACTGTGGCATGCCGGAGGGGGATCCATGGCAAAACTCCCATGGAAAAATATCTAGTTGACGCAGAGTGTGGTAAGTTGTAATCGCAATGCGATTAATACAGGTTATATTAATCGCATTGCGATTACAACTTAGATCTGAGTTCCTAATGGTTGTATTGCTAGAATATAACGAAGATTGAGAAAAGGGACCCAGCTCTAAGTTGAATTCGCAATACGATTAATGCAGGTTATATTAATCGCATTGCAAATTCAACTTAGATCTGAGTTCCTAATGGTTTTATTGCTAGAATATAATGAAGATTGAGAATATAGTGCTATATTCCTTTTCTTCGTTAATATATTCTAGCAATACAACCATTTGGAACTCAGATCTAAGTTGTAATCGCAATGAGAATAATACAGGTTATATTAATCGCATTGCGATTTACAATTACTAACACTGCAGCGTCAGAATGAATGTAAGATGGATCCTATCCTTGCGTTTAGATAGGAGGTGGGAGGGTCTGGGAGGGAGGGTATGCTGATTGGCTGGAATGTGTCTGCTGACTGTGAGGTACAGGGTCAAAGTTTGCTCAATGATAAAGTATAGGGGCGAACGCGAACATCGAATATGTTAGCCCGCCGCGGCGGACGCGAACAAGCTATGTTCACCGGGAACTGTTCGCCGGCGAATAGTTCGGGCCATCTCTACTGACCATTACATCACAAAGCAATTTTCGTAATGCTTTCTAAATGTCATTAAGAACAGCCCAGGAAATATGGCAGCTCCCATAATCATGTTCAGGAAGTAGAATAAAAAATCTGTAATCAAAAAATAAAAAGAGATTAGAAAAAAGGGATCTATGTTACTATCTGGTTTTAACTGGCAGATAAAATCTTTAGTGACACATTTCCTTTAATTGATGAGACAATCAATGCAAGTCATATTTTGCCTTTATGACCACATAGCATAAAGCATTTCATTTCGGCATTCCAGAACTAATAGCTTTTTATTTTTGCATTAAGGCAGTAATATCGGGTTTTGCTTCTAGTTTCTACATATACCCCTTTGGATTATGCATATGTTAGCATTTCCTTTTTATCAATTTAATTTGGGGGGAACAAGAGAAAAAATACACCATGTTTTTTTTATTGTTGTGGAAGTTATTCATCTCTGATATAATTATATATATTTATAGCACATGTTGTAACAGGCTGTGGGGATGACAATATAGTATGTTGGATTTACTGGATATATGTTATATTACATAATTTGTATGATTTTTAATTTACATTTACAATAGTATAACTTATTTATTCAACAAAAACATTTTTTTCCTTTTTTTTTTTTTCTCTTTGAATTTACACTATTTTTTCATTTACAATCTGCAGCAATACTTATGTATTATGATGTACAGGCACCTCTAGCTCTCCACTGGTAAACATAACAGGCTTTCACATGATAAAATAAAGTTCATAGATTGAGGTGCACTTTAAATATGCTATTTAAAATATGTATTCTTATTTCCATGATTTCTGAGATCCCTGTGCTTTGTGTGTGTTAACTATAAGTTCTTCTGCACTTGACAGTTGGCATAAAATGCGTCCATCAAATCTCCTAACAATGATTACATGATTATCTCATTTATGACGTTTTTCTCTATTGAATAGACTAACAACTGTAATATCTTCTTCCATTATAGTTTTAACGAGATCTAAAACTAAACATTTATTTCTGGGAAATTGAGTAAAATTCATCTTGCATTTTTACGTTGATGAACCCCTATTGGCCATCAGTCATTATCAGACGTGAAAATCATCCTCCCTCTCACGATCACCATCCTCTAAAGAGAGAATCAGCCAAAAATCCTAATTTACATCCATATATTCTAATATGGCATATGCAAAAGGTTTGTCTTAAAGACAACCCCTTTAAGAAGTATATTTTACATTTCAGCTATGTCTAACACATTTTGGAGATTCATCAACACAACTGTACAGCTATGCATCAATTGATGAGATGGCAAGAATGATACAAATTGCATTAACTTGTCAAAATGGTGCACATAACATTATAAATTTGGCATACTTCAGTAGGCATCCTAGACACAGTGTGGCAGGGTGCACCGTCCTGCAGAAAAATGCAACTGCCATTAGGGAGTACTATTACCATGAAGGGTTATACTTGGTCCACATATCCACATGAATACATGTACTCAAGATTTCCCAGCAGAACATTGCCCAGAGCATCACACTGCCTCTGTTAGCTTGGCTTCTTCCCATGGTCCATTCCGGGGCCTTCTCTTTTCCAGATAGGTGGTGCATATGCACCCAAACAAATTATCAGGCCTGTATTTGCCATTAGGCACCTTTTGGCACATGCCTAGGCTGCTATAACGTTGGGGCTGCACTCTACTGCATAGTCACATATCTCCCTCCTGAACTTAGCTGAATCACTGTCCTTAGGACAGCGGCGGTGGGACACGGAAAGCTATGGTTCCATGCCCCGCCATTCACCTTCATAGGCCTTAGGCTTTCTCTATTAGGCTTGAAGCCTATGAAGCAGTAAATCCCGGTGCAGGTGGACGCAATAACATCATCACACATGCCTGCACCAGTATACAGTATGATGATATCATTGACGTCTGCCTGCGTCCCAGGCCATGGGTGGAAAAAGGCCTGCCTCGCAGACAGCAGGGGATGGGGGTCAGTTGAGTTTTTGTTTTTTTACCCCATAATTAGCCACTTGGGAACATTACCTATGGGGGCATTTGGGGGGCTACATTACTGTTGGGGGCACTGTGGGGGTACATTACTATGGCTAGGCATTACTGTTGAAAGGCACTGTGAGGAGAAAGCTAGAAAGCTGCAGCTGGCCGCCACACACTTCTAGGGAGGTACAGTACATAGTGCTGCATTGTGGTATTTGGTTCTTCTGGGGCAGTATTTTGTCTTTTACTGTGGTATTTAATTCTGCAGCCGAACCACATATCAAAGTGCAGTACAGTATAATGCCCCAGCAGAAGCAAATACCATATGCACAACAAAATACTACCCCAGCAGAACCAAATACCAGAGTTGAAAAAGAAGTTATTCTAGGGCAGTGTATTGTGCTACATTGTGGTATTTGGTTCTGCTGTGGCAGTATTTTGTTGTGCACTGTACTATATGGTTCTGCTGGGAAAGTTTTTGTGGTATTTAGATCTGCTAAAGCAGTTTCTTGTCCTGATCTGTGATATTTGGTTCTGCTGGGACAATATTTTGTGCTGAGTTTTGGTATTTGGTTCTGCTGAGTCAGTATATTGTGCTGAAAATAAATACCAAAGTGTAGCACAATATACTGCCCCTCTACTGTTAGTCCCACCTATGTGAGTTGACCCCATCTACTCATGTTGGCCCCACCTTGTTCACTTTTAGTTTTTCTTCCAGGGCCACTTTAAATTCTCAGTCCACTCCTCCAGGCCATCCTCTTCCATTGCTCTATATTCCAATTCTGATGCTGAGATACCCATTGCAGGCAGTGAACAGGGTTCAGCATGAGCACTTTGACCAGTCTGCGGCTACTCAATCGCTATGCATTGTGTGTTCTGACACCTTATTGTAATCTCCCATAGCCAGTAGAGATGAGCAAAGTTCTGAAAAATGTGATTTGGCAGCTTTGCTGAATTTTGACAAGAAAATTTATTGGTTACAAATTAATTTGTCACTAATCGGTATGTTAAAACCCTGTTGAAAAGGGTAATACGCTCATGCAATATGGCCTTTTGGGTTTCAAAATTAAAAAAATTCACACCAGCTACAGTATCTGAGTGTGATGATGTCACCACACGCTCCCGGCATCACCACATAATCATGCTGTCATCACGTTTAGCACAGGTCATTCATCATGCCATTTAATTGCCACACAACCAGTCACCATATCTCTTCAACTAGTGCCAGAAACTGCACTTTGTACCTAATACTGTTGGATGTGCCCAAGTTATATTTTTCCCTAAGTAAAGAAAGACCTTTATACTTTTACTTCTGGCCTGATTCTTCAATCCATGTTTCCACTGCACTGACTCCCAGGGAACAACAGCCTGAGGGAATACACAGTGACGCAACACCTCATCAGGGTCACTACCATATCCATCCTCTGCGCCGGCTCCTCATATACCACCCCCTGACAGGTACCATTGCTATTGAGTTCATTTGCCAAAGTTATGGCTGATCAATGTATGTGGTAACAGCAAATAGAATAACAAGCCAGCTCAAACTAAAAACTCGTAAAAAACTTTATAATTTAAAGGCAAGGAGCATATATTAGCTAAGCACTAAGCCATAGCTGTTTTTTCATTTTTGACTGAAATTTTCCTTTACAGTAGACCTTATTTCAACTTACAATATGAAGACAACTATTGGAGTGTGTTAAGTATTTCCTGATGTTTCATATATAACATGCATCATTCACTCACAGAGGAATCCATTTTCTGCATCATCCAGATTTATTGCTATTTATCATTTGTGAAATCATAAAGATTCAAGATGCTTTCATGGGGCTAGTAAATGCTAAATAGTTGGAATTATCGAAATAAGGTTAATAAACCAGTCCACGGATACTAAAGATTAGCCAAAAAATTTAACATATTTTCATGTTTGCAAGCACAGCTGATTCATCAAGTCCGCAACTGTTTTGCGGTCCGCAAATTGCGGATCCGGAAAACACGGACACCGGCCATGTGCGTTTCACATTTTGCGGACAGCACATGGCCGGCACTATAATAGAAATGCCTTTTCTTGTCCGTGGTTGCGAACAAGAATAGTACATGTTCTATTTTTTTTGCAGGGCCGCGAAACAGAAGTGTCGATGTGGACAGCACATTGTCCGCATCAGCCCTATTGAAAATCTTTAGCGGCCCCATTAAAAATGAAGGCAAGGAACTCTGGGAAGGCGGGATCACCAAGATTGATATGCATGTATGCAGCCAATCAGCAGCCAGCCAGCCCTGTGATGTCACAGCCCTATAAATACGGCAGCCATTTTAGATTCTGCAATTTTGCATTGTTCGGAGTGCAGGGACAGACGTGAGAAGGCACTAAAGACAGCAATTGGAAAAAGCTAATTGTGAAAAAAAAAACTGAAAAAACGATTTATAAGTGTAGAGAAAGGATAGGGAGGAATCTTTTCACAGCATCTTAGTGCAGGGAGAGACGTCAGAAGGCGCTAGGGACAGTGCTAGAAAAGCGATTTACAATTGCAGGGAAAGATAATTTGTGGATCCAAATAGCCATTATACAGCTCTGTCATTCCAGCAATTTGTTCTTGGGGTGCAAGTGCTATGTGGAAAAGCCTTTAGTTACTTATATCTGTGGAAAGAGAAAAATATATGCACAGTTCACTTCTGCAGCCATATGTGGTAAAACCGTTTATTGGCGTATTTCAGTACCAAAAGAGAAATATATACTCAGTTCACTTTTGCAGTTATTTGCGGTAAAAGTGTTCAGTGTCGTATTTCAGTACAAAAAGATAAATATATACGCGTTCACTTTTGCTGTTATTTGCACTAAAAGCATTGTGTCGTATTTCAGTACAAAAGAGAAATATATACGCGGTTCACTTTTGCAGTTATTTTCGCTAAAAGCATTGTGTCGTATTTCAGTACAAAAAGAGAAATATATACGCAGTTTACTTTTGCAGTTATTTGCGCTAAACGTTTAGTGTCGTATATCAGCACAAAAAGAGAAATTTTACGCAGTTTACTATTGCAGTTATTTGTGCTAAAAGCGTTTAATGGCCTATTTAATTACAAAAAGATAAATATATACGCAGTTCACTTCTGCAGTTATTTTGGGTTAAAAGAGTTTAGTGCCGTATTTCTGTACAGGAGAAATATATGCACAGTTCACTTCTGCGGTTATTTGGGGTTAAAAGCGTTTACTAACGTATTTCAGTACTACAAGAAAAATATATACTCAGTTTACTGTTGCTGTTTTTTGCAGTAAAAGCGTTTAGTGGCCAATTTCATTACGAAAAGAAAAATATATACGCAGTTAACTTCTGCAGCTATTTGCAAGAAAAATATATAGGCATTTCACTATTTCCGTTATTTGCGGTAAAAACGTTTAGTGGCCAATTTTATTACATGGAGAAAAATATATACGCAGTTCACTTCTTCAGCTATATGTGCTGAGAGCGTTTACTGATGTATTTCTGTACTAAAAGAAAAATATATATTGTATTAGCTGCAGTGGCTCACTCCTGATCAGCTTTGGTGTGGTGCTTTTAACCCAAAAGGAGGGAACACCCAACCCTCTGGTAAAAGGAAAATGTATATGACAAGAATAGGCGAGCACTCATACATTTGGCATCCAATTGAAGTACATAAAAAATATTTTATTCAAACAATAAAATTGCATATAAATAAAATGCTAGCTATAAAATGAAATCAATACAAATAACTACCCACAATCCTATTTGTTCCTGTTTGGTTTACATGTGTAACAAAGAAGATCGCATTTGTGTGGTTCGCACTTGCTGCACCTAATGGAATCACAGAGACATTTGCATTCTTCTTCTCAAATCACTTGTATTCTGTGACCATATTGTTGCGAATATAACTGACCACTTTAGGCAATTTCAATCTGCAACCATGTCATTGTAGACAGTCTGTACACAAATATTCCTATATTGCAATACCAGTCCTCTTGTAAACTTTCCAGATGTATAATGTCACTTTTGTGCACATAAATTGTGCCTATAAATCACGGGAAAGTTGCACTTGAACAATTTTAAAAGATTCACACTTGATTATTATTCAATGAGTTGTCCCATTGATGTCTTATAGCATTATTATTCAGTCATATGGAAATTGATAGGAGGGATCGGATGGGTGTCTTCTTAGAGCCAAGGAGACATCGCAGCGTCAGAAAATGGTCTGGCATGCGACGTCTCATCGATTCCGAGACACCCAGCCTATAGGAATCCAAAGATGTCCAAATCGGAATTTAATCCTGTCGGTAACAGTGACCCGAATTCATATATACGTCGGGACTCTATCCTAGACATTTGTTTTATATAATCACCTCCTCTCCAGTGCTTTTCCACCTTCTCCAGTGCCACGAAAATAATGTTTGATGGATTCTGATTATGTATATTTCTGAAGTGCTTTGATAAAGAATGATTATCATAGCCGTTCTTTATATTGGTTATATATTCTGCCAATCTTCTTTTCAGTGGTCTTTTTGTCCATCCTATATACTCTTTGTTGCATACAGAGGAGAAGGTAGATAACACCGGAGGTATTACATGTAAGGCAGTCCTCTATATCACTTCTGCAGCTATATGTGCTAAGAGAGTTTAGTGACTTATTTCGGTACTGCAAGAAAAATATATACCCAGTTCACTGTTGCTGTTATTTGCGGTAAAAGCGTTTAGTGGCCTATTTCATTACAAAAAGAATAATAGATACGCAGTTCACTTTTGCAGTTATATTGGGTTAAAAGTGTTTACTGACGTATTTCCTTACTGCAAGAAAAATATATATGCAGTTTACTGTTGCCGTTATTTGCGGTAAAAGCGTTAAGTGGCCTATTTTATTACAAAAAGAAGAAAATATATGCAGTTTACTTCTGCAGCTTCATGTGCTGAGAGCATTCAGTGACATTTTTGTACTATAAGTAAAATATATATGCAGTTCACTGTTACCGTTATTTGCGGTAAATGTGTTTATTGGCCCATTTCATTACAAAATGAAAAATATATTCATGGCTTTTAGGGGTGTTTTAATTTGCTTTTAATTTATTTTGTTCAGCTAAAAGTATGTCTGACAGAGAAGTGCCAGGCCATGCACAGAAGAGTGGCAGAGGCCTAAATGTTTCTGTCACAGGCAGAGGTCGCAGCAGAGTAAGGGGGAGTGGCAGCAGTAGTGGCAGAGAGAGGCCTAAGCTCCCGGTGTCATCTAGCGGATGTGTCTTGACCAGCAACCCAGCAGTTCTTAACTCAGTTATTCACTTCATCCCAAGTGACATCAGACACCCCCAGCCAACAGTCAGTGGATTTGTCAGACACAACCCTTAGTTTGTATGGCCCGAGAGCAGACCCTGTGCACTCACCTGTCCTCAACCTGCCTCTGTCCTTTTCTGTTCCCTCACCGCGAGAAGTAGTATATGCTGTAGGCTTAGCTAAACTTTTCAGCGAGGAAGAGCTACTAGAGGACATTCAGCAGCTACTGCCCAGCCAAGATCTGGAGGCGACATCCGCCGCTTCCTCCACTAGGCGGGCAAGTAGTGATGAGGAGAGTGGCGTGGCCAGGGTGCCCTGTGTCAGTATATGCAGCGTTGCCATACAGTGGCCTGGGAGAACCGTTGCTCCGATCTGGTGGTCCAGCCTGCCACAGCAACCGCTGCATCACCCATTGGCACGGGAGAACTGATTGCTTGAGTTGAGCCTAAGTGGAGTGTCCCAAGCCATCATTTCTTTGTCAAAAAGACAGTACCAGCCCTGCACAAATATTTAAAACAGAAGGTGGGCCAGTCCTTGAGCCTGTCTGTGTCTGACAAAGTGCATGTCAGTGCCGACGTGTGAAGCAGTAACTACGGTCCGGGACAGTACACCTTTTTGACCCACTGGGTTAATGTGGTTCCTGCAGAGCCACACCAGCAACTTGGCCAGGCCGCTTCCGCCTCCACGTTCTCACGCTGTTGGTCCAGCGACAATGTCCACCCCTGCCTCCTCATCCGCCACCATGTCCTCAGCCTCCACTGCAGGGGCAAGTCATATTGCCCCTTCAGCATACCACATGTGCAGGGCACAGCGGTGTCACGCTGTTCTGCACCTCATTCCCCTGGGCGAACGGAGTCACACAGGGGAGGAACTGCTCTGTGTGAGTCATCAAGAAATCATATCCTGGCTTTCTCAGCGACAACTGAAAATCGAAATCATGGTGACCGACAACGGGAAGAACATTGTGTTGGCTCCGCATCAAGGAAGGCTGAGCCATGTATCTGCATGGCACATGTGTTCAATCTGGTTGTCAAGCAGTTCCTGAAGTCTTCCACCCATCTGCAAGACATCCTAAAAATGGCCAGGAAACTTTGCAAGCACTTCAGCCACTCATACACCGCAAAGCACACCCTCCTTGAGTTGTAGAGGCAGAACGGCATACCCCAACACAGGCTGATAAGCTACGTTTTCACCCGTTTAAATTATACCCTCCATATGTTGGACCAACTATACGAACAGAAAAAGGTCATCAACGATTTATTGATGATGCAAGCGGATAGGAGTGTTCCCCTGTCTAACTTCGATGTCAGCCAGTGGCAGCTCATAAGTGACACCTGCTGTCTGCTCAGGCCCTTTGAGGACGCCACGTTGTTTGTCAGTCACCAGGACTACGGTATGAACGACGTCATTCCACTGCTTCATGTCCTGGAACAGATGGTGGTAACAATGGCTGGTCAGGGGACTGGAGACGTGGCGGCTAGATCTCATGGCCACATGAGCCCTGTGGGGGATGAACTGGAAGAGGACGAGGAGGGGGAGGAGTACATTGGAACACAGGCAATGTGTAGTGAAATGGGTGGTTTTTCTACTCAGCTGACAGGAGAAGAGGGGCAGGAGCAGCCAGAGGAGCTACAGGGCAATGAGGAACAGGAGACAGATGAACCAGACCCACCGTGTTGAGACTTGAGTTATTTGGTTCCGTTTTGGCCCCATGACTGCCCAAATAAGTGAAGTATGCAGTGATTCTAAGAGCGACCCCTGTCATCTGCATGTCATACTGACTCACAGTATTATTTGACTACCACAGCAGACTCCCTATGCGTGTTACTGCAAGGCACAGTGTTCTACACCCCTATAAAGGCTCTCGGAAATAGCCGTTGTACAACGCGATTTGCCGCAAATAAATTTGGATCGAGGGCAAATTTCTTTGGAAATTTGGCGAACCGTCTGAATCGAATTTTTGAAAAATCCGCTCATCTCTAGTGTTGAGTACTGATGAGCGAGCACCAAAGTGTTCGGATGTTCTGGTACTCGGTCCAAACACATTGCGATCTTCGTGCGCTCGGCCGAGCACCAGAGTATAATGGAAGTCAATGGGAGACAACCAGCCACCCCCTGCTCGGATAAGGGGAGGGTGCCTTGTCCATTGGAAAAGGTCAGAAAGTGACAGAAACACCACCGAAATGGATCTGGAACAGCATGGGGACCATGTCTGGGTGCATCTTCGACTCCAATGTCGCTGCTGGGAACCATATTATCCCGTTTGTCTGTCACTTTTACATAGCGACAAAATCACGCCCAAAATCCCGTCCCTCTAAAAAAAAAAAAAAAAAAAAAAAACATTTTTAGAGGTAAAATTGTTAGGAAACATTTTTTCCTGTATATTCTATTGTGTATACAGTGCAAATGCTGCCAAAAATTTCAAGGAAGAAGCACTCCGATACAGCCTGTATATCATATAAAGGAGGGCCTCATTCACATGGTGCTACAATTGTTCAGGTACACTGCTGCACTCATAAAGCCTATGCACTAAGTGAAAGGGCTGCCAAAAATGACAAGGAACCGACACTCCTATACACCCTTTATTACACATAAAGGAGGGCATCATACACACCCTTGAAAAATGATCATTGATGGCCTACTGGTGCCCCTCAAAAACATTTGGAGCAAGGGCGTGCTGGTTACCCTCTAAAACATTATAGTTGAGGGCCTGAAGGTGAGCAGACCCCATAAAAGATTGCAGGGATGGCCTACAGCTGAGAAGACCATATAAAGCATTGGAGGTGAGGGACTGAAGCCTAGTGAACCCCATAAAACATTACAGTAATGGCCTACAGGTGAGCAGACCATATAAAGCATTGGAGGTGAGGGACTGAAGGTGAGCGAACCCTATAAAACATTGCAGTGATGGCCTACAGGTGAGCAGACCATATAAAGCATTGGAGGTGAGGGACTGAAGCCTGAGTTGACATAACCACCACCTCAGTGATTGGCAACTGTGTCTGAGTCATCATCATCCACCTCGTGAACAAATGATTGCCATTCACCACCGTCATCTTCTTGAGACTGGGAAGGCTCAAGAGGTTGGGAAAAAGGGCACAATATCTTCAAGCATGCTTGGCGAGAGAGCCGAACCAAGTACTGGCGAGGAAAAGAGGTCATTTGAATAGCCGAGGGTGGGATCACTTGTTTGGCAAGACACAACATGGTGGGAGTAAGGAGGATCAGAGTGAGGATTTGGTTGACCAGACTCTTGGCTACAGAGACTGGACTTCGTGGAAGAGAGGGTGATGCTTAACCGACTGGAAGCATTATCTTCTGCAATTCAACCAACCACCTGTTCACACTGGTCTGACTTGGACAGTGTTGTCCTGCACCACCCAGCTAAGTTTGACATCAAGCTGGGTAAGTTAGATTTTTGTGTTTTTTTCTGGTGCACTGGCAACACGCACAGTTTCATTGCGCCCATGGCCACAACCTCTGTTTGCACCATCAGCATCTGCCCACTTCCCCCTCCCTTTGTGCTCACCTTCTTCATATTAATGGTTTTGTCTGTAGATGTGGTGCAGATTGTTTTACTGTCCGCTAAAGACACAGTTTTGTGATGCAGGATAGTACTGTATACAGAAAAATACAGATTTTTGGCACTACACTAGCCCAGAGATAATGTAATTTTTACAATACACACTGTATTGGCTTGCTGTACTGGACACAGAGAAATACAAATTTTCGGCAATACACTAGGCCACAGATAATGAATTTTTTACAGTACACACTGTATTGGCTTGCTGTAATGTACTGGAGACAGAGAAATACAAATTTTCGGCACTACACTAGGCCTCAGGTAATGGAATTTTTATAGTACACACTGTATTAGCTTGCTGTAATGTACTGAATACAGAAAAATAAAGTTTTTCAGGAGTATACTAGCCCAGAGATAAGGTAATTTTTGCAGTACACACTGTATTGGCTTGCTGTAATATACTGGATACAGAGAAATACAAATTTTGGCACTACAGTAGGCCACAGATAATGAAATTTTTACAATACACACTGTATTGGCTTCTAGTAAGGTACTGGATACAGAAAAATACAGATTTTCGACACTACACAAGCCCAGAGATAATGTCATTTTGACAATACAAATTGTATTCGGATGCAGTTTTATATTGGATAAAATTTTCTCCCCAATAAAATGTATTCTCTGCGGGAATACTGTATATACGGTTGCGGCCTAAACGCACTCACAGATGTGCCCAAAACTAGTTAACTATGGCCAAAATATAAATCACTCTCTGCTGGAGTAATTAATATAACGGTTGCGGATTGAATGCACACACAGAAGTGGCACAAATTAGGTTAATTTCCCCAGAACAAATAATTTCTCTGATGGTGCAGTGTATATCTCAGTAGCGGGCATACTGTTGTGAATAAGCCCCTTTTTTATAATGTCTGCCCAACACACTGCTTTATGATGGTGCAGTGTTTATCTCAGTACCAGGGAATACTGTAGTGAATAAGCCCCTTTTTAGAATATCTACCCAACACACTGCTTAATGATGGCGTATTGTAGATGTCACTAATCGGAAATCTTTTAGAAGTTAAAATAGCAATTTTCAAGCCCTGCGCTATCTGTCCCTTCCTGGTGACGCCTGTCCCTGATAGTGCTGAAGAAAACCCCTTATAAAAAATAAAATAAAAGGTGCTGCACTGCTGTCAAACACACACTCTAGTCCTTAAAAGGACTGTTAGGTCTTTCAATAAGGTTTTTGGAGGAAAATCAGTAAGTTTAGAGCAAAAGGCTATCTGTCCCTGCCTACTGTCTGCTCTCCCTGATGCCGAATGAGCCGAGCGCCGGACCTCAGCTCCTATATGAAATGTTTACCGAATGACCAAAAAGGGACTCGCAATACAATTCCATAAACTTTATTAGTTGATAAAAAGACCAACAACATACACAATGTCAATATAAAAATATATATGGCAGCAATACAAATGGTAGCCAAGACATGTGGCTCCCCTCCCATGCAAAAGAAAACACCGTTTATACTCCTATATAAGGTAAAATACCTTCTACAGCAGTGTTGACAAAAACAAACACGTCCCCAATACAGGAGAAATATAAAGAACAAAACAGTGTTCCACTTGAGCTGATGGGCAAAACCACCCATACACTACAGCAACATAGCACATATGTTCAATAGATATATACCTGAGGGACACTTTAGAGAGGAGGACACGGGTTTCTTGTGCAGAGAGGAGAGCCAACCCCGACGTACGTTTCGCTCCGCTCCTATGACGTTCTCCTATATGAAATGGTATCACGTGTTCCGGCCAGCCAATCAGTGTAAGGCTTACAGCTAACATTGCTATGGCCTTACACTGAGGGGAATTACTTACCTGGTCCTTCATTGGCTGCTTAGAATACGCCAAACGTGCGGGGAGGAGACTCGAGCAGTGCGACAAATACACATGGTGCTCGGCCAAATAAAGCCGAGCGCCGCGCATAGCAGTGCTTGAGCCGAACCAATACTCGGCCGAGCATGCTCGCTCATCACTAGTGTTGAGGTCACTTTATGCATAGAGGGCACATCCATGCTGGAACAAGAAAATGCCTTCACCATACTGTTGCTACAAAGTTGGAAGAGACAATTGTCCAAAATGTCTTTATATGCAGTAGTTAAAAGGGAACTTTTCAGGAGGATTTAGACCCACTGGTATGTATAAGTAGCTGCCTACACAATACATCTCCCTGTATGTATCATCAAGAGGTATTTTCTGTATGCAGCGTTATTTGGAGTTACTTGGAGGGAGGAGCAACACGGTCATGTATGAAGGAATATTTGAAAAATTGCTGTGAAAAAAGTGCAATAAGTAACTATGGCTGCTATGACTAGTATGAAGACAAACCATATGGTGAAAACACTTGGCTGCTTCTGTTTTAGAAGTACACAATACTCTGGAGCTTTTTTTTTTTTTTTGTGCACATTTCTCCTCAATAGGAAATTTAGATGGTAAGGTCCAATTTCTGAAGTAGATATGCTGTCTATATTAGGCAGTCTAATATAGACTATATGGCCAGAGTACATCAGCACTCTTCCTAATTATGGAGGTTCAGATACATAGGCCACAACTAGAGATACGCGAATCGAAGCTAACAAAGTGGAATTAGTTTAGAATTTCAGGAAAGCTCCTGCCCTCAGTCTCCAGTACATCGCGCTGGCGCAGCCCTCAGTGGGTACTGCGCCTGCGTGAGAGTTCGCTCGGCCGTCAGGGAGAGGGAGGAGATGCTGTGGGCGGTTAGGTCTGCTTGTTGGAGGCGGCTTTGGGCACTGTAGGGGGGCGTTACTGGGCTCCAAAGGGGGAAGAAAATGCCCCTCTGGGCACCTTCAAGCTTCATTTGCATAAAGATAAAAAGCGTTTTTTAGCAAAACTACTGCACGAATTACATAATAGAAAAGACAAGCCGATTCAAGGTACTGTGTTCTGCATGACTGGTTTAAAAGCTGAAATTGTGTAATCAGAGGTGACAGATTCCCTTTAAAGGGAAATTGTCAGAGGGATTTAGGCCCCCAAATATGCAAGCTTCTTGAAAGTATACTTGAAATAATGAACTTTCAATACTGTAAGCTCTGTATACAAATAAGTTTCTTGGATGGTGGTAGAGTCAGCTGCTTAGGTAAACATTGTCTGTGGCTGTTCCCTAATAACACCCATTCTGGATTGATTGAGAATACCTCTGCCCAAGTCATTCTAAATTACTTTCTGATGGGCCAGAAGCTTCCAGCACATGCAAAGTGCCGGAAGTAGAAGACAAAATGTGCCGGGAAGTAGTAGACAACAGAGCATGTCTGGCTCAGAATTGCAAATGTTTATTAAAAGTAAGACCAATTCTAAATCCTACCAATGCATGTGAATCCCTGAGGTAAACTCTCCTTTCTAATTTTTCACTGACATGAAGAAACCAGGAATACAACATTATCACTCATTAAAAATACACTATAATCACAGAGGCCTTATCTTAGCAATTGCCCACTGTTTTTCTGGCAGGTGGTTGAGGTGCCAATTTTGCGGTAAAGTCTTTTAGCACTCTTGCAATAATACTCTTGTAATCTATAAGGAACGGGTTGGGTCCTCAGGTGTCAGAGATATCCTGAGAAGACAGAAGCTTTTGGCTTATATTTTGCAATCTACATAGTACTTAAAGGGAGCCTGTCATCAACTTTATGCTGACCTCACTGAGGACAGTATAAAGTAGTGACTGAAATGCTGATTAGAGCAGTGTGTCATTCATGAGCTAAAAGTAAGTGGTTGCTGAGAACCAGCATCATAATCATTGCAGCACAGGCCTTGAAAAGAGTCAAATCTACCTGAGAAGAGTCAGTAATTCATAATCTCCTGATCTCTCTGCCCACCTGCTGAGGACTGACAGTCTTCTACCTAGTTTTCTCCATTTCTATCTAGGAGAGAACTGCCAATCATCAGCAGATAGGTGAGAGAGCAGGAATTTATGAATAACCATGACTCTTCTCAGGTAGATTTGACTCTTTTCAAGACCTGTGCTGCAATGATTATGATGCTGGTTCTCAGCAACCACTTACTTTTAGTTGATGTGTGACACACTGCTGAAATCAGCATTTCTGTCACTACTTTATACTGCCCTCAGTACGGTCAGCATAAAGTTGATGACAGGTTCCATTTAATGAGTTCTAGAAAGTGAATAGAGAAAGCAGCAATGCTGTTGCCTCTATTGGAGCCAGTGATCACCAGAAGTCCTTTCCGTCCAGGCAGGGAAGAGTTATTGGGTCTTAGGTATTGGTGTGGTAGGGTACATTCTGAAACTCCTACTTGCCTCACCCCTGCTATCTGTCTCCATTCTGCTCTACCTTACATTCTCCCTTGTCCCTAATGTTTAAGAACCATTATTTTATTCATTAGAGACACAATGCACACAGCACAAAGTCACCCATTTAAGATGAAGAAACTTATACAATTTTATATAATTTTATTCTATTTTTTTTATTTCCCAACTGTGAAGCTTTGTTTTTCAAAAACTGCACACAAATGCAAGTCTCTACAGAGAACTACCTAACATTCCTATTTTGTTAATTAAGCACTTAATAAAGAAATAAATCATATATTACAACATAAATCAAGCCAAAAAATGCAGTAAACAAATTCTATTTTTGCCTTGCACCTGTGTGTTTACATCAGAACTACTTCAGTATGAGTTTTAGCAAGAACTTCAGCAAATAATATACTGTAGAATCATGGACAGATGTATTCTCTGTTGCAGAATAAAAGGCATGTACCTGTGTATGTTACAATATTCTGGTGTAATATGCTGGTGAAAAATAAGATAACTGCACGCTGGTAAGTGCATTTACACAGGGCTATTTGTCCAATTTGTACAAAACTATATTCGAAAATTCAAATTACCCAGTTAAAGAGAAAATGAACGTTCATTGGGTGAAATGATCATCTATGCGGACACCAAAATCATTGTTTAAGGGCAACAGATTGTCCTGTGTTAACAATGATCTGCTGGCCAGAAACAATTGGGGTCAATTATTTTTTGAAAACTCCTTTGGAAAATGAAAGGTGGAATCTAATTAGTTGCTAAGGGCATCTAAGCCAGTTTTACTTTACACCAGTTTGATAAATCTCCCTCAATGTATCTATATAGGGGATGGGCAATTGCAGCAGTGATTGCTTGTCCCTATACAGTGTAGGTGATTGGTGCATGTAAATGCAGCTCTCGCCTTCTCTGACAAACAGGTAGTTATCATTAGTGTTGAGCGAACAGTTCAAGCATAGTTCGGGTTCGTAGCGAATTTTGGGGTGTCCGGGACACGGACCCGAACCCGGACATTTTTCAGGTTCGTTGTTCGGCGATTACTTCCCGCTTTCTGAAGGGCTGCACAGCAGCCAATCAGCTAGCGTTTTACTTCTTGCCCTAAGAGCACATCACAGCCATGCCTACTAATGGCATGGCTGTGATTGGCCAAGTGCAGCATGTGACCCAGCCTATATTTAAGCTGGAGTCACGTAGCGCCGCACGTCACACTGCTCTGATTAGTGTAGGGAGAGGACGCAGCTTCTGTGAGGGCGAGGTTAGGCAGGGAAAAGTCAGCAACAGCACCTAATGAATGGATCGATCTACAGCTGTGAATGATTGAACTTCTGCTAGTTACTTGCTCACTGGTTTTTAGGCTGCACAGAGCGTTTTTCTGTCACTTATTTTCTGGGGTGATCGGCGGCCATTTTGTGACTTGTGGTGCACCAGAACAAGCTGCCACCAAGTCCATCAATCCATCAATACTAGTTTTTTTTTTTTTTGCTATATCCTACATCAAGGGCTTGGCTGTGCTAATTGTCACCCCTAGAAACTCAGAATAGCAATTTCTATATTTTATTAAGGGGTTAAATACAATTGCCCAAATACCAATCACCTAGATCTGGTGTTACAGCTTTGGCTAGCCAAGTATAATACTGTCTGCTGTCTGGCAAAGGATAGATTATTTTCTGTGGTGAAATTCAATTGCCAAAATAGCAATACCATAAATCAGTGTTTTAAGCTGTGGCTGGCAAAGTATAATAGTGTCCGCCAAAACATATATTTTGTTCTGGGGTGAAATTCAATTGCCAAAATAGCAATACCCTGAATCTGGTGTCCCAGCTGTTGCAGGCCAAGTTTCATAGTGTCCGCAAAAACATATATTTTGTTGTGGGATGAAATTCAATTGCCAAAATAGCAATACCCTGAATCTGGTGTCCCAGCTGTTGCAGGCCAAGTTTCATAGAGTCCGCAAAAACATATATTTTGTTCTGGGGTGAAATTCAATTGCCAAAATAGCAATACCATAAATCAGTGGTTTCAGCTGTGGCTGGCAAAGTATAATAGTGTCTGCCAAAACATATATTTTGTTCTGGGGTTAAATTCAATTGCCAAAATAGCAATACCCTGAATCTGGTGTTCGAGCTGTTGCAGGCCAATTGTAAATCTGTCCATAAAAGGATACCTTTCATCCAGGGCCTAAATACTAGCCCTAAAAGAGATATTCCCCTAAATTAGTGGTTACTGCTATGCCTGGATTAGTGTAATACGCTACATAAATAAATAGGCAGATAGTGTGAGGTGCCTGTAAAAAAAGGCCTGAATTTGAAATCAATACATTGGGCCAAATTTTTTTTTTTTCTTATTGTGGTGAACGGTAACAATGAGGAAAACATCTAGTAAGGGACACGGACGCGGTCGTGGTGGTGTTAGTGTACCCTCTTGTGCTGGGAGAGGACGTGGCCATTCTGCCACAGCCACACGTCCTAGTGAACCAACTACCTCAGGTTCCAGTACCCGCCAGAATTTACAGTGATATTTGGTGGGGCCCAATGCCGTTCTAAGGATGGTAAGGCCTGAGCAGGTACAGGCGCTAGTCAATTGGGTGGCCGACAGTGGATCCAGCATGTTCACAACATTATCTCCCACCCAGTCTTCTGCAGAAAGCGCACAGGTGGCACCTGAAAACCAAGCCCATCAGTCTGTCACATCACCCCCATGAAAATCAGGGAAACTGTCTGAGCCTCAAGTTATGCAGAAGTCTCTTATGCTGTTTGAAGACTCTGCTGGCAGGGTTTCCCAAGGGAATCCACCTAGCCCTTTCCCAGTGGTGGAAGACATAGAATGCACTGATGCACAACTACTGATGTTTCCTGATGATGAGGACATGGGAATACCACCTCATCGGAGTCCACACGTCTCTGATGATGACGAAACACAGGTGCCAACTGCTGCGTCTTTCTGCAGTGTGCAGACTGTAGGAGAGTACCTGGGGTGGTAATAGACGGTAGGTACGTGCCACCGGGGGTCCTGGTCCCGGTGGAGTAAGAGCCGGAAAAGTGTGTTTTGCAGCGGTTATGCTGTTAACACAGCGGATCCTGGCCGGCTCTTACTGGGAGCAGGCAGATATGCGGGTGGGTGCCTGTCTCCCCACGGTCCAGGCCAGGTTTGCAGGGGAGGGTTTAAAACCCGACCAGCAGCAAGGGTGTGGTGGAAGCTGTTGTTCTCTTGCTGTGAGAGTGAGAGGTGAAGGTGAGCTGGGCTGTGTACTGAGGCCTGTAAAGGACTGTGCGGGGAACCCCAGCTGAAGCCAGGAGGGATCCGTATTCCGTGGCTAGAAGCCGGACCCAGGGGCTTGCTTCCCCAAGGAGAAAGAGGTGACATTACTCCTGGCTTTGAATAGACTTTTCTTGATGTGATGGAACCAGGCCTCAATTAGCCTGCAGCTGGTTTGGGACTGAACTATTGTTTTGCCGTTGTGTGTGACCACCCTCCCTATGAACTGCACTGCCTTTTCACTTGTGTTCACCGTGTGAATAAAGAAAGCACCGTTTAACACCAAGACCTGTCTGTGTTGCCTCTATACTGCACTCGCTACCACTGCCTACCAGAGCGGATCCCCACAATTGGTGGCTTGCAGCGGGCATACTGCAGTGAGGCTGGCAAAGAATATTTATCCGGGTGGTGCACGGCTGCATGTCATACATTAAACCAGCAAGCTTGGTCATCCCTGACAAAATGGAGGAGCTGGTTAAGCAGTTGGTGCAGAGCAATGCACAACAGCAACAAACAAACAGTTTGCTGCTGCTGGTACAACAGTTGGCGCTTATGCAAGAGGCTCTGAGTGCATCCCAGCGAGAGACCCCACCGGCAGTGACTCCTTCGCCGCCAGCTCCCAGGGATAAAGTCCGGTCTGCATTAAGGAAAATGGCTCCGGAGGATGATGTAGAGGCCTTCCTGATGGTGTTCGAGAGGACTGCGGAACAGGAGAACTTACCGTCGGGACAGTGGGCAGAAGTGGTGGCGCCATTCCTAGTCGGAGACGCCCAAAAAGCATACTTCGAACCTCAGCCGTGATGGCACGCTTGGGTGTTACCACTTATGTGCGGGCGCAGAGAGTACATCGGTGGCGGTGGGCCTTTTCCGAGTCCAGACCCGTCCGGTCTCAGGCATACGACCTGGTGCATCTGGTGAGGAAGTGGCTCCAGCCGGAAACTTTGAGTCCCTCCCAAATGGTCGAGCGAGTGGTCGTGGACCGTTTTGTGCGGACACTGCCAAGGGCCATACAGCGCTCGGTCGGTCAGGGAGACCCTGGCAACCTCGATCAGTTGGTAAGCCTAGTCGAGAGGTATGTGGCGACCCAGGATTTGGTGCGGGACTCCACGCAGGCAAGGGAAACCCGTCAGGCTCCCCCTCAGGCTAGGGATCCGGAAAAGGGTCCCAACCACAAGGGGGGAAGGCTAGTCCTACTCCGGGAAGAGAGACCGGGGAGGGACCACGGGGATTCAATGTTGGCACTGCCACGGACTGGGACATAGGGCCACGAACTGTCCTCAAGCCCCTGAACCCATGGACTGCGGGTTCGTTCGCCGGTCCTCTTTCTTTGCCCGGCCTGTATGTACCGCGGACCCCCTACTGGCCGCCGATATGCCCTGTGCCAAGTCTCGGTCGATGGGCTTCCGATTAATGCTTTGCTGGACTCTGGGAGCCTTGTGACCCTTGTGCATGAGTCCTTAGTGTCTGAGACCCTACCAGAGAAGCAAACCCTTTCCATTGTCTGTGTCCATGGGGACCGCCGAGAGTACCCCACCGCCAGGGTTACCATGTCAGTGTTGGGCCGAGAGGTGCAGCACGTCGTCGGTGTGGGACGCCAGATCCCTTATGCCGCCATACTGGGAAGGGATTTTCCGTTGTTCTGGGCTCTATGGAAGAGTGATATGCCTTACCTTAGGGGCGGACAACGATCGGGCCCAGTGCCCGAAGATCCCGATGCAGGGGTACCAGCCGTAGGGGTCACCACATCACCTGTAGAGTGTCATCCCGATAGGTTTCCCTAGAGGTGTTGGCAGGCGAATCTGTGGAAACCCCGTCCATCCCGGACCTGGAGGTATCCCGTGACACGTTCGGGACCGCCCAGCTCCAGGATCCGACATTATTGCGGGCGAGGGAAGGGGTTACAGTGGTAAATGGGGTGGCTCAGCACCCAGGCGCCGACTTGGTGTTTCCCCATTTGGCTTTTAACCAGGACCTGCTGTACAGGGTGAACAAGGTGCAGCAGGAGGTAGTGGAGCAGCTGGTGGTACCCCAGCCATACCGCCGTATGGTACTGGACTTAGCCCACTCCCATGTGCTGGGAGGACATTTGGGTGTAAAAAAACCAAGAGCGGATTCTGCAAAGGTTCTATTGGCCCGGGGTTTATGAGGAGGTCAAAAGGTTTTGTCAATCCTGTCCAGTGTGTCAGATGACAAGCCCCCAGCCCCACTATCGCAGTCCCCTAGTGCCCATGCCCATCATCGAGGTTCCCTTTGAAAGAATAGGGATGGATCTGGTAGGCCCCATAAACAAGTCGGCCAGAGGGCATCAGCATATCTTGGTGGTCCTAGACTACGCCACCAGATATCCTGAAGCGATCCCCTACGTCATACCTCGGCTAAGCTCATAGCCAAAGAGCTCATGGGTATGTTTGCAAGAGTGGGGATTCGAAAGAGATCCTGACCGACCAGGGGACCCCCTTCATGTCTAAGGTGACGAGGGAGCTCTGCAAGCTTTTAGGGGTTAAACGGTTGCACACGTCCGTGTACCATCCTCAAACCGACGGACTGGTGGAGCGGTTTAACAAAACCTTAAAAACTATGCTCAAAAGAACCGTAGCCAAAGACGGAAAGGATTGGGAGCTGTTGCTGCCGTACGTATTGTTTGCAGTGCGAGAAGTGCCCCAGGCATCTACGGGGTTCTCGCCCTTCGAGCTATTATACGGTCGACGTCCAAGGGGTTGCTGGACATCGCTAAAGAGGCGTGGGAGCAACAGCCCACCCCACACAAGAGCCTCATAGAGCATATAGAAAAGATGCAGGACCGCATAGAGACAGTCCTACCAATCGTCCGGGAACACATGGAGGCCGCCCAACTGGCACCGAGCCGGGTATACAACCGGAGTGCCCAGGTCAGGACATTTAACCCGGGTGACCGGGTACTGGTACTAGTCCCCACCATTGACAGTAAGTTTTTGGCACGGTGGCAAGGTCCCTACGAGGTGAAAGAGAAGGTAGGGCCAGTAAATTACAGGATATCCCAGCCAGGACGGCGGAAGCCAGAACAGGTATATCATGTAAATTTACTGAAGTCGTGGAGAGATAGGGAGAATCTCGTTGGGGACGGCCCAAGCACTGTCTTGACTGCGGGGAAGATCCCCGCCCCACCGGAGGTCCCGGAGGGCACCAACACAGTAAAGATAGCTGCTGGACTGTCGCCCAAACAAGCTCAGGAAGCCAAAGAGTTCGTGAGTCGAAATAGGGACGTGTTCTCTGATCTTCCTGGTCGAACTTCAGTAGTCCGACATGATATCGTCACCGAGCCCCCCGTCAGGGTACGGTTGAAGCCATATCATGTACCGGAGGCCCGACGACAGGCCATTTCAGAAGAAGTAAAGTCCATGTTGAGGTTAGGAGTCATTGAGGAGTCCAGAAGCGAGTGGGCCAGCCCCATAGTCCTCATCCCAAAACCTGACGGTACTCTACGCTTCTGCAATGACTTTAGAAAGCTCAACGAGGTGTCGAAATTTGATGCCTACCCCATGCCTCGGGTAGACGAGCTCATAGAACGGCTGGGGAAAGCTCGCTATTTCTCGGTCCTCGACCTTACAAAAGGGTACTGGCAGGTGCCTCTCACGGAGGCGGCAAAGGAGAAGACGGCCTTTGTCACCCCCGAGGGTTGTTTCAGTACCGAGTTTTGCCCTTTGGCCTACATGGCGCTCCAGCCACCTTCCAGCGATTGATGGACGTCATCCTACGGCCCCATCGTCCATATGCTTCGGCATATCTGGACGACATCATTGTGTTTAGCCAGGACTGGGAGAGTCACCTGCCCAAGGTTCAGGCCGTAGTTGATTCACTTAGAAAAGCTGGACTGACGGCCAACCCAAAAAAGTGTTCGATCGGGTTTGAGGAAGTCCGGTACCTGGGATACGTGATTGGGCGGGGAGTTGTCAAACCCCAGGTAGACAAGGTTGAGGCGATCAAGAGCTGGCCCAGACCTCTTACCACGAAGCAAGTACGTTCGTTCCTAGGCATGATAGGGTATTACATGCGCTTTATCCCCAACTTTGCCACGGTAGCGGCCCCATTGACAAGACTCTTCAAGGGGAGGAAGACGGTAATGGTCCGCTGGGATGAGCAGGCTGAAGAGGCGTTCTCCCGTTTGAAGTCGGCTCTGTGTGGGTCACTGATTTTGGCGACACCCGACTTCACATGGGAATTTGTTGTTCAGACGGACGCCTCTGGAATAGGCCTAGGGGCAGTACTCTCTCAGGAAGTCAATGGGGAAGAACACCCTGTTGTCTTCCTGAGTCGCAAGCTCACTCCAGCGGAAACCAGGTACAGCGTGGTAGAGAGAGAATGCCTGGCCATCAAGTGGGCCCTCGAGTCCCTTAGATACTATCTGTTAGGGAGAAGGTTCCGTCTGGTGACTGATCATTCCCCTCTCCAGTGGATGAGCCAGGCCAAGGAGAGGAGTGCCCGGGTCACCAGATGGTTTTTGTCCGTCCAGAATTTTTAATTCAGTGTCGAGCACAGAGCAGGCCGCTTACAGGGGAATGCAGATGCCCTGTCCCGGGTACACTGCTGTACATGTGTCCAACCTCTCAGGATTGAACAGGGTGTGCAACCCTGCAGGGTTGAACAAAGGGGGGGGATATGTAGGAGAGTACCTGGGGTGGTAATAGACGGTAGGTACGTGCCACCGGGGGTCCTGGTCCCGGTGGAGTAAGAGCCGGAAAAGTGTGTTTTGCAGCGGTTATGCTGTTAACACAGCGGATCCGGCCCGGCTCTTACTGGGAGCAGGCAGATATGCGGGTGGGTGCCTGTCTCCCCACGGTCCAGGCCAGGTTTGCAGGGGAGGGTTTAAAACCTGACCAGCAGCAAGGGTGTGGTGGAAGCTGTTGTTCTCTTGCTGTGAGAGTGAGAGGTGAAGGTGAGCTGGGCTGTGTACTGAGGCCTGTAAAGGACTGTGCGGGGAACCCCAGCTGAAGCCAGGAGGGATCCGTATTCCGTGGCTAGAAGCCGGACCCAGGGGCTTGCTTCCCCAAGGAGAAAGAGGTGACATTACTCCTGGCTTTAAATTGACTTTTCTTGATGTGATGGAACCAGGCCTCAATTAGCCTGCAGCTGGTTTGGGACTGAACTATTGTTTTGCCGTTGTGTGTGACCACCCACCCTCCCTATGAACTGCACTGCCTTTTCACTTGTGTTCACCGTGTGAATAAAGAAAGCACCGTTTAACACCAAGACCTGTCTGAGTTGCCTCTATACTGCACTCGCTACAACTGCCTACCAGAGCGGATCCCCACAAGACCAAACAGGAGGTCAAGGAGGAAGACTGTGTGGAAAACGATGCAGGGGACGATGAGGTCCTAGTCCCCACATGGAATGAAGGTCGTGCCACTGACTTTCATAGTTCAGAGGAAGAGGCAGTGGTGAGACCGAGCCAACAGCGTAGCAAAAGAGAGAGCAGGGGGCAAAAGCAGAACAGCCGCCTCCAAGAGAGTTCGCCTGCTACTGGCCACCGCCACCAGGGACCGAGCACCCCAAAGGCAGCTTCAAGCAGTTCCCTGGCATGGCACTTCTTTAAACAATGTGCTGAGGACAAGACTCGAGTGGTTTGCACGCTGTGCCATCAGAGCCTGAAGCGAGGCATTAACGTTCTGAACCTTAGCACAACCTGCATGACCAGGCATCTACATGCAAAGCATAAACTGCAGGGGAGTAAACACCTTAAAAGCAAGGAACTCACTCTGGCTCCCCCTGCTCCCTCTTCTGCTGCTGCCCCGGCCTCTTCCTCCGCCTCGGGAGGAATGTTGGCACTTGTCGCCCACCAAACAGAGGATGTGCCACCGACAACACCACCTGCATCAGCAAGCATCTCCACCATGTCACACGGCAGCGTTCAGCTCTCCATCTCACAAACCTTGGAGAGAAAGCGTGAATTCCCACCTAGCCAACCTCGAGCCCTGGGCCTGAATGCCAGCATTTATAAACTACTGGCCTTTGAAATGCTGTCATTCAGGCTGGTGGACACAGACAGCTTCAAACAGCTGATGTCCATGGCTGTCCCACAGTATGTTGTTCCCAGCCGCCACTACTTCTCCAAGACAGCCGTGCCTTCCCTGCACAACCAAGTATCCGATAAAATCAAGTGTGCACTGCGCAACGCCATCTGTGGCAAGGTCCACCTAACCACAGATACGTGGACCAGTAAGCACGGCCAGGGAAGCTATATCTCCCTAACTGCACACTGGGTAAATGTAGTGGCGGCTGGGCCCCAGGTGGAGAGTTCCTTGGCACACGTCCTTCCGCCGCCAAGGATTGCAGGGCATCATTCTTTGCCTCCTGTAGCCTCCTTTTCCTACTCGGCTTCCTCCTCCTCTGCTTCCACCAGCTCATCCAGTCAGCCACACACCTTCACCACCAACTTCAGCACAGCCCGGGGTAAACGTCAGCAGGCCATTCTGAAACTCATATGTTTGGGGGACAGGCCCCACACCGCGCAGGAGTTGTGGCGGGGTATTGAACAACAGACCGACGAGTGGTTTCTACCGGTGGGCCTCAAGCCCGGCCTGGTGGTGTGCGATAATGGGCGAAATCTCGTCGCAGCTCTGGGACTAGCCGGTTTGACGCACATCCCTTGCCTGCCGCATGTGCTGAATTTGGTGGTGCAGAAGTTCATTCACAACTACCCCGACATGTCAGAGCTGCTGCATAAAGTGCGGGCGGTCTGTGCGCGCTTCCGGCGTTCACATCCTGCCGCTGCTCGCCTGTCTGCGCTACAGCGGAATAGGGTTGGGCGATATCAAAAATATTGCCACGATAACGATATTAAGAAATTTATCGCGATAACGATATATATCACGATAAATGCCCATTTAGAAGAAAAAACACTTGGAGACATTATACTGTATGGGGGCAGCGCAAGGAGACGTTATACTGTATGGGGGCAGCCACAAGGAGACGTTATACTGTATGGGGGCAGCGCAAGGAGACGTTATACTGTAAGGGGCACGGGGGCAGCCGCAAGGAGACGTATGATGCACTGTTATGGGGGGGCACTGTGGCTGACGCACTGTTATGTGGGGCACTGTGGCTGACGCACTGTTATGGGGGCACTGTGGCTGACGCACTGTTATGGGGGCACTGTGGCTGACGCACTGTTATGGGGGGCACTGTGGCTGACGCACTGTTATGGGGGCACTGTGGCTGACGCACTGTTATGGGGGCACTGTGGCTGACGCACTGTTATGGGGGCACTGTGGCTGACGCACTGTTATGGGGGCACTGTGGCTGACGCACTGTTATGGGGGCACTGTGGCTGACGCACTGTTATGGGGGCACTGTGGCTGACGCACTGTTATGGGGGCACCTGTGGCTGACGACTGTTATGGGGGCACTGTGGCTGACGCACTGTTATGGGGGCACCGGGCTGACACTGTTATGGGGGCACTGTGGCTGACGCACTGTTATGGGGGCACTGTGGCTGACGACTGTTATGGGGGGCACTGTGGCTGACGCACTGTTATGGGGGCACTGTGGCTGACGCACTGTTATGGGGGCACTGTGGCTGACGACTGTTATGGGGGCACCGTGGCTGACGCACTGTTATGGGGGGCACTGTGGCTGACGCACTGTTATGGGGGCACTGTGGCTGACGCACTGTTATGGGGGGCACTGTGGCTGACGCACTGTTATGGGGGCACTGTGGCTGACGCACTGTTATGGGGGCACTGTGGCTGACGCACTGTTATGGGGGGCACTGTGGCTGACGCACTGTTATGGGGGGCACTGTGGCTGACGCAATGTTATGGGGGGGCACTGTGGCTGACGCAATGTTATGGGGGGGCACTGTGGCTGACGCACTGTTATGGGGGGGCACTGTGGCTGACACATATATAGCATCTTATGCTATATATGTGTCATCCACAGATCCCCCATAACAATGTCAGCCACAGACCCCCAACACTGTAATCTCTTTAGAAGTAGCCCGACCTTATTAACTATTGTGGCGCAGGCTCCCGGGCAGCTCTCTGTTCCTCCATGCGCCGTCTGCTCCTTCATTCATAAAGTGGGCGGAGCATGGAGGAACAGAGATTAACTACATAAATACTGGATAAGAGCTGCGGGGCCGGTGCAGTGTTACTCTGCAGTAATACACCGGCCCCGCAGCTCTGATCCAGTATTTATGTAGTTAATCTCTGTTCCTCCATGCTCCGCCCACTTTATGAATGAAGGAGCAGACGGCGCATGGAGGAGCAGAGAGCTGCCCGGGGAGCCTGCGCCACAATAGTTATTAAAGGTCGGGCTACTTACTACCTACCCGGCGCCCGGCACTACATGTCCCGGGCGCCAGGAATTCGGCCCTGACATGGATGTTTTAGGAGCGGTCGGCACACGTGCGACCGCTCCTATGACGTCATTAAATACCGCGGTTATTAGGAAACTGTGATATCGCCATATCGCAGTTTCTTAATACCGCGGTATATCACAGCCACCGGTATATTGCCCAACTCTACAGCGGAACTTCGGCCTTCCCGCTCACCGCCTCATATGCGACGTGCCCACCAGGTGGAACTCCACCTTGCACATGCTGGAGAGACTGTGCGAGCAGCAGCAGGCCATAGTGGAGTTTCAGCTGCAGCATGCACGCGTCAGTCGCACTGCGGAACAGCACCACTTCACCACCAATGATTGGGCCTCCATGCGAGACCTGTGTGCCATGTTGCGCTGTTTCGAGTACTCTACCAACATGGCCAGTGGCGATGACACCGTTATCAGCGTTACAATACCACTTCTATGTCTCCTTTAGAAAACGCTTAGGGCGATGATGGAAGAGGAGGTGGCCCAGGAGGAGGAGGATGAGGGGTCATTTTTAGCACTTTCAGGCCAGTCTGTTAGAAGTGGCTCAGAGGGAGGTTTTTTGCAACAGCAGAAGCCAGGTACAAATGTGGCCAGCCAGGGCCCACTACTGGAGGACGAGGAGGATGAGGAGGTGGTGGAGGAGGATGAGGATGAAGCAGGTTCACAGCGGGGTGGCACCCGACACAGCTCAGGCCCATCACTGGTGCGTGGCTGGGGGGATACGGAGGACGATGACGATACGCCTCCCACAGAGGACAGCTTGTCCTTACCTCTGGGGAGCCTGGCAAGCATGAGCGACTACATGCTGTAGTGCCTGCGCAACGACAGCAGAGTTGCCCACATTTTAACGTGTGCGGACTACTGGGTTGCCATCCTGCTGGATCCCCAGTACAAAGACAATGTGCCCACCTTACTTCCTGCACTGCAGCGTGATAGGAAGATGCGCGAGTACAAGCGCACGCTGGTAGAGGCGCTCCTGGGAGCATTCCCAAATGTCACAGAGGAACAGGTGGAAGCCCAAGGCGAAGGCAGAGGAAGAGCAAGAGGTCGCCAATGCAGCTGTGTCACGGCCAGCTCCTCTGAGGGCAGGGTTAGCATGGCAGAAATGTGGAAAAGTTTTGTCTCCACGCCACAGCTAACTGCACCACCACCTGATACGGAACGTGGTGGCAGCATTTCACTAACATGGTTGAACAGTACGTCTGCACACCCCTCCACGTACTGACTGATGGTTCGGCCCCATACAACTTCTGGGTCTCCAAATTGTCCACGTGGCCAGAGTTAGCATTTTATGCCTTGGAGGTGCTGGCCTGCCCGGCGGCCAGCGTTTTGTCTGAACGTGTATTCAGCACGGCAGGGGGCGTCATTACTAACAAACGCAGCCGCCTGTCCACAGCCAACGTGGACAAGCTGACGTTCATAAAAATGAACCAGGCATGGATCCCACAGGACCTGTGCCTCCCTTGTGCAGAATAGACATTTATAACTGCCTCCCCCTCAACCATGTATTCTTGTACTCCGGGGCACTTCTTTATTGAATCCTCATTATTTTTAACTTTACCATGATCTTGCGGTGCAACCCAAAGTTGAATGAACTTCTCCTCTGTCTGGGTGGTGGGGCCGAAATAACTGAAAGTGGCCTTTTCCGGTGGTGGTTGATATGACGCATGATTCCTTACTGTGGGACCTCTCTCTCCTCGGTCTGGGTGCCTGGCCTAAATAACTGAAAGTGGCCTTCTCTAGTGGTGGGTGATATGACGCATGATTCCTTGCTGTGGGACCTCTCTCCGCTATCTGGGTGCTGGGCCGAAATAACTGAAAGTGGCCTTCTCCAGTGGTGGGTGATATGACGCATGATTCCTAGCTGTGGGACCTGTATCCTCGGTCTGGGTGCTGGGCCAAAATAACTGAATGTGGCCTTCTCCAGTGGTGGGTGATATGATGCATGATTCCTTGCTGTGGGACCTCTCTACTCTGTCTGGGTGGTGGGGCATAAATAACTGAAAGTGACCTTCTCCATTGGTGGGTGATATACCGCATGATTCCTTGCTGTGGGACCTCTCTCCTCTGTCTGGGTGCTGGGGCATAAATAACTGAAAGTGGCCTTCTCCAGTGGTGGGTGATATGACGCATGATTCCTTGCTGTGGGACCTCTCTCCTCTGTCTGGGTGCTGGGCCGAAATAACTGAAAGTGGCCTTCTCCAGTGGTGGGTGATATGACGCATGATTTCTTGCTGTGGGACCTCTCTCCTCTGTCTGGGTGCTGGGTCCGAAATAACTGAAAGTGGCCTTCTCCAGTGGTGGGTGATATGATGCATAATTCCTTGCTGTGGGACCTCTCTCCTCTGTCTGGGTGCTGGGGCCGAAATAACTGAAAGTGGCCTTCTCCGGTGGTGGGTGATATGACGCATGATTCCTTGCTGTGGGACCTCTCTCCTCTGTCTGGGTGCTGGGTCCGAAATAACTGAAAGTGGCCTTCTCCAGTGGTGGGTGATATGATGCATAATTCCTTGCCGTGGGACCTCTCTCCTCTGTCTGGGTGCTGGGGCCGAAATAACTGAAAGTGGCCTTCTCCGGTGGTGGGTGATATGACGCATGATTCCTTGCAGTGGGACCTCTCTTCAATTTATATTGGTTAAATTTTATTTTATTTTAATTAATTTCCCTATCCACATTTGTTTGCAGGGGATCTACCTACATTTTGCTGCCTTTGGCAGCCCTCTAGCCCGTTCCTGGACTATTTTTCAGCCTTTTTAGTGCCTAAAAGTTCAATGGGGTTCGGGTTCGGGATAAATTTCGGGTCGAGTTCGGATCCCGAACCCGAACATTTTCGGGAAGTTCAGCCGAACTTCCCGAACGAACTTCCAGGTGTTCGCTCATCTCTAGTTATCATGAAGAAACAGTTCCTTCCCGATAATTGCCTCCTCAGTTGGTACATGTAAATGCACCTTTAGATAAAAGTGGCGAGCCATGTACCGAATTTATCATCCAGCTTGAGCAAGTGGGATAAATATAGTGCCTGTCTAGTCAGACTGTCAAAGTATATGCTGTATATAGGAATAGTTTTACTACAGGTTGCCCACATCTTCCATGTAGTAGTAGTCTCATGGTAAACAACATTATTTTTAGTTGAAGCAATACCCTCCTTGTATCTAGTAATGCAGTCACATTAAGGTCCTGCATCTGAGAACATACAATCTATTCTTCGTGTGAAAACCAATGAGAGGTGAAATGATTTCCCCAAGGAGCTGACACACAAAGTGAACCAGATACAACATTAGAGCCCCTGTCCTAACTTTTCCAGTGTTATTTACTTCACATGCTTTTAAGAGTCTAAGAAATCCCCCTGACCCTTCCTATTCCTGCAATACAGTATCTACAATTCAGTCGGTGAAACCAGACACGGTGACCAGAAAGGAGAAGACAAAAAGATTAAATAGCAAAATAACCTTCATTGTTTGGAAAAATGATATATATAAAACCAAACTTACATAAAGTGCCATTTATGAGCTTTATTCTTAGGCTATACTTCTATTCAGATAGAAAACAGCCTGGTAATATTTGTATTCAGCAATAGGTATAAAGAATTCCAACATTATAAATGTAGATTGATCATATTTGTCAGTTATTGTAAAATTTTATTATATAACTCTATAGGAGTTACCGTATTTTTCACCCTATAAGACACACCGGCCCATAAGATGCACCTAGATTTTTGGGGAGGAAAATAAGAAAAAAATTTTTTTTTACCAAAAGGTGTGTTATTGGTGGGTTTGGAACTAATGGTGGTCTGGGGATCTGTGGATGGCACTGTTAAGGGGGATCTGGGGATGAAACTGTTATGGGGAATCTGTGGATGGCACTGTTATTGGGGATCTGTGACAGACACTGTTATGGGGGATCTGTGGATGGCACTATTATGGGGGATCTGTGGATGGCACTGTGATGGGGGATCTGTGGATGGCACTGTGACCCCCACAGACCCCCACCCCATAACAGTGCCATCCACAGATCCCCCCATCCTGCCGCTCACAGTCCTGCACTATAAAGTTATAAAATGTCCCCTCATTCAATAAAACATGCCCCCTCACTTATTACTGTAGTTACCGGTACATAGCAAGAGCTTACAAATAATGCGGGCTGGGTGGACGGCAGCGTGGCTCACCGACGTCACGTGCCTGCGCCGCCTGCTTCATTTATAAAGTAGGCGGCGTGGGCACGTGACATCAGGGAGTCACGCTGCCATCCGCCCAGCCGGCCTGCCCGCATTATTCGTAAGCTCTTACTATGTACCGGTAACTACAGTAATAAGTAAGGGGGCATGTTTTATTGAATGAGGGGACATTTTATAACTTAATAGTGCAGGACTGTGAGCGGCGGGGCCGGAGCACAGTGAACGCACCAGCCCCGCCGCAATTGCCTGCTCCCAGCTCCCCCTCCCAGTCCCTCCCCGCTCATACATCGCAGGCTGCGATGCTGGAGCATCGCAGCCTGCGATGTAAAAATGTCAGCATTTTCCCCATAAGACGCAGGGACATTTCCCCCCCATTTTTTGGGGGGGGGGGGAAAGTGCGTCTTATGGGGTGAAAAATACGGTAGTACATATTTGACAAAACTGACCTAAATTGCTGGTGCACCTAGAAGAAATTACTCCCAAATTAAACCCACTTATATAACCAATATTATAGAGCTATTCTCTTATTAAATCCCTAATGGACTATTGCAACAATTTTCCTTTTTGCCAATCTTCTGAACCCGTTTGTTTACTTCTCCATTATCTTTCCTTTCTGTTTGTACCTTCAGTACATTCAGAAAAAGCAAAGTCCCTAGATCTTGAAAACCAGTGTAATGTACAATGCAAATATCTGCATGCTTAAGAAAAGAAACAGGTGAATGACTCATTATAGAATAACTAATGCTAGTCATTCTATGACTGGTTCTTGTTTCTGTACTAATTTAGATCTTGTTCTTGTACTAATTTGCTATTGTTTTTTCCCTTGGCTCATCCTTTGACTACTTTTGTCTCTTGTTTTTGTACTGTGTTGTCCTCCTGGTTCTGACCCATTTACGTTTGTCTCTAGGTGTTTGTCTGTCTTTGCACCTTAGTAGCATAGGGACTGTCGACCAGTTACAGTTTTGCTACCTAGGCCCAAAAAATATATTTTGGGGTGACCTGCTCAGTTATAGACTCCATAGCAGCATCGGCCAATCAGATGGAGATTTTTTCCCAATTGCTTCAGGATCTAGCATAGATAGTCCAGCAGCAAGAGTCCCGTCAGACTAGTCCCCCTGTTGTTACAGCACTGTCACCAGTAGAACCTAAGGTTAAGCTCCCTGACCACTTCTCAGGTGACCGTAAAAAATTTGTAAGCTTCCGTGAGAACTGTAAACTTTATTCTCTTCTTAGGGCATACTCATTGGGTATGGAAGCTCAGAGAGTAAGCATCCTAATATCCCTGCTTCAGGGGGCCCAACTCTCCTGAATTATTTTCTACTGACCAGTTTTTTTCCACTCTTGGTCTTTTTTATGATGAGCCGGAGAGGGTGGCATACACAGAAAGCCAACTTCTTTCTTTACATCAGGGCAGATGAATTCCGTAAGTGGTGTACTGCCTCTGGCTGGAATGATCCGGCTCTTAGGTCACAGTTTAGACTAGATCTCTCGGATACACTAAAAGGCCTTCTAGTTAGTAATTCTACCCCAGGTTCCCTAGATGAGGCTATGTCCCTAGCTATTTGACTTGATGTTTTAGGGAAACTTAAGCGGGAAAGATCTTTCCTTGTCCATCCTTCTTCTCTTTCTTCGGTCCCATAGCCTCGGTTTTCAAATAACCAGTGGAGTCTGAGGAGCCCATGCAAGTGGGTACTATGTCCTCTCAGCAATAGAAGGAACATCGCTTGAAGAATGGCCTGTGTTTATATTGCCGCAGTCCTGCATATCAACTGCGATCCTGTCCTTCTAAGTCAAGACTTCAGCATCTGAGTGATTATCGGGGAGATCAGTCAGATGCACAGGTATTTCCCAAAACGTCTGATAGGGTTCTTTTACCTGTTAATTTATCTTCACTAGGAATGTCTGTTTCCGGTTTAGCTGTTGTAGATTCAGAGGCTGCAGCAAATTTTGTCAATTTGTATTCTGTATCTGCCATGGGTCTTGTGCTTTATAGGTTACCTGAACCCATTTCATTGTCTGGGGTGGATACTACTTCATTAGTCAGAGGTTTTATTGAGTTATAAAGATTGGGTCTATTCATTCCGAAAAATGTTCATTATATGTCATGAAAAGCTTATCTGCTGATGTCCTTTTGGGATTACCCTGGTTGAGACCACATAGTCCAGTTTTTAATTAAAGTTCTGGGGAATTTACAAAATGGGGTCCTCAGTGGTCTAATCATTGTTTATCTATCTAGCGCTCTGGAACTAGAGGAGTGACCACTACCTGAGTTCATCAAGGACTTTCAGGATGTGCTCTCTAAAGATGTCTCTGAAGTTTTACCCTCTAATTGCGACTATGATTTCGCCATTGAACTTGTCGCTGGTGTGAAACTTTCCAAGAGCCGAATTTTCAATCTTTATGGACCTGAAAGAGAAGCTATGAAAAATTATATTCAGGATAGTCTGGAAAAAAAGACACATTTGACCATCTGTATCTCCCAGAGGTGCTGGATTATTTTTTATGAGTAAAAAAAGATGGTGGAGTGCGCCCATATATTGATTATAGGGAACTTAATAAAATCATAGTCCAGTATTTCCTTCCTCTTATTCCTGGTCTATTCAAATCAAATTATTGGGGCTCAGTGGTTCACAAAAATTTACCCTAGAGGAACCTACAATTTGATCAGAATATAGGAGGGGGAAGAATGGAAAACGGTGTTCAATACCTCCAAAGAGCATTTTGAATACCTTGTAAGGCCCTTTGGGCTGTAATTCCCCAGGCGTATTCTAAAACCTCATAAATGATACTTTCTGAGAGTTCTGGGTCAGTTTCTAGTTGTATATCTCGATGATATTTTATTTTTTGCTCTGGACTGGTTGTCTCTTGTTATATATGTGAGAATGGTCCTCCAAAAATTGAGAGGACATAAATTGATTGCGAAGTTAAGTAAATGTGAGTTTGGTGTAAGAGAAGTTTCCTTCTTGTTACTCCAAAATTGCTCTCCAGAAAATTCTCCTTCGCTGAGAGCAATTATGATATTGGCAATAGGGAACTGTTAGTCATCAAATGGGCCTTTGAGGAGTAGTGGCACTTCTAATAAGGGGCTCAGCACCAAATCACTGTGCTTATGGATCACAAGAAACTATTTTATCTGGATACTGCTAAATGCATGAATCCTAGGCAAGCATGATGGGCCTTTTTCTTTACCCAGTTTAACTTTATTGTTACTTATCATCCTGGGTCTGGTAATGTGAAGGCAGATGCCTTATCACGTAGTTCTTGTGATTCTATCGATGCTGAACCTAGTAATATTCTTCCTTCTGGTGTCATTGCTGCTGTTAGTACTGATCTTGCCTGCTGAAATACGATTGTGTCAGGATTTAGCTCCTAGTAATCTTCCCTCTGGTCTCAGCATGTGATGTGTGTGCCTAAGGCCAAGGTACAAAGGAGACATCCTGCGAGTTTACTTTGCCCCTTGCCCATTCCATGGAGACCTTGGATCCACATCTGGAAGGATTTCATTACAGACCTTCCACCCTCCTGGGGTAAGACCGTAGTCTGGGTGGTCATTGATAGGTTTTCTAAGATACAACTGGTGAGCAAAAGGGTAACAATGTTTTAAACTTTTCACTTTCAAACGTGAGACTACCATCTATTTATACACAATCATTTCTTAGCTATCTCATACATAAATTGGACTTGCAACTATTTAGTATATGATTAGTAATGCTGATTCTTGTCATGTAGCTGCATTGTTACCGTTTTGCTCCTAAAATTCAAAATTAAAATGTTTAGTATTTTGTAAATCCACCTTTGGCTTTCAACACTGCCTAAAATGTTCTTTGCATGCTGTTGATTAGATTCAATCATGCCATGACCAAAATTTGTTCCCAGGTCTCTTCTACATATTCGCAATATTGGTGCATACTGGTCGACTCACTTGGGTACGAATACAGCTTTTTCTTCAACTCTACCCACAAGTGTTCGATTGGGTTAAGGTCTGGGGACTGTGGGGGCCAATCCAGCACGTTTACAGCATTGTCATTGAACGATTTCTTTGCGAATCTCGACACATTCTTTGGGTCCTGCTGGAACATTATGTTGTTCTTTTCATACCCATAGTACTCGAGTTTAGGAAGTAACTCGTCTTGTAGGATACTCACATATAGCTCAGCATTGATACCACCATCGACCCTGGTCAAGTATCCAATGCTTTTGGCTGTGAAACAATCCCATATCATCAGGCTTTCTCCACCGAACTTGACAATTCCTTCATTTTTTGGTCTGTTAGCCCCCTTTTCCCTTGATTGCTCCACACCCATTTATACCCATCAGAGCCCAGTCTATTGACTTTCATCTCATTGCTCCAAATCACCTATTTCCAATCCTCTACTGTCCACTGTTTGTTCTTTTTTGCAAACTTGATGCTTCTTATGATGATATTGAAGTCAAGGCTTGTTCACTTTTTTCATGCCACCATTCCAGACGTGTGTAATGCACGTTGCATGGTCCTTACATTGACATCTATGATCTCGCTATTACGAACCATACAAGCCGCCTCCACTGCTGTGTTTACCGCGCCAGAACTGATAGACCTTGTGATAAGCCGACTTGTTGACTCTGGCTTTAGAATGGACGGACGGACTTCATTTTGAATTCTTCCAACTGTCATGATAGTCGCATGATGCAGTTGGGCAATTTTCTTGGCTGAGATACCGCTATCGATTTGCTGGATGATGCTGTTTCTCTTTTCTTGGGAAATCTTCTTCATGGCTGCTCCTGGATTTGAACCAGTGATCTTTCGCTTGGGAAACAATGCAGTTACATGACAAGAATCTGCATAACTTATAACTAAGTCCAAGTCATCCCCATCGTGGACTGCTATTGGCTGTTCTCCCTGTCGCCGGATGTTTTGATCCACTCGACGGGGAGATGCAGCGGCGGCAGTGATGGGATCAGGAGCTACGCAGGTGATGGGGAAGGGGGTAAATATAATCTATATGAGGGGCCTGGGCACTGGGGGGCATGTTTTAGACTTTGGGTAACCCCATTTAATATCTCGCCTTTCCCAAACTGATGACTTTAGGTAGGCATAGCTACCAGTAAACAAATAAGAAAAAATGAACAATTAAGAATAATAGGTGAAAATGAAAATCCCTGGAGTGAGGATCGATTTTCACTATGTATTTAGTTTCTAAGTTTATGATTTCTGTGGAAAAAAAAAAATATGGTATGAGTCACATTATATAGTTACAAACAACGACTCAATTCATAGTCACAATTCAAGCCTCTTGGTTTCAGGGTGTGAGAAATGAAAAACCTTTATCATAACTTTATTATCTGTGTATGTTTTTATATCTAAGTTGTGTGATCCTATATATTTTCATGCCATTCAGCAATTGTCTGAACGATGCTGTTCAGTCTGGACTTGCATTTGGAATACGCATTCCCCTTGGAGGAAATCAGTTTATCACTTGAATGTTAAAAAACGGTCCCTTTGCAAGTGGTAATGAAGATGTTTCCTGGAAAGGCATACACTCAGACAGAATGGAACCTAACCCAGCGGGAGTCCAGCAGCTTTTCAAATAGAGTAACAGAAGATGAAGAAATATTTCAGTCATAAGCAATAACTAATCTCTGGTACAACTCACATGTTAATTATTGTAATCATTGCATTCTGTATAATGCGGGCATCATAGGGAGTCCAAACATCCTACCCCTGCCAGCCAGCATTCCCACATAATGAGTATCACCTTTTGGGAGCCCTACATTGGTCATATGTGTTACCAGAACAATCAGCCTGTTGAAATAGGCATTATTAAAACATGTTGGGACCCAGATATCCATTAGTGTGGACAGGAAGAGATGTTTTATTAATATTTAACGTTTGCTAGCTGAGTAAGAGGTGGAGCCTGCACAGATAATAATGAGTGCCTGCCCAGAAGGCTGGGATGAGAATGGGAGGATAAAAATTAACAATTGAGAACATTTCATTGACACAATTTGGGGATCTGATCAACAATGAGTTGTGTTTCACGTCCTCCTGTCCCCAGAAACCATTATGGACTCTGATTACACAATTTGTTGAGTAGTAAGAACCTTTTTGTTTTTATCCTTTTATTTTTGTAACTGTCTTAGGCACATTTATGTATGTCTCTTGGTTCTTGTAATTTTTATAACTAAGAGATTGAGTGCGAGAAATAGATCGACCCTTGGCAGTAGCACCCGGATCACGTGACAGGGCAGGTCCATGGATCAGATAGGCTTCTCTATTTTTCAGTAATTAAAAAAAATGCAAAAAATAAGTCCTCATACATGCGATGAAAACAAAAAAAAAATTTTTTAAGGTTTTCTTTTTTCAGTATTAAAACTTAAAAAAAAAAACGATACAAGTGTGCTATTGTTGTAATCGTACTGACCTGGAGAATAAAGGTAACAGGTCAATTTTACCGCATAGGGAACATCGTAAAAAAAAATCCCATAAAACTGTGGCAGAATTGTGCTTTTTACCCAATTCCACTCCATCTGTATTTTTTTTCCAGCTCCCCACTACATCATATGCAATACTAAATAATGCCATTTCAAAGTCAAACTTGTCCCTTCAAAAATAAGCTCTCACAAGGCTATGTGAACTGTGGCTCTGTGAAGATAGTGAGTGAAAAGCAAAAATGGAAAATTGCAAGGTCCTCCAAGGGTTAATTGTTCATTTGTCTTTCATTTATTTTTTCTTAATTGTTTACTGGTTGCTATTACTGCCTGATGTCATGAGTTTGTGGCGGCTATTTAACCTCTTGCCGCCACGCTAACGCCGATGGGCGTCAGCTCTCTCAGGTCTCAGTCACGCCTATCGGCGTCATCTCGTGAGACCTGAGATTTCACATGAACGCGCGCGCGTCGTGCGCGCGCGTTCATGTGATCGGAGCCGGGACAACTGAAACTACAGCCTGCCAGCGCTGATCATGCGCTGGCAGGCTGTAGATGCGGAAAACCGCATTTAAATCGCATATCAGACGCTGTTTTTTAAACAGCGCCTGATATGCCTAATGTCTGCTTGCCTGGTGGTCCCTTTGTTTGGGACCACCAGAGGAAAATAGGAAAAGTGCACCAATCACTACACACACACCCCCCCACCCCCATCACTGATTAACCCCTGATCACCCATGTCACCCTCCCCTATATCACCCCCTGTCACTAATCACCCCCTACAGGCTCATTCAGACGTCCGTATGTGTTTTATGGATCCATGGATCTGCGGATCCATGGATCTGCGGATCCGCAAAATACGGACACCGGCAATGCGCTTCCGCATTTTGCAGATCCGCACAGAACTATATAGAAATGCTTTTCTTGTCCGCAATTGCGGACAAGAATAGGACATGTTCTATATTTTTGCGGAACGGAAGTGCAGACTCGAAGCGCGGATCCGTAATTCGATCCGAGCGGGACAAAGTCTGTCCCCATAGAAATGAATGGGTCCGCAATTCCGCTCCGCAAACAGAATTTCGGACGTGTGAATGGGGCATAAGGGTCCCCTATCACCGCCAGTTAGCTAGCTACTTGTTAGGTAGCTAGCGCCCACCGCACCGCAGTCACTGATTTTGGCAGAGATTTTTTCATCCACATTGACCGATGCGAATGAAGAAATCTGTGCCGCTTCATTTTTTTTTTTTTCAGCGCAGCGGCTGAACGGAAAAAAAATCTCATTACCCGTATGCTCAATATACGGAGAATCGCAGAAACTCCTAATGCTGGCCATACGTGTAATGATTGTGGAGACCCTCAAATGCCAGAGCAGTACAAACACCTCACATGTGACCCCATTTTAGAAAGAAGACACCCCAAGGTATTCCGTGAGGGGTATGGCGAGTTCATGTAAAATTTTATTTTTGTCACAAGTTAGTGGAATATGAGACTTTGTAAAAAAAAAAAAATAATATATATATATATATATATCAATTTCCGCTAACTTGTGTCAAAATTTTTTTTTATGTGAACTCGCCATGCCCCTCACGGATTACCTTGGGGTGTCTTCTTTCCACAATGGGGTCACTTGTGGGGTATTTATACTGCCCTGGCATTTTAGGGGTCCTAAAGCGTGAGAATCCAAATACGTAAAAATGCACTGTGAAATCCTAAAGGTACTCATTGGTTTAGGGCCTTTAGCATCTTGGCTGCAAAAAGTCACACATGTGGTATCGCCGAACTCAGGAGAAGTAGGGCAATGTGTTTGGGGTGTATTTTACATATACCATGCTGGGTGAGAGAAATATCTCTGTAAACGACAACTTTTTAAATTTTTTTATTCAAAGTTGGCAATTTACAGAGATATTTCTCTCACCCAGTATGGGTATATGTAAAAATACACCCCAAAACACATCGCCCTACTTCTCCTGAGTACGGCGATACCACATGAGTGACACTTTTTGCAGCCAAGATGCGCAAAGGGCCCAAATTCCAATGAGTACCTTTAGGAGGGCATTTTACGCATTTTCTTCTCACGCTTTAGGGCCCCTAAAATGCCAGGGCAGTATAAATACCCCACATGTGACCCCATTTTGGAAAGAAGACACCCTAAGGTATTCGCTGAGGGGCATAGTGAGTCCATGAAAATTAAACTTTTGTCAAAAGTTAGCGGAAAGGGAGACTTTGTGAGAAAAACAATAAAAATCAATTTCCACTAACTTGTGCCCAAAATTTTTTTTCTATGAACTCGCCATGCCCCTCATGGAATACCTTGGGGTGTCTTCTTTCCAAAATGGGGTCACATGTGGGGTATTTATACTGCCCTGGCATTTTAGGGGCCCTAAAGCATGAGAAGAAAATGCGTAAAATGCCCTCCTAAAAGGTACTCATGGGATTTGGGCCTTTGTGCATCTTGGCTGCAAAGTGTCACCATGTGGTATCGCCGATCAGAGAGTAGGGCAATGTGTTGGGGTGTATTTACATATACCCATGTTGGGTGAGAGAAATATCTCTGTAAACTGACAACTTTGTATAAAAAAATTTAAAAGTTGTCGCTTACAGCGATATTCTCACACGCAGCATGGGTATATGTAAAAATACACCCCAAAACACATTGCCCTACTTCTCCTGAGTACGGCGATACCACATGAGTGACACTTTTTGCAGCCAAGATGCGCAAAGGGGCCCTAAAACCAATGAGTACCTTTAGGATTTCACAGGCCATTTTTACGCATTTGGATTCTCACGCTTTAGGTTCCCTAAAATGCCAGGTGAGTATAAATACCCCACATGTGACCCCATTTTGGAAAGAAGACACCCCAAGGTATTCGCTGAGGGGCATGGCGAGTTCACAGAATTTTTATTTTTTGGCACAAGTTAGCGGAAATTGATATATATTTTTTTTTAATTTTGTTTTTTACAAAGTCTCATATTCCACTAACTTGTGACAAAAATAAAATTTTACATGAACTCACCATACCCATCACGGAATACCTTGGGGTGTCTTCTTTCTAAAATGGGGTCACTTGTGGGGTATTTATACTGCCCTGGCATTTTAGGGGCCCCTAAAGCGTGAGAAGAAGTCTGGAATCCAAATGCGTAAAAATGCCCTGTGAAATTCTAAAGGTACTCATTAATTAGGGCTCTTATGCACTCAGGCTGCAAAAGTGTCACACATGGTATCGCCGCACTCAGGAGAAGTAGGGCAAGTGTTGGGGTGTATTTTATATATACCTCGCTGGTGTGAGAAATATCTCTGTAAACGACAATTTTTAAATTTTTTATACAAAGTTGTCAGTTTACAGAGATATTTCTCTCACCCAACATGGGTATATGTAAAAATACACCCCAAAACACATTGCCCTACTTCTCCTGAGTACGGCGATACCACATGAGTGCCACTTTTTGCAGCCTGGGTCCGCAAAGGGGCCCTAAAACCAATGAGTACCTTTAGCTTTTACATGGCTGCTCACAATTTAGCCCCGCCCAAAATGCCAGAACAGTACAAACACCCCACAAATGACCCCATTTCGGAAAGTAGACACCCCAAGGTATTCACTGAGGGGCATAATGAGCCCGTATGAGATTTTTATTTTTTTGCCAGAAGTTAGCAGAAATGGAAACTTTATTATTATTTTTTTCCTCAGAAAGTGTCATTTTCCGCTAACTTGTGAAAAAAATGAAATGATACATGAACTCACCATGCCCCCTGCGAATACTTTGGGGTGTCTTCTTTCTAAAATGGTGTCATTTGGGGGTATTTATACTTTCCTGACATTCTAGCTCCTGAAGAAACATGACAGGTGCTCAGAAAGTCAGAGCTGCTTCAAAATGCCGAAATTCACTTTTTTGCACCATAGTTTGTAAACGCTATAACTTTTACCCAAACCAATAAATATACACTTATTGGACTTTTTTTTTATCAAAGACATGTAGAACAATACATTTAGAGAAAAATTTATATAGAAATGTAGTTTTTGAAAAAAAAATTTACAACAGAAAGTGAAAAATGTCATTTTTTTGCAAAAATGTCGTTAAATTTTTATTAATAGCAAAAAAAGTAAAAATGTCAGCAACAATGAAATACCACCAAATGAAAGCTCTATTAGTGAGAAGAAAAGGAGGTAAAATTCATTTGGGTGGTAAGTTGCATGACGGAGCAATAAACGGTGAAAGTAGTGTAGTGCGGATTTGTAAAAAAGGGCCTGGTCACTAGGGGGGTATAAACCTGTGGTCTTCAAGTGGTTAAAGATGGATAGTTATGGTGAAGGCTACATATGTTTAAAAAGGCTCGAACTGAGCAGAAACACATCACATGCCCAAAAGACGCACCTAGGTTTTAGAGGAGGACAATAAGAAAAAATATTTTTCATTTGGCCTCAGATCAGACTAGCAACAGGCCCCCAATGTTAATCAGACCTCAGCCTACAGCCCTAATCACACCCCCAATACTAATTAGACCCTCAATCAGACCTCAGATCAGTGGCAGATCCAGGGGGGGGGCAACGGGGCAATTGCCCACCCCGATATTGTGGCAGGCGGGCAGCACCGGCGGCAGTGACAGGAGATGAACGCTTCCACTGTGGAAGCGTTCATCTCCATAGCGATCTGTGTCGCCGTCCTCTGGACAGCGATACAGATCGCTGTGCAGTGCGGCAGGGGAGGGAGAGGCGTCTCCCTCCCCTGCTCCTCTGATAGGCTGCCGGCCCCGTGCCGACAGCCTATCAGAGCGGTTCAGGCGGCGCGATGACGTCATTGTGCCGCCTGAGTAGTGGACAGAACGGGACACAGGCCGGAAGAGGCCTGCATCCAGCGCTGCAAGGAGGTAAGTAGGGAGGGAGGGGGAAAAGAAGCCTGCACATGATTTTGGGGGGGAAGGAGCCTGCACATGATTTTGGGGGAGGGGGGAAGGAGCCTGCACATGATTTTGGGGGAGGGGGGGAAGGAGCCTGCACATGATTTTGGGGGAGGGGGAGGGAAGGAGCCTGCACATGATTTTGGGGGAGCCTGCACATGATTTTGGGGGAGGGAAGGAGTCTGCACATGATTTTGGGGGAGGGGGGAAGAGCCTGCACATGATTTTGGGGGGGAGGGGAGGAGCCTGCACATGATTTTGGGGGAGGAGCCTGCACATGATTTGGGGGCTGGGGAAAGGAGCCTGCAAATAATTTTGGGGGAAGGGGGGTGGGTGGGGAAAGGAGCCTGCACATGATGGGGGGAGAGAGGAGACTCCGGGGGGCACTATGGGGACATTACTGATGTATTTTATATGGGGGTAGTAGGATAATTTGTCCAGAATATGGGAGGATGATGGAAAAGTAGTAACTGAGATTTATTTTGTTGTCAAACTGCAGAGACGAAACCTGACGGTCTGGTCTGAAGGTCTGAAAGGAGAAGATGAGGAAAGAGAACATCTACATCACAGGAGACGTCACTGGATGGAAGAGCTAAGTGGGGCTGTTTTTCTGTAGTGATGGGAGCTGGGGCGTATCAATCGCCCAAAGTGCCCCTCCCGAGACCAGGCTCTGGATCCGCCAGTGCCTCAGATCAGACCCACAATGAGACCTCAGCTCAGACCCCAATGTGAATGACCCCCAATCAGACCTCAGATAAGAACCCCAATATAAATAAGATGTCACCATTCAGACCTGAGATGAGACCCCCCCCCCATACCTCAGATCAGACTCCCATGCCTCAGAGCAGTCCCCAGCCTCATTTAATCAGCCCCCAACCTCTTTTATTCAGCGCAAGCTTCTTTTATTCAGCCCCCAGCCTCAGATCACATAAAATAAAAAATCCACTTACCTCTCCTGCTCTGGAGTCTGCCGCTCCTTACCTCCAGCTCCCTCTCTTCTTCCAGCCGTCGGCTGCACTGTGACTCGACGAGCACAGCGTGAGGTCACAGAGCGCCCTCAGGCTGTACACTGCCACAGCACAGTCGACTGCAGAGGACCAGCAAGCGGTGAGTACAGAGCCCAGGGAGCGTGGAATTCACCACTTCCCGGTCTCCCGATATTAATGAGCGCCTCCATAATGGAAGCGTGCACTAGTATTCGCCCCTTAAGATGCAGTGACATTTTTCCCTCACTTTGGGGGGAAAAAGTGCATCTTATGGGGTGAAAAATACAGTATGTCTCTAATGTGACAATAAAAGAAGAAGCATTATAACTGGTGTTGAGCAAATCAAACAAATTTCAAGGAAATTTCCCTAAAATAGTGTATAAAGCAAAAAAAAAACATACTTACCTCATCCATTTGCTTGCGACGGGCTGGCCGCCGCCATCTTGATTGAAGATCTCACACGAAATCCCATGCATGTGATGTATGATGTCACCACTCCAGCCGACATTACTTTGCTGTACTGTTACTGTTAATAGTTAATAAGTAATGATAATGACTTTTTTCACCCATTTTAAATGTGTTAACTCTTGCCATGCCTACACCATATTTTTCATAATACTATACAGTCCATTCCATGATTAGTAAAAAAGAAACAGGCTACGACGTTTCTAAGAAGAAAAAAAAATCACATCAAAGACAGCTTCTAGCTGGAACATATGCAGAACATACCAGCTGTAAGATCAATGCTTTCTGCAGTGTACATTCAGCAAGCTGTCTGTCATCAAATTACCAGGCACAAAATATGAAGCTTGAAGCTGAGCTTCAAAACTAAAAATTAACATCTGTGTTTCTATAGTTAAATATCTTCTGTTAGAAATAAAATCAAAAATGCATCAGTGAAAAGCAGGAAACTGACCATGGTACCCGGTGCCAGCCTTTAGCTTCTGTCCTCAAGTAGTATTATTTGTTATGAAGGTTTGTAAGTGGAACAAAATGTTACTAAATAGCAGTTAGCCTGACTCTTAAGAAGGACAAAAGACATGGGATAGTTTTGAGGCTTGGCACACAATTTACTGTATGTCATTGTCATTTAAAACACAATCCAGGTGGATCTACAGGAATATCCTACAGAACTATAGCTGCATGTACCATCACTGTAGTCTCACTGGGTTCATCTTTTTACACTTCCAATATTTACCTATTTAATAACTCCTGCTGGAGCCTGGTTTTTTCATGATCATTATAGCCAATCAAGAGGATCAAAGGGGGTCAGCCCTTACTGGTTGTATTGCCATTGTGGTTTCATGGTCTTACACAAGGATGATGGAATGAAGGACACAGACTTGGTAGTTCAGCTGGAACAGGCATTTACTTAACAAAAAGGCAATAAAGGTGATGATTACTGTACTCCAGCAAGCATGGTGGATACAGGGCTCAGTTTAGAAGCAATATAAATAATGGTTCCAGTCTTTCATAAAGGTAAATATCACAAAGTGAGGCCCTCCATGATGATGTACCGCATGTAAAGGAGACCTAGGACAACAGGTAAGTAATGATGCTCACCAGATGGAGCAAATGCAGGTACAACTGTGAAAAGTAGTGTTGAGCGAGCAGGCTCGGCCGAACACAGCGTGTGATCGAGCGTGATGCTCAAGTCTCCTCCCTGCACGTTTGTTGGCTGTTACACAGCCAATAAACATGCAGGTAAGTACTGCCACTCACTGTAATGTCGTAGCCATGTTGGTTCCTGGCATTACAGTGATTGGCTGGCCAGAACGCGTCATCAGGTGCTATAAAGCACTCGATAATACATGGTTCGGCTCAGTCTTAGTCAGGGAGAGCTGTGCTGTAGAAGGGACAGATAGTGTGGGGAATTGAATTTTATTTTTTTCTTAGGCAGGGTTGGTGTTTTTAAGGACTATTGTTGTATCTGGCAGCAATATATATAATTAGCGCAACCTGCACTAAATTGCGTGCAATTGTTAGAGACCCAAAAGTCCTTTTAAGGACTATTGTTGTATATGGCAGCAATATATATTTTTAGCGCAACCTGCATTAAATAGCGACATTATCTGCGTTTACGCATCCTAAAAATATCTGTGACATCCAGTGTACTTTTTCCGCAGATGCTGCGGACAGCGGCATTATTTGCGCTACATCTCCTATTTAACGTGTGCGCATACTAAAAATATCCGTGACATCCTGTGTACTTTTTCCATAGACTCTGCAGACGGTGAAATTATCTGTGCTACATCTCCTGTTTAACTTGTGAGCATACTCCAAATATCTGTGACATTGACTGTAATTTTTTCTTAGCCGCTGGTAACAGCAGCGCCATTACCTGTGGTACCTCTCCTGTATAAAGTTTCTGCATCCCAAATATCTGTGACATAGACTGTAATTTTTTTCTTTCAGATCAGCAGCAGGCACTCGCCCCTAATGTTTTAGATGGTCAGATCAGCAGCAGGCCCTTTCCCCTAATGTTTTAGAGGCCCTTGCTCCTTATGTTTTTGAGGGTCACCAGCAGGCCATCAATCATAATTTTTCAAGGGTGTGTATGATGCCATCCTTTATGTGTAATAAAGGGTTTTATTAGAGTGCCAGTTCCTTGTAATTTTTGGCAGCCCTTTTACTTTTATCTTCAGTTTTGTGCGTATTATTTTCAATCTGTAAAATTGGCATACTACTCTGACATCGTTCCCAGCAGCGACCTGGGAGTCCAAGATGCATCCAGACATCCTCCCCATGCTGTTCCCGAACCATTTCAGTGGTGTTTCCGTAAATTTCTGACCTTTTCCTGTGAACCAGGCACCCTCCCCTCTTCAGAGCAGGGGGTGCCTGGTTTAATGCTCGGGTTCTCCCATTGACTTCCATTGTGCTCGTGCGTGCCACCTTCTTCATCAGACACAGTCAATGCACAATAAGGCCTCATGCATGCAACCATATTTTTTATCTGCTTCCGATCCACATTTTTTGCAGATTGGATGCAGACACATTCATTTCAATGGGGCCACAAAAGATGCAGACAGCACATGGTATTTCCATTTTGTGGCCCTGCTAAAAAAATAGAACATGTTCTATTCTTTCCCGTGTTGCTGACAAGAATAGGCATTTCTAACAGAGGGAAGAACGTACCGCAAAAATGCGGAATGCACAAAGGCGGTATCCATGTTTTGCATATCCACAATTTGCAGACCGTAAAAACTGATACAGTCGTGTGCAGGTGGCCTAAAAAGCACAATTTATATGTTGCGAGAGCACAAGGGAGCTGGCAGGCCTTGCACTCACTGACCACAGCTCATCTCCCCACGCTCCTTCTCTCCTCCAGGTCCGTCCTAGTGGCGACATCATGATGTGCACGTCACTGCGGTACCGGGCCAGAGGAGAGTGGGGAAAGGAGCGCCCTCAGAGAGTGAAAGGACGGCCGCCCCCCCCACTGGTTGGGTCATTATACTGTGTGAGGGGGTGAATGGTGGTCATTATACTGTATAGGAGGTAACTTGTGGTAATTATACTGTGTGAGGGCCCCTCACTCAGCGGCCCCATACAGTATAATGACCCCCACTGCTCCAATGTAGTATAATGACCCCCAGTGCCCCCATGCAGTGTAGTAACCCCCCAGTGCCCCCCATAAAGTACAATGACCCACATGTTCCCCCCATACCGTATTATGAAACCCAATGCCCCCCATACAGTACAATGATGCCCAGTGTCCTCCATACGCTAATAACCTATTAATATTTTATTTATTTTTTTATTGGGGGGGGGGGGGGTTGGTGCTAGAGAAAGTATCCGCCCTGGGTGCCAAATACCCTAGGTACGCTGCTGATGCATCATTCTTAATTCAACAAAATCTTATCATTTCTGCAAGCAGGAAAGCAAATATCTAACTTGACCTGCTCCATGTCCAAGATGATTGAAAAACTGCTGAAACATTCCATCATTATGCCAAGGTATATTCACACATGGGAGAAGGCAATCGCTTATTGATCTGAGCACCCAACAACATTTTCTACATTTCTAATTGATGTTGCTGACATTTTGCACAGAAAGGCAATAAGAAGAACTGAGAGCTTTGATAATGAATACACAAAAGGTAGAGGATGCATACAACATATGAAAGCTAAATAAATGATACTTAGCAAAGCTGAAACCTCTGTAACTGCCAATTCTGCAGAATCCATTACAGCAGCAGTCTGATGTGGACAGCATTAAGGTCTAAATCAATGTTATATAGTATCGGTTGAAAAATAACGGAATACAAAATTGAAGTAAAATATCAAACTACAAATTATATAGTTCTTTTTTTACCATAGACTAATAAGCACTAACTGTACAATAAATTCTTCTCTTTTAGTTGCACTGATAATGGCAGTCAATAAGTAATAATAGGCTGTACATTAACCCATAAACTAAATCCTTGTGCCAGTGATCTGCTGAAAGTCAGTATCAGATGAGGTTGTTTGCTGCTGTACTTTAGGAGACCTGTGTCAAAGTGTCCAACAACGTATCTGAGCCTAGAGTGGGGGGTGGGGGGGGGGGCATTTGCCACAAGCGCAAAATATGCAGGGTGCGCCAGCAGAGCCACACCTCCAAGTAGGCGAGGTGAGGCGATCACGTCAGGCGGCATCTGTATCTCTGTCCTCAGGACAGCAATACAGATGGATGTGCTGCGGTGGGGCAGGGGAGCAGTACAAAGCAGGACACATCCCGGAAGAGACTTGCATCACATTGCTGCCAGCCTGATGGAGGTAAGTATAAGTATTTTTATTTTTTTATATAGTACAATACAGGAGAGGAGCGCTATGGGGGCACTTGTTACTGGAACATGATTGGGTGGCACTATGGGGGCACTTCTTACTGGCACATTATTAGGTGGCACTATGGGGGCATCTACTGAGGCCACAAAGAAGGGGTATTTTATATGGGGGGCTCTGTATAGGGGCATTTTATACTGAAACACATTATGGTGGGTACTATGGGTAAGGGGGGAAAGGAGTACTATGGGATCATCTACGGGGGGCACTAAGAAGGGGTATTTTATACTTGCAAATTATGCGGGACACTAAGGGCATCTACTGGGGCACTATATATGGAGCATTTTAGTGGTACATTATGGGGGCACTAGGAGGAAGGGGTGAGAGGAGCACTATGGGGGAATTTACTGGGGGCACTATATGTTTTTGTTTTTTTTAATACTGGCACATTATGGAGGCAATACAAGAACATTAGCTCAACTGGGGGCATTAAAAGGGGGTATTTTTGCACTGGCACACATGAGGAAACATTTTTTGTACTGTCACATTATATGGAGAATTATTACTACTGGGAGGCATTGTGATGGGCTTTATTACTACTGGGGAACATGATTACTAGTATGGGCACTATGGGAGCATATCTGGTGCACAGTGGGGACATGTTGGGGGCAGTGTAGGAGCACTATTACTACCATGTGTGCTCTAGCAGAGAATTATTACCATTTGTGAGACTTTTGGGAGCACTATTACTGTGGGGGCACCTTGGCACAGTATCAGCTTACCACAATTATTTTCGGGGAAGTTATGTTTACACTATTAGTGTCAGGGGCACTATTTGCATGGTGCAGTTATTTTTGGGCAGTGTGTGGCAATAATTATTCAAGGGGACATTATCTGAGTGGCACTAGTATTATCAGGAGGTGTATCTGTTTCTGCAGTATAGTATTGGGGAACACAGCAGCACAGTAGATGAGGAAAGAGAGCATCAAAGGAGACGTCACTGGATGTAAGAGGTATGGGGCGCTGTATTACCCTGTGTGTTCTGTAGTGATAGGAGGGTGGATATAGAATTTGGCCCACACTGTAGCAGCCTGGCCCCAGACTTCAGGTCACACTGTGCGTGTTCTGAATTTTGGGGAATCAGATCCATCTATTACATTATCTGTACTCAGAGAGTTATCACGGTGTTATCTGTGGTGTTATGTATGACTGCAAGTGATATCTACTACATTATCTGTAAATAGGGGCGTGGCCACAGGTTGGGGGGTGATGCAATACTTGGCTTGCCCCGGGTGCTGGCAACCCACGCTACACCACTGTGGAAGCCTATCATGTGTGTGAATAAAAACATAGGGTGAGAAAGACCCTCAAATGCCTGACCCTTCCCAGTTGGAAATTAGGAAAAGATCTACTCCTGAAACCATTGGTTTCATCAAAATATTCAATTTCTTCAAAGTCTGCGAATATTTCCTTTTTTAATGTGAACCTGGTGATCTGAAATATCTTCAGGTGTAAAATGGCCTTAATCCGTTGTTTAGTTTACTGCTGCTATGAGCAAAATATGTTATCTGTTGGTAAAATAGCAGATTACTAGAACTAGGATAACAGTCTGGCTGCTCTATTCTCTTAATAGGCCTAGATAAAGAAGTCTGCAGAAGAGCATTGTTCTTATCAGTGTAATGTGTGATGCTTTAGTTTAGTAACTGCCCCTTCCCTCTCTGGTCTCAGTGAATGGTCCGACTTAAGTCAAGCAAGACTTTTTGCTATTCTAAAATTCCCCAACATCTCTGTGATTATTTTGTAGCCTCTCCCATTTTAGGCTAAGGACAAACTGTTCTTTTTAAATGAGGTTTCTGGGACTATAACATTACCGGTCATTGAAGGGTTAAATCAAGCAAGCCATATGCTATGTAGTGAGGAGTTTCATAACTAAATGCTATCTGATCTGTACCAAGGATATCAGTCAAGTATGTTTGCAATAGCCTATATAGGGAATCGTTTGTACACAGCAACCTTATTTCTGTAACACACACCTGTTAATGATTGGTAGAATTAATGTATATAAGACCGAGGCTATACAAATAAAAATTAGAGATATTTTACTGAGACTAGAATTGTGTGTACGTGTCTCATTGAAATATACTCTCCGGACGTCCGAAGAGAAAGCAGGGTGCAGAAGAAAGATCCTTTCAGCTGGGGGCATAGTCCGGGATAGAACATACAGGAATTCGGTGAGTTTGGAAAATCCCTGCCTTTAGGATTGGGAGATTCCAATGCTTTCCGAAAATTCACTGTTGTTTCTATTTTGAATCCACTTCGGATACACTGAAAGGAATAGTATCTATCTTTAGGAAAGATAGAATAGTGGAATTTAATAGCACAATCCTTTTAGTAAGGATTAATCTATCTTTGGCAAGATAGAGGTCGGCTTTAGGCAAGCTGGACTGTAAATAGAGTTTCTATCATTTGGCATGGTAGACGGCCTGCTTTTGGCAAGCAGGACTGTATATAGAGGCTCCATTTTTAGGTAAGATGGACGGTTGATCTTCAGGCAAGATAAACTGTAAACAGTCTCTAGCTCTATGAGATAAATTCTTTAGGTAAGAATTTAAAATAGGAATTCTTTTGGCAAGAATTCAAAATATTATCTGCACCCTGGTCTCTCTTGTCACCCCATGTCTACCGCTTCTTATCTGTTGCTTTCTTGTGCTCTGTGTTATATTATGATGTTATGAAACATTAAGTAATTTTTGCTGACGGTAAGCAGCTTGTAAAATTTTCCCTCGTTGAAGGTAAGTGGCGCATAATATTGTGAAATCTGTACTAACTTTATTGTGTGTCCTGAAAAACCGTAAGACGCCCCACCACTCTGGCGAGGGGAAACCCGCTAACCCAGAACCAGGTGAACGCAAGTGACGGTTTTAGGGGATAATACTAACAGGCAGTTGAGAAGGAAGTTGAGCATTGACATACGTCCTTTCCATCCAGTTGACAAGTATTGTCAGAACTTTCACAGTTCAGTACAGCCAGTCCTGGGGAGAGTTCTGCTCCGCCTACGTCTCAATTAAATTATAAATGGGTGCAAAGCAAGGAAAGGTCTCTCCACCCGCTCCGTATGTAGGAGAAACATGTAAGGATTATGTTGCACGGGTCTGTGGGACTAATCATTATTTAGTTACTCCCTGGGTGGATAATATGGCAGGATGGACAGAGGGATGAAGAGTATACATTTGTTTCCTCGGATAGGGACTAATGACACCTTCCATATGGACATGGTGAAAGAATATGTCCGTGATCAACTCTGAGCCCGGACATTCTCTGTAAACTGCTTGTCACCTTATCTCAAGTGCTAGCTGAGCTATGTGTTTATGCAGCGCTGGATGGGAAGAGAGGGGGCACACAGCTGCGGGCTGTCTTCTCTGCCTACCGAGTGACATATGGACTGAAGGAGCATGCTTGAGTCAATTTAGTAAACAATGCCACAGCCCCAGCATAATACCCCTCATTTTCCTGTAGCTTGAGAGCAGCAGACATCACAATGAGGATGCCCGGGGACAGTATCCCAGCATTCACTCTCATCACAAACCACTATAAGGAATCACCACTGATTGTGTTAACCATAGAGGGACGTCCACTCCCTTTTCTTGTAGACTCTGGTGCTACTAGCAGTACCATTTGTGAGGGTTATTATAGTGGTCCAAGAGAGAATGCTGAGCCCTCTGTGGGAATTAATGGGATACTGACCAGATCTTATAAAACTCCTCCTCTCTCGATCCAACACCCATACAAGCACCAGTCAATGTTCACACACAGTTTTAGGACCCTTCCAAATTGTCCTGTGAATTTATTAGGGAGGGATTTGTTTGTTCAGTTAAGGTTGCAGTTGGGTATTAGCAAGACGGGACACCTACATGTCACTTCCTCAGTTATGCCCATTCATGTACCAAAGGGTAATAGTTTTTATATCTGGAGTGCCAACCTCAGGATCCGCTACTTGATTCAGTTCCTCCTGAGGTCTGGGCAACAAATGACCAAGATGTTGGCCTTATCTCTTGTACACCATATAAGGCAATGCTTAAGCCCGGCGCTGCACCTGTTTATATCAAACAATACCCCCTTTCCCCAGAAAAGGAAAGGGGATTGAGCCTATGTTGATGGAATTCCTAGAGGCAGGGGTAATTGAGGAAATTATTTCTCCCTATAATACACCTATCAACCTAGTGAGAAAGGCTGACAATACCTTTAGGTTTGTCCAGGATCTTAGAGCAGTAAATGCACAGATCATACCCATAGCCCCTGTGGTTCCAGACGTACCATCTCTGCTATCAGCCATTCCTGCCCATGCAGAGTTCTTCTCTGTTATTGATTTAAAGAATGCATTTTTTCTGTCCCAGTGGACAAGGAGACGCGACCACTCTTCGCTTTTACATGTAAATTTCGCCAGTATACTTGGTGTAGAATGCCTCAGGGTTATGTAGACTCCCCAGTAGTCTACTCCATTGTCCTCCAAGCTACACTGCGCCCTTGGACTGCCCCTCATGGTTCTGTCCTTCTACAATATGTGGACGATCTCCTCATATGTAGTTCTACTCGGGAGGCCTGCCAGGCAGACTGTGTTAGTCTATTACTGTGGTTATGTGAATGTGGTCACAAACTTTCTAGGAAAAAATTACAATGGTGTATGGACAGTGTTGAATACTTGGGCTTTGTTCTCAGTAAAGGTGAGAGGAGAATCAGCCATGCCAGAATTACTGCCGTAATGGGTTTGCCCTGCCCACAAACCAAGAAAGACATGTTGACCTTTCTTGGCATGATTGGTTACTGCCGCCAATGGATTGCTGATTGTTCCTACTATGATAATATCCTGAGACAAGCCACTCATACTGATATGCCTGACTTCATTACATGGTCTGATGAAATGTTACAAGCTTTTAGTCAATTGAAATGTGCAATGGTTTCAAGTCCTGGTTTGGGCCTACCCGACTATGGCGTGATGTTTCACTTATTTGCCAGGGACAATTGTAAAACCATGGCGGGAGTCCTGGCGCAAGACCATGGAGGCAAATTCCGCCCTGTTGCTTTTTTCTCAAAGGTGGTTCCCGTACAGGTTCAGGGCATGCCTGCGTGTCTCAGGAGTTTGGCAGCTTGCGCTATGGTCGCTGAGATGGCTACGCCTGTCACCCTAGGTCATCCCACCACTCTGCATACCTCACACAATGTTCAGGCCTTGTTGAAAAACATACATACTCAACACATGTCAGCACAAAGACTGAGTGGATATGAAGTTTTGTTGCTCTCTAATCCTCAACTTCATATCAAATACTCAGCCCCCACATTCGGTCCAATGACTATACTGAATGCCTTACTTGGATACAAGGGAGAGCAGGATGATTTGCCTCCTCCCCATGTATGTACTGAGCTTATACATGAACATACCTCACCTAGGCCTGACTTACAGTCCACACCCATTGAAGGAGCACCTGATATTTTTGTGGATGGATCCTGTTCCCGCCCTAATGACAACACTTATCATGCAGGATACGCTGTGGTTCAACTCCCTGATGTCATTCTGGAATCAAATCCTATACCTTTTCAGTCAGCCCAAGCAGCTGAACCGATTGCCCTCACTAGAGCTTGTTGTCTTTTTAAGGGAAGAGATGTAAACATATACACCGATTCAAAATATGCCTTTGGGGTTGTCCATGATCATGGGGTAATCTGGCAGAGAAGAGGCTTCATAGCTGCAGATGGGAAGAAAATCTCACATTCCACCCTAGTACATGATCTCCTGGCCGCCATCCAATTACCACGCAAAGTTGCTATTATCCATTGCAGGGCACATACTGGTCCCCAAATGCACATAGCTAAAGGGAATGCCCTAGCTGATCAGGCAGCAAAAGAGGCTGCAATTAGAAAGCCAGCGACTGTTCAAATGCCCTCCCTAGTTCCAGAAATTACCCTCACTGACAATCTATTGCTCAGCCTCCAGGATTTGGCTACCAGTAGTGACAAGATGGAATGGCAGTCGGTAGGTGCAGTACAAGACCCTGATACGGGTCTTATCTGCAAAGAGGGGAAACCATGTATTCCAGTTGCAAGCGCCCCAACGTAATAGAAAAAGATCTAGAAGTAGTACAGGCAGAATATGTGAGGAAACTTGTAGAAACTTTAGATCAAATTGAACGAGATGTTGCTCGTGCCTCTCCTTTCTCTCCACAGGAACCTACGCATTCTTTCCAACCAGGAGATGTGGTGATAGTCCAGGGCCTGGCAAAAGGACGAAAACAGATCGAGGTCCCGTTTGGACCACCCACCCGAGTGGTAGCAGTCACCAGAACAGCAATTCTCACAGAAGAGGCTCCAATCTGGATTCACGCTAGCAGGATAAAAAGGGTCCCAGAGGCTTCTTCTCCAGTGACGGACAAAGACAAAGAGGGTGAAGCAGGTGTAAAATCCCTGAAGAGTGCCTTGCCACAGGCTGAAGATGATGACCCCACAATATTCTGGGAGATTTGTTTGTCTGCTGATAATTATTAGTCTTTGTGTCTTCTTGCCAGTCGGGCTTATTACTACATGTATTTATCACCCAGAGGAGAGGAGTTTCTTCTGTGGTGCACTAAATAATCGTACAGTACATAAAAGAGCTCAGGAGCAAGATCCCTTTGCTTCTGGCCCCTTTTATTCTGAACAGAACAGTATAATTAGAATGGCAAATGCCCTAAATGTTAGTTCATTGTGCCTTAAAGACTTGAGCCCACAGGATCTTATACAAACTTGTGTTATTGCTGTGCCTACACCCGATGAATCCCTCCTTGAAGTTTGGTCAATGGCTAATAATACACAATCTTTTATTCCCTTGTATGACTTCTGTTGGGAGGGCCAGAAATTAGGAGATAACCGGGATAATATTAGAATAATTACTATCAATGTGACTGTAGCAGAGACTTGTTTCACCTTTTACAAGGATATGACTTTATATTGTGATGGTAGAAACATAAAAAGTGGATTACCTAAGAATAGTGTATATGATTATATTGATGACACCTGTAAAAAGAATAGTAGGCTTGCTAGCTCCTAGACAATTCCATGAGTTGTAATAAGACCATTGTGTTGTGACTCCTAGTTTTATCTATAATATAATGCTCCCTAAGGGATGTTTTTGTCTTGTGGTAACAGCACTTACAATTACATTCCTGCTAATGTTATTGGAGGTCCCTGTGCGTTAACCAGGCTGACTCTGGCCCTTTCCAGCCAATCCCCTATCAGGACATCTCACAGATTAGTTACCGAGACATTATCAGAAGACTGTGACACTACTTTACCCGTCCTCAGCCGTACAGAATATATCAGTTTGGGTACCTCTATATTAGGAGTGCCTGCACTGGCTATATATAATGCTCGTACCATAAATTCCATTGCATGTGCCTTGGCTAAAACTCTGAATCACACCTCTATCGCTTTATTAGACATACTTTTAGATCTACAAGGAGTAAGAGGAGCAGTGCTAGAAACTAGGCTTGCTGTAGATTATCTATTACTTAAACATAATATAGGATGTCAAGATTTTAAAGGAATGTGTTGCTTTAATCTATCTGACCATTCCAGATCAATCCAGTCCCATATTCAAGGGTTACATGAAATCACTAATAATATTAAGAAGGATGTTGATTCATCCTCCTCGTGGGACTGGTTATTGAGCTGGCTGCCAGACTTGAGTTGGTTAAGAACATTATTTATCAGTATTATAATTATAATTGCTTCCTTGATTATCATATGTTGTTGTATTCAATGTATTCCATCTCTCATTCAGATGTTTTGCGCAATTTGTCCAAAACCCACAGATCCTGGACAACCATATGCTACTTACCTCTCATTGAGAGAAAGAATATAAGTCATATTCATGACTTAAGAGGGATTGAAGGGTTAAATCAAGCAAGCCATATGCTATGTAGTGAGGAGTTTCATAACTAAATGCTATCTGATCTGTACCAAGGATATCAGTCAAGTATGTTTGCAATAGCCTATATAGGGAATCGTTTGTACACAGCAACCTTATTTCTGTAACACACACCTGTTAATGATTGGTAGAATTAATGTATATAAGACCGAGGCTATACAAATAAAAATTAGAGATATTTTACTGAGACTAGAATTGTGTGTACGTGTCTCATTGAAATATACTCTCCGGACGTCCGAAGAGAAAGCAGGGTGCAGAAGAAAGATCCTTTCAGTCATCAATATTAGATCGGAGGGGTCTGACACCTAACCATTCATTGTTTGTCAGACATAGCTCCATAAAGTTGATAGTGATTGTTCCTGGTACTGCATCTCATTGTTGCTGAATTCCTTTTGTGTAATTGGGCCTGAGCTGCAATATCAGGCACAACCTCTACAAAATGTACAGAAATGTGTTTGGCAGTGAAAGGGACACAATACCAGCTTGGAGCCCACAACACTTAGCTGATGGCTGATCAGGACTTGAATCCCTACCAATCTAATATTCATGGGCTATCCTAAGGATAGGTCAGCTATATTGTAATCCCCGAGCTAAAGATAAAAGTAGTTTCCAGTCTCCTGACTTATCCTCAGGATAAGTTATTAAAGGGCTTGTCGTCAGGGCTTTATAATATTGAGGACCTATCCTATGTCTCTTCCTGTTCACCGCTGCTGTCTATAGCAAAGACCATAGACATCAGCAGCGGACAGGAAGAGAGAAGGGAGATGGCATGTGCACAGTGCGTGCGCTGTCCACTCATACAGCCATTATTTTTCTTTTTTATCGGGTTCCTTTGCTGTCAATATGATAATTTTATTCTGTGGGTTGATACGTTATGGTGATACCAAATTTATATAGTTTTTTATGTATTACTACTAGAGTTGAGCAGACACCTGGATGTTCGAGTTCAAGAAGTTCGGCCGAACTTCACGCAAATGTTTGGGTTCGTGATCCGAATTTGACCCAAACTTGACGCCAAACCCCATTGAAGTCAATGGGGACCCGAACTTTTGGGCACTAAAATGGCTGTAAAATAGTGGCAACATGTGGGTTAGTGCCCTTAAAACAAATGTGAATAGGGAAATAACTTAAAATAAAATAATATAGTTAAAAATTCAACAATATTAATTGGCAATTTGGAGGAGGAGGTGGAATAGGAGGTTGGGGAGGCATCAGGTAGGAATGCCATCAGCAGCGCTTCTACCAGCATGCGTTTTGTAGTCAGTAGTCACGCATGTTTTGATTAGTAACATACGTTTTTGCAAAATTTGGTTTCCTGCCAGCAATGCACAGCTGTGGCTTATCACTGGCAAAAATGGGTTAATGTCACCCACCAATGTAACAGGTGATATTCAGAAATGTTAGGCCTCTGGCACCCAGACAGAGGAGAGGTCAATGCTCGGCAAAACAGGCTTCATGTCACCCACCAATGCTGCAGGCATTTATCAGAAATGGAGGGCCCTGGCACCCAGACAGAGGAGAGGTTATTGGATGAGGTTAATGTCAATGTTATTGGAAGAGGTTAATGTCACCCAACAAAGCAACAGGCGATTATCTGAAATGTAGGCCCCTGGAACCCAGACAGAGAAGAGGTCAATGCACGGTAAAAAGAGGTTATTGTCACCCACCAAAGCAACAGGCAATTATCATATTTGTAGACCGCAGCCACCCAGAGAGAGGAGAGAGGTCAATGCACGGTAAAACAGGCTTCATGTCACCCAGCAATGGAACAGGCCACTTCCGGTAATTTAGGCCCTAGCACCCTCAAAGAGGAGAGAGGTCCCGTAACAGCAAAACAGGCTTCATGTCATCCAGCAATGGAACAGGCGATTATCATTAATGTAGGCCGCAGGCACCGAGACAGAGGAGAGGTCAATGCACGGAAAAAAGAGGTTAATGTCACCCATCAAAGCAACAGGCGATTATCTGAAATATAGGCCCCTGGTACCCAGACAGAGGAGAGGGCAATGCACGGCAAAAGAGGCTTCATGTCACCCACCAATGCAGCAGGCCACTTTCAGTAATTTAGGCCCTAGCACCCTGACAGAGGAGAGGGGTTCTGTAACAGCAAATCAGGCTTCATGTCACCCAGCACTGGAACAGCCGATTATCATCAATGTAGGCCATAGGCACCCAGACAGAGGAGAGAGGTCCCATAACAGCAAAACAGGCTTCATGTTACCCAGCTATGGAACAGGCGATTATCATCAATGTAGGCCACAGGCACCCAGACAGAGAAGAGATCAATGTACAGAAAAAAAGGTTATGGTCACCCACCAAAGCAATAGGCCAATTTCAGTAATTTAGGCCGCAGGCACCCAGACAGAAGAGAGAGGTCACGTAACAGCAAAAAAGGCTTCATGTCACCCAGCAATGGAACAGGCCATTTTCAGTAATTTAGGCCCCTGACACCAAGACAGAGGAGAGAGGTCACGTAACAGCAAAACAGGCATCATGTCACCCAGCAATGCAGCAGTCGATTATCAAAAATGTAGGCCCCTGGCACCCAGACAGAGGAGAGAGGTGAATGCACAGGAAAACAAGCTTCATGTCACCCACCAAAGCAACAGGCCATTTTCAGTCATTTAGGCCGCAGGCACCCAGACAGAGGTGAGGTTCATTCAAATTGGGGTAGCCCCTGAAATAATCGTACAAATAAAAAAAAGGGATTCAATGAATAAGTGCACTGGAGTACAAGAATGGTTGAGGCGGTTATAAATGTCTATTCTGCACAAGGTATGGACAAGACCTGTGGGATTCATGCCTGGTTCATTTTAATGAACGTGAGCTTGTCCACGTTGGCTGTGGACAGGCGGCTGCGTTTGTCTGTAATGACGCCCCCTGCCGTGCTAAATACACGCTCAGACAATACACTGGCTGCAGGGCAGGCCAGCACCTCCAAGGCATAAAGGGCAAGCTCAGGCCATGTGGACAATTTGGAGACCCAGAAGTTTAATGGGGCAGAACTATCAGTCAGTACGTGCAGGCGTGTGCACACGTACTGTTCCACCATGTTGTTCAAATGCTTCTTCCTGCTAAGATGTTCCGTATCAGCTGGTGGTGCAGGTTACTGTCGCGCGTTGACAAAACTTTTCCACATCTTGGCCATGCTAACCCTGCCTTCTGAGGAGCTGGCCGTGACACAGCTGCATTGGCGACCTCATGCTCCTCCTCTGCCTTCGCCTTGTCCTACCAGTAGTCCCCCCCGTGTCAGTTGGGAATGCCCTCAGGGGTGGCTCTTCCAGCGTCCGCTTGTACTCGCACATCTTCCTATCACGCTCCAGTGCGGGAATTAAGATGGGCACGTTGCCTTTGTACTAGGGATCCAGCAGGGTGGCAAGCACAAGTTATAATGTGGGCAACTCTGCTGTCGTTGCGCAGGCATTGCAGCATGTAGTCGCTCATGTATGCCAGGCTGCCCAGAGGTAAGGATAAGCTGTCCTCTGTAGGTGTTGTATCGTCTTTGCCCTCTGTATCCCCCCAGCCATGCACCAGTGATGAGCCTGAGCTGCGTTGGGTGCCACCCTGCAATGAACCCGGTTCCTCCTCCTCTACCTCATCCTTTTCCTCGTCGCCAGAACTGTGCCCTGGCTGGCCAGTGGCCACATGTGTACCTGGCCTCTGCTGGTGGAGGAACCCACCCTCTGGGCCACTTTGTAATGACTAGCCTGAAACCCTGTGAAATACCCCCTCTTCCTCCTCCTCTTCCTCTGCCACATCCTCTTCCATCATCGACGTAATTGATTTTTCAAGGAGACATAGAAGTGGTATTGTCATGCTAACAATGGCATCATCAGCACTGGCCATGTTGGTTGAGTACTCAAAAGACCGCAACAAGGTACACAGGTCTCGCATGAGGGCCCAGTCACAGGTGGTGAAGTGGTGCTGATCCGCAGAGCGACTGACCCGTGCGTGCTGCAGCTGAAACTCCACTATCGCCTTCTGCTGCTCGCACAGTCTCTCCAGCATATGCAAGATGGAGTTCCCCCTGGTGGGCACGTTGCATATGAGACGGTGAGGGGGAAGGGCGAAGTTACGCTTCAGCGCAGACAGGCGAGCAGCAGCAGGGTGAGAACGCCAAAAGCGCGCACAGACGGACTGCACTTTCAGCAGCAGCTCTGACATGTCTGGGAAGTTTTTAAGAAACTTCTGCACCCACCACCAGAATCAGCACATGCGCCAGGCAAGGGCAGCAACCACTCATCGGTCTGCTGTTCTATGCCCCTCCAAAGCTCCTCTGCGATGTGGGGTTTGTCCCCCAAACACATGAGTTTTAAAATAGCCTGCTGATGTTTAACCCCGGGCTGTGCTGAATTTGGGGGTGAGGTTCTTTAGATAACCAGATGTGGGAGTGGTAGAAGAGGAGGAGGAGGCAACAGGAGGCAAAGAATAATGCCCTGTGATCCACGGTTGTTGAATGACATGCGCCAAACCGCTATCAGTCTCTTGCCCAGCCACCACTACGTTTACCCAGTGTGCAGTTAGGCCCTGGCCGTGCTTACTGGTCCATGTATCTGTGGTTATGTGGACCTTGCCACAGATTGCATTGCGCAGCGCACACTTGATTTTATTCTCCACTTGGTTGTGCAGGGAGGGAACAACTCGCCTGGAAAAGTAATGGCGGCTGGGAACTACGTACTGTGGGACAGTCACCGCCATCAGCTGTTTAAAACAGTCCGTGTCCACCAGATAGAATGACAGCATTTCAAAGGCCAGTAATTTTGAAATGCTGGCATTCAGGGCCAGGGCTCGAGGGTGGGTAGGTGGGTATTTCCTCTTTCTCTTCAATGTTTGGGAGATGGACAGCTGAACGCTGCCGTGTGACATGGTGGAGATGCTTGGTGATGGCGACGTATGTGGTAGTGTTGGTGGGACATCCTCTGTTTGCTGGTCACCAGGTGCCACGGTGACGCCAGAGGTGAAGGGAGAGGCCGAGCCAGCAGCAGAAGAGGAAGCAGTGGACCAGGAATACTTCTATTTTTCCCAAAAATACACTGAGGCTCTGTTTCACGGCAGAAATGTCAAATGTGTATTTGGGCGGTGTATTTCAAACTGCTTTGGGGACCAGGATTGCCACTTTTTATCACAAAAATACTGCAGAAATTGAATATACGTTTTAGTGCATTGTATACACAAGTGCTCTGTGGCACCACAGGTCCCAGACTAGACAAATGGACTATGTCACCCCTTAATTATTCAAAAGGTAATGTAGGGGACTTGAGCAGCCAGAAAAAAAGCATTTTCTTCTTCACTGAGCTACCAAAAAGGATTAAGCTGATGTCCCTGCCAGGCTGGCAGACATGCAGTACACTGCAGTGGCTAAAATGGCCGCCGACCCCCACCACCTCTGTAACAGATGGATTTAAAAAAAACAGCGAACAGCCCAAAATTTGGTACGATCCCGAACTACACACTTTGGGTTCGCACAACCCTAATTACAACTTTTTCAGCATAAAATTCCTAAAAAAAAAGTAATATTTTGCATTGCCATATACTGAAGTCCAGAACTTTTTTTTCACATGTAGCTGTGTGTAAAATGATACCAATAAAAACTACAGCCCATCCCGCAAAAAACACGCCCGTTATTTGCGGGACGGGCTGTAGTTTTTATTTGTATCATTTTGGGGTACATATGACTTTTTGATCACTTGTTGTTGTTTTTTTTTCTGTGGGGGTGAGGTAACAAAAACAACAATTCCGTCATTGTTTTTTGCACTATTTCTTTGTACAGCATTCACCGTGCGGGATTAGTAACATGATACTTTTATAGATCAGGCCATTACGGATGTGGCAATGAATGGATATGAGAGAAAACAATTTTTTATTTATTTTTATTTCTTTCTTTTTTACACTTTTTTTTTCTTTTTTTAATCACGACCCATTTGGATCTTGAAGATCCAGTGGGCCTGATGGCTATACAGTGCATTGCAATAGTCATCTATTGAAATGCACTGTATAGTCTGTATTACATTTACACTGAGGGTCTGATCAGCCTTAGGTACATGGATGCTTTTGTAAGGTGTCCAGTTGACATGTCAACCATCGGGCACCTGCCATTGCAGCAGCGGCTGCCCAATGGATAATAGGGAGCTCCCTCTCAACCCCATGGATGCTGCGGGCAGCTACTGACTGCGGCATCTAGGTGGTTAAACGTCCAAGATCGGTGCCAGCACCGATTTCAGCCATTGCAGCAGAGAGTGTCAGCTGTAAGTTACAGCTGACACTCTCTGCTGATTGCAGCGGCTCCGTTCATGAGCCACTGCCATCAACGCTGACACAGAGGAGCAGGGGGCATAAAAGGAACGGGGGGAGGGGAAATGGTGGCATCGGGGGGCACTAAATTCACTGGGGGCACAGAAATTATCAGGGGCCCGGCAGCAGACCAGAGCAGAGACTCCAGGGCTGTGATACTTTATAGCCCCAGTAAACAGTTTGGATGTGACTGTACATCCAAATGCACTAAATTACTTGCGATTTGGACATACAGTTACGTCCAAATTCGTGAAAGGGTTAATATCTAAACAGTGAGGGCCTGATACCGCCACACCCCAATGATCAGCCATTCCCTGCAGCCTCTGACGCTGGAACTAGCAACTTGAATGGTGAAGGGAGCAGACAACTTTGTTTAAAGCAGGGATGCTCAACCTGCGGCCCTCCAGCTGTTGTAAAACTACAACTCCCACAATTCTCTGCTGTAGGCTGATAGCTGTAGGCTGTTCGGGCATGCTGGGAGTTGTAGTTTTGCAACAGCTGGAGGGCCGCAGGTTGAGCATGCCTGGTTTAAAGCATAGTGGCCATGCTTGGTAATTTCAGCTCAGCTCCCATTAAAGTAAATAGGAGCTGAGCTGCAGCAACCTGGCATGGCCACTACACTTTCAATGGAGCTGTGCTTAATGTTCCAATGCCAGAGGCTGCAGGGAATGGCTTATCAGTGTGGTAGTGGGGTGTCGGACCCTCACTAACCTATCCTGAGCCTGGAAACCCCTTTAATATTCTTAACTCGTATGGCAAGTACTACTTTGACCTTTTCTTTTTTATATGATTATTTTTGGTGTTATATGTCATTCAAAGCACTTTCATAAAACTTAATCAAATCCTGAAAACCATAAAACGATACAATTATATTTTGTTGAATGGAATAAAATAAAAATATTGTGTAACAAATGAAAAATGCTCATTAAACTGTTCCATTAAAAAAAACTTTAATGGTGATTTGCAAATAAAAATCTTTCCATTATTAATAATGGAAATAACATTACTAACTGTAAATAGAATAGCAATTTGCCTGATACTTCATATGGATTCATACTAGACACAGCTGAACTGAGATAATTGGGATTCCTGTTGTGATTGTTTCTTCATAATCAGAGAAAAAGATCTCGAAGTTAGTGTAAATTTAAATTAGACTGTTGAACTGATAATGAAAAGTGATTAAATGATACAGAAAACCATCCTATATTCTGTGCATACATTTACTACAATAACTAGAACAGGCATTATTTGACATTTTGTAATACACGTAATAAAAAATAATTCTAGTAGGCAGAAGTGGGATTCAAATTTTTAACAGGTTCCCTACTTAACCGCGGACACGCAGCATCATGACATTTTTACTTATACATACACCATATATATGCAACACACATACACATAAATACACCATACACATGGTACACATACATAAATAGCACTATTTCGTTGCAGTCGCTCTACTGTCCCAAATCTACGGACTAGGTGCACTCTCCATGGCACACCCACTGCCAATTGGTGTATTTATGTACACGTGATATAAGTAATATCTGAAAATGGAAATTTTCAAATAAAATATCAAGTTGCAATGATTATTCAAACGGCGCTATAAACATAAATGACTAAGTATGTGAGATGTTTTAGTTAGTTTTCATATAATTGGCCAGCTGCTATTGGAAAGTAATGATATATAAATCTCCAGTTTGTCTCATATAACTACCCTTGTATAATTCTCAAGATCCGTCTCCGTAATAATAGTCTACAAGCAAGTTATAGCCGCTCTCATGTTCACTGACAGTGCACTGTACACCATGTATACATTGTGGACTGGTTGTCCTTTTAAAACTGAACTTTCTACAACTGAACTTCCCATAGTAATAGCAGCGATCTATGTCAACTACTTTCTTGCTAGTTACTTGCGGCTGACCAAACTAACAGCTTCCAAACATGTGGGACGCCAACACAGCAAGGCGAGTTATATGAGATAAATTAGAGATTTATATATCATAACATTCCAATACCAGCTGGCCAATAATTTGAAAACTAACTAAAACGTAAGCCTCACATACTCAGTCAGTTATGTTTTTAGTGCTGTTTGAATAATCTTTGCAACTTTATATTTTATTTGAGAATATCACTGATTTGCCTTTTCAGATATTACTTATATCACGAGATAAGGGTCCATTCACACGTCCATGTGTGTTTTGCGGATCCACCGATCCGCGGATCCGCTAAAAAAACACGGACATCAGCGATGTGCGTTCTGCAATTTGCGAACCGCACATCGCCGATACTACATAGAAAATGCCTTTTCTTGTCCGCAATGGCAGACAAGAATAGGACATGTTCTATTTTTTTCGGGAACGCGATTGCGGACCCGGAACTGTGGATCCGCAATTGCGGACCCGGCCGGGACATTGTCTGTCCCCATTGAACTTAATGGGTCCACAATTCCGTTCCGCAAAATGCGGAACAGAATTGCGGACTTGTGAATGGACCCTAATATGAATTATTAACTATACCATGGAATCATGAAATTGCAAATCATGGGATTTATGAGCATTTTTATTATGTATTTATAAATGCAACAATCATGGTTTTTCAATTTGAGAAATAAGGTATATTTATTATTCCATTGCTATTGCCATTATTGTGATTGTACTTTCTATTTTACTTTTTACCATATTGCACTTTATCAATCCATTGATATCGCTATTGCTTTTTTAAAAATTTTATACCAATAATATATTTTTCTCAGATTTGTTCACTTTTATATACTGTATTTTTTATGTATCTTTTGGAATAAATGGTTTATATGTATCTATGCATTTGACAGTTCCTTGTAACACCAGATAGTTGAGTTCCCTCCAAACTATTGATATTTATTTATGGTACACGTGCATAAATACACCATATATACACTACACACACACATACCACCCAACTAAGGAGCTAATCTATCAGCAGCCCGTGAAGAAATGGAAGCGAACCTCTCCAGCTGCCCTGCCACAGCATCGGATCAGGACTCCGATCCGGTTGTAATTTTAATAACAAGATCTGGGGAACTGGAGGGAACTGGCTGAATCCCATGCCTGCTAGTAGGGTTTAAAAAGAGTAAAAGAATGTGTCATCAGAAAATGACCTATTCTTTAAATCAAATTTATATGTGTTTGATGTTCTTTTTAATTTCCCATATATTTAAAAAAAAGCCATAAAATCTTGCAGTTTTCACACTGGCCACGAAGCCTAATAATAGGCGCTACTTTTTGGTCTGTATAGATCACTTTACTGCAGTTACCTGCTTATCTGTCACTCTAATCCTGCTTGTAATGATATCATCTCTGTGTATAGATTAGACAGGATCCTCCATTAACAATAGTTGATTGTCAGAGCTTATCCATTCTTTTCTTGTACAGATGTAGTATGGTTAGCACTCCTTTTTCTGAGATTTCTGAGTTTGGTTATCTAATCTAAGCAAACACCTTCAATTGCTTTTCAATGGCTTTTTTCTCAAGATAATGAAATGAGTTAAGAAATTTGAGTTAACAGTGGGAGTGCTAACCCTGCTACATCTGTACATGACCCGCAGAGGTCACAGGGCATGTCTAGACAATTCTCCCATAGAAGTCAATGCGGTCCCCTCCTGACCATTGTGTCTATGGACCATGATTTCTAAATGCTGTTAAGAACAAACAAGATGGCCGCCCCCCTAATCAGGTTCAGGAAATAGAATAAATAAATCTGCCATCAGAAAATTAAAACAGGTTAAAAAAAAGTATATGTGTTGCTATCTGGTTTTAACTGGCAGATACAATTTTTCGTGATTAATTTCCTTTAAACCAAAGTGAAAGAAAATAAAAAAGTTAATTTATGTTATACAAATGTGTAAGGAGATGGCATTAGAGATAAACCAATCAGTTCTGAACAAATTGGATTTATCACAAATTTCTCAAAAATTCTTCTGCCAAATGAATCAGTTTTGGAAATTCAATTCGGACAAATTACACAAAAGGGTAATGGAAAAATAAATCCAGCCAGCAAAGGAAGCAATATGGATAATAACAATACATTAGTAAGTTCCTTGTAATAACTTTCTCTACGTAATAAATGCCATGTGTTGAAGTGAGACAACCCCTTTAAAGGCCATCTATTAGCAGATACATGTGCACTTGGCAGCTGAAGAGATCTGTGTTGGTCCCATGTTCATATGTGTCCGTACTGCTGAGAAAAATGAAGTTTTAATATGTGAAAATGAACCTCTAGGAGCATGGGGGTGTTGCTCTTACTCCTAGAGGCTCTGCTCTCTCTCTACAACTGCCGCTGCCCTTGCACTTTTTTTTTTACAGTGACAGGCAGTGTAAACGTGATCACACCTGACCATGTCAATCAAAGTGCAGAGGGCACAGCATTTGCATAGAGAGCAGAGCATCTAGGTGTAACGACAGTGCCCCCGTTACTCCTAGAAGCTCAATTGCATATATTATAAAAAGAGATGAGCGAAGTTATAAAAAATGTTACTGATTCGCTGAATTTCACAAAGAAATTTGATTTGTAACAAATTGCTTTATCATGAAGCACATCTCCTTGTATGTAGCGCACGCAATGAAGGGGAATGGCAATTGCTCTCTCCCCTGTCATTGAAGCCCTTAGATGCCATGTTCATCACTGATCGTGACATCTGAGGCTACCATTTAGGCCTTTCAGGGGTTAAGACTAATGGATGGATGAGGACGCTAAAATAAACTTTATTAGTAATCAATTAAATGGGGGGAACAAGTATCATTACTCCTTAATAATTGTAGATGTGTGTAGTAACAAAAACACAACCAACAGCTGTCATAGTGCCAGAGACGCTGTCACACACCACTAGTGTGTCAGCGGGTTTCCCATTATGCTATTATTCCCATGCGCATCTTGCTCCTGATGATTCAATATGATGAAACGCGTCGAGATGCTATGTTGACGCAATGAGTGGGAGTTTTAACTTGGACTAGGGAGGTAGTTAGGTGTTGGATCTGTGTACTCCCGGGTTGGTTACTATTACCTGTGACTGTGATCCAGGTGTAGTCTCTTACAGGGCTGTCAGTTCCCCTATAGCTGGTTTTATCCCAGGGGGGTTACCTACTGACTATCCCTCTTTTTTACCAACACCTTTATATATTTATATTTACTACCTACCCAGTTTCACCTTTTTTGGCCACACCAGGGGACCATGGAATTGTGTCAACAATTAGCAATGCACAATTTTACCAGACATTACCATTCTAACCATGCAGCTTTCTGATATAGGTTGGCTTACACGATACTACGGGGTCTTGGTAGGAAGAATTTGACCTAATTGTTGCAGTCTTCAGTCCTTCCTCGACGCCCCCTAGCCTACCTGTGACCAGTTGTGTTTTTGTTAGTACACACATCTACAATTATTGAGGATTAATGATACTTGTTACCCCCATTTTAATTGATTACTAATAAAGTTATTAATTTTAGCGTCCTCATCCATCCGTCAGTCTATTAATAATAGAGACGTAAATCCCCTCTTAATGTTTATTATCAGTGATATACTTTCAGGGGTTAATCAGGGTAAAATAAATAAATAAATAAATAAATAAATACTCACCTTATCCACTTGCTTGCATAGAGGCCATTGCAGCCATCTGGCGTGGTCACGTCATACTTCACCCCACGCAAGACTTCATGCCATATCTTCATCAAGATGGCCGCAACAGCCTCTTCGCACGCAAATGGTTGAGGTGAGTATGTATTTATTTTTTTTACCACCATTTTATGGGAAATTAATTTGTTACCGCGAAGTGGGAGGAAATTCGGCTTTGCAGCAAATAGAATTTTTTCCTGATATTTGGATCAGTCAATTTGTTTCACTTTGATTCTCTCAACACTAATTAAAACATCATTTATCTCAGCAATGCGGGCATATATGAACATGGGACCAGCACAGATGTCTTCAGCTGCCAAGTTCACATGTAACAGGTCAGCCAGTGTCATAGGTACCTGCTGACAGATGCTCTTTAATGCGGTATTCTGGTTAGATAAAGTTATCCCCCATCCTGTGATCTAACTATTAGATCAATTGGGGTCCTACCTCTGTGACCCCCACAAATCATGACAATGGAGGCCCCTCACCAAGTGAAAACCCCCTGAAATGCACAGAGCAGCTAGATGGAAATGCATGCCATTCATTTCTATGGGCGTGCCCGAGATAGGAGTGCACTGTACTGCACTGCACTGTACTCCCATCTTACCCTTCATATGTCATGGCTGTTATTGACCCTTTCATCTCAGAAAGTCTAGGATCAGAGTTTTCTCCAATCTCTGATGTTTCAGGTGGGTGTCAACTGTATAACACAATTGGCACTCACCATTTTCTCCCTTCTCACATGTGACAAGCTATATTGAACAGAGGATCACTATGCAGAGACCTTGCTGTTGGGAGAGTGACATAACGCCTCACTCGAGTATTTTTTTAACAGCATGTAATTGCAAACATTGCCTTTTTTTCTCAAATATGCAATGAACTTGATACTTAATGGTGGGACAACCCTTTTAAATGATAGAATCCTTTTAGCCTGCAGACAGCACTAGGGGAGCTTAAAAAAAATGCAGTAGACTTAAATCTCTGTTTTTGAAAACTAGAGCTTCAATACATAAAAACATACATTAAGGTTACTTTCTCACTTGTAGCAGAGTGATCTGGCAAGCCGTTCCGTCGTCGGAACTGCCTGCCGGATCTGGCAATTTGCACACAAACGGAAAGCATTTGAAGACGGATACGGATCTGTCTTACAAATGCATTGCAAGAACAGATTCTTCTCTCCGCTTGTCACGCGGAGAGACTGAACCGTTAAATTTTTTTTTTCACATTTTTACAGAATCGGCATTGCATCAGATCCGGCATTGCGGCATTTTTAAATGCCGGATTTGGCACTACTGAATTCCAATGGGAAAAAAAGCCTGATCCGGCATTCCGGCAAGTGTTCCGTAATTTTGGACGGAGATCCTGCGGTACTATGTCCGTCCTGAAATGTCAAAAAAACTGACCTGAAGACATCCTGAATGGATTTCTATACATTCAGAATGCATGGGGATAAAACTGATCAGTTATTTTTCTGGTATAGAGCCCCTATGACGGAACTCTATGCCGGAAAAGAATAACGCTAGTGTGAAAGTACCCTAATACATTACAATAATCAGCACATGTCGGTCCTATTTAGTTAGAATAAAATAGTGTCTAGCCTGTTGGGGACACATGATGGTACGTCATGGTGCCCTGGTACTCATGTGTACTACCGATCACAGCTGCTCAGCCGGCGGTGATCGGAACAAGGTACCTGCTGAAATCATTTAGCAGGTACCTTGTTACAATGCCAAGGGGGGTCCTGACACTCTGCTATGAACTGCTGACATCTGTGCTGGTGCAGATGTCAGCAGTTTAACCCCTTCCATGACGTGGTCCGTAGGGACCGCTGTATGGAAGGGGTTAACAGGGAGGGAGCTCCCTCCCTTTCCCATCGGGGCTGCTGTGCCCTTGCAGCCCCCGATTCTTGAAGGGATCACAGAGGGAGGGGGGCCCCCCTCCCTCCCCATTACCCGCTGCTCTGTACTGGCAGCAGGTGATGGTTACCATGGCAACAGGACGCCTTCACAGGCATCCTGCTTGCCATGGTAATGGCAGATCAGATCAGACTTTGTAAAGTAGAAAATACAGTACAGTACACTATAAAGTGTACTGTACTGTATTAAACAGACATCAGACCCACTGGATCTTCAAGAACCAAGTGGGTCTGGGTCAAAAAAAAAAAAAAGTGAAAAATAAGTACAAATAAAAAAAACACATTTATCACTGAATAAAAATTAAAAAAATAAAATAAACTACACATATTGGGTATCGCCGCTTCTGTAAAAACCTGCTCTATAAAAATATCACATGACCTAACCCCTCAGTTGAACACCATAAAAACAAACAAAAAAAAGGTTTAAAAAAGCTATTTTTTTGTCACCTTACATCACAAAAAGTGTAATACTAAGCGATCAAAAAGGCATATGCCTCCCAAAATAGTACAAATCAAATCGCCATCTCATCCGGCAAAAAATAAGCCCCTACATAGCACAATCGCCCCAAAAAAAAAAAAAATATGGCTCTCAGTCTATGGAGACACTAAAACATGATTGTTTTTTTCTAAAATGCTGTTATTGTGTTAAACTAAAATAAATAAAAAAAAGTATACATATTAGGTATTGCCATGTCCATCATAACCTGCTCTTTAAAAATATCACATGATCTAACCCCTCAGGTAAATAGCGTAAATTATTTTTTAATAAAAAGTGTAAAAAAAAATATTTTTGTCACCTTACATCACAAAAAGTGTAATAGCAAACGATCAAAAAGTTATATGCCTCCCAAAATAGCGCCAATTTCATCCCGCAAAAAATGATACCCTACGAAGGACAACCACCCAAAAAAAAAAAAATAAATATGGCTCTCAGAGTATGGAGACATTAAAACATGATTTTTTTTGTTGGTTTCAAAAACGATATTATTGTGCAAAACTTAAATAAATAACTAAAAAGTATACATATTATGTATTGCCGCATCCGTAACAACCTGCTCTATAAAATTAACGCATGACCTAACCCCTCAGATGAACACAGCAAATAAAATATATAAATACGGTGTCAAAAGCCATTTTTGACAACTTACATCACAAAAAGTGTAATAGCAAGTGACCAAAATGTCATATGCACCCCAAGATTGTGCTAATCAAACCAAAATTACAATGAACAGAAATCCTCTACTGAGAGTTCCTGGGAGTTCTCCCAGGACTTGGAATTGCACTGACGAGGGCGAAATATCCTCTGATGCGGACTCATCTTCCTCAGAGGATAATTCGGGCAAATCCCTATGCTCGATTGAGGACACTGACTCCCTCCTTAAAACAATCCGGGCAACCATGAACATTGAACAAACTAGAGAACCACAGTCCATCCAGGACCAGATGTTTAGGGGGTTGGCCAACAAGAAAAGAAACGTTTTTCCAGTTCATCAGAACATTCAAAATATTTTTTCGGATGAATGGAAAGACCCAGAAAAGAGATCTGGAGTATCCAGGGTCTTTAAAAGAAAATACCCTTTCAGCGACACAGACTCAGCTCATTGGGATAGGGCCTCCTGGGTCGATGCACCGGTGGCAAGAAGGCTTCTATTCACCAGTATTTCTGGTAAAAAAGCCCAACGGATCCCACAGGGCGATCATAAACCTAAAAGACAAGCACGTCACATACAAAAAAATTCAAAATTGTTTCATGGTTTCTCTAGACCTGGCAGATGCCTATTATCACGTCCCCATCTAATCAAGTCATCAGAAATATCTACGATTTGCAGTTTTCTACATGACCAGTTATCTCACCTACAGTTCAGAGTTCTTCCGTTCGGCCTTTCATCTGCCCCACATGTATTCACAATGGTAATGGCGGAAGTTTCCACCTACCTTCATCAACAAGAGATTGTCTTCATCACGTATCTAGATGATTTCCTGCTAGCAGCTCCATCTACGGAGACTTTCCAAAGAAATCTCCTTTTCGTAGCAAATACGCTCTGCTCCCTGGGCTGGAAATTAGACCAGGAAAAAAAAAAAAAAAACGAACACTGTTCCATCCCAGAAGAAACACTTCCTAGGCATACTCCTAGATTCGAAGCTGATTACATCTTTTCTGCCAGACTCCAAGATTCAGGATCTAATCACCAGGATCCGTTTTTTTCAGACGCCTTCACAAAGTATCCTTCAGACAGATTATGGTCATTCTAGGATTAATGACATCCACCATCCCGGCAGTGAAGTGGGCACAATTTCACAGCAGACCACTACAAAATTTTCTCCTATCATCCTGGAACAAAAGCCCTGTCACGGTGTCCAGTGGAGACCATCGGACGTGGTGGTGATCACAACTGATGCAAGCAGAGCAGGATGGGGGCTCACAGTGGAGGCCAGATTGTTCAAGGCGGATGGGGACCCAACACCCTTCAACTATCCTCCAATGCGAAGGAACTTAAGGCAGTGTTTTTGGCGTTTAAAGTTTTTCGACCCTCTGTCTACCACAAAAGTGTAAAAATGCTCACGGACAACAGTACGACAGTCGCTTACATAAACAAGCAGGGCGGCACAAGAAGCAAAGTCCTAGGTCAGACAGCGTCTCGCCTATTCTCTTGGGCACAAGATCAAATAGTCTCTATATCAGTGGTTTAGGTGATAGGGAAAGAGAACATTCTAGCTAGAGATGAGCAAACACCTGGAAGTTCGGGTTCGGGAAGTTCGGCCGAACTTCCCTAAAATGTTCGGGTTCAGGATCCGAACTCGACCCGAACTTTATCCCGAACCCGAACCCCATTGAAGTCAATGGGGACCCGAACTTTTAGGCACTAAAAAGGCTGTAAAATAGTCCAGGAACTGGCTAGAGGGCTGCCAAAGGCAGCAACATGTAGGTAAATCCCCTGCAAACAAATGTGGATAGGGAAATGAATTAAAGTAAAATAAATAAAATTTAACCAATATCAATTGGAGAGAGGTCCCACTGCAAGGAATCATGCATCATATCACCCAACACTGGAGAAGGCCACTTTCAGTTATTTCGGCCCCAGCACCCAGACAGAGGAGAGAGGTCCCACAGCAAGGAATCATGCGTCATATCACCCACCACTGAAGAAGGCCACTTTCAGTTATTTCGATCCAGACCGAGGATACAGGTCCCACAGCAAGGAATTATGCGTCATATCACCCACAACTGGAGAAAGCCACTTTCAGTTATTTCGGCCCCAGCACCCAGACAGAGGAGAGGTTCATTCAACTTTGGGTTGCACCGCAAGATTATGGTAAAGTTTAAAAAATTAGGATGCAATAACGAAGTGCCCCAGAGTACAAGAATGCATGGTTGAGGGGGAGGCAGTTATAAATGTCTATTCTGCACAAGGGAGGCACAGGTCCTGTGGGATCCATGCCTGGTTCATTTTCATGAACGTCAGCTTGTCCATGTTGGCTGTGGACAGGCGGCTGCGTTTGTCAGTAATGACGCCCCCTGCCGTGCTGAATACACGTTAAGACAAAACGCTGGCCGCCGGGCAGGCCAGCACCTCCAAGGCATAAAATGCTAACTCTGGCAACGTGGACAATTTGGAGACCCAGAAGTTGAATGGGGCCGAACCATCAGTCAGTACGTGGAGGGGTGTGCAGACGTACTGTTCAACCATGTTAGTGAAATGCTGCCTCCTGTTAACACGTTCCGTATCAGGTGGTGGTGCAGTTAGCTGTGGCGTGGAGACAAAACTTTTCCACATTTCTGCCATGCTAACCCTGTCCTCAGAGGAGCTGGCCGTGACACAGCTGCGTTGGCGACCTCTTGCTCCTCCTCTGCCTTCGCCTTGGGCTTCCACCTGTTCCCCTGTGACATTTGGGAATGCTCTCTGGAGCGCCTCTACCAGTGTGCGCTTGTACTCGCGCATCTTCCTATCACGCTCCAGTGCAGGAAGTAAGGTGGGCACATTGTCTTTGTACCGGGGATCCAGCAGGGTGGCAACCCAGTAGTCCGCACACGTTAAAATGTGGGCAACTCTGCTGTCGTTGCGCAGGCACTGCAGCATGTAGTCGCTCATGTGTGCCAGGCTCCCCAGAGGTAAGGACAAGCTGTCCTCTGTGGGAGGCGTATCGTCATCGTCCTCTGTATCCCCCCAGCCATGCACCAGTGATGGGCCTGAGCTGTGTTGGGTGCCACCCCGCTGTGAACCTGCTTCATCCTCCTCCACCTCCTCATCATCCTCCTCGTCCTCCAGTAGTGGGCCCTGGCTGGCCACATTTGTACCTGGCCTTTGCTGTTGCAAAAAACCTCCCTCTGAGCCACTTTTAACAGACTGGCCTGAAAGTGCTAAAAATGACCCCTCATTCTCCTCCTCCTCCTGGGCCACCTCCTCTTCCATCATCGCCCTAAGCGTTTTCTCAAGGAGACATAGAAGTGGTAATGTAACGCTGATAACGGTGTCATCGCCACTGGCCATGTTGGTGGAGTACTCGTAACAGTGCAACAGGGCACACAGGTCTCGCATGGAGGCCCAATCATTGGTGGTGAAGTGGTGCTGTTCCGCAGTGCGACTGATGCGTGCTTGCTGCAGCTGAAACTCCACTATGGCCTGCTGCTGCTCGCACAGTCTCTCCAGCATGTGCAAGGTGGAGTTCCACCTGGTGGGCACGTCGCATATGAGGCGGTGAGCGGGAAGGCCGAAGTTACGCTGTAGCGCAGACACGAGAGCAGCGGCAGGATGTCAACGCTGGAAGCGCGCACAGACAGCCCTCACTTTATGCAGCAGCTCTGACATGTCGGGGTAGTTGTGAATGAACTTCTGCACCACCAAATTCAGCACATGCGCCAGGCAAGGGATGTGCGTACAGATTTACAATTGGCCTGCAACCAGATTCAGGGTATTGCTATTTTGGCAATTGAATTTCACCCCAGAACAAAATATACCCTGTTACAGACAGATGTAAACTAGGCCTGCAACAGCTGGAACACCAGATTCAGGGTATTGCTATTTTGGCAATTGAATTTCAACCAACAACAAAATACATGTTTTTGCGGACACTATGAATCTTGGCCAGCCACAGCTGAAAGCACTGATTTATGGTATTGTTATTTTGGCAATTGAATTTCACCCTAGAACAAAATATATGTTTTTGCAGACACCATGAAACTTGGCCTGCAACAGCTGGGACACCAGATTCAGGGTATTGCTATTTTGGCAATTGAATTTCAACCCACAACAAAATATATTGTAACAACACGGGGTCATTTAGCTCTTCCAGATCGCCGTCTTAACGCCTTAGACGGTTGGCACACATCAAGAAGCCACTCCACCACTGTAGATTCGGGTGCAAACTGGCCACGACCAGCTTTATTGTCACAACAGCAGTACAACAAAATCATAAAAATAAATCCTCGGCCGTCTGGCCACTGACTAAACAGTCTTTCCCTCATTATCAGGATCTGGGTCTACCACCCAGCTCCCCAAGACACATCACCAGTGCTTACCCTACACACAGGGTTAGAGGATCCTGGGTCCCACAGGCCTGGACACAGCCTGCTCCTTTCCCAGACTGGGAGCCCTGATTGAGAAGCTCAACCCACATTAATCCAAGCTCCTCAGCTGGCTGATAATTATCCCCATTAGTGTTGAGCGCGAATATTCGAAAAGCGATTTTTTTAGCGAATATCGGCACTTCGCTAATTCGCGAATATTTCGAATATAGCGCTATAAATTCGCTATTTCGAATATTCGTTTTTTTTTTTTTTTTTTTAGTTATATTTTTTTCTTTCCTACTTCCCAAAAGTAGTTCTTACCTGTCCTGAGGATTCCTGGCTTCCTGGCTGCTCTAGTCAGTGCCCGTTGCCGCTTCTGCCGACTTCCGTGCTCATGTGGAGCGTCCCCATCCATGGGAGAATCTCCATATACTAAAATGTACTGTCGGATTTGAGGAATTACGTTGAAATCGCAATGCGATTAATTCATGTTATATTAATCGCATTGCGATTACAACTTAGCACTGCTATCTTACATAGGCTAGAATTAACGAATATGGAGTATAGCTAATGCTATGCACTAGCAGTGCTAAGTTGAAATCGCAATGCGAATACTTTAAGTTAAATTAATCGCATTGCGATTTCAACTTAGCACTGCTGCTATATTCCATATTCGTTAACTTCGTTAATTCTAGCAAGCTGACCCATTATAAACCCAGCTCTAAGTTGAAATCGCAATGCGATTAATATAACTTGAATTAATCGCATTGCGATTTCAACGTAATTCCTCAAATCCGACAGTACATTTTAGTATATGGAGACGTTCCCATGGTGATGGGGACGCTCCATGAGCACAGAAGTTATGGTTGGCTTGGTAGAATTAGCGAATAGCGAATATGACGAATGTATTCGTCATATTCCTCAAAACGAAGATAACGAAGCATTCTACATCTTCGTTTAGCTACCTATTCGTCTCGTCATCGTCAACTTCGCTATTCGCTAATTCTAGCAATCAAATAGGAAGGTTGACTTACCAGACAGCTGTGTTAAATTCGCTATGCGATTTTTTTTTTTAATACAATAATTATATTACTTGATAAAATTATTATAAGTATTCTATTTATTAAAAAAAAAAAAAAAAAAAAAAATCGCATAGCGAATTTAACACAGCTGTCTCTATAGTCAACCTTCCTATTTGATTGCTAGAATTAGCGAAGTTGACGAATAGGTAGCTAAAACGAAGATGTAGAATACTGCTATCTTCGCTTTTGAGGAATAGACGAATACATTCGTCATCCTCGCTAATTCTAGATATGAAACCAATAGGAAAGTAGCCTTAAGTACAAATCGCAATATGCGATTATTTAAATCGCATGTTAATCGCGATAACTAGAAAAAATGACGAATATTCGATTTCGACGAATATGAAACGAATATTCATTCGAATATTCGCGAATTTCGTCGAAATCGAATATGGCACCTGCTGCTCATCACTAATCCCCATTACCAGCCTGCCTGCTGCAGACAGTGGGAAAAACTATTTTCCCAACCTTTCTTGTTCTCACCCAGCTTTCTCTGGGTGAGATATGCCACTTCAATGGCCTTCCTATGGCCTTCTGGCAGCTCCACTGCCACATATCCTCCCCCCCTTGATAAAGGCCGTAGGACTTTTCACCTTACTTAAACCCCCTCCAGGGTCAAAGCTCCTACGTTGGGAAACATCTGAGGTTTTTCCCCACTCCAACTCAACGGCCTTAGTTTCTTCAGCCTTTGAGACTCCCTTGGAGTCTTCATCCACTTTGTTAGCCTTCTCATCCTTCTCGGACACGGAATCATATACTTGCATTCTTAACTCCTCCTCCTCCTCCTCAAGGTTGGAGGTACTGGGGACATCAGGGTCTTCAGACTTGTAGTCTTCTGGCAATCCCTGCAGAGGTTCACCCAGGATATGGTTCTCCTTTCGGGCAGGATCTAGGAGAGCCAGCCCATTGGAGTAGACAGGACCCTCATACTGGTCGTCGGTCCCCCCGTATTTCTTCCCCAGCGGACTGCTGGCTTTCTGGAACACATTGACAGCAGATGGAATGTCTTTCATGACCAGGTCCTGGCCACACACTGCCACGAGTTTCTGGGCTTCTGCATCCACCTCAGCACCATCATCTGGTTCCGCAGATACATCTTCCATCTTCTTCTCCTCTGCCTCGGCTGGCACCACAGCGCCACCACCTCCAGACCCATTCTTAACGGGCTCTGACTTCATGGCATCCTTTAGAGGATCTTCTTCTTCTTCAGGTATCTCATTTTCTTCCACCTGCTGCGCAGGAGCACGCTTAGGCCTCTCCAACTCATAGGGCCAGATTTATCATTAGCCTAAGTCACTTTTCTAGAGTTGAAAAGTCGCAAAAAATTGCGCAAAAAGCCAAATTGCGCAATTTTTTGCGACTTTTTGGAGACTTACGCCACTCACTCCAAAACCAAGTTTATGGGCGTTTTGTCGTATGTAAATCACTTGCAAGACAGATTTATTATTGCGACTTTTCAAATAGTCGCAAAAAATTGCGCAAACTCACTCCACTCATGACCATGCTTATGTTTGACAAAATCACTTTTTTAAAATTGCGACTTTTCCAAAGACAAAGCCAAAATACAACTAGGAACCAGAAATACACCAGATTTATCAACCTCTGAAAGAGCCCATGATAAATTTGACTTGACTCAAATACACATACGCCTTCTTTGAAAGTGGAGTGAACTGCAAGAGTAATGATAAATCTGGCCCATAGACTTCATCTTTTGAGCTCCTGAGATCTTCCATCTCTGCTCTGAGTTGCTTGTTCAGCCTCTCCAATTCATCTCGCTCCTTAAGCGCTTTTTCAAGTGCTCTAGCCAAGGCGAGGGCCTTGGTCTTCTTAGTTTTTCGCACCAGCTTGTTAGCAGCGCCCCACTCTTGGGCCTTCTGTTCTAGCTGCTCTTCACTCTGTTCTGGTGTAACAGCAGTTGTAGGAGTACCACCATTCTTCCTTAAACACTCTGTGGGATTTCCACCCAGGGACTCTTCAAGCCCATTGTTGAGGTCTACTATAGACTTGTGTCTTTCTGGAGTCTTTTCCTATCCCCAGGACACCAGGCGGTAGACCCTTCTGTTCACTCATATTTTCCGGGGTCTCCTCTTTTGACTCTTCTGCAGCCTTCTTTAGTGACTCTGACTACAGCTAGTCCCTTCTCTATCGTATCTAGGGACCGTGTGGCGAGAGTGAGATCAGCCTCCTGTTTGCAGCTGTACGGTCCAGTCAGGTCATCCAAGACTGACTGGATAGGAGCTTCAGACACTAGGCTGACATCACCCGACTGAACTCTCGTCTCGTCAGATATAACTGTCATCTGGTCGCTACTAGTAACCACTTTAGTTTGGCAAGACCTCGACATGGAAGCCTCTCTCTCCGAGTTACTATCGGTCACAGAACATGCGTTATATATATCGCTCGTGACATTCTCAATCCTGTCCTCTAGGGGCACCGATGAGCTAATCCCCACCTGGGACATTTTATTAATCATAGAAACCTGTGGAGACTGCATATCCACTTCTAGTACGTGTGGTACACCCTCTAGAACTGCCCCATGTACTTGCATATTTTTCACAGTGGTTTCCCTCAGTTGTGAGCTCTCAACATCAATTAGCATTTTTATACCATCCACATTTTTACCAACAGGGGAGCTTCTTCCCCAATCACAGCCTGCAAAGGAAAAGGACTGTTATCATCCTCATCACTTCTTGCACATAGATCCACATTATCATTATACATTTCAACAAACTCTGCACCTTCACTTGGCACCGTGTCTGCACCATTGTTTCTAATGGTCATTTCACTTAAACCATTGCTTTCTATCTGCATTTCCCTTACACCTTCATTTAAAGGGACAGGTACAGGTTCTGCAGGAGCTTCATTACTTCCTACAGAAGTGTCTCCATTGCCCCACATTACATCATGCATGAGCATATTTTCAACGTCAAGTCCATCAGTCTCTGTTCCCACCATGGTCTCACCCTCCATGAGGACCACCGGATAGTCCACAGTATTCACATAATTGTCCTGGAAAGACATCATTCTACCTCTTACCCAGGCTAGCATGGGATCTCTGATTTTCGCCATCCCAAATCTAGCCTTGGTCACAGGCACTTTAGACAACACATTGAGCTTCTCCCCTGCAGATTCCTGCGAGAGGGCAACTGCAGCAGGCTTACCCGCCTGTTCAAACACAGCAGTTTTCCCATAGTCACTAATTTTTGAGACATTTTCAAGCCGCAGCGCTTTATCACTCACCGGCCCGGCAGGTAGCAACTGCCGCCGGCTCACTGCCACAAAATTATCAACAGGAACAGTCTTACCGATTGTAGTCACTGACTCAGCACTCCCGGAAGATAAGGGTAGTCCAGGAATATCTCCAGCATGGTCACCTTTTTCTCCTCAATGCAGTAGTTGCCACGGGAGACGCCTTGGACTTGTCTCCTGTCTTTTTCCGGACGGACATTCCAGCCGCACCCTTTAGAATCATGTGCACAGTCGCAGGGAATATAGGAACTCCTGAGAATCACACCGTTCGCCATCTCTTTATCTTCCCGACGGTTGCCCTTGGCAACGGCAGACTTCCGCTTGTCCTCCGGAACTCCAACTGCAGAACTTGAAGTACTCCCGCCATACCATATCTGCCAAAATAAGGGAAAATCCTTGCCCAGTACAAATTCTAGCCCCAGGGTCTCACATTTCAACAGCTCCCACTGCACAGAGCCATAGTCCGTCACAAAGGTCAGTGACACCTTAGTTTTTGTCTCTGGACCTCTTGTTACAAAGTTCAGAATTTCGGGCAGCACCCGAGACACTTGCTGGCGGGAGTCTAGTATGACACCCAAAGGGATCCCCCCCGATCGCCATCTCGCAGGACTTTTCCCACGGGCTCCACCATGTTGCAGCCATTTTGACAGGTCAGTTTCTTTTATTGTGCTTCTGGCCCTTTAAATCCGCACACAGCTTGCACCACAGAAAAAAAAACAGTCCACTATCGCATGAGCAGCACTTTCTCCACTAGACAAAAAAGGCTTCCGGCCCTTTAACTTCACACACAGCAAAGAAAAACTTTCAGCAGCACCTGCTGTCTCGTCGTTGCCCCTAGCAACCAAGTGTTCCGACCAGCAATCCCGCAGCATTCAGCACAGACACCGCTTCCTGGTGCCCTTAGCAACCGGTTGTCCTGCCCTTTTTGCTCTGCAGCACCCAGCTTCGTGTGCCATTTTCATGCCATAGCATCCTCCACCATATGTAACAACACGGGGTCATTTAGCTCTTCCAGATCGCCGTCTTAACGCCTTAGACGGTTGGCACACATCAAGAAGCCACTCCACCACTGTAGATTCGGGTGCAAACTGGCCACGACCAGCTTTATTGTCACAACAGCAGTACAACAAAATCATAAAAATAAATCCTTGGCCGTCTGGCCACTGACTAAACAGTCTTTCCCTCTCTATCAGGATCTGGGTCTACCACCCAGCTCCCCAAGACACATCACCAGTGCTTACCCTACACACAGGGTTAGAGGCTCCCGGGTCCCACAGGCCTGGACACAGCCTGCTCCTTTCCCAGACTGGGAGCCCTGATTGAGAAGCTCAACCCACATTAATCCAAGCTCCTCAGCTGGCTGATAATTATCCCCATTACCAGCCTGCCTGCTGCAGACAGTGGGAAAAACTATTTTCCCAACCTTTCTTGTTCTCACCCAGCTTTCTCTGGGTGAGATATGCCACTTCAATGGCCTTCCTATGGCCTTCTGGCAGCTCCACTGCCACAATATGTTTTTGCGGACTCTATGAATCTTGGCCAGCCACAGCTGAAACCACTGATTTATGGTATTGCTATTTTGGCAATTGAATTTCACCCTAGAACAAAATATATGTTGGCAAGTTCTATTGCAGCTTGTTTAACCGTTTGTTATATGTACATGGTGAATAGGAGATGATGGACTTCAGCTATACGGTCGTCACCCAGACCATGTACTGAATAAATGGGAGGACTATTTACATATACATTGAGAGATATTTATATGTGGATGAATTGATCGAGCGGTTCTCTATATTTTGTATGGATTGAGATAACTCAGTTTTATTTTAGTTTAAATTGAAACACTTTTGGTTACTTAACATAAAGTGAATCAATTTTATCTATGTGTTTTAATAAAGGTCTTGTATGAATTTTTATAAAAGGAATTGGTATTGATACTTTTATATAAAACCCACTCACTTAGGATCCATATATATTTTTTATGTACAACCCAGAAGATTTCCTTGGAGGTCAGGATATCTCCCTAGAAAACACATAAACCCTCTAGATAGGAAGAAAAATTGTTTGAATAGTTCCTCGAAGGCCTCTCAAGATAAATTAATAAAAGCTTTCCTCTTTTTGAAAAATGTTTTAGAAAACTTTTGAAGTTTTTTAAATTTTTTGAAAGTTTTTTTGGGAATGTTTTTGAAAAATATTTTTTAGAAAAATTCCTAAAAAATTCATGAATTCCCTCCCATTATAATAATGTAGATCTACACCATATCTATGTTGATCATAATGTATGTATTGTATATAACACCTTCACTTCTCTATGAATCAACTCATTTTTATAAAAAAAAAAAATTATTCCTTGGCTAATTTTTGTGCAACTATATTAGTATTTTTATAAATTTATAGTTATTGAGCTCTGCATATATCTACATATATATATGGCTTTATATACATCTGCCGGTTAAGTTTTAATGACAGTACCAATACTATGAAACAATAGAATCGCTTTGATGAATATACTGGAAGTGATCCATTCCGGAGTTTACATTATACCAATGGAACATAAACGGAGGATATATATTCCAGGAAGAACAGCGGTGTGGTCTTCACCACTGAGGAAGGGACACGCTAGTCCTGAAACGCGTTTGGTGCCCGAGGACCCCCGCAGAAGTCTATTTGGGAGCGCTCCCCAAAGTAACAGTCACATCAGGAACAGAAAATAAAGATAAGTGCACGCTATCATGGGAGTCTATAGAGAAACGCCGGAGGAGGTAAGGCAAGACCGCGCAGCATTCCACGTGGGACGCCAGTGGATGCAGCGGCTTGCTCTTTGCGATTTACAAACTGTCACTTGCAATATAGATATATAAAAAAAAACTCCAGCGCAACACATAGTACAAGTATACTACAAATGAATCTAATCTTACCTCAATGAAGGATGAATGAATATAATCGCTGCACATTGCACTTTATATAAAGCTACTTCGGATGTGTATTTAATACCCATATGGGTGAATAATAAGCTGATGGACTTGGGACTTACGGTCGTCACTTATGATCACCCAATAGCGGGATATGAAAGAACAATCACAAAAGAATAACAGATATATGGACAATTAGGACCTTTGAAACAATTTAAAAGTAGTTCTATTGCAGCTTGTTTAACCGTTTGTTATATGTACATGGTGAATAGGAGATGATGGACTTCAGCTATACGGTCGTCACCCAGACCATGTACTGAATAAATGGGAGGACTATTTACATATACATTGAGAGAGATTTATATGTGGATGAATTGATCGAGCGGTTCTCTATATTTTGTATGGATTGAGATAACTCAGTTTTATTTTAGTTTAAATTGAAACACTTTTGGTTACTTAACATAAAGTGAATCAATTTTATCTATGTGTTTTAATAAAGGTCTTGTATGAATTTTTATAAAAGGAATTGGTATTGATACTTTTATATAAAACCCACTCACTTGGGATCCATATATATTTTTTATGTACAACCCACCCATTTGGGATCCATATGAGGTGTGCTCGTCCTAAATCAAGTTAGTACATTTTTCCTTTTAGGGTGGTGAGTCCCTCTAGGATTTGTAGCACCCAATCCATAAACTCCCAAGAGTGAGCCACCTAATTAATTATTCTATTTGAATTCTACTATGAAACTTGGCCTGCAACAGCTGGGACACCAGATTCAGGGTATTGCTATTTTGGCATTTGAATTTCACCCCACAACAAAATATATGTTTTTGCTGACACTATGAATCTTGTCCAGCCACAGCTGAAACCACTGATTTATGGTATTGCTATTTTGGCAATTGAATTTCACCCCAGAACAAAATATATGTTTTTGCGGACACTATGAAACTTGGCCTGCAACAGCTGGGACACCAGATTCAGGGTATTGCTCTTTTGGCAATTGAATTTCACCCCAGAACAAAATATATGTTTTGGGGGACACTATTATACTTTGCCAGCCACAGCTGAAACCACTGATTTATGGTATTGCTATTTTGCCAATTGAATTTCATCACAGAAAATAATTTATCCTTTGCCAGGCAGCAGACAGTATTATACTTGGCTAGCCAAAGCTGGAACACCAGATATAGGGGATTGGTATTTGGGCAATTGTATTTAACCCCTTAATAAAATATAGAAATCGCTATCCTGAGTTTCTAGGGGTGACAATTAGCACAGCCAAGCCCTTGATGTAGGATATAGCAAAAAAAAACTAGTATTGATGGATTGATGGACTTGGTGGCAGCTTGTTCTGGTGCACCACAAGTCACAAAATGGCCGCCGATCACCCTTGATAATAAGTGACAGAAAAACGCTCTGTGCAGCCTAAAAACCAGTGAGCAAGTAACTAGCAGAAGTTCAATCATTCACAGCTGTAGATCGAACTGTTCATTAGGTGCTGTTGCTGACTTTTCCCTGCCTAATCTCGCCCTCACAGAAGCTGCGTCATCTCCCTACACTAATCAGAGCAGTGTGACGTGCGGCGCTACGTGACTCCAGCTTAAATAGAGGCTGGGTCACATGCTGCACTTGGCCAATCACAGCCATGCCATTAGTAGGCATGGCTGTGATGGGCTCTTAGGGCAAGAAGTAAAACACTAGCTGATTGGCTGATCGCCGAACAACGAACCCGAACCCGAACTTTTTTGAAAATGTCCGGGTTCGGGTTCGGGTCCGTGTCCCGGACACCCCAAAATTCGGTACGAACCCGAACTATTATCGAACTGTTCACTCAACACTAATTGTAGCAGATTACCTCAGCAGAATTCCACTAAAATCGGGAGAATGGTCCCTAAACGAAACAATCTTTCAGGAGCTAACCAAGAGATGGGGAGTAGAGTTGAGCGAACACCTGGATGTTCGGGTTCGAGAAGTTCGGCCGAACTTCCCGAAAGTATTCGGGTTCGGGATCCGAACTCGACCCGAACTTCACCCCGAACTCGAACCCCATTGAAGTCAATGGGGACCCAAACTTTTAGGCACTAAAAAGGCTGTAAAATAGCCCAGGAAAGGGCTAGAGGGCTGCAAAAGGCAGCAAAATGTAGTTAAATTACCTGCAAACAAATGTGGATAGAGAAATGACTTAAAATAAAATAAAATAAATAAAAATTAACCAATATCAATTGGCAACTTGGAGGAGGAGGAGGTGGAATAGGAGGTTGGGGTGGCATCAGGTGGGAATGCTATGGGAGTTCTCATCACAGCCAAAAAGGATTCATGTCTGCCTGCAGTGCCACAGGCCTCATTCACAGACTCAGGGAGATGGCACCCGCAAAGAGGAGAGCGGTCCCGTAACAGCAATACAGGTACATGAAAGTTAGACCCCTGACACCCACCCACCCAATAACTGGCTTAGGTTTTCCCCGTAACATCCTTAAAGCTTGTAAAAAAGGGGGATCTTGACATAGGGGCCACCTAATATGGTGGATTTGGTGATCTCTGTAATGGAGACACCCCTTTGCACCGGTTCTCCTTCCTTTGAGGGATATCTGGCTTTCATTGTGTTGTAGACCCAACACTGGGGCTCCACATTTATTTAGCATATTACTGTTTCCCAGGGAGCTTTGCACTTTGCATTGCTGTGTTGAGACTCTTAACTGAGGCTCTGCAGTGTTTTTGTGGCTGGTCTCCCTGAGATCAGCTATTGTTTTATTTGACCCAGACAGAGGAGAGAGGTTCCATAGCAGCAAAAGGGGCATCATGTCACCCACCAATGGAGAAGGCCACTTTCAGATATTTAGGCCCCAGCACCCAGACAGAGGAGAGAGGTCCCAAAGCAGAGAATCAGGCTTCATGTCACCCACCAATGAAGAAGGCCACTTTCAGATATTTAGGCCCCTGGCACCCAGACAAAGGAGAGGTTCATTCAACGTTGGGTTGACCCACAAAATAATGGTAAAATAAAAAAAAGAGGATTCAATAAAGAAGTGCCCTGGAGTACAAGAATATATGGTTAAGGGGAGGTAGTTATAAATGTCTATTGTGCACAAGGGATGGACAGGTCCTGTGGGATCCATGCCTGGTTTATTATTATGAACGTCAGCTTGTCCATGTTGGCTGGGGACAGGCGGCTGCGTTTGTCAGTAATGACGCCACCTGCCGTGCTGAATACACGTTCAGACAAAACGCTGGCCGACGGGCAGGCCAGCACCTCCAAGGCATAAAAGGTTAGCTCTGGCCACGTGGACAATTTGGAGACCCAGAAATTGAATGGGGCTGAACCATCAGTTAGTATGTGGAGGGGGGTGCACACCTACTGTTCCACCATGTTAGTGAAATGCAGCCTCCTGCTAACACGTTCCGTATCCGGTGGTGGTGCAGTTAGCTGTGGCGTGGTGACAAAACTTTTCCACATCTCTGCCATGCTAACCCTGCCCTCAGATGAGCTGGCCATGACACAGCTGCGTTGGCAACCTCTCGTTCCTCCTCTGCCTTCGCCTTGGGCTTCCACCTTTTCGCCTGTGACATTTGGGAATGCTCTCAGTAACGCGTCTACCAATGTGCGCTTGTACTCGCGCATCTTCCTATCACACTCCAGTGCAGGAAGTAAGGTGGGCACATTGTCTTTGTACTGGGGATCCAGCAGGGTGGCAACCCAGTAGTCCGCACACGTTAAAATGTGGGCAGGCACTGCAGCATGTAGTCGCTCATGTGTGCCAGGCTGCCCAGAGGTAAGGACAAACTGTCCTCTGTGGGAGGCGTATCGTCATCGTCCTCCGTTTCCCCAGCCACGCACCAGTGATGGGCCTGAGCTGCATTGGGTGCCACCCCACTGTGAACATGCTTCATCCTCCTCCACCTCCTCCTCATCCTCCTCGTCCTCCAGTAGTGGGCCCTGGCTGGCCACATTTGTACCTGGCTTCTGCTTTTGCAAAAAAACTCCCTCTGACCCACTTCTAAGAGACTGGCCTGAAAGTGCTAAAAATTACCCCTCTTCCTCCTCCTCCTCCTCCTGGGCCACCTCCTCTTCCATCATCGCCCTAAGTTTTTTCTCAAGGAGGCATAGAAGTGGTATTGTAACGCTGATAACGGCGTCATCGCCACTGGCCATGTTGGTGGAGTACTCGAAACAACGCAACAGGACACACAGGTCTCGCATGGAGGCCCAGTCATTGGTGTTGAAGTGGTGCTGTTCCACAGTGCGACTGACCCGTGCATGCTGCAGCTGAAACTCCACTATGGCCTGCTGCTGCTCGCACAGTCTCTCCAGCATGTGCAAGGTGGAGTTCCACCTGGTGGGCACGTCGCATATGAGGCGGTGAGCGGGAAGGCCAAAGTTCCGCTGTAGCGCAGACAGGTGAGCAGCGGCAGAATGTCAACGCCGGAAGCGCGCACAGACGGCCCGCACTTTATGCAGCAGCTCTGACATGTCTGGGTAGTTGTGAATGAACATCTGCACCACTAAATTCAGAACATGCGCCAGCCAAGGGATGTGCGTCAAACCGGCTAGTCCCAGAGCTGCGACATGATTTCGTCCATTATCGCACACCACCAGGCCGGGCAGGTGGCAACAGGTGCGGCAGGTGACCGGCAGGTGCCAACATTCCTCCCGAGGTGGAGGAAGAGGCCGAGGCAGCAGCAGAAGAGGGAGCAGGAGGAGCCTGAGTGAGTTCCTTGTTTTTAAGGTGTTTACTCCACTGCAGTTCATGCTTTGCATGTAGATGCCTGGTCATGCAGGTTGTGCTAAGGTTCAGAACGTTAATGCCTCGCTTCAGGCTCTGATGGCACAGCGTGCAAACCACTCGGGTCTTGTTGTCAGCACATTTTTTAAAGAAGTGCCACGCCAGGGAACTCCTTGAAGCTGCCTTTGGGGTGCTCGGTCCCAGGTGGCGGTGGCCAGTAGAAGGCAAACTCTCTTGGTGGCGGCTGTTCTGCTTTTGCCCCCTGCGCCCTCTTTTGCTACGCTGTTGGCTAGGTCTCACCACTGCCTCTTCCTCTGAACTATGAAAGTCAGTGGCACGACCTTCATTCCATGTGGGGTCTAGGACCTCATCGTCCCCTGCATCGTCTTCCACACAGTCTTCCTCCCTGACCTCCTGTTTGGTCTGCACACTGCAAAAAGACGCAGCAGTTGGCACCTGTGTTTCGTCATCATCAGAGACGTGCGTACTCCGATGAAGTGGTATTCCCATGTCCTCATCATCTGGAAACAGTGCATTCTATGTCTTCCATCACTGGGGAAGGGCTAGGTGGATTCCCTTGGGAAACCCTGCCAGCAGAGTCTTCAAACAGCATAAGAGACTGCTGCATAACTTGAGGCTCAGACAGTTTCCCTGATATGCATAGGGGTGATGTGACAGACTGATGGGCTTGGTTTTCAGGCGCCACCTGTGCGCAATCTGCAGAAGACTGGGTGGGAGATAATGTTGTGAACGTGCTGGATCCACTGTCGGCCACCCAATTGACTAGCGCCTTTACCTGCTCAGGCCTTACCATCCTTAGAACGGCATTGGGCCCCAACAAATATCGTTGTAAATTTTGGGGGGACTGGAACCTGAGGTAGTTGGCTCACTAGGACGTGTGGCTGTGACAGAACGGCCACGTCCTCTCCCAGCACCAGAGGGTCCACTAACAACACCACGACCATGTCCGCATCCCTTAGTAGATGTTTTCCTCATTGTTACCTTTCACCACAATAAGAAAAAAATGATTTGGCCCAATGTATTGAACAAAATATATCCTTTGCCGGACACTATTAAACTTGGCCAGCCACAGCTGAAACCACTGGAAGAGGAGTATGACGAAGAGAAGTCAGAGGAGGAATGTGGCTTTGAGGAGGAGGAAAACCAACCACACCAGGCACCCCAGGGTGCTCGTTGTTGTCACCTATCTGGGACCCATGGTGTTGTACGTGGCTGGGGGGAAGAACAGACATAAAAACAATGACATCAGTGAGGACAAGGAATGGGAAATGAGTAGCTCTGCATCCAACCTTGTGCAAATGGGGTCTTTCGTGCTGTCATGTCTGTTGAGGGACCCTCGTATAAAAAGGATGAAGGAGAACGACCTGTACTGGGTGGCCACGCTACTAGACTCCCGGTATAAGCAGAAAGTGGCAGAAATGTTACCAAATTACCGAAAGTCGGAAAGGATGCAGCAGTTCAAAACCAAACTAAAAAATATGCTTTACACAGCTTATAAGGGGGATGTCACAGTACAACGGGAATCTAACAGGGGAAGAGTTAAATGTAATCCTCCTCCTACCACAGCGGCAAGGACTGGACGATTTACAGATGTGTTGTTGACGGAGGACATGCAGAGCTTTTTCAGTCCTACACATCGCCACAGCCCTTCGGGATCCAGCCTTGGAGAACGACTCGACCGACAGGTAGCAGACTACCTCGCCTTAACAGCAGATATCGACACTCTGAGGAGCGATGAACCCCTTCACTACTGGATGTGCAGGCTTGACCTGTGGCCTGAGCTATCCCAGTTTGTGATAGAACTTCTGGCCTGCCCTGCTTCAAGTGTCCTGTCAGAAATGACCTTCAGTGCAGCAGGAGGCATTGTCACTGACAAGAGAAGTCACCTCGGTCAAAAAAGTGTTGATTACCTCACCTTCATATAAATGAATGAGGCATGGATCCCGAAGGGACTGACAATGGGGGAAACGTTTGACTAACAAAAGGCCTGATGACATGCCTTGGCCTGCAGAAGACTGGGTGGGAGATAATGTTTTGAACGTGCTGGATCCACTGTCGGCCACCCAATTGACTAGCGCCTGTACCTGCTCAGGCCTTACCATCCTTAGAACGGCATTGGGCCCCAACAAATATCGTTGTAAATTTTGGCGGGGACTGGAACCTGAGGTAGTTGGCTCACTAGGACGTGTGGCTGTGACAGAACGGCCACGTCCTCTCCCAGCACCAGAGGGTCCACTAACAACACCACGACCATGTCCGCATCCCTTAGTAGATGTTTTCCTCATTGTTACCTTTCACCACAATAAGAAAAAAATGATTTAGCCCAATGTATTGAATTCAAGTTCAGGCCATTTTTTTACAGGCACCTAACACTATCTGGCTATTTATTTATGTACAGCATTACACTAATCCAGGCACAGCAGTAACCACAGATTTAGGGGAATATCAATTGTAGGCCTATTATTTAGGCCCTGGATAAAAGATATCCTTTTACGGACAGATTTACATTTGGAGATGCACAGTAGCGTGTAAAAAAATATATAGGATTATGCTTTCAGCACTTGTATTTTAACACTTTGTGTAATATACCCTTTATCGGAGAGAAATACACTTGGAGATGCACGCTGAGTGTACTACACCCTTTTACGAACAGATTTACACTTGGCCTGCAACAGCTAGAACACCAGATTTGGGGTATTGCTATTTTGGCAATTAAATTTCACCCCAGAAAATAATATATGCTTTGACGGACACTATGAAACGTGTCCAGTCACAGCTGGAACACCAGATTTACGGTATTTCTATTTTTGAAACTGAATTTCACCCCAGAAAACAATATATCCTTTGCCGGACACTATTAAACTTGGCCAGCCACTGCTGGGACACCAGATTTAAGGGGATTGCTATATTGGCAATTGAATTTCACCCCAGAACAAAATATATCCTTTGCCGGACACTATTAAACTTGGCCAGCCACAGCTGAAACCACTGGAAGAGGAGTATGATGAAGAGAAGTCAGAGGAGGAATGTGGCTTTGAGGAGGAGGAAAACCAACCACACCAAGCACCCCAGGGTGCTCGTTGTTGTCACCTATCTGGGACCCATGGTGTTGTACGTGGCTGGGGGGAAGAACAGACATGAAAACAATGACATCAGCGAGGACAAGGAATGGGAAATGAGTAGCTCTGCATCCAACCTTGTGCAAATGGGGTCTTTCGTGCTGTCATGTCTGTTGAGGGACCCTCGTATAAAAAGGATGAAGGAGAACGACCTGTACTGGGTGGCCACGCTACTAGACCCCCGGTATAAGCAGAAAGTGGCAGAAATGTTACCAAATTACCGAAAGTCGGAAAGGATGCAGCAGTTCAAAACCAAACTAAAAAATATGCTTTACACAGCTTATAAGGGGGATGTCACAGTACAACGGGAATCTAACAGGGGAAGAGGTGAATGTAATCCTCCTCCTACCACAGCGGCAAGGACTGGACGATTTACAGATGTGTTGTTGACGGAGGACATGCGGAGCTTTTTCAGTCCTACACATCGCCACAGCCCTTCGGGATCCAGCCTTAGAGAACGATTCGACCGACAGGTAGCAGACTACCTTGCCTTAACAGCAGATATCGACACTCTGAGGAGCGATGAACCCCTTCACTACTGGGTGTGCAGGCTTGACCTGTGGCCTGAGCTATCCCAGTTTGTGATAGAACTTCTGGCCTGCCCTGCTTCAAGTGTCCTGTCAGAAATGACCTTCAGTGCAGCAGGAGGCATTGTCACTGACAAGAGAAGTCGCCTCGGTCAAAAAAGTGTTGATTACCTCACCTTCATATAAATGAATGAGGCATGGATCCCGAAGGGACTGACAATGGGGGAAACGTTTGACTAACAAAAGGCCTGATGACATGCCTTGGCCTCAAAATGGTCCCCACGCTGCTGTATTTAATGTCTGCCTTTCGTGAATTCTCCGCCACCAACTAGGGGTCAAGCCGCAATGTTTTAGTCACTTTTCTGCCTGGAAAACACCAATTTTTCCGGCCGCTGCTACAACAGCGGCTGCAACAATGCCATTATTTTTCAGGCATGTGTACATGCCTAATTTTTCTGTCCTATGGTGCAGCACTGTGGCTGCAAAAACAAAACAAAAAAAAAGGCACATACAAGTGTCAATTCCCCTTCATGATCGTTACCTTGTTGTGGTGAAGGAGCTTGTGTATCACAATGAAGCAATCATCACCTCTATGAGTGTGTTGGCAATGTTTCCTCACCCCAGATGATATGGCCGTTGCTTCATTATGGTCAGACCAAAAGCGATCGGACGGCTGGATAATATTTCATAGAAAAGAGGGGAGATGGACGTATCAGGGATTAAACTGATAGGAATAGTACTAGTACTAATTTACCTTTTTTTTTTTTAAGTTGTATGGGCCATTCTAGTGCCGGAGCGCTACTCCTAGAGAGAGAGGGGAGCGCGTCCTCGTGTTTTTTGTGTCTGTTTGTTTGTCTGTTCAACTACTACGTGACACTGCCACTTTGCAAGGAACATGGCGAGCTCCTGATGAAACATTTATCTGTAGAAACGCGTTGAGCGTTTGCCAATGGAATAGTGGAAGTAGTGTGTGTAGCACATGTCTTAACAGCATAAGTAATTCATGGAAGGTGGCGTATAAATCCCGGGTGTTCAGTCTACTTTCTGGTAATTAGGCAAGATCCAGAAAATCGCTGCTCAGTGTAGCAGCGGTGTATTCCTGCTCAGTTGCGCAAATGCGGACTGTGTGTGGAGACAATACCTTTTATACTGAACATCCTGGGGATATACATTCAGTAGTGGTACCCTGTGTGAACATATAGCACGGGACGAACTACTGTTTAGTTACTGTGGGATTAGAAGATAGCTGCCCGTAGGTGATTGTTTAGCCCTTATTCACAAGTGTATTGGGCTTATTCACCCTGATAGTGGGGCAGCTTCCTATACTCACAGCACTATAGGTTTATAGTGTACAATTATCCTGCTTCAACACAGTTGAGTTTTTAAATAAATATCAATAAAAGTAACGTTTTAAATGAGCACACCTTCAAATTTTGGAACATTATAATCCTTCAAGAGAGTGCAAACTGATGGTAAATAAATTGTGAGCATGTATGGGTTTTTAATACATAAAATAAAAAATCATAATAAAGTCTCTTAATAGTTTATTAGAAATAATGCAGACAATTAAAAAAAATCCCTATCAATTCCAATACAAAGCAAGTACAGAGCTCAGAACTAAATTATTTCATGATGTCGTAATGGTTCGTTAATTCGACAATGGTTAATCAATTCGACACATGTCCCCGGATAGGGTACATAACAGGGATTAAACTGACAGGAATAGTACTAGTTAAGACACCACTCATATAGGGTGTCACAGCACATTGCTCTGTACACGCGCAGTGCCCCAATTTGGGAGTAAGAGGACCGACCAAGCTGCTTTTTCCATCTCCCGATTCCTAAAATCAATTCAGTTTGGTGTACGAGAGTTTGGTCTGTCACTGTGAAGGCAGTCGAAGGTACCCGGCCTACATTTTTTTTCACAAAAGGCAATCCCTGATATGGGACGTATCGGGGATTAAACTGATAGGAATAGTACTAGTTAAGAAAGACACCACTCATATCGGGTGTGACAGTAAATTGCACGGCGCAGACGCAGTGACCGTGGATTAAAACAAAGGGGAGGGAGCCAGCGTTTTTTCACCATCTCCTCGTTCAAAAATCAATTCAATAAATGGACCCCAGATTGGGGATGTTAGAGGGATTAAACTGATGAGAATAATACTACAGAAAATACCACTCATATCGGGTGTGACAGTAAATTGCACCACGCAGACGCAGTGACCGTGGATTTAAACAAAGGGGAGGGAGCCAGCGTTTTTTAACCATCTCCCCGTTCGAAAAATCAATTCAATAAATGGACCCCAGATTGAGGACGTAACAGGGATTAAACTGATGAGAAGAGAACTACAGAAAATAACACTCATATCGGGTGTGAGAGTAAATTGCATGGCGCAGACGCAGTGACCGTGGATTAAAACAAAGATGAGGGGGCCAGCTTTTTTTTAACCATCTCCCCATTCGAAAAATCAATTCAATTCACCTTTCCGGGACCCTTGGTGTTGTACGTGGCTGGGTGGAGGAAGAAACCTTCAATGACATCACCGGGACATGGCTAGCTTGGTATCCAACCTTGTGCAAATGGGGAGTTTGCAGTTGTGCAAATGGACTGTTTGCGGTTGTTTGCGGTGTATTAAAAGGGGAGTTTGGTCTGTCAATGTCTGTGAAGCGGGCGTAACCCTTACACTACCTGATTGATACAACATCATACCTGATCGTATACACACACTGGATGTTTTAAAGCATGTTATTCCAAACAATTTAGGAATGTTAGTTAATTTATGCCCTTTATGGATTAAAACCCGACTCTGCGTCCACTACGTAATTTTCCATGGGAGTTTTGCCATGGATTCCCCTACGGCATGCCACAGTCCAGGTGTTATTTCCCTTGAAACAACTTTTCCATCACTATTGTGGCCAGAAAGAGTCCCTATGGGTTTTATAATTTGCCTGCCTTTTGAAGTCTATGGAGGTTCGCCCGTTCGCGAATATTTGCGGAAGCTTGCGTTCGCTGTTCACGAACAGAAAATTTTATGTTCGCGACATCACTACTGATGTACATGAGGTAAACAATTATATGAGCATATCTGTTAAAAATTATAGTAATCCAGGTATATCCTTTTAAATAAATTCCAACAACAACATTCTTTACTACAAATGATAAGCATGCCATAGTAAAATAAAGAGAATGCGTTATCACCATTAATAAAATACACTGTACATCTAGACTTCAGTATAACATGAACCTGTTACAAATTGATCTAAAATAATTAAATCCAACTATAAGAATTATATGACAGTATTTCAGTCATTGGCTCCTAAGACAGACATGTCGGGTACTTATTCTAAATTACTTAAATAAATTATGGTATATTCTGTAGTTAGAGTACGGGTTCATTCTGTCTTCTTCCAATGTGCGGTTTCTAGTGATCTATAATCATAATGACCAATTAAAGCCCAAAACTTGATTATAGTTTCAAGAGAATATATTGGACTTTTCAGCAGTAATAGTATTTATATTGTACAACTAATCTACTAGCTGAAACAAGCACAATCACCTACTGTATTATAGCATGAAAGGGGTTTCCCAGACTGTACTGTAGGTATTGATGATCATTGGAACTGCTGGGGTGCTGGACCTACTCAGGATAGGTCATCAATATCTATAGACTAGTAAACCCCTTTAGAGAAAAAATGTTTTTAAACTCAACACCTTTTCTTTACTTCATTAATGCATTTACATTTCAACCAAGGCCACACACAGACAGTGGTAGGCCACTGTGCAGTTACAGTATATAGGTCCCTTCCTTTCCCATAGCTCGCCATAAACCACCCCCTCTGTTTTCAGCAGTGGTGTGGAATTACTGTGTCAACCAACTAGTTTGACTTTGGGTTAAGGACTAAGGGCATTATCCTAGCAGTCCCCTGGTATACACAAGTAGTCCTGGTGCGTTTGACAGATGACCGTAGGGTCAGAGACACTGGTTTGGAACACCAAGGGATCTGGTGAAAACTCTTAGTAACAGGCCAAGGTCAGGAAGGCAAAGAATGTCCAAATATGTAAAAAAAAGGTCAGAGGTCTGGGAACGCAGCAAAGGGTATTACAGTAATCTGGTGCAGGTCAGGCAACGAAAAGTCAATATGGGTAAGCAGGCAAAGATCAGTACACAGGCAGATAATACAATAATACGCCGGGAACTTAGCAAGCTACAGAACTTTATTACTCAGGCATCCTCCCACTGGAGAAAGTACCTGAAGTACCCCAGAGTTGCCAGCCATTGGTTGCTGAAGATTGGGATGCACACTCTGGCCCTTTAACAGCCGAGGAAGCATACAAGCGCTCTATGGTTGCAGGAGGAGGGGCTAGCTGGCAAGAAGGCTATGACTTGCGTGAGAAGACAAAGCAGGTCCAGCGGCTGGGCCAAGCTGGAGGAGGGCAGTGGGAGGCTGGTCTGGGGAAATATCAGACTACTCAGCATCAGCTACTTTCACCAGATCCTTTATGGACAGTAAAGTACAGGAAAGAAGCTTTGTTGATGCTGAGACATGAGACCTAATGAAGGCAGCAGAATCCTGGTCACACATAGGTCACATCCAGCAAGTATTACACAAGCTGTAAAATTAATTTGAGAAGTTCTGGAAATTAATGAAGGAATAAACGTTGCAGGCTGACACCCAAGGCATTGTCACATGGAGTATCTTGCGGAGCAGCTATGGTACAGCCAAAAGCAGCAAACCGCTTGGCTATTAACAAACAGCAAGGTGAAAACCATTTCTTTCATTAGCGATCCACACTACCCTGCTGCTATTTGTGACAGCACCCTTAGTGCAACTTTTTTGATTCAAGTTAACTACTAGCAAATTTAAAAATCATTTACTAGTGTCAAATGTGCCTACAGTTTTTAATTTATGTTTGCTTAATTGCCTACTCATCTAGTGTCTATACCCCTCACTGAATATGTTAAAATATAAATTGCTAGATAAAACTTGTGATGTCAGTTTAAGACCAGTGCCAGCCCATTATCAGTCTGCTTTAAATATGGTCTATGTGTGCAACATTTGACATGATAAATGATTGACTTTATAGTCCTCTCTAATATTAATATGCTCAACATTTTATACTTTTGCCTAAAACCCAGGGGCGTAGCTATAGGGGGTGCAGAGGTAGCAGTCGCTACTGGGCCCAGGAGCCTGAAGGGGCCCAAAGACACTTGTGCTGCATGAGAAGACACACAAAGCACTGGGGGAAGGGGGGCCCAAGCTGAACCCTTGCACCGGGGCCCATGAGCCTTAAGCTACGCCCCTGCTAAAACCACATTATAAGATATGCTCTGGATTATAGATGAACAAATGGAAAAATTTGATTCGTCCCGAAGTCGAATTCCCTCGCACTTCGTGGTAACGAATCAAATTTTTTTCTAAAATGGCTGCTGCACCTGTTAGAATGAGAAAGTAAGATGTCCGGGAACGAGGAATCGCCCACAATTCCATGCAAGCAGCCAGCCAATCATCAGATAGCCAGCCCCTGTGATTTCACAGCCCTATAAAAAGTCACAGCCTGCTCGACCTCCGTCATTTTACGGTGAACTTAATGCAGGGAGAGACGTTACAGGCACTAGGGACAATGTTGAGGAAAGACTTTATTCACACAAAAAAATCTATTGAGCAGTTCAGGAAACGATTATTCATTGAGTAAGGAAATGATAGGGAGGCATTATCCACACTGTAGGGAGAGAGCAAGGACCAATAGGAGAGAGTAAAGCATGGGTAATAGGAGCTATTCTATTACACCTTACTGCACTAGTTGGGGGTTACTAAAAGTGGGCCATTACTACAGATTTTAAGTTGTTTGCATTGTTTGATACATCAGTAATTCCAGTAATCCTAGCTTCTATTATTGGGTTGAAAGTGCTGTCTGATACAACCAGTTTTGGGGTGTATTTAGATGAAATATAACTAATTCCATTCACCCTTGCTTCTGGGGTAAATATGTGGCCTGATACAACCAGTTTTGGGGTGTATTTATTTTATATATAAGTACGTCCATTCATCCTTGTTTTTGGGGTGAAATTTCAGTCTGATATAACGAGTCTTGGGGTATATTTAGGCTACTTTCACACTAGCGGCAGCCTTCACCGGCAGGCTGTTCACCTGCCGGATCAGTGCTGCCGCTAGTGCACGCGTGCTGCCGGAACAGCCTGCTGGAGAAGGCTGCCGCTAGTGTGGAAGTAGCCTTAGTTAATATACAGTTGTGTTCAAAATTATTCAACCCCCAATGCTGTAAAGGGTTTTAGGGAATTTAGAGTACATTTGTAATTGTGTTCAGAATGAAATCTTACAAGGAATTTTTAAAGAACCAAATGCAACTAAAATGACATCAATTGTTTTTGTAACAATATTACAAGTATTAAATGTTTCTTTTGTGATTTCTTCATTGACACAATTATTCAACCCCTTAAAGACGACCGCTCTTAAGAACAGAGGTTCATTTAAGTGTTTTCGATCAGGTATTGAAAACACCTGTGGATGTCAAGGAGCAGCAATCAAGCATAATAAGCACCAATTAGGCAGATTTAAAATGACTGTGATACTCAGCTCCTTCTAGACATTTACTGGTGTGTTTACAAACATGGTGAAGTCAAGAGAATGGTCCAGGAAGACAAGAGAAGAGGTGATTTCTCTTCACAGGAAGGGCAATGGCTATAAGAAGATTGCAAAGATGTTAAACATACCAAGAGACACCATAGGAAGCATCATTCGCAAATTCAAGGTAAAGGGCACTGTTGAAACTCTACCTGGTCGTGGCAGAAAGAAGATGCTGACTTCGACTGCTGTGCGCTACCTGAAGCGCAAAGTGGAGAAAAGTCCCCGTGTGACTGCTGAGGAACTGAAAAAAGATTTGTCAGATGCGGGTACTGAAGTTTCAGCTCAGACAATAAGGCGCACACTGCGTAATGAAGGCCTCCATGCCAGAACTCCCAGGCGCACCCCCTTGCGGTCTCCAAATTATAAGAAGAGTCGACTGCAGTATGCCAAAAGTCATGTGGACAAACCACAAAAGTTTTGGGATAGTGTTCTGTGGACTGATGAAACAAAATTAGAACAGTTTAGGCCCATGGATCAATGCTATGTTTGGAGGAGGAAGAACAAGGCCTATGAAGAAAAGAACACCTTGCCTACTGTGAAGCATGGCGGGGGGTCAATCATGCTTTGGGGCTGTTTTCCTTTTACAGGTACAAGGAAGCTTCAGCGTGTGCAAGGTACCATGAATTCTCTTCAGTACCAGGATATATTGGATGAAAATGTGATGCAGTCCATCACAAACCTGAGGCTTGGGAGACGTTGGACCTTTCAACAGGACAATGATTCCAAGCATACAAGTCCACTAGAGCATGGTTGCAGATTAAAGGCTGCAACATTTTGAAGTGGCCATCGCAGTCACCAGACTTAAATCCGATTGAGAACCTCTGGTGGGACTTAAAGAAAGCAGTTGCAGCGCGCAAACCTAAGAATGTGACTGAACTGGAGGCTTTTGCTCATGAAGAATGGGCGATGATACCCGTAGATCGCTGCAAGACACTTGTGTCAAGCTATGCTTCACGTTTAAAAGCTGTTAAAGCTGGAAAAGGATGTTGTACTAAGTACTAAGATTGAATGTCACTTGGGGGTTGAATAAAACTGATAATGATGTGAGCACAGAAAAAACATTTGTGGTTACTTCATTATAAATGTTATGTTATATTTGTCTGACTTACAAGTGCCTCTTTGATTTAATTGTAAACAAGATGACTGAAATTATCAAAATCAATGTCAAACTGGCCAAAACACTCAATTTTAGTGGGGGTTGAATAATTTTGAACACAACTGTATATATAACTACTTCCATTCACCCTTGATTTTGTACTGAAAGTGCAGTAGGATACAAACAGTTTTGGGGTGTATTTAGTTGATATATAACTACTTCCGTTCTTCCTTTCTTCTAGGGTGAATTCGCGGCCTGATATAACCAGTTTTGGGGTGTATGTATTTTATATATAAGTACGTCCATTCACCTTTGCTTCTGTGCTGAAATTGCAATCTGAAGCAAAGAGTTTTTGGTTGTATTTAGTTGATATAAAAGTACATCCATTCCTCCTTGATTCTGGGGTGAAATTGCGTTCTGTTACAAACAGTTTTTCTATATAAGCACTTAAATTCCTAATTTATACTGGTGTGAAATTGCAGTCTGATACAACCAGTTTTGGGGTGTATTTAGTTGATATATAAGTACATCCATTCCTCCTTGTTTCTGGGGTGAAATTGCAGTCTGATACAACAAGCTTAAAAGTGATCTGTCGCCTAGTTTTACCATATAGAGCTGCGGACATGCACGGATAGATATCCGCTAGAATGTCCGCAATATACCTGTCCCATAGCTCTGTGTGGTTTTATTTTGTTTAAAAAATGATTTATAGATAGGTAAATTAGCCAAGTAAGGTGCCCAAGGCGTGGTTCAGCCATGCCCCCTGTGAAGAAGCCCAGCACCGCCTGCATCCAGGAATCTCCTCCTTGCTCATAAAGTTACAGTGCCGTAATCTAGCGATGCGCAGTGCCGGCAAAGTGTTTGTTCCCTTTGCTGGCATCAGCCTCAGGGAAGGAACTGCGCATGCGCTAGCTCGCGCATCGCGAGCCTGATACTACACATTTTAGGGTGAGTTCACACTTCAGTTTTTGTGAGCCAAAATCAGTAGTGAAGTCTACTCAGAGATAAGGTGTAATGGAAAGATCTGCACCTGTTCTGTTTTTTTGATGCAAACCTGGTGTAATACTACACATCACATTTTAGGGTGCTCAAATTCTTTTACACTTAACCCCATAAGGACCAGAGGTTTTTTATTTTTTGCAGGTTTTTTTGCGCTCCTTGTGTTCCCAGAGCCATAACTTTTTTATTTTTCGGTTCACATAGCCATGAGGGCTTGTTTTTTGTGGGACAAGTTGTACTTTCCAACACTACTATTCAATATTGCATATGATGTAGTGGGAAGCAGGAAAAAAAATTCAAAATGGGCTTAAATTACAAAAAAATTGCATTTCCACCACAGTTTTGCGGGTTTTTTAATTCCGAAGTTTGATGTGCGATAAAACTGACCAGTTACTTTTATTTTACAGATCAGTACAAATCCAGCGATACCCTATATGTATAGGTTTTCTTGCGTTTTGAAATTCAAAAGTGGGAAAAAATCAGTTTTACTTTTTTGTCGCCATGTTTTGACCCCTATAACTTTTTTGTAATTATATGTACGGAGCTGTATTGGGGCTCATTTTTTGCATTATAATATCTTATCTTTTTATTGACTTTTTTATCACCTTTTATTAAATTTTTTGTTGAAAATGATAGCGACCAAAAAAGGCGAATCAGCCATTTGGACACTTTTTTCCGTTTTGCTGTTTGATGTATGGGGAATATTTTTTTATATTCTTATAGTATGGGCGTTTTTGCACATTGCAACACCCATGATGTGTATTTTTTTATTTTTTATTTTTTTTATTGTTATTTTGGCAAAAGGGGGGTTATTTAAACTCTTATGTTTTTTTTATTTATTAATATTTTAAACTTTTTTTTTTTTTACACTTTTATATAGTTCCCATAGGGAACTATAAAATATAATCATCTGATTAGCATTGGAATGTATGAAAAAATCGCATATTTCCTATGAAGCCTATTACAGGCAAGGCTCCATAGGAAATACTACAGAGCAGCCTGGGTTTCATTCATAGAAACCCAGGCTACTACAGGCGCGCTCCGGCTCCTCCAATCGCCACACGGGGGAGCCGGAGTGAAAACCGAAAGTAAAACTTTTGGTTTGTGTGCACTCAGATGCCGTGGTCAGGATTGACCACGGCATCTGAGGGGTTAAATGTCCACGATAGCCATTGCTGCCGGTTTCGGACATTAGCCACGGGTGTCTGCTACAAGAACTATGTGGACACCCGCAGCTAAGGCTCCCACATGAAGCAGGAGCAGGCGCCATCTTTAGGGACAGGACACAGGACGTACGGGTACATCCTGAGTCCATAAGAGTTTAAAGGGGTTGTCCGGATTCAGAGCTGAACCCAGACATACCCATAATTTCACCTGGGCAGCCCCCCTGACAAGAGCATCGGAGCATTTCGTGCTCCGATGCTCTCCCTTGCCCTGCGCTGGATAGTGCAGGGCAAGGGCTCTTTTATTCACAATAACACACTGCCAGGTGGAGGCTTCAGCCCAGCAGTGTATTCAGTGATGTCACCGGCTCTGATGGGCTGGCTTTAGCGCTGCCCTAGCAGTTTTACAGGCTACTGCAGAGCTAAAGTGCGCCCATCAGTGCCAGTGACGTCACCAAACGCACTGGTGAGCCGAAGCCTCCGCCCGGCAGCCCTGTGAAGAGCCCGATTCATCACCGGAACTCAAAAAAATCCTTTGCCCTGCGTGATTCAGCGCAGGGCAAAAGGAGAGCATCAGAGCATGAACTGCTCCGATGCTGAAGTCAGGGGGGCTGCCTGGGTGAAAATGGGGATATGTCCAGGTTTCGGACATTAGCCATGGGTGTCTGCTACAAGAACCATGTGGACACCCGCGGCTAAGGCTCCCACATGAAGCAGGAGCAGGCGCCATCTTTAGGGACAGGACACAGGACGTACGGGTACATCCTGAGTCCATAAGAGTTTAAAGGGGTTGTCCGGATTCAGAGCTGAACCCAGACATACCCATAATTTCACCTGGGCAGCCCCCCTGACAAGAGCATTGGAGCATTTCATGCTCCGATGCTCTCCCTTGCCCTGCGCTGGTTAGTGCAGGGCAAGGGCTCTTTTATTCACAATAACACACTGCCGGGTGGAGGCTTCAGCCCAGCAGTGTATTCGGTGATGTCACCTGCTCTGATGGGCCGGCTTTAGCGCTGCCCTAGCAGTTTTACAGGCTACTGCAGAGCTAAAGTGCGCCCATCAGTGCCAGTGACGTCAAAGACGCACTGGTGAGCCGAAGCCTCCGCCCGGCAGCCCTGTGAAGAGCCCGATTCGTCACCGGAACTCAGAAAAATGCCTTTGCCCTGCGTGATTCAGCACAGGGCAAAGGAGAGCATCAGAGCATGAACTGCTCCGATGCTGAAGTCAGGGGGGCTGCCTGGGTGAAAATGGGGATATGTCCAGGTTCAGCTCTGAACTCGGACAGCCCCTTTAATTCAATGCGTCAATCAGTAGTTCAGGAGTTGGTGTGAAACTGCAGCCTGATACTGCACATTTTAGGGTGTTTAAATTATTTTACACTTAATTGGATGTGTCAGTGCCTAGTTGAGGAGTTGGTGTGAAACTGCAGCCTAAAACTGCACATTTTAGGGTGTTCCAATTCTTTTACACTTAATTGGATGTGTCATTCCCTAGTTGAGGAGTTGGTGTGAAACTGCAGCCTAATACCACACATTTTAGGGTGTTCAAATTCTTTTACACTTAAGTCGATGCATCAATTAGTAGTTGCGGAGTTGTTGCGAAATTGCGGCCTGACACTATTGCTCTTTTACCCTTGCAGTTAATGTTACAGTACAGTATGTCTGACAGACAGGTGAGGAGGAGAGATCCGCTGCTTCCTCCGGTAGGCGGGCAAGTAGTGACGATGAGAGTCATGTGGGGGCTGGTGTTGTGAGCGGTCAGGCACATTTTTGGGGTGTTTTCATTTTCATCTGGGTTAGGGCTCATTCACACGACCGTATGATCACAGTCCCCATGCTGTGGACTGCAATTAGTGGTCCACAAAACACGGGCCCCAGCCATGTGAACTCTGTGCAGCGGGGCGGACCCATTGACTTGAATCGGTCCACGAACCGCAACATACAGCAAAAGATAAGACATGTCCTATGTTTTGTGGTGCATAGGCACGGACCCAAAAGCCAACAGAAGGGCTTCCGAGTGTTTCTATGTGCTTCTGATCAGTGTCTTCACTCCGCATAAGATCTTTTGCCGTATCTTGCAGATCATGAACCAATGGAAGTCAATGGGTCCGTATCCACAGCACGGAGTTCACACGGCCGGTGCCCATGTATTGCGGACCTGCTGTTTGCATTCCACAACACGGGCATGATGACCATACAGTTATGTGAATGAGCCTTTATTGTAAGCACATGGTTACATGGATTTCCAATACTATATGTGTCTTAAAAAATCTATTTCTTTCCATTTACAGTTCCTGCCATCTACACCAGCTTTCTTGGGCTACCCAGATGCATAATTTCTTTCTCCATTAAATTCCAGTCTGACAATTCAGCTTGTTTTGTTCCAATTTGTGACTCAATGTCCCTGTAAGGGTGCATATGTAGGTGGACTCCATACAGTACATTAAACAGAGGGGGCATATGAGTTCAGAAAATTGTGTTTCCTAACAGCAAAGCAAACAAGCAAAATTCTAAAGAAACAGAAGATAAGAAAGTATTCAGACAGCTGTGATCACTAAGATTGATGTTCTCATTGTCGAGATGAAAAGGTTTTTTACTTGGATGTTACAGCTTGTTCTTAATTATATTTGATATGATGCAACCTTTATATTATTCTCAATAAGTGAAACTTGGTTTCAATGGAACAAGTGCAATGAACTATGAAAACTGACATTTTGGACTATCCAGATAAGATTTTATTTTACCATGACATTAAACAATGTCAGGCTTTAGGATGAAGGTTCTGTTTCCAAAAATCGTGCTAGGAGACACAGACATAGAATTGTTCCACATAACAGTCAAAATCGACTGGGAAGACATCCAGAAAGACAATGACAAGAACACATAGGCAGCATGAATAAACACTAGAGGTATGATTGAAGCTGACTACATAAGCAACATTTGGACATTGAACTGCTTAATACAATATTTGTATTTAATTTATTCTGCATTTTATTTAGCAACATAGCTGTCTATTCTCTATTCATAAAGTTGTAATAATTCAAACAACCAAACTATAGAAATAAGAAGCACCCATGTATTAAATGCAATACACTGAATGTGCTTTAAGGTCAAACTGTAATGCACGTAAAGGGTATGTACATTTGGGCAACCTTTCTTTTTCATTGCTCCAACATATTTAAAGAAAATTAAATGACTTTGTAAGCACAGTTGATTAAAAATTTAAACCTGTTTCGACAGCTCTATGCAATCTTATGTATTGCCATGTTAATAGCCTATAAAGAAGTTTTGAGTTGTCTGATTCTGTAGCATACTACCCTTCCATCTGAACCCTACATCTTGTTAACAATGCGAATTAGCCAGAATTAGGAAGCAGATGGGAGTATGACTGCTGGTCAGACTACACATGGTTGTTTGTAGTCTGTAGTCATGGAAACACATAGGTCTGGAGTGTAATAATATTACCGGTTAAAACTACAGATAAGCAAATCGAAGCTGACGAAATGGAAGTGGATCCGAATTTCAGGAATTTCCTCACGCTTCGTGGTAACGAATTACATTTTTTCCTAAAATGGCTGCTGCACGTGTGAGGACATGGAGCAAGGAACTCTGGGAAGGCGGGATCACCCATAATGCCATGCATGCAGCCAATCAGCAGCCAGCCAGCCCTGTGATATCACCGCCCTATAAATACCCTCAGCTATCTTGGATTCTGCCATTTTCCAGTGTACTTAGTGCAGGGAGAGACGTCGGCAGGCGCTAGGGACAGTGCTGGAAAAACTTTATTGTGCTAAAAAAAAAAACGATTTACAAGTGCAGGGAAAGAATATTAAAGGTGTAGGGAAAGGATAGGGAGGAATCATTCCACAGCATTTATGTTGAACAGGGTTCAGTAGGGGAGGTTACAGCTTGGGTAATAGGAACAATCCCATTACACCTTGCTGCACTGACTGGGGACCCAAATTGCCATTATACTGCTCTGTAATTCCAGCAAACCGATTTTTGTTATTGGGGTGCAAGTGCTGTTTTATACAGCCATTAATAAGGTTTATTACAAGGAAATATTTCTATGTCTTATTTTCCCTTATGCAGTGCAGTTATATGTTCTAAAGCATTTTTTGGCTTGTATTAGTGGGGAAAAAACAGCTTACTAGCCGTTGTGTGGTGAAGTGCGAAAATGACAGCCCTTTTTGTTGAGTATTAGTGGCAAAAGAAAAATATATTTGCTGTTCAGCGGTGCAGTTATATGTTCTAAAGCTCTTTTTGTCGTACATTAGTGGCAAAAGTAAAATATATTTGCTGTTTAGCGGGGCAGTTATATGTTCTAAAGCCCTTTTTGTTGTGCATTAATGGCAAAAGAAATATATATTTGCAGTTGAGCGCTGCAGTTATACATTCTAAAGCCTTTTACGGCGTGTATAAGTGGAAAAAAGAAATATATATTTGCCGTTCAGCCATGGAGTTATATATTCTAAAGCCCTTTTTGTCGTGTAATAGTGGCAAAATAAAAATATTTGACATTCAGCAGTGCAGTTATATACCACTGAATGGCTAATCGACGTCACTCGGTTCATATAGAAGAAAGTCTACAATCACCCATCAATTTTACCAAAAAAGGCTGTTTCACAAATAAATTTCACCAATGAATGGCTAAGCGACATAATTCGGTTCAAAACATTATTCTCTATATGATATGGACATAAACTTTTATTATGGGTTTAATGTGGAAGAAAAAAAAATCTGACCTGGAAGTCTTTTCTAGGATTCAAACCTGGGATCTCTACATACAAAACCATAAACTTACTACCAAGCTATAGCATTACCACATAGAGATGCTTGTTTTTGCTATGCCTATAAGCTATCAAATATACTTTATGATCATATATTGTGCTTGTGACTGTGAGTAAAGCAGTAATATGTAGATTAGCTTTCTGAGTAGATCTCAGTGTGGTAAAGCTATATTACATAGAGTATATGATATATTCTTGCTAGGACACAGCTCTGCCCTGAGCATGTCTAGCCATGTCAATCAATAGGAAGGGGGGGTGCAGAGCACAGAGGGTGTTACAAAGTAGTGCTCAAATGATTCAGCCCTGCCTCATGGTGCTCAAAATTTTTATTTGCATATTGTGGGGAGTCGCTCTGGTAGATAGCGGTGCGGGTGCAGTACCGAGGCAAACAAGGAGTCCAGAATTGTGCAACAAACAGTGTTTTATTCACACTGACACAAAAATAAACAGAAACAGTCTCTTGGTGGTAATTCACACAGGCCAGACACAAGGAGGCAAAGTAAAACAGGCCAACACAGGTTCAGTCACCTGGGAGGTGTAGGTGCAGGTTCGCACCACGCTGTCGGCCCCGCCACAGGAGAATCCAGCTTCAGGTAGCCAGGAACAAAACACCTCCTTGCTGAGCTCTTTCCTCCAGGACAGAGAACTCCTCAGCCCTGTTAGCAGCTCCAGGATAATCACCTCCCCAGCTGCTAAGGAGGCTGCCTTTAAAGGGGCCGGATAAAGTCCGGCCTGGACCGTGGGGAGTCGGCACCCACCCTACACTTTACCTACTCCCAGTAAGAGCCGGCCCGGATTAGCTTTGCAGCCAAACTAAGTCACAGAGTCTAGCAGCACTAGCTGCTGCAGACAAAAACCCGGCTCTCACCTCACCGAGGCCAGCAACCTCGGTGACACGTACCTGCCATCGCATATGATACCTTGCACCCTCTTACACACCCCCTTTGTTCAACCCTGAGGGGTGAACACACGTGAGGCAGTGGACGCGGGACAGGGCATCTGCGTTGCCCTGCAAGCGGCCTGCCCTGTGTTCCACGGAGAATTTGAAATTTTGAACGGATAGGAACCACCTGGTGACCCGAGCATTCCTCTCCTTGGCCTGACTCATCCACTTGAGGGGGAATGGTCGGTCACCAGACGGAACCTCCTCCCTAACAGGTAGTAGCGGAGAGATTCGAGTGCCCACTTGATAGCCAGGCACTCCTCTCCACTATACTATATCTGGACTCAGCGGGACTGAGCTTACGGCTCAGGAAGACAACGGGATGTTCTTCCCCGTTGACCTCCTGCGACAGTACCGCACCGAGGCCTACCTCCGAGGCGTCGGTCTGTACGACAAACTCCTTGTTGAAGTCGGGTGTCACCAAAACCGGGACCCACACAGGGCCGACTTCAACGCGGAGAAAGCCTCCTCCGCCTTCTCACTCCAGCTAACCCTCCCAGACTTTCGCCCCTTCAACAGGTCTGTCAATGGCGCTGCTATTGTGGCAAAGTGGGGCACAAACCTCATGTAGTATCCTACAATCCCCAGGAACGACTTTACCTGCCTGGTGGTGACCGGTCGGGGCCAGTTGCGAATGGCCTCTACCTTAGTTACCTGAGGTTTGATGACTCCCCGCCCAATTACATATCCCAGATATTTGGTCTCTTCCAACCCAATCGCACACTTTTTTGGATTGGCGGTTAGTCCAGCTTTCCTCAGGGCATCCACTACCGCCTGCACCTTGGGTAAATGGCTTTCCCAGTCGGTGCTGTGGATGACTACATCATCTAAGTAGGCCGAGGCGCACCGACGATGTGGTCGCAGCACTATGTCCATTAACCTTGGAAAGTGGCGGGGCGCCATGCAGGCCAAAGGGTAACACCTTGTAGTGATATAGGCCCTGCGGGGTAACAAACGCGGTTTTTTCCTTAGCCGTCTCCGTTAAGGGTACCTGCCAGTACCCTTTAGTGAGGTCCAGCACAGAAAATAACGGGCTTGTCCTAAATTTTCAACAAGCTCGTCTACTCGGGGCATGGGATACGCGTCAAACTTGGATACTTCATTTAACTTGCGAAAGTCGTTGCAGAACCGCAACGTCCCATCCGGCTTGGGTATTAGGACTATGGGACTGGCCCACTCACTTTTCGACTCCTCAATGACATCGAGCTTCAACATTAACTGCACTTCCTCCGCGATGGCCCGCCGCCGAGCCTCGGGTACCCGGTATGGTTTTAACCGACCTTGGCCTGAGGCTCAGTGACGATGTCATGTCGGATGAGAGACGTGCGGCCAGGAGGTCTGAGAACACATCCGTGTTCCGACTGAGGAACTCCCTGACTTCCTGAACTTGTTTGGAAGACAGGCTGTCTGCAATTTTTACCGTGGTTACGGCTTCACAGGCCTCGAACTGTGGGGCTGGACCCTTTTCACCTAGAAGCCCTGGTCGGGGGCTGTGGTCGTCGGCCGCGTCCCTATCTTTCCACGGCTTAAGTAAATTCACGTGGTACACCTGCTCCGGCTTGCGCCGCCCTGGCTGGTGTACCTTGTAATTTACTTCCCTACCTTCTCGATCACCTCATAGGGGCCCTGCCACCTAGCTAGGAATTTGCTGTCAAGGGTGGGTACCAGAACCAAAACCCGATCTCCCGGATTGAAGTCCCGCACCCGAGCCTGACGATTGTACACCCTACTCTGGGCTTGTTGTGCTGCCTCCATATGCTCCCGGACCAAGGGCAACACCCTTTCCATCCGTTCCTGCATCTGGGCGACATACTCAATGACACTTTTGTGGGGACAGGCTGTTGTTCCCATGCTTCCTTGGCGATATCCAACAGGCCCCGAGGGTGTCTGCTATAAAGCAGTTCGAAGGGCGAGAACCCAGTAGAGGCCTGGGGCACCTCTCGCACTGCGAACATGAGATAGGGCAGAAGCAGGTCCCAGTCCTTCCCATCTCTAGACACCACCCTTTTAACATATTTTTTAGAGTTTGATTAAACCTCTCAACAAGACCGTCTGTTTGCGGATGGTAAACGGACGTCCGTAACTGCTTTATACGCAACAATTTACACAGTTCCTTCATTACTTTGGACATAAAAGGGGTCCCTTGGTCTGTCAGAACCTCTTTGGCAGGCCCACACGGGAAAACATCTCCATTAACTCTTTGGCAATGAGCCTAGCTGAGGTATGTCGCAGAGGCACCGCCTCCGGATACCGAGTGGCATAGTCGAGAACTACCAGAATGTGTTGGTGGCCCCTAGCAGACTTTGGTACAGGCCCAATTAAATCCATAGCGATTCGCTCAAACGGTACTTCAATAATTGGCAGAGGTACCAGAGGACTACGGAAATGTGGCTGGGGGCTAGTTACCTGACAGGTTGGACAGGACTTACAATAATTTTCTACCTCCTTGAACACACTGGGCCAATAAAACCGCTGCAGTATGCGGTCCTGGGTTTTCTGCCACCCCAGGTGTCCCCCAAGAACATGTTGGTGGGCAAGCTCCATGACAAGCTTGCGATACGCTGTGGGCACCACCAACTGTTCAACAGGTTCACCTCGGATTTGGTTCACCCGATACAACATATCCTGCAGAACAATAAATCGTGGGAACATTAATTCAGCCCCTGGTTTCTGGGGTTTACCATCAATTTCCAGCACATTCTCCCAGGCCCTGGTTAGGGTTTGGTCCCGGTGTTGTGCGGTCCCAAAATTTTCCCGGAGACATTGAGGTCTGCCAACTCAGGTCCCGGTGGCAAGTCCTCCGTGTCTCCCACCATTACACTCAGTGGGGTTGTCTCCCCACTACCGCTGCAGCAGTGGTCACCCCTACCGCTGGCCCTTCAGACTCGGGCTCCCAGGGTTCTGGCCTTCCAGTGGTATCAGGCCACTCTGCTAGGGTTACCCCTGTCTCAGGGCTATTAGACACCTTCACCTCAGGCCACAGTGATGGAAAACCAGGGAAGTCTCTCCCAATTATCAGTTCATAGGGTAGCTTTGTGGAGATCGCCACCTCACAAGTCCAGGTGCCGGCCGCCGTGGACAGAGACATTACAGCAGTGGGATAGTCCTTTAAGTCTCCGTGAATGCACACCACACCCACTTTCCGGCCCGTATACTGGGTGGGCTGTACCAGGGCAGCACTTACCAGGGTTACCAGGCTCCCTGAGTCCAACAGCGCCACTGCCAGGTTATCCCCGACTTGCACCTGGCACAGATGACGACTGTCTATTGTCTCGGGGTGCCGGTCGCACACAGTCTCCGGGCATACATGGAAGGCCGGTACCCATAATTAGTCTCCATGGGTTCCCCCACTGTGGACAGTTGGCCCTTATGTGTCCAGGCTCCCGACACTGCCAGCAGACCACTGGGGACGGATCTGCAAGAGGTACATCCCGGGCGGGTTTGGCCGGCCGCCGGACTGGGGTGGAGACTTCCGGGTTTGACTGGCCCTCCCAAAAGAACCCCTTGCAGGTTTCTGGTGGCCTCATATCGCTCCACCAGGTCGACCATCTCAAGGGCATTGGTGGGGGATACCTGGCCGATCCAGTGTTGAAGGGGGTAAGGCAAGGCCCTCCAAAACATGTCAGCCAGCAGCCGGTCCAGCATAGCAGTCGGATTCTAGAACCTCAGGCTGCAGCCATTTTTGCAACCTGTGCAGCAACTCATAGTACTGCGGCCTGGCGGGTTCAGCCACTTTAAAGTCCCACTGGTGGACCCGCTGAGCCCGGACCAACACGTTTACCCCCAGTCTGGCCAGGATCTCCCCTTCACCGTGGGATAGTCAGCAGCCTGGTCGTCTGCCAAATCAAAAAACTTGCTGGGGTCCGGATGCCAGGAACGGAGCAACCACCTCGGCCCACTGGTCACGGGGTAACTTTTCCCTCACGGCGACCTTCTCAAAGACCGCTAGGTATGTCTCCACGCCGCCTGCGGGGGTCATCTTTGGGATCGCCGCACGGACCGCTTCCGAGCATCATGGACGTGGTGGGACGCTCCTGCCGCCTGTAATGCCATCACATGTTGTAGCAGTAACTGGTTGGTCTCCCGCTGCTGCACGTTAGCTTCTACGAGAGCCTTCACAGCAGCCTCCATGTTGCCAGAGATCACAGGCTGCAACTTTGCCGGCCTAATATAGGACATTCACTTTTGCTCCGCACAAAAACAAAGTTCGGCGTTCACGCCAGCCTCACTGCGCATGCCCGCATCCTCCACCAAATGTGGGGAGTCGCTCTGGTAGATAGCGGTGCGGGTGCAGTACCGAGGCAAAACAAGGAGTCCAGAATTGTGCAACAAACAGTGTTTTATTCACACTGACACAAAAATAAACAGAAACAGTCTCTTGGTGGTAATTCACACAGGCCAGACACAAGGAGGCAAAGCAAAACAGGCCAACACAGGTTCAGTCACCTGGGAGGTGTAGGTGCAGGTTCGCACCACGCTGTCGGCCCCGCCGCAGGAGAATCCAGCTTCAGGTAGCCAGGAACAAAACACCTCCTTGCTGAGCTCTTTCCTCCAGGACAGAGAACTCCTCAGCCCTGTTAGCAGCTCCAGGATAATCACCTCCCCAGCTGCTAAGGAGGCTGCCTTTTAAAGGGGCCGGATAAAGTCCGGCCTGGACCGTGGGGAGTAGGCACCCACCCTACACTTTACCTACTCCCAGTAAGAGCCGGCCCGGATTAGCTTTGCAGCCAAACTAAGTCACAGAGTCTAGCAGCACTAGCTGCTGCAGACAAAAAACCCGGCTCTCACCTCACCGAGGCCAGCAACCTCGGTGACACGTACCTGCCATCGCATATGATACCTTGCACCCTCTTACAATATATAGATGTTTAAAGGGGTATTCCCATCTTGCCTTTTCAATCTTACCAGCAGTAGATGTACTGTTAACTTCCTGATTTGGCTCAGGCAGTTGAGTGAAGGCCGGCCACGCCTCCTCATGACTCACCCTGAGAGCTCAATCCTTGCGTGCCCCAGCTTATGGGGGGGGGGGATCTGTGGATGGCACTAATGGGGGGGGCATCTGTGGATGACACTTAAGGGGGAGCATCTGTGAATGGCACTTATGGGGGGGGGGATCTGTCGATGGCACTTATGGGGGGGGCATCTGTGGATGGCACTTATGGGGAGGGGCATCTGTGGATGGCACTTATGGAGAGGGGCATCTGTGTATGGCACTTATGAGGGGGCATCTGTGGATGGCACTTTTGGGGGGGGCATCTGTGGATGGCACTTATGGGGGGGCATCTGTGGATGGCACTTATGCGGGGCATATGTGGATGGCATTTGGGGGGCATCTGTGGATAGCACTTATGGGGGGGAGTCTGTGGATGGCACTTAGAGGGGGATCTGTGGATCGCCGTCTGGACTCCTGGGCACCAGAGCGCACGTCGTCCTCGGTTGCTATGACGCTGTGCGCTCCCTCCTGCTGCCGGTATACAGGGATACACTCCTATGATCTATAAGAGTGTATCACTGTATTCCAGCAGCAGGAGGAAGCGCACGGCATCATAGCAACTGAGGACGCCGTGCGCTCCGGAGTCGGGACCATATGTGATAGCAAGTAGGGGGGGGGGGGAGTCTGTGGATGGCACTTAGGGGGGGGATCTGTGGATCCGCCCACTCCGCCACTGCCGCTCCTCTACCCGGAAGTCCACGCTGCATACAGAGCATGTGCGGCTCTGTAGCAGACACGGCAGAGAATCTATCAGAACGGCGCATGCGCGGCTAGTGTGCGCATTCTTGTGAAGAAGACTGGCCGCCTGGGTGAATGGTGAGTGCGGTGTGCGCAAGTGCGGCCCATAGATGCGGCCAAGTAGCAGGGGCCGTATTTATGGCTTTCCAAACATAAACAATAAAATATATAGCAAGTTATATTTCAGTGGGGCAGCATTATTTATAATAGAATGTATTGGCAAAAATGATCAATGGCACAAGGGGAATCATTTAAAATATGATCTTAAAGATGGGAATACTCCTTTAACATACAAACAAAAAAAAGGTAAAATTTGAATCAGCATGATGAGCCCTACCAGACAGTATGTCTGGTTTAATATGGTTAGTCTTGGTGACAGAGTCGCTTTAAATGGGCTTTCTTATGAAAAGAACCCCTTCTTTACCCATGGCAGGAAGACCTACCTAGGATAGAAAAAAACTGATTACATGACCTGTAGCAGGATCGTGGACCTGATTTCCAAGGCCGTGAAAAGGCTGACTGCATCCATAGATAAAAATTATTTGTGAAAAAAACTCTTTATTATTTAATTTAGCATTTTTGCCACTGAAAATGTTGTCTAAGTCATTAGAAGCAGAAATGTGTGCAGAGTCAAACTTGGCAGAACTAAGAAGTTATAGTAATAGTTTTGCCAGCTCATATAATGTGTATGTTTTTTAAGATGTCCTTGTAATTACTTCTTCAAAACACAGATTGATGGAAATGATGTAAAACACTTGTTTGGGATGCCAGTGTTTTATGTCTGCACCTGTTGTCTCTAGTAATTATCTGGTTCTTATCTTTATCCGTACTAAATACATTATGTGGTTCTGTCATGAAAATGTATAAGCCAAAAAAAATAAAACCCACTCTTCAAATAATAAATAATGCGATACCTATACTGTATCACCTTGGGAAGTAACAATAAGAGGATGCTGAGGTACCAGTTACATGGGGCTTTGGTGGATCTAATGTGGCAGCTTTAATCCAATTCTGAACCGACGTATCTGATCCTGCCTGTTTCCAGCTGCTTCCTTCATCTAGGCAAGATATTATAGAGAAAAACTAACCTCGTGATATATATGTTTATATGACTTGGAGCAGGATTTATTAGTAAAAAGCAGAGTAAATCCTGTAAGGACTCCTACGACAGACAGTGAGTCCTGATGACCTCACCAACACACAGTGATTGACAGTCTTTTGTGTAGACATACTGATACAGAGAGAGCTGTTAACCAATGTGCGTTGGAAGTCCCTAGGAGTCCCATAAGGATGTACTTTGCATTTAACTTCTTCGGCTATTTCCAGAACTCCCCTGAAAATAAATGGCATGCAACGTGCATGCAACGTGTTGAGTACTTTACTTAACTTTCAGGAGCCTGTTCTAGAAATAAATGTGGGTCTCAGAGTTGGGACCCACACCAAGCTGACTTTGATTGCATATTCTAGCTAAATGCCATCAAAGTCTCAGATGATATATATAATGCTCCTCTGGATCCACCAAGCAATTATTACCGATTCCAAATGCCCTAGACAAAACTGTTGCCAAGTATAGAATCCACAATAAGTAGTGTTGAGTTACACTGGTATCATACTCCCGAGATACTAACCATTATGACTGTGCTCTCCAAACTGTCATTAGAAACCATATTTAGTTCTTTTCATATAGGTATTTCCAGTTTGGTTTCCAACAGAATTGCTTTTTCAGGTTCCTCTGTATTTAATCCTTTTGTAGGTATGCTCTAGTACATTAACGAGGATGCCGTTGTAAAAGGTGTGTCTCTAGTTAGCTGAAAACAGACACTGACCAAATTCTGAGTGATGTTGATACTATGGAACATCAAAGCATACAGGATGCTGCAAAGTCTGAGATCCTATGCATTTCTCAAGATATGTCCTCCTTCCTCAGGGATAGTTCTCCTCAGTGTTCCTATTCAATAAATAGGAATTGTGTGTGGAAAAATAGTCTAATCACAGCTCTGGACAGCAAACCCTACTGAAATGAAAATAGTTCAATTTTACTGTTCAAACCACCTGGGATTATAGAGTTAAGGTTACAAATCCAATGGCTTTCTGCATGGGACATTTGTTTAATGAAGCCCCCTGATCTCCAATTTGGCTTCCCTGTTTCTATGTCATATATGTTGTAGGCCATGAATCCTCTTATGTTTCACTGTGTAGTGCCGAGATAGCAGATGTCTCTTATTTTTGAGAGATTTGCTAGATATACAGAACTGTAGAAAAGTTTTGGGCAGATGTAGAAAAAATTTATAGTGTTAATAGTTTAAATTTAAATTTATTCTGCAGCAGGACAACGACCCCAAACATACAGCCAATGTCATTAAGAAAAATCCTCAGTGTAAAGAAGAACAAGGAGTCCTGGAAGTGATGATATAGTCCCCAAAGAACCCTAATATAAACATCATAAAATCTGTCTCGGATTACGCGAAAAGAGGGATTTGAGCAAGCTTACATCTACAGAAGATCTGAAGCTCTCCAAGATGTTTGAAATATAACCTCTCTGCAGAGTTCCTTCATAAACTGTTTGTAAGGCTAGTTTCACATCTGCAGCATGGAGATCCGGCCACCTGATCCGGCAGAGAATGTCGGGAATCGGCCAGACACAAACCGCAGCGTGCAGCGATTGTCTGGCCTATTCTTGCCATTTTTGCTGGCATGTGGCCAGATCTCCGCCAGACCCTATTATACTTAATGGGCCGGCGGGCATTCTGTTTGCATCTGGCAGTGACGGATTTGGAGAATTCCAGCAGGCTGTTCTCTGCCAGAGATGTGAAACTAGCCTAAAGCTTATGTTTGATGGACAGATAATTCTTAAGATCATTGCTAACATATTTTTATGAATGCTCTTCAGTGATGATCTAGCGGTGTAAAGGTGCTGCCGATTACTCGATGAATGAGCAAATGCTTGTTCATTGTGTAATTGGAATCTTTCAGCAGGTTTAAAAATCATTGTTTGCAGGCTAAAGATTGTGCTGTGTAATCACGATCTGCTGCCGTCAAACAATGATTCAGTATGGAGAAGAGTGATGGCATTAGTGATCCATCCTCCCCATACTGTGGAGAAGATTGCTGCATATAATAGCAGCGATCTGCCTCGCCGACGAGCAGGCGATTGCAGGAAAGGAACCCTTCCCTTCCGACAATCACCCGGATGACCTGCAGGTGTAAAATAAGCCTAAGTGTACCTTTTCAAGGCAGAAGGAGGTACCACTTGGAACCAAACCAGAGTTCGGGAAATGTTTTTTTACAGTGCAAATTAATTTATAAAGTTATTGCAGGAAGTCTCACGAGACTTTGTGAAGAAATAACTTTGGCTCATCGGAGCCAATACATTCTAATACTGTATGGAGCTCCTGCTCCGTACAGTATTAGAACAAAGTTTTATGCAAATCGACTTCGGATGTTTCATCCGAAGTCGTTTCGCTCATCCCTAGTCATAACCTGTCTCCTGCAAATCTGGACAGAAAATCCAAAGTGCATTCAAAGTGTGTTAAACTATCTTTCTATCATGTACTTTTACACCCCTTTTGATGCATTCCAAGAAGTTGACAATCGCCATCACCACTTCATATTTTCCAGTAAAAGTCCAAATCTTTTCCATATAAAGTTTCCCATAATTGAGTTTGTGAAACAAATTTGGAGTATCTTTACAAAGAACACTCTACGTTTTAACAAACTTCCTTGTGAAGTAAGCTTTCACCTTTTTTCCAACTTTTTAAAAACTCTCAACATCCATCTGGTCCTTCACTGTAAACTACTAGTAATTAATTTATAACTTCTAGGAAGAATAATAAAAGAATGGCACAAAATATAGTCATAAGAATACATGCTCCAGAATTGTTATTACACGGGGTATGAAAGTAGTTACTACAACGACAGACATGTCAGGTCCCCTTTACCTAGCCTTTTTTGCATTACTGTACTTCACCAACAGCTTTATTACGGTCTTGTTAAGAACTCACATAAAGATTGATTAAATAGGTTTGACAATATATGATAAATCAATGCTTCTATTATTCATAACTTCATACCTTTGTTTTAATAAAAAATCAATGCAGCATCAAACATTTAATTACAATGTGGGTGGAAATGTATTACTGTCTATCAGTTTTAATAGTATCAATAGGACATTATGTGGGTCATTTATTATAGCTCTCCACTAGTTTTCTGGCTGAGAGAAGTCACAAGTGTTGTTCCAAGTGCTGGTTTGCAACACAATTTGAGACTTTTTAAGGTTTTTCCAGCACCCTTGGAAGCTTTCCAAAAAGTGGGCAGTGTGTGGGTGTAAGGAGGTGGCCTGAAGGTAGGACCTCCATGGCCTGATCCATTTAACAACTTTGTGCCAGAAAACTGCCACACATTACACCAGAAATTATGCTAGAGCCAATTTCAGTTCTGCTCATGGACAGCAGAAGATCAAATTTTAGTCAGATCTTCCACCAGCAAATCTTTTACTAACACTGGCATGTGAATTGCTGGTGTTAAATGACCCTCTAGGTCATGGAGGGCCAACCTGAGGCCCTCCAGCTGTTGCAAAACTTTAACTCCCAGCATGCCTAGACTGCCTCCAGCTATGAGGCTATAACAGGGCATGGTGGGAGTTGTAGTTTTACAACAGCTGGAGAGCTGCAGGTTGGCCATGCCTGCTCTAGATGTTTGCTTCTTGACCCCATTGAAATGGTAAAAAGGTTAACTCCATTTACTTGCTTATTTAAATTCTACAACTGAGTATATGAATGGTTTTGTCAATGTTTTGTTTTCAAGTAAGTACTGTATATTGTATACTTTGAACATCAATCATGGACAGACATTTAATATATACACCTATGTACCTAGTAATCATGTAAATTGTTTAAGCATTGCCAGCTGTTTTCCTGTGGAGCCTAGAGGATGCACAGCTGCATTCAATAATTGGGGTCAAGGGAATAGCTCGTGCATGGGATGTTTGTTATAAACCACTATGCTTAATTAGTTTTCAGCATGGAAAACTTTCAGGAATACACAAAAGGATTAATGAGAATGAACTTGAAGTCCATAGAGAAAGGAACTCTAGATTTATGGTTATTTTGTTGATGGAGTAATCTGGATTTCACTTGAAGCTACCCTCCAGTTCAAGAAAAAAAAAATCACATTAACTGTGCACTTGGGGAATACAATATCTGCTTATGGTGAGCACCTTAACTGTGAGCAAATAGAACACTTACATGGTGCCCTCCTTCTCATTATTTCAGCTGCACGTCTCCAAAATCCTGGGCCCCTTTCCTTCTGTCAACTAAGATGGCCACACAGCTTCTCCGACTTCCTGAGGTACACTGTGCATTTGGTAGCTCAAGACATTTCCTGCTTCCCTCTGATGTGAGTAGTGCTGGCCAATCCAAGAGCTTAGCTGGGCAAGTTGGAAATGTCTTGAGCTACCAACGCATAGTGTACATCAGTTAGCCTGAGAAGTTGTGCAGCCATCTTCGAGAGGAGGCGGGGAATCAGCGGATCTGCATTTGAAAAGATGAAAAGGAGGTCACCATATAAGTGGTCTGTTTGTTGCCCAGTTAATCTGATTTGTTTTTCTTGAACTGAAGGGTCACTTTAATTATATTAATTTAATTTGTATACTCTATTTTGTTGGCAGAAAATGAGGCAAATGTATGTTGCTATGAGCAACAAAAGTCTTTGCTCCTTTCCCACTGCTTGTTTTAGCAGTGTAGTAATGGTTCTCTTTGACCAATCACTAGTCAACAATGTGATCACGTGCCATTCATGGTACCGACTTAGCTTGCTTGGAACCTCTTCAGATGTGGTACCAGAAACCAGGTACTATATTCAACTTTGGTCTAGTTGAAAAACGAAAAAACAGGGTCAGGTAAAGTCTGGCCGGTTCCATACAGTGGAAAAGGGACTACAGAGCATTTATTTTAAGGAATTTTATAAATTCCATCCAACCCCCCAACCACATGGGCGTATAATAGGGGAAATTTATTATGTATATTGGGGAGACAGATTTATCAAGCCCTGCACTCCAGAATTCGGGCTTAAAAAGTCGCACAATAGGGCTTTTAGGCTTATTCGTGTAAAACATTGTGACTACTGCTCATGACAAATTTCTCCCACTCATCTGCACCAGAATTCAAATTGAGAAACAAACTGGTGGACGTGTCGTGAGGTACACTTCTAAAATTTTTGTAAAGCTACACATCTCTCCAGCTTAGTGCTGGATAAATAGATAAAACAAGTAGGGCCACATATAGCAATTGAATGAACAAAAAAAGAAGGTTCCAGCATCCATTAGTATAAAACTTTACGCTTTATTGTAAATTCCATAAAATCTGTCAAGATAAAAGCACACGGTCACAGCTTTCACATTCACCTTAGTTAGAAGGTATGACTATGGGCACCATGAATGCCTAAAACAAGCAAACTTTGACTGTGTGCATTTATCCTTATGGATTTTATGGAATTTACAATAAAGCCTACAGTTTTATACTAATGGATGCCGAAGTCTTCTCCTTTTGCTCCATTAACATTTATGTACTTCACTAGACACTTTGCATTGTCTAAAAAAGAGAGACAGCAAAGCAGATTTGTAATATCTGCCAGATTTATTAATGGCATAAGCTATAATTGTGGCACAAACTACTTTTATTAAGTAAATCGACAAATGGTGGCAAAAAGGGTCTTATCTTTCATGCAGTTTTGGATAGACCCTCATTCCCTGCTGAACCTATGGAGGGAAACATACAGTACTTACCCACTCCCTGCCGCACATTCCGACTCCTTCGGACTATCGTGCTTCTCATCTTCTGGAAAGGGTTGGAGATTGCATGTGCACTGCAGCCAATAACTGGCCACAACTGTGACATGTCCCCCAAGAAGCCTGTGATTGGGGACACGTTACCCTTGCAGCCAGTCATTGGCTTTAGTGGCACATTTGACCCCCATCCATTCCAAAAGATGACAAGTTAATGTATCGAGAGCTAACTTTACATTAACTTGGTAAAATATAATTTCAGGCAACGCTCAACACTATTGAAAAATCTCTACCACTATTAAGAATAGAAAGCAAAAAAAATCTAATAACACAATTCCCCTTTTGTTGATGACAATATTGTATGAATGCAGTTACCACTTACTAGATTTTGTTTAACATAGTCTCCTAATGATATAGGAAGCTTCACACTTGTTTTTACATTTGTAAATGTACATTTCTTTTTACATTTTTGGAGATGATATCGGTGTATTATATATTGACCTTCAGGTTGCCTGATCTACATATGTAAATGATAAAACACAATGGTTAAAAGAGTGACAGATACAGTAAATTGCCTAGGAACAAAACTACTTATAACTAAAGGTAACCATGGATACAAAATGTACACTGCTATAGACATCGGACATATGAGAAAACCCAGCATTGCTAAAAAGAATATTATTACTGGAAAAGTAGGAGAAAAACGAGAGCAAGCTAAAACATTTGGATGGATACTATCACAGAAACTTATATACATGCCACTGAGAAATCTGAAACGGAAGAGAGGAAATTCTGAAGAAACACCATGGGCACCATAAGCAGGAAAGTACCTAATAGAAATAGTAAAAGATTTTGTAAAATTGGAAGGAACTGATAATATTAATGAAAATTAAACCTAACCAGCAACAAGTGCCAGGGAGCTGCTGGAAATGGTAGGAATCTAGCTATAATTAGCACTTATTAACTGTCAGAAATTCAGAGATAAGGGCCACAGATTGAGCCATTAGAACAATTCCTTGATGGGTTCAGTGTGAGGCAGAGAGCTTTCTGGTTATGTAAATGCACTGAAAATACAATAAAAAAAAAATATTTTTAGCCCAAAATGAGTAAACTGCAATAAAAATACATTCTCCTAAAGGTGCCCATAGACTTTAATTTGTTGAAAAAGGTTTAAAAGCCATCTGTATAAATTTTATTAAAGAAATAATATTGTTATACGTCATATTAATATAGAGTAAGTTATGGATACTAGATTGCTGAGATGGTTGACGTCACTGAATTTATTTAGATGTCAGGATCTAAGTTGAATTTGCAATGCGATTAATATAACCTGCATTAATCGCATTGCGAATTCAACTTAGAGCTGAGTTCCTAATGGTTGTTGCATTGCTAGAATATACGTTATATTCTAGCAATACAACCATTAGGAACTCAGCTTTAGTTATGTCGCAATGCGAATAATACTTAGAATTATTAATCGCTTGCGAATCCATTTGATGCCTCTGTTTGATTGTATATGACGGTTGACTATGACTACCACCAACGTTCTGCTGCCTCCAAAGCAAGATATCTGAACCCCAGGGGCCATTTGGGCATTTTTAATAGAAAACGCATAAAAACGCATAAAAACGCATTTGCGTTTTATAATTTTTCATTTTTAGTTTATTCTTTTGTGTATTTTGCCACATTTGGTTGCATATTTACATTTGGTATAGGCAAATATGGTAGTCTAGATCATGTGTCTATACCAAAACCTAGGATCATTGTTTGACAGCATATTTTCTAAGCCATGTAGCTGAATATAGATTTGGGCAGAGTAATGATCTAGACTACCATATTTGCCTATACCAAATGTAAATATGCAACCAAATGTGGCAAAATACACAAAAAATTAAACTAAAAAATTTAAAAAACGCAAATGCGTTTTTGATGCGTTTTCTATCAAAAACGCCCAAATGGCCCCTGGGGGGTTCAGATATCTTGCCTCGGGGGCAGCAGAACATTGGTGGTAGTCATAGTCAACCGTCATATTCAATCAAATAGAGGCATTAAATGGATTCGCAAGCGATTAATAATTGTAAGTATTATTCGCATTGCGATTACAACGTAGAGCTGAGTTCCTAATGGTTGTATTGCTAGAATATAACGTATATTCTAGCAATACAACAACCATTAGGAACTCAGCTCTAAGTTGAATTCGCAATGCGATTAATGCAGGTTATATTAATCGCATTGCAAATTCAACTTAGATCTGGGTTTCCTAATGGTTGTATTGCTAGAATTATATAACGAAGATTGAGAATATAGAGCTAAATTCCCAATCTTAGTTATATTCTAGCAATACAACCATTAGGAACCCATCTCTAAGTTAAGTTCGCAAATATGATGTCCCAACTCCCAAACTATTCACCGGCGAGTAGTTCCCGGCGAACATAGCTTGTGCGCGTTCGTCGCGGCGGGCGAACATATGCGATGTTAGGTCCACCCCTATCATTGAGTAAACTTTGACCCTGTACCTCACAGTCAGCAGACACATTCCAGCCAATTAGCATACCCTCCCTCCCAGACCCTCCCATCTCCTGGACACAGCATCCATTTTAGATTCATTCGGAAGCTGCAGTCTTAGTGAGAGGAGGGACAGTGTAGCTGCTGCTGAGATTTAATAGGGAAATTGATAGCTAGGCTAGTTTATTCAGTGTCCACTCCAGTCCTGAAAGACTCATCAGATCTCTGCTGTAAGGACTGCGTCCTGACAGCACCCCAAAAAGCCCTTTTAGGGCTAGTACATCAGTCTCCCTCCCAGACCCTCCCACCTCCCATCAAAAAGCAAGGATGGCATCCATCTTAGTAGTTGTAATCGCAATGCGATTAATACAGGTTATATTAATCGCATTGCGAATTCAACTTAGAGCTGGGTTCCTATTCTCAATCTTCGTTATATTCTAGTAATACAACCATTAGGAACTCAGATCTAAGTTGTAATCACAATGCGATTAATATAACCTGTATTAATCGCATTGCGATTACAACTTACCACACTCTGCGTCAACTAGATATTTTTCCATGGGAGTTTTGCCATGGATCCCCCTCCGGCATGCCACAGTCCAGGTGTTAGTCCCCTTGAAACAGCTTTTCCATCACTATTGTGGCCAGAAGGAGTCCCTTTGTTTTTTAAAATTCGCCTGTCTATTGAAGTCTATGGCGGTTCGCACTGTTCGCATGTTCGCGAACATTTGCGGAAGTTCACGTTCGCTGTTCGCGAACTGAAAATTTTATGTTCGCGACATCACTACTTCTGATACCTCAATGGACAAGCAAACATAAGACTACGAGCTCTGAGAGCAGACGTTAGTTGTGAGTACAGTGTGGATATCTCATGTGCTTTAAGTGTATTTCAACTGAGTTATATAGCTGTTACGCACAGCAGTAATACTTCCTAATTTCACTCCAGGGAGGATTCTGATTTAATGGTAACTTAAATCATTGCTTAAAAAAACTCAATTTGTCAAGCGATTTGTTATTGTTATCTAAACTAGCCCGGGTTTCTCATTAAATAGAATTAAATCAATACTTTACCTTCAGTTTGCGAATTCCTTTGCGGACTTCTATCTTGTTCTTGATATTAAATGAAGCATTCAGATTTTCCAGAAATAAATTGGAGGTTCTTTGATATTTTATTCATCTGCATTTTTTATTGCTTTAATTACCTTCCTCGCTCAGTGTTAAGTGCTTTTATTAAATAAACCTTTCATCTTCAAAGGGCTAATTTATTAGTTCAGTAGTTCTCAACATTTGGGGTTGTGACACCTACTGACACCATTTTCACAAGATTTTTCCCTATATATGAAATTTACTCTTGTTTGTATTTTAGATAGACATGCTTTAATCATAAAGCCAATCATCCACTAAAAACCTAGAATATGCACCTTATCTTCCTAATTGATGTTCCTAATCTAGAATTATAAAATGAGAGTCGGATGTAGTTTCTTAGCCTCTATCACTTGCAGGCTCCACGCTTTCAACATGGGAGAGATTAGAAGGAAACTTTTATTACTAAAGCCATTTACTTTCTCCTGGTTGATGGGATGGCATAATGTGTAATCATTATCTGATTATTGAAAAGTGTAATTATTATCATTATCTCATCTGATTCGATTTTAGAAGGGATTAGGCAGCAGGATAGTCGTCTTCTGGGGTAGACGCCAATCTGAAGCAGGCACAGAATAAGGTGTCAGTTCACACTAGCTGACATACTCAGGGCCAACTACCTGCCACCAAGTACAAACCATAAACAAGGCAGTCCATACAACCTGAAATGTATAGGTCCGTATTCAAACAGGCTCACAGCACCTGCTCCTTTCCCAAGGCTGGCCTTGTCTAAGAGGTTTATACTTCTCTCATCCATGTGATCCCTAATGAGGCAGCACAAAATCATAAGTTGAGTAAGTGAAGTTTGGAGTCCACCTTTCTCTTCCCCAACTATGGCAATCGAGGCCCTACCCACCCCCTTAGTGATCAGCCTGTTTTGGGCCTTAGACGTGTTTTTCTTCCGTTTTGCATCATTGCCTTTCAAGAGCTATAACTTTTATATTTTTCTATCTATATAGCTGTATAAGAGCTTGTTTTTTGCAAGACAAGTTGTAGTTTTTAACAGAGCTATTGTGGGGTACACATAACTTTCTGATTAACTTTTATCCCTCTTTCTGGGAGGGAGATGGGAAAAACAGCAATACTTCCACTGAGTTTTTACGTTATAAATTTTACGGTGTTCATTTTTTGGTATAAATAACATAATAGCTTTATTCTCTGGGTCAGTAGGATTACAGAGATACCAAATACATAGTTATTCTTTAACATTTTGCTACTTTTGTGCAATAAAACCCCTTTATTTAAAATTTATTTTTGCATTGCCACTTCCCAAGACCCATAACTTTTTTTTTTCTTGTTTTTTGCAGGATGACTTGTAGCTATCATCAGTATCATTTTGGAGTAAATTACGCTTTTTGATCGCTTGTTATTAAGTTTTTTCGGTGGCAGCTAAGAATAAATTAGCAATTTCTTTTTTATATTTTTTTTTACGGCGTTCACTTTAGGGAATAATTTAAATTATATTTATGTAGTCATTAGGGGTCATTACGGACGCGATGATACCAAACATATGAGGGACACTTTTTTTGTTGCAATTCTTTTATTGAAAAGCATATTTTCAATGTTTTTGTTCAATGTTTATTTTCTTGAATTTTTCTTATTTAATAAATGTTTTGTTTTTTTACTTTTTTTTATGACTTAATAGTCCTACAAGAGCACTATAACAGACAACATTTTATTAGTTTTTTAAATACAATGCATTATCCCTATAGTGCATTGAATTTTAATGTCAATGCTATACTGACATTGACCAGCAGGATGCGCTAGAGAAGCATAGCCTGCCGGAAACTACTCAAGGCAGGCTTTGAGCCTACATCAGACCCCAGCCAGCCTTTACACACACAATTGCATTTGCAGGGTGCTGATAGGAGATAGAGGGTGTCCGCTCACTCTATCAGCGTCTGACATGCCTGCTGCCTGCTATTCTGGTGGTCGCTTTTGCTTGGGACCACCAGAGGACACAGGCAGCTAAAGTAAGTGCATCAATCACCACACCACACCCCCCCCGTCCCCGTCACTGATTAACCCCTGATTAACCCCTGATCACCCCATGTTACCCCCCTGATCACCCCTGTCACCCCCCCTGTCACTAATCACCACCATGTAAGGCTCATTCAGACGTCCGTATGTGTTTTGCGGATCCGCACATTGCCAGAACTATATAGAAAATGCCTTTTCTTGTCCGCAATTGCGGACAAGAATAGGACATGCTCTATTTTTGCAGAGCTGCGGCCTGATGTTTATCGGGCCGAAACCCGGAAGTTCATGGCTGCAGCTCCGCAAATGCTGATGCGGAGAGCACATAGTGTGCTCTCCGCATCACCGCCGGCCCCATTCACACTGAATGGGTCTGCATCTATCCCGCAGAATTTCGGAATAGATGCGGACATTTTTGCGGATGTGTGAATGGGGCCTTACTTCGCAAGCACTCCTATGTCCTTTCCCCTCTTTCTTTCTTTTTTTTTTTGCACATTTTTTTTGCACATTGATCGATGCGAATGAAGAAATCTGTGCCATTCATTTTTTCTTTCAGCCCAGAGGCTGAACGGAAAAAAAAATCTCATCACCCGTATGCTCAATATAAGGAGAATAGCAGAAACTCCTAATGCTGGCCATACAAGTAATGATTGCGAAGACCCTCAAATGCCAGGGCAGTACAAACACCTCACATGTGACCCCATTTTAGAAAGAAGACACCCCAAGGTCTCATATTCCACTAACTTGTGACAAAAAATAAAATTTTACATGAACTCACCATACCCCTCACAGAATACCTTGGTGTGTCTTCTTTCTAAAATGGGGTCACATGTGGGGTATTTATACTGCCCTGGCATTTTAGGGGCCCTAAAGCGTGAGAAGAAGGGCATTTTTACGCATTTGGATTCAAAACTACTTCTCACGCTTTAGGACCCCTAAAATGCCAGGGCAGTATAAATACCCCACATGTGACCCCATTTTAGAAAGAAGACACCCCAAGGTATTCCGTAAGGGGTATGGTGAGTTCATGTAATAATTTAATTCTTGTCACAAGTTAGTGGAATATGAGACTTTGTAAGAAAAAAAAAAAAAAGTAAATTTCCGCTAACTCGCCATGCCCCTCATGGAATACATTGGGGTGTCTTCTTTCCATGCTGGGTGAGAGAAATAACTCTGTAAATGACAACTTTTTAAATTTTTTTATACAAAGTTGACAATTTACAGAGATATTGCTCTCACCCAGCATGGGTATATGTAAAAATGCACCCCAAAACACATTGCCCAACTTCTTCTGAGTACGGCGATACCACATGTGTGCCACTTTTTTGCAACCTAGGTGCGTAAAGGGGAGTAAAGTCCAAAGAGTACCTTTAGGTTTTACAGGGTTGCTCACAATTTAGCCCCGCCCAAAATGCCAGAACAGTAAACACAACCCACAAATGACCCCATTTCCTTAACTAAACACCCCAAGGTATTCACTGAGGTGCATAGTGAGTCCGTGGGAGATTTTTTATTTTTTTTGCCAGAAGTTAGCAGAAATGGAAACTTTATTGTTATTTTTTTCCCTCAGAAAGTGTCATTTTCCGCTAACTTGTGAAAAAAAAAAAATCATACATGAACTCACCATGCCCCTCCGCGAATACTTTGGGGTGTCTTCTTTCCAAAATGGTGCCATTTGGGGGGTATTTATACTATCCTGGCATTCTAGCACCTGAAGAAACAAGACAGGTTCTCAGAAAGTCAGAGCTGCTTCAAAATGCGGAAATTCACTTTTTTGCACCATAGTTTGTAAACGCTATAACTTTTACCCAAATCAATAAATATACACTTATTGCATTTTTTTTAATCAAAGACATGTAGAACATTAAATTTAGAGTAAGAATTAATATAGAAATGTAGTTTTAAAAAAAAAATTACAACAGAAAGTGAAAAATGTCATTTTTTTGCAAAAATTTCGGTCATTTTTTATTAATATCAAAAAAAGTAAAAATGTCAACAATGAAATACCACCAAATGAAAGTTCTATTAGTGAGAAGAAAAGGAGGTAAAATTAATTTGGGTGGTAAGTTGCATGACCGAGCAATAAACCGCGAAAGTAGTGTAGTGCAGAATTGTAAGAAGTGGCCTGGTCATTAAGGGTGTTTAAGCTAGGGGGGCTGAGGTGGTTAAGGATCAGCGAAACAATTCTAAACTAATTTCTCACAAAACAAACTCAATGATTTTTTGTTTTGGATAAATTGCATAAACTAGAGCGCAATTTTTCTGTCCTGGCAAAACTATGCGGGAGGAAGAAGAACGATGGTCAGATGACACTGGGTGGAAGTTGGGGGGTGGCTTATCCTAATTGGATCATAGGCTGGCAGACAGCCTGGATGAGCCAATTAGAGGGGAATCAGGCAAGAAAGTGCCCATGCAGAATTATCAGAACATCATTCTGCTGTGTACTTGCAACGTGGCAGGATGTGCTGTGACTCTGCCTCTGCAGACATAACCCATTGATATACTGAGGGTCATTATACGGAGAGAATAGGTAATAGAGACAGTATAAGAAGATTATAGGGAGAACAGAGTCCGCAAAGTCCTGGAGGGCACATTGAGCATGTGCAACTGCCCTCCATTCTTTTCTATGGGTGCGCCAAAAATAGCCGAGTGCTGGTTCAGCTATTTACGTCAGTCCCATAGAAGTGAATAGAGCAGTGGCCACAATTGTATCCTAGCAATATGCCCCCAATATCTGAGATGGGACAACCCATCTCCTGGCAGGGGGAGTGTGTTCAGCAACCCCTGTCCTCCTGTGTGATGGCACCAGAGATGGTGCACAGCATTGAGGCAGGAAAATCTTCCTCAAAGCAATAAAAATGAGTAATTCATCACAAGGATGACCATAATCCCATGTGGATCCCTCCATGAGGTCCCTACTATGAACTTAGTGGTATTTTGTTTTTAAAATTATTAGGGTTAAAGAGGATTTTTCATCATGTCAGCTCTAGTCTAATTAGTATCCTACCTTATAGGGCGGCCCCCACTGATGGCATTTTTTCTAAAGAACCCCACGGTCGTCCGCTCTCGGTCCTGTACTTTTTCCACATTATAATGAGACGACTCGGTTATACTAGGCGGAGTCTAGTATTTCTCCTGGGAGTGGTTCTCTTTTCCCTGCCTGGAAGTGCATCCACTCAAAGCACCTCGCTCTTAGCCAGGGAGAATGAGCTCAAGTTCTCGCGAGAATTGCAAGAACTTGGGCGTGTAGACATCCGGAGCGTTCTCATGGTTAAGAGCGGGGCACTCTGATTGGATGTGCTCGCAGTCAGGGAGAAGATAACCACTCCCAGGGGAAATACTAGACTCCGCCTAGTATAACCAAGTCGCCTCATTATAATATGAGGCGGGAAAAACTACGGGGCCAAGAGTGGACGAACAGGGGGTTCTTTAGAAAAAAAAGTGCCAAGCCATCAGTGGGGGCGGCCCTATAAGGTAGGATACTAATTAGACTAGATCTAACATGATGAAAGGTCCTCTTTAAGACCATATGGCCAAACATGATGGATGGATCAAACATGGCTGCTGGATTATTGCAGTAACACTGTCCCTAGTGCTTGAATGCTTGCAACGTCTCTCTCTATGCTCAGCTCACAGGAAAATGGTGGAGACGGCAATGGATTAGGATTTTACAGTGCTGTGACATCACAGGGGATGGCAACCAGTAGATTGGCTGGCTTCACAGCATTATGTTTCATATCGTGTTTCAGGGCTTCTTACTTTCGCTTTATAACACATGCAGTCGCCATTTTAGCAAAATCTGATTCATTATCACAAAAGGCAAGCAAATTCAGATTCGTGTTGAATCAAATTTTTCCTAAACTTAGGACCAAATTCCGTTTCAGATGCTTCAATTCGCTCAACAATAAAAATAATATTAATAATAATAATACAGCAAATATAATGCCATTACTATAGCGGTGTTACTGAACATGTATATTGCTGCAAGTTAAGGAGTTAGCAGGGCTCAGCAACTTAATATGCATTTCACATCAGTAACGCAAATTATAACCGTGTTACTGAAGGCAATTGCATCACAGCGTCTAATTCAAAAGATGTCTGGCATCTCTGCTGTCACAGTGTAGTACTCTCTTTAGTAGCTCTCTGGTGTACTGGCTGCGGTGGATTCCATGTAGGTTGGTTTCTATGACCTATGTGTAGTTGTGGCAGCCAGTGTTTTATGCAGCGGTTATGTTTGGGTTCCAGTTTGTGTGCCTGGGTTCCAGTCCTTATGTTTGTGTGGACCGCTGGTGCTTGCACAGTCAGTCTATGCAGGTAAGTGCACCGGGACCATCCTGGAGGTGCGACCAGTGAGACCTCAGCTAAGTTCATACCCACCATCAGGGGCTCTGTGAAGAATGGGGCTCACTGATTCTCTGCCCTCTGAGTTTGGCCCCAAGTCCAACTGGTGCACTTGGTCCAAGGTATTTCCTGCCCCTGATCCCTTACCTGCTGGTCCAGTTTCTTGTCTATATGTCTGTGAATAAAGTATTTGTGTTGGTCTTTGCCTTGTCTGATTTCTTGCCTTGTGTTTGTTTGCCTGAGATATGTTCTAGGGGTCGGTAGGACCCTCGCTAGAACATGAAAACTGGTAAAAAATTGCATCATTACTATTGTAAATTGTTAATACCAGTGTAAAGTGTGTTTGTGGAAGGGGAGGGATTTGGGACATTTAAAGGAACCTCTGTCTATAACTTTCAGAAAAAACACTTGCAGTTTTGCTAGTACTGTTTAATAATATGTGTGTACTAAACCCGAGACTTTTCATAGACCTCATAATAAAATGTCTGGCAAATGAAAGAGTGCAAAATGAAAGACCCATGCCTTTTCCTCCCACAGTCAGAATGTGGGTAGTAGCGGCATTAGCCATCCAGTCTGTAGTAGTAGTAGTAATGGCACTTGTATCCATGATGGTGGCAGTAGAGTCAGTGGTAGCAAAAGTGGCACTCCAGGCAAATACAGAGCAGAAAATCAGAAGGGGGCTTAGAAGCCAAAAATAGCGTATCATAGTCTGAGAAAAGTGGCAGAGAGGGTGAGGACTATAACAATGATTGTGTGTTGGACAGAACCTGGGAGATCAAGGTGATGAGAAGAAGGTGATATCGGAGGAAAAGTGTGGGGGCAGGGGCAGAAAAGACAACATACAGTCACAACCTAGCAGGGCCAGATCTATTTCTATTGTGATCAGCTCAGGAACTGGTGATGCCATTAATACCGTGGATACAGGTGCAAAGCATGTCAGACCAAGGCCAAGCTCTGCTGCCTCTATCTCTGCGAGTTAGCCAGCATTTGGAATCAGAACAAGTCTTTCCTCCTTCTCCTGGTCTTCTTTGTGGCAGCTAGCCCAGATCCCCAAGCAGTACTGCGTTCTTCTCATCATCATCAGCTGCTTCTTCAGCTGCATAATGGAATGTATGGGCATGAGAAAACTATTTGCAACCAACCATCAACCTATGTGCAAGCTTAAACTCCACCTGGCCACATTTCTGGCAGTGTAGTTGCTGCTGTACCACTTAGTTGTGTTAAATGTGTCACACTTCCACGTCATGAATCACACCAAGGAGGAACTGCTCGGCATCATAAATAAAGAAATCGAACACTAGCTGTCTCCTCATCAACTGGAGATAGGAACCATGGTTACTGATAATGGGAAGAACAGCCACTCTTACCGGGCAAAACATGCCCTCCTTGAGCCACAAAGGCAAAATGCTCTTACCCAACATCGCATGATATGCAACGTTTCCACGGAACTCCATGTTCCATACATTAGACCTCCTGTATGAGCAGAGGAAGGGTATGCTGACAAATCTGATTGTCGAGAGGACAAAAGACGTGGCATCTCCATTTCACGGCCACCTGAGCCCTGAGGAGGATGAACTGGAAGAGGTGGGGGACATAAACAACCAGGAATTTTATACACAACTAGGTGAGTTATCTACCCAAACGACAGGAGAGGAGCATGATGAGCTAGAGGGCGATGTCAAAGACGATACAGATGACCCCAACAGACAGTGGCAGTATGCAGTGGAGATGGAGGTAGAGAGGCACTCCAAGTCCCTTGTGCAAATAGCCAAATACATGCTGTCATGTTTGTGGAGTGACGACCACATTGTCAGGATTCGGCAGAGGGATGACCATTGGCTATCCACATTGTTAGACCTTCCTACTGGTCAAAAATGGGGGCATTTTTTATACCTTCTGAGAGGGATGCAAAAATGGACTGCTATAGAGACAAGCTCTGTAGTCAGTTGGTCACTGCCTATGAGCCCTCGTGCTCATGCTCCATTGCCATTACTGGTGGGGGACAGGGGTCTTGAGCAGCACCATATCCATATGCAGCTTCAGTCTGGAGTCTATGATGAGCAGTTTTCTTCAGCAGCCTACTGAAGAAACCACCCAGCAGCAGCAGAACATACAGCACAACCCTAACCAGCAGGTGGTGGCATAATTGGACTGCATCTTGTCACCCATGATCCAAGATCCCCTGGACTTCTGGGCATGAAAACTTGAAGTGTGGCCGCAACTGGCTGAGTTTGCCATGGGCATGTGTCACTACCAGAGTTTTGAGGTTTCTCCGCCCCTGTGATGAGGTCTTTACTTTCAGTTTCCCTCCTCCCAGCTGTCCCTCCTGTGATTGATTCCTCTTCCTATAAATCACCCCTCTTCCTGTTTAATCGTGCGGATTATATTTCTCATCTGAGTTGTGTCAGCCGCTGGAGTATCTACACTTGTGTGGTTTCTTTACACTGGACCTGTGTTCTGCTGAAGCAAGTAACATTGGATATTGTCTGCTGAGTTTGGATCTGTCTTCACTGCTGCTGCAGCTCCTACAGATAAGTTTGCAGACATTGTGTGTTTTGGTTTGTTTGCTGACTGGATCCGAGGCGACCCGGTTCCGTCCGTGTTCTGAACAGGGTGCCGGTGGCCGTGCCCCTCCCACTATTGTAGGGGTTTCAGCTGTCACCAGCCTTAGGTACGCGGGCATGCCACGACCCACCATCAGGGTCTAGGCATGGGCATAGCAGCATAGAGAGAGCTCTTAGGGTCTGACAGGGGTCATCCTTTATTCTCCCTAGTTTGGGTCCGGTCAGTAGCTTCAGCACTGTTTATGCTCCTGTTGTTCACATATACCCGTGACAGCATGCTTTCCTGCCCAGCCAGTAGTATAGCATCAGAGTGGGTGTTCAGAGCGACGAGGGGCATAGTTACCCCTAAGAGACCTCGCCTTTCCTCCCTAAATGTTGAGAGACTAACATTCATAAAGATAAATCAGGTGTAGATCAACCAGGATTTCCAGACTCTGGTGCCTGATGCAACAGAATAGATCATTCTGCCACTAATGATCACACTGTAGTGTGCTGCCACATCAAAATATTCTGCACCATGGGCTGTTACTTCTGGCCATGTCCTGCTGCCACCATTCTGATGCTAATGCCCATCTGATGCCACCCAATCCTGTTTTGGCTTACAAAAGCTGATCAAATACTGATGCAAAATACTGACCAAATACTTACTGTGTAAAAGAATCCATTAAAGTCCTGCATGTGGGATGTTTTTCCTTGTTAAAAAAAAATATATTTTACGGTCAGTTTTTTCCATCAGGATTTGATCATGATTTGCAAGCCGAAAGCAGGAGTGGGTCCAAAACACAGAAGAGATTCACCCACTACTGGCTTTGGCTTACAATTACTGTTGAAATACTGACTGTCAGAAAGATGCTTTAAGGATGCTCAAAATAGAGGCTTCATTTTTTTAGTTTTCTATTCTTCTGACGGATCAGAAGAACGGAAAAATGAACAGTGATGTGAACACAGCTGCCACTGCCACCCCTCCTCACTCTGTCATGGGGCCACTATTGTGATTGTTACTGCCAATGCTGTTGCCCCTCATCCCCACTCTGTTATGGGGCCACTATTGTCATTGTTACTGCCACTGCTACTACTGCCACCATATTCACTCTGTCATGGGGCCACTGCTGCCCCACTCCTGCTCCGTTATGGGGGACACTATTTTCACTGTTACTGCCACTGCTGCTGCCACCCTCCCCACTCTGTCATGGGGCCACTACTGTCACTGTTACTGCCACTGCCCCAACCTCCCCACTGTTATTGGGCCACTATTGTCACTGTTACTGCCACTGCTGCTGCCACCCTCCCCACGCACAGTAAATCTACAGCTAACAGAAGGGATTAAAAAGCAAATTTTAGGACTGCCACAACATGCATTAAAAGAACATATTTTTTTCTCCACTGCAGGCGCTGCCTGCATTTCTTTATTTTGTTCCAGAGGAACAGAGAGGATAGCCATTCTCCTTCTCCTCTGCACTGTCGACTGGTGGAGATTACAGGCGGGAACTGCTGCTCCACCGCATCCACCAATCAGCTTACTCCCGGCCGGCTACGTGCACAGCTGCTATTAGGAAGGAAGAAGGGAAGCCTTCCGTCGCCCCTAAATGCTGTGCTATCCCCTGGATAGTCTCCACCTCAAGTTCCTAGGTGAGTGACAGCCAGGATATGAAGGGACGCTCATGGGGAGACATTAAATATGTATTAAATATAACTATAGCCCCACTCATCTATAGGAATGTACTGCAGTACATGTATTCTTAAGGATAAGGGGGGGTTATAGTCATATTTAATATAGACACTGTTGAGATACTGAACCGTAATTGGTGGTGTTTATATTAAATTTGACAATAACCCCCCCCCCCAATCCTTAAGGATACATGCATTTATTGCAGGACCAGGATGCATTCTTAAGGATGAGGGAAGGTATAGTCACATAAGAGTGCGTCATCCACAGATTCCCCATAACATTGTGTCATCCACAGATACTCCTCCCCCCCCCCCCATAACAGTACGTAATTCCCAGATTCCCTCTATAACAGTGTAAAATATTTTTCTGTTATTTTATTACATTTTTTAGCACACCTTTTGGTTCAAAATATTTTTTTCTCATTTTCCTCCTCTAAAACCTAGATGCGTCTTATCATCAGTGCGTGTGTGTTAGAAAAATACTGTATCTATCTATCGCTCTTATATCTATCTATATATTGTATACTGTATTTCTATATACTACTAGTGATGAGCGGCAGGTGCCATATTCGATTTCGACGAAATTCGCGAATATTCGAATGAATATTCGTTTCATATTCGTCGAAATCGAATATTCGTCATTATTCTAGTTACCGCGATTAATATGCGATTTAAATAATCGCGTATTGCGATTTTAACTTAAGGCTACTTTCCTATTGGTTTCATATCTAGAATTATAGCGAAGATGACGGATATGACGAATGCATTCGTCATATTCCTCAAAACGAAGATAACGAAGTATTCTACATCTTCGTTTTAGCAACCTATTCGTCAACTTCGCTAATTCTAGCAATCAAATAGGAAGGTTGACTATAGAGACAACTGTGTTTAATTCGCTATGCGATTATTTATATATATTTTTTTAATAAATAGAATAATTATAATAATTATATCAAGTAATATAATTATTCTATTAAAAAAAAAAAATCGCATAGCGAATTTAACACAGCTGTCTCTATAGTCAACCTTCCTATTTGATTGCTAGAATTAGCGAGGTTGACGAATAGGTTGCTAAACGAAGATGTAGAATACTTCGTTATCTTCGTTTTGAGGAATATGACGAATACATTCGTCATATTCGCTATTCGCTAATTCTACCAAGCCAACCATAAAGTTCCTTGCTCATGGAGCGTCCCCATCACCATGGGAACATCTCCATATACTAAAATGTACTGTCGGATTTGAGGAATTACGTTGAAATCGCAATGCGATTAATTCAAGTTATATTAATCGCATTGCGATTTCAACTTAGAGCTGGGTTTATAATGGGTCAGCTTGCTAGAATGAACGAAGTTAACGATTCAATGAGCGAAGTTAACGAATATGGAATATAGCAGCACTGCTAAGTTGAATTCGCAATGCGATTAATTTAACTTGAAGTAATCGCATTGCGATTTCAACTTAGCACTGCTATCTTACATAGGCTAGAATTAACGAATATGGAATATAGCAGTGGCACTAGCAGTGCTAAGTTGAAATCGCAATGCGATTACTTTAAGTTAAATTAATCGCATTGCGAATTCAACTTAGCAGTGCTGCTATATTCCATATTCGTTAACTTCGTTCATTCTAGCAAGCTGACCCATTATAAACCCAGCTCTAAGTTGAAATCGCAATGCGATTAATATAACTTGAATTAATCGCATTGCGATTTCAACGTAATTCCTCAAATCCGACAGTACATTTTAGTATATGGAGACGTTCCCATGGATGGGGACGCTCCATGAGCACGGAAGTCGGCAGAAGCGGCAATGGGCACTGACTAGAGCAGCCAGGAAGCCAGGAATCCTCAGGACAGGTAAGAACTACTGTTGGGAAGAGGGAAAGAAAAAAATATAACAAAAAAAAAAACAAAAAAAAAACGAATATTCGAAATAGCGAATTTATAGCGCTATATTCGAAATATTCGCGAATTAGCAAAGTGCCGATATTCGCTAAAAAAATTCGCTATTCGAATATTCGCGCTCAACACTATATACTACATCTTATGCTCCCCAGTAAGCAGTACTTTCAGGCCCATTTAACCCATAGTGCTCGGTCAGAAGCTGAGCAGGCGCCATAGCTGCTGGGTTTCTGTTGTTTCACACTGCAGACACTTGGACATTTAACCACTCAGAAGCCATGGTTGCAGTTGACCACAGCATCTGAGAGGTTAACCTTGGGAGTACTCCACCCCCATAGACTGCAGTGGTAATTCATTACAGTATAGGTGAGAAGCGATCAAATGATCACACGTTCAAGTCCTCTAAGGAAACTTAATATGTGTATAAAAGTTTGATTAAATATATAAAAATTCAAATCACTCCCTATCTACATATTAAAAACAAACAAAAAATAAACATCATAGGCATAAAGACCCAAAACACCCATAAGGTTAAAATATGAATGTATATAAAGTGGACCTTTAATGGGTCCAGACATTATGAAATAACTAGCAGGTTATGAAGGGCATAGTGCAGGGATGTAATATTGCTTACTACTGTAGTTTGTGTGGGCACCGCTCCGTTCTGTGCCCCCTGTTCACTTTTCCCGCCTGGTATGCTAATGAATAGCATCAGTACAGGGAGGAGACTCAATGGGCATCTCCTTGTCCCTGGCTGTAGCGCGGTCCAATCACAGCGGAGAGCATCACAGCCAGAGAGAAAATAAAGCTCACCTTCTCTCTAACTGTGACGCTCTCCTTTGTGATTGGACCGCACTACAGCTAGGGAGAACGAGACGCCCATTGAGAAACAGAGCAGTCTCCTCCTCCCTGTACCGATGCTATTCATTAGCATACCAGGCAGGAATAGTGAAAGGGGGCACAGCGGGCAAACGGAGCGGCGCCCAGACAAACTAGTAAGCAATATTGCATTCCTACATAACATGCTACTTATTTCATAATGTCTGGACCCATGAAAGGTCCTCTTTAAGCTTTTACGGTGAATGTAAATAATAAAAAAAAAATCAAAATGGCCAATTCACTATTTATTGGTTGCTTCACCTCCTCCAAAATTTTTATAAAAACAGATCAAAAGGTCATACACACCCCAAAATGGTATAAATAAAAACTACAGATTGTCCCGAAAGAATGGGACATTATTACAAAATTTGGGGCCCCACTTTTGATTTTGCCCAAGGGCCACATTTTGTCTAAAACCGGCCTTGTTCTCATCAAAAACATTATCACGTATACACAGTATAGGTGATATATGTATGATTGCTGTGTGGTAAGGTCCAGGGTGCCGTCGTGGATGGCAGGTATGTGTCACCGAGGTTCATAGCCTCGGTGAGGTAAGAGCCGTTTTTGTTGATGTCAGCAGCAGCTAGTGCTACTGACATAGTTTTAAATAGCATGGCTGCAAAGCCGATCCGGGCCGGCTCTTACCGGGAGCAGCTAAAGTGTAGGGTGGGTGGCTGCTCCCCACGACCCAGTCCTGGTTTTGGGCTGGGTTTAAAAACTCAGCCAGCACCAGCAGCTGGGGCTGTGATTGTCCTGGAGCTGCTAACAGTCCTGTGGAGTTCTATGACCTGGAGGAAAGAGCTCAGCAAGGTGGTGTTTTTCCCTGCAACTTGAAGGTGGAATCTCCTGCGGCTGGGCCGACTGCTAGGTGTGAACCCTCACCTAAACCTCCCAGGTGACTGAACCCTGTGTTGGCCTGTTTTGTTTGGCCACATTATTTCTGTTATGTGTGAACTATCACCAAGAGACTGTTTTTCATTTATGTTGTGCAAGTGTGAATAAAACACTGTTTATTGCACATTCTGGACTCCTTGTTTTGCCTCAGTACTGCACCCGCACCGCTATCTACCAGAGCGACTCCCCACATTTGGTGTCGGATGCGGGCATGCGCAGTGAGGCTGGCGTGAACGCCGAAGTTTGTTTTTGCTGGGCACGACTGGATGTCATATATTCGGCCGGCAAAGTTGCAGCCTGTGTTCCCTGACAAAATGGAGGCGGCTGTGAAAGCCCTCATAGAGGCTAACGTGCAGCAGCGGGAGACCAACCAGCTACTGCTACAGCACGTGATGGCGTTACAAGCGGCAGGAGCGTCCCACCACGTCCACGATGCCCGGAAAGCTGTCCGTGCAGCGATCCCTAAGATGACCCCCTCGGATGATGTTGAGACCTATCTGGCGGTGTTCGAGAAGGTGGCCGTGAGGGAGAAATTACCCCGAGAACAGTGGGCAGAGGTCGTCGCTCCGTTCCTGGCGTCTGGACCCCAGCAAGTATTTTTGACCTCCCAGATGACCAAGCAGCTGACTACCCGACCGTGAAAGGTGAGATCCTGGCAAGACTGGGGGTGAATGTTTTGGTCCGGGCCCAGCGGGTGCATCAGTGGGAGTTCAACCCGGCTGAACCCGCCAGACCACAATATTATGACTTGCTACAACGGTTGCAAAAATGGCTGCAGCCAGACATACTGACTCCCACTGCTATGCTCGACCATCTGTTAGCCGATGTATTCTGGAGGGCTTTGCCATACCCTCTCCAGCACTGGATCGGCCAGGTGTCACCTGGGAATGCCTTAGAGATGGTCGACCTGGTGGAGCGATATGAGGCTACCAGAAACCTGCAGGGGGGTTCTTTTGGGAGGGGACCAGTCAAACCCAGGAAATCTCCACCCCAGACCCGGCGGCCGGCCAAACCCGCCTGGGATGTACCCCTTGCAGACCCATCCCCAGTGGTCTGCTGGCAGTGTCGGGAGCCTGGACACATAAGGGCCGACTGTCCACGCTGGGGAGAGCCCATGGAGACTAATTATGGGTACCGGGCTTCCATGTATGCCCGGAGACTGTGTGCGACCGGCAACCCCGAGATAATAGACAATCGTCATCTGTGCCAGGTGCAAGTTGGTGATAACCTGGCAGTGGCGCTGTTGGACTCAGGGAGCCTAGTAACCTTGGTAAGTGCTGCCCTGGTACAGCCCACCCAGTATACGGGCCGGAAAGTTGGTGTGGTGTGCATACACGGAGACTTAAAGGACTATCCCACTGCTGTAATGTCTCTATCCACGGCGGCCGGCACATGGACTTATGAAGTGGCGATCTCCACAAAGCTACCTTATGAACTAATAATTGGGAGAGACTTCCCTGGTTTTCCGTCACTATGGCCTGAGGTGAAAGTGACTAATAGCCCTGAAACAGGGGTAACCCTAGCAGAGTGGCCTGGTTCCAGTGGGAGGCCAGAGCCCTGGGAGCCCGAGTCCGAAGGGCCTGCGGTAGGGGTGACCACCACTGCTGCGGTAGAGGGGAGACAACCCCACTGAGTGTAATGGTGGGAGACACGGAGGACTTGCCACCGGGACCTGAGTTGGCAGACCTCAATGTCTCCGGGGAAAATTTTGGGACCGCACAACACCGGGACCAAACCCTAACCAGGGCCTGGGAAAGTGTCGTAATAATTGATGGTAAACCCCAGAAACCTGGGGCTGAATTAATGTTCCCACGATTTATTGTTCTTCAGGATATGTTGTATCGGGTGAACCAAATCCGAGGTGAGCCCGTTGAACAGTTGGTGGTGCCCACCGCATATCGCAAGCTGGTTATGGAGCTTGCCCACCAACATGTTCTTGGGGGACACTTGGGGTGGCAGAAAACCCAGGACCGCATACTGCAGCGGTTTTATTGGCCCGGTGTGTTCAAGGAGGTAGAAAATTATTGTAAGTCCTGTCCGACCTGTCAGATAAATAGCCCCCAGCCACATTTCCGTAGTCCTCTGGTACCTCTTCCAATTATTGAGGTCCCGTTTGAGCGAATCGCTATGGATCTAATTGGGCCTGTACCAAAGTCTGCCAGGGGCCACCAACACATTCTGGTAGTTCTCGACTATGCAACTCGGTATCCAGAGGCGGTGCCTCTGCGACATACCTCAGCTAAGCTCATCGCCAAAGAGTTAATGGAAATGTTTTCCCGTGTGGGCCTGCCAAAAGAGGTTCTGACAGACCAAGGGACCCCTTTTATGTCCAAAGTTATGAGGGAACTGTGTAAATTGTTGCGTATAAAGCAGTTACGGACGTCCGTTTACCATCCGCAAACAGACGGTCTTGTCGAGAGGTTTAACCAAACTTTAAAATATATGTTAAAAAGGGTGGTGTCTAGAGATGGGAAGGACTGGGACCGGCTTCTGCCCTATCTCATGTTCGCAGTGCGAGAGGTGCCCCAGGCCTCTACTGGGTTCTCGCCCTTCGAACTGCTTTATGGCAGACACCCTCAAGGCCTGTTGGATATTGCCAAGGAAGCGTGGGAACAGCAACCTGTCCCCCACAAAAGTGTCATTGAATATGTCACCCAGATGCAGGAACGGATGGAAAGGGTGTTGCCGCTGGTCCGGGAGCATATGGAGGCAGCGCAACAAGCCCAAAGTAGGGTGTATAATCGTCAGGCTCGGGTACGGGACTTCAATCCGGGAGATCGGGTTTTGGTTCTGGTACCCACCCTTGACAGCAAGTTCCTAGCTAGGTGGCAGGGCCCCTATGAGGTGATCGAGAAGGTAGGGGAAGTAAATTACAAGGTACACCAGCCAGGGCGGCGCAAGCCGGAGCAGGTGTACCACGTGAATTTACTAAAGCCGTGGAAAGATAGGAACATGGCCGCCGACAACAGCCCCCGGCCAGGGCTTCTAGGTGAGAAGGGTCCAGCCCCACAGTTCGAGGCCTGTGAAGCAGTAACCACGGTAAAAATTGCAGACAGCCTGTCTTCCAAACAAGTTCAGGAAGTCAGGGAGTTCATCAGTCGGAACACGGATGTGTTCTCGGACCTCCCTGGCCGCACGTCTCTCATCCAACATGACATCGTCACTGAGCCTCAGGCCAAGATCCGGTTAAAACCATACCGGGTACCCGAGGCTCGGCGACGGGCCATCGCGGAGGAAGTGCAATTAATGTTGAAGCTCGATGTCATTGAGGAGTCGAAAAGTGAGTGGGCCAGTCCCATAGTCCTAATACCCAAGCCGGATGGGACGTTGCGGTTCTGCAACGATTTTCGCAAATTAAATGAAGTGTCCAAGTTCGATGCGTATCCCATGCCCGGGTAGACGAGCTTGTTGAGAATTTAGGGCAAGCCCGTTATTTTTCTGTGCTAGACCTCACTAAAGGATACTGGCAAGTACCCTTAACGGAGTCGGCCAAGGAAAAAACTGCTTTTGTTACCCGCAGAGCCTGTATCATTATAAGGTGTTACCCTTTGGCCTGCATGGCGCCCCGCCACCTTCCAAAGGTTAATGGATATTGTGCTGCGACCTCATCGTAGGTACGCCTCGGCCTACTTAGACGATGTAATCATCCACAGCACCGACTGGGAAAGCCATTTGCCCAAAGTGCAGGCGGTAGTGGATGCCCTGAGGAAAGCTGGTCTAACCGCCAATACAAAGAAGTGTGCGATTGGGTTGGAAGAGACCAAATACCTGGGATATGTAATTGGGCGGGAGTCATCAAGCCGCAGGTAACTAAAGTGGAAGCCATACGTAACTGGCCCCGACCGGTCACTGCCAGGCAGGTAAAGTCCTTCCTGGGAATGATAGGGTACTACATGCGGTTTGTGCCCCACTTTGCCACAATAGCAGCGCCGTTGACAGACCTATTGAAGGGGCAAAAGTCTGGGAAGGTTAGCTGGAGTGAGAAGGCGGAGGAGGCTTTCTCCGTGTTGAAGTCGGCCCTCTGTGGGTCCCCGGTTTTGGTGACACCCGACTTCAACCGGGAGTTTGTCGTACAGACCGACGCCTCGGAGGTAGGCCTCGGTGCTGTGCTGTCTCAGGAGGTCAACGGGGAAGAACATCCCGTTGTCTTCCTGAGCCGTAAGCTCAGTCCCGCCGAGACCAGGTATAGCATAGTGGAGAGGCAGTGCCTGGCTATCAAGTGGGCACTCGAATCTCTCCGCTACTACCTGTTAGGGAGGAGGTTCCGTCTGGTGACCGACCATTCCCCTCTCAAGTGGATGAGCCAGGCCAAGGAGAGGAATGCTCGGGTCACCAGGTGGTTCCTATCCCTGCAGATCTTCAAGTTCTCCGTGGAACATAGGGCAGGCCGCTTGCAGGGGAATGCAGACGCCCTTTCCCGCGTCCACTGCCTCACATGTGTCCACCCCTCAGGGTTGAACAAAGGGGGTGTGTGGTAAGGTGCAGGGTGCCGTCGTGGATGGCAGGTATGTGTCACCGAGGTTCATAGCCTCGGTGAGGTAAGAGCCGTTTTTGTTGATGTCAGCAGCAGCTAGTGCTACTGACATAGTTTTTAAATAGCATGGCTGCAAAGCCGATCCGGGCCGGCTCTTACCGGGAGCAGCTAAAGTGTAGGGTGGGTGGCTGCTCCCCTGACCCAGTCCTGGTTTTGGGCTGGGTTTAAAAACTCAGCCAGCACCAGCAGCTGGGGCTGTGATTGTCCTGGAGCTGCTAACAGTCCTGTGGAGTTCTATGACCTGGAGGAAAGAGCTCAGCAAGGTGGTGTTTTTCCCTGCAACTTGAAGGTGGAATCTCCTGCGGCTGGGCCGACTGCTAGGTGTGAACCCTCACCTAAACCTCCCAGGTGACTGAACCCTGTGTTGGCCTGTTTTGTTTGGCCACAATATTTCTGTTATGTGTGAACTATCACCAAGAGACTGTTTTTCATTTATGTTGTGCAAGTGTGAATAAAACACTGTTTATTGCACATTCTGGACTCCTTGTTTTGCCTCAGTACTGCACCCGCACCGCTATCTACCAGAGCGACTCCCCACAGCTGGAACACCCACCTATCTTTAGAATAGAATAAGGTAGAATAGAGCATTCAGACTAGTGGGGAAAAAAAAGCAAGTGAGAAAGAATGGGCAACTCGTGACCCCAGTCCTAGTTATTCTGGAAAACCCAGCATTAAGGCCCTCAAAGATTATACATTTATTGCCTGTTCTCTAGGTAAATGATAGATGTACATGGTGCAAAATCTGCCTTATTTCTGTAATGAGATGCAGGATTTTCTTTGTCCCATGTAAGAAAAAGGGTCTTAAACCCAATAACGATACAGTATATGATGCAGTTTTGCTGTGGTTCTTATAATACTTACACAATATGTACTATGACACCGCGCTATTCACGTCCCTAACTCAAATGGTTAATAATATTAACCCTTATGCTAACATATACTATGTACTATATTCTTGCACTGCGAATCTTAGCGTTAATAGGCACCTTCTATTAGTAATTTTCTCAGTGCCGCTTATGCTATTGTAGTACCTGTAGTCCTCCGTTCACATGGGAGCTCTGTCGCTGAGTAGATGCTTTACACCGGCTGCGAGGCAATACTTTTCAGCGTCTTCACGAGACGCGCTCCGGCCGGAAGCGCGCCTCTTGTTCGTGGTTATCTCGCTCACTTCGGAGCGAAGGTGACGTCACCGCCGCGTTCTACGGGTAGTCGCGGTTGCCACGACTACCTGTAGAACGTAGAAGAAAAAAGTGGTAACCGCGACTACCCGTAGAATGCGGCGGTGACGTCACCTTCGCTCCGAAGTGAGCGAGATAACCACGAACAAGAGGCGCGCTTCCGGTCGGAGCGCGTCTCGTGAAGACGCTGAAAAGTATTGCCTCGCAGCCGGTGTAAAGCATCTACTCAGCGACAGAGCTCCCATGTGAACGGAGGACTACAGGTACTACAATAGCATAAGCGGCACTGAGAAAATTACTAATAGAAGGTGCCTATTAACGCTAAGATTCGCAGTGCAAGAATATAGTACATAGTATATGTTAGCATAAGGGTTAATATTATTAACTATTTGAGTTAGGGACGTGAATAGCGCGGTGTCATAGTACATATTGTGTAACCTTTGGCATTCAGAGGGGAGTTGCAACCCCATTGGACACTGCAGCTGAGAGAGAATCAAGTGGGGTGCAGCGCTATTGATTTAAGGACTGAAGGTTTTCTTATAATACTTGTTGTCCTGGTCGTATGATGTAGACGATAACTAAGCTTTAACATTAAAAGGGAAACTCCTTGAAGGCGAGGCGGCCTTTACAGTGTCATTGGAGGTGACATTAAAGCGGTTTTACCATGATTCTTAAAGCGGTTCTTTTCCTTATTTCTTGTCCACCTCACTGAGGTGGTTGCAATCACGCATTTTAAATTTTCAACTGTCAACAGGTGTATTCTGCTCTGTTAGAAGCTGTGGCAATTACAGGAAAAGAGCTACTGAAGACAGGACACAGCCCTTAAGCTACCAGGTTGAAATAAATCTAGCAGAAAAATTGCAGCAATAAATGCATCCTTGTGAGGTACAGGGTTATCAAGTTTGTCATGTACTGTATTATATGATGTCTGATTTTAATGTTTTACAGTACATAAGTCATGCCATAACACTTTAAGCAAAATGTGCCTTTTTTATGGGTGTTAAAAACTGCGTATACAATATTTCATATTACAATGTCACATGTAGATTATATAATATATTTTATGTCACGCATTGACCCTTAATTCGTAAAACCCAAAAAATCTACATATGTTCAGTATATGCAGTGTATTTTCCAAAAATAAGTCAGAGCAAACATAAAATTTAGAATGTACAGAGATTTCCATTTATGTGTTAATTCTGCTTCAAGTGATGTATGAAGTATTTTTAGAAGTGGATATTGCCTGGAAACACAAATGAGTGACGGGGATCATAATCTCTCCCTGTGTTATCATAGATCATGCACAAAGCACAAAGCCCCTTTGATCCCTTAAAATACCCAACTCTGCTCACAAGGAAATTAAATCCCAGCGCTCAGATTTTCATCAAGTTTCTGCTGTTCTGATATACCGTAATAATCTTTGGGTGTGCAAACCGGACTGAAAATATTGTATATAAGTCATTCTTTAGAGTTGCAGTTGCAATTTTCTACCACTAGAGGTTAAAAAAGAAGTGTCGGAAAACATTGAGTGATTGGATAGATGGTTCAGCTTTCATGTGCATATACCTGTATATATAGAAATGCGAGAATGTTTCACCTAACGTGAACTTTATTCCTGAATTGTTTGGTGAAGCTCTCTGTGAACCAACCTCAATGATAATGGACTGACAAACTAGCAAATTGGGTGAAAAAATACCTTTCGAGAACTGCATTTTTGTATGGTGGTGGTGGGCCACCTAGCCTATTAAAGGGGTGATCCATTGACTAATGTAAAAAAATGAAAATCAGACTGTAATAAATATGAGGAAACATAATTTAGTGCCTGCCCAATTACTGTCATCTGGCAGAGAAAGCAGGTTCCAAAGAAGACCCAGCCTCAAAGCGGGGGAGGAGGGAGCTTTGGGTTAAGCTGTTCATCCACAACAAAAGACATCCTCCAGATATCATGAAACTGGAAGTTTATAAGAAATAATGAATTTACCGCACATGTGAGCCATACACTATTTACATTTTCAAGACCCTGGGTCCGAGCCGAATGTCACCCTGGAAGGGAAGGGGAAGGGGAGATATGGATAGCTCATGCCATACATGCAGCATCAACACCAGGTTTGTTCTCCAATTGTTACCGAGAATCTGGCAGATCCATTGGTGCCAGAACTGTCTCTCTATGACCTTCTGGTGAGGAGTTAGGATCCATAATGGGCTTTTCGGATTTCTGGCTAACATACCTGGGGGAGGGAGGGGCAAGGCAGTGGACATTACCTTACTCTCAAGGGAGGTCACGCTGTGTATCGTGTTTGGAGAGACCTGGAAACCCGCTGATATCACTGCCTCCCATGTGATTACAGCTTAAAGAACAGTACATCTATCCAGTAACTAACTTTTATCTGTCACTTTTTTCTGGGGTGATCAGCGGCCCTTTTGTGACTTGTGGTGCACCAGCACAAGCTGCCACCAAGTCCATCAATCCATCAATACTAGTTTTTTTTTGCTATATCCTACATCAGGGGCTTAGCTGTGCTTATTGTCACCCCTAGGAACTCAGGATAGCAATTTCTATATTTTATTAAGGGGTTAAATTCAATTACCAAAATGCCAATCCCCTAAATCTGGTGTTCCAGCTGTGGCTAGCCAAGTGCAATACTGTCTGCTGTCTGGCAAAGGAAAGAATATTTTCTGTGGTGAAATTCAATTGCCAAAATAGCAATACCATAAACAGTGGTTTCAGCTATGGCTGGCCAAGTTTAATAGTCTCCTGCAAAGGATATATTTTGTTCTGGGGTGAAATTCAATTGCCAAAATAGCAATACCATAAATCAGTGGTTTCAGCTGTGGCTGGCCAAGTTTAATAGTGTCCGGCAAAGGATATATTTTGTTCTGGGGTGAAATTCTATTGCCAAAATAGCAATACCCTGAATCTGGTGTTCCAGCTGTTGCAGGCCTAGTTTACATCTGTCCATAACAGGGTATATTTTTTTCTGGGGTGAAATTTAATTGCCAAAATAGCAATACCCTGAATCTGGTGTTCCAGCTGTGACTGGACAATTTCCTAGTGTCCGTCAAAGGATATATTATTTTCTGGGGTGAAAGTCAGTAGCAAAAATAGAAATACAGTAAATCTGGTGTCCCAGCAGTTGCTGGCCAAGTTTAATAGTGTCCGGCAAAGGATATATTTTGTTCTGGGGTGAAATTCAATTGCCAAAATAGCAATCCCCTAAATCTGGTGTCCCAGCAGGGGCTGGCAAAGTATAGTAGTGTCCGGCAAAGGATATATTTTGTTCTGGGGTGAAATTCAATTGCCAAAATAGCAATACCCTGAATCTGGTGTTACAGCAGTTGCAGGCCTAGTTTAAATCTGTCCGTAACAGGGTATATATTTTTCTGTAGTGAAATTCAATTGCCAAAATAGCAATACCATAAATCAGTGGTTTCAGCTGTGGCTGGCCAAGTTTAATAGTGTCCGGCAAAGGATATATTTTGTTCTGGGGTGAAATTCTATTGCCAAAATAGCAATACCCTGAATCTGGTTTTCCAGCTGTTGCAGGCCTAGTTTAAATCTGTCCCTAACAGGGTATATTTTTCTGGGGTGAAATTTAATTGCCAAAATAGCAATACCCTGAATCTGGTGTTCCAGCTGTGACTGGACAATTTCCTAGTGTCCGTCAAAGGATATATTATTTTCTGGGGTGAAAGTCAGTAGCAAAAATAGAAATACAGTAAATCTGGTGTTCCAGCTGTGGCTGGACAAGTTTAATAGTGTCCGGCAAAGGATATAATTTGTTCTGGGGTGAAATTTAATTGCCAAAATAGCAATCCCCTAAATCTGGTGTCCCAGCAGTGGCTGGCAAAGTATAATAGTGTCCGGCAAAGGATATATCTTGTTCTGGGGTGAAATTCAATTGCCAAAATAGCAATCCCCTAAATCTGGTGTCCCAGCAGGGGCTGGCCAAGTTTAATAGTGTCCTGCACAGGATATATTTTGTTCTGGGGTGAAATTCAATTGCCAAAATAGCAATACCATAAATCAGTGGTTTCAGCTGTGGCTGGCCAAGTTTAAATCTGTCCGTAACAGGGTATATTTTTTTCTGGGGTGAAATTTAATTGCCAAAATAGCAATACCCCGAATCTGGTGTTCCAGCTGTTGCAGGCCTAGTTTAAATCTTTCCGTAACAGGGTATATTTTTTTCTGTGGGAAATTTAATTGCCAAAATAGCAATACCCTGAATCTGGTGTTCCAGCTGTGACTGGAGGATTTCCCTAGTGTCAGTCAAAGGATATATTATTTTCTGGGGTGAAAGTCAGTAGCAAAAATAGAAATACAGTAAATCTGGTGTCCCAGCAGTGGCTGGCGAAGTTTAATAGTGTCCGGCAAAGGATTTTTTTTTTCTGGGGTGAAATTCAATTGTCAAAATAGCAATGCCCTAAATCTGGTGTCCTAGCAGTGGCTGGCAAAGAATAATAGTGTCCGGCAAAGGATATATTTTGTTCTGGGGTGAAATTTATTTGCCAAAATAGCAATACCATAAATCAGTGGTTTCATCTGTGGCTGGCCAAGTTTAATAGTATCCGTCAAAGGATAGATTTTGTTCTGGGGTGAAATTTACTTGCCAATATAGCAATACCCTAAATCTGGTGTTCCAGCTGTTGCAGGCCTAGTTTAAATCTGTCCGTAACAGGGTAAATTTTTTTCTGTGGGAAATTTAATTGCCAAAATAGCAATACCCTAAATCTGGTGTTCCAGCTGTGACTGGAGGATTTCCCTAGTGTCAGTCAAAGGATATATTATTTTCTGGGGTGAAAGTCAGTAGCAAAAATAGAAATACAGTAAATATGGTGTCCCAGCAGTGGCTGGCCAAGTTTAATAGTGTCCGACAAAGGATTTTTTTTTTCTTGGGGTGAAATTCAATTGTCAAAATAGCAATGCCCTAAATCTGGTGTCCTAGCAGTGGCTGGCAAAGAATAATAGTGTCCGGCAAAGGATATATTTTGTTCTGGGGTAAAATTTATTTGCCAAAATAGCAATACCATAAATCAGTGGTTTCATCTGTGGCTGGCCAAGTTTAATAGTATCCGTCAAAGGATAGATTTTGTTCTGGGGTGAAATTTACTTGCCAATATAGCAATACCCTGAATCTGGTGTTCCAGCTGTTGCAGGCCAAGTGTTAATCTGTCCGTAAAAGGGTATATTACACTCAAGGTGTATATACAAGTGCTGAGAGGGTCATCCTCAATAACTTCACACGCTACCGTGCATCTCCCATTGTATTCCTGTCCGTTAAAGGGTATATTACACAAAGTGTTAAAATACAATTGCTGAAGTCATAATCCGACATATTTTTTCACATGCTACTGTGCATCTCCAAGTGTAAATCTGTCCATAAAAGGATACCTTTCATCCAGGGCCTAAATACTAGGCCTACAATTGATTTTCCCCTAAATCAGTGGTTACTGCTGTGCCTGGATTAGTGTAATACGGTACATAAATAAATAGGCAGATAGTGTTAGGTGCCTGTAAAAAAGGCCTGAATTTGAAATCAATACATTGGGACAAATATTTTTTTTCTTATTGTTGTGCTTGGTGAACGGTAACAATGAGGAAAACATCTAGTAAGGGACGCGGTCGTGGTGGTGTTAGTTGACCCTCTGGTGCTTGGAGAGGACGTGGCCATTCTGCCACAGCCACACGTCCTAGTGAACCAACTACCTCAGGTTCCAGTACCCGCCAGAATTTTCAGCGATATTTGGTGGGGCCCAATGCCGTTCTAAGGATGGTAAGGCCTGAGCAGGTACAGGCCCTAGTCAATTAGGTGGACGACAGTGGATCCAGCCTGTTCACAACATTATCTCCCACCCAGTCTTCGGCAGAAAGCACACAATTGGCGCCTGAAAACTGAGCCCATCAGTCTGTCACATCACCCCCATGCATATCAGGGAAACTGTCTGAGCCTCAAGTTATGCAGCAGTCTCTTATGCTGTTTGAAGACTCTGCTGGCAAGGTTTCGCAAGGGAATCCACCTAGCCCTTCCCCAGTGATGGAAGACATAGAATGCACTGATGCACAATCACTGATGTTTCCTGATGATGAGGACATGGGAATACCACCTCATCGGAGTCCGCACGTCTCTGATGATGACGAAACACAGGTGCCAACTGCTGCGTCTTTCTGCAGTGTGCAGACCGAACAGGAGGTCAGGGTGGAAGACTGTGTGGAAGACGATGCAGGGGACGATGAGGTCCTAGACCCCACATGGAATAAAGGTCGTGCCACTGACTTTCATAGTTCAGAGGAAGAGGCAGTGGTGAGACCAAGCCAACAGTGTAGCAAAAGAGGGAGCAGAGAGCAAAAGCAGAACAGCCGCCGCCAAGAGAGTTCGCCTGCTACTAGCCACCGCCACCAGGGACCAAGCACCCCAAAGGAAGCTTCGAGGTGTTCCCTGGCATGGCACTTCTTTAAACAATGTCCTGACAACAGACCCGAGTGGTTTGCACGCTGTGCCATCAGAGCCTGAAGCGAGGCATTAACGTTCTGAGTCTTAGCACAACCTGCATGACCAGGCATCTACATGCAAAGCATGAACTGCAGTGGAGTAAACACCTTAAAAGCAAGGAACTCACTCAGGCTCCCCCTGCTCCCTCTTCTGCTGCTGCCTCGGCCTCTTCCTCCGCCTCAGGAGGAATGTTGGCACCTGTCGCCCACCAAACAGGGGATGTGCCACCGACACCAGCACCTGCGTCACCAAGCATCTCCACCATGACACACGGCAGCGTTCAGCTCTCCATCTCACAAATCTTGGAGAGAAAGCATAAATTCCCACCTAGCCACAATAGAGCCCTGGGCCTGAATGCCTGAATTTCTAAACTACTGGCCTTTGAAATGCTGTCATTCAGGCTGGTGGACACAGACAGCTTCAAGTGCTGATGGCCATGGCTGTCCCACAGTATGTAGTTCCCAGCCGCCACTACTTCTCCAAGACAGCCGTGCCTTCTCTACACAACCAAGTATCCGATAAAATCAAGTGTGCACTGCGCAACGATCATCTGTGGCAAGGTCCACCTAACCACATATACGTGGACCAGTGAGCACGGCCAGGGACGCTATATCTCCATAACTGCACACTGCGTAAATGTACTGGCGGCTGGGCCCCAGGCAGAGAGTTCCTTAGCGCACGTCCTTCCGCCGCCAAGGATCGCAGGGCATCATTCTTTGCCTCCTGTAGCCTCCTCCTCCTACTCGGCTTCCTCCTCCTCTGCTTCCACCAGCTCATCCAGTCAGCCACACACCTTCACCACCAACTTTAGCACAGCCCAGGGTAAACGTCAGCAGGCCGTTCTGAAACTTATATGTTTGGGGGACAGGCCCCACACTGCTCAGGAGTTGTGGCGGGGTATTGAACAACAGACCGACGAGTGGTTGCTGCCGGTGGGCCTCAAGCCCGGCCTGGTGGTGTGCGATAATGGGCAAAATCTCGTTGCAGCTCTGGGACTAGCCGGTTTGACGCACATCCCTTGCCTGGCACTTGTGCTGAATTTGGTGGTGCAGACGTTCATTCACAACTACCCAGACATGTCAGAGCTGCTGCATAAAGTGCGGGCTGTCTGTGCGCACTTCCGGCGTTCACATCCTGCCACTGCTGGCCTGTCTGCGCTACAGCGTAACTTCAGCCTTCCCGCGCACCGCCTTATATGCAACGTGCCCACCAGGTGGAACTCCACCTTGCACATGCTGGAGAGACTGTGCGAGCAGCAGCAGGCCATAGTGGATTTTCAGCTGCAGTACGCATGCAACAGTCGCACTGCGGAACAGCACCACTTCACCACCAATGATTGGGCCTCCATGCGAGACCTGTGTGCCCTGTTGCGCTGTTTCGAGTACTCCACCAACATGGCCAGTGGCGATGACATCGTTATCAGCGTTACAATACCACTTCTCTGCTGTGGAACTTCTCTCCTTTGTCTGGGTGCTGGGGCCTAAATAACTGGAAGTGGCCTTCTCTAGTGGTGGGTGATATGACGCATGATTTCTTGCTGTGGAACCTCTCTCCTCTGTCTGGGTGCTGGGGCCTAAATTACTGAAAGTGGCCTTCTCTAGTGGTGGATGATATGATGCATGATTCTCTGCTGTGGGACCCCTCTCCTCTGTCTGGGTGCTGGGGCCTAAATAACTGAAAGTGGCCTTTTCCAGTGGTGGGTGATATGACGCATGATTCCTTGCTGTGGGACCTCTCTCCTCTGTCTGGGTGCTGGGGCCTAAATAACTAAAAGTGGCCTTCTCCAGTGGTGGGTGATATGACGCCTTATTCTTTGCTGTGGGACCTCTCTCCTCTGCCTGGATGCTGGGGACTAAAAAACTGAAAGTGGCCTTCTCCAGTGGTGGGTGATATGACGCATGATTCCTTGCTATGGGACCTTTCTCCTCTGCCTGGGTGCTGGGGCCTAAATAACTGAAAGTGGCCTTCTCCAGTGGTGGGTGATATGACGCATGATTCTCTGCTGTGGGACCTCTCTCCTCTGTCTGGGTGCTGGGGCCTAAATAACTGAAAGTGGCCTTCTCCAGTGGTGGGTGATATAAAGCATGATTCCTTGCTGTGGGACCTCTCTCCTGTGTCTGGGTGCTGAGGCCTAAATAACTGAAAGTGGCCTTCTCCAGTGGTGGGTGATATGACACATGATTTCTTGCTGTGGGACCTCTCTCCTCTGTCTGGGTGCTGGGGCCTAAATAACTGAAAGTTTATTTTATTTTAATTCATTTCCCTATCCACATTTGTTTGTGGGGCATTTGCCTACATTTTGCTGCCTTTTGCAGCCCTCTAGCCCTTTCCTGGACTATTTTACAGCCTTTTTAGTGCCCAAAAGTTCGGGTCCGCATTGACTTCAATGGGGTTCGGGATAAAGTTCAGGTCGAGTTCGGATCCCGAACCTGAACATTTTCGGGAAGTTCGGCCGAACTTCTCGAACCCGAACATCCAGGTGTTCGCTCAACTCTAATCAGCTATAGTGTCCTGATAAAAGATCGACCTATATGGCTGCTTAGGATCCACATATAATATCTTTAGTCATGATTAGAGATGAGCGAATTTCTCAAAAGTTCAATTCGGTCAGTTCGCCGAATTTTCAAAAAATTCGATTCGATACGAATTTATTCATGGCTAATCGCATTAAAAAACAGCTATTTTCTGGCTGCAGAGAGCCGGTATAGTTGTGTAGAACACTGTGCCTTGCAGTAACATGCATAGGTAGTCTGCTGTGGTAGTGAAACAATACTGTGTTTCAGTATGACATGCACATGTCAGGCGTCGCTCTTAGAATCACTGCATACTTCACTTATTTGGGCAGTTACGGTGCCAAAACTGACCAAGTTACTCAAGTATGAACTAAGCCTTACAGTTTGATGTATGCCTCAAGAAGAAGTTCACTCCTTTTTCATATTTTGTCAGCTGATTTAACATAGGTGTCTACAGAACCTGTTCTATTAAACGCTTAAACCAGAGCTACCTTACAGAGTGGAGAGGGTGTCAGCAGTAAGTTTGTGTTGACGTCATCTTCTAATCCGTCAGAACAATAACTCCCAAAAAACGGATCCTGTCTGTTGAGCATCTACCTTCACTCAGTCAGCGTTTTGTCAGTACTCCATCAGAATTGTTAAGGCCAAAAAAAAAACAGGAGTGGAGATGATACGTGAATAGGAATTTTTTTTTTGTTCAATCAAGACGTGAATAGGAAATTTGCATGACTTCTGTGTTTTGTACCCACTCCTGCTTTTAGCTACTAAATCATAAGCCAATTCTGATGGGACCATACAGGCCTTACAGCTGCTACATAGATAGGATCCATTGTGCTTCTCATTTTTCCTTCCTTCTGACAGATCAGAATAAGGGTCAAATAAATGATGAGGTGGAATCAGCATAAGGAGACCACATAGTGGCCCAGTGACAGTGTTTAGGTGGCAGCAGCATGGGGAGACCACAGAGTGGCTCAGAGACAGTGTTTAGATGGCAGCAGCATAAGGAGACCACAGAGTGGTGAAGTGGCAGAAGCATGAGCAGACCACAGAGTGGTGAAGTGGCAGAAGCATGAGGAGACGACAGAGTAGTGATGTGGCAGCAGCATGAAGAGTCCACAGAGTGGTCCAGTAAAATAGTGGTGAAGTGGCAGCAGCATGAGGAGACCATAGAGTGGCCCAGTGACATAGTGTTGAGGTAGCAGCAGCATGAGGAGTACACAGAGTGGTAAAATGGCAGCAGCATGAGGAGGCCACAGAGTGGCCAGAGACGTAGTGTTGAGGTGGCAGCAGCATGGAGAGACAACAGAGTAGTGATGTGGCAGCAGCATGAGGAGACCACAGAGTGGTGATGTGGCAGCAGCATGAGGAGACCACAGAGTGGTGATATGGCAGCAGCATTAGAAGACCACAGAGTGGTGATGTGGCAACAGGATGAGGAGACCACAGAGTGGCCCAGTGACATAGTGGTGATGTGGCAGCAGCATGAGGAGACAACCGAGTAGAGATGTGGCAGCAGAATATGGAGACCACAGAGTGGTGAAGTCGCAGCAGCATGAGGAGACCACACAGTGGTGATATGGCAACAGCATGAGGAGACCACAGAGTGGCCCAGTGACATAGTGGTGATGTGGCAGCAGCATCAAGAGACAGCAGAGTAGTGATGTGGCAGCAGCATGAGGAGACCACAGAGTGGTGAAGTGGCAGCAGCTTAAGGAGACCACAGAGTGGTGAACTGGCAGCAGTATGAGGAGACCACAGAGTGGTTTAGAGACATAGTGTTGAGGTGGCAGCAGCATGAGGAACCCAAAGAGTGGTGAAGTGGCAGCAGCATGAGGAGACTACAGAGTGACCCAGTGAAATAGAGGTGAAGTGGCAGCAGCATAAGTAGACCACAGAGTGGCCCAGTGACAGTGTTGAGGTGGCAGCAGCATAAGGAGACCACAGAGTAATGAAGTGGCAGCAGCATGGGGAGACCACAGAGTGGTGAAGTGGCAGCAGCATGACGAGACGACAGAGTAGTGATGTGGCAGCAGCATGAGGAGCCCACAGAGTGGGCCAGTAAAACAGTGTTGAAGTGGCAGTAGCATGAGGAGACCATAGAGTGGCCCAGTGACATAGTGTTGAGGTAGCAGCAGCATGAGAAGAGGATAGAGTGGTAAAGTGGCAGCAGCATGAGGAAACCACAGTGCGGTCCAGAGACATAGTGTTGAGGTAGCAGCAGCATAGGGAGACAACAGAGTAGTGATGTGGCAGCAGCATGAGGAGACCACAGAGTGATGATGTGGCAGCAGTATGAGAATACCACAGAGTGGTGATATGGCAGCAGCATGAGAAGACCACAGAGTTGTGATGTGGCAACAGCATGAGGAGACCACAGAGCGGCCCAGTGACATAGTGATGATGTGGCAGCAGCATGAGGAGACAACAGAGTAGTAATGTGGCAGCAGCAGACCACAGAGTGGTGAAATGGCAGCGTCATGAGGAGACCACAGAGTGGTGATGTGGCAACAGAATGAGGAGACCACAGAGTGGTGAATTGGCAACCACATGGGGGGACCACAGAGTGGCACAGAGACATAGTAATGAGGTGGCAGCAGCATTAGGAGACCACAGAGAAGTGATGTGGCAGCAGCATGAGGAGACCAAAGAATGATGAAGTGGCAGCAGCATGAGGAGACTACAGAGTGGTGAAGTGGCAGCAGCATGAGGAGACAACAGAGTAGTGATGTGACAGCAGCATGAGGAGACCACAGAGTGGTCCAGTGACATAGTGGTGAAGTGGCAGCAGCATGAGGAGACTATAGAGTGGCCCAGTGACATAGTGTTGAGGTAGCAGCAGCATGAGGAGACCACAGAGAGGTGAAGTGGCAGCAGCATGAAGAGGCCACAGAGTGCCCCAGAGACATAGTGTTGAGGTGGCAGCAGCATGAGGAGACCACAGAGAGGTGAAGTGGCAGCAGCATGAGGAGACTACAGAGTGACCCAGTGACATAGTGGTGAAGTGGCAGCTGCATGAGGAGACCACAGAGTGGCCCAGTGACAGTATTGAGGTGGCAACAGCATAAGAAGAGCACAGAGTGATGAAGTGGCAGCAGCATGGAGAGACCACAGAGCTGCTCAGAGACAGTGTTGAAGTGGCAGCAGCAAAAGGAGACCACAGAATGGTGAAGAGGCAGCAGCATGAGAAGACGACAGAGTAGTGATGTGGCAGCAGCATGAGGAGCCCACAGAGTGGTCCAGTAAAACAGTGGTGGAGTGGCAGCAGCATGGGGAGACCACAGAGTGGCTCAGAGATAGTGTTGAGGTGGCAGCAGCATAAGGAGACCACAGAGTGATAAAGTGGCAGCAGCATGGGGAGACCACAGATTGGCTCAGAGACAGTGTTGAGGTGGCAGCAGCATAAGGAGACCACAGAGTGGTGAAGTGGCAGCAGCATGAGGAGACCAGAGTGGCGAAGTGGCAGCAGCATGAGGAGACGACAGAGTAGTGATGTGGCAGCAGCATGAGGAGCCCACAGAGTGGTCTAGAGACATAGTGTTGATGTGGCAGCAGCATGAGGAGAACACAGAGTGGTGATATGGCAGCAGCATAAGGAGACCACAGATTGGTGATGTGGCAACAGCATGAGGAAACCACAGATGGGCCTAGTGACATAGTGGTGATGTGGCAGCAGCATGAGGAGACAACAGATTAGTGAAGTGGCAGCAGCATGAGGAGACCACAGAGTCGTGAAGTGGCAGCAGCATGAGGAGACCACAGAGTGGTGATATGACAGCAGCATAAGGAGACCACTGAGTGGTGATGTGGCAACAGCATGAGGAGACCAACAAGTGGCCCATTGACATAGTGGTGATGTGGCAGCAGCATGAGGAGACAACAGAATAGTGATGTGGCAGCAGCATGAGGAGACCACAGAGTCGTGAAGTGGCAGTATCATGAGGAGACCACAGAGTGGTAATGTGGCAACAGTATGAGGAGACCACAGAGTGGCCCAGAAGCATAGTGTTGAGGTGGCAGCAGCATGAGGAGACCACAGAGTGGTGATGTGGCATCAGCATGAGGAGACCACAGAGTGGCCCAGTGACATATTGGGGAGGTAGCAGCAGCATGAAGAGTCTGCAGAGTGGCTCAGAGACATAATGTTGAGGTAGCAGCAGCATGAAGAGACAACAGAGTAGTGATGTTGCAGCAGCATGGGGAGACCTCAAAGGGGTGATGTGGCAGCAGCATAAGAAGACCACTGAGTGGTGAGGTGGCAGCAGCACGAGGAGACCACAGAGTAGTAATGGCAGGAGGGCGGGTGCATCCATATAGGCAAGGGCGGCAATTGCCCCCAGGCTCCCGAGTCCTTATGGGCCCCCAACACAACACCAGTACCAGCCTGTTACTAACTACAATAGGGGTCCAGCACTGCGGCCGCTCAAGCCCCTCTCTGCCTCTTTAAGAGAGCAGTGGCTGTTGGGGCTCAGAGGGTGCCGCCACACAGGCACGTCTTCGCGGTTGTGATGTTGCCAGAGCGCCACCCCCAGAAGAAGGAGGAGAGAGCCCACTGCCCTGAGTCCCTCACCGTGGCTGCCACCTGCCGACGACATGCTCAACTTCCGTTCTGCTCCTCTACGGCTCTCTGCCCACACAGTCTGCCCACAGACACAGCACAGGCAAGGACCAAGGGAATGTGCATCTGTGCTAAAGAAATGAGCCATGGGGGGGGAGATGTGCATCTGTGTTTTTGGAGAAATGTGCCATGGGGGAGAGGGGATGCATCTGTGCTGAAGAAATGAGCCATGGGTGTGGGGGGGGAGATGTGTGCATCTGTGCTGAAGAAATGTGCTATGGGGGGGAGCTGGGGGGCAAGGAGAGATGTGCTGCTGCCACTGGCCTATGGAGGGGTAGAAATGTACCATTCGGGGTGGGGGGGTGGAGGGTGGGACAGTATGCTGCCATTGAGGGGGGGGGGGAGAAATAATGTGACGCAAAGGGGGTGATCTAAAAAGGAGTGGGTGATATGACGTGACATGGAGTGGGAGAAATGTGACATGGATGGACCTGGAGGGGGAGGAATGACATTGAGGGGGTAAAATGTGACATGGATGGAGGGGGAGAAATGTGACATTGAGGCTGAGGGGGTATCATCGGGGGCACTTTATACTGGCACATTATTGGGGGCACATTTTACTGGCACAATATTAGGTGGCACTATGGGGGCACTTCTTACTGGCACATGACTGAGGGGCATCTATGGGGGCCCATTGTACTGGCACAGTATTGGGGGGCATCTATGGGGGCACTTATTACTGGCACATTATTATGGGGCACTATGGGGGCTTCTACTAAGGTCAGATAGAAGGGGTATTTTATATGGGGGCTCTGTGTGGTACTAGTATTATCAGGGGGTTTATCTGTTTCTGCAGTATAGTTTTGAGGAGCACAGTGGCACAGTATTGGGGGTAGTAGGATGATTTGTCCAGAAGATGGGAGGATGATGGAAAAGTAGTAAACTAAGATTTTTATGGAAAATGGCGGCAAAATGGTGGTCTGGTCTGAAGGTCTGAAAGGAGAAGATGAGGACAGAGAACATCTACATCAAAGGAGACGTCACTGGATGTAAGAGGTATAGGCGCTGTATTTCTGTATGCTGTAATGGAAGGGGGGGGAGAAATAATGTGACACAAAGGGGGTGATGTAAAAAGGAGGGGGTGATGACGTGACATGGAGGGGGGGGGCTTATTGTTTTTCGCTCCAGGGCACCATTTCACTGAGAACCGGCCCTGAGTGGCAGAAGCATGAGGAGGCCATAGAGTGTCTCAGAGACATAGTGTTGAGGTGGCAGCAGCATGAGGAGACCACAGAATAGTGATGTGTCAGCAGCATGAGGAGACCACAGAGCGGTAAATTGGCAGCTGCATGAGGAGACCACATAGTGGCTGAGTGACATAGTGGTTAGGTGGCAGCAGCATGAGAAGACCACAGAGTGGTGATGCGGCAGCAGCATGAGAAGACCACAGAGTGGTGATGCAGAAAGCAGCATGAGAAGAACACAGAGTGGCCCAGGGACATAGTGGTGAGGTGGCAGTAGCATGAGGAGACCACAGAGGGGCTCAGAGACATAGTGTTGAGGTGGCAGCAGCATGAGGAGACCACAGAGTGGTGAAGTGGAAGCAGCATGAAGAGACCACAGAGTGGTGAGGTGGCAGCAGAATGAGGAGACCACAGAGTAGTGATGTGGCAGCAGCATGAGAAGACCACAGAGTGCTGATGTGGCAGCAGCATGAGGAGACCACAGAGTGCTGATGTGGCAGCAGCATGAGGAGACCACAGAGTGGACCAGAGACATAGTGTTGAGGTGGCAGCAGCATGAGGAGACCACAGAGTGGTGATGTGGCAGCAGCATGAGGAGACCACAGAATGGCCCAGAGACATAGTGTTGAGGTGGCGGCAGCATGAGAAGACCACAAAGTGGTGATGTGGCAGCAGAATGAGGAAACCACAGAGTGGCCCAGTTATAGAGTGGGTAGGTGGGGGGAAATTCCAGTACAAGCTGAAGATGGTGGCTGACAGTACGAGCACCTGGCAGCATGTATTGCATTAGGCGGGTGGCAGCATCAGAATAGTAGCTAAAGCAGGTAGCCAGAAGAAACAGGTCTTTTTTGTCAAAGCATTGGTGTGGCACCATGGATAATCTTGTCTGATGCATCAGGGAATGGTGTTCGAAAATCCTGGCTGAACCACGCCTGATAAATTTTTGACAAAGTTCAGTTTCTCTACATTTTGGGTGGATAAGCAAGTTTTCCTTGGGGTAACTATGGCCCCGCCGCACTAAAAATCTGCCTGGATGCAAGACTTCTGGCTGGGCAAGAAAGCTTTTCCAGGGCAAACTCGGACAGTTGTGGCCACAAATCGAGTTTGGCTGCCCAGTAGTCCAGGGGATCTTCAATGTGGGGTGGCAGGGTGCAATCCAAGTATGCCACAACCTACTGGTTCAGGTTCTGCTCTATATCTTCCTGCTGCTGATGATGAGTAGTGTTGAGCGAACCCGAACTGTATAGTTCGGGTTCGTACCGAATTTTGGGGTGTTCGGGACACGGACCCGAACCCGAACATTTTCAAAAAAGTCAGTTGTTCGGCGATTTATTCCCGCTTTCTGAAGGGCTGCACGGCAGCCAGTCAGCAAGCGTTTTACTTCTTACTAATGGCATGGCTGTGATTGGCCGAGTGCAGCATGTAACCCAGCCTCTTTATAAGCTGGAGTCATGTACTGCCGCACGTCACTGTACTGATTTGAGCTTAGGGAGAGGATGCTGGTGCTGCGATCAGGGATAGAATAGGGCAGAAATCTGAAGAACCTTTCCAACTTTAATCCGCAAGATACAGCACATAGAGAGGGAGGGAGCCTCAGCATTTCAACATTTGTGTACCCAGCCACTGCCAGGGAGATTTTTTTTGTAATTCATATGTTACTGAGGTGGGGGTCGACGGCCATTTTAGGCACTGCAGTGTACTGCATGTCTGCCTGTCTGACAGGGACATCAGTCTAATCCTATTTTGTAGCTCAGTGAAAGAAAATTTTTTTTTTTCTGGCTGCTCAAGTCCCCTATATTGCCTTTTGTATGTTTAAGGGGTGACATAGTCCATTTGTCTAGCCTGAGATCTGTGGTGCCACAGAGCACTTTTGTATACTATGCACTAAACCGTATATAAAACTGTTGTGCATCCGTCGTTTAAATAATTAGTTCCAATTTATAACAGTCTAATACTGCATTTGTGAATTTTGGTGACCAAATCCATGTTCTGGGTCCCCAAATCTGGTGTCCATACATAGTATAAATATCTACTTTTAATGTACAGCAGTTAAAAACTGCATTTTGGGGTTTTATAAAAAAAAAAAGCCGTGTTTTAGGCTGAAAAAACTGTTGTGCATCCGTAGTTTAAATAATTATATTTTCAATATATAGCAGTTAAATACTGCATTTTTGAATTTTGGTGAACAAATCTGTGTTCTGGGTCCCCAAATCTGGTGTCCATAAATAGTATAAATATCTACTGTTAATGTACAGCAGGTAAAAACTGCATTTTGTGGTTTTATTGAAAAAAGCCGTGTTTTAGGCCGAAAAAACTGTTGTGCATCTGGCATATAAATAATTAATTTCAATTTGCAGCAGTGAAATACTAATTTTCTGGATTTTATTACAAAAATACTTGTTCTTGTTCCACAAACCACTTGTGCTTACAGCATACCAAAAAAAAATAATTTTACATTTCCGGGAAAATTATTTTCGCGTGGCTACACTCTGTTACCAGACAATGATGCGCAGGTGCTCACCCAATGGCTTTCACCCAAGGCCCCAATATTACAAAAAATTCTCAAAGAAACGATAGGGGGCACACTGCTCCAAGTGGGTCATAAGATCACGTTAAAATTGCTTGTTTATTAAAATACATAAATTGCATAAATTATTACAGTACATCAATTCATAGGTGCATCATTCTACTAGCAAGTGCATGAAACCGTGCAAAAGTGATAAACAGTGTAAACTTGAATGTGTCAATTTCAACTTTTAAAAGTTCCTCATAAAACCACATCAGTTCACTCACACTCCAAAAATTCCGCTGTTTGCGGCTCTATTAGCGTTTGTATATAGTGTCCACAATTAATTTGTTTTCCAATGTGCTTCTAGTAATCCACCATTAGCCAGCTGCTGATATATCTTTAAGCTGCTGCCGGGCGCCCTGTGCTGCAGCCTTACCGTCTCCTCGCTGCTGATCTCTATCTTGAAGCATTGGAAAATTGCGAATAGCGAAAAATGGAAAGACAGGTGTAAGCGCCTGTAAAGACAGACAACAGCAGGCGCTAGGACCCAGCAAGTACCTGCCCTCCTATCCCTCTAGTGCTCCGCGTAACCTCCGGTCGCGTGGGACGCCACGTTGGGACCGATACCACGTGGGACGCCAGTGGTGCGGGGAGGTCGCATACACGCGGAAGCCGACTGAACCACTACACACCGGGAAGGAGGTTAGGGGACACCGTCATAGCTAGAGTAACTGTGGACCTGCGCCGTAGGAACGCCATTAATATTTGATATACTGCTAACTCCTTTACAGCAAAAACAATGCTGCACACATAGCAGAATTTATAAATAGTACGGTGACTATATTGGGATTGACAATTATTACATCCAACACTAAACAGTGGATTTGGTAGCAGTAGTACATTACACTCTACTCCAATAGTGCACAGGACACTTTATACAGCTAAGCACGGCAGCAGCTTAAAGATATATCGGCAGCTGGCTAATGGTGGATTACTAGAAGCACATTGGAAAACAAATTAATTGTGGACACTATATACAAACGCTAATAGAGCCGCAAACGGCGGAATTTTTGGAGTGTGAGTGAACTGATGTTTTATGAGGAACTTTTAAAAGTTGAAATTGACACATTCAAGTTTACACTGTTTATCACTTTTGCACGGTTTCATGCACTTGCTAGTAGAATGATGCACCTATGAATTGATGTACTGTAATAATTTATGCAATTTATGTATTTTGATAAACAAGCAATTTTAACGTGATCTTATGACCCACTTGGAGCAGTGTGCCCCCTATCGTTTCTTTGAGAATTTTACATTTCCACATAGAAATTGAGAATCAGTGTATTTTGGGCACAATAAACATTATTCTGGGTTCACAGAGCATTTTTATGACACGGGCACTGCCTTAGCCAACGTAATTGTCGACTAGTGGCAGGTAAATTGACACCGGAGAGAGACCAATCTTTCAGCTTGGTTGGTGAACGCAAAAAATCAGGAGAACATCAAATAAAGGACGTGGGCATGGTCGTGGCGGTGTTGGTGGAGCTCCTGTTGCTGGGAGAGGACGTGGCTGTTCAGCGCCAACTACCGCTCCAAGTCAAACACCTTCCTCTGGTGCGAGTAGGCGACAGAATCTGCAGCGTTATTTATTAGGCCCAAATGCCGCTCTACAGATGGTGAAGCCAGAACATGTACCGGCGATAGTAGATTGCGTGGCTTTCAGTGCCTCCAGTTCCTTCACAGTATCTAACACCCAGTCCTCTGCAGAAAACTCAGAGTTGGCACCTGCAGCCAATGCCCATCAGTCTTCCACCTCACCCCCTTGCAAATCAGCCAAGCAGTCAGAGCCCCAAATTATGCAGGAAAGTCTCATGCTTTTTGATGACTCTATGGGCCGGGTTTCCCCAGCCCATCCACCTAGCCCTGCCCATGAAGAAGAAGAAGACCCTGAATGCACTGATGCTCAACCACTTTTGTTGCAGGTTGAGGACATAGGTATACCGCAACAAAACATCTCTGATGATGAAATACAGGTGCCAACTGCTGTTGCTTTCTGCAATGTGCAGGCTGACGAGGAGGGCAGGGGTCATGAATGGGTGGAAGATGATGTGGAGGATGAAGTCCTAGACCCAGACTGGACTGAAGGTTGTGTTAGTTACGTGTGCAGTTCTGAGGAAGAGGCGGTGGTCGCACAGAGGCAACAGCACAGCAAAAGAGGGAGCAGGGTGCAAAAGCGCAGCAGCCGTTCCAGAGACAGTACGCCCGCTACTGTCCCCCGCACCCAGGCACCGAGCTCACCAAGGCCTGCTCCAAGGGGTTCATTGGCGTGGCAATTCTTCACACAATGTCCTGACGACAAGACACAAGTGGTTTGCATGTTGTGCCATCAGAGCCTGAAGCGAGGCATAAACGTTCTTAACCTGAGCACAACCTGCATGACCAGGCATCTACATGCAAAGCATGAACTGCAGTGGAGTAAACACCTTAAAAACAAGGAACTCTTTCATGCTCCTCCTGCTCCCTCTTCTGCTGCTGGCTTGGCCTCTCCCTCCACCTCTTGTGTCACTGTGGCACCTGGCAACCAGCAAAGAGAGGATGTTCCACCAACACCACCACATACGACACCATCACCAAGCATCTCCACTATGTCACACGGCAGCATTCAGCTGTCCATCTCCCAAACATTGGAGAGAATGAAGAAATACCCACCTATCCACCCTCGAGCCCTGGCCCTGAATGCCATCATTTCAAAATTACAGGCCTTTGAAATGCTTTCATTCCGTCTGGTGGAGACGGACTGTTTCAAACAGCTGATGGTGGTGGCTGTCTCCCAGTACGTTGTTCCCAGCCGCCACTACTTTTCCAGACGAGCCGTCCCTTCCCTGCACAACCAAGTGTAGAATAAAATCAAGTGTGCGCTGCGCAATGCCATCTGTGGCAAGGTCCACACAACCACAGATACATGGACCAGTAAGCTCGGCCAGGGTCGCTATATCTTCCTAACTGCACACTAGGTAAACGTAGTGGCGGCTGGGCCCGAGGCGAATAGCGGTTTGGCGCATGTCCTTCCACCACTGGACATTATTCGTTGCCTCCTGTTGCTTCCTCCTCCTACTTCGCATCCTCCTCCACCTCCCCCTACTCCTCTTCTACCACCCCCACATCCGGTCATCGAAAGAACCTCACCCCCAACTTCAGCACAGACAGGGGTAAACGTCAGCAGGCGATTTTAAAACTCATGTGTTTGGGTGACAAACCCCACACTGCACAGGAGCTTTGGAGGGGCATAGAACAGCAGACTGATGAGTGGTTGCTGCCGGTGAGCCTCAAGCCCGGCCTGGTGGTGTGCGATAATGGGCAAAATCTCGTTGCAGCTCTGGGACTAGCCGTTTTGATGCGCATCCCTTGCCTGGCGCATGTGCTGAATCTGGTGGTCTAGAAGTTTCTTAAAAACTACCCAGACATGTCAGAGCTGCTGCTGAAAGTGCGGTCGGTATGTGCGCGCTTTCGGCATTCTCACCCTGCTGCTGCTCGCCTGTCTGCACTGCAGCATAACTTTGGCCTTCCTGCTCACCGCCTCATATGCGACATGCCCACCAGGTGGAACTCCACCTTACATATGCTGGAGAGACTGTGCGAGCAGCAGCGGGCGATAGTTGAGTTTCAGAGGCAGTATGCACGGGTCAGTCGCTCTGCGGATCAGCACCACTTCACCACCAGTGACTGGGCCTGCATGCAAGACCTGTGTACCTTGTTGCGGTCTTTGGAGTACTCAACCAACATGGCCAGTGCTGATGACGGCGTTGTTAGCATTACAATACGCCTTCTATGTCTCCTTTAAAAAAATATTACGGCGATGATGGAAGAGAATGCGGCACAGGAGGAGGAGGAAGAGGGCGCATTTCACAGGGTTTCAGGCAGGTCATACAGAAGTGGCTCAGAGGGTGGGTTCCTGCACCAGCAGAGGCCAGGTACACATGTGGACAGCCAGGGCACACTTTTGGAGGACGAGGAAGAGGAGAATGAGGTAGAGGAGGAGAAGGAGGAACCAGTTTTACTGCAGGGTGGCATCCTTTGCAGCTCAGGGCCATCACTGGAGCGTGGCTGGGGGGATACGGAGGACACAGACGATACACCATCTACAGAGGACAGCTTATCGTTACCTCTGGGCAGCCTGGCACACATGAGCGACTACATGCTGCAGTGCCTGCGCAACGACAGCAGAGTTGCCCACATTTTAACTTGTGCTGACTACTGGGTTACCACCCTGCTGGATCCCCGGTACAAGAACAATGTGCCCACCTTAATTCCCGCACTGGAGCGTGATAGGAAGATGTGGGACTACAAGCACACACTGGTAGACGCGCTCCTGAGGGCATTCCCAACTAACACGGGGGGACATGTGGAAGCACAAGGCAGAGGAGGAGGAGGTCGCCAACGCAGCTGTGTCACGGCCAGCTCCTCAGACAGCAGGGTTAGCATGGCCGAGCTGTGGAAAAGTTTTGTCACCACGTAGTTTTATCGCTTGCTGCATTGTTGGGAGACAATATCCTCTTTATGCTGTTAAATGACCTCTACATTGTCTGGTTGTCAGGGGCCTATATTTTGTTTCATCGCTTGCTGCATTGGTGGGAGATATTAAACGCTTTTTACTGTCAAATGACCGCCCCATTGTCTGGTTGTCAGGGGCCTATATTTCGTTTCATCGCTTGCTGCATTGGTGGGAGACATTATCCTCTTTTTACTGTCAAATGACCGCCCCATTGTCTGGTTGTCAGGGGCCTAGATTTTGTTTCATCGCTTGCTGCATTGGTGGGAGATAGAGATGTCCCAAACTATTCGCCGACGAACAGTTCCCGACGATCATAGCTTGTTCGCGTTCGCCGCGGCGGGCGAACATATGTGATGTTCGGTCTGCCCCTATGCATCCTCATTGAGCAAACTTTGACCCTGTACCTCACAGTCAGCAGACACATTCCAGCCAACCAGAACCCTCCCACACCTTACCACCTCCTATAAAAAAGGCAGCCATTTTAGATTCAGTCTGACGCTGCATGTTAGTAAGAGCAGGGATACTGCAGCTGCTGCTGCGCTGATGATTCTGAATTCATAGGGAAAGCGTTAGCTAGGCCAGTGTTCTGTGTCCACAGACTCATCTGCTGTAAGGACAGCGTCACAGCACCCCAAAAAGCCCTTTTTAGGGCTGCTACATTAGTCTGCTTTTATTTTTTTTTCTCCATATATATATATTGCAGTTGCCTGGCCTTCCCATGTGTGAGTAGCTGCAGGCCCACAGACTGTAGTGTGCCCACTGCCAGTGCCCACCACTAATACCGTGTGGCACAGGACTTTACATCAAAAAAAGCATTTAATTTTTACCCTTTAATCTAAGGTTAGTTGCCTGCCAGTGTGTGTCAGGCCCACTTCCACTGACTGTAGTTTGCCTACTGCCAGTGCCCACCACTCATAGCGGGTGGCACAGTAGCGTGCTGATAAATAAGGCATTTAATTTTTACACTTTAATCTAATTTCAGTTGCCTGCCTGCTTCCAGTGCGTGTCAGGCCCACTTCCACTGACTGTAGTGTGCCCACTGCCAGGGCCCACCACTCATACCGGGTGGCACAGGACTTTGCATAAAAAAGGCATTTCATTTTTACCCTTTAATCTAAGGTTAGTTGCCTGCCAGTGTGTGTCAGGCCCACTTCCACTGACTGTAGTGTGCCCACTGCCAGTGCCCACCACTCATACCGAGTGGCACAGGACTTTGCATAAAAAAAGACATTTCATTTTTACACTTTAATCTAAGGTTAGTTGGCTGCCAGTGTGTGTCAGGCCCACTTCCACTGACTGTAGTGTGCCCACTGCCAGTGCCCACCACTCATACCGGGTGGCACAGTAGTGTGCCGATAAATAAGGCATTTAATTTTTACACTTTAATCTAATTTCAGTTGCCTGCCTGCTTCCAGTGTGTAAAAAAATCCGCAGCACTCTTCCGTTTACAATGAAGTCCTCTTGAGAAAGACTTGAATAGTCGAAACGTCGCAATTGTATGCTGCTATCTAAATAAAGACACCGGACTTCATTGCAAACGGAAGAGTGCTGCGGATTTATTATTTTTTTGTTCATTATTTGGGATCCTTAACCTGGATTACCATCTGCTTGCACCAACATCGGACCACCAATTGGGTACCGTATTGTTTTGATTTTTCTCCCAAATTTGGGTTATGTAGTGCTGCTTAAAAGTTTTTTTATACTGCTTCCAGTGTGTGTCAGGCCCACTTCCACTGACTGTAGTGTGCCCACTGCCAGTGCCCACCACTCATACCTGGTGGCACAGTAGCTTGCTGATAAATAAGGCATTTAATTTTTACACTTTAATCTAATTTCAGTTGCCTGCCTGCTGCCAGTGTGTGTCAGGCCCACTTCCGCTGACTGTAGTGTGCCCACTGCCAGTGCCCACCACTCATACCGTGTGGCACAGGACTTTGCATCAAAAAAAGGCATTTAGTTTTTACCCTTTAATCTAAGGTTAGTTGCCTGCCAGTGTGTGTCAGGCCCACTTCCACTGACTGTAGTGTGCCCACTGCCAGTGCCCACCACTCATACCGTGTGGCACAGGACTTTGCATAAAAAAAGGCATTTGATTTTTACACTTTAATCAAATTTCAGTTGCCTGCCTGTTGCCAGTGTGTGTCAGGTCCACTTCCACTGACTGTAGTGTGCCCACTGCCAGTGCCCACCACTCATACCGTGTGGCACAGGACTTTGCATAAAAAAAGGCATTTAATGTTTACACTTTAATCTAATTTCAGTTGCCTGCCTGCTGCCAGTGTGTGTCAGGCCTGCTTCCACTGACTGTAGTGCCCACTGCCAGTGCTCACCACTCATACCGGGTGGCACAGGATTTTGCATAAAAAAAGGCATTTCATTTTTACCCTTTAATCTAAGGTTACTTTCCTGCCAGTGTGTGTCAGGCCCACTTCCCCTGACTGTAGTGTTTACACTTTAATCTAATTTCAGTTGCCTGCCTGCTGCCAGTGTGTGTCAGGCCCGCTTCCACTTACTGTAGTGTGCCCACTGCCAGTGCTCACCGCTCATACCGGGTGGCACAGGATTTTGCATAAAAAAAGGCATTTCATTTTTACCCTTTAATCTAAGGTTACTTTCCTGCCAGTGTGTGTCAGGCCCACTTCCCCTGACTGTAGTGTGTACACTTTAATCTAATTTCAGTTGCCTGCCTGCTGCCAGTGTGTGTCAGGCCCGCTTCCACTGACTGTAGTGTGCCCACTGCCAGTGCTCACCACTCATACCGTGTGGCACAGGACTTTGCATCAAAAAAAGGCATTTCATTTTTACCCTTCAACCTAAGGTTAGTTGCCTGCCAGTGTGTGTCAGGCCCACTTCCACTGACTGTAGTGTGCCCACTGCCAGTGGCCACCACTCATACCGGGTGGCACAGTAGCGTGCCGATAAATAAGGCATTACATTTTTACACTTTAATCTAATTTCAGTTGCATGCCTGCTTCCAGTGTGTGTCAGGCCCACTTCCACTGACTGTAGTGTGCCCACTGCCAGTGCCCACCACTCATACCAGGTTGCACAGTAGCTTGCCGATAAATAAGGCATTTCATTTTTACCCTTTAATCTAAGGTGAGTTGCCTGCCAGTGTGTGGCAGGCCCACTTCCACTGACTGTAGCGTGCCCACTGCCAGTGCCCACCACTCATACTGTGTGGCACAGTAGCTTGCCGATAAATAAGGCATTTAATTTTTACACTTGAATCTAATTTCAGTTGCCTGCCTGCTGCCAGTGTGTGTCAGGCCCACTTCTGCTGACTGTAGTGTGCCCACTGCCAGTGCCCACCACTTATACCGGGTGGCACAGTAATTTGCATAAAAAAAGGCATTTCATTTTTACCCTTTAATCTAAGGTTAGTTGCCTGCCAGTGTGTGTCAGGCCCACAGACTGTAGTGTGCCCTCTGCCAGTGCTGCCCATCAATCATACCGTGCGGCACTGGACGTTGCCTAAAATAAGGCACTTTATCTGTACACTTTAATCTAATTTCAGTTGCCTGCTGGCCAGTGTGTGTGTGTCAGGCCCACAGACTGTAGTGTGCCCTCTGCCAGTGCTGTCCATAAATCATACCGTGCGGCACTGGACGTTGCCTAAAATAAGGCACTTTATCTGTACACTTTAATCTAATTTCAGTTGCCTGCCGGCCAGTGTGTGTGTGTGTCAGGCCCACAGACTGTAGTGTGCCCTCTGCTAGTGCCCAACACTCATACCGGGTGGCACAGTACCTAGCACGCCTAGTACCACTTATCTAAAATCCATTCAACACACGTCCTGATAGTGGACGTAACAGGGTTTAAACTGATGAGAATAGTACTACAGAAAATACCACTCATATCAGGTGTGACAGTAAATTGCACGGCGCAGACGCAGTGACCGTGGATTAAAACAAAGGGGAGGGAGCCAGCGTTTTTTTAACCATCTCCCCATTCGAAAAATCAATTCAATAAATGGACCCCAGATTGGGGACGTAACAGGGATTAAATTGATGAGAAGAGAACTACAGAAAATAACACTCATATCGGTTGTGAGAGTAAATTGCACGGCGCAGACGCAGTGACCGTGGATTAAAACAAAGGGGAGGGAGCCAGCGTTTTTTTAACCATCTCCCCCTTTCAAAAAATCTATTCAATTCACCTTTCGGGGACCCTTGGTGTTGTATGTGGCTGGGTGGAGGAAGAAACCTTCAATGACATCACCGGGACATGGCTAGCTTGGTATCCAACCTTGTGCAAATGGAGAGTTTGCGGTTGTGCAAATAGACTGTTTGCGGTTGTTTGCAGTGCATTAAAAGGGGAGTTTGGTCTGTCAATGTCTGTGAAGCGGGCGTAACCCTTACACTACCTGATCGATACAACATCATACCTGATCGTATATACACACTGGATGTTTTAAAAAAAAATTATGATTGTTAGGTGATTTATGCCTTTTATGGATTAAAACCCAACTCTGCGTCAACTATGTAATATTCCATGGGAGTTTTGCCATGGATCCCCCTCCGGCATGCCACAGTCCAGGTGCTAGTCCCCTTTAAACAACTTTTCCATCACTACTGTGGCTAGAAAGAGTCCCGGTGGGTTTTAAAATTCGCCTGCCTATTGAAGTCTATGGCGGTTCGCCCGGTTCACCCGTTCGCGAACATTTGAGGAAATTCGTGTTCACCTTTCGCGAACGGAAAATTTTATGTCCACGACATCTCTAGTGGGAGACATTATCCTCTTTATGCTGTTAAATGACCTCTACATTGTCTGGTTGTTAGGGACCTATATTTCGTTTCATCGCTTGCTGCATTGGTGGGAGACAATAAACTCTTTTTACTGTGAAATGACCGCCCCATTGTCTGGTTGTCAGGGGTCTATATTTAGTTTAATCACTTGCTGCATTGGTGGGAGACATTAACCTCTCTTTACTGTCAAATGACCTCTCCTCAGTCTGGGTGTCAGGGGCCTACATAAATGATAATGGCCTGTTCCATTGCAGGTTGACCTGAGGCCTATGTTGCTGTTACGGCACTGCTCTCTTATTTGTGGGTGCCATGGTCCTGGACTACTTACAAAAAAGATACCCTTTAAAAAATAACTTTTAATCAACCAATTAAAAATACTGGGTCCCAAATGTTAAAAGACTAGGGGACGGTGCCCCCACTGGTAGCAACAGAACAAAGGTACACAGGATAGAAAGGAAAATGTGTCAGGACTCTGTTCCTATCCACTCCTGCTAAGCCACAAACCTAGCTGACCCTGAGTTTCCATGCCGACAGGACAGCGACTGCCCGACTTTGTCGAGTTAAAGAGGGAAACAAAGATGTACAGGGAAAGCAGTAATGTCATAAAAGACGGTAGCCAAAAACATTAAGCCATTAGTCAATCAATAAGATTACATCCCCCATCCACTATTATAAGCCCAACGCGTTTCCTTAGCATATTGCTAATTCATCAGGGGATCCGTCATATTATAGGACGTAATCATAGATACTCATAGTCATTGCATAGTCACTCCAAAAGGTGAAAAGTTATACTTATCAATCAGATGAACACCAAGGAAGGAGGAACTGATGATGTCCAGCCTTGCAAAGCGGCCCGGTATGCGGCACCAGAATTTCAATAAGGCAATATTCAACAATACGGCTAGGAGCCCATGATAGCCCCAGCTCGTTCCACACAGTCCGGGCAGTAGTCCACGGACCAGTCAGGGTGGCGTGCGCGTGTTGGCAGGAGCCTCCTGCTAAGCCACAAACCTAGCTGACCCTGAGTTTCCCTGCCGACAGGACAGCGACTGCCCGACTTTGTCGAGTTAAAGAGGGAAACAAAGATGTACAGGGAAAGCAGTAATGTCATAAAAGACGGTAGCCAAAAACATTAAGCCATTAGTCAATCAATAAGATTACATCCCCCATCCACTATTATAAGCCCAACGCGTTTCCTTAGCGTATTGCTAATTCATCAGGGGATCCGTCATATTATAGGACGTAATCATAGATACTCATAGTCATTGCATAGTCACTCCAAAAGGTGAAAAGTTATACTTATCAATCAGATGAACACCAAGGAAGGAGGAACTGATGATGTCCAGCCTTGCAAAGCGGCCCGGTATGCGGCACCAGAATTTCAATAAGGCAATATTCAACAATACGGCTAGGAGCTGGGGCTATCATGGGCTCCTAGCCGTATTGTTGAATATTGCCTTATTGAAATTCTGGTGCCGCATACCGGGCCGCTTTGCAAGGCTGGACATCATCAGTTCCTCCTTCCTTGGTGTTCATCTGATTGATAAGTATAACTTTTCACCTTTTGGAGTGACTATGCAATGACTATGAGTATCTATGATTACGTCCTATAATATGACGGATCCCCTGATGAATTAGCAATACGCTAAGGAAACGCGTTGGGCTTATAATAGTGGATGGGGGATGTAATCTTATTGATTGACTAATGGCTTAATGTTTTTGGCTACCGTCTTTTATGACATTACTGCTTTCCCTGTACATCTGTGTTTCCCTCTTTAACTCGACAAAGTCGGGCAGTCACTGTCCTGTCGGCAGGGAAACTCAGGGTCAGCTAGGTTTGTGGCTTAGCAGGAGTGGATAGGAACAGAGTCCTGACACATTTTCCTTTCTATCCTGTGTACCTTTGTTCTGTTGCTACCAGTGGGGGCACCGTCCCCTAGTCTTTTAACATTTGGGACCCAGTATTTTTAATTGGTTGATTAACAGTTATTTTTTAAAGGGTATCTTTTTTGTAAGTAGTCCATAGAGGTTGATACCTTGTCCTTGTTCGTGATTAGGGACACTAAGCCTAATTTGTGTCTATTTTTTGTGCCATGGTCCTGAATTAGTGAATCAGGCCTGTGGCACTACTGGGTGAAATCAATACTGTTTTTCCATGATTGTAACTCTCCTCCTTATGGGTGACATGGCTCTGAATCTGTGAATGAGGCCTGTGGCATTTCTGGGTGAAATCAATACTGTCTTGGCATGATTTTAACTCTCCTCTTTGTGGGTCCCATGGGCCTGAATGTTTGAATGAGGCCTGTGGCCCTGCAGGCAGACATGATTCCTTTTTGGCTGTGATGACAACTTCAACTCCCATGTATGGTTTCCATTAGCCTGAGTCTGTGAGTGATTCCTGTGACAATGCTGGCAGACATGAATCCTTCTTGGCTGTGATGTGAACTTCAACTCCCGTGTATGATTGCCATAGCCCTGAGTCTGTGAATGAGGCCTGTTGCACTGCAGGCAGACATGAATCCTTTTAGGCTGTGATGAGAACCTCAACTCCCATAGCATTCCCACCTGACGCCACCCCAACCTCCTATTCCACCTCCTCCTCCAAGTTGCCAATTGATATTGGTTAATTTTTATTTATTTTATTTTATTTTATTTTTATCCACATATGTTTGCAGGGGATTTACCTACATTTTGATGCCTTTTGCAGCCCTCTAGCCCTTTCCTGTGCTATTTTACAGCCTTTTTAGTGCCCAAAAGTACGGGTCCCCATTGACTTCAATGGGGTTCAGGGTCAAGTTCTGGTTGAGTTCGGATCCCGAACCCAAACATTTTTGTGAAGTTCGGCCAAACTTCTCGAACCCGAACATCCAGGTGTTCACTTAACTCTAATGATGAGTAGTTTCTTCAGTAGGCGGGTGAAGAAAACTGCTCATCAGCAACTCCAGACTTAAGTTTCTGCTGATGGAGCTGGTACTGGACGCGGTCTCGCATATTAACCGTTGACTACATAGGATGTCTTGATAGTAGTTCAGTTTGTCCTCCCTCTTAGCGGGTGTAAAAAGGCCCCCATTTTGTACCGTTAATGAGGGTCTACCATGGTGGAGAGCCAGTAGTCATGCTCTGCCGAATGGTGACAATTCAGCTGTCACTACGCAATCGAGTTAGCATGCACTGGGCCATTTGCGCAAGTGACTCAGAGGGACTCCCTGCCTCCATTTCCACTGCATACTGCCACGGTGTGTCTGGGTCCTCTGCCTCGTCTTCCTCATTGCCCTGTAGCTCCGGCTCCTCCTCTCCTGTCATCTGTGTTGAAAAACCACCCATTTCTCTACACATTGCTTGTGCTCGAATGTCCTCCTCCTCCTCCTCCTCTAGTTCAGCCACCACAGGGCTCATGTGGCTGTGAGATATAATTGCCACATCTCCTGTCCCCTGGCCAGCCAGATTTAGCAGCATCTGTTCCAGGACATGAATCAGTGGAATGACGTTCATCATTTAGTCCTGGTGACTGACAAACAAAGTGGCCTCCTCAAAGGGCCCGAGCAAATGGCAGGTGTCACCCATGAGTTGCCACTGGATAACATCGAAGTTACACAGGGGAGTACCTCTGTCCGCCTGTATCATCAAGAAATCATTTATGGCCTTTCTCTGTTCGCATAGTCGGTCCAACATATGGAGGGTAGATTTCCAACAGGTGGCAGTGTTGCATATCAGACTATGTTGGGGATGCCGTTCTGTTGCTGCAGCTCAAAGAGGTATTGCTTTGCCGTGTACGAGTGGCTGAAGTTTCCTGGCCATTTTCAGGATGTTTTCGGCTCAACATGAGCCTTTTTCATGTTGAGCCGAAACGTCACTCTGTGCCACTATGAGTGAATAAAACTTCACATTTTTACTGGATGTCCTTTGAAGTGCAGTCCATTTTTTCTGTATAATATATATATATATAGGGTAAGTGCCTATTCCCTATTGTGGACTCTGCACCCAGCTCTACTTTTTGTGGATTGTGCTATCACTGATTTTTCTTATTCATATATATATATATATATATATATATATATATATATATATATATGCAAAAATGAGGCAGCACCACCTGCAAATAACTGGGTGCAAAGCTCCAAAGAGGACAAACCGCTCCACAAATTATGTAGTAATAAAAAATAGAGCAGCACTCCAAAAGTGGATAAAAAGCAAAAGTGTTTCTTTATTCACCCAGAAGGCATGGCAACGTTTCAGCTCCTATACAGAGCCTTTCTCAAGCTTGAGAAAGGCTCCGGTATAGGAGCTGAAACGTTGCCATGCCTTCTGGGTGAATAAAGAAACACTTTTGCTTTTTATCCACTTTTGGAGTGCTGTTCTATTTTTTATTACTATATATATATATATATATATATATATATATATCATAGAAAAACGAACTGCACTCCAAAAAATAAATCAAAAGGAGTTCATTTATTGACCCGTGCGGTGCAACGTTTCGGCTCTGAACCTAGAGCCTTTCTCAAGCAAAGAATATAGTGCTCCATGTGAGGTATATATAACAAACATTTCAATTAGTCACACCCATGTGTTACGATCAATTATGCAAATTAAGTGACCAGTGCAAACACAAATGACAAGTGTTCATCTGAAGGCTGAAGGTAAACAATACATAGGCAAGTGACAACATCATCAGTAATGCAATATAAAGTGCACATATCGTGCTCATATATCACGATCATCAGATCCATATAATCATGTGATAATCAAACAAGTGTAGTGAAAACACATGAGAAGAGACAACAACTGGGAAGATATATGAACATACCGATCGGGTATAATAATGTGTGTGGCGTTGTAGCAATCGCATCGCGCCTGCTCAAAGTACCGCCATGCTTAGTATGTGTCAGAAACTGACTGTGCACGTCCATTGCATCCGTGCGCACAACCAGCCATTCGTTTCAGGGTCAAAGCCCAGCGCGTGCTCATTCTACACATGAGGTCAGAAAGCGCTATCTTTGATACTGGAAAAGTCCAACTATTGCCCTGTTCAAACCCGCACCAATGTCACATGGGAATTTCATACACATGGCAGGTGAGGAATGCCCTCATCACAGAGCAATCACTCTACCTTAAGGAAACCCAACAGTGTAACCCATGGCAACCACAGGTGACTACTGAGAGTAACCTATATCTCCATATCGTGCATTCTGAAAACCCAGGAGGGATCTCTTCCTATTCATCGGTAATTTGCGGAAACAGGTATAATCATGGGTCATGTATTAACTATAGAATTGCTGTTGCGGCTTATCACAGGGAGGTGATGCATTACTACACGCGTATTATATAATACTGTGTTCTTCCCGTCGGCAGTTCAATTTTTCAATTCCCAGTTTCTCTTCAACATGTGCTTGAATATAAAAGGAATCTAAAAGAAAAAAAGGAAAAATTAATTTCCAAAATTATATTGTTATAGCACAATCAAAATTCTTTGACATGTTCATACCTAGAAAAATATTGCCCCACAATATTCAGCTGGAGCATGGGCAAACCAATTAATCACCTAATATCACCCACATTAAAATCTACATTAAGACCCTTAGGTTTAAGACAATCAAGATTATAGATCCATTGTAATTCTCTCTTACATAGCAATTTATTTCTATTGCCCCCTCTCCTGGGTAGGGGAATATGATCCACTATCCAGCACCTTAAGTCTTTCTCCTTATGTCCCATCTCTGTAAAGTGTTTAGACACAGGTAAGTCCATCCGTCCCTTTCTGATGCTATATCGATGGTTATTTAAACGTGTTTTGAGTTCCGTTGAGGTTTCCCCCACATAAAGAAGATTGCAAGGGCATGATAACACATATACCACAAACATGGAATTACAAGTTAAATGAAATTTAATATCATAAACCATACCAGTAGATGGATGTACAAACTGTCTGCCCTTACATATATGTCGGCAGTTGACACAGTTCAGACAGGGATAACAACCCTGTCTGAGACGTGTCAACGTGCTTTGTCTGATACCACTTTTGGGTCCCACATCGGCCTTCACCAACTGGTCCCTCAGATTCCTGGAGCTTCTATAAGAAAAGAGTGGTGGATTCTTAAATTCTGGTACTTGTTTAAAGCACCCAGACAATATGCCCCAATGTTTCTTAATAATCTTGCTGATATGGGGACTCATTTCATTGTATACCGATACAAAAGGAATTCTGATAGATTTCTCAGTATGTTTCCGTTTATTTAATATTTCCTTCCTGTCCTGAGTCAGTGCTCTATTGGCACTTTCCACAAGTAGTTGTCTGGGGTATCCTCTTTGCATGAATTTATGAGTCATGTTGTCTATTGTATGTGAAAGTTGGTCCTGTTCACTAACTATCCGCTTGGCCCTTAAAAATTGTGATCAACCGGTCATGTTGGATCTTAATCCTCGTGTCCAAAAACTGTATTTCAGTATCAGAATGTACCAGAGTGAACTGCAGATTCGAATTAACTTCATTGAGAGCCTTATGAAAATCTAGCAGTTGTGACTCACTGCCTGTCCAAATGAGGAAGATGTCATCGATGTATCTCCACCACCTCAACACAGATCTGAAGTGGTGGGATACAAAGACGACATCCTCCTCATATCTTCGCATGTAAATATTTGCGTACGTTGGGGCCACGTGTGACCCCGTTGCCACGCCGCGCTGTTGCATATAAAATGTATCTTGAAAGAGAAAATAGTTACGACATAAAATAATATTCAATAAAGACAAAATAAATTCACAGGCCGGCTGTGACAGGGAACTCATATCCTACATACTCGCCACTGCTGCAATTCCCTCCTCATGTACAATGGAAGTGTATAGGGAAGTGACATCAAACGAAGCTAGATAAATGTTAGAATATTGTGAAATGTCCACCTCTTCTAACTTAAGTAAAAAGTCACCAGTATCACGTATATATGAAACTCCTCCCACAGAGAAGTTCCGCAATACCCTATCCAAAAATATTGAGATATTACTGAAGATCGAGTCCGTGCCTGATACAGATTAGTTTGGGGCTTATGGTCAGTCCCCATTGAACATTGCACCCGCCTAAGTATTTGGTCCAGTGCCGCCATTTTTCTTATATATATATATATATATATATATATATATATAGTAGTAGAAAGGGCACGGCAGCACTCCAGTAAAGTGAAAAAAGTGAATCTGTTTATTCCCCAAAGATGCAGCAACGTTTCGACTGCTGTGCAGTCTTTGTCAAGCCATGTATATATATTTAAAATTTTCTATTAATACAGCTGAACAACGCAGAACAGCTAATAGGACGTACGTATCTATCCTATTAATACTCCCCATATATGGCTGTAGTACAATGTAACTTCACCACAGAACGGCAATTATGACATATATTTTTCTTTCCTAATAATAACCCCCCCCCCCCAAAAAAAAAAAAAAAAGTAAAACAATGTAAAATCAAAGCAGAAAGGCTAATAGGACGCAAGTATCTTTTCTATTAATAGACCCTGTAAATGGCTGTATCGCAGAACTTGCACCCCAATCACAAGCAAGGTTAGTGATGTATCATATAGTGCGAACAACCTAAAAGCAATTTGCATCCCGAATAAGTGCAGCATGGTGTAACAGAATCGCTCCTATTGCACCCTGTTCTCCTTTTATAGCGTAGATAATGCCTCCCTATGCTTTCCCTACACCTTGACTAATCTTTCCCTGAACTGGTAAATCGATTTTTACGCACAATAAAGACCTTCCTAGCACTGTCCCTAGCGCCTGTTAACGTCTCTCCCTGCACTAAGCACACTGGAAAATGGCAGAATCCAAAATGGCTGAGGCTATTTATAGGGCTGTGTCATTACACAGCTAGCTATAGCTGCTGATTGGCTGCATGAATGGCATTGTGGGTGATCCCTCATTCCCAGAGTTATTTGCTCCATGTCATAACACGTGCAGCAGCTATTTTAGGAAAAAATGCGATTCGTTCCCACGAAGTGTGAGGAAATTCGGATTTGGTGCAAATCTAATTTTTCTTGAAAGTCGGATAGAATTCCACTTTGTCAACTTCAATTCGCTCATCTCTAGTCATGATTATAGTAGTTTTTGGTGATAATTTATTAGGGGGGTTGTCCAGTTCAATAGAAAGATGGAAATCTCAGGTGATCAACGTGTAATAAGGAATAGATGTATACCTACCTGACAGATCCCTCATCCGAAACTCTGGCTCTCCAGGCAGAGCTGTGTTGTCCAGACTGCAGCAGTAGTGTCATGTCAACAACACGTGACCCTTTTCAGTGCACAGCTGAGGCCAGTAATTGACTGCCGTGGCCATGTTTTGTTGACGTTATGTCACTGCTGAATCCCGAACAACAGAGTTGCAGAATCTATCAAGTAATCATCTATTCTTTACTACAGGTCGATGCCCTGAGTTGTCAGGTTTCCTCTCCAAACTTGACAACCCCTTTAAGATTGCCATTTCATACTCAAGTCCTAATAAGTTGAAACACATTTATTAAGAAGAGTAGAGTTCAAAAAGTCGCAAAGACTCTGTTCGCGTGTTTTTAAAGACTGAATTCTGACGTACAAGGCTTTACAAATTCCCCCCATGTTCCTCATGCTATGTCCTGCTCACTTTTCATACAACTACCAATAGCTGTGTAGAAACTAAAAAAATTGCGCATTTTTCACAAAACGCTGCAAGCACAAAGATGCGTGACTTTTGTCCACCAGAAAACACCATCCTTTAAATTCCATCCTGATAAATTCCACCCTTTGTGCTCAGCCTTCTTATTGCATATAAATTACCTTAATAGGCGTCAATTTACCGTACCAGTGACTAGCACATTGATAATAAAATAGATAATGAACCTAAACATATGTTATAGAGGATGAATAATGCCTGTTTTGCACAGATTCCTCTTTATTCATGCTTCAGTGAATGTTCTTGTATTGTATGAATTTCAGGGTTTCAATAAGGCAGACTTCTATGGAAGTGTTATATTGTGCATGATAATTGTGGACCCTATCAATGTACAATAAAATGGATCTCTAATTCTCTGCACTACCAAAATAAACGTAAGTACTGTACATACATGGTGCACAAACCATCGAAGATTTAAAAATAAAGGCACAGAGAGATGAATAATAGTTTTCTTTGAAATGCATGAAAAACACGTGCACGTGCCGCCTCCCTTCTCTCTTTCTGCTGCTGCTGCTATGTCTATGACAAATATAGGTCATCATCAATAGTAAAAACCCGGACAACCCCTTTAACAGTCCACAATATATTTTCCTCCATAAAAAGCCTAAAGGTTATGTACACCTTCAGAGGCAATTTTTGTTTATGATTGCATTTTACTCATTTTTGGCTAAAAATCATATTTTCATTTGGCCTAACGGCCTTTATCAAAAATATTGAACCATTCTGTCACAAAGGGTTAACTGTTTTTCTAACTGTGTGACTGGTACTTTCACTTTGAGCCAGTCATCTAATAAACCTTATCTCTAAACTACTAAGGCTACTTTCACACTCGCATTTTGGGCGGATCCATCATGGATCTGCAAAAACGGATCCATTACAATAATACATCATGAACGGATCCGTTTATATTATCTGTAACATAGCCAAGACAGATCCGTTATGAACTCCATTGAAAGTCAATGGGAGACGGATCCTTTTTCTTTTGTGCAAGATTGTGTCAGAGAAAACTGATCTGTGCGCATTGACTTACATTGTGTGCCAGGACGGATCCGTTTGGCTCAGTTTCGTCAAGCTGATCGGAGGCAAACTGGTGCATTTTTAGCTCATCCTTTTTCTTTCAGAATGCATTAGGGCAAAACTGATCCGTTTTGGACCGCTTGTGAGAGCCCATGATGAATCTCACAAACAGAAAGCCAAAACGCGAGTGTGAAAGTAGCCTAAGAAATCAGAAACACTTATTTAAGCCACATTCTTATTAGTAAGATAAGAACTGAGCTGTAATGAGTGTTTATAAGGTCAGAGAGCAGAGTTAAGGAGCCCGGCAGCTCCCCAACTGACGGAAAAGACAGAAAATCCACAGGCTGCTACTACAGCATCTCAGCTCTGTACAGAGAAAATGATTCCATATATTTAATAAAGACCAATTGAAAAAATGATTTTTAGCTTAAAATAAGTACAATGCAATAATTAAAAATATTATACCCCCAAAGGTATATATAGCCAGAGGACCTGTAACTTCTCCTGACATGTCTGCTTTAGTAACTCTTTGTCTTCCCCCTGTAATAACAATGTTCTTATGACACTGAGGGACATTTATCAACCTATTTACATCTATTGCATCTGTCTCTTAAAAAAATAGGCCCATCTCACTATGGCGCAGAGGGATCAAGATTGGTGTATGGAAACCAATCAGATTCGACCTTTTATTTTCAGAGCTCCCTTGGAAAATGAAAGGTGGAATCTGATTGGCTGCTATGAGCAGTTTTTTGCAGTTTTCCTTTATACCAGTTTTGAGAAAAATCTCCCCCGATGTCTTTACCTCAAATCACAGATTTTTATATTTAGGCATTCTATTTTAATGTAAGCCACTGGTTACTTTTCTTATCTTTTACCATGAACTCTCTGTAAATGGTATACCATTACCGGTTGAATAGCTATGCACCTAACTGTACAACTTTATGCTAAGACCAGCTATAAATCCCAGTCTAGATTGAAACAATATAAGGCCCCATTCACATGAACATTTTTTTTGCTCCACATCCAATCCGAATTTTTCGCGGATCGCATACGGACCCATTCATATCAAGGGGTCCGCAAAAATGGCGGACAGCTCACTGTGCTATCCATATCCGTATGTCCATTCCGCAGCCCCGCAAAAAAGATAGAATATAGTCCTAATCTACATTTTGCAGACAAGAATAGACTTGTTACAATGGGTCCAGTAAAAAAAAAAAAAAACTGATTCAACATGGACGTCAACCACAAAATACACATGGTTGTGTGAATGCACCCTAACAATCATAGAAAATTTCAGCATAATAAAACATTTTAGAAGTATTAACTTCTCCTTCCATTACCGACGTATTGTCTAGCGCACACTGTACACATTAATGTATCTCATCATGCAGTGATGCTTTTTAAACATTATAAAAATATATGAATTATTATTGGTAAAAAATGGCATTCCACATGGATGAATGAAAGATGGTAACTGCTGCCTGCATTTCTTCCCATAATACAGCAGCGACGTTCAAAACGTGACCGAGTAAATGATATTGACTGACAATTACGCTCGGTAAACTTCTCAAATAATAACTAGGACACATCATTTAACATTAGTTAAGACATGCAGATTATTTTTGCCCCGGGGCCCTGTATTACTAGTAATCTTGTATGCTTTTCATGATAAAGTATACTCGGGTGTTAGAACAAACAAAACGATGCTGAAACCGTTCTGCACAAAATTAATCATTAGCGACATCAATATGTTCTATAATGAGAAACCATTTCACACTGTTTGTGGCTGAAGATACACTAAGATATGGGAATCTTGTCTTACCACATTCTTCTTATGCAGCTCTGACTAAACTGAGATTATTTTTGAAGATGATGGAAAACTTAATGTGATGCCACTTTAAAGTGGACGGAGCTGGTTATGGCAGTGCCGCTCTCATTCACTTCAAAACGAACGGACATATGTAGTTCCAGTGCCAACTTCTGGTACTCGATCTACTTGGTCAGAGCTGATCGGGGGGGGGGGGTGTGAGCTGTCGGACCCCCGCCAATATGATATTGATGGTCTATACTGAGGATGAGAGAAAGAGACAGATTTGGATTTGAAGTACTTTAGATTCAGTTAGAATCAGTGTCGAACTGGGGTGCCTAGGGCCCACCAGTAAAATTTATTTTGGGGGCCCACCATACGGATACATTCAAATATTACCTGCTCATACAGCAGCAAGATGCTCCCGGATGATTGAATATGGGGGTTCCTGCAGCGACTTTGAGAAGATAGGTCCTAGGGAGAATAGGATACTGGCAGCTTTCCTTTATACCTAGAAGTCACCTCAGCTATCTGATTGTGTCTATAATAATAAACTGGGGAGTTTCTTAGGTTTTTTAGTTGAGGTGCTGTACACTGAATATATATATGTAGTGCAGTAAGTCTATTATGTTATGTGCCACTTGTGTAGGGGGTGGGAGACTAGGGGCCCATCTTGCTCAGGGGCCCACCGGGGGATTCCCATATACCCCTGTGGGCCAGTCCGAGCCTGGTTAGAATGGATTCTTAACCGAATCAAAATACAAGCTCGATGCAAGCAGTCCAAAATGGATTTTACAAATACAGTAAGTGCTAATAGCTTATTTTTATCAATTAAAGGGGTTATCGGGGTTTAGAGGTGAACCCGGACATATCCCCATTTTCACCCCTCCGGACCCTCTGACATGAGCATCGGAGCATTTCATCCTCCTATGTCTCCCTTGCCCTGCGCAGACAAGACATTGTTCATATTTTCACACTGCTAGACGGAGGCTTCTGCCTAGCAGTGTTGCCGGTGACATCACCAGCACTGACGGGGTGGGCTTTATAGGAATGGCACAACATAGAGCCATAAGAATAGATGCTCCAGAATTGTTTTTACATGGAGAATGCATGAAGCTATTAAAACAGGATTGGCAGGAGAGGTGACAAGTTCTCTTTAATGACATTAACTGTACGCAATTTTGCGGAACGGGTGCTGACCCATTCATTTTCAATAGGGTCGCAAAAGATGCGGACAGCACACAGTGTGCTGTCCGCATCCACACTTCCGTTCCCCAAAAGATACAACCTGTCCAATTCTTGTCCGCAAACACAGACAAGAAAAGGCATTTCTATTAAAGTGCTTGCCATGTGCGGTCCGCAAAATATGGAACGCACATGGCCAGTGTCTGTGTTTTGCGGATCCGCAATTTGCAGACCGCAAAACAATTGTGGATGTGTGAATGGACCCTTAAATGAAAATGTATACATTTTTCCAATATACTTTGTCTCAGTTCCACAGTTATACAACCTCTGCTTGAAGTCGTTCAAATGATTGCACAATTTTGCTTACATTTTGCGACAGAATTGTTCGGTTATCGTCTGTGGTGAGTAGGTGGACCTGCCGTACCATTTGGCCTTTGATCTGAGGCTCAAAACCTGTCATGACAATGTGATGGAGATGCAGATGTACAACTCCTTTCAAGACTCTGATAATTGCACCGGCATCAGTCCTGTGCCTGTGTGTCCATCATAGGACTAGAGATGGCCCGAACTATTCGCCGGCGAACATAGCTTGTTCACGTCCGCCGCGGCGGGCGAACATATTCGATGTTCGCGTTCGCCCCAATACTTTATTATTGAGCAAACTTTGACCCTGTACCTCACAGTCAGCAGACACATTCCAGCCAATCAGCATACCCTCCCTCCCAGACCCTCCCACCTCCTATCTAAACGCAAGGACAGCATCCATCTTAGATTCATTCTGAAGCTGCAGTAATAGTAATTGTAAATCGCAATGCGATTAATATAACCGGTATTATTCGCATTGCGATTACAACTTAGATCTGAGTTCCTAACGGTTGTATTGCTAGAATATAACGAAGATAACGAATATAGCACTATATTCTCAATCTTCGTTATATTCTAGCAATACAAGATTGAAACAATATAAGGCCCCATTCACATGAACATTTTTTTTGCTCCACATCCAATCCGAATTTTTCGCGGATCGCATACGGACCCATTCATTTCAAGGGGTCCGCAAAAATGGCGGACAGCTCACTGTGCTATCCATATCCGTATGTCCATTCCGCAGCCCCGCAAAAAAGATAGAATATAGTCCTAATCTACATTTTGCAGACAAGAATAGACTTGTTACAATGGGTCCAGTAAAAAAAAAAAAAACTGATTCAACATGGACGTCAACCACAAAATACACATGGTTGTGTGAATGCACCCTAACAATAATGGAAAATTTCAGATCTAAGTTGAATTCTCAATGCGATTAATATAACCTGCATTAATCGGATTGCATCGAATTCAACTATGAGCTGAGTTCCTAATGGTTGTTGTATTGCTAGAATATACGTTATATTCTAGCAATACAACCATTCTCAGCTCTAAGTTGTAATCGCAATGCAAATAATACTTACAATTATTATTCGTTTTGCGAATCCATTTGATGCCTCTATTTGATTGTATATGACGGTTGACTATGACTACCACCAACGTTCTGCTGCCTCCGAGGCAAGATATCTGAACCCCCCAGGGGCCATTTGGGCGTTTTTGATAGAAAACGCATCAAAAATGCATCTGCGTTTTTATAATTGTTTTATTTTTTATTTAAATTTTTTGTGTATTTTGCCACATTTGGTTGCATATTTACATTTGGTATAGGCAAATATGGTAGTCTAGATCATTACTCTGCCCAAATCTATATTCAGCTACATGGCTTAGAAAATATGCTGCCAAACAATGATCCTAGGTTTTGGTATAGACACATGATCTAGACTACCATATTTGCCTATACCAAATGTAAATATGCAACCAAATGTGGCAAAATACACAAAAAAATAAACTAAAAAATAAAAAAATTATAAAAACGCATATATCTTGCTTTGGAGGCAGCAGAACGTTGGTGGTAGTCATAGTCAACCGTCAAATAGAGGCATCAAATAGAGGCATCAAATGGATTCGCAAAGCGATTAATAATTGTAAGTATTATTCGCATTGCGATTACAACTTAGAGCTGAGTGCCTAATGGTTGTATTGCTAGAATATAACGTATATTCTAGCAATACAACAACCATTAGGAACTCAGCTCTAAGTTGAATTCGCAATGCGATTAATGCAGGTTATATTAATCGCATTGAGAATTCAACTTAGAGCTGAGTTCCTAATGGTTGTTGTATTGCTAGAATATAACGAAGATTGAGAATATAGCGCTAAATTCTCAATCTTCGTTATATTCTAGCAATATAACCATTAGGAACTCAGCTCTAAGTTGAATTCGCAAATAAGATGTCCCAAACTATTCACCGGCAAATAGTTCCCGACGAACATAGCTGGTGCGCGTTCGTCGCGCCGGGCGAACATATGCGATGTTAGGTCCAAACCCTATCATTGAGTAAACTTTGACCCTGTACCTCACAGTCAGCAGACACATTACAGCCAATTAGCATACCCTCCCTCCCAGACCCTCCCATCTCCTGGACAGCATCCATTTTAGATTCATTCGGAAGCTGCAGTCTTAGTGAGAGGAGGGAGAGTGTAGTTGCTGCTGATTTAATAGGGAAATCGATAGCTAGGCTAGTGTATTCAGTGTCCACTCCAGTCCTGAAAGACTCATCAGATCTCTGCTGTAAGGACAGCGTCCTGACAGCACCCCAAAAAGCCCTTTTTAGGGCTAGTACATCAGTCTCCCTCCCAGACCCTCCCACCTCCTATCAAAAAGCAAGGACGGCATCCATCTTAGATTCATTCTGAAGCTGCAGTGTTAGTAGTTGTAATTGCAATGTGATTAATATAACCAGTATTAATCGCATTGGGATTACAACTTAGATCTGTTCCTAATGGTTGTATTGCTAGAATATAACGAAGATTGCGAATATAGCGCTATATTCTCAATCTTCGTTATATTCTAGCAATACAACCATTTGGAACAGATCTAAGTTGTAATCGCAATGCGATTAATACAGGTTCTATTAATCGCATTGCGAATTCAACTTAGAGCTGGGTTCCTAATGGTTGTATTGCTAGAATTTCTAGCAATACAACCATTAGGAACCCAGCTCTAAGTTGAATTCGCAATGCAATTAATATAACCTGTATTAATCGCATTGCGATTACAACTACCACACTCTGCGTCAACTAGGTATTTTTCCATGGGAGTTTTGCCATGGATCCCCCTCCGACATGCCACAGTCCAGGTGTTAGTCCCCTTGAAACAACTTTTCCATCACTATTGTGGCCAGAAGGAGTCCCTTTGGTTTTTAAAATTCTCCTGTCTATTGAAGTCTATGGCGGTTCGCACTGTTCGCACGTTCGCGAACATTTGCAGAAGTTCGCGTTCTCTGTTCGCAAATGGAAAATTTTATGTTCGTGACATAACTACATAGGACCAGGAATGTAATACCCTGTGAGCACACAATGAAGCTTCCCAATGAATGACAGCAAGCAGAGATCTTCGAAGCTGTGAAAAACTGCTACAGAAAGTTTTTAGAAACTGCTATAACTTTTTAATTATACAATGAATAACCTTCATTTGCTGAAACTGTAATACCTCTTTAAGTTTTTTTCCCACAATGGCCTATTGAATTATATAAGTATCTTGCTACACTAAAAATCTTGAAATGCACGCCACACACTGCTGCAGAGCGCTGATATGCATTTTCCAGGTCATTAGTTGTACTCCTAATCTCTGCTTCCTCTGGGGAAATCAAGCTATACTTGACTTGATTAATCTTATTTTCTCACTTATTTTCTATTTTCATGAATGATTCTTTAAGTGAAGTGACCAGAAGCCCTATATTTATTACTAATCCTCCAATACGAAATGTATCTATTAGAGATGAGCGAATCGAAGTTGACGAAGTAGAATTCGATTTGAATTTCAGGAAAAATTCGATTTGCACCAAAGCCGAATTTCCTCACGCTTCGTGACGAATCGCATTTTTTCCTAAAATGGCTGCTGCATGTGTGAGGACATGTAGAAAGGATCTCGGAAGGCGGGATCACCCATAATGCCATGCATGCAGCCAATCAGCAGACAGCCTGCCCTTTGATACCACAGCCGTATAAATAGAAGAGAAGAGAAATCCCAGCAACAGTTGCTTCTGAAGAGTATAGGTTCATATTCAGAAGCAACTGTTGCTGGGATTTCTCTTCTCTTCTGATACATGGGGGTAGCCCCTTCCCGCACAACATACTAAAGAATTGTGGGCTATCTTTTGGGATTTCTACAGCCCTATAAATAGTCTGAGCCATCTTGGATTCTGCCATTTACCAGTGTACTTGGTGCAGGGAGAGATGATGATGTATAATCTCATATACACGCAGTCTTACCCATAGGGCCTCGATGCGCTTAGAGACGTCAGCAGGTGCTAGGGACAGTGATAGGAAAGACTGGATTGGTGGGAAAAAACTATTTATAAGTGCAGGGAAAGAATAGGGAGGAATGGTTCCACAACATTTATGTAGAACAGGGTTTAGCAGGGAGGTTACGGACTGGATAATAGGAACAATCCTTGGTGCACTGACTGGGGATCCAAATTGCTATTATACAGCAAACCGTTCTTGTTATTGGGGTGCAAGTGTTGTTTGATACAGCCATTAACAGGGTTTATTACAAGGAAATATTTCTTCAGTACTTCTTATTTGCCCTTGTGCGGTACAGTTATATATTGTAAAGCCTTTTTTGACATGTATTAGTGGCAAATGAAAAATATATTTGCCCTTGTGCGGTGTAGTGATATATTCTAAAGCCCAGTTTGCCATGTATTAGTGGCGAAATAAAAATATATTCGTCTTTCAGCATTGCACTTATCTGTTGAAAAGCCTTTTGTGTTGTGGAAAAGTGGAAAAAAATTAGGGCCTAATTGCTGTTCTGCAGCGAAGTGATATATTCTGAAGCCCAGTTTGCCATTTATTAGTGGCGAAATAAAAATATATTCGCCGTTCATCGTTGCACTTTTCTGTTAAAAAGCCTTTTGTGTTATGTAAAAATAGTAACAAATTAGGGTCTAATTGCCGTTCTGCGGTGAAATAAAAATATATTCGCCATTCATCGTTGCACCTGCCGCCTCCACACTATGTCACCTTTCCACTTTGTGGTCTCCTGATGCTGCCGCCACCTCCACACTGTCATTGTGCCACTCTGTGGCCTCCTCCTGATGCTGCTGCTGCCATCTCCACACTATGTCACCATGCCACTTTGTGGTCTCCTGATGCTGCTGACACCTCTAAACTGTTATTGTGCCACTCTGTGGCCTCTTCCTGATGCTGCTGCTGCTGCCACCTCCACACTCTGTCATTGTGCCACTCTATGGCCTCGTGATGCTGCTGCTGCCACCTCCACACTGTCATTGTGCCACTCTGTGGCCTCCTCCTGATGCTGCTGCCGCCACCTCCACACTCTGTCATTGTGTCACTCTGTGGCCTCCTCATGCTGCTTCCACCTAACCACTATGTCATAGGGCTACTCTATGGACTTCTCATGCTGTTCCCACCCTCCCCACGTCATGACTGGACCACTATTTTACCTTTCGGCCTGGCTGACATCATCATTTATTTGACCCTTCTGATCTGTCAGAAGGAAGGAAAAATGAGACGCACAACGGATCCTGTCTGTGTACTCAACCAACCTGGGAAATTGTGGGTTGGTGCATGTCCCGCGACTCACCCCAATGTCGTGTGAAAAGGATCAGAAAATATACTTATTTGGGAGGCACTCTACTAACTAGTGCTGTATGGGATAGTTTAGGTCAACTTGGTGTTCACCAGTATGTTTATTCAAACAATACGCATGTCTAAAAATATATAACATACGTGGATGTATGACACCCACAATGTGCATAGGATCAAAAATTACATGTAATAAAAACAGTTGATCAACCTCTTGTGATAATAAAGGTAAAAATAAAAATAAAAGAAAAAGATAATATAAAAAGTAAAAATATTTAGGAGCAAGCTTGCTGAAAATAAAAATGTATATATAAGGAGAAACGATAGTCACTTGTGGTATTATCAAAAATGTCCTCTAGATGTGTGAGGAAAAAAATATTAGAATAATAGTCTTAATGCTATATAAATTATGTTGATATCTGTTTGTGGTAACAGTGCTGGTATTCTTTCATTGTATCAGTCACTGTATGCCTTTGTTATGAAGAGAGATGTCTGTTATATACATTGCTAGTTCAATAAGTGAAATATTGTAATATTAAAGGCTATATAGCCGGTACATTACCGGTCCTTCCATAGCACGATTTAAAAGTCCAGATTATAGATTATATTACCAGATGCGCGCTGTTCCTTTTACTGCGCTCACCGACTCATAGCATGGCATCCCTCATGATCGGGAGCTGCAGCGCTGTTCATTCTCAGGTATGGTATGTGGATGCCAGGTATTCTGATGCTTGCTGGTGTGTTATGTCACGCTGGAGGGATGCTGGACCAGGCGATTGGCTTTTATGGGATTAAAAGAGATGTTTAAGCTTATTCATTACTCCTTTCACTGCTAGGTAACCATACGCGTTTCAGAGCTTAGCGTTTCGGAGCTCCTTCCTCAGTGGCCACAGAGTGTGACTGTAAGATAAGACTCCAAGGGGTTGGTTTGCAATGTAGAAACAAAACAGTAGGAACATTTTTATGCATTTTTATTTTTGCAAAATTTCTCTAATTTCTTAGACAGATTAAATGGCATAAAAACAAATTGTACATAAAAGGTGTAACTATTATTTAAACCAGGGGTACTCAACTAGCGAACCACGTTCTGAATCCCGACCATGGCCGACAGCTGTCCAGACCCCTGCATGTCCTGATCTCAACTGTATCTGTGTCTTTAGGATGCAGATACAGGCGAATGTGAGGTGACACAGGGAACTGTGAGCTCTCTGCCATCTGTGGCACCAAGGGATCATCCTGTTGTGAGGGAGGCACTTAGAAGCATCATACTGAGTAGGGGGCACTTAGAAGCATCATACTGAGTACGCAGCACTAAGGGGCTTAATACTGTGTGGGGAGGTCCTAGGTGGGCATCATACTTTGTCAGGGGCCAAAAAAGGAGCATTATACTGTGTGGGGTCACGAAAAAATCATCCTGCTGTGAAGGGTCCTTTAGGGGACATCCTACTGGGAGGAGGACTTAGGGGCATCATACTGCATGACAAACACTATGACAGCATCATACTATCTGGGGAGGCATTAAGGGGGCATCATACTTTGTGGTTGACAATAAAGGGTCATCATACTATGTGGAGGGCACTAAGGGGGCTAATTATTGTCTGAGAATCATTAAAGGGCATCAATACTGTCCAAGAGACACTAGGAGGCATTGTTACTGCCTTAGGGATAATAAAGGGCATTATTACTGTAAAAGGGGCAGTATCGGGCATCATTACTGTCTGAAGGACACTAAGGGACATCACTATTTTGAGGTGGCACTAAGGGGATATTCTTATTGTGATGAGGTGCTAGGGGCACTTAGGGGCACCATTAGTGTGTGAGGGGCACAAAAAGGATTGGGCAGGGTTAAAGGCATGAATTACTGTAAAAAGAAGCAAATTGTTGCAGCATCTGGGCTCCACTGGTGTTTTCCCTCTTTATATTTTTGATTGTATGCTACATAGTCCACTTTCAGAACACAACCACCATGTGCAATTCTAAACCTTTAGATACTTAATGTATTTGTATATACTGATTACTCTAGTGTATAATATGTATGCTCCATCAGTACAGATCATTGTACTAACAGTCCTCTTGTGCCCAATAATTTGTATGATTACACAATCCAATCTGTAAATTACATTTCATCTTATAACATTACCCCATTAAGTGTAATAGATGACACTTTATTACCTGTCTGTAATAAGATATATCACCCCAGATACCTCCTCTTCTATCCATATACAAGGCTGTGGTTGCTGTAGTATCAATTGAGCAGCGGACTCTCTATAACTCTCTGTAAATTAAATGTGCAATATATTATGTCAGGTATTGACAAATGTTAGTTCATTCCATTCAGCCGTTTCTGAACATTTTTAATCCCAGCTGGAGCCGCCTGGGCCATTTTCATTCCGTGCCTCTACCCCGTGCATATTAATGGCTGATATTGTATTTATTTTGTCACTATCTGCACTCAGCACTTTACGTTTGTGAAAGTAGTTAGTCACAACGCTAGTAACACTTGGTACGTACAGTATTATGGTCAATACGCACATTATTTTTGTCCGACATGTTTTTGTCACTGAAAAAAACACCATAGAATGATTTTTTTTTCAATAATGCATGGTGGTTTTTTAGGGACAAACCCCAAATTTTGGAACAGCTTTTTTTCTTGCTGTTATTTTTCTACTATACAGAATAAGATGGAAAAACACTTCAACACAGAAAACACCAAAAATTACATATAAAAACCACAAGACAAAAATGCTTGCGTATCTTGCATTTCATAATTCACATAGAGCAGTGGTGGTGAACCTATGGTACAGTTACCAGAGGCGGCACTCAGAGTCCTCTCTGTGGGCACCCGCACCCTGTAAAAAGTCTAAGCCAATATGCCTTAGACTTTTCCTGCCATTCATCAGCGCAGGGCGCACTCTGAACATCACAGGCAGCGCACTGAATGTAGGCAGGCTATTATAGGTAAATGATAAAGTACATAGAAGATATACTAAATTGGACTGTAGTATTCAGGTAAAATTTCCGTCTTGGCACTTTGTGATAAATAAGTGAGTTTTGGGTTGCAGTTTGGGGGCTCAGTCTCTAAAAGGTTCACCATCACTGTCATAGACTTTTAGCTAAAATCTGGAGCTGATGGTTTTACAGCAAAAACAGCACCAAAAAACAGGTACAAAAAAACGCCACGTTGATGGCCGATGGCCGTATTGTGGCTCCAAAAGCAGCAGAGCCACAAACAGTGGGTCCGCAACATATGCACGCCGGCCGTTTTTGCAACACATCACGGATGCAGACCCATGCATCCAGATGGGTCCGCCATCCAGAAGGTGGCATGTGGAACAGAGCCACGGAACCCCACGGAAACACTATGGAGTACTTCCATGGGGTTTCTCTCCGCGCCTCTACACCACAAAGAAATAGAACTTGTTCTATCTTTTTGCAGTGCAGATGGATCACAGACCCTTTCACAGCCACATGGATTTGGGTTTCCTAATGAACGGAACAGGCGGCACATGTTTGTGTGTATGAGCCCTTAGGCTGAGTTCACACTTGAGTGATTTGGTCAGCTATTTCCATCAGTTATTGTGAGGTAAAACCAGGTGCGGGTTAAAAACACAGAACAGTCACTATTCTCTTTAAAACTTTTTATAATGGTGGCTGACATCACTTTTACATCATTTAATGTAAAGGGGATGAACACCCCCCAGAAGAGATCTCATCTTTGTCAAGGGCAAGTTAGGCAATTGTAAGCTCACCCTTGCTTGTCTTTATGCTCCAAACAAGAGTCAATCAAAATGGCTATTCTCCACATTAGAGAAGCTCAATCAGTTTGCAGAGTGGTACATAATAGCTGGGGAAGACCTCAACATTGCTCTTAACCCTCTGTTGGACTCCGCTACAAGGTCTTCTGTATACTCGCAGAAAGCCCTGAGCAGTATTCACAGGAAACTTAGAGATTTGCAACTAGTAGACTCCTGGAGGCTCCATAATCCATCCTCCAAGGACTATTCATTTTGGTCCTCATCTTTCCAAAGATTGGATTATATCATGGTCCCCTCCAGCTTAATCAATGGGGTTAGGAGGGTGGTGAAAGGTCCAATAACAGTATCCGATCATGCACACATCTCCACAACAATTTCCTTTACATCCCTTCCAGAGAGAGAGTGAGAATGGAGGCTAAATGAAACCATACTAAATAAGGACTCAGACATAATTAAACTCTCTAAAAAACTTCATAGGGCTTTATTAGAGGAGAGTTTATTAGTCTGGGCGCCAAAGTAAAAAGGGACCGACAAAAACATCTAAACTCACTGCTAGTCCAAATCGCCATTGAAACGTTACAAAAAAGATCTAAGCTGGTTCCAGCACATACCGATCTGATGTTGTTGCGCCAACAATTAAAGGACCACCTAAATGTAGAAAATACGCAAGGAATTATCAATACGCCAAATATAAGTATTACGCATAATTAACCTCTCTGAAAAACTTCAGTCCTTCTTCATTGAAAACCCTCCAGAGGACACAACTGTACCTATACTGTGGGAAGCCCATAGGGCTTTATTAGAGGAGAGTTTATTAGTCTGGGCGCCAAAGTAAAAAGGGACCGACAAAAACTTCTAAACTCACTGCTAGTCCAAATCGCCATTGAACGTTACAAAAAAGATCTAAGCTGGTTCCAGCACATACCGATCTGATGTTGTTGCGCCAACAATTAAAGGACCACCTAAATGTCCAATACGCAAGGAATTATCAATACGCCAAATATAAGTATTATGCATATGGGGATATATGCAATAAAATGATGTCATACCTGATCAAAAAATGTAGAGATGCTTGTTTCATCAGCGCTATTCAAACGGGTCAGGGCACCAAGTTCACGGATACCAAAGACATCGCTCGGGCATTCGTCTCGTATTATCGTCAGCTTTACAATATCTCCCACAGACCTATCTAAGAAGTCAGCCATAGATAAGTTTTTAAATAGTCATCACTTACCCAGTATTTCCTGTGCGGACATATCTCAATTATCACTACAGATCACAAATGATGAAATAGAGGAGACACTTTGCTCTATGCCTCTAGGAAAGGCACCCGGCCCCAATGGGCTCCCAGTGGGGTATTACAAGAAATTCGCCACAGTTCTGACTCCCAAACTAGCGGGCTGGTGCAATGCGATACTAATAGGGGCTTCTCTCCCCAGACAAGCCTTAAATGCGACGATTACCATTTTGCCGAAGGAGGTAAAGGACCCTACCCTATGCGTGTCCTATCGTCCCATTTCCCTTATCAATGTAGAACATACTGGCCCTCCGTCTTAGTAAACTTATTGCTGGTTTGGTCCACATTTCGAACAAACGGGTTTTGTCAAACACCGCAAAGGGAACCATAACTCGGTCCGGCTAATAAATGCTATTAATTATGCTACTGCTAAGAAAATTCCCCTGGTACTCCTCAGTACCGATGGGGAGAAAGTCTTTGACGGCACACTGTCCCAATCCTTTGAAATAGCTAATGGTACAATGCAGGAGTGCCCTCTTAACCCTACTTTGTTCATCCTAGTGATGGAAACTCTACTTCAAGCGATTAGGGAGCATGAGCAGATCAAGGGCCTCCAAATTGGAGACATCACCCACCAAAACGCGACGTTTGCAGATGATCTCTTAGTTTTAATCACCAATCCAATAACAGCCTTCCCACAGATAGTCAGCTTGTTCGACGATTTCGGTAAACTTTCTAACTTCAAAGTAAACTACTGGAAATCGGAGGCGTTTAACATTTCGGCCCCCACGAAATTAGTCGATAACCTGCGAACTACGACGCCATTCAAATGGCAACCTTCAAAGTTAAAATACTTGGATATATATTTGACGAGAAACACATCAGATCTGTATGGAGCTAACTACTTACCTCTGATTGGAGAGATTAAAAAGACTCTGTCGTCATTATCAATTCCATACGTTTCTTGGATGGGGAGGAAAAATCTATTCTGCACATACATCATGCTGCTATATTTGATTCAGATGGTGCCTATTTCACTAAACCAGTCGTTCTTCCGCATGGTGAGATCCATCTTCTCCTCGTTTTTATGGTCGAAATTGAAACCTAGGATAACATATGGGGCCCTGGTTCTTCCGCGTTCCCATGGGGGCTTTGGTCTACTAGATACTCTGACTTACTACAAGGCCGTTCAGATGAGGAGATGGATCGCTCTATGTGTGGATGGATTTGATGTCTTAGGTCTTAATATAGAACGGGCGTTACTAAGTAAACAACAATTGGCAAGTTTGTGGGGTTTAACTAAGTCACACTTAACATTACCGGGTCTAACGAAGAGTCTTTTTGATACCTTTAGGTCTCTACATGACAGTTCCCCACTGCTAACTTCACCTTCCCCATATCTACCTAGTCATCTTCTCCCTTATTATGTCCTCCCCTCGCGAGCTAATGCCTCTGACTTCTGGCACAAATTTGGAAATAAAACCACTGCTGACTTGCTATCAGAAGTGGGTACGAAAGAAAATATTATTCAATATTGCACTTTTGTATTCCCAAAGGGGAACTTCTTGGAAAGTCACAAACTTTTCCATTCCCTTCAGGCGTTATTCTCAGGGACTGATGACCGGGGGTACCTCACTTGGCTAGAAAAAGCTTTGAACCCTTCAGCTAGGTGCCCTAGATGGATCTCTTTCTTATATCAGTCTATCTCGTCACTCACCCAAACTAGCTTCCTGGCTTATATAAGGCACTGGGAAAGGGAGCTAAATAGAACTTTCACTGACGCTGAAATTGTTTCTATCCGCTGTAAATCACATGGGTTCTCCAAGTGCGTCCGTATACAGGAACATTTCAAAGTCTTAACGAGATGGTATAACTACCCACAGAAACTGTACATAGCTGGGCTAGCCCAGCATGAGAAGTGTTGGAGATGTCATAGGGATACTGGCTCCCTCCTCCACATATTTTGGAGTTGCCCGGCCATCCTAGGTTTCTGGCAGCTGATAGAATCTAAGATTAATCTGATTTGCGGCACCCGGATAAAACTGTCCCCAGAGGCGGTTTTGTTGTGGCTGCCGAACAACTCGTGGTCACCTTCCAAATACAATGCTAAATCCCATGAACTGGCTTAGCTCAGATCCACCTACTCTGGACCAATGGTATGCTAAAATTATTCAGATTTATAGATTAGAAGAGCTACATAGTCAGCTGGGCTGCCCGGAAACGTGATTAGAGTTGAGCGAACACCTGGATGTTCGGGTTCGACGAGTTCGGCCGAACTTTTGAAAAATGTTCGGGTTCGGGATCCGAACTCGACCCGAACTTCATCCCGAACCCGAACCCCATAGAAGTCAATGGGGACCCGAACTTTTGGGCACTAAAAAGGCTGTAAAACACACCCGGAAAGGGCTAGAGGGCTGCAAAAGGCAGCAAAATGTAGTTAAATCCCCTGCAAACAAATGTAGATAGGGAAATGATGAGTTAACATAAAATAAATAAAAATTAAACAATATTAATTGGAGTTAGGTCCCATAGCACAGAATCAGGCTTCAAGTCACCCACCAATGGAGAAGGTCACTTACTATTATTTTGACCACAGCACCCAGACAAAGGAGAGAGGTCCCACAGCAGAGAACCAGGCATCATATCACCCACCACAGGAGTAGGCCACCATTTAGTTACTTTGACCCCTACACCCAGACGGAGGAGAGAGGTTACACAGCAGAGAATCAGGCATTTAGATCACCCACCACAGGAGTAGGCCACCATTGAATCAGACCCCGGCAACCATGTCAGATGGCACAAGCATAAGCTTTATATCAATCAGCACAGGAGAAGGCGACTTTGACAGACTTTGACCCCTACACCCGGACGGAGGAGAGAGGTTTCAAAGCAGAGAATCAGGCATTTAGATCACCCACCACAGGAGTAGGCCCCAATTTAATGGGACCCCGGCAACCATGTCAGATGGCACAACCATCAGCTTCATATCAATCAGCACAGGAGAAGGCGACTTTGAAAGACTTTGACCCCTACACCCAGACGGAGGAGAGAGGTTTCACAGCAGAGAATCAGGCATTTAGATCACCCACCACAGGAGTAGGCCCCCATTGAATCAGACCCTGGCAACCATGTCAGATGGCACAACCATCAGCTTTATATCAATCAGCACAGGAGAAGGCGACTTTGAAAGACTTTGACCCCTACATCCAGATGGAGGAGAGAGGTTTCACAGCAGAGAATCAGGCATCATATCAACCACCACAGGAGAAGCCACCATTTAGTTACTTTGACCCCTGCACCCAGGAAGAGGAGAGAGGCACCACAGCACATATTCTGGCATCATATCAGCCACCACAGGAGAAGCCACCATTGAGTTACTTTGACCCCTGCACCCAGGAAGAGGAGAGAGGCCCCACAGCACATATTCTGGCATCATACTAACCACCACAGGAGAAGCCACCATTGAGTTACTTTGACCCCTGCACCCAGGAAGAGGAGAGAGGCCCCACAGCACATATTCTGGCATCATATCAGCCACCACAGGAGAAGCCACCATTGAGTTACTTTGACCCCGCACCCAGGAAGAGGAGAGAGGCACCACAGCACATATTCTGGCATCATATCAGCCACCACAGGAGAAGCCACCATTGAGTTACTTTGACCCCTGCACCCAGGAAGAGGAGAGAGGCCCCACAGCACATATTCTGGCATCATACTAACCACCACAGGAGAAGCCACCATTGAGTTACTTTGACCCCTGCACCCAGGAAGAGGAGAGAGGCCCCACAGCACATATTCTGGCATCATATCAGCCACCACAGGAGAAGCCACCATTGAGTTACTTTGACCCCGCACCCAGGAAGAGGAGAGAGGCACCACAGCACATATTCTGGCATCATATCAGCCACCACAGGAGAAGCCACCATTGAGTTACTTTTGACCCCCGCACTCCAGGAAGAGGAGAGAGGCACCACAGCACATATTCTGGCATCATATCAGCCACCACAGGAGAAGCCACCATTGAGTTACTTTGACCCCTGCACCCAGGAAGAGGAGAGAGGCCCCACAGCACATATTCTGGCATCATATCAGCCACCACAGGAGAAGCCACCATTTAGTTACTTTGACCCCTTCACCCAAACAGAGGAGAGAGGTTCCACATCAGAGAATCAGGCATCATATCAACCACCACAGGAGTAGGCCACAATTTAATGGGACCCCGGCAACCATGTCAGATGGCACAACCATCAGCTTCATATCAATCAGCACAGGAGAAGGCGACTTTGAAAGACTTTGACCCCTACACCCAGACGGAGGAGAGAGGTTTCACAGCAGAGAATCAGGCATTTAGATCACCCACCACAGGAGTAGGCCCCCATTGAATCAGACCCTGGCAACCATGTCAGATGGCACAACCATCAGCTTTATATCAATCAGCACAGGAGAAGCCACCATTGAGTTACTTTGACCCCTGCACCCAGGAAGAGGAGAGAGGCCCCACAGCACATATTCTGGCATCATACTAACCACCACAGGAGAAGCCACCATTGAGTTACTTTGACCCCTGCACCCAGGAAGAGGAGAGAGGCCCCACAGCACATATTCTGGCATCATATCAGCCACCACAGGAGAAGCCACCATTGAGTTACTTTGACCCCTGCACCCAGGAAGAGGAGAGAGGCCCCACAGCACATATTCTGGCATCATACTAACCACCACAGGAGAAGCCACCATTGAGTTACTTTGACCCCTGCACCCAGGAAGAGAGAGAGAGGCCCCACAGCACATATTCTGGCATCATATCAGCCACCACAGGAGAAGCCACCATTGAGTTACTTTGACCCCGCACCCAGGAAGAGGAGAGAGGCACCACAGCACATATTCTGGCATCATATCAGCCACCACAGGAGAAGCCACCATTGAGTTACTTTGACCCCTGCACCCAGGAAGAGGAGAGAGGCCCCACAGCACATATTCTGGCATCATACTAACCACCACAGGAGAAGCCACCATTGAGTTACTTTGACCCCTGCACCCAGGAAGAGGAGAGAGGCCCCACAGCACATATTCTGGCATCATATCAGCCACCACAGGAGAAGCCACCATTGAGTTACTTTGACCCCCGCACCCAGGAAGAGGAGAGAGGCACCACAGCACATATTCTGGCATCATATCAGCCACCACAGGAGAAGCCACCATTGAGTTACTTTGACCCCTGCACCCAGGAAGAGGAGAGAGGCCCCACAGCACATATTCTGGCATCATACTAACCACCACAGGAGAAGCCACCATTGAGTTACTTTGACCCCTGCACCCAGGAAGAGGAGAGAGGCCCCACAGCACATATTCTGGCATCATATCAGCCACCACAGGAGAAGCCACCATTGAGTTACTTTGACCCCTGCACCCAGGAAGAGGAGAGAGGCACCACAGCACATATTCTGGCATCATATCAGCCACCACAGGAGAAGCCACCATTGAGTTACTTTGACCCCCGCACCCAGGAAGAGGAGAGAGGCACCACAGCACATATTCTGGCATCATATCAGCCACTCACAGGAGAAGCCACCATTGAGTTACTTTGACCCCTGCACCCAGGAAGAGGAGAGAGGCCCCACAGCACATATTCTGGCATCATATCAGCCACCACAGGAGAAGCCACCATTGAGTTACTTTGACCCCTGCACCCAGGAAGAGGAGAGAGGCCCCACAGCACATATTCTGGCATCATATCAGCCACCACAGGAGAAGCCACCATTTAGTTACTTTGACCCCTTCACCCAAACAGAGGAGAGAGGTTCCACATCAGAGAATCAGGCATCATATCAACCACCACAGGAGTAGGCCACAATTTAGTTTATTTGACCCCTGCACCCAGGAAGAGGAGAGAGGCCCCACAGCACATATTCTGGCATCATATCACACACCACAGGAGAAGGCCTCTTTCAGTGATTTAGGCCTTTGGACCCAGACAGAGGAGAGAGGTCAGAGATTAGCTTCATATCCCCAGCACAGCAGAAGACCGCTTTATTTGACTTAGGCCTCAGCACCCAGACAGAAGACAGAGGTAGCATGGCAGAGGTTATGGCTTCATGTCACCCGTTAGTTTAACCGGCCACTTTCATCTGGTTAGGCCCCGGCGCCCAGACAGAGAAGAGTTTCATTCAACTGTGGGTTTCATAAAATTTGTATCAAATAAAGAAGTGGCCCGTAGCACAACAAGACATGTTTTAGGCAGTTAATAAGGACTACTCTGCACAAGGGAGGGACAGGTCCTGTGGGATCCATGCCTGGTTCATCTTTATGAAGGTCAGCTTGTCCACGTTGGCTGTGGACAGGCGGCTGCGCTTGTCAGTAATGACGCCCCTGCCGTGCTGAATACGCTGCTCAGATAAAACGCTGGCCGCCGGGCAGGAAAGCACCTCCAAGGCATAACATGCTAACTCTGGCCACGTGGACAATTTCGAAACCCAGTAGTTGAATGGGGCCGAACCATCCGTCAGGATGTGGAGGGGTGTGCAGACATACTGTTCAACCATGTTAGTGAAATGCTGCCTCCTGCTAACACGCTCCGTATCAGGTGTCGGTGCAGATAGCTGTGGCGTGGAGACAAAACCTTTCCACATTTCTGCCATGCTAACCCTGCCCTCAGATGAGCTGGCCGTGACACAGCTGCGTTGGCGACCTCTTGCCACTCCTCTGCCTTCACCTTCCACCTGTTCCCCTGTGACATGTGGGAATGCTCTCAAGAGCGCTCTATCAGCGTAGCGCTTGTACTCGCGCATCTTACGGTCGCGCTCCAGTTCAGGAATTAAAGTGGGCACATTGTCTTTATACCGGGATCCAGCAGGGTGGCCACCCAGTAGTCTGCACACGTTAAAACGTGGGCAACTCTGCTGTCGCTGCGCAGGCATTGGAGCATATATTCGCTCATGTGGGCCAGGCTACCCATGGGTAAGGACAAGCTGTCCTCTGTGGGAGGCGATCGTCATCGTCCACCGTATCCCCCAGCCACGCACCAGTGATGGGCCTGGGCTGCCACCCCGCTGTGAACTTGCGCCATCCTCGTCCCTCCACCTCCTCCTCCTCATCCTCCTCGTCCTCCAGTACAGTGCCTTGGCTGGCGACTCTGTGAACCTGTCCTCTGCTGCTTAAACAAACCTCCCTCTGAGCCACTTCGAACAGACTGGCCCGAAAGTGTTAGAAACGAGCCCTCATCCTCCTCCTCCTCCTCCACCTGGGCCACCTCCTCTAACATCATTGCCCTAAGTGTTTTCTCAAGGAGACATAGAAGTGGTATTGTAACGCTGATAACAGTGTCATCGCCACTGGCCATGTTGGTGGAGTACTCAAACAGCGCAGCAGGGCACACAGGTCTCGCATGGAGGCCCAATCATTGGTGGTGAAGTGGTGCTGTTCGGCAGTACGACTGACGCGAGCGTGCTGCAGCTGAAACTCCACTATGGCCTGCTGCTGCTCGCACAGTCTCTCCAGCATGTGCAAGGTGGAGTTCCACCGGGTGGGCACGCCGCATATGAGGCGGTGAGCGGGAAGGCCGAAGTTCCGCTGTAGCGCAGACAGGCGAGCAGCGGCAGGATGTGAACGGCGGAAGCGCGCACAGACGGCCCGCACTTTATGCAGCAGCTCTGACATGTTGGGGTAGTGGTGAATGAACCTCTGCACCACCAAGTTCAGCACATGCGCCAGGCAAGGGATGTGCGCCAAACCGGCTAGTCCCAGAGCTGCCACGAGATTTCGCCCATTATCGCATACCACCAGGCCTGGCTTGAGGCCCACCGGCAGAAACCACTCGCCGGTCTGTTGTTCAATACCCCGCCACAACTCCTTTGCGCTGTGGGGCCTGTCCCCAAACATATGAGTTTCAGAATGGCCTGCTGACGCTTACCCCGGGCTGTGCTGAAGTTGGTGGTGAAGGTGTGTGGCTGACCGGATGAGCTGGTGGAAGCAGTGGAGGAGGAAGCCGAGTAGGAGGAGGAGGCTACAGGAGGCAGAGAATGATGCCCTGCGATCCTAGGGGGCGGAAGGACGTGCGCCAAGGAACTGTCCGCCGGGGCCCAGCCGCCACTACATTCATCCAGTGTGCAGTTAGTGAGATATAGCGTCCCTGGCCGTGCTTACTGGTCCACGTATCTGTGGTTAGGTGGACCTTGCCACAAATGGCGCTGCGCAGTGCACACTTGATTTTATCGGACACTTGCATGTGCAGGGAAGGCACGGCTGTCTTGGAGAAGTAGTGGCGGCTGGGAACCACATACTGCGGGACAGCCATGGCCATCAGCTGTTTGAAGCTGTCTGTGTCCACCAGCCGGAATGACAGCATTTCAAAGGCCAGCAGTTTAGAAATGCTGGCGTTCAGGCCAAGGGCTCGAGGGTGACTCGGGGGAATTTGCGCTTCCTCTCTAAGGTTTGAGATATTGAGAGCTGAACGCTGCTGTGTGATATAGTGGAGACGCTAGTTGACGGTGGCGGTGGTGGTGGTGTCGGTGGCACATCCTCTGTTTGCTGCTCGGCAGGTGGCAACATTCCTCTCGAGGCGGAAGCCGAGGCAGCAGCGGTAGAGGGAGCAGGGGAGCCTCAGCGAGTGCCTGGTTTTTAAGGTGTGTACCCCACTGCAGTTCATGCTTTGCATGTAGATGCCTGGTCATGCAGGTTGTGCTGAGGTTCAGAACGTTAATGCCTCGCCTCAGGCTCTGATGGCAGAGCGTGCAAGTCACTCGGGTCTTGTCGGTAGGACATTGTTTAAAGAAGTGCCATGCCAGGGAACTCTTTGAAGCTGCCTTTGTGGGGCTGGGTCCCTGTTGGCGATGTCCAGTAGCAGGCGAACTCTGGGGCGGCGGCTCGCCTGCTTTGGCCCCCTGCTCTCTCTTTGGCTTCGCTGTTGTCTCGGTCTCACCACTACCTCTTCCTCTGAACTGTGAAAGTCATCGCCACGACCTTCAGTCCATGTGGGGTCTAAGACCTCATCGTCCTCTGCATCGTCTTCCACCCAGTCTCCTCCCTGACCTCCTCCTGTTCAGTCTGCACACTGCAAAAAGACGCGGCAGTGGGCACCTGTGTTTCGTCATCATCAGAGAGTCGGTGACTCTGCTGTGGTGGTATTCCCATGTCCTCTTCATCTGGAGACATAAGTGGTTGTGCGTCAGTGCATGGTATGTCTTCCTCCACTGGGGAAGGGCTAGGTGGACGCCCTGGGAAACCCTGGAAGCAGAGTCTTCAAACAGAAGAAGAGACTGCTGCATAACTTGTGGCTCAGACCGTTTCCCTGATATGCTTGGGGGTGATGTGACAGACTGATGGGCTTGGTTTTCAGGTGCCACCTGTGCGCTTTCCGCAGAAGACTGGGTGGAAGACCATGTGGTGAACGTGCTGGAAGCACTGTCGGCCACCCAATCGATTAATGCCTGTACCTGCTCAGGCCTTACCATCCTAAGAGCGGCATTGGGCCCCACGAGATATTGCGGTACATTCTGCCGGCTAGTTGAGGGAGTTCGTTCCCTACTGTGTGCGCCTGGAGCCGAACGGCCACGCCCTCTACCAGCAACAGAGGCTCCACGGACACCACCACGACCGCGCCCTCGTCCCTTAATAGTATTTTTCTTCATTGTTGCGATTCAACTCGCACCACAATGAAATATATTATTTTTTATAAGCAAAATCCCCTCACTGGAATACTTTCAGTCTTTTGACTGTATGGATTACAGATGGAATGACTGTTATATGTGAGTACCGCTTTCTTTGACAGATTCTAGTATGGGTACATATATGTTTTCCCAACCCCAGCACATTAGTTTGCTAATTCCAGATGTATGAAACGCAGGCCTAACTGTATCTAGTATATTGAACGCCAGATAAACTAACTTGGCCTTTTTTAAATAAAAAAATTCCCTCACTGGAATACTTTCAGTCTTTTGACTGTATGGATTACAGATGGAATGACTGTTATATGTGAGTACCGCTTTCTTTGACAGATTCTAGTATGGGTACATATATGTTTTCCCAACCCCAGCACATTAGTTTGCTAATTCCAGATGTATGAAACGCAGGCCTAACTGTATCTAGTATATTGAACGCCAGATAAACTAACTTGGCCTTTTTAAATAAAAAAATTCCCTCACTGGAATACTTTCAGTCTTTTGACTGTATGGATTACAGATGGAATGACTGTTATATGTGAGTACCGCTTTCTTTGACAGATTCTAGTATGGGTACATATATGTTTTCCCAACCCCAGCACATTAGTTTGCTAATTCCAGATGTATGAAACGCAGGCCTAACTGTATCTAGTATATTGAACGCCAGATAAACTAACTTGGCCTTTTTAAATAAAAAATTCCCTCACTGGAATACTTTCAGTCTTTTGACTGTATGGATTACAGATGGAATGACTGTTATATGTGAGTACCGCTTTCTTTGACAGATTCTAGTATGGGTACATATATGTTTTCCCAACCCCAGCACATTAGTTTGCTAATTCCAGATGTATGAAACGCAGGCCTAACTGTATCTAGTATATTGAACGCCAGATAAACTAACTTGGCCTTTTTTAAATAAAAAATTCCCTCACTGGAATACTTTCAGTCTTTTGACTGTATGGATTACAGATGGAATGACTGTTATATGTGAGTACCGCTTTCTTTGACAGATTCTAGTATGGGTACATATATGTTTTCCCAACCCCAGCACATTAGTTTGCTAATTCCAGATGTATGAAACGCAGGCCTAACTGTATCTAGTATATTGAACGCCAGATAAACTAACTTGGCCTTTTTAAATAAAAAATTCCCTCACTGGAATACTTTCAGTCTTTTGACTGTATGGATTACAGATGGAATGACTGTTATATGTGAGTACCGCTTTCTTTGACAGATTCTAGTATGGGTACATATATGTTTTCCCAACCCCAGCACATTAGTTTGCTAATTCCAGATGTATGAAACGCAGGCCTAACTGTATCTAGTATATTGAACGCCAGATAAACTAACTTGGCCTTTTTTAAATAAAAAAATTCCCTCACTGGAATACTTTATGGCTTTTCACTGTATGGATTACAGGTGGACTGGTATTAGTAGGGGTGACACAAGCACACCCAAGTCCCTGATGTAGGATTTCTATGGCACAGACCACTATTACAAGTGATTAATGGACGTTGGGAGAGATTGTGCTGCAGCACTAGTCCCAAGATGGCCGCCGCCTATCAGCCCAGTAACATGTGCCACAAAATGGTCTGCACAACCTTTAAAAAAATAGCCTTGGACTGTGCTGCTAAATCGCTATTGGTCTGAATCCCAGGTGTAGATGTCTGACTTGTTTGGAGCTTTGAATGCACACTGTGGCAGCTTCTGCTGCAGCACTACAAGTCGCAAATGGCGGCCGGCGGTCAGCCCAGGTACATGTGGATGGAAAATCACTCTGGCCACTCTAAAAATAGCCAATCCCTATCAAAAAAGCAGCTCAGCTGCAGTTGTTCAGATGAATCACAGGTGGAGGAGAGAAATATGCTTCCAGTTATTCAATTATCCCTGCCTATTCTCGCCCTAGCATCAGCTGCGTCTATCCCTGTTCTATTCACATCGGGAGTGAGCACGTCCCGACGTGCGCACAAGCTTATAAAGAGGCTGAGTCACATGCTGCACTTGGCCAATCACAGCCTTGCCAATAGTAGGCATGGCTGCGATGGCATCTTAGGGCAAGTAGTATGATGCATGTTGATTGGCTGCTTTGCAGCCTTTCAAAATGCGCCAAAATACATGCCGAACGACGAACCCGAACCCGAACTTTTACGAAAAAGTTCGGGTTCGGGTCCGTGTCACGAACACCCCAAAATTCGGTACGGACCCGAACTATGCTCGAACTGTTCGCTCAACACTAAATGTGATAAATTTGTTAAACTATGGCGCTCCTAGAAAGCGTTTGTTGGAACATAGAGGCACATTCATACATACCCCCAAACCTTTCTCTCTCTATGTGTAAACTATTGGTCTTACCTTCATAAAGTGCATAGAATGCTAAGTTGTGACATTCATGTTCTGTGAATTGCCTTGTATACCTTATTGCTCTCGTATTCCCAACTTCAATGTAATACTGGGAGAATTGTCATGCTATGTTCAACACTGTTTGTTCAACTCTTTACAAAATAATAAAAAGATTTATACCAAAAAAACACAGAACAGGATCTTTCCATTATACCTTATATCTGGGGAGTCTTCACCACTGGTTTTGGCTCTCAATAACTGATGGATATAACTGACCAAATAACTGAAGTGTGAACTCAGCCTAAGGCTACAATAACACGTACGCAATCCGCAATGTCCTATTCTTGCAGACAAGGATAGGCATTGTTACAATGGATCTGCAAAAAAAACTGATGCTATACGCAACGGCATCCTTTTTCTGCGGATCTGCAATTTGCGGACCGCAAAACACAAACGGTCGTGTGAACCTAGCCTAAAACTGCATAAGTGCAGAAAAATTTCCTAGCCTTATGCTGTTATTTAGGATGCATGTTTTCTGGCCCGGAACAATGCAGGTTTTCATGGTCTGTGTGCCCAGTTTTTGTTTCATGCGTAGTTTGTGTTTTCAAGTTGCTAGCTTTTTAGTCTGTGATGTGATCTTGTGTGACTATGCGCGGTGCAGATCATTTTTTCCACAAACCACTCTTTTTTCGCAGTTTTTTACTACAATATAAGCAGTTGTCATTAAAGGGATTATGTAATCAGGAAGAGGGTTATTAAAATAGCTGACTTTAGACACATGCTACTCTCTGTTGATGCTAACTGTCTTTGTCCCTTCTTTCTATGTGCCTCTATTTCCGTGAAAAATTTACTTTTATTTTATACAAATAAGCCTCTAGGTGTTGCCACTAATCCTAGAGGCTCTGTACTCCTTCCTCATGACGCACCCTGATCATGTTGATTGACAGGACTACATCAACCTGCTTGGCCCTGTCAATCAAAGTAGAGAGGACACAGCCAGAAGAGGGAGGACAGAGCCTCTAGGAGTAGAGGCAACACCCCCATTGCTCCTAGAGGCTCATTTGCATAAAATAAAAGTTATTTTTTCATAAAACCAGAGGCATGTAGAAAGAAGGGACAGAGGCTGTTAGCTTCAGCTGACATTAGCACATATCTAAAGTCAGCCAGTTTAATAACCATATTCCTGATGACAGAAGCCCTTTAAAGAGAGCTGTCAATTAGTAAGTACTTGTGTTTTCCGTGAAATAACAAATGCATTGTGCAGTTGCTCTGTTATTCCTCCTAGAAGTTCATGAGCAAATAAGTATTTGCCTTGTCAAAATCGTCTGTCCTTACATTGCATTGTAGCACTTATTGCACATTGTCATAGTGTGTAGGGATTCATCCCAAACTGGTAACACCCAATTGTCAATTTATTCATTAATGTCTCATAGGAATGACAGGTGACAGGTCCTCTTTAGCTAAAGGAGCGGTGAGCGGTGTTTGAGAAGGGCCTTCTACTTTTCTGCAGAATGGATACACACAAGGGTCACAACCCTATAATTGTATTCTCATCAATAAGAGCATCCATCATATCCAATTCCTAACATGCTTTTAGTCTCATGTATTTATTTGATATTATCCTTTAATAGATTGATATTCCAGCTGCTTTATTTAGCAATGTCAGATTTTAGACTGTAATCAGTGTTCTGAGCTCTTTCAATGCTCTCAAGGGTTTCCTGAAAATTGAAATATTTTCTGTTAAGAGCAGATGCTAAAGTAAGTCACTGGTTTAATTCTACAGGCATCCTGACATTTCTAACACTGACAACTGTACGTGGACAGTGTGACCATGGATGAAGCTTGTCCTTGTGACATCATGTAATAGAGCTAACTTAATATTATCATAAAGTGAATAAAAAGTTACAGAGGCTCCACTGTCAACAATTCATGGATAGGTGCTCTCTCCAAATGGCAGCACCTACTGCCAATATAAAGAAATAAATGTTTTGAAATTATGGGATGAAGGGCACTCAAATGTCCGGGTATATAGATAAGTGTTTAGATTGACACAAATTATATGTAAAAAAATTATTTATTTTACGAAAATTAATCAAAAGTATGTATCACAGATGGTTCCAGAAATATAAGATTAAGGTGCTCAGATATACAGTAATATATACTAATACAGGTGATCAGTTTGTATAGTACATTTCTGGTATTTAGGTCTATATGAGAGAATTCTATGTGTCCGGACACTATATACTAAAAGTGATATCGCTCAAACACTCTATATGTCAGGCAGATCCGCTCTTCTCATTGTGCACACTCTGTATCCACAGTTCTTTATGTAGTTCTGTGTGTACAGATGGTTATGATTTAGATATTTGGATATTGATGTCCAATTGGGAATGAAATCAAATAGCCAGTCTTTTATATAAATATTGGTATCCCTTTTGTCCAAATATAAATCAATCAGCCATATATTGAGATTGAAATAGTCTTACTTTATTTGCAGTAATTCCCAAGCGGTAGCCATAGATCTTATTGTGGTGAGTTACCAATCCTCTTTGATCCGATCCTGGGGAGCGTCGGTGCACACGTGTCCCGCTGCTTCTTCGGTGGAGAGAGATGCCGAAGGTATATACAATCTGTGACTTTTCCCCGCTCATGCCAGGTCTAAAAACTGGGTGTGGAGTGGGTGGGGAAGGGTCAGGAGGTCCATCTCATTTATCATTTCTATGCGTGTTTTAGTGGACTAATGTAGGACAACAAGGAAGCTGGCTTACATTTAGACTGGCGCTGGATGTACTGAAGTTATGTAGAGGCCGGCGCCTCTTCAGAACTTAGCCGGATCCACCGCCAGATATAGGGAATGTTAAGACCGGTGTCTAAAATGCCTTAACATTTCTTAATAAATGACCCCCTAGTTCCTCAGTAACATACAGCTAAGCTTCCACTGCAATGGCTGGGATTGGAGCTAGCTGCATTCCCAGCTAACTCCTTAGATACAGCAGTCAGTAATCACTGTGGCGTCTAAGTGGTGATACCAAGAAAGGAGGGTCTCTCTGTTACTACATTGCCCCTCCCCCCACATTGCAATCACAGAGTGCCAGTGTTCACTTGAGCACCTGAAAGCAAAGCAATAGTCTGAGTCCCAGAGCGGTTCTCCAGGAATTAATCAAATAAAATTACTGAAAATACTTAAATATTACCTCATTAATAATATATTCCCAAATACCTTTCATTAATTATAATGGCTCGTTTTGTCTACGGAGCAATCATTGGGTGAAATAAAATGGCTGCTGTCATATTAGTACACACAAAACCTGTCCTAATCATACAGGAGGACAAGTTACTTCACAAAACTGAGCTGAAAAGCTTCCTCTTCTATGATCTACTTATCAGAAATTATGATCCTGAATAGATATTAGCCATACACTATCCTTCCCCTGACCGTCCTCTTTATACTTTAGCTGTCTGCTCATAAACTTGCAGTCTGGCACTATTTACCTGGCTGCAGCAGTGAGGTCATGTCAACAACACATGACCTGCAACCAATCACTGTTGTATCCAATGAGGCCAGTGGTTGGCGGACAACTCCCTTCAATCAGCTATTAAAAAAGTGAAGGTTCATTTACTGAGAAGGAAACTATATATTTTTTTTTAAAAGATCAATTGGAAAAATTATCTTTAGCCCAAAGTGAGTAGAACACAATAATAAAAAATTGCCCTTAAAGGGGTTTATAGCTTTCAACTGATAAAATTCTAGGTGCCTGTAGCCTCAATTAGGAGTAGCTTAAAATTTACTGCATAATTATTATACACTTAAAGGGGTTGTGCAGGGAGTTTATATTGATGACCTATCCTCAGAATAGGTCATCAATATCTGATCTGCCGGGGTCCGAAACCCGGCAACACCTCCATGCGACTGATACTTCCTGTTCATTACACTGCCTGGCGTCTTGGAACCGCAGTGTAATTACAAGTACTCGTTCAATTCCATACAAATACTTGTAATTACACTGCACCGCTGCTTCAAGGGGGACCACTTATAGTGTAATAAAGAGGAAGCAGCACTCGCATAAAGCGCCATCTCCTCTTCAAATAGCTGATCAGCCGGAGTGCAGGTTGTCGGAACCACCACAGAGAGATCAGATATTGATGACCTATTCTGAGGATAACACCCCTGCACAACCCCTTTTAGACTCCATTCAGATGCTGTGCTCGTGTTGTGGAGTCTGCAAAACACAGGCACCAGCCGCATGCACTCCACATCGTGGTGCGGACCCATTTACTTCAATAGGTCCACGATCTGCAAGATGCGGCGATAGATAAAACATGTCTTATATTTTGCTGTGAAGAGGCAGGGACCCGAAAGCCAGTGGAAACACATGGAAACCCTTCCGTGGGATTCTGGGTCAATGCCTCAACACGCAGAAGATAGACATGTATAGTTTGCGGTTCCCAACATGAGCACTGCGACCCCACAGTATCTGCCACCAGTTTATGCTGCCCTCACTGTGCATGGATATTCTATCATTTCATATGGTACAATGTTTTTGTTGTTTTTTCTATTCACAATCAAGAAAAAAAGTGTAAAAACATTGTAGAAGGAAAAATGTAATGCAATCAAAAGTCCTTAGATAAGCTCAAGGACAGCTTCAACATGGTGCAAAATACACCTGAAACATATTATTCGGTTGCTAGTCACTTAATTTTTTTAAATTATCCTTTTAGTAAAGCGAAACCATAAGCATAGCTATTATTATTCATGCAAATCAGAATAAAAGTTCTCTCACCTGTAAATGCCCTTTCTGAATCAGTGATGAATTATGAACATAATTTCCATTTACATCCATGTATAGAATCCACCTGCAGCTGCTGATTTATTAGCATTGATTGCATGAAGTGCTCCTTGTGTTTTGCATGGCAAGAATTGCTAGTATACTGCTATGGCATATGAGATTCTTCACCTATTATTAATGCAGTGGCATGGTTTGGGGTGGCCCCAACTCTACGTTGGGTCCCCCGGAAACCATTGAGGTGTCACCACAGATTGATGCTATCCAGAAGGTGTAGTGCACCCCAATGGGAAATAAGTCCTGAGAGTCAGAGTCTGCAGTACACCATTGTGCTTCTTTACTGGAAGAATTCAGGTTCAAAACAATACAGGTAAGGCATAGGGCTGCTTTCTCCAGTCTCCTTCCTGGCAGAAGAAGGGTTTGATGCTGAGGAAATGCCTGAGCTAGTTGTCCCTCTATCTCTCTTCAGAAGGCTGGTACCCTGGCCAACGGTTTGAGGCCCATAGTCTGTAGCTCAGTAGTCCGCATGGCTCCTTGGTCACAGGGCTGATGACCCATGGTCTTCGGCTCAGCGTCCCCATCCCAGCGTCTTCTTCTTGCCACTCATGCAGACTGGCACGAGTCTCTCCTCCAAGCACTGGTTCCTAACTACAGAATCCAAGGGGCTCTGACTGCTCTACTTATATACCCTTTCTAGCTAGACTGGAAGCTTCTAGTGGGAGGGCTGGAGTGGAGAAACTCAGCACAAACAATTACAAATGAACCACTCCTGTCTGTCATAGGCTTACATTAGAGCTTCAATGATGCTTAACCCCTTCCACCCCGGGCCAGTTTTCACCTTCCTGCCCAGGCCATTTTTTGCAAATCTGACATGTGTCACTTTATGTGGTAATAGCTTTGGAACACTTTTACTTATCCAGGCTATTCTAAGATTGTTTTTTCGTGACACATTGTACTTCATGATTTGAGTCAATATATTTCACCTTTATTTGTAAAAAAAAATCCCAAATTTAATAAAAAATTTGAAATATTCCCAAATTTTCTAATTTCAATTTCTCTACTTTTATAATAGATAGTGATAACTCAAATAATAGTTATTGCTTTACATTTCCCATATGTCTACTTCATGTTTAGATCATTTTGAAAATTACATTTTATTTTGGAAGTCATTTACATTGGAAGGCTTAGAAGTTTAGAAGCAAATTTTGAAATTTTTCAGAAAATTTCCAAAACCCACTTTTTAACGACCAGTTCAGGTCTGAAGTCACTTTGTGGGGCTTACATAATAAAAACCACCCATAAATGGCCCCATTTTAGAAAGTACATCCCTCAAGGTATTCAAAACTGATTTGACAAACTTTGTTAACCCTTTAGGTGTTTTTGGCAGATTTTCCATTTTAATCCATTTTTTCCGGTAACAAAGCAAGGGTTAACAGTCAAACAAAACTCAATATTTATTACACTGATTCTGCGGTTTACTGAGACACCCCACATGTGGTCGTAAACTGCTGTATGGCCATACGGCAGGGCGCAGAAGGAAAGGAACGCCATATGGTTTTTGGAAGGCAGACTTAGCTGAACTGGTTTTTAGATTCCATGTCCCATTTGAAGCACCCCTGATGCACCCTTACAGTAGAAACTCAAAAAAGTGACCACATTTTGGAAACTACGGGATAAGGTGCCAGTTTTATTGGTACTATTTTGGGGTACATATGATTTTTAATTGCTATATATTATGTTTTTTGTGAGGCAATTAACCAAAAAATTGATGTTTTGGCACTGTATTTATTTTTTATTTTTTCCAATATTCATTTGACAGGGTAGATCATTGCTATTTTTATAGAGCAGGTTTTTATGGACGCAAATATATCAAATATGTCTACCTTCTATGATTGTTTGTTTCAGTTTTACTTAATAAAGCATTTTTGAAAAAAAATGTTTTTGTTTCTCCATTTTCTGAAAGCCCTATTTTTCTATTTTTCTGTTGTCTAGTGCAGGGGTTCGTTTTTTGAAGGAAGAATTAACGTTTTTATTGGTACCATTTTGAGTACATATGATTTTTTGATCATTCATTATTACACTTTATGGGGCAATTTGTTTTGACACAGTTTTTATTTATTTATTTTTCCAGCATTCACCTGAGGGGTTAAGTCATATTATATTTTTATAGAGCAGATCATTACGGACGTGGCAATACCAAATATGTCTACTTTTTCTAATTTATTTAAGTTTTACACAATAATAGCATTTTTTTAAACCGAAATAATGTGTTTTAGTGTCTCCATAGCCATAGAGAGCCATAGCTTTTTTATTTTTTGAAGGTAAGGTCTCATTTTTGCAGGATGAGGCGACGGTTTGATTGGTACTATGTTGGGGGGTATATACCTTTTTGATCGCTTGGTGTTGCAATTTTTGTGATGTAAGGTGACAAAAATAGCTTTTATACACAGTTTTTATTTTTTTACGGTGTTCATCTGAGGGGTTAGGTCATGTGCTATTTTTAGAGAGCTGTTTATTATAAACACGACGATACATAATATGTGTATGTGTATTGTGACTTTAATACAATAATAGCAGTTTTGAAGCAAAAATAAATCATATTTTATTGTCTCCATTGTCTGAGATTGATAGCTTTTTTATTTTTTGACCGATTGTCTTAGGTAAGGTCTCATTTTTGTGGGATGAGGTGACAGTTTGATTGGTACTTATTTGGGGGGCATACGTCTTTTCAATCACTTGCAGTTGCAATTTTTGTGATGTAAGGTGACAAAAATGGCTTTTTTAACACAGTTTTTATTTTTTACGCTGTTCATCTGAGGGTTAGGTCATGTGATATGACGTGACGGTTGTATTTATACAATTTTTTGGGACATACACCTTTTTGATCGCTTGGTGTTGCACTTTTTGTGATTACACCGTTGTTGTTTTTTATGGTGTTTATCGGACAGGGTGGATCATGTGATATATTTATAGAGCCGGTCATTACGGACGCGGCGATACCTAGTATGTGTGTGGGGGTTCTGTTTTTTATTATAAAATAAGGGGAAAGGGGAGTTTTTTTTTCTTTTTTTACTTAAAAACTTTATTAATTTTATTAAAAACACTTTTTTAACTTTTTTTTCTTTACTTTATTTTTGACTTTTACTTTTGGGGGTCTGATCCCCTCTGTAATGCTTTACAATACTTCTGTTTTGAGCAGTACACTAACAGGTTGAGTAGGAGACCCAGCCAAAGGCTGGATCTCCTGGGCACCTGTAGAAGGCAGGTCCTGACTCCTGATGCCGTGAAAGGCATTGGGCAATTTCTGCACAGCATCCGGCTACCTTCTCACACATCAGGTCCCCCTCACAGCAGCACAGGGACCCGATGCGCTCCCTCACCCGACACAAACCCGTTCTATGTCGCGGTCAGCGCGGACCGTGGCATAGAAAGGGGTTAAATCACTGGCATTGCTGTAAACAGTGATGCCGGCAGATACAGCAGGGGCCCGGCTATCAGTGACTGCCGGACCCCTGTAGTGATCGGGCGTGCACCAATCACATGAAGTACTATTGCGTCCAAATGCGGGAAGGCAATGCCTTCCATGACGTAATAGTACATCATGTGTTGGGAACGGGTTAATGGGAATGACACAGCAGTTTTTCCAGACAAAAAAAAGTTTCCAGACATAACAACATAGCTAAACCAGACCTTCAAAAGGTCAGGCTGTCTGGTTTCGGTGGTAAACAAGTCTGGCTTTTTCCATCCAAAACATGGTCTTCTTTAACCCCTTAAGGACCTGGCCCTATTTCAACTTAACCCTTTTAGGACACATGACGTACCAGTACGGCATGTTTCCCGAGTCCTTAAGGACACATGACGTACCGGTACGTCATGTGAAAAAAATGCGAGTGCGGCGCTGAAGGGGTTAAAATAAACAGGATGTCGGCTGAAATCATTCAGCAGGCATCCTGTCACAACGCCGAGGGGGGTCATGTGACCCCCCATATCGACGATCGCAGAAAACCGCAGGTCAATTCAGACCTGCGGTTTGCTGCGTTTCCGGTCCATTCGGGTCTCAGGTGACCCGATGAACCGGAAAAGAACGGTGATCGGTGGTGTGATATCACACCACCAATCACCGTTCTTGAATTGGGGGCGGTGGTGGCGGTGCTGCGATCTGATTGGTCCGGGGAGAGAGGCGGGGGATTCAAACTCCCGGCGCTCCTCTCTCCCCTCCTCTTCCTGCTGCTGCTGCCCCCGAGTGAGGATCGCGCCGCACCGCTCCTGTGACCCCCCTTCAGCTTCCATCACCCTCCTGCACCCTCCTGCACCCATCAGGTAGGTTAGGGTCAGTGAGGGAGAGGTATTTTAGGCAGGGATAGAAGGGACAGAGTTAGGGAGAAAAAAAACAACTTTCATTTTAGTGCTGCCTGTGGTGGTTGGGGTCCACAGCACTTAGCTGTGAGACCCTAAACCCAACCAGGGGCCGGGCCGGTCATAGATCATTTCGGAGCCAAGTTTGCACAGGCCTACGTACCTAGAAGGGAGGTCGTGGTTGATGAGTCTCTCGTTTCTTTCAAGGGGAGACTCAGTTTCCGCCAATACATTCCCACTAAGCGGGCGAGGCATGGCGTCAAAATGTACAAAATTTGTGAGAGTACCTCAGGGTACACTTACAAATTTCGTGTGTACGAGGGGCGAGATTCCCATCTTGAACCCCCAGAATGTCCCCCCACTCTGGGTGTTAGCGGGAAACTCGTGTGGACCTTATGTACCCACTACTGGATAAGGGTTACCACCTGTACGTGAATAACTTTTATACCAGTATTCCCTTGTATCAGGCCCTCTACGCCAGATCCACATTCGCTTGTGGGACCGTGCGGAAAAATCAGCGCAGCCTCCCTGCCCACCCCCTCCAGGTGAGACCCGTGCCCTTACTTGTGGAAACCTGCTGTTGGTCAGGTATAAGGACAAGAGGGATGTCCTTATGCTGACCACAATCCATGGTAACGGCACCACCCCAGTCTCTGTGCGAGGTACCACGGCAACGGTCCTCAAGCCCGATTGTATCGTCGACTACAATCGGTATATGGGTGGAGTTGATCTATCTGATCAAGTTGTCCAACCATATAATGCCATGCGGAAAACCCGGGCATGGTACAAAAAAGTTGCGGTCTACATGGTGCAGGTTGCCATGTACAACGCTTTTGTACTATCCCGAAGCGCTGGCAGCACAGAGACGTTCCTCCAGTTCTATGAGGCTTTCCTCAAGGACCTGATCTTTTCAGACCGGGAAAGAGCAGGTCGGAGTTCCTCGGGAATTGGAGACGCCCAGGTCGTCCCTGGCCAACATTTTCCAGGTGTGGTCCCCCATACTGGAAAAAAGGGACGAACCCAAAAAAGATGCAGAGTGTGTCAAAAGAGGGGGATACGGAAGGACACCACCACTCAATGTATCAAAAATGATACTAGTTTTAGTGCAGGCATCCTCAAAATGCGGCCTTCCAGATGTTGTCAAACTACAACTCCCAGCATGCCCAGCTACAGCTATCAGCAGGGCATAGTGGGAATTGTAGTTTTACAACATCTGGAGGGCCGCAGTTTGAGGATGCCTGTTTTAGTGTCTCCCAAGTCTGAGAGCCATACATATTGGGCATCGCCGCATCCGTAAAAATCTGCTCTATAAAAATAAAATTTGACCCAACCCCTTGGAAAAACGACTTTAAAAAAATAAAATAAAAACTATGTCCAAAAAGCCATTTTTATTGTCACCTAACATCAAAAAAAGTGTAATAGCAAGCGATCAAAAAGTCGTATGCACCCCCAAAATTGGCAAAATTTCCGTTTTAATTCATATTTTCCGGTAATAAAGCAAGGGTTAACAGTCAAACAAAACTAAATATTCATTGCCCTGATTCTGTAGTTTGCAGAAACACCCCATATGTGGTCGTAAATGGCTATATAGCAGGGCATAGAACGAAGGGAACGCCATATGGTTTCTGGAAGGCAGATTTTGATGGACTGGTTTATTTACACCATGGCCCATTAAAAGCCCCTCTGATGTAGCCTAGACTAGAAACTCCAAAAAAGTGACCCCATCTAAAAAAACTACACCCCTCAAGGTATTCAAAAATTACTTTACAAACTTTGTTAACCCTTTAGGTGTTCCACAAAACTTTTTAGAATTTCCATTTTTTGTTATATTGCCTCAAAAAAGTGAAATATAGAGCAACCAAAAATCAAATTTACCCTACAATAAACCCAAAACAACAACCACCATATCCTGTAGTTTCCTAGATGGGGGTCACTTTTATGGAGTTTCTACTCTAGGGGTGCAGCAGGGGGCTTGAAGGGGTACATGGTGTAAATAAACCAGTCCAGCAAAATCTGCCTTCCAAAAACCATATGGCGTTCCCCTTCTTCAATGTCCTGCCGTTTAGCCATATAGTAGTTTAGGACCACATGTGGCTGTTTCTGCAAACTACAGAATCAGGGCAACTCATATTGAGTTTTGTTTGGCTGTTAACCCATTTTTCCCAGTAATAAAGTAAGGGTTAAAATGGAATATTTTCCCAAAAATCTAAATTTCAAAATTGTTTCTCCATCTTCCATGAACTGTTGTGGAACACCTAAAGGGTTAACAACGTTTGTAAACCCAGCTTTGAATAACTTGAGGGGTGTACTTTCTTAGATGGAGTCACTTTTTTGGAATTTCTATGCTAGGGTGCATCAGGGGGGCTTGAAATAGGACATGGTGTTAAAAAAACCAGTCCCGCAAAATCTGCCATTCAAAACCCATATGGCGTTCCAGTCCTTCAATGTCCTCCCGTTTGGCCAAACAGTAGTTTAGGACCAGATATGGGGTGTTTCTGTAAACTAGAGAATCAGGGCAACCCACATTGAGTTTTGTTTGGCAGTTAACCCTTACTTTATTACTGAAAAAAATGGATTATAATGAAAAATTTTCCAAAAATTCTAAATTCCAAAATTGTTTCTCCATCTTCCATGAACTGTTGTGGAATACCTAAAGGGTTAACAACATTTGTAAACCCTGCTTTGAATACCTTGAGGGGTGTACTTTCTTAGATGGAGTCAATTTTTTGGAATTTCTATGCTAGGGTGCATCAGGGGGGCTTGCAATAGGACATGGTGTTAGAAAAAACATTCCCGCATAATCTCCCATTCAAAACCCATAAGCGTTCCCCTCCTTCAATGTCCTCCAGTTTGGCCAAACAGTAGTTTGGGACCACATATGGGGTGTTTCTGTAAACTAGAGAATCAGGGCAACCCACATTGAGTTTTGTTTGGCACTTAACCCTTACTTTATTACTGAAAAAATGGATTATAATGGAAAATTTTCCAAAAATTCTAAATTCCAAAATTGTTTCTCCATCTTCCATGAACTGTTGTGGAACACCTAAAGGGTTAACAACGTTTGTAAACCCAGCTTTGAATACCTTGAGGGGTGTACTTTCTTAGATGGAGTCACTTTTTTTGGAATTTCTATGCTAGGGGGCATCAGGGGGGCTTGCAATAGGACAGGGTGTTAAAAAAAAACAGTCCCGCAAAATCTGCCATTCAAAACCTATATGGTGTTCCCCTCTTTCAATGTCCTCCCGTTTGGCCAAACGGTAGTTTAGGACCACATATGGGGTATTTCTGTAAACTAGAGAATCAGGGCAACCCACATTGAGTTTTGTTTGACAGTTAACCCTTACTTTATTACTGAAAAAATGGATTATAATGGAAAATTTTCCAAAAAATGAAATTCTGAAATTTTATCTCCATTTTCCATGAACTGTTGTGGAACACCTAAAGGGTTAACAACGTTTGTACAATCAGTTTTGAATACCTTGAGGGGTTTACTTTCTAAAATGGGGTCATTTTTGGGTGGTTTCTATTATGTAAGCCTCACAAAGTGACTTCAGACCTGAACTGGTCCATAAAAAGTGGGATTTGGAAAATTTCTGAAAAATCTCAAAATTTGCTTCTAAACTTCTAAGCTATGTAACATCCCCAAAAAATAAAATGGCATTCCCCAAATGCTCCAAACATGAAGGAGACATATGGGAAATGTAAAGTCTTCCCTTTTTTGGGGGGATATTACTATGTATTATAGAAGTAGAAAAGCTGAAACTTTAAAATTTGCTAAATGTTCCAAATTTTTTGCAAAATTTGTATTTTTTGATGCAAAAAAATTAACTTTTTTGACCCAATTTTAGTAGTGTTGTGAAGTACAATATGTGACGAAAAAACAATCTCAGAACGGCCTGGGTAAGTAAAAGCGTTTTAAAGTTATTCACACTTAAAGTGACAGTGGTCAGATTTTGAAAAAATGGCCTGGTCCTTTTGCAAATCTGACCAGTGTCATTTTATGTGGTGATAACTTTAAAACGCTTTTTCTTATCCAGGCCATTCTGAGATCGTTTTTTTGTCACATATTGTACTTCATGACAGTGGCAAAATGAAGTTGAAAAATTTCATTTTTATTTATAAAAAAATACCAAATTTACCAAAGATTTTGAAAAATTTGCAATTTTCCAAGTTTAAATTTCTCTACTTCTATAATACATAGTAATACCGCCCAAAAAAGTTATTGATTTACATTCCCCATATGTCTACTTCATGTATCGATCATTTTTGGAATGCCATTTTATTTTTTGGGGACGTTACAAGGCTTAGAAGTTTAGAAGCAAATCTTGAAATTTTTTAGAAATTTTCAAAAACCCACTTTTTAGGGACCAGTTCAGGTAAGAAGTCACTTTGTGAGGCTTAGGCCTCTTGCACACGACCGTATGGCTTTTTCAGTATTTTGAGGTCCGTTTTTATCGGATCCGTTTTTCCATTTTTTGCTTCCGTTGTGTTTCTGTTTTAGTTCCGTTTTTCCGTTCTGTGTTTCCGTATGGCATATACAGTATACAGTAATTCCATAATAAAAATTGGGCTGGGCTTAAAATTTTCAATAGATTGTTCAGCAAAAATGGAACGGATACGGAATGCCTTTCCGTATGCTTTCCATATTTTTTGCGGACCCATTGACTTGAATGGAGCCACTGAACGTGATTTGCGGACAAGAATAGGACATGGTCTATATTTAGATGGAACATAAAAATGGAAAAACAGAAAGCATACAGAGACACTTCAGTATTTTTTGAAGACCCATTGAAGTGAATGGTTCAGTATACTGTCAGTATACTGAACTGAAAAAAACTGCCAGTATACGGTCCGCAAAATACTGTTGTGTGCAAGAGGCCTTACATAATAGAAACCACCCAAAAATATCCCATTCTAGAAACTACTCAAGGTATTCAAAACTGATTTTACAAACGTCATTAACCCTTTAGGTTTTCCACAAGAGTTAATGGCAAATGGAGATAAAATTTCAGAATTTCGATTTTTTTTGGGGGGGAAAATTTTCCATTTGAATCCATTTTTTCCAGTAACAAAGCAAGGGTTAACAGCCAAACAAAACTCAACATTTATTGCCCCGATTCTGTAGTTTGCAGAAACACCCCATATGTGGTCGTAAACTGCTGTATTGCCAAACAGCAGGACGTAGAAGGAAAGGAACGCCATATGGTTTTTGGAAAGCAGATTTTGCTGGACTGGATTTTTGACACCATGTCCCATTTGAAGCCCTCCAATATATATTGAGTTTTGTTTGGCTGTTAATCCTTGCTTTGTTACTGGAAAAATGGATTCAAATGGAAAATTTGCAAAAAAATAGCCATTTTCGGACCGTTTTTATTTTTTGTTATTTACATCGTTGAACTGACAGGTTAGATTGTGTGTTATTTCTATAGAGCAGGTTGCTACGGACTCGGCAATACCAAATATGGCTACTTTTTGGGGGTTTTGTTTCAGTTTTACATAATAAAGCATTTTTGAAAAAAAAGATTTTTTTGTGTCTCCACATTCTGAAAGCCATATATTTTTTTTATTTTTTGGGCGACTGTCTTATGTAGGGGCTCATTTTTTGCGGGATGAGATGTCGGTTTGATTGGAACTATCTTGGGGTGCATATGATATTTTGGTCGCTTGCTATTACACTTTTTGTGATATAAGGTGACACAAATGGCTTTTGACACAATATTATAATTTTTTTAGTGTCTCCATAGTCTGAGAGCCATATTTTTTTTATTTTATTTTTATTGGGGCGATTGTCCAATGTGGGGTATTATTTTTTGCGGGATGAGATGATGGTTTGATTGGCACTATTTTTGGGTGCATAAAACTTTTTGATCGATTGCTATTACAGTTTTTGAGATGTGAGGTGACAAAAATGTTTTATTTTTACATTGTTTTTATTTTATTTTTTTAACTGTATTTACCTGAGGGGTTAGATCATGTGATATATTATTATAGAGCATGTTTTTACGGATGCGGTGATACCTAATATGTATACTTTTTTTTTTTCATTTATTTTACTTTAACACAATAATAGTATTTTAGAAAAGAATAATTATGTTTTAGTGTCTCCATAGTCTGAGAGCCATATTTTTTTATTTTTTTGGCCGATTGTCCTATGTAAGGACTCATTTTTTGCGGGATGAGATGGCGGTTTTATTGGTACTATTTTGGGAGGCATACGCTTTTTTGATCACTTGGTATAACACTTTTTGTGATGCAAGGTGACAAAAAATAGCTTTTTTACCCCATTTATTTTTGTTTGTTTTTTTACGGTATTTGCGTGAGGGGTTAGGTCATGTGATAGTTTTATAGAGCAGATTTTTACGGACATGGCAATACATAATATGTGTAGTGTTTTTGATTTTTTTAAATTTTTATTCAGTGATATGTATTTATTTATTTTTTTAACTTTTTTGACATTTTTTTTTTACGCAAATCCACTTGGTTCTTGTAGATCCAGTGGATCTGGTGTCTATATAATACAGTAAGTACACTTTTTAGCAAAAGCCTATTCAGAGTTCCAGTGCCATGGACAGAGCAAGACGCATCTGAAAGCGTCTTGCTCCCATGGCAACCATCACCCGCTGCCAGAACAGAGCAGCGGTTGATGGTAAGGGAAGGGAGCTCCCTCCCTCTGCTATCCCATCCTGTCGGGGGGCTGCAAAGGCACAGCAGCCCCCCGATGGGAGAGGGAAGGAGCTCCCTCCCTGTTAACCGCCCGGGGGGACACTTATATGGCAGGGTGCAGGGGGGGTTAAAATGTATAAGTTTGGGGCATTTTTTAGTCTCTGATCAGAGACTACAGAAAGCGCAGCAAACCGCAGGTCTGAATTGACCTGCAGTTTGTTGCAATCACCGAAATGGGGGCGGTCACAGGACCCCCCTGGGCATTGTGCCAAGGTGCCTGCTAAATGATTTTAGCAGGCACCGGGTTCCGATCACCGCCACGTGCGCAGCGGTGATCGGATATTCGCAGGGTGTACATGTACGCCCTGCGTCCTTAAGTTCCAGGACACAAGGGCGTACATGTACACCCTGCGTCCTAAAGAAGTTAAACCCTATGGCAGCTGTGGAAAATTACCAGCTTCTTATTCAAAGTCCCAAAAGTCTCTCAGTATTCCTTAACCCTATTCACAGAGCCATGCAAATACAGTGCAACTGAACAAGATATATATCACAACATACATATAAAATGCAGTTAAACAGTATTAAACAGTGCAAGTTAATGCTTTCAAGTGAAATAAAGTAAGAAGTTTATAACATTGCATAGGGAAAACAGGGGTAAATGTCCACACTTCACAGTACCCCTGTTCTAGGGCACTACACTCAGAGTACACATTGAATATACCCACAGAAAGGCCATTTGTACACAGTCAGTATCTGTGGCATCAGTATTTATAAGTCAGAACCAGGAGTGGGTCCTACAGAGAGAAAGTATAATGGAATGCTTTGGGCCTCATCTATGTTATAGACATATTACTGGTTTTGACTTACAAATACTGATGTAAAATACTGACCAAATACTGGCCATGTTGAGTGGTGACAGACAGATAGGTTAGATAGATAAAGTAGATAGATAGATAGATAGATAGATAGATAGATAGATAGATAGACCTGTCAGAATCATAGTCAGGGACCAAGGTCAGGGCTGGCGCAGTACATGCAATATGGTAAATGGAGATCAAGGCAGTATACGGTCAATATGGAGCAGAGGGTCAGAATCCAAGAATCGGGTATAAGTCAGTACACAGGCAGTCAAACAGCTATAGCACAACTAGGCAAGAACTGGGGAAGGGGCCTGAAGTGCTACAAGTTTGCCAACCATTGGCTGGTGAAAATTAGGACATGTGCGTGCTGGCCCTTTGAGAGCCAGGGGAATATGTGCCATAACAACAGAAGTGAGAGGCCTAGCTGGCAAGTGCAAAGCACAGCCTGCAAAGGAGAAGAGAGAAGAGGAATCTGGTGGCCAGAACTGCTGCAAAGTAACTGCCGCGGGGCAGCAGGTCCAGACCACTCAAGATGCAGGAGGGTGAGTGGAGCAGCGTCTGTACATGCAATGAACATGGCATAATGTAATACATTTAAAAACATTTAGAACATTTAATACATCAAATTATATCACTTCAAGAGTACTACCTAGGCAGGATAAACTGTAGCAAACTCTCTGTAAGTCTACATTCACATCTAACAAGGGTCACTATCTCAGATTCTGTCTCTTAGGAGCAAAACAACAGAAATGAATAATGGCAGTGTGAACAGAGCCTAAACATTAAAGGGGTTATGCCGTGACTGATATAAAAAATGAAAATCAGACATCATATAGTACATGACAATCCATTTCTAACAAAACTAGAACCAGCCCTGTACCTACCATGAAATCAGAGGTCTCCACATTCATTGCTCCAATTGTTCTGCTAGATTTATTTCAGACTGGAAGCTCAGGGGAATGTCCTTTCTCAGGGGGCATGTCCTTTCTGTTTCAGCTTTTTCCTGGAAGGTTGAACGCACACGCTGCGGATTTTGTTGCACAAATGAAAAAAAATTCCATTCACCTGAACAGATCTTGCAGAAGTCCATGTGCTTGCTGCCACATTCAAATGAATGGAACTCATTTTAATTTGCAGTAAATTCTGCAACAGTTGACAGCTGAAGATATAAACTGAGCACATGTGAACACCTCAGTGAAGTGGAAGAAAAAACTAGGAAAAGAACAAACAGTAGGTGGCGCTATACAGATGTATTTTATCAAATAACAGTGGCTATACTACATTTTGAATTACATGCAATAACAAAAGTATTCCAATCCAGGTGCTGTCTTGAAAAATGTAGTATATTTAAGTTTGTACAATATTTTGGCTTCCGAATGTAAAAAAGAATGTTCACATTCACTTACAGCAAGCAGAGATCTTTTGGAAAATATAAAGTATATTATAAAGTTGCAGACCTTCTTACAACAATCCAGCTTTTATATCCATAAATCTCTTTTAAAGACTTTAGATGAAAATAAACAAGAAAAAATATGGTTGCTCATACGCCTACAACATCTATATTGTAACATGTTTATTAGGCATATAAAAATGTAAAAATATGTGATATATATTAGGCTGATTTAACCTTATCACCCTAATTTCCTGTGTCATATTGATTTTAATTCAAAGCTTATCTGCATTACAGTAAGTTTACAACCGCCATCTGTCTCATAAAACACGTATGCGGAATATTAATATTACCTTCAGAAAAAGCGTTAGTGAAGGTCTACATGAAATGAGAGGCTAATATTCTGCAACTTATTATTGCGTGAACATATTTCAGAATCATGCAAAACGTGTAGAAAGATATAGATTATTGCAACTGAATAAACAAAAGTAAACACACTAATGTTTAGATTACCGTACTTATGTTAGACCTGATTTTTTTTCTTAGGCAGATGAGGCAGATGAGGCCCAAGAATGCCTAGAGTTGAATAATTAGGCCATAATTTAAAAAGTCACTGTACTTTCACGCAATTTAATTTAATAGAGAATGGTGTAATTAACAAATTTCTAAATCACTACATTAAAAAAATGCAGTCATGCATGCAAAGCTGCAAAGTCATGGCCACTAGGGGTCTCACTTCCAGTCCAGTGCCTGTTGTTAGGCTAGATTCATCTCTCTAGTAACAGAGACCCAGAAGATGGTTCACAGGAAATAGGGATGTGTCAGAGCTTCTACACTGATTCTGAAGAGAGAAGCTCCTGTGTGTCTGTAATTGTGATCTCTTCCTTTGTTTTCAGCTTTCTGAGGTCCCTACAAGAAAACAAACATAGTGTGAAATAACAAAAAAAAAAATTGTGCTGACAGATTACATAGAAGGGAGATGCCCCTGCTTGTCAAAGAAATGCTTCTGGCTGTGCAGCTAAATAGAGGAATAATATGACTGAGGAAAACATTAGGGAAGACCAAAAATGACCTGCTCCTTCTCAGTTATGATTCTACAATGAAAGTACAGCCATTGTGCAAACTTTTAAAAAAAACATCTATTGTGACTCTATATTGTGCCATTTGTTTATTATTCCTTCTAGAAGTTATGAATTGCTAGCATTTATATGTTGAAGGACCGCGCTGCTTTTTTTAGCTCTCCGGAAAAATCCCTCCTAGGTTAAGGCCATATATATTCCAACATAGGAAAAACATCAATCATCCCACAAGTCGTCCTCCTCCTCAATCAGCAACTCTGTGGAAACCATACGAGAGCTACTGAGTTTTATGATATGTTTTATAATCTACTAATTCTGTGAGTATAATACATTTTATATCAACTGACCCTAGTTGATGGTGTTTCACTATATGCGTGACTCTTTTTGGTTTCCACAGAGTTGCTGATTGAGCTTGAGAAAAGCTCTAGTTCTGAGCCGAAACGTCTCGTTGTCCACATGGGTGAAAAAAAGGTAAATTTTACTTCATTTTCTGGAGTGCTGCCCATTTTTTCTATTTGTGTTTTGAGCATTGGCTTTCTCTTTGTGGGTGTTAAACCCAACTTTTTACTTACGACAGTGCTGCTATATTTATACATATATATATATATATATATATATATATACATTTACTGTGCGTCACTCAGTCCTAACAGGCGGTCTTATATATCGCAACATTTATCTTGTTCATCTGGGACGCCATTCATACTTATTCTGTTCTGTTACACATAGACTTACTGTGCATCAGACTTAGTCTCAGAAGGTGGTCTAATATATTGCTGCATTTATCTTGTTGTAGCTGGCACAAGTAGCAGCAGAAGAAGGGTTGGTGGTAGCAGCAGTCCAGAGCTGTCACTGTTCAGCGGTCATGTTTTGACCAACAATCCAGCTGTACTGGAATGGATGAATCGCTCTTCAACATCATCTCAGATGGCAACAGATACACATAGCCAGGAATCGGTGGGTTCCTCTGACACCATGCTTAGTTGGCATGACCCAGGAACTGCCTCTCTCCTCACCTGTTATCCTGCATGATCTCCACCATTTCACTGTGAGCTGAGCATAGGGAGAGACGTGGCAAATGCTCATGCACTAGGAACAGTTACTAAAGACTGGTTTAAAAAAGAATATTGGAGAGGGTGAGTGCAGGGAGACTGTTTTGAGACTGTAGGGAGACTGTAGGGAGACTGCAGGTTGAGTGTATCGCCGTGCACAGCATGTTCTACTGCACCCACATTCACAGTTAATCCATTATGTAAGCGAAACAGTTATGTTGCGTCTGTATTCCAGGATGGTGTAATATTTCGCCCTTTTTTAAATGTACAGTAGAGACAAATGTATCATAGTGAATTTATTATTTTAGCTGTTGATTGACATAGCGTCAGTATTAGGCCACATTTAAGATCCAACTAGGAGCTTCTTAACTTCATGAATCTTTAATACAAACTGGATCTTAAATTATTGCGGCTGCAGGTTTAATATTTCACCATGTGCATGTTCTACTGTGCCGAAATGAAGAATTAATCCATTATTTTAATGATACAGTTAGTTAAAGGGATTCTGTCACGGCATTTGACCCCGTAGAGCTGCGGACATGCACATGCATCACTGCTAGCATGTCCGCAATATAGCAGTAGAATAGCTCTGGGTGCTTTTATTTTCTTAAAAAAGTGATTGTATTGATATGCAAATTAACCCGGGAAGGTGCCCAAGGGACGGTACTAACCTTTCTGGTGCCCAGCCACGCCCCCATGTGAGAAGGAGCCCAGCACCGCCTGCGTCTGCCGAATCTTTTCCTTGCTTCAGTGAGATCGCCGTAAATCTCGCGATGTGTGAGATTGCGCATGCGCAGTTGCAACATGTTGTTCCTTCCCTGTGCTGGCATCAGCCTCAGGGAAGGAACTGCGCATGCGCAATCTCGCGCATCGCAAAGATTTACGGCGATCTCACTGAAGCAAGGAAGAAATTCGGCGGACGCAGGCGGTGCTGGGCTCCTTCATATGGGGGCGTCGCTGGGCAGCAGGAAGGTTAGTACTGCCCCTTGGGAACCTTCCCTGGGTTAATTTGCATATCAATAAAATAATTTTTTTAAGTAAATAAAAGCACCCAGAGTTATTCTACTGCTATATTGCGGGCATGCTAGCAGCGATCTAGCCGTGCATGTCCGCAGCTCTATAGGGTCAAATGCCGTGACAGAATCCCTTTAAGTATTTTGCCCTGTACAAGTGTGCAGTGGACCCAAAATTCATCACCCTTAATATGATCTGTTAGCGAAAAAAATCATTCTGCGTCCTATTGCAATCACTGATCCCTATGGTGAACGGCGTTGAGCAGGTTACCCGCACCTATCGGCAAAGGGTAGACACACAGTGATCCCTTCAGTGTAGCACTTGTGCAGCCCTGGACATCTAAAGGCATCACAGACCTGTTATTGCTGAACGCCACTTAGAAGATGTTGAGTACGGACTGCCTGAAAACTAGCTGCCACATAAGATGATGAATAAACAAGGGCTGTTGTTGGTTATTTGACGCAACAAATTTTAAACAAATTCTATATCACTGTGCAGTGCGATGAAATTTTAAGCCATGTCGATCCCTCCATAAGGTCCGGGATCCCTCCATACTATGAACCTAATGGTATTTTGCTTTCAAAATGTAATAGGATTAAAACCAGATGGGCGGAACATTGTGGATACATCAAACATGGCCGCTGGATTATTGTCATAAGGGACAGGAGCCAAAAATGTAGCTGCCATATAATATGGTGACCAAACAGGGGCTGTTGCTGGTATGGGTTAACATAAATATGCTGTTGGTGGTCAGGAAAGGGTTAAATCCCCAGCCTTCATACTGAGAGACCTGGGTATACCTGAGTTATAGCAATTTCTGACAAATGAATTTGTAACAAATCAAATTTCTTGTCGAAGTTTGGCAAATCAACAGAATTGTATTTTTTAAAACTTCACTCATCACTAGTTACAAGGGGAATGCAAGCAGTTGCAAAAACATGTCAGGAAAGAATACAGGCCCACTTTAAGAATATTCAAGCCATGGTTAAATTGTGGAATAAATTACCGTTTTTTAAGTTTATCATTCAATTCCCCCAAATTCTGTATTTATTCAGTAAATTAACCTTGTGGCATAATTAAAAGACTTTTAAGATCTTTTATGGTCTTCCACCTGAGACAAAATGTTAAAGCAGGAAGCCTAGGCTGAAATGACTTCGTTACTACATCCTTTTGAGTAAGGAAGTGTTTTCACTCCCTAATCTTAATCTGTATTTTGCTGCCTCCCAGCTTCAGTATTGTATTGACTCCAACACTGTTGATTAGTCTATGGATGCTTCTGAATTTTTAAATATGGAAAATATTTTTCATAAGCTGGATACCGGTCAACTAAGTCATAAGCAGTACTCAGTCGAGTTACATTATTATGACCACCAGCTAATATTGAGAGTAACCGCTGTGTGCAGCACGGACAGCAGCTAGATGGGATGGGAGTGACTCAATAAGGTCATGGTAGGTTGTTACAGGTATCTGAAGCCATGCTGACTGCAGTACATCCTACAGCTGCTGGAGGTGTATGAGGGAGGATCCATAGGGTGAACATGACGATCGAGGTGGTCCCACAGATGCTCAATTGGGTTCAAATCTGGTGGAATTATGGAGCCAGGATACTATTTGGAAGGCTTAGTCATGCTCTTGCAACCAATTTTGGACATTTCTAGTCTTGACTGTATGGGTGTACGTGATCTGCAAGGATGGATTCATACCCAAATCAGTTAAGAGTGCCTTCCATAGCGATGATTGGGCCCAGAGAATGCCAAAAAACATTCCCCAGCTTATAAAGCTGCCACTAACAGCTTGTGTTCTTCCAGCAATGATGCAGGGTGTTTTTCCTCAGATGTTTCTGACCTGACACGCCAACATCCATCTGTTCAATGAAGCATAAAGCATGACTCATCAGAGTAGGCAGCCCTTTGCCAATCAGTGGAGGTTCAGATCTAATACTGCTGCAAAAATTGGCTAGCAGAGGTGCAAAGACCATCCATCCGCTTTAGAGCCCCAAACACAGTAGGGTTCACTGAACTTGTTCATGTCGACAGTGAGCTGCTCCACTGAAGCATCTTACGCACCTTCTTAGCCAACATTCATCTCTCACAGCAACGGCCTGTGGTGCTCTGGAGATTCCAAATTGCATATTCACAAGGATCAAATTTGTCAACTCACGATTCCCTTTCCTCTCAGCAACACATAAACAGTTCACAATCTCAAGCTATAATGATCATCCCTTTTTGCAACTCTAATAAATCTCCACGTTTATCCATGACAGCAATATGTGTTCAGACAGCCTATTGCACACCTTTTATACCCACCAAGCCAGCTCACGACACATGACTTCTATGAGCACTGTCAACGTCCAAAGTAGGAAGTGGTCATAATAATGTGACTCGACTGTGTATATGCAGTTTTTATTTTTTGAGGTGTTGGAAAAGTTAAAAGAAAGTTGATGATTAATCATTTTTTGAGTTTCTTTCCAATGTGTGAAGTACTGCCTTGCATAGCTGGAAAAAGTTGACTGTACTTATAGAGGAAGAAGGGACTAGAGATGAGCGAATCGAAGTTGACAAAGTGGAATTCAATCCGAATTTCAGGAAAAATAGATTTGTCCCGAAGTCGAATTTCCTCTCGCTTCGTGGTAACAAATCGCATTTTTTCTAAAATGGCTGCTGCACATGTTACGTAGTGAAAGTAAGAAGCCGGGAACGAGGGAGCACCCATAATGCCATGCAGACAGCAAATAGCCAGCCACTGTGATGTCACAGCCCTATAAAAAGCCTCCTCATGACCGAACTCATTTTACAGTAAATTTAGTGCAGGGAGAGACATTACAGGCACTAGGGACAGTGATTAGAAAAGACTTTATCACAAAAAAAAACTATTGAACAGTTCAGGGAAAGATTATCCTCATAGTGTAGGGAAAGGATAGGGAGGCATTATCCACATTGTAGGGAGAGAGCAGGGACCAATAGGGGACTGTACAGCCTGGGTAATAGGAGTGATTCTATTACACCTTGCTGCAGTAATTGGGGTCACTAAAAGCGATCTATTACTACAGATTGTATGTAGGTTGTTTTAAACAGTTATAGGGTTTAAAGTGCGGCCTGATACAACCAGTTTTGGGGTGTATTTATTTTAAATATATAAAAGTACTTCCATTCACCCTTGCTTCTGGGGTTAAATTGTGTAACACCCCAGAGTGGCATTACCACTTCTGCAACCTGCTATTATCTCTAATGGGCTAACAAAACGTCATCTTATGTATTTTGTTTAGGTCCTATACACTGTGCATTTCTAATGTTTAGAACTGTTATGTTCATAAGTAATGTGCCTGGTTCACCAGCAGGTGGCAGCAAATTAGGCAGAGCTGAACTTAGGTAGAATGGAGCTGTAGAGGGAAGGATGATATTTAAATATATATATATATATATATATATATATAGATATATATATGTCTCCATTGTAATATACATATATACATATATATATATTGGCCTTGAATGGCCAGTGAGGATATATATATCCTCCTTATGTGTACATTGGCCCTGAATGGTCAAGTGGGATATATATGTAGAGGGCCAGTATGTACATATATATTTATATATGTTGAATGGCCAGTGGGGGGGGGGGGGTCCTAATATATATATATATATATATATATATATACCCCTGTATTTACATGCATATCTATATATATACTTATATTCTATATATGCTCCCAGGTTGTGCTGCCAACATTCCCCCCAAACACGGGTGCCCCCCCCCAGCTATTGTATCCTCCTGCAGATGCCTACCGGTGCCCAGACAACTGGACAAATATGTCCAGTTGTGGGCGCAGCAAAAGACAGAGGATCAAAAGAGTACCTCTGCCTTTGTTAAGTAGCGCCAGAGATGTTTTACATAACAAGGACAGGGGAACAAAGAGCTCCCCTGCCCCTCTATGTCTCATACCTCCGGCACTGTAATTACAGGACCGGAGGTATATGGTCACTTCACAGGTGGGAGAATCAAAGCATCCCCCTGCCTGGAAGCATGTGCCAGGATGCATGGGCTGGTGCGGTGATGTCATATCACCCTGTCAGCCCCCGTGTATTTGCCTGGAGGCGTGCGCGCATGCCTGCAGAGCGGACTGAGGGCCGCTGGATTTAAATAGTGCGGCGACGCTGTACTCATGAGTTGAGCTGAACCCCCCCCACCCCCACCCCCCCCAGATGCAATTAACCCCTGGATAGCTGAGTAACCCTACCCTATACCACTAACGAATTAACCCCTGCATTACCTCCCCTACCCTATACTACCAACGATCCCTGCATATAACCCTAATATTCCCCACATTAGCCCACTGCCCTACAGTTAACCCTTTTCCTGCCACCAATCTCTGACCCTGCAATACTCCTGCAATATTCTACCAATATTTACCCCTACCTTGCCATAACACATCATTAACCCCTGCCTACCTGACCTGCATTGATATCATTCCCTGCATTGATATTATTAACCCCTGCCTCCCTGCCCTAATTTTGATATCATTAACTCCTGCCTCCCTGCATTGATATCAATATTTGCATTTACCCCTACCTTGCCATAACATTGTGTTTAACGTCTTGTTTTCCCAATAGGAACAGTGTGTAGCCAGGTCATTGGGCACTGCTGGTATTAACATGTGTATGTGTAGATAGTTTGTGGGGTGGAATTGGGATTGCATAGTAGATTGTGCCGTGTTAGCGTAGTTTAGGTGTATCGTAGTGTTGTTACTGTATTGCGGTGTATGTCTATATATATATCTATATATATATATATATATATTTTTATATACACTATACTGAAGAAAAGACCGGCACTCGCTGTAGATGATTATTCTTCTGCTTTATTGTCACATATACAGTTAACTAACTGTATATGTGACAATAAAGCAGAAAAATAATCATCTACAGCGAGTGCCGGTCTTTACTTCAGTATTTCATCGGTAACGCCATCCCTCACGTGCACCGCGATTCTAGCAGCAGTGCCGACCTGCAAACACTATTATATTATATTATATAGATATATTTATAACCATTGATATAAATATATATAGATATAGTAGAATTTATACACGGTAGACTTGTATTTGTTTTAGTAAATACTTTATTGTTCAAAATACAGTTTATAGTCATTTATAGTCATCACTGTAATCCACCGCACATAATTCAGGAAAATAGGGAAAGCAACAAGGTAGTTTGTATTTATCTTATAAATAGGCGGAGTCATCAATAGACAACTCACGCCTTTTTATGAATATTAATTATTGATATCAACTCAAAATATGAATAATTAATATTTCCTTTAACAGGAACTTTCCCTTTCATTCTAACCCCCCTCTGGAAAGGGATGGGTGAGTCCCACTTCCTGCAGGAAGGGTGGGGACCAGTGAGAGCTATATAGACATAGACCAGTGAGAGCTATATAGACATATACAGCGTCCACATCTAAAAAATCCATCCACATTTAGCCAGCCTGAACTCAATTTGCTGGTATTGCTTTTTGCCCTTACTGTAGGTGCTATTTTGCTCGCTAAATTAGTTGCTTTTGTGTAGGTTATAAGTGGTCTCTCTGTTAACATGGAGCCCACCACCTTGTCCTCTAGTAGGAAGTGCCAGTGCTTCTGGATTATGCCTTCTATTTTCTTATATCCAGGGTGGAACGGTAGAACTAAACGCAACTTCTCTTCTACTGTATCTCTTTGTTTCAGGCGGAAAAAATCTGCTCTATTCATTTTTCGTACTTTTTCCAATGCTCTATTGATTGTTGTAAAAACACTTCTTTTCCTATAAAAACAACTGAAGTGACATCCATGCAGAACGGGTTCAGTGTTAAAATAAAAGGAACATTAACTTGTGCATCGACTAATGTTATCTATCTGTTGAAATGTGGGTGTCATAAACAGTATATTGGCCGGACAACCCGGACATTGAAAAAGAGGGTAAGTGAACACATGGCCAATATCCGTAAGGGCTATGAACTTCACCCCCTCTCCAAGCATTTCAAGATCCATCATAATAGGGACCCGTCTACACTATCCTATGTTGTAGCGGTAGAAAAAGTCATCAAACCATGGAGAGGTGGAAATCATGTCATGAGAATGTCACGACAGGAGTCCCGTAGAATATTCGAATTTGACACCCTCATTCCAAAGGGCCATAATGCTGATATAGAACTGTTTGGGTTTTTGTGAACGGAGGTGGGCGTGGGAAGGAGATGGACAATCCAATGTCTGGCTGTTTATCAGCACTTGGATTGCCCCTCCCCACCTGACGCCCCCCTCCCTTTCCCTTCCCCTACATTTCAATACTCTAATATATCATCAGTATGCAGATGCCAGTGTCAAGAAAATACTAAGAAGCTTTTGTACTATGTTTTATTTGTATTCTTATTAATAACTTTTATTAATATGGCTATATGAGAATTCCGATACAGTAACTATGATTGTGTTAGGAAAGACAAGATTAAGCTATATAATATGTATGCGGTTCTAATCGGTTATTCTGTATAATGAAAAAGGCTAAGAAAATTTCAGTATTAATATAAATGTCAGATACGGTTAGATCAGCCATGCGATTTATATGAGATTTTAACACATCGATATGTGATTCTAATGCGGTTTTCTGTATAATGTAAAGAAGAATCCAGTCCGGTCCTTACCAATGATCGTTATCCGAATTGATGGGATTATAAAAGGGCAAGGTCAGATCTGTAGGCACTACCACTGAAGAAGGGGCGTATACCCAGAAACGCGTATGGCGTGCCCTTGCAGATCTTGTTCTAAGACATTCTCCGGAGATATTTAAGAATATTGGAAGCTATCCATCTAATTTGCACGACCCCTTCGGCTTTACATACAGCGGAAGGATTCATCTGCTACATCGCAGAGGACCTGCACTGCACCCGCCTACTCCAGTGATGATTGATCACATGATCCACAGCCAGTCACGTGGGACGCCGCGTTTGACCGAACGGCTTGCACAGGACGCCGAGCAGAGCTCCGCTACGGACTGCAGGATACTCCAAGTCACAACTACAGGAGGGCGGTAATGTAGTTTAACACAGGCACTCTCTATTATATGTACTACCCCTCTGTGAGGTTTTACTTCTTAGAGATCGAACGCTATTAAGCATAATTAACATCATAAGCCGGCAGCGCTTTCCATTCACTCTATTGGGTCGGACAATTCGCTCCAGGTGGACTATATTTATCTACCCATTCGGGTTATATATCGTATATTATATACTGCATGGTTTTTATTTGTACAATTTTATGGGTGTTTTAATAAAAATATTGATTTGCAGTTGTGGTTCCCATCTATGAGTGCCCCCCATCCTCTTTCTAATTGTATTACTTTTTGGCCTGGGTGTTGCCAGGGGTGAGCACCTTTCTATAGCAACGTGCTGAGTGAGCCACTGTAGTCTATCTACTACTTTTTGTAAGTGCAGTGCTCTTGCACCTGTATATGTGCCAGGGACAATAATTTAATCTTGTTCTGGTAGTTCAGTGGGCAACATATACCCATTTTTTAAGTACACCTGTACTGCACATGTGCCAGGGGAAAGGAAAATAATATTGGTAATCCGTCTGTGAGTTCAGGGCCCCAGGGGGTGAAATATTCACATTTTTTATTGTAAAGTACCCCTGTGCGGCATATCTGATAGTGAAATCAATTCAGTAAATCCATCTGTTAGATTCAGGGGGGACAAATTTACTTTTTTTGGTGGTCAAGTACCCCTGCAGCCTGCCCTTTTTCTCTGACAGTAAAATCAATTCAGTAAATCCATCTGTTAGATTCTGGGGGGACAAATTCACTTTTTTTGTCGGTCAAGTACCTCTGCAGTCTGCACTGCATACCTGAAAGTGAAAATAATTCTATCAAATTAGTCTGTCACATATTTGTGTGACTTAAAGCTATTTTTTCTCTTTATGACACTGGCACTGTATATCTGATAAGGAAAACAATTCAGTAAATCCATCTGTTAGATTCTGGGAGGACAAATTCACTTTTTTTGGCGGTCAAGTACCCCTGCGGCCTACACTGCATACCTGACAGAGAAAATAATTCTATTAAATTCGTCTGTCACATATTTGTGTGACCTAAAGCAATTTTTTCTCTTTATGACACCGGCACTGCATATCTTAATGGGAAATTAATTCAGTAAATCCATCTGTTAGATTCTGGGGGGACAAATTCACTTTTTTTTGGTGGTCAAGTACCCCTGCGGCCTGCACTGCATACCTGACAGTTAAATAAATTTAGTAAATCCATCTGTTAGATTCTGAGAGGGCAAATTCACTGTTTTTGGCATTTAAGTACCCCTGCAGCCTGCACTGCATACTTAACAGTGAAAATAATTCTATTAAATTCGTCTTTCATATTTGTGTGACCTAAAGCAATTTTTTCTCTTTATGACACCGACACTTTATATCTGACAGGGAAATCAATTTAGAAAATCCATTTGTTAGATTCTGTGGGGACAAATTCCCTTTTTTGGTGGTCAAGTACCCCTGCGACCCACACTGCATACCTGACAGTGAAATTAATTCAGTAAATGCATCTGTTAGATTCTGGGGGGGGCAAATTCCCTTTTTTTGGCGGGCAAGTACCCCTGCGGCCTGCGCTGTGTATCTGACAGGGAAATCAATTCAGTAAATCAATCTGTTAGATTCTGGGGGGACATTTCCATGGTTATCAGGCCAGTCGTTCACAAGTGGCTTGGAGGGTGTGTTCCTGCTGCACTGCATACCTAACAGTGAAAATAATTCTATTAAATTCGTCTTTCATATTTGTGTGACCTAAAGCAATTTTTTCTCTTTATGACACCGGCACTGCATATCTGACAGGGAAATCAATTGAGTAAATCAATCTGTTCGATTCTGGGGGGATAGATTCACTTTTTTTGGCGGTCAAGTACCCCTATGGCTTGAACTGCATACCTGACTAGTGATGAGCGGCAGGTGCCATATTCGATTTCGACGAAATTCGCGAATATTCGAATGAATATTCGTTTCATATTCGTCGAAATCGAATATTCGTCATTTTTTCTAGTTATCGCGATTAACATGCGATTTAAATAATCGCATATTGCGATTTGTACTTAAGGCTACTTTCCTATTGGTTTCATATCTAGAATTAGCGAGGATGACGAATATGACGAATGTATTCGTCTATTCCTCAAAACGAAGATAACGAAGTATTCTACATCTTCGTTTTAGCTACCTATTCGTCAACTTCGCTAATTCTAGCAATCAAATAGGAAGGTTGACTATAGAGACAGCTGTGTTAAATTCGCTATGCGATTTTTTTTTTTTTTTAATAAATAGAATACTTATAATAATTTTATCAAGTAATATAATTATTGTATTAAAAAAAAAAAAAAATCGCATAGCGAATTTAACACAGCTGTCTGGTAAGTCAACCTTCCTATTTGATTGCTAGAATTCGCGAATAGCGAAGTTGACGATGACGAGACGAATAGGTAGCTAAAACGAAGATGTAGAATACTTCGTTATCTTCGTTTTGAGGAATATGACGAATACATTCGTCATATTCGCTATTCGCTAATTCTACCAAGCCAACCATAACTTCTGTGCTCATGGAGTGTCCCCATCACCATGGGAACGTCTCCATATACTAAAGTGTACTGTCGGATTTGAGGAATTACGTTGAAATCGCAATGCGATTAATTCAAGTTATATTAATCGCATTGCGATTTCAACTTAGAGCTGGGTTTATAATGGGTCAGCTTGCTAGAATTAACGAAGTTAACGAATATGGAATATAGCAGCAGTGCTAAGTTGAAATCGCAATGCGATTAATTTAACTTAAAGTATTCGCATTGCGATTTCAACTTAGCACTGCTAGTGCATAGCATTAGCTATACTCCATATTCGTTAATTCTAGCCTATGTAAGATAGCAGTGCTAAGTTGTAATCGCAATGCGATTAATTTAACTTAAAGTATTCGCATTGCGATTTCAACTTAGCACTGCTAGTGCATAGCTATACTCCATATTCGTTAATTCTAGCCTATGTAAGATAGCAGTGCTAAGTTGTAATCGCAATGCGATTAATATAACTTGAATTAATCGCATTGCGATTTCAACGTAATTCCTCAAATCCGACAGTACATTTTAGTATATGGAGATTCTCCCATGGATGGGGACGCTCCACATGAGCACGGAAGTCGGCAGAAGCGGCAACGGGCACTGACTAGAGCAGCCAGGAAGCCAGGAATCCTCAGGACAGGTAAGAACTACTTTTGGGAAGTAGGAAAGAGAAAAATATAACTAAAAAAAAAAAAAAAAAAAAAAAAAAACGAATATTCGAAATAGCGAATTTATAGCGCTATATTCGAAATATTCGCGAATTAGCGAAGTGCCGATATTCGCTAAAAAAATTCGCTTTTCGAATATTCGCGCTCAACACTATACCTGACAAGGAAAATAATTCTATTAAATTCGTCTGTCAAATTTAATAGAAATTGTGTGACCTAAACCAATCTTTTCTCTTTATGACATTGGCATGGCATACATGACAGGGAGATAATTTTATTAAAATCCTCTGTTACTTCGATGGGTGACATAAACCCATTTTCTTGCTCAAGTACACGCAGGTAGAGGACGCAGTCGATCTGTGGTAGCTACACGCACAAATTAAACACATTCCTCAGGTGCGCATGGTGACAGAACGTTCAGCGTTATTTTGTAGGTCCGAATGCCGCTCTACGAATGGTGAGGCTAGAACACGTACAGGCGATAGTAGATTGGGTGGCTGACAGTGCCTCCAGTTCCTTCACATTGTCTCCCACCCGGTCCACTGGTGAAAGCTCATAGTTGGCACCTGCAGCCCATGGGCATCTGTCTTTCCCTTCACCCCCTTGCAAGTCATGCAGCAGTCTCTTATGCTTTTCGATGACTCTGCTGGCAGGGTTTCTGTGGGCCATTCACATAGCCCTGCCCCAGAAGTGGAAGAGATTGAGTTCACCGATGCATAACCACTTATCATGGGAGGACCATTGTGGTGGTCTGTCCATGAGGACATGGGAAGACCACCGCAGCACATCTCTGATCATGATGAAACACAGGTGCCAACTGTTGTGGCTTTCTGCAGTGTGCAGACCGACAAGGAGGGCAGGGGTGAAGAGTGGGTGGAAGATGATGTGGAGGATGATGAGGTCCTAGACCCCACATGGAATCAAGGTCATTCTAGTGACATGTATAGTTCAGAGGAAGAGGTGGTGGTCGCACAGAGCCACCAGCACAGCAAAAGAGGGAGCAGGGTGCAAAAGCAGAGCGGCAGTCCCCTAGACAGTACGCCTCCTACTGCCCACTGCACCCAGGGACCGAGCACACCAAAGCTAGCTCCAAGGAGTTCCCTGGCATGGCAGTTCTTCAGACAATGTGCTAACCACAAGACACAAGTGGTTTGCACGCTGTGCAATCAGAGCCTGAAGCGAGGCATAAACATTCTAAACCTAAGTACAACCTGCTTGACCAGGCATCTAAGTGCAAAGCACGAGCTGCAGTGGAGTAAACCCCTTAAACACCAAGAAAGGTCTCAGGATCCTCCTGCTCCCTCCTCTGCTGCAGTCTCGGCCTCTTCCTCCACCTCTGGAGTGACAGTGGAACCTGGCACCCCGCAAACAAAGCATGTGGCAGCAATGCCACCACCTCTGTCACCAAGCATCTCCACAATGTCCCATGGAATCATTCAGCTGTCCATCTCCCAAACACTGGAGAGAATGAGGAAGTACCCCCCTACCCACCCGCGATCCCTGGCCCTGAATGCCAGCATTTCCAAATTCCTGGCCTTTGAAATGCTGTCATTACGTCTGGTGGAGACGGACACTTTTAAAAACCGTATGGCGGTGGCTGTCCCGCCACTACTTTTCTAGGCAAACCATCCCTTCCCTGCACAACCAAGTGGCGGACAAAATTAGGTGTGCACTGCGCAACGCCATCTGTGGCAAGGTCCACATAACAACCAATACGTGGACCAGTAAGCAGGGGCAGGGACGTTATATGTCCCTAACAGCACACTGGGTAAATGCAATGGCGTCTGGGCCTGAGGCGGATAGCAGTTTAGCGCATGTCCTACCACCAAGGAGGATTGCAGGGCATTTCTCTTTGCCTCCTGTTGCCTCCTCCTCCTACTCCGCTTCCTCCACTACCACCTCCTCATCCGCTCAGTGTAACACCTTCACCACCAACTTCAGCACAGCCAGGGGGAAACGACAGCGGGAAATTTGTTTTGAAACTCATCTGTTTGAGGGAAAAACCCCACACCGCCCAGGAGCTGTGGACGGGCATGGAACAACAGACCGATGAGTGGTTGGTGCCAATGAGCCTCAAGCCCGGCCTGGTGGTGTGCGATAATGAGTGAAATCTCGTGGCAACTCTGGGCCTAGCCGGTTTGACGCACATCCCTTATCTAGCGCATGTGCTGAATTTGGTGGTGCAGAAATTCCTGAAAAACTACCACGATATGTCAGAGCTGATGCAGAAAGTGCGGGCCGTCTGCTCACTTGACTGTGCTGCAGCGTAACTTCGCCCTTCCTGCTCACCGCCTCATATGCAACGTGCTCACAAGGTGGAACTCCACCTTGCACACGCTGAAGAGACTGTGCGAGCAGCAGCTGGCGATATTGGAGTTTCAGCTGCAGCACGCACGGGTGAGTCGTTCTGCGGAACAGCACCACTTCACCACCAATGAGTGGGCCTCCATGCGAGAACTGTGTGCCATGTTGCGCAGTTTTGAGTGCTCCACCAACATGGCCCGTGCCGATAACGCCATGATCGGCGTTACTATCCTATTTCTATGTCTCCTTGAAAAAACGTTTTTCGGCGATGATGGAAGAGGATGTGGCACAGGAGGAAAAGGAGGAGGAAGAGAGATCATTTGCATGGTTATCAGGCCAGTCATACAAGTGGCTCGGAGGGTGGGTTCCTGCACCAACATAGGCCAGGTACACAATTGTCCAGCCAGAGCACAGTTCTGGAGGATGAGGATGAGGAGGAGGAACCGTGTTCACAGCAGGGTGGCACCCAAAGCAGCTTATGGGCATCACTGCAGCATGGCTGGGGGGATACGGAGGACCCAGATGATACACCTCCCACAGAGGACAGCTTGTTATTGCCCCTGGGCAGCCTGGCACACATGAGCAACTACATGCTGCAGTGCCTGCGCAACGACCGCCGAGTTGCCCACATTCTAACCAGTGCTGATTACTGGGTGGCCACCCTGTTGGATCTCCGTTACAAGGACAACGTGCCATCCTTAATTCCCTCCTGACACTGGGGGCTCAGTGGAAACACAATGCAAAGGCAGAGGAGGAGGAAGAAGTCACCAATGCAGCCGGGGCACCGCCATCACCTCAGAAGTCAGGGTTGGCATGGCCGAAATGTGGAAAAGCTTTGTCACCACGCCACAACAACCAGCACCACCAGCTGATATGGAACGTCCTAGCAGGAGGCAGCATTTCAGCAACATAGTTGAACAGTATGTGTGCACATGCCTATACGTACTGACTGATGGGTCTGCACCATTCAACTTCTGGGTCTCCAATTTGGGTACATGGCCTGAGCTTGCCCTTTACACCTTGGAGGTGCTGGCCTGCCCTGCAACCAGTGTATTGTCTGAATGCGTGTTTAGCACGGCAGGTGGCGTTATCACAGACAAGCTCATGTTCATTAAAAATAACCAGGCATGAATCCCACAGGACTTGTCCGTACCTTGTGCAGAATAGACATGTATACCGGCCTCACCCAGCCATTGTTATACTCCAGCGCACTTTCTCTTTGTTTTCTTTTTTGTATTTGGGTCTACCCAAATGTATAAAAAAAATCAACAGTGTTGGCAACTACCTCCTCCACCACTGCAACCACCTACACCGCCACGTCCACCGCCTCCTCAACCTCCCACTCCATTTGGACCTCTTCCTCCTCCTAGTTCAAGATTATTATTTTTAATTTTTATGTATTTTATGTTATTTTAAGTCATTTCCCTATCCACATTTGTTTGCAGGGCAATTGTCCTGTTCTTACCCCCATTTTGCTTCCTTTTGCAGCCCTCTAGCCCTTTCCATTACTTTTTTAGAGCCATATTAGTGGCCCAAAGTTCGGGTCCCCATTGACTTCAATGGAATTCGGGTTCGGGGTCAAGTTCGGTTCCCGAACCCGAACTTTGCGACGAAGTTCCGCCAAGCCCGGCAAACCCGAATTTCCAGGTGTCCACTGAACCTTATTTGCAACTGTTATGTTCACGTGTAATGTGCTTGGTTCACCAGCAGGTGGCAGCAAATATGCCAGAGGTGTACTTAGGTAGAATGGAGCTTTCTTTTCCATTCTAACCCCCCTCTGAAGAGGAGTGGGCGTGTCCTACTTCCTGCAGGAAGGGTGGGGACCAGTGAGAGCTAGTCTAGCTTACCCCCTACTAGAGGACAGTTGTGCAGGGCATGTCTCTGCTGGACGTGCCCCAGCCAGCCAGGGCACCCTAAGCTCTGCTGGTCATGGAGGCCGAAGCTTAAAGCCTAAGGAGCCAGGAGGAAAGTTCCCTGGCCTATTCTAGAAACAGACCATACAATACAGAGTGAAGTGCAGCATAAAGAAGAAGCAAAGTTATACAGCCAGCCTGTCAGTACATCAGAGCCAGGGAGAAACAGATGTAGCAAAGACAAGTTTGCTTGCCAAGTTTAATGCTAAAGCCTGCAAGGACCAAGATAAAGCTTGAAGACTGTTTCTGGAGAACATTTATTCAAGTAAAGCTGCTATTCAACTACATACAAGGTCTGGACTCAATCTTTCTTTCAAATCCCTATTAATTGCTTCGGAGCCAAAGCCTGTGGTCTAGTCGTGTCCAGGTAGGAGCACCATGACACACATAAAGGAACATTTTATCCCGCACTATACCACTCGGCATTCCTACACCTGGGTTGCATTACTTAGAGGGCTCTAGGGGGAGGCGCCCGTTGCAACTGCAGTTTGAAACTGACTTTGGGGTGTATTTAGTTGATATATAAGTACATCCATTCACTCTTGATTCTGGGGTGAAATTGCATTTTGATACAAACTGTTTTTGGGTGTATTTAGTTTATATATAAGTACTTGCGGTCTGGCATGCTGCACGGGTGAAGAAAGCATGCTCCTCGGGCTTTAGAAAAAACCAAACCAGAACACTTCTGTACACACTTTTAGGGTGGTCAAATTCTTTTACACTTATTTCGATGCGCCAATCAGTAGTTGCGGAGTTGGTGTGAAATAGCGGCCTGATACTACACACTTTAGGGTGAGTTCACATTTCAGTTCAGTTATTAGATCAGTTATTACAATCATTTTATTTAGAGCCTGATACTGTTGCTCTTTTACCCTTGCAGTTAATGTTAGAATACAGTATGTCTGAGAGACACGTGAGGAGGAAAGATCCGCTGTTTTCTCCGGTCCGGTAGGTTGTCAAATAGCGATGATGATAGTCACGTGGGAGCTGGTGTTGCGAGCCATCAGTCACGTGGCCCTCAGACTGCTGAGGGTGACATGCAGACAGTGGCGGACGATGATGTGGCTGATCGTCCGTGGGAGCCAGGTAAAGATGGGGCTTCATCATCATCATCATCATCAGGAGAAGAGGGTGTCAGCTTGCGCATGAGGCAGTGGCTGAGTCAGCAAGGTGTTAGCGTGGCCGGGAGTCAGCAGGGTGGCAGCAGTGTGATATCTGTAGCCAAACATGCCCGGGGTAGACAGCTTGCTACGCAGGAGCCTACCTGTCTGGAAAGAAGTATCGGTGTAGGGGTTCATGGAGGCAACGGTAGCAGGCAGTGAGCACAGAGTGGGCGGGGGAATTTTTTATCAAGCTGCAGGCTTGACGACTGATGCGATTCCCACCCTCACCACTCTGTGACTTTGTTAACTCCGCATACTGTTGCCACCTCACCACTTAGTCATGGGGGCACTACTTGTTTCAGCGTGTAACAAAACAGGTTCTGTAGAAATCTATGTGTAATCAGCTGACAATGGTGTAAAAGGAGTGCGCTTCTTCTTGATGCTAACATTGAGCTGTAAGGTTATGTTCACACTTAAGTTATTCGGTCAGTTTTGGCCTCGTAACTGACCAAATAAGTGAAGTGATTCTAAGAGTGACGTTGCCATGGACGTACCGAGACATACGGATGTCCCAGCGACAGATGGCGGCAGGAGATCTGTGAGACTGGCAACATGTGGTTTGATCTGACAGGTTTTCCTTGTGGATCAATAGGTGTCTGTTTGTTTTTGGTAATGGCCACACCCCTTGTCTCCAGGTGTTGCTTATGTGGTCATTTAACCTTCCTTATTTATAGTTGCTTCTCCCACTATGCTGTGCAGTTTATAGCTTCTGTGCATGTGGATTTTTTGTGGTTGGATCTCAGCTTAGTTCCTTGTGCGTTCATAGCCTCTTTGAAGTTAAGTCTTTCCTTTTCCTTTTGTATTTTGTTTGGGTTCTGTGTGTTTAATTTCCCTGTTGTTTGTATTAGGCCTGAAGTAGACTCCTGTTCGCCCTTCCTTTTGGAGTAACAGGTAGTCTTGTCACTGCCATTAGTACCAGGGTCCTATAGGGCAAGATAGTAATCTAGGTATTCCTAGCCTTGGGGTCTGTTCATACTGGTATTCAGTCAGGATTTTGGTTAGGGTTTTCATTAGAAGGTGTCCATCTTCTTTTCCTAGTTCTCAGACCTGATTCACTGTTTCCCCCTTCCATCCTATGCTCGGTGTGGTGTTTCCCTCCCACACCGAAGCGTGACAGACGCCTGTCATGTGTGTGTCATACTGACTCACCGTATTGTTTCACTAGCACAGCAGACTCCCTAAGCGTGTTACAGGAAGGCACAGTGTTCTACACCACTATACAGGCTTTCTGCAGCCAGGAAATAGCTGTTTTTTAACGCAAATAAATTCGAATCGAGTCAAATCTTTTTGGGAAATTCGCTCATCTCTAGAAGGGATTTTTATAAGTTTCTCATCTGTTCTCTAGTGGCACAGTTCTGTTTTTTAATAGATTATCAACTTTGTTTGCTTTGTCAAGAAATGTTCTTTTTATATCTATAGCGTTGTTCTGCATTATGTTTTAACTGAATTTATTGCAGAGCATTCACCTGTTATTTATTATATGTTTTTGAAAACAAGAAAAGATGGCATACCAGTTCTTTATGTTCTAATTGAATTTATTGCAGAGCATTCACCTGTTATTTATTATGTTTTTGAAAAGAAGAAAAGAGGGCATACCAGTTCTTTATACACTTACTAATTATTATGTTTTGCTTTTAAAGATACATGTAAATCTAGAAGACGCTGAAAACAACATTTGGGATCCTTTTTGGCTTTCAAAAAATACGATATGCTGAAATTTGTTAAAGGGGTTTTCTAGGAGTAAAAGGTTGATGAATATCAATATCGGATCAGTGGGGGTCTGTTTTCCACCACTCCTCAATTAGCTATTTGAAAAGGCTGCAGCGCCCATAGGCCAGTAAGGTCACATTCATCAGTCACAAGGCTATGTGAGCTCAGTCCGATTCAAGTGAATGGGCCTGGGTTATAATACCAAGCACAGACGCTATAAAATGTATGGTACTGTACTTGGTATGCTATGAGCACTTGGTCTTATGGCTGGTGGCCCTTCCAAAGAGCTGATCAGTGGGGGTGCCAGAAGTCGAACTCCCCCATCGATCTGATATTGATAACCTAGCGTGAGGCTAAATCATCAGTATTGTACTCCTAGAAAACCTCTTTAATTTCTTCATCTAAAATAACACAATTTATGTTAACTAACAGATTGCTTATGACCCCTGTTTTTTCTGTACAGAATTGTAGAAGTTAACAACAGCTGGCATCACTTTGGAGAAAGCCTGTGGCCAGATAAAAGTTCCCAGAGCTATCTCTTGTTAAAACTGCTATGCCCATACAGGTGCCTGTGCATATGTCTATGCCCAGACACAATACACTGACATGCATAAACACACCAGCATATTGTAACTGTAAAAAAAATGTTTCCCTATATAAGATTTAAAATTTTACAAAATAAATTGAACATTCTAAAAAAACAGTAATCAAAATGGCACAAAGCACATAACATCTATTTAAACATGCATACGATAATATAGCACTCACATATTTGGTATCTCAACAACAAGATATATGTTCCATTTCCACTCATTATTAATTTAAAGGCATAGAAGAATCAGGGCCATCAAATCAGGTACAAATGATTATAAGATTGTATTGAGTGCATTTACATACTGGTTTATTTTTGCTTTAATTTTGTGCAAATCGACACAAACAGGCCGAATTTACACAACAATTTTTAACTGAAGTTCGGGTTCGGATTCGGGTGATTTTATTATTTTCTGTTATAAAATGGTTATAACGGAAAATAATAGAATTCTTAAGATAGAATGCTAAATAAAATGGCCATTGAGGGGTTAAAAATAATTAAAAAAAACTCACATCAGCCACTTGATCGCACAACTGGAATCCTCTTCTTTCTTCAGGACCTGCAAAAGGACCTGCGATGACATCACCGCGCTCATGTGGTGAGCGCGGTGATGTTATCGCAGGTCCTTTTTCAGGTCCTAAAGAAAGAAGAGGATACCGGCTACGCGATCAAGCGGATGAAGTGATTTTTTTTCTTATTTTGAATAAGAAATAAGGCTGGGGGGATGATCAGAGGCTGGGGGGCTGATCAGAGGCTGGGGGGCTCATGAGAGTCTGGGGGGCTGATAAGAGGCTGGGGGGGCACATGAGAGGCTGGGGGGCTGATCAGAGGCTGGCTGCCATGGTCAGCTCCCTGCTGCTGTGTGTACTATATACAGGGCAGCAGGGAGAGTGTAACGTCCTATTCACCCTAATAGATGTCTATTAGGGTAAATATGACAAGGGTTGTAGCCCTTAAGGGGGCTAATAGTTATTAAATAAAAAGTAAAAAAAAAAAAAGTTTAAACACCCCCCCACCCCCAAAATATAGAAAACAATATATCGAGATATATATCGCACATGCTTAAAATTATATCGCAATATAGATTTTAGGCCATATCGCCCACCACTAGTACCTTGTTCCTATCACTGTCGACTGAGCAGCAGTGATCGGAAATACTCATGACTTACCGGTACTTTATGGTTCCTTAAGGACTCGGGAATCATGCCGTACCGGTACGTCATAAGTCCTTAAGGGGTTAATCGGGTTCGGGGTTTGGGTCCCGAACCCGAACTTTGACCTGAAGTTCGGTCGAACCCGGCGAACCCAAACTTCACCGGTTTCGCTCATCCCTACACAAGAGCAATACATATACATTTTTTACAATTGATCACAGATCACCCAAACTAACAGAATCATTAAGGCTTATCATGCCATTTGTTCAAGACATCTGACCTGCAGTCGGAGAGGATTTTTAGCCATAATACGGTCTCAAAAATACACCCAGATGACTCATATTACATTCACATCACACCTAATACAAGCAATTGTGGGAAATTTATTACAGAAATTTCTGCAACTGAGGATCAGTGACATGCATCTGAACAGAGGAGTAATCAGTCAGCAAAAAGACAAGTTCGATTGACACTGCTTGAGAAACCCCCAACATCTCCACAAGGCATTTCAGCTATCTTCTGGATGGATTACTGCTGCGAAAACCACCCATGGCTAGAACACAATTAATCGTTTTTGTTTGAAATTTTAACATACTGTCTGAACATATAATGTCTCATTCAGTCAGTATTTTGACAAAGCAATAGCTGATCTTAGGGAGACCAGCTACAAAAATACCGTGGAGCCTCACTTAAGAGTCTCAAACACAGCAATCCAAAGTGCAAAGCTCCCTGGGAAACATAAAATGCAAAAAGATTGTGGAGCCCCAGTTATGGGTCTACAACACAGTGAAAGCCAGATATCCCTCAAAGGAAGGAAAAACAAGCAAAGGGGTGTCTCCATTACAGAGATCACCAAAACCACCATATTAAGTGGCCCCTATGTCAAAATCCCGCTCTTTTACAAGCTTTAAGGATGTGATGGGGAAGACCTAAGCAAGTTATCCATCCACAGACAGCTGTTTCGGGGTGTTGCCCCTCATCAGTGTGGAGTAGGATTCTGGCTAACCGGGAGCGATGCTTTGGTGACTACTCAAACAAAGCAATAGCTGATCTTAGGGAGACCAGCTACAAAAATACCGTGGAGCCTCACTTAAGAGTCTCAAACACAGCAATTCAAAGTGCAAAGCTCCCTGGGAAACATAAAATGCAAAAAGATTGTGGAGCCCCAGTTATGGGTCTACAACACAGTGAAAGCCAGATATCCCTCAAAGGAAGGAAAAACAAGCAAAGGGGTGTCTCCATTACAGAGATCACCAAAACCACCATATTAAGTGGCCCCTATGTCAAAATCCCGCTCTTTAACAAGCTTTAAGGATGTGACGGGGAAGACCTAAGCAAGTTATCCATCCACAGACAGCTGTTTCGGGGTGTTGCCCCTCATCAGTGTGGAGTAGGATTCTTTTTGCATTTTATGTTTCCCAGGGAGCTTTGCACTTTGGATTGCTGTGTTTGAGACTCTTAAGTGAGGCTCCACGGTATTTTTGTAGCTGGTCTCCCTAAGATCAGCTATTGCTTTGTTTGAGTAGTCACCAAAGCATCACTCCCGGTTAGCCAGAATCCTACTCCACACTGATGAGGGGCAACACCCCGAAACAGCTGTCTGTGGATGGATAACTTGCTTATGTCTTCCCTGTCACATCCTTAAAGCTTGTAAAAGAGCGGGATTTTGACATAGGGGCCACTTAATATGGTGGTTTTGGTGATCTCTGTAATGGAGACACCCCTTTGCTTGTTTTTCCTTCCTTTGAGGGATATCTGGCTTTCACTGTGTTGTAGACCCATAACTGGGGCTCCACAATCTTTTTGCAAGTCAGTATTTTGGTCAGTGATTTCCATCAGTGATTGTGAGCCAAAACCAGGTGCAGCTTTAAACACAGAACAGGAGCAGATCTTTTTTTTTCTTTTTTTTTAATCTTTTTTATTTAAAGGGTACAAAAGTACAATTACAAACATATCTGATATTACAAAGATACAGAATGTTACACTCTTTCATTTTACTTAACAAACCACAAACCCAACCCCCAACCCCCCAAAAAAATTAAAAACCCCACCCCTTAAATACCCTAGAGCAGTGATGGGCAACGTGCGGCTCTCCAGCTGTTGCTAAACTACAACTCCCACCATGCCCTGCAGTAGGCTGATAGCTATAGACAGGCTTTGCATGCTGGGAGTTGTAGTTCTGCAACAGCTGGAGAGCCGCACGTTGCCCATCACTGCCCTAGAGAGAGGAAGAGAGAGAGAGAGAGAGAGAGAGAAGGAAGAAAAAAAATATTTTATCCCTTATTGGTATTCAACCAGAAATTCCATAGCTTAAAAAAAACATATTTTTTCCCTTATTAATATAAATCATTTTCTCCATCTGAATAAGATTTCTAATTGAGTCTTTCCATTCCTTCATAGTAGGAGGATCTTCTTTTTTCAATTTTTTTCAATATAAGTAATCTTGCTTGAAATAATAATTTAGATACTGTCTATTTATGTATTTGAGTGATAGAAAAATGTATCATACCACCCAATATACAAATCATTGGGTCATTCTCTATCTCTATAGCGAATATCTTTTTTTATATTATCCGCTATTCCCATCCAATATCGAAATTATTTCGGACACCTCCATACCAAATGGAAAAGACCTGCATGATCACTACCACAACACGGGCAATCATGTGTATCTACTAAGCCTATCCTTTTAAGTAACCTAGGAGAACGATTTAATCTATGTATAACAAAGAATTGAGAAACTCCATGTGAGGCCCTCATTGAGACCAATGAGCAATTTTTTAATACATCTTGCCACTGTTCATCAGTTACCGGACCGATATCTTTTCTCAATTTTTTCCTAGCATGTAAAACAACTTTACTTTGTTTTATTTTCAGCAGTGTCTAGCAAAATTGCCTTTTGCTTTACTATTGTCTATCAATGACCGAATCCTTTCCAACAGAGCCTGTGCACATCTCTGGGAATCTATTTCTATCGATTAATTAATTGCGCCCCTTAACTGCGAATCCTTAGGCTGCATTCACACGTCTGTGGAACACGGACCATGTGATACCGGACTGGCACCCTGCTTACTGCAGGAGCGCACGGCGCCATTCGTTACTATGACGCCGTGCGCTTCCTGCTGCCGCCACAGTACAGTAGTACACTCGTATAGATAATAGGAGTGTATTACTGTGCAGCGCCGGCAGCAGGATGCGCACGGCGTCATAGGAACGAATGACGCCGTGCACTCCTGCACTAAGCTGGGTGCCAGTCCAGTATCACACGGTCCGTGTTCCACGGATGTGTGAATTCAGCCTTATTCGGAATCCTATATTGTTTCCTCAGCGAGTCAAAATCTTTGAATACAATACCCTCGAACAACTGAGAGAGTAATCTAATCTCTTTACTTTCCCAATCTATATAATGCTTAATCTTTTCACAAAGATTAATATTGTGCCAAATAGGTGTATAATCTGTGTAACCCTTAATATTCATAGTTTTTTTTAACTTCACTTCAAACGTGTTCCATTAATTTAAAAACGTGATTATTTATATTCTTATTCCTCAGAACCCCAGATTCTAATATCTCAACCATCTTAATATTTACATCCCTCCATCCTAACTCTTTTAAATAATCACTCACAACAGGTGAAATCTTGCCCCCAATCATACAACTCAACTGTGCAGCTAAATAATAAATATACCAATTTGGGATCTCTATTCCTCCGTCACCTATAGGCAACTGAAGAATTTCCAATTTTATCCTAGAACTTCCCTTTTTCCACACAAACTCCCTCGTTAACCTATCAATGGCATTAAAGATCTTAACTGGCAGAACTTTCCATTATTACTTATGTCTGTGTAGCCCCCACTCCTGGTTTTGGCTCCAAATCACTGACCAAAACACTGAAATGTGAGTGAGGCTTAACACTGAGGTAGCTCCCTCTTCTCTTTTCCTTTCTCCATTTTTTGCTACAAGACTGTGGGTCCAGCATTCTTCATACATTTAAATAGAGTTGTTCTTGTAGCATGCACATAGGTCTCTGCAAGCCCCTTTCAGATGTATGGAACAGTTAAAGAAAATTCTGGAAAAAAAATCACCCATATGTGAATGTACCCTTTCCAGGGCATAGATATCGGAGACGTTTCTTTAGGATAGGTCATCACTATCAGATCGGGGGGGTTCCAACACCCAGCAGTAACCACCAATCAGCTGTTTGAAGGGACCATGGCACTCGGCAATGTATACCAAACACAAATTGGATCCACTTTGTAGGTTGTCAGGAGGAAGTCTTTTATGTCTAGAAAGAACATCAGGGTAAAACTAAATTTTGCACGTAAACACTTGGGCAAACACCAATACCACAAGAACACTGTGCTATGGACGGATAAGACAATGTTAGAATGATATGGTAACAGTACAAGAAGATGTGCTTGGTTAAAAAAAAAAATCAGCGTTTCACCAGAAGAACTTAACACCAACTGTTGGATTCTGCCAACAGCTGAAGTAAATTCTTGAAACAGTTCTTCTTGAGAAGAAACTTACATTTTCATTTCAGAAAATGAAACTATCAATACATTATTCATGTACATGATGACATCAGAACATGACACCATCAAACCATTATTATTCATGTAAATGAAGACATCAAAACATTAATATACATAAGGAAAGATACACCTCTTGGTATACCGATGTAGCAGGGCTAACACACATGTTTAAACTATGTTATCCTAGACATGTTATCTAAACAACTAAATGCAACTAAATTTGTTAAGCAATTGCTTTTAAATGGCTTTTGTTTCAAGATAACGCGATAAGTTAAGAAATTTGAGTTAAGAGTGTGTGTGTTACCCTGCTACATCCGTACTTTGTATCACGTTCGTTACATACTTACATAAAGTATTTTCTTAGGAGCGAAAACCTTTGATTTTACTTTCTTTGTTTAAATCCTCTAAAAGAATGGTTGGAAACCAATTACAGACTTTGTCACAAATACTTGCACAAAGTAAAAGATATATCAACACTCTATACTACAAAGGTCAATTGAATACATTAACATATCATTTGGATGCCACAAGTCTCTCTGCCGTTCACTAGGTCAAAATGACCACATAGCTACATCTATTAGAAGACATGTCCTATAACTGACTGAAAAATTCTGTTCTTTACCAAGAACAGAACACATTAGAATTTATACGCTTATAGAGACAAAACTTTTCGTTAAGTTCTGTGAGATAGAGAAGTAAGATGTCTGATTAGAACAGCATGGCCAACTGTCCGATATGACACCAATTATAAATCAAAAGTGGAAAGGTTATATAGTTTGCATTGCTTTGCTGTATCATCATATAATCTACTATAAAGTCTTCATTGTAACAGAGCATACTTTAGGATAATCCAAGTTCACCTGTTGGGCGCAGACAGTGGACTCTTCCCTGCCGTGTGCCAGAAAGTGAAGTCTACACCTGCTACAGGCTGGCGTAGACTTCAGTTATAACTTCCGCCACTTTCTGGTGAAAATTATTGTAAATGCGGTGGGAGGCACGAAGCCACATTCCGTTTAGCTGCGTCACAATAGTGGCGTAAACAGCTTAATAAATGTCCCTTATTGACTATAAACATACCACAATGGCCAATCCAAAGGTCAGCACTCAAGATGCTGTGGGGATTTGAGCTATGTGTGCACAAAGTCCCTCAAGTATTGCACAGCTGACTGGGCAGTCATAACAAGGGCCTGTTGGAGGTTGCTTCTATAAAAGCACCACATACTTTTTCCACAGAAGGAAATTACATATCTAAGAATTTTTTGTATAATAACTGACTGTAAAATAAATTTTTAGAGTTCTATGATATTCCCTGCACTGCAGGAGAATGTGCCTAATTTATGGCGAGGGACAAGCCCTGCTATATATTGGGTGCACCCTCCAGCAGCCTGTGCACCAGACTAAAATTTGCAGCCGCTTTGATAAATGTGCCCGCCCCTTCCCAAGCACCTTGGAAAATGGCAAGGGTGGCATACAAATGCAATGGCATTTAAAAAACTGCAAACACTGCGTTTTATTCTGCCAGAAAACTGGCAAGAGAATATAAATCTGCCTCTTTGTGTTTCTTTGTTTAATTATACCACCTTCTTGACAAATATCGTTATGCCCACATACTGTACATGTCAAAATGTAAAAGCCTTACATGGGGTGTCCTTAATTTTTCACATGACTGTTTATTATTATTAAGACATGAAGTGAAAACAGCAATTTTTAAGTTTTAAGATTTGAAATTGGTGGGGAAATGCTACTTATTCTACTTCCCTCAAATATTAGGGGAATCTGCCTAATTTTATCCATCGTCGTCAATCTATATACAACATAAATTTCCACATTTACTGGTCAGGAATCTGAAAAGCTGGGCATCACGTTCTACTGGTACTGCAATGGCAAACATAGCTTATCCAATTACAGACGTAGCTAAGAAAGAGCTGACTAGAAGGTTTTGACAGAAGAGGACAACTCAAGGACTTGTGTTATTATGGGTCATTTTTTATTATTATTTCGAGGTAAATCCTTTCTAATGTGTTTTCTGAGGCATAGTATCCTGAAACAAAATAGAAAGTATACTTCTGCAATACCAAAATTATGGCCATGGTACCCAGTCACTTAGTAATAATCATACAGGGGGTCATTTACTATGCTGAAACATGCCTAAATTAGGCGTATTTCAGGAGCAGATAGCAGTGCAGCAGTTAGTAGCTATGTCCAACTTCATCCTGCTCACGCCAGGTCTAAAATTGTGGGCCTGGTGTGGGTGGTGAAGGGGACGGAACGACAGGCCCATCTCATTCACCATTTTCTACACCTGTTTTAGGCGTAGAAAAAGGTTTAAAAGTAAGACAGCAAGGAAGCTGTCATACATTTAGAACTGGCGCTGGATGTGTCGAAGTTATGGAGAGGCCGGCGCTTCTTCATAACTTCGGCGCATCCAAAACACCAGTCTTAATAACTGTGTCCCATAGGCCCCTTTCACACAGGCGAGTTTTCCGCGCGGGTGCAATGCGTGAGGAGGACGCATTGCACCCGCACTGAATCCGGACCCATTAATTTCTATCGGGCTGTGCACATGAGCAGTGATTTTCACGCATCACTTCTGCGTTGCGTGAAAATCGCAGCATGCTCTATATTGTGCGTTTTTCACGCAACGCAGGCCCCATAGAAGTGAATGGGGCTGCGGGAAATTCGCAAGCATCCGCAAGCAAGTGCGGATGCGTTGCGATTTTCCAGCATGGTTGCTTAGCAACGGGACCCGATCTCTATTATTTTCCCTTATAACAGGGGAAATAATAGCATTCCTAATAAAGAATGCATTGTTAAATGAAGAGGAAGGGGTTAAAAATAACAAAAGTTAACTTACCTTAGCCACTTGATCGCGTAGTCGCGATCTCTCCTCTCTTTCCCTGCATCTTCTAAGATCTACAGGACCTGTGATGACGTCACATCACATGGTCCAATCACATGGTCCATCACCATGGTAAGATGGACCATGTGATTGGACCATGTGATGTGACATCATCACAGGTCCTGTAGATCTTAGAAGATGCAGAAAGAGAGGAGAGATCGCGACTACGCGATCAAGTGGCTAAGGTAAGTTAACTTTATTATTCTTAACCCCTTCCTCTTCATTTAACAATGCATTCTTTATTAAGAATGCTATTACCGGTATTTCCCCTTATAACCATGTTATAAGGGAAAATAATCAATTCTCCAGAAGACCCGAAACCGGACTTCAGTGGTGAAGTCCGGCTTCGGGTCTGGGTACCAAACATGGCGTTTTTTCTCACGCGCGTGCAAAACGCGTTACAAACGTTTGCACCCGTGTGGGAAAAACGCGCATAATCCCGCAACGCACCCGCCTCTTATCCGGGCGTCAAACATGACGCCCGTGTGAAAGAGGCCATAGTGTTCATTTACCAACAATAATTATTATATAAAGGGCAGAATACAATCCTAACCAAGCATGTTTCAGTGACATAGTATCAAGTGCTTGAGGATCCATCAGATTCTGATGACCCAGTGGTGCAGCATTAAAGGGATTATGCGATGATTGATGTAAAAAATGGAAAATCAGACTTCATATAGTACATGACAACACCTTTCTAACAAAGCTAGAACCAGCCCTGTAGCTGACGGGGTTCCAGAGATCCTTGTCAGCTCTCTTCCTGCCGCAACTCTCTTCCTGTAACTACCAAAGCTTCTAATTGCATGCAATTACTAAAGTTTTCAAATCCAGGCGCCAGCTTGAAAAACATGGTTTTCTGACACAACTCGCTTATGTTTGTTTGGTGAAAAAAGTACTGAGGCAGATTTATCGAACATGGTGCCAGAATTTTGGCACAATGTGCCCCCAAAATACTGACATACACGCCTCGTACCAAATTTATTAACAGTTTTAGAGACTTTTAGACTCTTTTTTTGCCTTTTCTAACAAGGGTATGTCCAAAAAGGGGCAGGGTTTAGCTGAAAGGAGCATGACATTTTTTGTGTTCGCACAAATGATCTATTACCAGATACAAGCGTTTTGCTTGTTTATTGGGTAATCAGTGGCACCTTTACACCGCCAGATAATTGCTAACGAGCGTTCCATTTTCCAGCGTTCCAGTTATTTCCATCAGTTATTATGAGACAAAACTAGTAGTTAAGCCTACTCAGAGATCAGGTGTAATGGAAAGAGTTGCTCCTGTTCTGTGTTTTTGACCCGCACCTGATTTTGGTTCACAATAACTGATGGAAATAACTGATCAAATAAACAAAGTGTGAACTCAGCCTTAAATTGTGATCCATAAAATGCACCAAATATTTGGCGCATTTGTAGATTAAGACTAAGCCAACAAATAGGTGATATAAAGTTAGACTAGACAGTAGCACTAGATTTTAAAATCTAGCACAGAGTAAGTCTGTCTACGTCTTCTGTAACCCAACAACGCGTCGTCCAGTTCTTTACATTGACTGGCTTGTCAGTAAGGTCTTAAAGAGGACCTTTCATGGCTCCAGACATTATGAAATAACTAGCAGGATATGTAGGGCACTATGCAGGGATTTAATATTGCTTGCTAGTTTGTCTCCCTGGCTGTGACGCTCTCTGCTGTGATTGGACGGCGCTACAGCCAGGGAGAAGGAGACGCCCATTGAAAAGCAGGGCAGTCTCCTCCTCCCTGTACCGATGCTATTCATTAGCATACCAAGCGGGAAAAGTGAACGGGGGGAACAGTGGGCAAACAGAGCGGCGCCCAGACAAACTAGTAATCAATATTACATCCCTGCACTGTGCCCTACATATCATGCTTGTTATTTCATAATGTCTGGACCCATGAAAGGTCCTCTTTAGGAGCCCTTTACACGAGCTAAGAATCCGGCAGTTACGAGCTAAGAATAACAGGAACGCTCGTTAGCAATTATTTGGCGGTTTAAAGGTCCGGCTGATTACCTGATAAACAAGCGAAATGCTCGTTCATCGGGTAATAGTTCATTGCAAAATTGTCGTTTGCCGGCAGCAGATCATGTTACAGCCTCCCATACAGCCTCTGCCGGCAGCAAACAACGAGTCTGTATGGGAACGAGCGATGGATTAGTAATTGCTCTTCCCCATACTCTGGAGGAAATCGCTGTATGTAAATGGAGCAGTCTCCTCCACTGACGAGCTGGCACTTGTCTGGAAGGAATGTTTACTTTCCAACAATCGCCTGCTATATCGTCCTGTCTAAAGGGACCTTTAAATATTTGATATTTAAGACCTTTCCCTAGTGATCTACTAGCGCAGAGTTTTTCCTTTATGATCTATTTGTTTAGTGTATCTCTATCTAGATTTGGTACTGTAGCACTGAACTCTGGTGATCCAGTGTTTGGCAATCCTTCATGATTCTATGGTTTGAGTTTTATGATTATTGCAATATATAGTCAGTGATCCAGTAGCCCGCAGGGGCTACATAGAAATCACTGGGCCCCATAGCAAGAATCTGAAATGGGCCCCCTTAACCCCACCCACTACCCACCCCTGGCCCCTCCCACCTCCCCCTTAACCCCGCCCTCCCATCTCCTGTCCTGGCTCCTCCCATGCCACACCCCCATTAAATAAATTTATATATGACCTACTGAAACTACTGGGGGGGCTGTGGATGTCACAGTTATGGTATGGGGGGGCTGTGGATGGCACTGTTATGGGGGGGATCTGTGGATGGCACTGTTATGGGGGGATCTGTGGATGGCACTGTTATGGGGGGATCTGTGGATGACACTGTTATGGGGGATCTGTGGATGGCACTGTTATGGGGATCTGTGGATGGCACTGTTATGGGGGATCTGTGGATGGCACTGTTATGGGGGATCTGTGGATGACACTGTTATAGGGGATCTGTGGATGACACTGTTATGGGGGATCTGTGGATGGCACTGTTATGGGGATCTGTGGATGACACTGTTATGGGGATCTGTGGATGGCACTGTTATGGGATGGGGGCTGTGGATGGCACTGTTATGGGGGATCTGTGAATGGCATCCATGGCCCCCATCCCATAACAGTGCCATCCACAGCCCCTCCCATCCCATAACAGTGCCATCCACAGCCCCCATCCCATAACAGTGCCATCCACAGCCCCCATCCCATAACAGTTCCATCCACAGCCCCCATCCCATAACAGTGCCATCCACAGCCCCCATCCCATAACAGTTCCATCCACAGCCCCCATCCCATAACAGTGCAATCCACAGGCCCCCCTCCCCCATTACCGCTCCTGTCAAGTTCTAAAATTCAGTTACGGTACTCTGTACCATAATCCATAATATAAATAATGCCCCCTCTGTTTTAATTTATCATAAACTCAAATGAGGCGCACCGGCAGTGAATACTTCACGCAGGCCGGGCGGGCGAGCGCAGCGTGACTGTCTCATGTTGTCACGTGCCTGCCCGGCCTGCTTTATGAATGAAGCAGGCGGCGCAGGCATGTGACGTCAGTCACGCTGCGCTCGCCCGCCCGGCCTGCGTGAAGTATTCACTGCCGGTGCGCCTCATGTAGTTTATGATAAATTAAAACAGAGAGCGTATTATATTATGGATTATGGTACAGAGTACCGTAGTAACTACAGAACTTGACAGGAGTGGTGGGGCCGGAGTGCCCAGCCGCAAATGCCCGCCCCCAGCTCCTCCTCCCTGATTATACATCGCAGCCTGCGATGCTGGAGCATCGCAGGCTGCTGTCCGTGCAAAGTGGGGGGGCGGAGCGTTCCATGGCTTCGGGCCCCCCTGTGCTGCGGGCCCCATAGCAGTGGCGTGGTCTGCCTCTATTGACGGTACGCCACTGCCAGTAGGGTATTGTCCCAGAGGAATAATTTGAAGCTCCAGCTAATACAAATTCTATTTTCTATGTCGCGTTTTCTAGGAATACATCGTACCCACACTACTTTTGGGGATTTTGGCCAGACATCAACACCATGAAAACAAAAGCAAAAATTAAGCAGTATACTGCATATAACACATATGCTCATTGTTACTGATAAAAGGATAATGTGATATAAAAATGTAACATTAGACCCTATAATAATACATGTAGTTAGGTTTTAATAAGACATGCATCAGTTGTTTAATTTGCTTTAGTACACTACACCAATAAATTATACATGTAATTGACGTTCTTTTAAGGCTGCTGTAAGTTGGTTAATGCTCATTAAGAATTTATTACTTAACAGAGTAACATATATGCACTTGACCTGGATGCTCTCATCACACATGCATCAGTGCATTTCTCTGTTCAGTACACGGGAAGACACTTATGTTAATGTAGCTGGTAGAGATGAGTCAATCGAAGTTGACGAAGTGGAATTCGATTCAAATTTCAGGGAAAATTCGATTCGCACCAAAGCCCCTCACGCTTCGTGGTAATAAATCGCATTTTTTCCTAAAATGGCTGCTGCACGTGTAAGGACATGGAGAAATGAACTCTGGGAAGGCGGGATCGCCCATAATGCCATGCATGCAGCCAATCAGCAGCCAGCCCTGTGATGTCACAGCCCTATAAATAACAGCTCCCATGTTATATTCTGCCATTTAACAGCGTACTAAGGTTACATGCACACGACAGTGAAAAACGGACATGTGATGTAAATTTTTTTTAACGGCCATTACACGTCTGTTTTAAGACCCATGGTAGTCTATGGGGTTATTCACGCGGCAGTTTTTTTGACAGTGAAAAGCGGATGTAAAAAAATAGAGCATGTTCTATCTTGTCCGTTTTTCCCTGACAGACTGTCCCCATACAAGTGAATGGGTCCATTTTTAAAGTTTGTCTCTCAGAAAGGTATCAGTGAAATAAACGTCCGTTAAAAATGTCAGTTTTTAACAGGCTTTTTTTTTCACTGTCGTGTACATGTAGCCTTAGTGTAGGGAGAGACATGTGTGCAGGTGCTTGGGACAGTGATAGGAAAGACTGGATTGTGGTGAAAAAACTACTAATAAGTGCAGGAAAAGAATAGGGTTCAGTAGGGGAGGTTACACACTGGGTATCAAGACCAATCCTATTACACCTTCGTGCACTGACTGGGGATCTAAATTGCCATTATAAATCTCTCGATCATAGGTTAAAAGAAGAATTTGAACCTTTTTCCAACGGCGCTGCCAAGGATCACAAGATGGTCGGCTGTCTGCTTTAACAAAGTTTATTGGTCTACGCGTTTCAGGGGTGGATGAACCCCTTCTTCTACTGTCCTGAAGAAGGGGGTCATCCACCCCTGAAATGCGTAGACCAATAAACTCTGTTAAAGCAGACAGCCGACCATCTTGTGATCCTTGGCAGCGCCGTTGGAAAAAGGTTCAAATTCTTCTTTTAACCTATGATCGACGACTACTCCAGCGCTCACATTTTTTCGAGCAAAGGAAGGAACCTAGGCTGCAGCCAAGCACTCGTATGCTGGTCGGGTCAGAATACCAGCAGGAGCCCATACAGTTGTTGTGACTCTCTCACAACATGATCTGGTAAGCGTACTACATTATATATATATACGTGTCCATTGCAAGTAACACCACACATGAGGCGCTGTCCTCTTTCTCTGTCTTTTTTATCTTGCATATTATAAATCTCTGTCATTCTAGCAAACTGTTCTTGTTAATGGGGTGCAAGTGCTGTTTGATACAGCCATTAACAGGGTTTATTACAAGGAAATATGTATACAGTACGTCTTATTTGCCCTTGTGCGGTGCAGTTATATGTTGTAAAGCCCTTTTTTCTGTGTATTATTGGGAAAAGAAAAATATATCTGCCCTTTTGCGGTGCAGTGATATATTCTAAAGCCAAGTTTGCTGTGTATTAGTGACAAAATAAAAATATATTCGCCGTTCTGCGTTGCACCTATCTGTTCAAAAGACTTTTATGTTGTGTAAAAGTGGAAAAAAATGAGAGCCTATTTGTCATTCTGCAGTGCAGTGAAATATTCCAAAGCCCAATTTGCCATGTATGAGTTCCCTCAGCGCAAGAAGTATTATATAAGCTTGGCTCAGTTCCACTTTTCAACGAGGATGAGCTACTATAGGACAGTCAGCAGCTACTGCCCAGCCAAGATCTTGACTAGACATCCGCGTTTCCTCCACTAGGAGGGCAAGTAGTTATTAGGAGAGTGGCGTGGTAGCTGGTGTTTAGGCTCCTGACCCAGAGACGGTTGAGAAGGACATCAGTGACGTGCAGACAGTACTCGATGATGACGTAGCTGATCACACTTGGGAGTCGGGTGACGAAGAGGCTTCATCATCATATTGAGAAGAGGGTGGCAGCTTGCCCATAATCCAGCGGCGGAGCCAGCAAGTCGCTAGAGTGGCCGGGAGTCAGCAGGGTGGCAGCAGTGGGAGGTCGGGAGCCAAACGTTCCCGGGGTAGACTACCCGCTTCGCAGGAGCCTACCTGCCCGGGAAGTAGCAGTGCACGGGTTCACGGGGGCAGCGGCAGTAGCAGTCAGTCGGTGCATAGAGTTGGGGGTAAAATCACCTACTCGGCGGTGTGGAAGTTTTATGTTAAGCCACAGGAGGAGGTAAACATGGCCATATGTAGAATATGTGGGCAGAAGGTGAAGTGTGGCCAGGGTCACTGTCACCATAAAGTTGCCTGGGACAACCGTGTCTCTGATGTGGTGGTCCATCCTTATCATCTGCTGGTCCTGATGCTCCTGCTCCTCCTACTCCTAGTCAGTCATTCCATCAGCAATCGATCACCAAAGAGATTTCCAAGAAACAACAGTATGCATGCACTTATCCAAGGGCGCAGAAGTTGAAAGTGCTCCAGTCCAAGTTGCTTGTGCTGCAGTCGCTCCCTTTCCAAGTGGTGGACTCTGCACCTTTTTAGAGAACTGATGGCTTGTGCTGAGGTGGAGAGTCCCAAGACGTCATTTATTTGCCAAAAAGGCAGTACCAGCCCTGCACACACATGTAGAACAGAAGGTGGGCCAGTCCTTGAGTCTGTCGGTGTCTGTCAAAGTGCACAGCAGCGCCGACGTGTGGAGTTTTAACTACGGTCAGGGACAATACATGTACTTTATGGCTCACTGGGTGAATGTGATTCCTGCAGAGCCACACCAGCAACTTGGCCAGGTGACGCTGCTTTCACTTCAACGTTGTCACGCCATCGGTCCTGCAACAATGTCTTTCTCTGCCTCCTCATCCTCCACTGTGTCCTCAGCCTTCACTGCAGGGACAATTAACAGTACCCCTCCAGCATACCACATGTGCAGGGTACGGCAGTGTCATGCTATTCTGCACCTCGTTTGCTTGTGTGTCAGGTTGCCGAGCTTCAAAGCCGCCACCAAGTTACGGCCATTGTCAGACACAACCATGCCTGGTTGTTGGTTAAGTGGCTAGAGCCACAGCTCGGTGTGGTCCCTTATACCCTGCCACAGCTCTGCAGCGGTGTGCAGTTTGTCCCCTAAGCAGATCAGCTTCAGCACGGCCTGTTGATGCTTACCCACAGCAGTGCTACACTGCTTCCAGTTAGCGACTAATGGCTGACTGCTGCTGGAGGTGGAAGGGGAGAAGGAGGAGGCAGCGGGGGAGGAGGAGTAAGGGTTGGAGCCAGTAACATAGCTGCTGGCGGAGACCCTGATGGACGTAGGGCCCGCAATCCTGGGCGTGGGTAGCACCTGTGCCATCCCTGGGTACGACTCACTCCCAGCCTCCAAAACATTCACCCAGTGTGCGGTCAGGGAAATGTAGCATCTCTGGCCACCAGCACTTGTCCATGTGTCTGTGGTGAAATGGACCTTCCCAGTAAGTACGTTGAACAAAATAATAGCTGATCTCAGGGAGACCAGCTACAGAAAACACAGCGGAGCCTCATTCAAGAGTCTCAACACAGCAATCCGCTATTATTTTGTTTGAGTAGTCTCCAAGGCATTGCTCCCGGTTAGCCAGAATCCTACTCCACACTGATAAGGGGCAACAACCCGAAACAGCTGTCTGTGGATGGTTACCTGGCTTAGGTTTTCCCCGTCACATCCTTAAAGCTTGTAAACAAGCGGGATCTTGACACAAGCCTCTCCATGGTGGGAGGAAGGATGATCAGAGTGAGGATTCAGTTGAGACTGGATGAGAGAGTGGTGCTTAACCGACTGGAAGCATTATCTTTAGTAATCCAACCTACCAACTGTTTGCACTGGACCGACTTGGACAGTGTTGTCCTGCGCCGCCCAGCTAAATTGGACATGAGGACGGTGGATGTTTTTTTTTTTTCTTGTGCACTGGCAGCAGGCACAGTTTCATTGCGCCTTGGGCCACTTTCCCGTTCCTTAGTACTCGCCTTCTTCATATTAATGGTTTTGTCACTAGATGTGGCACAGATAGTTTTACTGTCCACTAAAGACACTAAAGTTTTTGAACGCAGGATAGTATATGTCACAGAAACCCACAAAATATGGACCCTATATTAGGCCCAGATTATTGGAATTTGTAATACAGACACTGTTTGCAGATGTTCTACAGTATTGGTTACAGAACACCACAGATTATGGACACTATATTAGGCCCAGTTTTTTGGAATTTGTAATACAGACACTGTTTGCAGATGTTCTACAGTATTGGTTACAGAACACCACAGATTATGGGCACTAGCTGTGGCCCAGATTATTGGAATTTGTAATACAGAAACTGTTTGCAGATGTTGTACAGTATTGGTTAGAGAACACCACAGATTATGGACACTAGATGTGGCCCAGATTATTGGAATTTGTAATACAGAAACTGTTTGCAGATGTTCTACAGTATTGGTTACAGAACACCACAGATTATGGACACTAGATGTTCCAGTTTATTAAAGACACAGTGTGTGGATGATGTACAGTATATGTCACTAATAGGTATAAAATCAAAGTATCTTGCTGCTGTCAAACACACACAGTAGTCCTTAAAAGGACTTTCGGGTCGTTGAAAAGCTTTTGGTATTAAACACAGCAAATGTCTCTCCCTGCACTATCTGTCCTTTCTGAAGCACTGTCCCTGAGACTGCAGGACGTAAATAGATTGCATGCTCTAAAACACACACACACACACACACACACACAGTAGTCCTTAAAAGGACTTTTGGGTCCTGGAAAAGCTTTCTCCGAATAAAAACTGTGAAAATCGCTCAATATACTAACTTTCCCTTCCTACGCTCTGCTCTCCTTGTCTACGTCTGAGGCGAACATAAGTCATCGGGTGCTATATAGCACCCAATGATGCGTTCCGGTCAGCCAATCACGGTAATGCTAGCAGCCAAAATGGCTACTGGCATTACAGTAAAGGCAGTATTTATCTGCACCTTTATTGGCTGCTTAAAACCTGCAAAACGTGCAGGGCGGAGACTCGAGCATTTTGCTCGAGTACCACCATGTGCCGAGCATAGCGAAGTTTGAGTCGAACAGATTTTCGGCACGGCATGCTCGCTCATCACTAACAAGGACATACTCTATATTTTTTGCAGGGCTACAGAATGGACATATGGATGCGGACAGCACACGGTGTCCTCATCCAATCCGCAAAAACAACAGAACGGACACGGAAACAAAATACGGTCGTGTGAATATATCCTAATAGTGACAATTGCAGTGGGTTTTCTATACAATTCTCATATCCTGTACGCATAACAGTCTCTATCTTACTAATGCGAACAGTTTCTTGAATTCAGCAAAGAACAATACTGTGCAATAGTCCTAAGTCTAAAACTTCTCACTGATATTCTGGGATCAGGTCTCTATAACCTTCCCTTACAAAAATCATTCTGTACCCTAGGTGCTCTTTTCTGTGTGTATGGTTACTTCTGCTCAGTGACAGGAGCTCACTCTAGCCGTGCTTGCTGTTGATACCACCAGCATCCATCAGATTCTTTCAAAAACGTTGTGCTCGGACCATGAGGCCATCATGTCTCCTCTGGTGGCTCTGGTGTCATCCTCTGAGTAAGTTATGACTGAGCTATCCAGCCATACAACACTGACACATGCTCTCATGTGCTACATTCCATACATTACGTCCCACTTCCAGTCCAAGCCGAATCTTCTTCCCTAGATAGCACTTCAATGCAGACTTATAAGAAAAGATGCTCTGCTATTATTTTATTAAGGGGAATACAAGTAGTTTGTACAACAGACATGACAGTAGAGGTGAGGGGTCCTCTTTACATTTTTAATTTGGCAAAGTCATTACAACATAAACCCTCTACATGTATCTTTACAGCAGGTAAGGCTGCACCACATTTATTATGTCCATCCTCCTGTAAGTCATTTATTATTACAAATGAGAATGAATCTTAGTACAAAGGAGAAGGGGAAGCATTCCCTAAGGAATGTGAATGTTTCCGTTCTCCTTTGTACTTAGATCTATTCCCATTTATGATTATAAAACGATGTATGGAGCAAAGGGCGTCCTATCAGTCAATAGAGCTGACTGAATGCAAGTCTGAGTGGTGCTTTGCTTTCCACTTAGGCTGATGGTATCATGATTTACCGGTAAGGAGGTGATGGAGCTAAACTCTAAACTACAACCCTGAAATACAGTAGCTTACAAAGAAGTGTCTGAACTAAACTGAACTGTAGAGATGACCCGAACTATTCACCGGCAAACAGTTCCCAGCGAACATCGCATGTTCGCTTTCGCTGCAGCAGGTGAACATATGCGATGTTCGGTCCGCCCCCTATACGTCATTATTGAGCAAACTTTGACCCTTTACCTCACAGTCAGCAGACACATTCTAGCCAATCAGCATACCCTGCCTCCCAGACCCTCCCACCTCCTATCAAAAAGCAAGGACAGCATCCATCTTAGATTCATTCTGAAGCTGCAGTGTAAAAGTTAGAGCAGGGAGAGTACTGCTGCTGCTGCTGAATTAATAGGGAAAGCGTTAGCTAGGCCAGTGTTCTTTGTCCACTCCAGTCCTCAAAGACTCATCTGCTGTAAGGACAGCATCCTGACAGCACCCCAAAAAGCCCTTTTTAGGGCTGGTACATCAGTCTGCTTATATATATATATATATATATATATATTGCAGTTGCTTGCCCGTGTGTGAGAGGCTGCAGGCCCACAGACTGTACTATGTGCACACCACTCATATAGGGTGGCACAGTACCTTGCAGATAGAAAAGTAATTACATTTTTACCCTTTAATATAATTGCAGTTGCCTGCCAGTGGGTGTCAGACCCACAGACTGTACTGTGCCCACTGCCAGAGCCCACCACTCATATCGGGTTGCACAGTACCTTGCAGATAAAAAAGTCATTTAATTTTTACCCTTTAATATAATTGCAGTTGCCTGCCAGTGTGTGTCAGGCCCACAGACTGTACTGTGCCCACTACCCACCACTCATATAGGGTGTCAAAGTATATTGCACGGCGCACGCGCAGTGACCAAAAGTTCAAACGAAGCGGATCGAGCATAGGTCTTTTTCCATCTCCTGGTTCCAAAAATCTATTCACTACACCGGCCCTGGCCCTGATAAGGGACAAAACAGAGGTACACTAGTTGCAAATTCCATTGCAAGTGCCCAAAATTAGAAGGAAACGGACAGAGCAAGCTTTTTTCTCTATCTCCCCATGCAAGAATTCAATTCAATACACGTCCCCTGATAGGGGACTTAACAAAGATTAAAATGGTAAGAATAGTAGTTCACACTATTTGTATTGGTGGCACAGCACATTGCGCGGCGCATGCGCAATGCCCCGAATTGGAAGTAAGAGGACCGACCAATCATCTTTTTCCTTCTCCCGTTTCCTAAAATCTATTCGCTACACGTCCCCTGATAGGGGACGTAACAGGGATTAAACTGATAGGAATAGTACTAGTTAACACACCACTTATATAGGGTGGCTCAGTACATTGCACGGCGCACGCTCAGTGCCCCAAATTGGAACGAAGAGGACAGAACAACCATCTTTTTCCATCTCCCGGTTCCTAAAATCTATTCCATACACCGGCGGGGACAAAACAGACATTAAACTGGTAAGAACAGATTTTTTTAATTTAAAAAAAAGAGGACTGCCTCTGCGGAGCTGGGTATTTTTAGGCCGCGTTACTGAACGCTCATGCACAATGGCTGTAGGCTCATGCGTCCTTTTGCGGAGGTGAGAAACCTGGTTAGTCAAAGCCAAGGCAACATCATCGGCCTTATCCCATATGCGTTTTTTCTGGAGCGTGCCCTGCGAAGAGTGCTGGATCAGGCCGTAGATGAGCATGAAGAGGAAGAGTTGTGGTCATCATCACCACCAGAAGCAGCCTTGTCGTCGTCGATTGCTGGACCTGCGGCTACGCAGAGAGAGGAGTCTGAAGAAGAGGAGTCAAAGGAGGAAGGTGGCTTTGAGGAGGTGGAAGACCAACCACAGCAGGCGTCCCAGGGGGCGTGTTGTCACCTTTCAGGGACCCTTGGTGTTTTACGTGGCTGGGTGGTGGAAGAGATCTTCAATAACATCAGTGAGGACAAGGAATGGGACATGGCTAGCTTGGTATCCAACCTTGTGCAAATGGGGAGTTTGCGGTTGTGCAAATGGACTGTTTGCGGTTGTTGGCAGCGCTAAAGCCCGCCCGTTAGTGCCAGTGAGGTCACTGGACTCACTGCTAGGTGGAAGCCTCCACCTAGCTTTACCCGTGGAGAGCCTGGTACATCACCAGATCTCCAGAAAAAGCCCTTGTCCTGCGCGATGTCAGTGGGGCTGCGTGAGTGAAAACAGGTATATTTCCGGGTTCAACTATGAACCCGGACAACCCCTTTAATGCTGGGAGCTTCAGGTCCTCATGTACCCTGATGGGCAGAAAGTTGTAGGAGGTGAGGCACAGGTTGCTCTCCTTAATTTAACTGTATCGCTGTCCTCAAGACAGAAATACAGTTAAATACCGCAATGAGGAATTGGAACTGGTGGCTCCCTGCCCCACAATTCCCCCTCACAGGCCACTGGACACTAGGCCTAAAGCCTATGAGATAATATATTAATGGCGTAGAAGGTCTTAAGATGATGACATCACCATGAACACCTACACCGGTATGCAGACAGTGAATAGACATCATCATGGTCACTTGCACCTGGACGTAAGTATTTCAAGTCACAAGCCAGAATAGGCCTGTGGCCTGCACTGCAGACAGAGACATGGAATGGGAGGCAGGTGAGTTTTTTTCTTTTCTAGTCTCTAATGAGCCACTTTGGGGGAACATACTACCAGGGGCACTATAGGGGCAATATTATCATTAACGTGGCAGTATAGAGGGCATTATCATTAATGGTGTACTATAAGGGCATTATTACTGGGGATACTATTAGGACATTATTATTACTGAGGCACTAAAAGGGTTTTATTATTACTGGAGTACTATAGGAGTCTTTATAACTACTCAGGGCACTACAGGGGCATTATTACTACTAATTCACTAAAGGGAGCTTCACTACTACAGGGGGACTTTATTTAAACTACAGCCACTCTAAGGAGAATATTAATACTCGGGGCAATATAGGGGGCACTTTCACTCTTGACTGGACTCTCTTGGCACAATTATTTTTGTATGCTACTAATATTTCAGGGGGACACTTTTTTCTGCAGTATAGTATTTGGTGGCATTGGGCAGGACATCTGGCACAGGATGACACTGTTGAGGCACCATGGAGATTGTGAAGAAGATGATGGAAAAATGAGGAATCTAAGGTAGTGTGAGGTCTGAGCAATATGGAGAAGATGAGGAAAGAGAACACCTGCTATCAGAGGAGACATCACTGGATGTAATACTTGAGGAGGTGGACAAAATGTGTCTGCTGAAATTGGCCACCACAGAGGTCACCATATTGGGGGTATTTCATGTTGTTATTTGGTGCTGCTGGGGCAGTATATTGTTCTTTACTGTGGCATTTGGTTGGCAGTATTTGTGCTGCACTGTGGTATTTGGTTTTGCTGGGGCAGTATTTTGTGCTGCACTGTGGTTTTTGGTTCTGCTGGTGTAGTGTTTTATGCTGCACTGTGGTATTGTGTAATGTCCTACCTGGACACTACTAGTGGGTTAAAATTTATGTTTTATGCTTTGTGTGATGTGATAACATGTTTCTTGTCCATGTGTTTTATTTATTTATTTGTCCAGCTCACTGAAGAGGCCGCACATGCTCAGTTTCATCCTTCAACTGCTTCCTGAACTGTGATAGGGAGAGCATGGACACGCCCCCTGAGCTACAGCAGAAAAGACACTCCCCTTGAGCTGTCTGCTTGATAAAAATCTAGCAGAGCAATGAATGTGGAGATCTCTGGATCCATGTGAGGTACAGGGCTGGTTCTAGCTTTGTTAGAAAGATATTATCATGTACTATATAATCTATGATTTTCATTTTTTACATTAATCATGACATAACCCCTTTAAATATCCTTTGATTTTGAACCACTGAGGCTGGACTAGGTATGATTATGGGTAAAAGGGTAAAGGTTTTTCCTAGAAAGAGTGTGGAGCTGAACTGGCTAGTTAGTTACTGCTTTGTGTAAGTGACTTGTAGAGTTATTGAATTGGTGAGCTAGAGCGAGAACTGCAGACCAGTTTGAGTCTGCTTGTGTTTTGCCTTTGGACACAACCCAGAGAAAGGTTAAGACCCTATAGCTTTTGCTAGGTTAATTTTTAGGCTTCCAGTCTGTCTAGCATCAGTTTTACAGCTTTCGTTGCTGCTTTGGAAAATATGAATGTTCTCCACCTCACTGTCAGAAACTGCAGAAAAGTATATTGTTGTGCACCACAACTGGGAAGGCTATAGCTAACAGAAACTGATTGCTCTTACCGGGAAAGATTTTGCTCTTTCTCAGTTAAAGTGGTGTTAAAGACTGTCTCCTGCTTGCTTGATTAGAATTTGTCTACCACTGGTCAAGTAGAGGGAAGAAAGGGATGCAAATGAGCTCTTAACAAGCTCTGCTTTTAATGCGACCAGATGTAAGGCAACTATCCAATAAGTCAATGTTCAACCCTTTAAATAGGCTTTGAGAAATGACTCGGATATTAAATAAGCCAGCCTCCCTTTCTTTCCAGAATTCCAGAGAGTTATGTTTGCGCTCTCCACAAGGAGAGATTGTATCCCCCAAACCCTTGTCAAGTAAAGGAAATGTGAGCTTCTTGCTTCACCATTTCACTGCCCCCTGCCTATTATTTTGTACATCACCATTAAAGGCACCCCACCTTCCACCAGCCAGGGTGTGACCAGAGGAAACTATTACTCAGAACATCTAAGATGCGACCACCTCATCACTGTGCCAGCCCTTGGAGTGAAGGAGGTTTAGTGGAGATAGAGAATCCACCATGAACATTGTGACCAAATTCAGCACCACTGATCCCATCCTCTCACATTCCCTTTGTTTTGCTGTGTTTGGTTCTGCTGTGGCAGTATTTTGTGCTGCTATATGGTATTGTGACCCTGCCTAGTTGTGTTGGCCCCACCTTTTGCCAATATGGACCAATCTACAACATGGGGCTACTTTTAGGTGTAACTGTGACAGGCTGTGTTGCACTGACATAGAGCTGCAGCAGTAAACCCATCTTGTCTGTGAGAGAAAAGTGAGGCCAGACAGCTCACCACTCAAGATGTTGATCATGAGATTCTACTGGAGATGAGCCACCACCCTTTTGTCTTTTCCATCACTGGCTGTAGCCTTACTTGGGACTGCCTTGCCAGTGGAGAACTATTAACTGGAGGTGTCCCTTAAAGCATTGGAGTGGCTCCAGACAGCTTCCTTGAGAGTTCCTGCACTGTGGATACAATAGGCACTGGGAATAGTGCTGTTGTGATTAGGGATGAGCGAACCCATGGAAGTTAGGGTTCGCCGGGTTTGGAAAAATTATCAGAACTTGAATTTCTCTGCTTTTAAGACAGTTGGTTAAAATAGTTATTAACATTTCCCATATCTCTACTTTATGTTGACATGACTTTAATTTATTCAGAATTTGAATTTCTCTGCTTTTAAGACAGTTGGTTAAAATAGTTATTAACATTTCCCATATCTCTACTTTATGTTGACATGACTTTAATTTTTTTTAGGATATTAGAAGGCTTGGAATTTTAGTAACAGTTTTCAAATTTTTAAGAAAATTTCCAACTTTTTTAAGTACCAATTTAGTTCTTAAGTGACTTTCACCTTACGTAATAGAAATCACCCATAAATTACACCACTTTAGAAACTACACCCCTAAAATGATTTAAAACTGATTTTAGAAACTTTGTTAACCCTTTAGGTTCCACAGGAATTACAGCAAAATAGAGTTTAAATTTAAACATTTCATTGTTTGCAGTTTTTCCATTTTAATCAATTTTATTCCCTGTAACACAGCAAGGGTTAACAGCCAAACAAACCTCAATATGCTCACCCCAATTCTGCAGTTTATAGAAACATCCCATAATCCCATAAATGTTTTTGCATTGACACATCCAATACGTTTTTTTTTTTCTTTGGAGCTGTGTGAGGGCTTTATTTTTTGTGTGCAACTTATACTTTTCATTGGTATTATTTTGGGGTGCATAACATTTTTAAACCCCTTTGTGACCTCCGCCGTATATGTACAGTGGAAATCGCATATTTAAACATGGTGCCCGCTCTCACGTGCAGCGGGCGCCATGGCCGCCTGTTTTCTACTGTTAAAAAACAGCAGAGACCCACGTATGCGATCAGACATAAGACTGATCACATACATTTCACCCCTTAGATGCCGTGGTCAAATGTGACCACGGCATCTGAGCAGTTTGGAAGCTGGAGTGGTGCTTCAGTAACAGTGTTCACCCGCTGAGATCGGAGAACCTGTTGTGATGTTTAAATACCCCGAAGCCTCAAGCAGGCTAGTGTAATATCAATACATATATTGTTATATTGAAAATGAAGCGTTCAATGATGGCTATATAGCCATCAATGAACACAACGGGACATCTAATGATTGCCAGTTATAGTCACCCAGGGTGACTTAAAAAAAAGTTTTTAAAAATATAAAAAAATGTAAAAAATATAAAAGTTAAATCAACCCCCTTCCCCAAAATAAAAATTCTTAGGCTACTTTCACATGAGCATTTTTCCTTTCATGTCATAGGATCTCAATACCGGAGGAAAACACTTCAGTTTTATACCCATTCATTGACAATAGGGACAAAACTGAACTGAACGGAATGCACCAGAATGCATTCCGTTCCATTTGATTGTGTTTCCATGCCAGACAGAAAAACTCTGCAAGCAGCGTTTTTGAGTGCGTCATGGGATGCAGAGCAAGACAGTTCCAGCATGAAACACAATGTAAGGTAATGGTGCCGGATCCATTTTCTCGGACACAAAAGATCCGGTGCCCATTGACTTACAATGGTTTTAGAGAGTGATCTGTTCATAACAGATGCAGGCAGTTGTATTATACTAATGGAAGTGTTTTTGATTATCCATGACGGATCCAGCAAAAAAACAAATGTAAAAGTAGCCTTAAGCAATAAAAACAATACACATCATGGCCATGGGCATCGGCGCATGCAAAAACACTTGTACTAATCAAATCTAACAATACTTAACCCATATGGTAGGTGGGTTAAGTATGAAGTAATGTAAGTAATGAAGTAAAGGAAAAAAAATAAAAGTGGCCAATTTGCCATTTTTTTTGTCACTTCGACTCCCCAAAAAATGTTATATAAAGTGATAAAAAAAACTCACACACACTTCAAAATGGTATCACAGAAAGGTACAGATCACCCCACAAAAAATGAGTCCTCCCAAAGCTCCATACATATAACTACAAAAAAAATTGTAGGGGTCAGAATATGGTGATGAAAATAAAATATTTTTTTCCAAGGTTTTTAAATATTTTTTTAGTAATAAAACACAAGAAAAATTATACAAATGTGGTATCATTGTTATCATACTGACCTGGAGAATGAAGGTAATAGTCAATTTTACCACATAGTGAACGCCATAAAAAAAATAAAAACAATTTCACCCCATTTGGAATTTTTTTCCCCGCTTCCCACTACATTGTGTGCAACCATGAATGGTCCCATTAAAAAATAAGCCCTCATAAGGCTATATAAATGAAAAAATAAAAAAGTTATGATTCTGAGAAGGAGGAGAGTGTAAAACAAAAATGGAAAATCGCCTGGTCCTCTAAGGGTCAAAATCTTTTTTAGTTTTTCTTTTTTGTTACAAATCAGCAAAAAAAAAAGATGCCCTGCAATTCTTGTCTTGTTTTACATCCCCAAATGATAAATGTGTAGTGTGAGCCATTACTGTCACGGTGATACCAAATATGTGAAGATTTTATTTTAGAATTTTTTTGAATTAAAAAGCTTTTTATTTACAATAGAAATAAAAGTGTTTTGTTTTTTTAGGGTGGGTTCACACTAGCGTTATGGAGTCCGTTATGGCCTTCCGTTATAACGTGGTTATAACGAAACATAACGGAATTCATAAGACGAAAGGACGGATCCTTTAGTTTGCCCATAGACTTCTATTATGACGGAATGCAAAACGGAAGCCTTTAACCACTTAAGCCCCCCTAGCTTAAACACCCTTAATGACCAGGCCACTTTTTACAATTCTGCACTACGCTACTTTCACCGTTTATTGCTCCGTCATGCAACTTAACACCCAAATGAATTTTACCTCCTTTTCTTCTCACTAATAGAGCTTTCATTTGGTGGTATTTCATTGCTGCTGACATTTTTACTTTTTTTGCTATTAATCAAAAATGACCGAAATTTTTACAAAAAAATGACATTTTTCACTTTCTGTTGTAAATTTTTTTTAAAAAAAAAACTACATTTCTATATAAATTTTTCTCTAAATTTATTGTTCTACATGTCTTTGATAAAAAAAGTCCAATAAGTGTATATTTATTGGTTTGGGTAAAAGTTATAGCGTTTACAAACTATGGTGCAAAAAAGTGAATTTCGGCATTTTGAAGCAGCTCTGACTTTTTGAGCACCTGTCATGTTTCTTCAGGTGCTAGAATGTCAGGAAAGTATAAATACCCCCCAAATCACACCATTTTAGAAAGAAGACACCCCAAAGTATTCGCGGATGGGCATGGTGAGTTCATGTATCATTTCATTTTTTTTCACAGGTTAGCGGAAAATGACACTTTCTGAGAAAAAAAAAAAGTTTCAATTTCTGCTAACTTCTGGCAAAAAATAAATAAATCTCAGACGGACTCACTATGCCCCTCAGTGAATACCTCGGGGTGTCTACTTTCCGAAAAGGGGTCATTTGTGGGGTGTGTTTACTGTTCTGGCATTTTGGGCGGGGCTAAATTGTGAGCCACCATGTAAAACCTAAAGGTACTTGTTGGAATTTGGGCCCCTTTGCGCACCCAGGCTGCAAAAAAGTGTCACTTATGTGGTATCGCGTACTCAGGAGAAGTAGGGCAATGTGTTTTGGGGTGTATTTTTACATATACCCATGTTGGGTGAGAGAAATATCTCTGTAAATTGTCAACTTTGTATAAAAATTTTTAAAAGTTGTCGTTTACAGAGATATTTTTCACACACAGTATAGGTATATATAAAAATACACCCCAAAACACATTGCCCTACTTCTCCTGAGTACGGCGATACCACATGTGTGACACTTTTTTTCAGCCTGGTGCGCAAAGGGGCCCTAAAACCAATGAGTACCTTTAGGATTTCACAGGGCATTTTTACGCATTTGGATTCCAGACTTCTTCTAACGCTTTAGGGGCCCCTAAAATGCCAGGACAGTATAAATACCCCACATGTGACCCCATTTTGGAAAGAAGACACCCCAAGGTATTCCGTGAGGGGTATGGTGAGTTCATGTAAAATTTTATTTTTTGTCACAAGTTAGTGGAATATGAGACTTAGTAAAAAACAAAATTAAAAAAAAATATATATATCAATTTCCGCTAACTTGTGCCAAAAAATTAAAATTCTGTGAACTCGCCATGCCCCTCACGGAATACCTTGGGGTGTCTTCTTTCCAAAATGGGGTCACATGTGGGGTATTTATACTGACCTGGCATTTTAGGGGACCCTAAAGCGTGAGAATCCAAATGCGTAAAAATGGCCTGTGAAATCCTAAAGGTACTCATTGGTTTTAGGGCCCCTTTGCGCACCCAGGCTGCAAAAAAGTGTCACTCATGTGGTATCACCGTACTCAGGAGAAGTAGGGCAATGTGTTTTGGGGTGTATTTTTACATATACCCATGCTGTGTGTGAGAAATATTGCTGTAAACGACAACTTTTTACATTTTTTTATTCAAAGTTGTCAATTTACAGAGATATTTCTCACACAAAGTATGGGTATATGTAAAAATACACCCCAAAACACATTGCCCCACTTCTCCTGAGTACGGCGATACCACATGAGTGACACTTTTTTGCAGCCAAGATGCGCAAAGGGGCCCTAAAACCAATGAGTACCTTTTAGGAGGGTATTTTTACGCAATTTTCTTCTCACGCCTTAGGGCCCCTAAATTGCCAGGGCAGTATAAATACCCCACATGTGACCACATTTTGGAATTTAAGAAGACACCCCAAGGTATTCTGTGAGGGGCATGGCGAGTTCATAGAAGATTTTTTATTTTTTTTTGCACAAGTTAGCGGAAATTGATTTTTTATTGTTTTTTCTCATAAAGTCTACCTTTCTGCTAACTTTTGACAAAAAGTTAAATTTTTCATGGACTCACTATGCCCCTCAGCGAATACCTTGGGGTGTCTTCTTTCCAAAATGGGGTCATTTGTGGGGTGTTTGTACTGTTCTGGCATTTTGGGCGGGGCTAAATTGTGAGCAGCCATATAAAACCTTAAGGTACTCATTGGAATTTGGGCCCCTTTGCGCACCCAGGCTGCAAAAAAGTGTCACTCATGTGGTATTGCCGTACTCAGGAGAAGTAGGGCAATGTGTTTTCGTTGTATTTTTACATATACTTATACTTTGTGTGAGAAATATCTCTGTAAATTGACAACTTTGAATAAAAAATTTTTAAAAAGTTGTCGTTTACAGTGATATTTCTCACACACAGTATGGGTATATGTAAAAATACACCCCAAAACACATTGCCCTACTTCTCCTGAGTTCGGCGATACCACATGAGTGACACTTTTTTGCAGCCAAGATGCGCAAAGGGGCCCTAAAACCAATGAGTACCTTTAGGATTTCACAGGCCATTTTTACGCATTTGGATTCTCCCACTTTAGGACCCCTAAAATGCCAGGGCAGTATAAATACCCCACAAGTGACCCCATTGTGGAAAGAAGACACCCCAAGGTAATCCGTGAGGGGTATGGCGAGTTCACAGAAAAAAAAAAATTTGGCACAAGTTAGCGGAAATTGATTTTTTTTTTTTTTTTTTACAGTCTCATATTACACTAACTTGTGACAAAAAATAAAATTTTGCATGAACTCGCCATACTCCTCACGGAATACCTTGGGGTGTCTTCTTTCTAAAATGAGGTCACATGTGAGGTGTTTGTACTGCTCTGGCATTTTAGGGTCTCCGCAATCATTACACGTATGGCCAGCATTAGGAGTTTCTGCGATTCTCCTTATATTGAGCATACGGGTAATGAGATTTTTTTTCCCGTTCAGCCTTTGGACTGAAAAGAAAAAAAATGAACGGCACAGATTTCTTCATTCTCATCGATCAATGTGGATGAAAAAATCTCTGCCCAAAAAAGTGTAAAAAAAAAAAAAACGGCACAGATTTCCTCATTCGCATCGATCAATGTGGATGAATAAATCTCTGCCAAAAAATGTGCAAAAAAAAAAAGTAGTAAGGCCCCATTCACACGTCCGCAAAAATGTCCGCATCTATTCCGCAATTCTGCGCAATTCTTAGGGGCCCTAAGGCGTGAGAAGGGGTCTGTGTGGTGATTTGGTGCACTTATAAAAGTTTCTTTGGTGGTCCCAAGCAAAAGGGACCACCAAAGGAACGATCAGCAAGCATATCAGACGCTGTTAACAAAACAGCGTCTGATATGCCATTTTTTTAACTTCTACAGCCTGCCAGCGCACGATCAGCGCTCGCAGGCTGTAGTTTACCTTGTCCCCGACGTGATCCTGTGAACGCGCGCACGCGCGTGCGTTCACAGGAAATCTCGCCTCTCGCGAGATGACGCGCGGGCGCGTCAAGGAGGAACAGACCGACCGCCCGCAGGACGCAATCCTGCGTGAGGCGGTCGGCAACAAGTTAAAAGGCATTCCGTTTGCTTTCCATCATATTACAAGTCTATGGGAAAGCATAACGGATAAGTCTGGTTCCCATTATACAAGACGGAAAACAAAGTCCTGTGGACTTTGTTTCCGTCTTGCATAACGGGACCAAGACGGATCCGTTATGCTTTCCCATAGACTTGCATTATGACAGAATGCAAACGGAATGCCTTTTAAAGGCTTCCGTTTTGCATTCTGTCTGGGCATTCCGTTATTTTCCGTTATAACCATGTTATAACAGAAAGCCATAACGGACTACATAATGCGAGTGTGAACCCACCCTTACTTGGATTGGCGCCCATGCCTGTCCGGGAGATTGCACATCTGTGGACATAGGCACACAGCATGACAAGTGGTGTAAGCGGCTTTTATCTATAGACACCTCAATAATAGGCTGTAAAGTGAAATGTGCAACAACATGTACCTGTCCTCTCACTAACTATAGGAGGTTTGTCCTACAAACCCTTAGGTCCCTTTCACACGGGCGAGAATTCCGCGCTAGTGCAATGCGTGATGTGAATGCATTGCACCCGCACTGAATCCGGATCCATTCACTTCAATGGGGCTGTGCAGATGAGCGGTGATTTTCACGCATCACTTGTGCGTTGCATGAGAATCGAAGCAGGTTCGATATTCTGCGTTTTTCAAGCAAAGCAGACCCCATATAAATGAATGGGGTTGCATGAAAATCAAAAGCATCCACAAGCAAGTGCGGATGCGGTGCGATTTTCACGCATGGTTTTCAGAATGCTTACTAAAATGTAGATTGAGGGGTTAAAAAATAAATAATTGACTCACCTCATCCACCTGATCGCGCAGCGGGCATCGTCTTCTTTCTTCTTCTTTCAGGACCTGCAAAAGAGCCTTTGATGACGTCATCGCGCTCACCACGTGGTAAGACCGATTACGTCATCAAAAGTCTTTTTGCAAAACCTGAAAAAAGAAGAAAGAAGACGATGCCCGCAGCGCGATCAAGTGGATGAGGTGGGTTATTTATTTATTTTTTTTAACCCCTCAATCCACATTTTAGTAAGCATTCTCTATTAAGAATGCTATTATTTTCCCTTGTTATAAGGAAAAATAATAAAATCTACAGAATAAAGAACCCAAATCCGAACTTCTGTGAACAAGTCCGGGTTCAGGTCTGGGTACCAAACATTCAGATTTTTCTCACGTGCGTGCAAAACACATTAAAACACATTGCACTCGCGCGGAAAAACCGTGTGAATTCCTGCAACTCACCCGCATCCTATCCGGCCCTCACACGCGACGCCGTGTGGAAGAGGCCTTAAAGAGATACAGAAACTGTGCAGGGTCTGCAATTATTTTAATTACAAATATGTAATAATAAACAGCAGATTTAGGGGCAGAGGCAGCAAGAAATCTCAGTCCTGTCACTAACAGAATCAGTTCTCCTTTGCAGACGTTCCCTGCAGTGCACCAGGGCTCGCTTGAGGGAAGCAAGGGACCTGAGCATAGCTTCAGTCTATACCTCATCAATAAAACAACACTACTGTGAGAGAACATTTTTGCTGTAGTAACTAGTTATATCCCCATATATATATTCAGAGTGCATATAAAGGCTGATAGTTAGCTAATCCACTATCAGTTACACAGCAGCAATAATTAATGTATATATAAAGTATGATAAGGCTGCACCATGGCTGCACCATAGAACAGTGGTGCTCACAGCTGATATAGGCTTACCCACTATACAAAAGAGCAAAAATGGTATAAAGAGCTGGGCACTCACTTATATTTGGGACCAAACAATTTATTAAATATATAATAAAAGACACAAATACCATACATTATATACATTAGAAACATATTAGAAAAATCACATTAGAAAATCTCATTTGAAAGATCGTCCTGGATTAAAAAAGATATCTCAAATAGTCTCTCTTCCGATGATATGAGGACCCGATTTATGGCACGTGTGCGGCGTCCCGCTACACAGACCCAAGAAATCGTATTCAAAGTTAAATACAACCACAGCGATGGTAACCACCGAAACACGTTTGGTACCACGGCCCCCCCAACTATCTTTTAAATGCGATTTTCTAATGCGATTTTTCTAATATGTTTCTAATGTTGTTTATATAATGTATGGTATTTGTGTCTTTTATTATATATCTTATTAAATTGTTTGGTCCTAAATATAAGTGAGTGCCCAGCTCTTTATACCAATAATTAATGTATACCACCATGGCAGAGTTGTCATTACCAGGTTAAAGCCTCATTCATACGGTAGTGTTTTGGTCAGTGATTTCCTTCAGTGATTGTGAGCCAAAACCAGGATTGGAGCCTCCACAGACATAAGTTATAAGGGAAAGATCTGTTCTGTGTTTGGAGCCGCACCTGGTTTTGGCTCACAATCACTGATGGAAATCACTGACTGAACACTGACATGTGAATCAGGCATAAGGCGGATTTGCACAGCACAATTGTTGGGCAGATTATAGAGAACAAATATAGGAACGTAAATGTGCTGGCCATCACCGGAATGACAAGCAAAACTCTCGTACATTGGGTGGATTATTCATTGATGCAGCACATTCAATTGTTTCTGGTAGCAGTACTAAGTGATCAGAGATCTGCTGCCCAGAAGCAATAATTCTGTATGGCGACGAGCAATGGCATTAGTGATCGCTCTTCCCTGTACAGTGGAGGAGATCGCTGCATGTAAATACAACTGACAAGCAGGAGTTATCGGGAAGGAACGGTCTGTTCCCGATAATTACCTGCTCCATCAGCACATGTAAATGTAAACTTTACTCTGCACTGTATCCCTATGTTGAGACTTTGGGGGAGATTTATAAAAAAAAAAAAAATGGTTTAAAGGAAAACTGGCCTAGTTGCACATAACAACCAATTAGATTCCAACTTTTATTTTTCAGAGCTCCTTTGAAAAATTAAAGGTGGAATCTTATCGGTTGCGATGGGAAACTAAGCCAGTTTTTTACACCAGTTTTGATAAATCTGCCCCAATATTTACACAGGGTATACACCTTGCTACCCTGATCTATTATCTATATAGCCTGCAAGGTTTTGGCTGCAGCAAGTTAACAATACATTTTTTATTTTACAATAAAATTAGTTGCTTTAGAGTATTATAACCCTTCTACATTTTAGTAAAATCACTCATATACGAATCGATCATACCTGTGTGTATTTTTCAGTGAACTGAATATATTGACAGGACTCTTGAGCTCAGGCTCATAATGGAGAGAGCCTCGTCCTGAGCTAAGAATGAGGTAAAGAATCAACATACTAATTAGCGACAGAAGAGGATTTGGCATTTCTGGGGCCCCAATCAAAGCTATGTCTGTGGGCTCACGTTGCATCTTTAAGCTCCATCCCTATCACACCGCTAAGCTCCGCTCCATCACAACGCTATGCTCCACCCCATCGCCCACTCTCAGTTTAGAAGTGCGAGTTGCAAGCCTTTTCGTGGTTTACATAGTGGTAAAGCCTAAGGTCAGGGGCAGTAGTACTATGCATTTAGTACTGCCCTTAACAGTGCTTGCTGGAGCTGGCAGACTCCCTTAAATGTGGTCTCAGCATTAAAGGAGATATCCTGCCTTTTAAAACTGATAGCTTATCCTTAGGATAGGGCACTAATATTAGATCATTGGGAGGGGCTGGCTCCCAGTACTTTTGCTGTTAAGGGGCCACGGTTTTCATGTCAGCGTCGCTGCCTCTTCATTGATTATATCGATCAGGACACTGTTCATGCAGGGAAGTGGTTTAATTTTTTTTTTTATTTTTTTTTCCCCCTTCTTTCTTTAATTGATGTCTGTTAGAATCGTTTCTTGGAATGTCAGAGGTCTTGGGGAGAGGGTTAAGAGACAAACTATTATGGATGCAGTAAAGAGACATCTTCCTGCAATTATTTGAATAGTGGAAACCCATCTTACTGAAGAGACTGTGTCCCGTTTGATGACGGGATGGCATTCCCAATCCTACCATTCTACTTTTAGCGGTGCATCTAGGGGTGTATCGTTTCTGATTCATAATTCCATAGACTTTTCTTTAATCAAATCTTACATAGATAACCAAGGCAGGTTTATTTTTCTGTATGGGAGGCTCCATGGATATAGTTACATTCTCGCCTTTTTTTATATACCTCCGCCATTCTCTATGTATCCACTCACCCAACTACTGTGTTTTTTGGAAAAGAAACCAGAATGTCGGCTTGTTCTGATGGGAGACTTTAACGCTGTTATGGATCCCAAAACGGACAGACTGACTTTAGATGCAGATCGGGGAAGGAACATTTGTAATTCTCCACTGCCTCAGTTCTGCTTGGAGGTTGGATTGGTGGATATATGGGAACATGTTGGCGGAGGAAAGAGAGTGTACTCCTGTGTTAGCAAAGGAGGTAGAGCAATGTCTAGGATTGATTTGGCGCTTACTAATGAGAACAACTTGAATAATATTAAAAGGATACGATATGGAGTAAGAACAGTTTCAGACCACTCACCTGTTTTAATTGAGGTTCGCATTGGGGAGAATAAAGACAATAGGGGATTTGGGTTTAAGCTGAACCCGTATTGGCTTATTATTATGGATAATTATCAGTCTATTAAATTACATGTATCTTCCTTTTGGGAGGTGAATCTCCCCTCTGCTAACATCAATTTAGTTTGGGACGCTCTGAAAGCATATCTGAGGGGGGTTCTTATTAGTGATATCACTGCTGTGAGGAGATCATTTAAGAAAAAAGAGGAGGACCTGATTAATATCGTGGCTTCCACAACGGAACGATTTATTGATCAATCTACTGAATATAATAAGGAAGAGATGCAGAAGGCTAGTTGCTCTCTGAAGGAATATGTAATTGAGAAAGCAAATCATAGGTTACTTTTTAAGGGACAGAAGTATTTCTCAGAATCCGGACGTCCTGGTAAGCTTCTAGCTAAAATAATTTCACAACAGGACAAAAAAAAGAAAGCTATTACTTTAGTTCGTAATTCAGATGGGGTAATTATATCAGACCCAGAGGGAATTAGAGATACTTTTCTGCAATACTTCTCTCAGATATATAGAGCTTCTCCTGGTCTGCCACCTGACCTGGCGAGACAGTTCCTGGAGAGAATTTCTCTTCCGATGTTAACAGAAGCCCAAAAATAATCTCTGGAAGGAGAGTTGTCTCTTGTGGAGATTCAAGAGGCCTTGAGGTCTATCTCCAGGAACTCATCGCCAGGGTCAGATGGTCTTCCATATGAATTTTATCGTAAGTATAGTGATGTCATCCTTCCTCACTTACTGGAAGTGTTCTCTCAAACATTGCAGGGAGGGGCTCTGCCACAGTCCATGATGGAAGCCGTGATAGTTTTAATCCCTAAAAAAGATAAAGATCTGGCGGACTTGATCTCATACAGACCAATTTCCTTATTAAACACGGACGTTAAGTTGTTATCAAAGGTTCTGGCCAAGAGGCTCTCTCAGGTTATGTCTTTTCTGATTCATCCAGATCAAAATGGCTTTATGCCAAGAAGGGGCACCCATCATAACCTGCATAGGTTCTTCACTAATATTCAGTCTCCTGGTGGCGGCGCCCGCTCGGTCCTGTCACTGGATGCCACTAAAGCGTTCGACAGGGTCGAGTGGACGTTTCTCTGGGAGGTGATGAAAAGAATGGGTTTTGGCCCCAAATTTATGGGGATGGTTCAGTTGTTATATAAACGTCCAGCGGCCAGAATTAGGATTAATGATATGCTGACAGAGAGTTTTGTATTGGGAAGAGGTATACGTCAAGGATGTCCTCTTTCCCCTCTTTTATTTAATAACTATATTGAACCTCTTGCAGCTAGTATAAGGCAAGACTCGAGAGTGGCTGGCTTTGGTGTAATGGAGAAACAGGACCGTATATCTCTTTATGCAGATGATATCTTGTTTTTTATTCACCAAACAGAAAAAACACTCCCTCGAATAATGGAATTGGTCAACCTATTTTCTGATCCTTCTGGCCTGGAGGTTAATTGGGGGAAGACTGTTCTTCTCCCTGTAGACAAACTGCGAGGATCTGTGGAAAATTTTGCTAATCGGGTATTGCTCTCCGATTCAATAAAATATCTGGGGATAACAGCTTCTGCCAAAATCCAAGACTATCTCCAACTTAATTTGATTCCTTTATTGTCAAAGGTGAGATCCAAAATTAAGATATGGCAAAAAATTCTGCCTGCAAGAGGAGACAGAATTTCATTAATAAAAATGGTGGTGCTGGCCCAGGTTCTTTATGTTCTTCGCAATTCGCCTGTTTGGATTGAAGATAAGTATTTTAGGTTGATAGAACAGATGATTAATGATTTACTATGGGGGAGGAAGCGGGTGAGATTAAAGGCGCTTTATTTTTCCATGCCCTATAACAGGGGAGGCCTTAACCTCCCCTATTTTAGGGGTATTTTATGGCCTCTCAACTTTGCTTCTTTAATGACTGGGAAAATAGCCAACTCTGTAGAAAATTGGTGAAAGACTCAGGTTTTTCAGATTTATTTACAGTATTAGAGTCCGACTACTTACTTAATACACAGATTGGATAAAAACCTTTCTGTAGAATGGCTATAAAGGCATGGCTGGTTATAAAGAGTTGGTTTAAAATCAAGGCATCACTTATCTGTACCCCATTATGGCATAACTCAAAGCTTTTGAATTTAGATGATCTAAACTGTTGGCAATATTGGAGGACGAGAAATATTCAATATCTGAATCAGGTGGTTAAAGATGGGCAAATCCTGTCTCTTATGGAGCTAAAACAAAACTTAAACGTAGGTGAGGTGGCTTGGTATGCATATTTTCAATTGAGGTCAGCACTTTTTAGTATTGCCTATAGTTATTCACTTGAGGTAGACACTCCTGAATTTCTTCACAATTTGATTTGTAAGAAAGGTGGTATAAAAGTTAAATTATCACATTGTTATAGACACTTGATGAAAAGTTTTTCTCCAGGACAGAGATCCTGGTCTGTTTTATTGTCAGAGGTGGGTCCCCCGGACTGGGAGAATATAGGGGAGAACCTAAGTCAGGTTTCGCACAATTTTAATCACACTGTTGTACAGTTTAATATTATACCCAAAATATATGTGACACCTTTATGGCTCCATAAGAGGGGATTTAGAGCCTCCTCTGACTGTCTTCGCTGTGGGAACCCCACGGCAGATCATTTACATCTGTTCTGGGACTGCCCGATAGTGAGCAAATATTGGAGAACGATTCAAACAATCTTGACTCGGAGACTTAATATAGATATTCCTCTATCTCCCAAGGTATGGGTTTTGGGGGATCTATCAGAGGTTAATTGCCAGCTCCTGAAGGGCCGACTATTGACTAAAGTGATGTTTCTGGCCAGGCTTCTTGTAGCCAGAGAATGGTTTTCCCCCTCTGCTCTAGATTGTAATAATTGGCTATGTTTAGTGGATAAGGTGAAAATCTATGAGAGGATTATGTACAGACAAAGAGGGTCCTACGCAAAGTGGGGCAATATTTGGAAGGATTGGGATGGTTAAGTTAAAAAAAATGTTTTCTTTTTTTTCTTTTTCTTTCTTCCCTGCAGGACTGGGGGGGCGGTTAAGGGGGTGTGGGAGGAATGGGGATGTTCTTTTGTAATTTTGTTTTATGAATTGTGTTTCTTGAGATGATTAAAATAAAAATGTATTAAAAAAAAAAAAAAAAAAAGGACACTGTTCATACTGTAGAAGAGGCTGCAGCTCTGGTCCGAGCACTGTGACCCCTTTATAATGGTGGTGATGAGAGTCAAACACCCACCAATGTAAGAGCTCATTCACACCTCAGTGAATCGTTGACGTGTGCTCTGGAAGTGGAAAAACAAAGGAAGTATGAACAGGTTTGGTCTGGTGTGCGGACCATACATTAAAGGCTATGGGCATCTGTTGTTTGTCAGTGGTTTTCATTATGTTCTTCACAGATGAAACTGACTATCTTCAGCTTGTGAATAAAGCTTAATATTAGTGGCCTGTCCTAAGATTAGGTCATCAATATTAAAGGGCAACATCTCTAACAAACTCTAAAATGTGCACAAATGGAGCACATGTATTTCATGTATATGAACCTACACAAGCCCTAATTAGTTTCCCTAGTCTACAGGTATCGACCAAAGCTGCTATGTGTGGGATGGAGAATAATACTAACTAATAATAATACTAATAATAATTTATAACAGAAAATGTTATATCTACCCAATTGTTTATCAAATCTAAACATTGGGGTTCACGATGGGGGATGTAGAAGGGAGCCCAAGGCTGAAAAATTAATTATGACAGCCCTGACTATAACAAGAATACACCTACTCTCCTATCTATAGGTATCAAAGTCTAATTAATTCACTCAGTGTCAACAGACTAATACAACTGATTATACTTGTGTGGTCTAATTTTATGTACATACAGTGCATACAATCAAAAAAAGATCAAAGGGACAATCAATCAAGATGTGATCACTGGTCTACACTGTGATATTTTATGTGCCTGTGTTTTGTCTTTCAGAATTTAACTGTAAGGTCAATAAGACAATACAAAGATCTGAGAGCAGTGCAAATGCAGCTAAGGAAAGCTTCACAGAAATATGAAATGAGCTGACAATATTAAAAAGGGACATTCAGAACTGCTTGACCTTAGAAGGGTGCTTTAACTTTGAAAAACTTGTTTTAAAATTGAACTGTTTGCAAAAAAAAGGTCTGACCTGCTGAAGTGATCACTTTTTTTTCTCTCAAAAGGCAAATGAATTCCTGCATAGCTGCCATAATTTTACACAGTGTCCATGCAGTGTTTGCTTCATTTTATTTTATTTTTTTCATATTTTTTATTAAGAAACAAGACAGTTAAAACAGAAACATAATTAATCAATAATATCATTGATTCTTATCCCTTTTTCTTCTCCATTCCCAACCCATCCAACCATGCCCTCCCTCCCCATGCAATACGTCTCTAATCCCTCCAGAAAAAAAGAGAATTTTTTTTTTAAATAAATAAGTATAAAATAGCGGATTAATAAAAAGGAACTACCACTTTCAACCTCCCCATACCCTGGACCATTTTTCCTCAGAGTTTGTTGGGTTAGATATTCATATCTCTTCAACATGTTAACCAGATATAACCACTCATTGAGCTTTGGAGTATTTTGTGAGATCCAAACTCAGATAATCAAAAGTCTGGCCAGAAACATAATTCTAACTAGCAAAGTCTTTTTATGCTTATGGCAGTTGACCTTAAATAGATCATTCAATATACAACACTCAGGTGTGAATGGAATTATTACACTCATTTTATAGGTAATAAAATTATAAATTGAACCCCAATAGACTTTAAGATCGGTACACAACCAAAACATGTGCAAGAAGTCCGCCCACTGTGAATCACACCGTGCGCAGTTTGACGACTCTCGTAGACCACATTTTTTAAGCCAAATTGGCGTGATATAAACTCTATGTAAAACCAGGGTGTTCAAATTGTGCAATACTAATCTTAAGTAATCAAATATATTTCCCCAGTGTTGTGTCATAACCATTGGACAGTCAATTCCCCAAGCCCTTTGACTCGGGGAGACAACCATATTAAATAGTTCCTTAAGTAGAAATTTTATATAATTGGGAAATCTTGCCCTCCTGGTCTAGACTCCCAATTACCGCATTCAGAGGTGAAGAAGTGTCTATCTCAAGAAGTAATGTGCTGAACTAAAAAGTGCTGAACGTATCTGAAAATATCTAAACAAACTTAAATTACCCGCTTCTGTTAAAAAGGAAAAAGAGAGTACTTCCCCATTCCCCCTGTGAAACATAGGAAATATTTCTTTTTTGCCAAAACTTATCCCCAGCTAATTCCTCCAAACCCTGTAAGTGAAAATTATTGAGATCCCTTTATCCCCAACCATCTTCTAATAGTGGTCCAAGCTCTAAAAAATTGCTTTCCAGTCATTCTATATTCTTGTTCAAGATTAATTAATCCCCCAGATTCCAACAGAGTAACAATACTGTCAAATGGGGATCGCTCCATTAGGATCTTACACTGAGCGCTTTTTTCCCATTCAGAATATAACCATAACTGCCCAGCTATAAAATAGCCCTTGAAGTAGGGAAGATTCAAACCTCCCTGCTCCAGAGGCATATAAAAGTAATCCAGTTTTAGTCTCCATCGCTTTCTTCCCCAGAGTAGATCATTAATCATCCTCTCAATGAGCTTGAAAAACCGATCCTCGGTCCATGTTGGGGAGTTCCTAAGAATATAAAGAAGTTGGGGTAGAATCACCATCTTAACTAAAGATTTTCTGTCAGCTCTAGATAGGGGTAATCGAAGCCAAATCAAAATTTTAGATCTCCATTTAGTTGTCAAAGAAATCAGGTTAAGCTGGATGAAATCCTGGATCCTAGGCAATATCATCATGCCAAGATATTCAAATGAATTGACAATTTTTAACATCGTCAAGGACCCCTCGCTCAGATACTCGAAATTATCCAATAGCATAAAAGTATTCTTTGCCCAATTAATATCTAAGCCAGAGACTTCCCCAAAAGAGTTAACTATGCAAATAACTCTTGGTAGAGTTATATTGGTATGATTTATAAAAAATACCACATCATCCGCATATAAAGAGATCCTGTCCTCTACTCCGAATACTCCAAACGCTTCAATCCTTGTATCTTGCCTAACACTAAGTGCCAGAGGCTCAATATAACTGTCATACAATAAAGGAGAAAGTGGACAACCTTGACAGGTACCTCTAGTCAACCTAAAACTCGAAGTCAGAATACGGTTAACCACTTAATATCCGCCCATACAACTGCAGACAGTTCTCCATAATGCAGCAGGAAATTGCATTTTTGAAATCTGAGATTTGTAAAGTAACTGTTAGACAAACTCAGGCTTGGCATGTTGCAATGCCACTGCCACAAAGGCCCCCCAGAAATGGAAGATGGGTTACTGTAGGTTCTGGTGCACTCAGAGCTGTTGATAGAAGACATGTCCCACAGTCTGTGGCTCTCTGTAATTCATTTGCAGCACTTTCAGAATGCAAGAGCAATGTGGAGGATGGCTCAGGCACAGTGGGTGAGGAACAATCATCTTCTATGCCTAAGGTATGCAAGACTACAGCCAAAAACAAAAAGGATATAGTGAGTACTAATAGTAAGCAACTATTGGTGGGCGATTCTATCATAAGAGGTGTGAAGTTTGAAGAAAAGGGTTTTGTGAGATGTCTCCCTGGTGCTACTGCTAGCAGGGACAGACGACGTATCCTTAACATTATTAAGCAAGCAAAAATGGAAAAGGAGGTGGATGTTATTGTCCATATTGGGACAAATGATCTGGCTTGCAATGAAGTTTCAAAGGTAAAGGAAGCTTTTCACACACTTGGTAATGATATACGGGAGATTGCATCGACTGTCTCATTCTCTGCAGTTCTGCCTGTGCATAACCGTCAGCATGACAAGCAGTTGCGTATTAAGGAATTCAATGTATGGCTTGGTGAATGGTTTTTGAACCAGGGGTTTGGCTTTGTGTCTCATGTTGGCTCTAGCTGGAATGGAAAAGAACTGTACAAGAAAGATGGTTTGCATCTTTCTCTCAAGTGAACAAATGTCCTCAGTGAACAGTTCAAAGTTTTTGCAAAGGAAAATTTAAACTAGGAAAGGGGGGCACAAAAGAGACAATCCATCAGTTCGGCTGCGCCCCGAAAAAAAACAATGCCAGAAGATGCCAGGAGCTGATAGGATAAGAAATGACAAGCTGAAAGTCTTGTCTACAAATGCTCGCAGTTTAGGGAATAAGATCAAAGAACTTGAGTCTGTAATGGCATCTGAGAATATAGATTTAGTGGCTGCTACTGAGACATGGTTCAATGAGAGTAATGACTGGGATATAACAATACCTGGGTTCTCTCTATATATGAAAGACAGAGAAGGCAAGAAAGGGGGTGGAGTGGCCCTATATGTGAAAGACAGCATAAAATCGAATCTAATACAAGTCAGCGAAACCAATTTAGAGTCAGTTTGGGTTACGTTGCAGCTTGGTAATCATAAGGTAACTTGTGTAGGTGTCATATATAGACCACCAAGCCAAGTCAAAGGATTAGATGATCTACTAGTTGAGGAAATGGCTAAAATGACATTGAAAGGGGAAGTTGTCATTATTGGAGACTTTAATCTTCCTGATATAAACTGGAAAACCAAAATAGCTAGTTCTGCCAGGAGTACAGACATTCTAAATTCCCTACTGGGATTATCTCTACAGCAAGTAGTTGAGGAGCCAACCCGGAAGGAGGCCATTTTAGATTTGGTATTCACAAATGGCAATTTGGTATCTGATATCACTGTAGGGGAAAGCTTAGGATCTAGTGATCACCAGTCAGTGTGGTTTACTATAAGTACAGTGACTGAGTCACTCCACACAAAAACAAAAGTTTTAGATTTTCAGAAAACAGACTTTTCGAAAATGACATCAGTGGTATACGAGTCCCTATCAGACTGGAACAATTTCAATGGAGTCCAAGAGAAATGGGACTACTTAAAATTGGCACTATTGAAGGCAACAGAAAAGTGCATTAGGCTTGTCAGTAAAAGCAAAAAAAGGAAGAGACCACTGTGGTACTCAGCAGAAGTGGCCAAAATCATTAAAAACAAAAAGATGGCTTTTAGTAAGTATAAAAACACCCAAAACGAGGATGACAGGAAAATCTATAAGATGAGGCAGAGAGAGGCCAAGCAAGTTATAAGAGCTTCTAAAGCTCAGGCAGAAGAGAAATTAGCTCAGTCAGTGAAAAAAGGTGATAAGACATTCTTCAGATACATAAATGAAAAAAGGAAATTAAAACAAGAAATTACCAAATTAAAAACAAAAGAAGGAAGGTATATGGAAGAGGATAAAGAACTAGCTGACTGCCTCAATGAATACTTCTGTTCAGTTTTTACAAAGGAAAATGAAGCAGAAGGACCTCAGTTAGGGAGGAAGACTAATGATTCCTTTGATGCATGTGTCTTTACATAGGAAGAGGTTCTAAGTCAGCTGTCCAAAATTAATACAAATAAATCACAGGGGCCTGATGGGATACACCCAAAGCTATTAAAAGAGCTTAGAGGTGTACTAGCAAAACCATTAACAGATTTATTTAACCAATCACTGGTAACAGGTGTCGTCCCAGAAGATTGGAAATTATCAAACGTTGTGCCAATTCACAAGAAAGGTAGTAGAGAGGAATCGGGCAACTATAGGCCAGTAAGCCTGACATCAATAGTGGGGAAATTAATGGAAACCATACTCAAGGAGAGGATTGTGGAACATCTAAAAACCCATGGGTTGATTGATAAAAAACAGCATGGGTTTACTTCAGGAGATCATGTCAAACTAATCTTATTGACTTTTTTGATTGGGTGACTAAAATAATAGATGGCGGAGGTGCAGTAGACATCGCTTATCTGGACTTTAGTAAGGCTTTTGATACTGTCCCACATAGAAGGCTTATCAATAAACTGCAGTCTTTGAGCTTGTGCTCACATATTGTTGAATGGATTAGGCAGTGGCTGAAGGACAGAAAACAGAGGGTTGTAGTCAATGGAGTATATTCAGACCATGGTATTGTTACCAGTGGGGTACCTCAGGGATCTGTTCTGGGACCCATATTGTTTAATATCTTTATCAGCGAAATTGCAGAAGGCCTCAATGGTAAGGTGTGTCTTTTTGCCAATGACACAAAGATTTGTAACAGGGTTGATGTTCCTGGAGGCATACACCAAATGGAAAAGGATTTAGGAAAACTAGAGAAATGGTCAAAAATCTGTCGATAAGTGCAAGATAATGCACCTGGGGCGTAAAAACCCAAGAGCAGAATATAAAATCAGTGATACAGTACTAACCTCAGTATCTGAGGAAAGGGATTTAGGGGTCATTATATCAGACGACCTAAAGGTGGGCAGACAATGTCATAGAGCAGCAGGTAATGCCAGCAGAATGCTTGGGTGTATGGCGAGAGGCATTAACAGTAGAAAGAGGGAGGTGCTCGTGCTGCTCTACAGAGCACTAGTGAGACCTCATTTGGAGTATTGTGTGCAGTACTGGAGTCCATATCTGCAGAAGGATATTGAAACTTTAGAGAGAGTTCAGAGAAGAGCAACTAAACTAGTACATGGATTGCAGGACAAAACTTACCAGGAAAGGTTAAAGGACCTTAACATGTATAGCTTGAAAGTAAGAAGAGACAGAGGGGATATGATAGAAACTTTTAAATACATAAAGGGAATCATCACGGTAAAAGAGGAGAGAATATTAAAAAGAAGAAAAACTGCTACAAGAGGACATAGTTTTAAATTAGAGGGGCAAAGGTTTAAAAGTAATATCAGGAAGTATTACTTTACTGAGAGAGTAGTGGACGCATGGAATAGCCTTCCTGCAGAAGTGGTAGCTGCAAATACAGTGAAGGAGTTTAAGCATGCATGGGATAGGCATAAGGCCATCCTTCATATAAGATAGGGCCAGGGGCTATTCCTAGTATTCAGTATATTGGGCAGACTAGATGGGCCAAATGGTTCTTATCTGCCGACACATTCTATGTTTCTATGTTTCTATGTTACATCACAAAAAGTAAAACATCAAGTGATCAAAAAGGCGTATGTCCCACAAAATGGTACCAATAAAACCATAACCTCATCCTGCAAAAAATGAGCCCCTACATAAGAAAAGTGCTCAAACAATAAAAAAAACTATAGCTCTCAGAACATGGAGACATTAAAATATCATTTTTTTTGTTTCAAAAATGCTATTATTGTGTTAAAGTGAAATACATTTAAAAATGTTTATATATTAGGTATTTCCGCATCCGTATCAACCAGCTCTATAAAAATATCACACGATCTAACTCTTCAGGTGAACACCGTAACAAAGTTAAAATAAAAACAGTGGAAAAAAGCTATTTTTTGTCACCTAACATCACATAAAATGCAACACCAAGCGATCAAAAAGGCGTATGCCCCCCAAAATAGTACCACTCAAACAATCACTTCATTCTTCAAAATATGAGACCCTAACTTAGACAATCGGTCAAAAAATAAAAAAGCTATTATTGTGTAAAACTTAAATAAATAAGAAAAAGTACACATATTAGGTATGCCACGTCCATAACAATCTGCTCTATAAAAATGTCACATGACCTAACCCCTCAGGTGAATGCTGTAAAAATAAGTAAATAAAAACTATGCTAAAACAACCAATTTTTTGGTCACTTTGCCCCATAAAGTATAATAATGAATCATTAAAAAATCATATGTACCCAAAAATAGTACTAATAAAAATGTCAAATTGTCGTGCAAAAAAAACAATCCCCTGCCAATCGTCTTGATCGGCAGAAAAATAAAAAAATATGGCGTTCAGAAAATGGAGACACAAAAACATTATTTTTTTTCAAAAATGCTTTATTATGTAAAACTGAAACAAACAAACAAAGTAGATATATTTGATATCATTGCGTCCGTAACAACCTGCTCTATAAAAAAAAAAAAAAAAAAAAAAACAGGGCCAAAACAGCCACTTTTTGGTTACCTCGCCTCACAAAAAATGTAATATACAGCAATTAAAAATCATATGTACCCCAAAATAGTACCAATAAAAATGTCACCTTATCCCCTAGTTTCTAAGATGGGGTCACTTTTTGGGAGTTTCTACTGTAAGGCCTCTTTCACACAGGCATCAAGTTTGACGCCCGGATAAGATGCGGGTGTGTTGCGGGAAAATGCACGATATTTCCACAAAAAGTGCAAAGCGTTTTAATGCGTTTTGCACGCATGTGCGAAAAATCAGCATGTTTGGTGCCCAGACCCCAACCCAGACTTCATCACTGAAGTTCAGATTTGGGTTAGGTGTTATGTCGATTTTATTATTTTCCTTTATAACATGGTTATAAGGGAAAATAATAGCATTCTTTAATACAGAACGCTTAGTAAAAGGACAATTGAGGGCTAAAAAAAATAAAAAAATTAACTCACCTCCTCCAATTGATCGCGTAGGTGCCATTCTCCTGTTCTCTCTTCAGCTGTGGGTAAAGGACCTGTGTTGATGTCACTGAGCTCATCACATGGTCCATCACCATGGTGATGGATCATGTGATGGACCATGTGATGAGCGCCCGTGTGAAAGAGGGCTAAGGGTGCATCAGGGGGGCTTCAAATGGGACATGGCATCTAAAAACCAGTTTGGCAAAATCTGCCTTCCAAAAACCATACGTCCTTCCTTTACTTCTGTGCCTGTCGTTTGCCCTTACATCAGTTTACGACCACATGCGGGGTGTTTCTGTAAACCACAGAATTAGGGTAATAAGTAATGAGTTTTGTTTGGCTGTTAACCCTCGATGTGTTAACCACTTCAGCCCTCCTAGCTTAAACACCCTTAATGACCAAGCCACTTTTTACAATTCTGCACTACACTACTTTCACCGTTTATTGCTCCGACATACAACTTACCACCCAAATGAATTTTGCCTTCTTTTCTTCTCACTAATAGAGCTTTCATTTGGTGGTATTTCATTGCTGCTGACATTTTTACTTTTTTTGCTATTAATCAAAAATGACCAAAATTTTTGCAAAAAAATGACATTTTTCACTTTCTGTTGTAATTTTTTTTTTTTTAAACTACATTTCTATATAAATTTTTCGCAAAATGTATTGTTCTACATGTCTTTGATAAAAAAAAAAAATCCACTAAGTGTATATTTATTGGTTTGGGTAAAAGTTATAGCGTTTACAAACTATGGTGCAAAAAAGTGAATTTCCGCATTTTGAAGCAGCTCTGACTTTCTGAGCACCTGTCATGTTTCTTCAAGTGCTAGAATGCCAGGATAGTATAAATACCCCCCAAATGACACCATTTTAGAAAGAAGACAACCCAAAGTATTCGCAGAGGGTCATGGTGAGTTCATGTATCATTTCATTTTTTTTCACAAGTTAGCGGAAAATGACACTTTCTGAGGAAAAAATAATAATAATAAAGTTTCCATTTCTGCTAACTTCTGGCAAAAAAAAAAATCTCCCACGGACTCACTATGCCCCTCAGTGAATACCTTGGGGTGTGTACTTTCCGAAATGGGGTCATTTGTGGGGTGTGTTTACTGTTCTGACATTTTGGGCAGGGCTAAATTGTGAGCAGCCATGTAAAAGCTAAAGGTACTCATTGGAATTTGGGCCCCTTTGCGCACCCAGGCTGCAAAAAAGTGTCACTCATGTGGTATCGCCATACTCAGGAGAAGTAGGGCAATGTGTTTTGGGGTGTATTTTTACATATACCCATCTTGGGTGAGAGAAATATCTCTGTAAACTGACAACTTTGTATAAAATTTTTTAAAAAGTTGTCATTTACAGAGATATTTCTCACACCCAGCAGGGGTATATGTAAAAATACACCCCAAAACACATTGCCCTACTTCTCCTGAGTACTGCGATACCACATGTGTGACACATTTTTGCAGCCAAGATGCGCAAATGGGCCCAAATCCCAATGAGTACCTTCAGGATTTCACAGGGCATTTTTACACATTTGGATTCCAGACTTCTTCTCACCCTTTAGGGGCCCCTAAAATGCCAGGGAAGTATAAATACCCCACAAGTGATCTCATTTTAGAAAGAAGACACCCCAAGGTATTTCATGAGGGGTATGGTGAGTTCATGTAAAATTTTATTTTTTGTCATAAGTTAGTGAAATATGAGACTTTGTAAAAAACAAGAATAAAAAAAAATATATCAATTTCCGCTAACTTGTGCCAAAAAAATAAAATTTATGTGAACTCAACATGCCCCTCACGGAATACCTTGGGGTGTCTTCTTTCCAAAATAGGGTCACTTGTGGAGTATTTATACTGCCCTGGCATTTTAGGGAACCTAAAGCGTGAGAATCCAAAATGCGTAAAAATGCCCTGTGAAATCCTAAAGGTACTCATTGGTTTTAGGGCCCCTTTGCGCATCTTGGCTGCAAAAAAGTGTCACACATGTGGTATCGCCGTACTCAGGAGAAGTAGGGCAATGTGTTTTGGGGTGTATTTTATATATACCCATGCTGGGTGTGAGAAATATCTCTGTAAATGACAACTTTTAAAAAAAATGTATACAAAGTTGTCAATTTACAGAGATATTTCTCTCACCCAGCATGGGTATATGTAAAAATATACCCCAAACCACATTGCCCTACTTCTCCTGAGTACGGCGATACCACATGTGTGACACTTTTTTGCAGCCAAGATGTGCAAAGGGGCTCTAAAACCAATGAGTACCTTTTAGGAGGGCATTTTTCTTCTCACGCTTTAGAGCCCCTAAAATGCCAGGGCAGTATAAATACCCCACATGTGACCCCATTTTGGAAATAAGACACCCCAAGGTATTCCATGAGGGGTATGGCGAGTTCATAGAAGATTTTTTTTTTGGTACAAGTTAGCGGAAATTGATTTTTTATTGTTTTTTTCTTACAAAGTCTCCCTTTCTGCTAACTTTTGACAAAAAGTTAAATTTTTCATGGACTCACTATGCCCCTCAGCGAATACCTTGGGGTGTCTTCTTTCCAAAATGGGGTCATTTGTGGGGTGTTTGTACTGTTCTGGCATTTTGGGCGGGGCTAAATTGTGAGCAGCCATGTAAAATCTAAAGGTACTCGTTGGAATTTGGGCCCCTTTGCGCACCTAGGCTGCAAAAAAGTGTCACTCATTGAGTATCACCGTACTCAGGAGAAGTAGGGTAATGTGTTTTAGGGTGTATTTTTACATATACCCATGTTGGGTGAGAGAAATATCTCTGTAAACTGACAACTTTGTATAAAGAAAATTAAAAAGTTGTAGTTTACAGAGATATTTCTCACACAAAGTATGGGTATATATAAAAATACACCCCAAAACTCATTGCCCTACTTCTCCTGAGTACGGCGATACAACATGTGTGACACTTTTTTGCAGCCAAGAGGCGCAAAGGGGCCCAAATTCCAACAAGTACCTTTAGGATTTCACAGGGCATTTTTACGCATTTGGATTCTCACGCTTTAGGACCCCTAAAATGCCAGGGCAGAATAAATACCCCAAATGTGACCCCATTTTGGAAAGAAGACACCCATAGGTATTCCGTGAGGGGCATGGCAAGTTCACAGAAAAAAAAATTTTGGGCACAAGTTAGTGGAAATTGATATATATATATTTTTTTACAAAGTCTCATATTCCACTAACTTGTGACAAAAAATAAAAATTTGTATCAAATCACCATACCACTCACGGAATACCTTGGGGTGTCTTCTTTCTAAAATGGGGTCACATGTGAGGTTTTTGTACTGCCCTGGCATTTGAGGGTCTCCGCAATCATTACACGTATGGCCAGCATTAGGAGTTTCTGCGATTCTCCTTATATTGAGCATACGGGTAATGAGATTTTTTTTTCCATTCAGCCTCTGGGCTGAAAAAAGAAAAAAAATGAACGGCACAGATTTTTTCATTCGCATCGATCAATGTCAAATGCCAAAATCAGTGACTGCGGTGCGGTGGGCTGGGCGCTAACTACCTAACAAGTAGCTAACTAACTGGCGGTGATAAGGGACCCTTATGCCCCATTCACAGGTCTGCAATTCTGTTTGGGGAACGGAATTGCGGACCCATTCATTTCTATGGGGACAGACTTTGTCCCGCTCGGATCCGGAATTGCGGATCTGCGCTTCCAGGTCTGCACTTCCGTTCCGCAAAAATATAGAACATGTCCTATTCTTGTCCGCAATTGCGGACAAGAAAAGGCATTTTCTATATAGTTCTGGCAATGTGCAGATCTGCAAAATGCAGAAAGCACATTGGCGGTGTCCGTGTTTTGCGGATCCGCGGATCCGTGGCGCGGATCTGTGGATCTGCAGATCCGTGGATCCGCAAAACACATATGGACATGTGAATGGAGCCTTACAGGGGGTGATCAGTGACAGGGGGGTGATCAGGGAGTCTATATGGGGTGATCAGGGGTTAACAAAGGGTTAATAAGTGACGGGGGGAGGGGGGGTAGTGTGGTGCTTGGTGCTACTTTACAGAGTTACCTGGTCCTCTGGTGGTCGATCCCAGCAAATGGGACCACCAGAGGACCAGGTTGCAGGTATATCAGACGCTGTTAACAAAACAGCGTCTGATATAGCGCTTTGATGCGATTTAATTCGCATCTACAGCCTGCCAGCGATTGATCATTGCTGGCAGGCTGTAGTATCACTGCCGAGCTGTGCACTGCTAGAAATTTAGAAATGTCATCTCCATTTTCCTTTAATTCTTGTGGAACACCTAAAGGGTTAACAAAGTTTGTGAAATCAGTTTTGAGTAACTTGAGGGGTATAGTTTCTACAATGGGGTGTTCCCCCAATGGGGGGTTTCCACTATGTAAGCCCTACAAAGTGACTTCAGACCTGAACTGGCCCTTAAAAAGTGGATTTTGGAAATTTTCTTAAAATTTTTTAGAATTGCTTCTAAAATTCTAAGTCTTCTAATGTCCTAACAAAAATAAAATGACATTTACACAATGATGCCAACATAAAGTAGACATAAGGGAAATGTTAACTAATAAATATTTTATGAGGTACTTTCTGTTTTAAAAGCAGAGAAATAGAAATTCAGAAGATTGTGAATTTTTCTAAATTTTTGGTAAATTTTTGATTATTTTATATAAATAAAGGTAAAATATATTGACTCAAATTTACCACTGTCATGAAGTACAATGTGTCACGAGTAAACAATCTCAGAATAGCTTGGATAAGTAAAAGCGTTCCAAAGTTATTACTGCATAAAGTGACACATGTCAGATTTTCAAAATGGCCCAGATGTGAAATGGTTAAGATTGAATCTGGGGATAGGAGATTTATACAAAAGCCTGACCATACCTATAAACCTTGTGCCAAATTCCATCCTTCCCAACTCCTAAAAATTTCCACTCCACCCTATCAAACTCCTTATACCTCATTCACACATCAGTGTGTATGAACAAAGAACAGGTGGAATTTTTCCATTATACCTAATATCTGTGGAGGCTCCAATCATGGTTTTGGCTCGCAATCACTGATGGAAAACGCTGACCAAACACTGATGTGTGAATGAGGCATTAGAGGTGTCCAATGACAGGAAGGAGCGGGAATCCCCCCCAGGGGATTGTATGTTTGCAAATAGTCGATGAAGGTTATGATGAGTGCCTTTTCTTAGGAATAAACCCATTGTGATCGGGATGAATAATCAAGGAAATAACTCTGGAAAGTCTTGTAGCCAGCATCCTTGATATAAGCTTAACATCCGTATTCAGAAGTGATATCGGTCTATATGACCCCATATCTAGCGAATCTTTCCCCTTTTTCAATATTAAGATGATTACTAGTGATGAGCGGCAGGTGCCATATTCGATTTCGACGAAATTCGCGAATATTCAAATGAATATTCGTTTCATATTCGTCGAAATCGAATATTCGTCATTATTCTAGTTACCGCGATTAATATGCGATTTAAATAATCGCGTATTGCGATTTTAACTTAAGGCTACTTTCCTATTGGTTTCATATCTAGAATTATAGCGAAGATGACGGATATGACGAATGTATTCGTCATATTCCTCAAAACGAAGATAACGAAGTATTCTACATCTTCGTTTTAGCAACCTATTCGTCAACTTCGCTAATTCTAGCAATCAAATAGGAAGGTTGACTATAGAGACAACTGTGTTTAATTCAGCTATGCGATTATTTATATATATTTTTTAATAAATAGAATAATTATAATAATTATATCAAGTAATATAATTATTCTATTAAAAAAAAAAAAATCGCATAGCGAATTTAACACAGCTGTCTCTATAGTCAACCTTCCTATTTGATTGCTAGAATTAGCGAGGTTGACGAATAGGTTGCTAAAACGAAGATGTAGAATACTTCGTTATCTTCGCTTTGAGGAATATGACGAATACATTCGCCATATTCGCTATTCGCCAATTCTACCAAGCCAACCATAAAGTTCCTTGCTCATGGAGCGTCCCCATCACCATGGGAACATCTCCATATACTAAAATGTACTGTCGGATTTGAGGAATTACGTTGAAATCGCAATGCGACTAATTCAAGTTATATTAATCGCATTGCGATTTCAACTTAGAGCTGGGTTTATAATGGGTCAGCTTGCTAGAATGAACGAGTTAACGAATATGGAATATAGCAGCACTGCTAAGTTGAATTCGCAATGCGATTAATTTAACTTGAAGTAATCGCATTGCGATTTCAACTTAGCACTGCTATCTTACATAGGCTAGAATTATAACAAATATGGAATATAGCACTAGCAGTGCTAAGTTGAAATCGCAATGCGATTACTTTAAGTTAAATTAATCGCATTGCGAATTCAACTTAGCAGTGCTGCTATATTCCATATTCGATAACTTCGCTCATTCTAGCAAGCTGACCCATTATAAACCCAGCTCTAAGTTGAAATCGCAATGCGATTAATATAACTTGAATTAATCGCATTGCGATTTCAACGTAATTCCTCAAATCCGACAGTACATTTTAGTATATGGAGACGTTCCCATGGATGGGGACGCTCCATGAGCACGGAAGTCGGCAGAAGCGGCAATGGGCACTGACTAGAGCAGCCAGGAAGCCAGGAATCCTCAGGACAGGTAAGAACTACTGTTGGGAAGAGGGAAAGAAAAAAATATAACTAAAAAAAAAACAAAAAAAAAACGAATATTCGAAATAGCGAATTTATAGCGCTATATTCGAAATATTCGCGAATTAGCGAAGTGCCGATATTCGCTAAAAAAATTCGCTATTCGAATATTCGCGCTCAACACTAATGATTACAGCTTCTGTCATTGACTCGGGAAGGCTACCATCCTCCACTGACTCAACAATTACCCTCAACAAACGCGGAAGAATAACCTCACCATACTTTCGATAGAGCTCGTATGGAAAGCCATCCAATCCAGGGTAAGAATTTCCTGAACATGCCTTTATTGCAGCCTCTAACTCCAGAAGTGAAAAATCTGCTTCAAGGGTTTCCCTGTGTAATTCGGTAAGAACTGGGAAAGTAATGGAATCCAAATAGGCGTCCATTATTTCATCCGGAATGTTATTACTAGTTTCATATATTTCAGAAAAATGTTTTAAAAAAAGCTCCCTTTATTTTCTCCTGCTCATGTAAACGAATACTGACAATTTTATTTTATTTTTATCCTGATTAGATATCACTGTAGCAAGGAGTTTCCCATAATAAACAGACAACTGCAGGTAAATGTCTCTGGACTAAACACGGCCTGTCTTTTTAACTTGTCTCCAAGTCCCCGTACATTCCAGGTTAAAATTTTTACAGACATGTAATTAAATAATCAAAAAGAAAAAAAACTGTTCCTAGAAAACACATCGCATTCGCAACCCATTCTCCCCCCCCTCAACCCATGATCCCCCATTATCAAAAAGCAGACCTTTCTACTCGAACCATCCCTCCTTCTCCCTGCAGACCCACCCCGCCAAAGAACCAAGATAAGCAAAAAAAAAGAAAACAGAAAAGTGCGCCACTACTTAAACATTATTCCGATCAAGCCAGTAAGTGACAAGGGCCGGAGTGTCAAAAAAGTGAGTTGTTCCATTGAAAATTATCCGGAGTTTGGCTGGGTACAGAAAAGAATACTTAATATCTTTGCCCTGTAAACGTTTTTTAACAGCCAAAAACTGCGTCTCTTTTCTTGTATCTCCTTAGACAAATCCGGAAAGAAGGACAGTTTACTGCCATTATATAAAATTGGAGGGCACTCCCTTGCCCTCTTCAAGATCATATCTCTGTCCCGGGAAACAAGGATTCTTGCTAAAAGTACATGGCGATGCATTTTGGGAGTTGGTTTTCCCCCAGGAAGCCGATGGGCCCACTCCACCAAAAATAAAGACGAAAAATGTTCCTTTCCAAAGCTCTCAAGAATAAGGGATTGTATCATTCCAACAGGGTTTTTTCTTCTGCACCCTCCGGCAGCCCCAGAATTCTCACATTAGATCGTCTCGACCTGTCTTCTAAATCCACACGTTCTTTTTTAGTTAGTTAATAGTCCTTTCTCAAAATGGAAACTTCAGATTTTAGTACTTTCACTTCATTCTCTAGGGGGCCAAGGGACTTTTCTATGACAGTAACCCTGTCTCGAATTTTTGTTTTATCTCTTATTAATGACACATCTGACTGGACTGCCCCCAACCGACAGGCAATATCTTGTATCACCTTTCCATTGTTTTTAACCGTGGCTAAAATCTCTTCTAAAGGGGAGGGCTCTACCATAGAAATATCCACTTCATCCACCCTCTCCACGGCTCCTTCCTGGAAATGGTCATTTGCAGCCTCTTCCAGTCTAAGTCCAGCAGTATTTTTTTTTAAGTTTGCATCCTGTTTCCCCTTTTGTCCAGTTCTTGTGTTTACATTTGGTGATTAGAATTTTTACAGGCTCTAAAGATCTCTGTCCAGTTTAATACATTAAAAAATTCGGATTGCTGTGTTGAGACTCTTAAGTGAGGCTCCGCTGTGTTTTTTGTAGCTGGTCTCCCTGAGATCAGCTATTGTTGTGTTTGAGTAGTCTCCGAGGCATTGCTCCCGGTTAGCCAGAATCCTACTCCACACTGATGAGGGGCAACACCCTGAAACAGCTGTCTGTGGATGGATACCTAGCTTAGGTTTTCCCTGTCACATCCTTAAAGCTTGTAAAAAAGTGGGATCTTGACATAGGGGCCACTTAATATGGTGGATTTGGTGATCTCTGTAATGGAGACACCCCTTTGCTTGGTTTTCCTTCCTTTGAGGGATATCTGGCTTTCATTGTGTTGTAGACCCATAACTGGGGCTCCACATTTGTTTTGCATATTCCAGTTTAATACATTGACAGGTTTGTTGAACACCTGTGTTGTTTAGGGCCCATTTTCTTCTGCAGTGTCCCACTCGTGATTGTACCATGTCACTATGTGATTCTGTGTAAGATCATTTCATTCAGGCCAGTTAGATTGCACTACACTAGTCTTACCACTAGATGGGGGCAGTGTGACAGTGTATATATAGCTTAGCTTGGGCCTAGTAGGCAGAGTAGAAGAAAAGTTAAGTCAGTGAGCAGTCATGCAGTTGCCTGCTGGAGGGAGGCCTCCTGCCTCTCTGCTCTCTCCCTGATGGCTCCACGGTCCAGGGTTAAAGCCTATAAGATTCAGCCTAGAGGTGAGAAATCTACTTCTATAGCTTGCCCCTTGGGGGTGACCAGCGATAAAGCTGCAAACAGCAAGTTTCAAGGGGACTAATATATATTTACAAGTATTCAAGTCAAAGGATAGCATAACGGACATACTCAAAGGCTTCCCAGGCACCTTTGCAATTAGGTGTAGGACACAGCTTCAGGCATCCACACCTCCAGTGTACATCCTGAGGACAGTCAGGCCAACTGTCAGAAAAGCACTAGAAATAGAGGTTCAAGGATTCTGAAAACCACCTTTAATCAAGGTTAGAATAAGGCGAGAGTTAATACCAGCCTAAGACTTTTATACGTCAAAAGCCTAGTCCGAAGCAGTAGCTTTCATATATATAAAAGACAAAGAGCCTCTTTTCCCTGAGGACTTACATTTCCCTACCATCGTATGCATGAGACTGTATTTCATATCTGGATGTACTTGATAAAACTGTTTTATACTTGGATGTGATTGTTACCAGGAGCAGCGTTCAGTAAAAGTTGGATTTCACTGCTGTCTCAGTTTCCAATTCCTCAATTACTACTACTATACATGGTTGTACCACCACAAAAGGTACTGGCGTCACGACAATACGGGACCTTGCCATAGGCACATTAATACAGACCACCAAAAGCACCTCGAACCACCATTTGGCCTGTGTCCATTTATCAGAGCAAGCCCCAGAGAATCGCTGTGCCGTTCTTCTCATCACTTATGCAAACCTGCCCAGGGACGACATAACCGTGAGTAAACAGAACTGTGTTTTTCCCTCGGACTACCGTTATTCACACCGTGACCTCACATATAATCCCCCTGTCGGTCTGGCTCACCGACAGGGGGATTTCTTCTTTTCCTCCTTCCTTTCTTTCTTTTCTTTTTTTTTTTCTTTCTTTTAAATTTATTTATTTTCTTTCTTCCCTTAACCCTCTCCATTCCCTATTTCTCCTTTTATCTTTCTCTTTCTTCTTACTTTCCTTTTTCTTTTGTTTTTATTTTCTTTTTCCCTTCTCTTCCTTCTCTCCCTCCCTCTTTCTTCTTTTTCTTTTTTTCTCTTTTTTTTCCTTTCCTCCTTTCCTTTCTCATCTCCCTTTTTTAATTAGAAAGTTCTAAGGGCACTTTCACACTTGCGTTGGTGCGGATCCGTCTGTTTATTTGCGCAGACAGATCCGCGCCTATAATGCAAACGTTTGTATCCGTTCAGAATGGATCCGTTTGCATTAGTTAAAAGAAAAATGACAAAGTCCAAAACGGATCAGTTTTGAATTACATTGAAAGTCAATGGGGAACGGATCCGTTTTCAAATGCACCATATTGTCATTGAAAACTGATCCGTCCCCATTGTCTTACATTGTAATTGAAAATGGATCCGTTAGGCTCCGCCTCTTCAGACGGACACCAAAATGCTGCATGCTGCGTTTTGGTGTCCGCCTCCAAAACAGAATAGAAGCAGAACGGAGCCTAACTGATGCATTCTGAATGGATCCTTATCCATTCAGAATGCATTGGGGCTTAACTGATCCGTTTTGGACCGTTTGTGAGAGCCCTGAAACGGATCTCACAAACGGAATCCAAAACGCTAGTGTGAAAGTACCCTAACTTCCGGCAGTCTTGTCTCAGTTCTATTTACCTTCTCCTTCTCTCCGTGATCTCATCATTGTCCCATGTCCATATGCAGCATAAGACCTAAGGGAAGGGGGATCCAGGAGCAAGGGGGGGGGGGAAAGCAAGGGAACCAAAACAGGTAGTTCTTACCACAATTGCAGAGATCTTGAAGAGGGAAGGGAGGACTCATGAGTTTTCACAGACTTCTTATCCTAAGCTGAAGGAGCAGGGGACGGAGAGGATTCCAAATGGAGCACACAGGTGGTCAACAGACATCCAGATCCCGCCGGAACAACAGTGCCACCAAAGCCAGCAAGACAGACAGACCTGACACTTTACAGGACCCCAGAAGATCTCCGACACGCCACCTCCAGCACGAATAGACGATCCAAAGGAAAAGGCAATAGAGCAAGGACCAGCGCGACACGAGCAACACCACACAGACCGGAGCGGCAGAGAAGAGGACAACAAAGCCACCAGTGGTGAGAAACGGAGCAGAGACAAGGGAAGCAGGCAAAAGCAGACAACGTAATATAAAGATTGCATCCAGCTCACCTCGATGGCATGCATATATCCCTGGTGACTCGGAACAAAGACAGGCACTTGTGAAGATTCAAACAAAAATTGGTAGTTCCATCGTAACCGACTAAGGACAAGGTTTTCCGAAACGCGTAAACTGCTGCCTGCCATGTGAACACGTTTGTACCTTCATGGTATGGATCTCAAATAAAAGGAAGATTTTATGCAAAGAATACCTTTGATGCTGGAACTACCAATTTTTGTTTAAAAGCAGAAAACAAAAGGTCCCTCTCCCATCGTTGGCCCACCAGCTATGGTCCCGGCGTCCAGATGCACAGCATTCCACCAGAGGAGCACAATCTAAGCAGCGCCACGATCATGGGAGGCGGACCAGGCAGAGGAGAGGGCGAAACGTCACATCCTCAAGTCATCGTGTTTGCTTCATTAACCCAATATCGCATATCTACGGAGCATGGTGCAATCTAGCAGGAACAGTTATGGTGCCCAGCTATTAGAGGGGACCAAAAGGAGAGCATTCTAGACAGCTTTCTCTTTTACAGCATGCATAGTGGTCAATCAGTCTATTGGACCCAGTACTCACATGATCACTGGTGTCAACATGCATAGTGGAGCTGCTAGATCTTTGAAACCCAAGATCAGCTCTGCTAGTAATTGTTATCATCACAGGAGCTGCTCTTCCCTGTAGCTGAGTCAAAATGATCAACACAAATTAAGGAATTCATGTTGATCAATTAGTTTGGTGTCAATTTTAAATAATAAAGAGCTATAATTTGAAAATATATCTGTATTTTTTTTATTATTTGCCATTTTCCCAAAATTACAAAAAGAAAAAAAATACTAGAAAAATGTAATGATAATAATAATAAATAGCCTTATATGTCATGATAAAAAAAAACACAAAAAACTATTTTGGTAGCCCAGAAATAAAAGTTATACCAACACATCCACTTAATTTACAAAAAGCATCTAGTCAATAAGGACTAAGTCTGGTCATTAAGTAGTTAAGATGAGAGCATATACAGGTTTTAATGGATGCTTAATAAATTTATACTTTGTAATAGGGTCAGTTCTATGTATGTAGCTCCTTAGGGCTGTACAGTGAAATGAAGGTGCACACTTTCTTCCCTCAGGGCACACCTTGTTTCGGGGCTCCAGGCTGATGGTAGCTGGGGTGCTGTTTTCTGATAAGTAAGAGAAAGACTTCAGGCTCGGATATTCTTTAAAGAGAGACTCTTAACTGAAACTACAGCTACACTTCAAAGGAAGGTAATAATATGATTTTATTAAATATAATAAGTAGTTTATACATATAATGACATAATGTCCTTCTTTTGCGCTTATCTATATACAAAGTATAAAGAATATAATACACAATTACATCAACACTTCAACTGGAATCCTGACTACATCCAGAATGAAGGTACTTACATCAATGATTTAACATAATATGACAGGGACACATCAGCTGGGAAGCCCTTGCGGTGAAAGCAGTCAGTCTCGATTGGGAAAATACTGATTAGATCCCTACGCAAGATGCCGACCCCCCCCCCCCCCCATAGGATTAGCTTCTAACCTCTTCCCTGAAGGGGTACAGCTTTATGCAGACTAAACAAAAAACTCCAATCCCTAGTAGAATGTAGCCAGGACATGCGCAGTATAAAGGGTCACTGTGTACCTCTTGTTTATCTGTTATCATTCTGGAGCACCTAATTTCCAGATCTGCAATTAATTGGAATCCCAACAAAACCTTGAAAATATATTCACACGAAGTATAAGGCCTCTTTCACATGGGCGTCATGTTTGACGTTGTTTCCTAGTTGTCTTGGGCAGACAATTACTTTGGCTGTCCACCCTTGGACAACAGTAGTGCAAGCAGCAAGACCTTGTTAAGCATGGCAGACTAATAGGTAAAGTCGTTTCTTGGGTGGCAGGCAGGCCACCAAAAGCTGCGTTTTACCACACCTGGTGTTGTTAACATGGGCAGCACTTAGGCACTGCTGAGGCTGTCAGTCCTGGCTCTGCTAAACACCTGATACCGCCTGCACTTAGGGAAAATGTAATTGAAAACAAACTTGAACAGTTCTACATATTCTAAAAGAAAATTTTTTATTTCAAAATAAATTCAGTTCAGTATAGTTCAGTCCATGGGTCTTAGCTCAGTCCATAATAACAGTCTATGGCAATTTAAGCATCAAGTGTGTCGTTTAAACAAAACAAATGTCCAACACTGCTTTTACATAACATTGTCCAATGAAACCATAGAGGTCCTCTGCTAAAGCAAAATTAATTTGTCTAAACCCTATATCTTATCTAGTTGTCTGTATATTACCCCTTCCTGACATAACCTGCTTCTTCACCATTACAGAAGAACAACTTTCCACCCTACTCTCCAGATCACATCTCACCACCTGCACATTTGACCCAATCCCAACCCACCTCATCCCCAACCTCACCACAGTATTTATCCCAGCCCTAACTCATCTCTTCAACCTATCACTAACCTCTGGTGTCTTCCCCTCTGGTTTTAAACATGCTATCATTACACCCATCCTCAAAAAGACTTCACTTGACCCATCTTCTTTGTCTAGTAATCGCCCTATATCACTTCTTCCATTTGCTTCAAAGCTACTTGAACAACATGTTCATTCTGAACTGTTCTCTCACCTCTCCTCCTGCTCCCTCTTTGACTGGCTTCAATCTAGCTTCCGACACCATCACTCAACTGAAACTGCCTTACCAAAGTCACCAACGACCTGCTAAAAGCCAAGGCCAAATAACATTCCTTTGTCCTCCTTCTCCTTGACCTGTCCTCTGCCTTTGACACCGATTACCACTCCCTTCTGTTAAAAATTCTCTAATCTCTTGGCATCACTAATTGGCTCTCTCCTGGATCACATCATACGTCACAGACCGGACATTTAGCGTCTCTCACACCACCTCCTCATCTCATTCTCTCTCTGTTGGTGTACCACCAGGCTCTGTCTTAGGACCCCTTCCCTTCTTTATCTACGCCTTTGGCCTGGGACAGCTCATAGAGTCCCATGGCTTTCAATATCACATTTATGCTGACGACACACAAATCTACCTCTCTGGTCCAGATATCACCACCTTACTATCCAGAATCCCACAATGCCTATCTTCCATATTCTCCTTCTTCACCTCTCGCTTTTTAAAACTTATCATGGATAAAAAAGAACTAATCATCTTGCCGGTGCAGGTGCGTTGCAAACGTTTGTAATGCGTTTTGCACGCGCGTGAGAAAAATCGCCATGTTTGGTAGCCAGACCCGAAGCCGGACTTCATCACTAAAGTCCAGTTTCGGGTAGCGTATTCTGGAAAATTCATTATTTTCCTTTATAACATGATTATAAGGGAAAATAATAGCATTCTTAGAAGAATGCTTTGTATAATGTTGATTAAGGGGTTAAAAATAAAAAACTTAACTTACCTTAGGCACTTGATCGCGTAGTTGGCGAACTGTCTTCTCTCTTCAAGCTTTAGCTACCAGCTAAAGGACCTGTGATGACGTCACATCACATGGTCCAATCACATGGTCCATCACGGACCATGTGCGTGAAAAACTATAGAGAGAATATAGAGCATGCTGCGATTTTAACGCAACGCAGAAGTGATGCGTGAAAATCACCGCTCATGTGCACAGCCCCATAGAAATGAATGGGTCCGGATTCAGTGCGGGTGCAATGCGTCCACCTCACGCATTGCACCCGCGCGGAAATCTCGCCTGTGTGAAAGGGGCCTAACTCCCTTCTACAAAAAATTCTAAACAAATCTTCAGTTTATTCACAGGTCAGAATGGCTCTAACAGAAACAAAATTAAGTTTAATATGAACAAATATAAAATGAAGTCCAAATGATCAGAAACTAAATCTTCACACGTTAATCCACTTTGATCATTTGGAATAATTTTGTTCTAAAAGACTACCAATAAAACAATGACAATGAAAATCATATATGAGCAACCAAAGAAAAGAAATACCACAAATGGGCCGCACCTCTTAAAATATGACAATCAATTTATTGAAACACACATGATTAAAAACAGAAATACATGGAAACATCCCCCATAGTGGGTTTAAATAAAGTGCACAATGCAGCCAGTACTACCACCTGTCAATAGAGGAAGGCTAAGTGTACAACAATATATACCACAAGCAAATAACAAGAGATAATATACTTAGCCGACAAGACAGTGGTGGCACAAGGCAAATTGAAATCCACAAAGGGGGAAACCCTAAAACCCTATACAGTATATATGAAAATCATATATATGCAATGGTTACTACACTGTGGTATTCTTTAGTTTCAAAGAAAACCCCACAAAGGTATCTACAAAATAAGTACGTACATAACCTATCAACCCTATTCATTAAAAAATATTGCCTCTAATTGTTTAACAGAAAACCACTCTGGCACCACTGGGCTTCTCAAAAAAACAAAACACTATGTATGTTGGACTAACAAGAGTTTCTTTCATAAAACTCTTCTTTGCTTCATATCTACTTAAAGGCACATTTTCTGGTGCTGTAAGCATGGGGATCTTGACTTTGTGTAGCCACTGTAAATGTAAATAAATATGGTAAGTATCCAATAATGAATATGTAGCCACTGCCTGAACTGGATACTAAAAACACTTATTTGTTTATTGAATATACATTAAAACCATACGCTGGTCAGGAGGCCCAATCATATCCCAGGCTGTGATACCTCCAGTTCTCGTGATTCCCTGATAGATATTTGGGAACACGTGGTGTACTGTGATTTGGACTGGAGGACTGAATAACGAGCGAGACCATACACTGGAATGGCAATTGTAGCCACTTCAGTGTGAAGGATACGTGTCCCGCAAATGAACAATGAAGCCCTATTAGTAAAACGCAGCCTGTAGCACTGGAGAGGATTCTCACTGTGCTGCTGCTATTAGAATATTGTCATGTAAAACTTATCATGGATAAAAAAGAACTAATCATCTTGCCCCCATCTGACTCAAACCCCCAACAGACCTATCTATCACGATCAGTGGCTGCACTGTCAACCAAGTCCACTGCTTTAGAGTGACCTTGGATTCTGCTCTCTCCTTCAGACCGCATATCCAAGCCCTTTTCACCACATGCCTTCTCCAACTCAAAAATATCTCCCGCATCCGCGCATTCCTAAACCATAAGCCTGCAAAAATGTTTGTACATGTCCTCATCATCTCCCACCTAGACTACTGCAACATTCTCCTCTGTGGCCTTCCATCTAGCAGTCTCGCACCCCTCCAATCTATTTTCAATTCTCCTGCACGACTAAGCCACCTCTCAACCCATTACTTCTCTGCCAATCTCTTCACTGGCTCCCCATCGCTACATTGAATTCAATTCAAAATTCTAACAAATATATGTATATCGCAGTCCACAACCTGTCCCCTCCATACATATCTGAGCTACTTTACTGATACATCCCTACACGTAATCAGTGCCGGTGCTTCCATATAGGCAAGGGCAAACACAACAATAGCTGATCTCAGGGAGACCAGCTACAAAAAACACCGCAGAGCCTCACTTAAGAGTCTCAACACAGCAATCCGAAGTGCAAAGTTCCCTGGGAAACAGGAATATGCAAAACAAATGTGGAGCCCCAGTTATGGGTCTACAACACAATGAAAGCCAGATATCCCTCAAAGGAAGGAAAACCAAGCAAAGGGGTGTCTCCATTACAGAGATCACCAAATCCACCATATTAAGTGGCCCCTATGTCAAGATCCCACTTTGCTTAAGGATGTGACAGGGAAAACCTAAGCTAGGTATCCATCCACAGACAGCTGTTTCAGGGTGTTGCCCCTCATCAGTGTGGAGTAGGGACGCTAACCGAGCTAATGCCTCGAGACTACTCAAACGCAGCAATAGCTGATCTCAGGGAGACTAGCTACAAAACACCGCGGAGCCTCAGCTTAAGAGTCTCAACACAGCGACTGGCGCAAAGTTCCCTGGGAAACAGGAATATGTTGGCTAGGTATCCATCCACAGGCCACAGCTGTACAGGGTCGCCCTCCTCCTCAGTGTGGAGTAGGATTCTGGCTAGGCGAGAACAATAGACCTCGGGAGACTACTCAACACAACAATAGCCTGATCTCAGAGAGACCAGCTACAAAAAAGCACCGCGGAGCCTCACTTAAGAGTCTCAACACAGCAATCCGAGTGCAAAGTTCCCTGGGAAACAGGAATATGCAAAACAAATGTGGAGCCCCAGTTATGGGTCTACAACACAATGAAAGCCAGATATCCCTCAAAGGAAGGAAAACCAAGCAAAGGGGTGTCTCCATTACAGAGATCACCAAATCCACCATATTAAGTGGCCCCTATGTCAAGATCCCACTTTTTTACAAGCTTTAAGGATGTGACAGGGAAAACCTAAGCTAGGTATCCATCCACAGACAGCTGTTTCAGGGTGTTGCCCCTCATCAGTGTGGAGTAGGATTCTGGCTAACCGGGAGCAATGCCTCGGAGACTACTCAAACACAACAATAGCTGATCTCAGGAGACCAGCTACAAAACACCGCGGAGCCTCACTTAAGAGTCTCAACACAGCAATCCGAGTGCAAAGTTCCCTGGGAAACAGGAATATGCAAAACAAATGTGGAGCCCCAGTTATGGGTCTACAACACAATGAAAGCCAGATATCCCTCAAAGGAAGGAAAACCAAGCAAAGGGGTGTCTCCATTACAGAGATCACCAAATCCACCATATTAAGTGGCCCCTATGTCAATATCCCACTTTTTACAAGCTTTAAGGATGTGACAGGGAAAACCTAAGCTAGGTATCCATCCACAGACAGCTGTTTCAGGGTGTTGCCCCTCATCAGTATGGAGTAGGATTCTGGCTAACCGGGAGCAATGCCTCGGAGACTACTCAAACACAACAATAGCTGATCTCAGGGAGACCAGCTACAAAAAACACCGCGGAGCCTCACTTAAGAGTCTCAACACAGCAATCCGAAGTGCAAAGTTCCCTGGGAAACAGGAATATGCAAAACAAATGTGGAGCCCCAGTTATGGGTCTACAACACAATGAAAGCCAGATATCCCTCAAAGGAAGGAAAACCAAGCAAAGGGTGTCTCCATTACAGAGATCACCAAATCCACCATATTAGTGGCCCCTATGTCAAGATCCCACTTTTTACAAGCTTTAAGGATGTGACAGGGAAAACCTAAGCTAGGTATCCATCCACAGACAGCTGTTTCAGGGTGTTGCCCCTCATCAGTGTGGAGTAGGATTCTGGCTAACCGAGAGCAATGCCTCGGAGACTACTCAAACACAACAATAGCTGATCTCAGGGAGACCAGCTACAAAAACACCGCGGAGCCTCACTTAAGAGTCTCAAAACAGCAATCCGAAGTGCAAAGTTCCCTGGGAAACAGGAATATGCAAAACAAATGTGGAGCCCCAGTTATGGGTCTACAACACAATGAAAGCCAGATATCCCTCAAAGGAAGGAAAACCAAGCAAGGGGTGTCTCCATTACAGAGATCACCAAATCCACCATATTAAGTGGCCCCTATGTCAAGATCCCACTTTTTACAAGCTTTAAGGATGTGACAGGGAAAACCTAAGCTAGGTATCCATCCACAGACAGCTGTTTCAGGGTGTTGCCCCTCATCAGTGTGGAGTAGGATTCTGGCCAACCGGGAGCAATGCCTCGGAGACTACTCAAACACAACAATAGCTGATCTCAGGAGACCAGCTACAAAAACACCGCAGAGCCTCACTTAAGAGTCTCAACACAGCAATCCGAAGTGCAAAGTTCCCTGGGAAACAGGAATATGCAAAACAAATGTGGAGCCCCAGTTATGGGTCTACAACACAATGAAAGCCAGATATCCCTCAAAGGAAGGAAAACCAAGCAAAGGGGTGTCTCCATTACAGAGATCACCAAATCCACCATATTAAGTGGCCCCTATGTCAAGATCCCACTTTTTACAAGCTTTAAGGATGTGACAGGGAAAACCTAAGCTAGGTATCCATCCACAGACAGCTGTTTCAGGGTGTTGCCCCTCAAAGTGGGATCTTGACATAGGGGCCACTTAATATGGTGGATTTGGTGATCTCTGTAATGGAGACACCCCTTTTCTTGGTTTTCCTTCCTTTGAGGGATATCTGGCTTTCATTGTGTTGTAGACCCATAACTGGGGCTCCACATTTGTTTTGCATATTCCTGTTTCCCAGGGAACTTTGCACTTCGGATTGCTGTGTTGAGACTCTTAAGTGAGGCTCCGCAGTGTTTTTTGTAGCTGGTCTCCCTGAGATCAGCTATTGTTGTGTTTGAGTAGTCTCCGAGGCATTGCTCCCGGTTAGCCAGAATCCTACTCCACACTGGTGAGGGGCAACACCCTGAAACAGCTGTCTGTGGATGGATACCTAGCTTAGGTTTTCCCTGTCACATCCTTAAAAAGTGGGATCTTGACATAGGGGCCACTTAATATGGTGGATTTGGTGATCTCTGTAATGGAGACACCCCTTTGCTTGGTTTTCCTTCCTTTGAGGGATATCTGGCTTTCATTGTGTTGTAGACCCATAACTGGGGCTCCACATTTGTTTTATATAGGCAAGGGGGGCAATTGCCCCCGAGTCCTTAGGGGCCCTGAAGCCCACCACCTGCCCGACACCGGCGTCGGGCCGGCCCGCAAGTAACTACAAAGTCTACAGTATTAGGGGGCCCGGGGCCGCTCTGAGCCCCTCTCTGCATCTTTAAGAGAGCTGCAAGGGCGGACTGAGAGGTCGGGCCCTTCAGACGTGGTCCGAGGGCCCGATCGGGAAGGGGGCGGCAGGGCACAGGGAGATGAGCACCACCATTGTGGAAGCATTCATTTCCATAGTCATCTGTATCGCCGTCCTCAGGAAAGCAATACAGATGGCTATGCTGTGGGGCAGGGGAGGGAGAGGCATCTCCCTTCCCTGTTCCTCTGATAGACTGCCGGAACAAGGCCCGCACCCTATCAGAGACTGCTGCAGGCAGCGAGATGATGTCATCGCACCTCCTGAGCCGTACAGCACGGGACACAGTCCATAAGAGGCCTGCATCGCATCGCTGCCATGGAGGTAAGTAAAGTGTTTTTTTTTTTTTTGTTTGTTTTTTAACTATCTGTTACTGGCACATGGGGGTAGGGGTTAATGAGGCACTTGTTACTGGCACATGGGGTGGGTGGTTAAAGAGGCACTTGTTACTGGCACATGGGGTGGGGGGTTAAAGAGGCACTTGTTACTGGCACATGGGGTGGGTGGTTAAAGAGGCACTTGTTACTGGCACATGGGGTGGGGGGTTAAAGAGGCACTTGTTACTGGCACATAGGGTGGGTGGTTAAAGAGGCACTTGTTACTGGCACATGGGGTGGGGGGTTAAAGAGGCACTTGTTACTGACACATGGGGTGGGGTGGTTAAAGAGGCAGTTGTTACTGGCACATGGGGTGGGGGGCTAAAGAGGCACTTGTTACTGGCACATGGGCTAGGGGGGTTAAAGAGGCACTTGTTACTGGCACATGGGCTGGGGGGGTTAAAGAGCCACTTGTTAGTGGCACATGGGGTGGGGAGTTAAAGAGGCACTTGTTACTTGTACATGGGTTGGGTGGGGAGTTAAAGAGGCACTTGTTACTGGCACATGGGGTGGGGGGGTTAAAGAGGCACTTGTTACTTGTACATGGGTTGGGTGGGTTAAAGAGGCACTTGTTACTGGCACATGGGGGGGAAGAGAGGCACTTGTTACTGGCACGTGGGGGGGTTAAAGAGGCACTTGTTACTGCCACGTGGGGGGTTAAAGAGGCACTTGTTACTGGCACATGGGGGGGAGAGGCACTTGTTACTGGCACATTATTATGGGGCACTATGGGGGCTTCTACTAAGGCCACAAAGAAGGGGTATTTTATAGGGGAGCTCTGTGTGGTACTAGTATTATCAGGTTTATTATCTGTTTCTGCATTATAGTATTGGGGAGCATCAGGGCCGGTGCAAGGATTTTTGCCGCCCTAGGCAAAAGAAAAGTTTGCCGCCCCTTATCATTCTTCACCCCCCCTCCTTTGTCATTCTCCCCCGTCATTCTTCACCCCTCCTTCTTTGTCATTCCCCCCCCATCATTCTTCACCCCTCCTCCTTTGTCATTCCCCCCCCCTTGTCATTTTTCTCCCCCCCTCTTGTCATTCTTCCTTCCCCCTCTTGTCATTCTCTCCCCCCCCCCTTGTCATTCTTCCTCCCCCCCCTCTTGTCATTCTTCCCCCCACTCTTGTCATTCTCCCCCCTCCCTCCCCCGCCTGTAATGTAGCGTGGCCGAGCGCTTTATGGTCCACGGGTACAGGAGCTTTAGATTCCTGTACCCTGACGGACTGACAGGAAGTGCACACTGTGTGCGCACTTCATGTGAGTCCGGCCGGTACAGGAGACACATGCTCCTGTACCCGCGGCATAAAGAGCTAGGCCGCTGCAATGGACTGACAGGAGGGAGCGCTGAGCGCTTCCCTCCTGTCAGCTCCTCTTCATGCTGAGCCCGGGCGGTGCGTCCTCATGGACCGCGCCAGCCCGAGCAGTCTGCAGCCGCCTGAGGCTCAATTCAGAGCGCTCGGGCGGCTGCAGCATGTGGCAGGGCCGGCGCTCCTAGCAGCGCCCCTTGCCAAGGGGCGCTCTACGCGGCGGCCTAGTCCGCTTATAGGACGCGCCGGCCCTGGGGAGCATAGTGACACAGTACTCGGGGGAGTAGGATCTGAAGGTCTGAAAGTAGAAGACGAAGGGGGGGGGTTGAAGGGTGGGAAGTATGATGCCATGGAGGGGGGGGGGAGAAATAATGTGACGCGAAGGGGGTGATGTAAAAAGGAGGGGGTGATGACGTGACATGGAGGGGGGGGGCGTTATTGTTTTTCGCCCCAGGGCCCCATTTCACCTAGAACCGGCCCTGCACATAATCTCCAATCCTAACAAGACCTCCTTCTCTGCTCTTATCACCTCTTCCCACAATCACCTCCAAGATTTTTCCTGTGCATCCCCCATACTCTGGAACTCTTTACCCTAACATATCAGTGGAATCCTTCAAAAGAAACCTGAAAACCCACCTCTTCAGAAAAGCCTACAACCAGTGACCCTGTTGGTACTATACCATCATGACCAGCTTTTCCTTCGTCTACTGTGTCCTTCCTCTATTCCTCATAGATTGTAAGCCCTGGTGGGCAGGGCCCTCTCTCCTTCTGTACCAGATTGTAACTGGTCTTGTTTATGCTTAGTGCAATTGTCTGTATTATGTATGTGCACCCCTTTCAATATTGCATGGAATGAATGGCGCTTTACTAATAAATAATAATAATAATTATAAAAGTTTGGATGACATACTGGGGTCTACTAGGACTGTATGCAGCTCCTTCCAGGGCAAGATATCATTAGAAAATGTCACAAAGTTGCAAAGTGACAGCAACATATATAGTTATTGGTAATCGGATAGTATCTGCCGGTAACAGACTGCCTGTTTAAAAATGTACTGCGGATGTTTTACACTTCTTGAAGTAGTCCATACATTTTAGCTTGCCAGTGTATATTCACAAACTCCTCTCAGAGTGATCTTCTATCTTCTTTACCTTCTGATCTGAAAAATGGCTGACACCATTTTAAGACTTTCGCCCAAATTGAATTGCCAAAAATTTGGATTTGATTTCAACTCAAATATTTTGAAAAATGAATGCCCAAATCAATTAGAATTCATCAATTTGCTTATGTCTACTTGCTACCTATGACATGACTAGGACAGGGACAAAAAATCAACATCTTTTGGATTTTTTTCAGCAAAAAATTCAATATTAGCAGAGAATGATTGTGAATAATAATAACAGGTCAGTAGTCATTTTTTGGTGGGCTAAAACTTTACTGCACGACTCGCAACCAAATCACATTATAAATAGTTATTTACCTTCAATGTAACATCAAGTTTCGGACAAATTTCACACTTTTTTTGTTGTTGCATGACTTGTGTATGACTTGATGTCATGAGACCATAGTTCCCATGTAGGCTGGGAAGTGGGAATTGTTTTTTACCAGCCCCCATCTTGCTATTCTGCTCTTTAAGTCCTTGAAGCTCTGACCTTATCAGTGTCCTATTGTAACTATGCAGATGTTCCATGCTGGGCTTTCTATCATCACAGCAATAGTAAATAAAATGTGGTGTTAAAAGACTCATCCGGAAAATATTGTGATAATGAAAGGGAAAACATAGAAATAAACAGAGCAGACATCATTTGTCAATCGTCATTACATTGCTCATTGTCCAATATCTTTAGCAGCTGTACATTGGCATTATTTTTAGGCCACTAATAGCAATCAGAACGACCTTGTCAAGAACCATATGACTTGATAGGAACACCAGCATGCAGGGAAGCATGCCCTCAGCAGGGTTCACATACATTCATGTCTTGGACCAAAGATGTAGATTTGGTTCCGTTAACCCAAAGGATCATTGGGACCCTAGCCAATCAAGGGAATGAGGTTCCTTTGGCATGTCACATGCACAACAGGGCTTCCAGTCATACATTGTGCAGGGAACTACAACACGGCACCATTCAAGAGAATGGGACTGTGTTCTGAACAGTGTGTGCTGGGGAGCATCAGTGTGCAGGCAGTGTGGTCTTTTGATTGACCAATGAGGATTCAGTCGGTCAGACCCCCATAAATCAGTAAATGATGGCATATCCTAGCAGTATGCTATTACTAACTTTTTACTGATTCATTTTGTCAGTTTTATTGCATCTATAAAGTTAGTAATAGCATATTGCTAAGATATGCCATCAATTACTGATTTCTGGGGGTCTGACCGACTGAATCCTCATTGGTCAATCAAAGGACCACACTGCCTGCACACTAATGCTCTACACTGGCGAAGATCTAGAATTATTTAACAGTTTACCAAAACAATCCTGATCACAGGTTTTCTCACTGCTGGGATTCCCATTGACCAACTTTAACCCTTTAGTGACCAAGCCTGTTTTGGCCTAAATGAGAAAGCCAGATTTTGAATATCTGACATGTCACTTTAGCAGAGAATAACTTCATAAAGGTTTTGCACATCAAAGTAATTCTTACATTGTTTTCTCGTCACATATTGTACTTTACTTAGGTGGTAAAGTTTTACCGATAAAAAATGCGTAGCTTTATTAAAAAACTTAAAAGTCTATGAAAATGTTACAAAATTGGCATATTTCACATACATACATAAATGCTATTCAATATTTTTATCAGAAATATATTTTGACATCTTTACTTTATTTTGGCTGCACTTACAAAAAACTTTTGCTTTTTTTAATTTTGCAGAAGTGTCAGAATAATAGAACACCCCCCCCCAAAACTGACCCCATTTTGAAAACTACACCCCTTAACGTATTCATCTATGGGTGTAGTGAGTTTTTTCACCCCCTAGTCTTTTAAAGAAATTAATGCTAAGAAGGTGAAAAGAAATACCATTTTCATTTTTTACTCAAAAGTGTCAATTTAAAGCACATAAAAATGAAGAAGTACACTCCAAAATGTATCACCCCATTTCTCCTGTCTTCAGAAATACCCCCATTATGGCCCTAATCTTATGTCTTGACACACGGCAGGGCCCAATCATAAAGGAACACCCAGTGGCTTTCAGAACACAAAATGTGCTTGAAAATGTTTTAGGCCCCAATGCACACTTGTAATGGCGTTAAGGTGCCAAAACAATAGAAAACCCCCATTAATGACCCCATTTTGAAAACTAGACCCCCTAAGGTATTCATCTGGGGTTTAGTGATCTTTTAGACCCCCTAGTTTTTTGCAGAAATTAGGGTGGGTTCACACTAGCGTTAGGGATTCCGTTATTGCTTTCCGTTATAGCATGGTTATAACGGAAAATAACGGAATGCCCAGACAGAATGCAAAACGGAAGCCTTTTAAAGGCATTCCGTTTGCTTTCTGTCATAATACAAGTCTATGGGAAAGCATAACGGATCCGTCTGGGTCCCGTTATGCAAGACGGAAAACAAAGTCCTGTCCACGGCCGGTTTATAGTGTGCGCATGCGCCGGGCCGCCGCCATCTTTCTTGAGTGCAGAGGGGGTGAAGATTAGGACCAAGCTTTTCCTTGTGGGGAAGCTGGGGGGCCGATCCCTGCACTGCAGATTTTCTCCTTCCTCTCTTACATAAGAGGAGGGAGAAAGTTTACTACTGGCATTTTCGGTGATCGCCGTGATACAGGTATCATGGTGATCACGGTGTCACGGTCTCTGATCACTGCCCCGAGCCCTCAGCTACCTCCAGTAGCTACAGGTACCAAGCTCCAGCGCTTGATTTAAGCGCTAACTTGGGGTGAAGTGCCGCCGTAAAAAGGCGGTGCTCCAGCCCAAAGCCCCTTAGTGACCGCCGTAAAAACACGGCTGGTGCTGGAGCCGATTTTTATTTTCTACTGATGGCACCTGTATGTGTGATCTCTGCTCCCAGCCCTTGCAGATTCAAATTCTTATCTACATTGTGATGAAGTGCAAACTGTGTGATTTCCCTCCTCTTTTTGCTTCTCCTTCACTCTATGTTCTCCTTATCTACACTGTGATGCAACCTTTGTGATCTCTCATGCTCCCCCTGTAGACTCTGCCATACTTTGCTCTTCATCTAGTCTCCATTCCACCAGTCTGTGTGATCACATTTCTCCCTGCATATATACAGTATTTGTTGCTATAAACAACCTCCACCTCTCCCCGCTGTAATCTCTAATACTATTCTATTGAGTAAGGAGGGAGGGGAAAAGCATGTTGTTTGAGTGTTGTTTGATTTATGTCAGCAGCACAGCCAGCCCGTTAAAGGGGCTGAACAGTCTCTACAGCAACAAAATTAGGGTAATTTTTAATATACACTATTTAGAGTTTTTCTTAGGCTACATGCACACGACAGTTGTTTTTTGCTGTCCGGAAATTGCGGATCCGTCTTTCTTTTTTTTTCACATCCACATCCGTTCCGGAGCCACAAAAAAACGGAAGGCTTGAACAAGTTTCCTAAAGTGCCCTGGTTTCCAAGCAACCATCCGCAAAAAAAACGGATGCGGATGACAAACGGATGGCTTCCGTTGGTCATCTGCATTTTTTGCAGACCCATTGACTTCTATGGGTCCACAAACCATTTTTTGCGGACAAGATTAGGACATTCAATATTTTTTTGGCGGACGTGAAATGCGGACAGCGGAAGCGGAGAGGCAACGGAAGAGGGAAGATGGGAAACCATCGGATCTGCAAAAAAAATGGAACGGAGGCCACAAAAAAACACTGCCGTGTGCATGTAGGCTTAAATGGATTGTTCAAGATTTTTTTAAATTCTCTCCCAGCAGTGCCTGTGAAAAGATCTATTGTCACCTGCTCACTTCCGCTTTGTTCCTGTTCGGTGTCTTTACTGCACCTCTGGTCCCCATCTCTCAACTTTCGCACAGACGGGGTCATATGCACTGCTGCAGCCGATGGCACGTGAGTAAAGTGCTTGTCCATGTGGAAGTTAACATGTGGGGGCCAAAAATGTAGTGAAGACAGTCCAGTAGCTGTGGAGCAGGTAGGTATAGATCTCTTCACAGGTACCCTTGGGGGGCAGGAATTAAAAAAAAGAATCCTTTAGGCTCCTGATCCACGCACGGTCGCCACTGTATCTCCCCATCGCACGTATCAAAACATCTGGCGACGGGGTGAACAGCCAATAGCAGGAGGGTCAATAGCAGGCCAATTGCAGATGACACTAGGGAGGCTTGTCCCCATTAAGACCTGCTATTGGCTGTTTTGGATGCTTTGATCTGCGCAACAGGGAGATGCAGCAGCTGCCATGCGGGGATCAGGAACCATGTGGGTGCCGGGGAGCGGGGTAAGTATAATCTATATGAGGCGCTGGGGCATTGGGGAGCATGTTTCATACTTTGGATAACCACTTTAAGCTTTTTTTAAAAAAAAAAGGAAAGACAGTGGTGGCTCACGCATTTTGGTATCATTTACTAACAATATATTATTTTTAAAAAATTGTTTATCCTCCTACATGCCTTTTTATCTTGAAAATATATATATATACACAAATTGAGGGTCAGTTCATGAACAACGTGTGGGCCCTCTTTCTGTAGTACACCAGTAAATGCAAATATGAAAGTGTAATTGACTAGTTTATTTTACAGTTCAGTATGCCTAGACTGTAGAACAAAATATGTGTGTTACATTGAAATGAACAGGTCACCCATGTAATGGATGGAGAACTTGGTACCCCTAGAGAACGAGACACCACTTACAGTAGTTAATAAAGAGGTCTCAAATAAGGACTACACTGTAATATATTCAGGGGCATATAAAAAGGGGTGGTGAGATTGGGCTCCCTCCACCCTGGAAGACAGGAGGAAAATGCTACTGTGTGAAATTCCTCTGTGCTATTGGAATAAAATTTTGTTTGCTTTTCTGCATTATAATCTTTGAATAAATATATCATATGCTTGTGTGATTATAACATCTATCAACCACTATCTCTAACCAACTCAGCCTGCAAGATCCAATCCATCTGGAGACAGAAGGAGATTTTGCTCATTGGAGATTTTACAATGTACAGTCTGTGTCGATGTTTTGACTCCTGAGAAAACAGCGTTACATTGGCACAAAGAGCATCAATCAACCAGCTGCACCGGTATCAGAGGCGGCAAGACTGTTTATTTAACAAAAAAATGCTGTGTAGAATACTTTTTTATTACATTCCTAAGAGAGGCATACATGTGACATATATCTTACATTGAGCATATGGATGGATTTTGAACAGCATGTTTCCTTTTTTATTATTTGCCATGGTAGATGATATAAAGAACGTTTTATGGTAAGCAGAAGAGGAACTATGTATCAAACAAATTGTGACTATGCACATCAATCTTTGATTTACCAATTCATTTTCTCAGTTTCATTGCATCAGCTGAACTGTGATAAGCTGAAATACGAAGACAGTAAATTAGATATATCACTAAGGCCCCTTTTACACAAGCGATTTTCTGCGCGGGTTCAATGACATGAACGCATAGCACCCACACTGAATCCTGACCCATTCATTTCAATGGGTCTGTGTACATGAGCGTTTTTTTTTTCATGCATCAGTTCTGCGTTGCGTGAAAAACACATGTTCTATATTCTGCATTTTTCACGCAGCCCGGGCCCCATAGAAGTGAATGGAGCTTCAGTGAAAAACGCATTGCATCCGCAAGCAAGTTTGGATGCAATGTGTTTTTCACTGATGGTTGCTAAGAGATGTTGTTTGTAAACCTTCAGTTTTTTATCACACGCGTGAAAAACGCATCAAAACGTATTGCACCCGGGCGGAAAATACTAAACAACTGAACGCAATCGCAGACAAAACTTATTGAACTTGATTGCAAAATGATGCGAGTGTCAATGAACACACTGTGAACGCATCCGGAGCCAATCTGTCACGCTGGTGTGAAATAGGCCTAAGAATATATATAAAATAACCAAATTACGCAAATGTACATATAAAAATTATAATTATAATACAAATATGAAAAGTGCTCATGGTGCTCTAAATTCAGAAACAGGGCTGGATATTAGCATTCCTATGTACTACATATGTGTCAGCTTCGGCATGCACCAATAACCCTGGCTTTAGCTGCCTTCAGCCATTACTGAGTCAAGCTTGGTAGATTAGGCTACTTTCACACTTGCATTAGGTGCGGATCTGTCTATTTGCACAGATGGATCCGCACCTATAATTCAAACGTTTGTATCCGTTCAGAACGGATCCGTTTGCTTTAGCTTTAAAGAAAAATGTCAAAGTCAAAACGGATCCGTTTTGAATTACATTAAAAGTCAATGGGGGACGGATCCGTTTTCAAATGCACCATATTGTAAGTCAAAACTGATCCGTTCGGCTCTGCATCGTCAGACGGACACCAAAATGCTGCAAGCTGCGTTTTGGTGTCCGCCTCCAGAACGGAATAGAGGCGGAACGGAGCCGAACTGATGCATTCTGAACGGATCCTTATCCATTCAGAAGGCATTAGGGCTGAACTGATCCATTTTGGACCGTTTGTGAGAGCCCTGAAACAGATCTCACAAACGGAATCCAAAACGCCAGTGTGAAAGTACCCTTACTGCACGTTATGTATAAAGGGAGGAGGATAACTTTTTGTGGAGATCTCAAATTAGGTAATCTATCAGGGGATTAGGCACAGACATATGGACCTGTGAGACATTTTGCATGCCCTATCTTCAGATGTCCTATTACAGTGATAGCAGTAGTTTCTTATTGCGTTGCCAAAACCTTGTCTTCTTCTTAATCATGTTGCTTGTCCACTTTGATCTGTTCTGTGCTTGAGTGTGTACTAGATTTCAGGCAGTTAGAAGACATGATTTGTTGTAAAACATGCAAATCAGACATCATATTGTTCGTGAGAATCTCTTTCTAACAAAGCTACAACCAGCCCTGTACTTCTCATAGATCCAGAGATTTCCACATTCATTGCTCCAATTGCTTTGTAGGACTTATTTCTTGCTGGCAGCTCGGGGGCATGCCCTTTTTCAGGGAGCATTTATTTTCTGCTGTAGCACTTTCCCTGTAGAAAATGGGGTTAAGGGCAGTTAAAGATTTAAACTGAGTGCGTGCGACCACCTCAGTGGAAATAAAGAAAAGGACAAACAGCAGGTGGTGTTATAAAGATACATTTTATTGAATATCTCAGTGGCTATACTACTACAATTACATGCAATTACAAATGTATTCAGATTCAGGTTCGGGTTTGAAAAATGTAGAATAATTTTCGTGGTATAACCCCTTTAACCCCTTAAGGACTCGACCTTATTTCACCTTAAGGACTTGGCCATTTTTTGAAAATCTGACTAGTGTCACTTTATGTGTGAATAACTTTAAAACGCCTTTACTTACCCAGGTCGTTCTGAGATAGTTTTTTGTCACATATTGTACTTCATGACACTGCTAAAATTGGGTCCAAAAGTTAATTTTTTTGCATAAAAAAATACCAAATTTACCAAAAATTTGGAAAAATTTAGAAAAATTTGCAAATTTCAAAGTTTCAGTTTTTCTACTTCTGTAATACATAGTAATACCCCCAAAAATTGTGATGACTTTACATTCCCCATATGTCTACTTCATGTTTGTATCATTTTGGGAATGCCATTTTATTTTTTGGGGATGTTACATAGCTTAGAAGTTTAGAAGGAAATTTAGAAATTTTTCAGAAATTTTACAAATCCCACTTTTTATGGACCAGTCCAGGTCTGAAGTCACTTTGTGAGGCTTACATAATAGAAACCACCCAAAAAGAAACTACACCCCTCAAGGTATTCAAAACTGATTTTACAAACATCGTTAACCCTTTAGGTCTTCTACAAGAGTTAATGGCAAATGGACATAAAATTTAAGAATTTAGATTTGGGAAAATTTTCCATTTTAATCCCTTTTTTCCAGTAATAAAGTAAGGGTTAACTGCCAAACAAGACTCAAGATGGGTTGCCCTGATTCTCTTGTTTACAGAAACACCCCATATGTGGTCCTAAACTACTGCTTGGCCAAATGGCAGGGCGCAGAAGGAGGGGAAAGCCATATAGGTTTTGGAAGGCAGATTTTGCGGGACTGTTTTTTTTACCCCATGTCCCATTTCAAGCCTCCCGTTGCACCCCTAGAAGAGAAATTCCAAAAAAGTGACTCCATCTAAGAAAATACACCCCTCAAGGTATTAAAACTGGGTTTACAAACTTTGTTAACCCTTTAGGTGTTCCACAAGAGTTAATGGCAGATGGAGAAACAGTTTTGGAATTTCGATTTTTTTTTTTTGAAAATTTTCCATTTTAACCCTTACTTTATTACTGGAAAAAATGGGTTAACAGCCAAACAAAACTCAATATGGGTTGCCCTGATTCTGTAGTTTGCAGAAACACCGTATATGGGGTTGCAAACTACTATTTGGCTAAACGGCAGGACATAGAAGAAGGGGAACGCCTTGGAAGGCAGATTTTGCTGGACTGGTTTATTTACACCATGTACCTTTTCAAGCCCCCTGCTGCACCCCTTGAGTAGAAACTCCATAAAAGTGACCCTATTTAGGAAACTACGGGATAAGGTGATTGTTGTTTTGGGACTACTTTAGGGTAAATATGATTTTTGTTTGCTCTATATTACACTTTTTTTTTAAATTGTTTCTAGATTCACCATTAAGTTTTGTGGAACACCTAAAGGGTTAACAAAGTTTGTAAAGTAATTTTTGAATACCTTGAGGGGTGTAGTTTCTTAGATGGGGTCACTATTTTGGAGTTTCTAGTCTAGGCTACATCAGGGGGGCTTCTAATGGGACATGGTGTAAATAAACCAGTCCATCAAAATCTGCCTTCCAGAAACCATATGGTGTTCCCTTCGTTCTATACCCTGCCGTGTGGCTATATAGCCATTTACGACCACATATGGGGTGTTTCTGCAAACTACAGAATCAGGGCAATACATTTTTAATTTTGTTTGGCTGTTAACCCTTGCTTTATTACCGGAAAAAATAGATTAAAATGGAAAATTTGCCAAAAAATAGGTGTTTTTACATGGTTTTTATTTTATTTTTTTAACGCGTGTCAAATGTTATTTTTATAGGGCAGATTGTTACGGACGTGGTGATACCTAATATATCTACTTTATATAATTTGTTTAGATTTTACACTATATTATCATTTGAGGAACAAAAATTAAACAATTTTAGTATCTCCATAGCCTGGGAGCTACAGTTTTTTTTTTTGGTTGGGTGACTGTCTAATGTAGGGGCTCATTTTTTGCGGGATGAGATGGTGGTTTTATTGTCACTATTTGGGAGTGCATATGACTTTTATATCGCTCGCTATTACACTTTTTTTGATGTTAGGTGACAAAAAATAGCTTCTTTTACACTTTTTTTTTAACGCTGTTCATCCGTGGGGGGGGGGGTTGGGTTAAATGTTATTTTTATAGGGCAGATTCTTACGGACGCAGCAATACCTAATATGTCTACTTTATATAATTAGTTTAGAATATACACTATATTATCATTTGAGGAACAAAAATTAAATAATTTTAGTACCTCCATAATTACAGTTTTTTTTTTGGTTGGGTGACTGTCTAATGTAGGGGCTCATTTTTTGCGGGATGAGATGGCGGTTTTATTGGCACTATTTGGGGGTGCATATGACTTTATAATGGCTTTTTATTACACTTTTTGGGATCCAAGGTGACAATAAAAAAGGCTTAAATTTTTTTGACAGCGTTTATCGAGGGACTAGTTTATGCAGCATTTTTATAGAGAAGATTTTTACGTACGTGGCGATGCCCAATATGTATGGCTCTCAGACTTTGGAGACACTAAGCAGGCATCCTCAAACTGCGGCCCTCCAGATGTTGCAAAACTACAATTCCCATTATGCCCTGCTGATAGCTGTAGGTTGTCTGGGCATGCTGGGAGTTGTAGTTTTACTACATCTGGATGGCCGCAGTTTGAGGATGCCTGCACATAAAAAAAAATTGTTTCCGTGTCTCCAAAGTCTGAGAGCTATATTTTTTTATGTTCTCTGGGGGACTGTTGGGGATTATAAAAATGTAGTACTCCATGGAAGTGTGATACTCCCTGAAGCAACCAATAACGCAGAGGGCCGGATGATTGGGGCAAGTGTCACATTGAGTGGTGGTGTCCTTCCATATCCCCCTCTTGTGACACACTCTGCATCTTTTTTGGGTTCGCCCCTTCTTTCCAGTATGGGGGACCACACCTGGAAAGTGTTGGCCAGGGACGATCCGGGTGCCTCCAATTCCCGAGGTACTCTGACCTGCTCTTTCCCGGTCTGAAAAGATCAGGTCCTTGAGGACTGCCTCATAGAATTGGAGGAATGTCCCTGTGCTGCCAGCGCTTCGGGATAGTACAAAAGCGTACCATACCCGGGTTTTCCGTATGGCATTATATGGTTTGAGGACTTGATCAGATAGATCAACTCCTCCCATATACCGATTGTAGTCGACGATACAATCGGGCTTGAGGACCGTTGCCGTGGTACCTCGCACAGAGACAGGGTTGGTGCCGTTACCGTGAATTGTGGTCAGCATAAGCACATCCCTCTTGTCCTTATATCTGACCAGCAACAGGTTGTCACTGGTAAGAGCACAGGTCTCACCCCTGGGGATAGGTACCTGGAGGGGGGAGGTAGGGAGGCCGCGCTGATTTTTCCTCACGGTGAACAAGGGAATGCTAGTATAAAAGTTATCCACTTACAAGTGGTAACCCTTATCTAGTAGTGGGTGCATAAGGTCCCACACGAGTTTCCCGCTAACACCCAGAGTGGGGGGACATTCTGGGGGTTCAATACGGGAATCTCGCCCCTCGTACACATGAAATTTGTGAGTGTTGAGTTACTCTCACATTTTCACGCCATACCTCGCCCGCTTAGTGGGAATGTATTGGCGGAAACTGAGTCTCGCCTTGAAAGCAACGAGAGACTCGTCAACCGCAACCTCCTTTCCAGGTACGTAGGCCTAAACAAATTCGGCCCCAAAGTGATCGATGACTGGCCGTATCTATGGGGGGGACATGCTACATTATCTGCATAATGCAGGCATTTCCGGATGGCCTCAAATCTGGGACGTGTCATGGCCATACTGTACAGTGGGGTCTGGTAGAGAACGTCCTCACTCCAGTATTGCCTGACACTCGGTTTTTGCACTAGACCCATATGCAGCACGAGGCCCCAAAACGTCCTCATCTCGGCTGCACTGACCGGCGTCCAGCCACCGGGTCTAGCCAAAAAGGAGCCTGGGTGCTGAGCAACGAACTGTTGGGTGTACAGATTCGTCTGCTCCACCATCAGATTCACAAGTGGGTCACTGAAAAAAAAACTAAAAAAGTCTATTTCAGTGAAGCCCACTGTGGGAATCTGGATTCCTGGATTGCCAACAAAATCCGGAAACTCGGGATCAAAATCCACTGGGGGACACCAGCTAAGTTCACCGGTAGTGGGTTCCGGTGGCCTTATTTGGTGGGCCGGAAAACCAGTACGAGCCCCAGGGCTGCTCGTACTGGTGTGGGCTACAGGGTCCCTAGCATGCGGGGCCCCTGTCTCCGCAGCCTTGGGGGCTCATCGTCATCAGATGATGATGAGGAGGATGCGGATGACAAGAGGAACGTGGGGTCATCCTCATCCTCACTGGGGCTCTTGGAGTCAGAGAGCATATGGGCATATGCCTCCTCCACCGAGAACATCTGGTGGGCCATGGGTATGTGTGTGTGCGTTTGTATGTGCGTGTAAAACTTTATTGTATGTGCGTGTGTGTGGGGGGCACGGGTGTTCATGTACTAAAAAGGTAAAGTAAAAAAAAAAAAAAAGGGACAAGTGTTAGAAAAGGTTCAAACTTGCTGATCAGCGGTACAATGCTGATCAGCGGTGGGACGGGCTATGAGCTAACAGTGGCCGGACGCTAAGAGTGCCGGCCATGGTCAGCGCACGCAAAAAAAATCCCAAAAAGTGGTGGTGGAGGGGGGCTGTGGGAGGGGGGTCAGGTGGCAGCACCCCTGGGTGGGTCTAGGGTCTCACAGCTAAGTGCTGTGGACCCCAATCACCACAGACAGGGCTGAATCTCTTAGTGTGTTGTTGTTTTTTTCCTAAACCTAACTAACTCTCCCTCTAACTCTATCCCTTCCTAATGGTACTTCTCCCTCACTGACCCTAACCCAGCTGATGGGTACAGGAGGGTGATGGGGGTCGCTGGAGCTGGTGCTGCACGATGTTCACAGCACAGCAGCAGGAAGAGGAGGGGAGAGAGGAGCGTCGGGAGTTTGAATCTCCCGCCTCTCTCCCCGCACCAATCACAAGCCAGCGCCGCCACCACCGTCCCCAATGCAAGGACGGTGATCGGTGGTGTGTTATCACACCACCGATCACAGTCCTTTTCCGGTTCATCGGGTCACCGGAGACCCGAATGGACCGGAAACGCAGTAAACCGCAGGTCTGAATTGACCTTCAGTTTGCTGCGATCGCCGATACCGGGGGGTCACATGACCCCCCGGCGTTGTGACAGGATGCCCGCCGAATGATTTCAGCAGACATCCTGTATCCATTAACCCCCACTGCGCCGCACTGTTGTTTTAAAGATATGACGTACCGGTACGTCGTGGGTCCTTAAGGACTCGGCAACCATGACGTCATAAGTCCTTAAGGGGTTAAAGAAGTTTTCTGGTACATTTAGTTTGAAGGCCTGTTCTCATATATCCTCATGTACTGATTGCCAGGGTTTCTACACACAAAGCCCCCATTGTTGTGCAGTAGCTCTATTGCTGAAACTCAGTGCTGGAACGAAATCACTTTATCCATTGTACAGTGAATGGAGCTGGTTACTGCAACGCAGCAACGCAAAGGATAGGCCATCAGTGTGAAACTAATGGAAAACCCCTTTAAAAACAAAATGGGGATTAAAAAGTGTAGATTCATTTAAAAGTGTGTTTTGTTTCTTTGTATTATTTTCAGGTTGTATATCCAACAAGCAACAAAAAGAACACTGTTAAATCAGCAACTTTTCAGTATTCACATTTACAATGTTAACTTTCAGAGGTCAATCCAATCTGGAACCTTTTTTCAATAATATCTATTGACAATCAGGCTGCAGAATGACCTGGTACCTTTATATCAACTTTCGGAGAATATATGAATTTCGATGTAGATGTACATCGTACATTTATCCAACACAGCAACTTATTGATTCCAGTGTGTGTATTGTAATGCATTATGAATGCATTATTAAACACCTGAATACTTTCTAACACATAATCTAAGGTGTTCTGTCTTTATACACATTCACACAGTGTGCAGTCTGACATTCAGCATAAACCATTCCTGTCTTCCAAATAATAGGACTGTTCTCTGTAGTCTAACTTGTTTATTGGTAAAACAGGAGTATTTGATGTGCGATTGATCAATTGTTTGGTAAAACTACAAGAATAAAAATAGCTTGTATAGGTATAAGGCATAGCATGCTGGGGCGGACTGGGCAGGCAGCAATTGCCCCCGGGCCCCTCTGTTGCCTCTGTAAATGGCCCCCGTAGTGTAACCCAGGGCCGGCCTTTGGGGTGTGCATGTGCCCTGCCGTGGCCCTGGTGATAAGTGGGGGCGGTCGGCGGCAGGGCACAGGGAGATGAACGCTTCCACAGTGGCGATACAGATGTCTGTGCTGTGGCAGAGGAGGGAGAGGCGTGTGTCGGGGGGACAGCGAGGGACACAGGCCAGAAGAGGCCTGCATCGCATCGCTGGAGGTAAGTATAACTGTTTTTTTTTTTTGTTTTTTTGGGGGCTACTGGCACATGATAAGGTGTGGGGGGGAGACTACTGGCACATAAGGGGGGCTTTTGGCACATAAGGAGTGCTACTGGCACATAAGAAGGGGCTACTGGCACATAAGGAGGGCTACTGGCACATAAGGGGAGGCTACTGGCACATAAGGGGGCTACTGGCACATAGGGGGCTACTGGCACATAAGGGGGCTACTGGCACATAAGGGGGGACTACTGGCACATAAGGGGGGCTACTGGCACATAAGAGGGCTACTGGCACATAAGGGGGACTACTGGCACATAAGGAGGGCTACTGGCACATAAGGGGGACTACTGGCACATAAGGAAGGCTACAGGCACATAAGGGGGACTACTGGCACATAAGGGGGGGTTACTGGCACATAAGGGGGGGCTACTGGCACGTTATGGGGGACTACTGGCACATAAGGGGGGCTACTGGCACATATGGGGGGACGGCTACTGGCACATAAGGGGGGATGGCTACTGGCACATAAGGGGGGATGGCTACTGGCACATAAGGGGGGACCCTGGCCGGTTGTAGGTGAAATGGGGCCCGGGGGCGAAAAACAATAAGGGGCCCCCTCGATGTCACATCATCATTTACCCCCTTCGCGTCACATTATTTCCCCCCCCCCTCCCAGCATACAGAAATAAAGCGCCCCATACCTCTTACATCCAGTGACGTCTCTTTTGATGTAGATGTTCTCTGTCTTCGTCTTCTCCTTTAAGACCTTCAGACCAGACCACCATTTTGTCGCCATTTTCCATCTCTGCAGTTTGACAACAAAAAAAAATCTTAGTTTACTACTTTTCCATCATCCTCCCATCTTCTGGATGAATCATCCTACTACCCCCAATACTGTGCTGCTGTGCTCCCCAATACTATACTGCAGAAACAGAGCCCCCCATATAAAATACCCCTTCTTTGTAGCCTCAGTAGAAGCCCCCATAGTGCCCCCCAATAATGTGCCAGTAAAAAGTGCCCCAATAATGTGCCAGTAAGAAGTGCCTCCATAGATGCCCCTCAATCATGTGCCAGTAAGAAATGACCCCAAAAATGTGCCAGTAAAAAGTGTTGCTCCCAATGATGTCCCCCAGCCTCAATGTCACATTTCTCCCCATTTAACCCCCTCAATGTCACCCCTCCCCCCAGCTCCATCCATGTCACGTCATCACCTTCTCCTTTTTACATCACCCCCTTCGCGTCACATTATTTCTTCCCGCCCCTCCATAGCAGCTTACCCCCCCTCGAATGGCACATTTCTCTCCCTGTATGGGTCAGTGGCAGCAGCATATCTCTCCCCCCCCCCCCCCGTGGCACATTTATCCCACTCCAATCCTTCGGACAGTGCCACATGGAAGCAACACATCCCCCCCCCTCCCCCCATGGCCCTCATGGCACATTTCTCCCATCTCTCCTTCTGTGGCCCCCCCACCCCCCAATGGCACATTTCTCCCACTCCAATCCATGGGCCAGTGGGCTGCTGCAAATCGATCCATAACCCCCTCGCCGGGTTTCTCCTACTCCATCTCATGGACCAGTGGCAGACAGACATGGGATCCATCCATCCATCCATCCGTTTGTTAGCTATTATAGGTATTATACCAAATATAAATACCTGTAAAGTTACTTTAAGTTCTGTGAGACTGTGACTTAGGAAGGGACAGGCAGGCATTGGGGACTCCTGGGCCTTCGCTCGTCGCTCCTTCTTCTCTGAGTCTCTGGGGGCGGAGCTCCCTCAGCTCAGTGGCATTGTCATGTGAAGACATGCCTGTGTGGCAGCTGCGAGTCTGCGCACGCTCCAGCCACTGCAGGCAGGCAGGCCAGGCAATGGAGCTCAGAGCGGCCGTGGGCCCCGCCCCCTTTTTAATCTTTCTGGCCGCAGGCCAGGTGCTTTTTACTGAGTCTGCGCTGTTAGTCGGCCGGCGGCCGCCGACTGCAAATAAATAGTAAGTAGTAGGGTTAGTTGTTTGCGGCGAAAGGGCCGGCGCCAGGGGCCCCTAAGGACTCGGGGCCCGGTGGCAATTGCCCCCCTTGCCTCTATGGTAGCGCCGGCCCTGGGGGGACGGCTACTGGCACATAAGGGGGGACGGCTACTGGCACATAAGGGGGGACTACTGGCAAATAAGGGGGGTGGGCGTTGAGCGCTATGAGCGGCCAACATCTATCCTCTCCGCAATGCTCAGCCTCCTGTGACAGATCATGAGAGCGGAGGTGTGGGGGCGGAGATAGCTGTCAATGCTGTCAAAAGAGGCTGTGCTCTCCTCCCGCAGCTCCCCGCCCATCCTTTTGTGACAGCGAATCAGGAAGTAGAGGGGGGCTCAGTGGGCCTCTGGGTGTTACTTGCCCCCCGGCCAAAAGTTGCCAGTTAGCCCCTGATAGCATGTGTCAGCAGAAAGCATAGAACAGCATGTATTATAACTTTACATTAACACTGGGCGTATGTCCAAAATGGCTGCCTAACATAAGATTGCATGTCTAACATCTAACAGTATAACAACTTCCCTGAGACAATGATAACTATCTGAACAGCTCTGCATAACACAATGTTCCTGAAACAAAGGTAGATGTCTCACCAGATATTCTTGCAAAAGGGTGGTGGAGTTTAAGAAGAAGACATGCAGAAGGACAGCTCTGCTGGTGTATCCTTGATGACTGGAGGCTGGGATTCTCTTTCCCAGAATGCATTACACTCGCACAATACAATAATCTTTATGAACAGAAAAACAAAGTGTAGTACATTTTTAACACCGCTAGATGGTGCTATAACCAAACTAATAACTACAGAAATACTAAACTCTAGCAGAATGAATTAGAAATGATTCAGAACCTCTGCTGGGGCAGGACATAAGGTGAAGCAAGACTCAGAGACACCTATTGTATTCAGCCTTCTTCGTCTATTCCTGCTTACCCTATCACCTAAAGGTTTACAGCAAAATCTCTCACATCATCACAAACTTAATTAAACTATGATATTAATACAGACTTAGCTACTGAGGATTCATTTATATGGAACATACTACTTGTACACATGACTATTGCTGGCGCATTTACTATTCTATTTACGCCACTTTTGTGGTGTAATAAAGTCGCAGATTTTGTTGCATGCCATATTTGCAGCCAAATCTCCAGTAGTAACGTCCCCCACAGTGTCCCTCCTGTAGTAATGTCCCCCTCAGTGCCCTCCCTGTAGTAATGTCCCCCACAATGCCTTCCCTGTAGAAATGTCCCCCACAGTGTCCCTCCTGTAGTAATGTCCCCCTTAGTGCCCCTCCTATATTAATGTCCCCCACAATGCCTTTCCTGAAGAAATGTCCCCCACAGTGCCTCTCCTGTAGTGATGTCCCCCACAGTGCCCCTCCTGTAGTAATGTCCCCCTCAGTGCCCCTCCTGTAGTAATGTCTCCCACAGTGACCCTCCTGTAGTAATGTCCCTCATAGTGCTCCCATTGAGTAATGCCCCAAAGTGCCCCTTCAGTACAATGCCCCCTGCAGTGCTATTCTTCCTGTAAAGTCCCCCAAGTTGGCAGTAAAAAACACAACCAATACTCACCTGTATCCCACGTTTGCCGGTGCTCACGATGCAGGCCACAAACTCTTCTGGTCTACAGTCACATTGCTTCATTGTGTACCAGCGCAGGCAGGCGTGATTATGTCATCGCGCCCGCGCCCGCCGTGATGACGTCATCACGCACTCCTGCGGGTATTTACTACCTCGGAGGCCCTCTAAGCCTGAAGCCTATAAGGGTGATCGGCGGCGGGGCAGAGAACTATCATCTCCTATGCCCTGCCGCAGTATTGAACTGAAGAGCTGCAGCGGCGGGTCTAGTCGCAAATGGCAACAAAACTAAGAAGTCTTGTCTCCATTTGTAAATTCTAAGTCGCATTGGCGACCATTTTTGTGGCCATCTGGAGCACTGGGGTAGTGGTGGGGGGTTGGAGAGAGTTATCAAAGACCACAACACTGTTCTAAAATATAAATTTTTGCACGTCGCATTTTTATCTTAGTTTTTGAAACATGACCTAAAATATTCTATATGTTATGCTAGAAACTGGCAAAAATTATAAACAAACCTCTTCTCCAGCTCCTAGATTACAGAGGTTCGTTTTTCTGGTACATGGACTTTGAGTAGACAATTTGCCTGCCTGTGCCTCGTAACAAAAATTGTGCACAGTGCACGTTCTATCAAGAAAGGAGGATTAGACTACACATAAGGTTCGTTGTAGTCAATAATCTTGGCAACGCATAGAGCAGCATAGAAGCTGTATATTAAAAATACACTTCTTAATGAAGTGTATATGCACAATACTTAAAGGGGTCGTCCGGGCATTTAATATTAATGACCTTTGCAATAGACATAGCAGCAGCAACAGGAAGAGAGACGGGAGACGGCACGAGCGCACTGCGCTCTTCGGCTCCTCATACAGCTGATCGTCGGGGTTTCCGGGTGTTGGACTCCCACTGATGTGCTATTGATGACCTATCTGAGGATAGGTCATCAATATTAAAAGCCCAGAGAGCTCCTATAATACTTAGTGTACATAAACTTTCAAATCAACTTTATTAAAACCTATTCTAAATGTGCTAAAATGAAATTTTGCAATATAGTTTCATTATTATTACTTTGTTGTTTTCCTTGTGAAATATAACATATGAAGTTCAGGTGTCTTTAGCGCTTTGGAACCCATACATCAGTACACCGCTGACATGTCAAAGGAATTTAATGATTGCACTGGAACCACAATGAATGTTATACAGACTGGAGCGCACATCCCTGATTAGAGATGAGCGAATCGAAGCTGACAAAGTGGAATTCGATCCGAATTTCAGGAAAAAAATCGATTTGCACCAAATACGAATTTCCTCACGCTTGTGGTAACGAATCGCATTTTTTCCTAAAATGGCTGCTATACTTGTGAGGACATGGGGTAAGGACCTCTGAGAAGGCGGGATCACCCATACTGACATGCATGCAGCCAGTCAGCAGCCAGCCAGCCTGTGTATAAATACGGCGGCCATCTTAGATTCTGCCATTCACCAGTGTGCTTAGTGCAGGGACAGATGTGTCTGCAGATACTAGGGACAGTAATAGGAAAGACTTGATTGTGGTTAGGGATGAGCGAACCCGAACTGTATAGTTCGGGTTCGTACCGAATTTTGGGGTGTTCGGGACACGGACCCGGACATTTTCAAAAAAGTTTGGGTTTGGTTCGTTGTTCGGCGATTTCTTCCCGCTTTCTGAAGGGCTGCACAGCAGCCAATCAGCTAGCGTTTTACTTCTTACCCTAAGAAGAATCACAGAAATAAACGTTGCCTAAATGGGTGGGACTGCTCCAAACCCCAAACACTGTGGCGTGTTTCTAACTGGGGGGGGGCAGTTCCTCCGCATGTGGTTCGCAGCGAACGGCTATCCCCAGCAAAAATTGCATACAATGGAGGATACCGGTGCGAACCACAAGCACCACACAAACATCCTACACAAAATAAAACATGTGCGGGTGAAAATATATAAACACATAACTCACAGAAAAAAGATGCACCACATGGATAAGCAACTGACAACACTGGCTAATCCCTCACTCTGGTGTTAAAGGCTGAGAGATTCGCCAATAGTTCCAATCAGGAACATATCGGAGCCCCTTTAAGCACCACTTCATGGTATCTCAGCATGACATGGGGTCCTACCACTAGACTACCTATGGTGTGTAAACAAGGTCTGAACAGGTATTAAGCAGCCTACAGCCCCCTCCCACTCACCTGCATTGCAGGACCAACAATGCAATGGGGAACAAATGAGGCCGCAAGCTACACCTACAACAGACCATGTGACACCGGCTTTTTTTTTTTTTGCTATATCCTACATCAGGGGCTTGGCTGTGCTTATTGTCACCCCTAGAAACTCAGGATAGAAATTTCTATATTTTATTGAGGGGTTAAATACAATTTCAAAAATAGCAATCCCCTAAATCTGGTGTTCCAGCGGTGGCTAGCCAAGTGTAATACTGTCTGCTGTCTGGCAAAGGATAGATTTTTTTCTATGGTGAAATTCAATTGCCAAAATAGCAATCCCCTAAATCTAGTGTCCCAGCAGTGGCTGGCCAAGTTTAATAGTGTCTGGCGAAGGATAGATCATTTTCTGCGGTGAAATTCAATTGCCAAAATAGCAAGCCCCTAAATCTGGTGTCCCAGCAGTGGCTGGCCAAGTTTAATAGTGTCCGGCAAAGGATATATTTTGTTCTGGGGTGAAATTCAATTGCCAAAATAGCAATACCGTAAATCTGGTGTCCCAGCAGTGGCTGGCCAAGTTCAATAGTGTCCAGCAAAGGATATATTTTTTTCTGGGGTGAAATTCAGTTGCAAAAATAGAAATACCGTAAATCTGGTGTTCCAGCAGTGGCTGGCCAAGTTTAATAGTGTCCGGCAAAGGATATATTTTGTTCTGGGGTGAAATTCAATTGCCAAAATAGCAATACCGTAAATCTGGTGTCCCAGCAGTGGCTGGCCAAGTTCAATAGTGTCCAGCAAAGGATATATTTTTTTCTGGGGTGAAATTCAGTTGCAAAAATAGAAATACTGTAAATCTGGTGTTCCAGCAGTGGCTGGCCAAGTTTAATAGTGTCCGGCAAAGGATATATTCTGTTCTGGGGTGAAATTCAATAGCCAAAATAGCAATACCCTAAATCCGGTGTCCCAGCAGTGGCTGGCCAATAGTGTCCGGCAAAGGATATATTTTTTTCTGGAGTGAAATTCAATTGCCAAAATAGCAATACCGTAAATCTGGTGTTCCAGCTGTGACTGGACAAGTTTCATAGTGTCCGTCAAAGGATATATTTTTTTCTGGGGTGAAATTCAGTTGCAAAAATAGAAATACCATAAATCTGGTGTTCCAGCTGTGACTGGACAAGTTTCATAGTGTCCGTCAAAGGATATATTATTTTCTGGGGTGAAATTTAATTGCGAAAATAGCAATACCCCAAATCAGTGGTTTCTGCTGGGGCAGGACAAGATTTATAGTGTCCGTCAAAGGATATACTATTTTCTGGGGTGAAATTCAATTGCCAAAATAGCAATACTGTAAATCGGTGGTTTCAGCTGTGGCTGGCCAAGTTTAATAGTGTCCGGCAAAGGGTAGATTTTCTTCTGGGGTAAAATTATATTGCCAAAATAGCAATCCCCTAAATCTGGTGTCCTAGCAGTGGCTGGCCAAGTTTAATAGTGTCCGGCAAAGGATACATTTTGTTCTGGCGTGAAATTCAATTGCCAAAATAGCAATACCGTTAATCAATGGTTCCAGCTGTGGCTGGCCAAGTTTAATACTGTCCGGCAAAGGATAGATTTTAAATTGTTGGGTAAAATATTACCATTTTTGCCAAGTACAAACCCCTGCACTGCATAACTGACAGGGAACTTACAATTGGCGATTACATTCTTGCATAAAATAAAGCCTTTTTGGGCTGTGAAGCCAAAGGTAGTCGCCAATAACAGTTTTTTATTTTTATTCTTTTAAATAAATTAGTGTAGACCCCAAAAATTGGGAAAATATAAAAAATAAAACAAAGTGTAAGTGCACGGTACTATAACAGTGGTTGGCTGAGGCCGGTATACATGTCTATTCTGCATAAGGTACAAACAAGTCCTGTGGAATCCATGCCTGGTTCTTTTTAATAAATGAAAGCTTGCCCACATTGTCTGCGGACAGGCAGCTGCGCTTGTCTGTGATAATGCCACCAGCGATGCTAAACACACGTTCAGACAATACAGTGGATGCAGGGTAGGCCAGCACCTCCAAGGCGTAAAGGGCAACCTCAGGACATGTGCCCAATTTGATGACCCAGAAGTTAAATGGGGCAGACCCAGTGGCGTAGCTAGAAATGATTGGGCACCACAGCAAATTTTTAAATGGGGCCCCCCTCCCCCAGTAATGTTTGCGCAAACACCTTCCTTTCATGCCGCTATGCCTGTGGCTACTAAAGATCGCTCTCTCAGACCAGGACCAGCAGCTGTTCCATTCGCTTTCTACACTGTCTATACTGCCACTGTATATAATTTCATTGTATAATACTGTTGAGGGGGCCCTGACAAAGTCTTTTAGTCCTCCTCCTGGATGGGCCCCTTCTAGTTCAGGGACCCAAAACAGTGTGCCTCCCACGCTTCCCTGTAGCTATGCCCCTGGGCAAACCCATCAGTAAGTACGTGTACTCTTCCACCATGTTGCTGAAATGCTGCCTCCTGCTAAGATGTTCCAGATCTGCTGGTGGTGCAGGTTGTTGTGGCGTGATGACAAAGCTTTTCCACATTTTGCCCATGCTAACCCTGCCTTCTGAGGTGTTCCTGGTGACCCAGCTGCATTGGCAAATTCTCCCTCCTCCTTTGCCTTCACCTTGTGCTTCAACTGAGTCCCCGGTGTCAGGTGTGAATGCCATCAGCGGCGTGTCTACTAGCGGGCTCATCTTCCTATTACACTCCAGTGAGGGAATTAAGGACGGCACGTTGTCCTTGTAACGGGGATGCAGCAGGGTGGCCACCCAGTAAGCAGCACAAGTTAAAATGTGGCAGTAACTGGGCGGTCGTTGCGCAGGCACTGCAGCATGTAGTCTCTCATGTCTGCCAGGCTGCCCAGAGGCAAGGACAAGCTATCCTCTTTGAGGGAGGTATATCGTCTGTGTCCTCTGTATCCCCCAGCGTTCCTCCTACTCCTCTTCCTCATCCTCCAGAACTGTGCCCTGGCTGGACAATTGTGTTCCAGGCCAGGGCCTATGTTGGTGCAGATACCCACCCTCTGAGCCACTTGTATTTGGTTGGCCTTAAGTTAAGGATAAGGCATGTATATAGTTTTGTTTCTTTATATGGTTAGTTTAGCTGCCTTATAGTTATTTTAAACTGTTTTTAAGTACATTTGTAAATAGTTTGTTAATGGTTTGAGTGTAAGGGGGGGGGGGGTGTTGAGTGTGTAGGGTGTGAGGCTGTTTGGGTTTATTTTCCATCCGCTTTCTACACTGTCTATACTGCCACTGTATCTAATTTCATTATATAATAATGTTGAGGGGGCCCTGACAAAGTCTTTTAGTCCTCCTCCTGGATGGGCCCCTTCTAGGTCAGGGACCCAAAACAGTGTGCCTCCCACGCTTCCCTGTAGCTATGCCCCTGGGCAAACCCATCAGTAAGTACATGTACTCTTCCACCATGTTGCTGAAATGCTGCCTCCTGCTAAGACGTTCCAGATCTGTTTGTGGTGCAGGTTGTTGTGGCGTGATGACAAAGCTTTCCCACATTTCGCCAATGCTAACCCAGCCTTCTGAGGTGCTGATGGTGACCCAGCTGCCCGTGAGCTGGCTTGGGTGCCACCCGATTCCTCCTCATCCTCCTCATCCTACTTATCCTCCTCATCCTCCAGAACTGTGCCCTGGCTGGACAATTGTGTTCCAGGCCAGGGACTATGTTGCTGCAGGAACCCACCCTTCGAGCCACTTGGATGTCACTGGTCTTAAGTTAAGGATAAGGCGTGTATATAGTTTTATTTGTTTATATAGTAAGTTTATCTGCATTATAGTTATTTTAATATGTTTTTAAGAAAATTTGTAAATAGTTTGTTAATGGTTTGAGTGAAAGGAGGGGTGGGGGTGTTGTGTGTGTTTGATTAACTGAATTGATTTTCACTGTCTGGTGTTTAGGAATTTCTGCACCCCAAATTCAGCACATGTGGCAGGCAGGGGATGTGTGTCAAACCGGCTAGGCCAAGACCTGCTAGTATATTTCGCCCATTAGCGCACAACACCAGGCCGGGCTGGAGGCTCAGTGGCACCAACCAATGGTCGGTCTGTTGTTCCATGCCTGTCCACAGCTCCTGCGCGGTGGGGGGTTTGTCCCACAAACACACAAGTTTCCCCATGGCTGTGCTGCTGTGGGTGGTGAAGGTGTTACGCTAAGTGGATGAGGAGGAGGTAGAGGAGGAGGAAGCCAAGTAGAAGGAGGAGGAGGAGGTAACAGGATACAAAGAAAAATGCCCAGCAATCTTTGGGGGCGGAAGGACATTCGCAAAAATGCTATCCGCCTTTGGGCCAGCCGCTACATTTTTAAAGACAGGATTCAGACCGTGCGTTAGAATAGATGATCCCAAAACAGTTTTCCTCTCGCTTTAGAATATACTGAGGTCTGCAGATATCCTATTGTCAGATATCCTGCAACTTATTAAAAGACAACCAATAGTGAAATTCCGTAAGACTGTATCAACCTTTTCTGCACAGATTATACTCACAGAAAACTAATTGATAGCAGGCGCATCAAACCGTCCTCTGCAACTCTGTTCTCTCCTGAAATAGAGGTTCTCACTACCACACTGGCAGGAAGGGGTCAGTCACGGACTTAATAACACATCAACACCTTCTTTTGCCTCAAAACTTCTTATCAGAACCTGAGTTTCACCAGTACAATCAGTGCTGACTCGGTGGATTTTCTGGACCTGACTATTTATATAGAAAATGGGATTTTTAAAACAAAAACCTATTTTAAGCCCACCGATGTCAACGGGTACATAGATCTAACCAGCTGAGACTACTGTGTTTAAAGAACAAAGTGAAGTGATAAAAGATAGTTTTTTGGAAAAGGGATATAAAAGTGAACAACTTGAAAGATGTATTACAGATATAGAAACTGAAAGGGAGAAAATCCCACCAAAAAATCTGAAAAAAACACCTGATTTCCATTTTTCCTTTATAACCCAGTACACACAATGTTCCGGAGAATTAAAAAACGCAATTAAAAAGAACTGGTCCATTTTGAAAAATAATCCAGTACATGGATCTGTGATCCCTGAACAACCAATGTTTATATATAAAAGAGCACCCAACTTACAAAATAAGCTAGTCCATAGAGCCATACAACCAGATGAGATAAGTACGGGGAGAAATAGTTTTAACTGGTGCGGTTTTTGTAAAAATCAAAAGAGAACCGAGAGATTACAAAACAAAACAAAGATATACAGTAATGTGAAGAAAAAGGAATTAGAAGTAGTGGGGGAGATGTCCTGTAATAGTAAAGGGGTTGTTTATTTACTGGAGTGCCCATGTGGCCTCCAGTACATAGGGCGTACTATCAGACCCCTGAAGATCCGGGTACAAGAACATATACGAAATATTAGGAAGGGGCTTGAGAGCCATGGAGTAAATTTATTGGAAAAAATAAATAAAAAAGAAGTAAGTGGATTTATGAACTCAAAACGTTGCAACCATGGGGTTTAAATGTAGATTTTGATTTACAAGTAGTTTTAAACTAGTTTTATTGGTTGGGAGTATGGGAATTTTCATGTGAATGAGGTCTTACAGCCCTGCGGTTTTTGTTACTGATGCGGCAGATATGATTTAAAGGTTGGTTTATTGGTTAGTAAGAATTCATGGAAAAGAGGAAAAGAATGTGATTAATGAATACAACAGGTGTGTGATGAGTGTTATCCGGTTAAAAAAGGAAGGGGGAGGGTGATGATGACGTGTGCCCCTTAACGAAGCTCTGGGAGGGAAACCCGGGTCGGGCGAGAGGAGAGACGCTGGGATTTTTATTGTGATTTTAAAGAATCTGTCTGTGAGTACATACTAAATAAAAGTTTTTATAAAGCTATCGGAACTTCACTATGGTGGGAGCAGTTCTTATCCACAGAATATTTCGAGTGATAAGAGGTTTTTGAGGCAAAAGAAGCTCCCCTGGGTGTTGATGTGTTATTAAGTCCGTGGATGACCCCTTCCTGCCAGGGTGGTAGTGAAAAACCTCTATTTCAGGAGAGAACAGAGTTGCAGAGGACGGTTTGATGCGCCTGCTATCAATTAGTTTTCTGTGAGTATAATCTGTGCAGAAAAGGGTGATACAGTCTTACGGAATTTCACTATTGGTTGTCTTTTAATAAGTTGCAGGATATCTGACAATAGGATATCTGCAGACCTCGGTATATTCTGAAGCGAGAGGAAAACTGCTTTGGGATCATCTATTCTAACGCGGGGTCTGAATCCTGTCTTTAAAATTGCAAAAGTGTGATCAAACCCACAACACTCCTCGGACTTGCAGCGCTTCTGTTTGTGGACTGGTGATATATTACTTCTTTTTTATTAGCCGCTACATTTACCCACTGTGTTGTTGGTTATGTGGACGTTGCCACAGATAGCATTGCGCAGTGCACACTTGATTTTGTCCGCCACTTGGTTGTGCAGGGAAGGGATGGCTCGCCTGCAAAAGTAGCGGCGGCTGGGATACACGTACTATGGGATAGCCACTGCCATAAGGTTTTTAAAACTGTCCACCAGACAGAATGACAGCATTTCAAAGGACCAGGAAGTTTGAAATAAGGCATTCAGAGCCATGGGTAGGAGGGGACTTCCTCATTCTATTTCTTTTTCTCTCCAGTGTTTGGGAGATGGACAGCTGACAGTAGCAGGTGCCACTGTCACTCACTTGGGCTCAAGTTTAACATAGTAAAATAGTAACATAGTATTTAAGACCGAAAAAAAGACATTTGTCCATCCAGTTCTGCCTGTTTCCTACAAAATCCAGAGGAAGGAAAAAAAAAACTGTGAGGCAGAAGACAATTTTCCCCACTTAAGGGGAAAAAAATTCCTTCCCGACTCCAATCAGGCAATCACAATAACTCCCTGGATCAACGACCCATCTCTAGTAGCTGTAGCCTGTAATATTATTACACTCCAGAAATACATCCAGTCCCCTCTTGAATTCCTTTATTGTACTCACCATCACCACCTCCTCAGGCAGAGAGTTCCATATTCTCACTGCTCTTACAGTGAAGAATCCTTTTCTATGTTTGTGTACAAACCTTCTTTCCTCCAGACGCAGAGGATGTCCCCTCGTCACAGTCACAGTCCTGGGGATAAATAGATGATGGGACAGATCTCTGTACTGACCCCTGATATATTTATACATAGTTATTAGATATCCCCTCAGTCGTCTTTTTTCTAACGTGAATAACCCTAATTTTGATAACCTTTCAGGGTACTGTAGTTGCCCCATTCCAGGTATTACTTTAGTTGCCCTACTCTGAAACCTCTCCAGCTCTGCTATGTCCGCCTTGTTCACAAAAGCCCAGCATTTTTATTTATTATTTTTTTGTATTTTATTTTATTTTAAGTCATTTCCCTATTCACATATGTTTGCAGGGCATTTACCTACATTTTGCTGCCTTTTGCAGCCCTCTAGCCCTTTCAGGCCTTTTGCAGCCCTCTAGCCCTTTGCAGGGCTATTTTACAGCCATTTAAGTGCCCAAAAGTTCGGGTCCCTATTGACTTCAATGGGGTTCGGGTTCAGGGTAAAGTTCGGGTCGAGTTCGGATCCCGAACCCGAACATTTTCGTGAAGTTCGGCTGAACTTATGGAACCCGAACATCCAGGTGTTCGCTCAACTGTAATTGTGATGAAATTTTTTTTTTTATAAGTGCAGGGAAAGATTACTCAAGGTGTAGGGAAAGGATAGGGACTAGGGAGGAATCATTCCACCAGCATTTGTGTTGAACAGGGTTCAGTCGGGGAGGTAATAGCCTGGGTAATAGGAACGATCCGATTACACCTTGCTGCACTGACTGGGGATCCAAATTGCCATTATACAGCTCTATAATTCCAGCAAAACTGTCTTATTAGGGTGCAAGTGCTGTTTAATACAGGCATTAACAGGATTTATTATAAGGAAATATTTCTACATATTTTTTGTGCGGTGCAGTTATATGTTCGAAAGCATTTTTTGGCTTTTATTAGTGGCAAAAAAATGGCTATATAGCCGTTGTGTGGTGAAGGGTGAAAATTACAGCCCTTTTTGTCATGTATTAATGGCAAAAGTAAAATATCTTTGCCGCACAGCGGTGCAGTTATCAGTTTTAAAGCGCTTTTTTGCATGTATTAGTGGAAAAAGGAAAAAAAATTTTGGCCGCTCAGTGGTGCAGTTATCTGTTTTAAAGCCCTTTTTTACGTGTATTAGAGCAAAAAAGAAAAATACATTTGCCGCTCTGTGGTGCATTTATCTGTTTTGAAGCCCCTTTTTCCGTGTATCAGTGGAAAAAGAAAAAAAAATTGCCGCTCAGCAGTGCAGTTATCTTTTTTAAAGCCCTTTTTTGCTTGTATTAGTGGAAAAAGATAAAAAATATTTGCCGCTCAGCAGTGCAGTAATATATTCGGAAGCCCTGTATGGCATGTATTAGTGGCGAAATAAAAATATATTCGCCGTCCAGCGTTGCACATATCTGTTGAAAGGCCTGTTGAGTAAAAGTGGAGAAAAATTTGGGCTCAATTGCTGTTCTGTGGTGCAGTTTTTTCTGAAGCCCAGTTTGCCGTGTATTAGTCGTGAAATAAAAATGGATTCGCCGTCCAGCGTTGCATTTATCTGTTGAAAAGCCTTTTGTGTAAAAGTAGAAAAAAGGTTGGGCCTAATTGACGTTCTCCCATGCAGTGATATATTCTAAAGCCCTGTTTGCCGCAAATTGGTGGCAAAATAAACATATATTGACTGTCCAGCGTTGCATATATCTGTTGAAAAGCCTCTTGTGTAAAAGTAGAACAAAATTTGGGCCTAATTGATGTTCTGCAGTGCAGTGATATATTCTGAAGCCCAGTTTGCCGTGTATTAGTGGTGAAATAAAAATATTTTCACCGTCCAGCGTTGTACTTCTCTGTTGAAAAGCCTGTTGTATAAAAGTAGAACAAACTTTGAGCCTAATTGCCGTTCTGCAGTGCAGTGATATATATATGCACTGCATATATCACAGTGCAGGGTTATATATAGTAGTATCACAATATTTTATTATACAAAAATGACATGGAGTACATGATTGACATAGCACAGGACTCACATGATTAAAAACATTTAAAATTAATACTGTACTGGTGATATAGGGTAGGCGCACAAATTCATATTAATAAATAAAGTGCAAGTGCAAAAAGATAACCCTTGTTTGGAGTTATTGTTATGGTATGACCCATACAGTTCTATTGAAGTTGTTTGCATTTGCATGTGTGGGTTGCTTGAACGATTGGGACATTGTATTGGTTTCTCGATATATTCTGAAGCCCAGTTTGCCGTGTATTAGTGGTGAAATAAAAATATATTCGCCGTCCAGCGTTGCATTTTTCTATTGAAAAGTCTTTTATGTAAAAGTTGAAAAAAATTAGGGCAAATTGCCGTTCTGCAGTGCAGTGATATATATTAAAACCCAGTCTGCCGTGTATTAGTAGCGAAATAAAAAATATTTGATCTAACATTTGATTATTTGATCTAACAATATGTCAGACAGTGGCAGAGGCCTAAATGTTTTTGGTGCAGGCAGAGGTCGCAGCAGAGTAAGGGGCCGTGGCAGCAGGGGTCACTTCGAGAGACCTGAGCTCCCAGTGTCAGCTAGCAGTCGTGTCGTGATCAACAAACCAGCGGTTCTTGAATGGTTGACTCGATCTTCGACTTTGTCGCAAGTGACATCAGACACCCCCAGCCAAGAGTATATGGGTTTGTCGGACACAACCCTTAGTTGGCATGGCCCGGAAACAGGCCCTGTGCCCTTACCTGTCCTCAACCTGCCTCTGTCCTTTCCTCCACTAGGGGGGCAAGTAGTGATGAGGAGAGTGGCGTGGTAGCTGGTGTTGCGAGCGGTCAGGCTCCTGACCCAGAGACAGTTGAGGAGGACATCAATGACATGCAGACAGTATTCGATGATGATGATGATGTAGCTGATCGCACTTGGGAGCTGGGTGATGAAGGGGCTTCATTTTTTTTCTTTATATAACAATGTAATATTATAAAATGTGTTGTCTCCATGATAAATATGCAGCGTGCGGGCCCCGTGTGGCTTCCACACACTTTCAAAATAATCCTTCAGAGGGGTGAATAGATGCCGGATTACCGGGACGCTCCATGACCTTCCCGGGGGCTGCTGTTGGGAGCAGCGGTTCATTTCTGAGACGTCCATCCATGATGACTGGGAACTCGTGATGTTTTCCCTGACGGAGAGACCAGGGGTTGGTAGTTATGGTTTGAATCTTGATGAACTTTGCAACTCTTCCAGGCTCCAAGCAATCCTGAAGCTTTGTCTTCTCATTGTCTATAGCTACTAGAGGCCTGTTCATGCCAGGCAGGTTCCCCCAGAAGTATCTAGCTTGATGAGCAGCTGATACCGCACTTGCACCAATCTTGACAGGATTTGTCTCCAGGTGGAGAGAAATAGTTTTTTGGAATGCTTTCTCCATTCCAACCACATTCTCGAATAACCAAAAGACTGGCCAATTCTCTCCTGTCTTAGGTAAGACTTTATTGAGTAATTGCGGAAAGTCAAAAAACAGTTGTTCACTGCCCCCATAAAGGCCTTTCCGTTGCAGGTTAAGCGCAGATAAGTCAAGGACTGCCGCCAGTTACCAGATGGAATTGTCACCATTCCTCAATCTGTGTCCTGGTTATATTCTGTATGTTGCCCACATATACAATCTGCCCTGGATGGCATACCCATCCTATCGTGATGGCGTCCTCACACACCTCTGATGCCATACATTTTTCAACGCTGATTCTAAGCTTTTTCCATGATGACTGGAAACTCGTGATGTTTTCCCTGATGTAGAGACCAGGGGCTTGTAGTTATGGTTTGAATCTTGATAAACTTTGCAACTCTTCTGGGCTCCAAGCAATCTTGAAGCTTTGTCTTCTCATTGTCTGCAGCTAATAGAGGCCTGTTCATGCCAGGCAGGTTCCCCCAGAAGTTTCTGGCTCAATGAGCAGCAGATACCACACTTGCATCAATCTTGATAGGATTTGTCTCCAGGTGGAGAAAAATAGTTTTTTGGAATGCTTTCTCCATTGCAACAACGTCGTCGAATAAACAGAAGACTGGCTGATTCTCTCCTGTCTTAGGCAACACTTAATTTTTTTATTACATTTATTAAATATTAAATTGAACCAAAACTTGATTAAAATTATGAGAAAGTAAACTTAAATTCACCAATATATTATCCAAATCTTCGAGGGAAATTCCCGGACAATCAATTTGCCAAGCCTTTTGTGCCGGAGAACGGGAGAACGTGTATTATTAAATCGTGTTTTAAGCAACACTTTATAAAGTAGAAAAATGTTAACCTTCTGTTCTGTCGCATATTCCTAAAAATGAATAGACGAAGCGGTCACTCTGTGGCCTCCTCATACTGCTACTACCTCCGCAATTTCTCGTCGCTGTGCCACTCTGTGGCCTCCTGACGCTGCTGCCATCTCCGCAATATCTCGTCGTCATGTCACTCTGTGGCCTCCTCATGCTGCTGCCACCTCTAGACTCTGTCATTGGGCCACTCTGTGATCTCGTCATGCTGCTTCCAGCTTACCACTAAGTCATAGGGCCATTTTGTGGACTTCTCATGTTGTTCCCACCCTCCCCACTTCATGACTGGGCCACTATTTGCCCTTTTTTGGCTTGGCTGACATCTTTTATTTGACCCTTTTTCTGATATGTCAGAAGGAAGGAAAAATGAGACCCACAACAGATCCTCTCTGTGTAGCAGCTGTAGAGCCTGTATGGTCCCATCAAAATTGGCTTGTATTTTGGTAGCCAAAAGCAGGAGTGACTACAACAGAAGGCATGCAAATGTCGGTTCACGTGTCATCTCTGTTTTGGATCCACTCCTGTTTTTTTTGGCATTAGCAATACTTATGGATTACTGACCAAATGCTGACCGAGTGAAGGCAAATGCTCAACAGACAGGATTCGTTTTTTGGGGGATTATTGTTCTGACAGATCAGAGAAGGGCAAAATAATCAGTGACGTCAACACAAACTTACTGCTGACACCTTCCCCACTCTGTCAGGGGTGCTCTAATTTTATAAGCGTTTAATAGAACAGGTTCTGTTTACATCTATGTGGAATCAGCTGACGACGGTGTAAAAGGAGTGCGCTTCTTCTTGACACTAACATTGAACTGTAAGGCTGAGTTCATACTTGAGTTATTTGGTCAGTTTTGGCCCCGCGACTGCCCAAATAAGTGAAGTGTGCAGTGATTCTAAGAGAAACACCTCATCTGCATGTCATATGGACTCACAGTATTATTTCACTACCAAAGCAGACTCCCTATGCGTGTTACTGCAAGGCACTTTGTTCTACACCACTATAAAGGCTCTCGGCAGCCAGGAAATAGACGTTTTTTAACGTAATTCGCTGCATATATATTCGGATCAAATTTTTAAAAAATTGGCTCATCTCTATCCCTGATTATGCCTACACCATCACTGCTCTGCTAAGGCTGGCATAGATGTGGTATGCCAGGCTTTAGTGGAGCAGGAACAGGAAGGAGCAGCTATGTTCTATGGAGATTTCCTGCCTGAATTCTGCTCGCTCCTCTCTGCTGAAAGCCTGCACTGTCTTTTAGCAGAGTAAAGAGAGCACACACAGGCAAGAGCTCTGTACAGCACAGCCCGTTCCACTAAAGCCTGAAATAGCACATCTATGCCAGACTTTGGCAGAGCAGTGCTGGTACAGGCAGGAGCAGTGATGTGCACTCCAGCCTCTACATCACTCAGGGCACTTTCAGTAGACTCTGTACACTGCATACATGATAAGTCCTTTAAATTGTTATATGGGTTTTACTGGATACTGAAATTACACAAACGTGGACATAAACTGCTGTCTGGTTATGCTGCAGGGTTCAAAAAGGAAGCTCATAGGCTTTCGTAATAGAACCCATCTGCAAAGAAAAGTAGACATATTAGGAATTGCTGCGTCCGTATAAAAATACTTTTATTGTGTTAAATGTAAAAAAAGTTGACATATTATGTATAGCCACGTAACAACCTGCTCTATAAAAATACCACATGATCTAAACCCTCAGGAGAGCACCGTAAAAAAAGATAAAATAAAAATGGTGTCAAAAAAGCAATTTTTGTCACCTTCATCACAAAAAGTGCAATAGCAAGTGATCAAAAAGTCATACACAACCCAAAATAGTGCCGATCAAACCGTTATCTCATCCCGCAAAAATGATACCCTATCTGAGACAATCGCACAAAAAATAAAAAAAAACTATGGCTCTCAGACTATGGAGACACTAAAACATGATTTGTTTTTGTTTCAAAAATGATATTGTTGTGGGAAACTTAAATAAATAAAAAAAAGTAGACATATTAGGTATTGCCACGTCCATAACGACCTGCTCTATAAAAATACCACATGATCTCAACCCTCACGTGAACAATGTAAAAAAAAATCTAAAGTTGTCAAAGAGCCATTTTTTTGTCACCTTACATCACAAAAAGTGTAATAGCAAGCGATCAAAAAGTCATATGCAACCCAAAATAGTACCAATCAAACCATCATCTCATCCCGCAAAAATTATACCCTACCTAAGACAATCGCCCAAAAAATAAAAAAAACTATGGCTCTAAGACTATAGAGACACTAAAACATTTTGTTTTTGTTTCAAAAATTATATTATTGTGTAAAATTTAAATAAGTAAAAAGTGAACACCGTCAAAAAAATAAAATAAAAACTGTGCTAAAAATTTTTTTCACCTTACATTACTAACAGTGCAACACCAAGCGATTAAAAAGGAATATTGCCCCCAAAATAGTACCAATCTAACCGTTACCTCATCCCACAAAAAATGAGCCGATACCTAAGACAATCACTCAAAAAATAAAAAAACTATGGCTCTCAGAATATGGAGACACTAAAACATGATTTTGTTTGTTCCAAACAGGTGTTATTGTGTAAAACTTAAATAAATAAAAAAAAGTATACATATTAGGTATCGCTGCGTCGTTAAAAACCTGCTGTATAATAACATCACATGAACTAACCCCTCAGGTGAACACCATAAAAAAAAAACTTGCAAAAAAAGCTATTTTTTGTCGCCTTACATCACAAAAAGTGTAATACTAAGTAATCAAAAAGTCATATGCAACCCAAAATAGTGCCAATCAAACCGTCATCTCTTCCCGCAAAAATGACCCTACCTAAGACAATTGCCCAAAAATAAAAATAAAATATGGCTCTCACACTAGAGACACTAAAAAAAATTTTTTTCGTTTCAAAAATGATACTATTGTGTACAATTTAAATGAATTAAAAAATATCCATATTTTTTGTCACCTTACATCACTAAAAGTGCAACACCAAGCGATCAAAAAGGCATATTCCCCCCAAAATAGTACCAATCTAACCGTCACCTCATCCCGCAAAAGATCAGCTCTTTTTAAACAAAAAAAAGTATACATATTAAGTATCGCCGCGTAACAGTTTACGACCACATATGGGGTGTTTCTGTAAACTACAGAATCAGGGCAATAAATATTGAGTTTTGTTTGGCTGTTAACCCTTGCTCTTTTACTGGAATAAATAGATTAAAATGGAAAATCTGTCAAAAAAGTGAAATTCTGAAATTTCATCTCCATTTTCCATTAATACTTGTGGAACACCTAAAGGGTTAACAAAGTTGGTAAAATCAGTTTTGAATACCTAGAGGGGTGTCGTTTCTAAAATGGGGTCACTTTTTTGGAGTTTCTACTCTAGGGGTGCATCATGGGGTCTTCAAATGTGACATGGCAGCTTGAAATTATCCCAGTGAAATCTGCCTTCCAAAATCCATATGGTGTTCCGATCCTTCTGCGCCATAACATGTGCATGTACAGCAGTTTACGCCACATATGGGGTGTTTCTGTAAACTACAGAATCAGGGCAATAAATATTAAGTTTTGTTTGGCTGTTAGCCCTTGCTTTGTTAGCCTAAAAAAAATTGATTAAAATGAAAATTTGCCAAAAAAGTGAAATTCTGAAATGTAATCTCCATTTTCCATTAATTCTTATGGAACACCTAAAGGGTAAACAACGTTTGTAAAATCAGTTTTAAATACCTTCAGAGGTGTAGTTTCTAAAATGGGGCCATTTATCAGTGGTTTCTATTATGTTAGCCTCACAAAGTTACTTCAGACCTTAACTGGTCCTTAAAAAGTGGGTTTTGGAAATTTTCTGAAAAATGTCAAGATTTGCTTTTAAACTTCTAAGCCTTCTAACGTCCCCAAAAAATAAAATGGCATTTACAAAATGATCCAAACATGAAGTGGACATATGGGGAATGTAAAGTAATAACTATTTTTGGAGTTATTACTATCTATTGTAAAAGTAGAGAAATTGAAATTTGGAAATTGTTCCTAATTTTTGATAAATTTGGTATTCTTTTATAAATAAAAATTACATTTTTTTTACTCAATTTTATCACTGTCATGAAGTACAATATGTGACGAGAAAACAATCTCAGAATGGCCTGTATAAGTAAAAGCATTTTATCATGACACGTCAGATTTGATAAAAATGGCCTGGGCAGAAAGGTGAAAAATGGCCTGGTCCTGAAAGGGTTAACAAGTAAAATGCATGCTCTATTGGGTTCAGATCAGGTGCCATTCAAGAATATTCCACGTCTTTGCTTTAATAAATTCCTGGGTTGCTTTGGATTTATTTGGGTCATTTTCCATCTGTATTATGAAACGTTGACCAATCAGTTTGACTGCATTTGGCTGGATCTGAGCACACAGTATGTCTCTGAAAACCCCAGAATTCATCCGGCTGCATCTGTCCTGTGTCACATCATCAATAAACACTAGGGACCCAGTGCTACTGGCAGCCATGCATGCCCAAGCCATCACACTGCCTCCGCCGTGTTTTACAGATAATGTGGTATTCTTTGGATCATGAGCTGTACCATGCCTTCTCCATACTTTTTTCTTTCCATCATTCTGGTAAAGCTTGATCTTGGTTTCATATGTCCAAAGAATGTTTTTCCAGAAGTGTGCCGGTTTTTTAAGATGTTTTTAGCAAAGTCCAATTTAGCCCTTATTCTTGAGGCTTATGAGTGGCTTGCGCTGTGCAATGAACCCTCTGTATATACTTTCATGCAGTCTTCTCTTTATGGTAGATTTGGATATTAATAGACCTATATTTTGGAGAGTGTTTTTCACTTGGTTGGCTGTTGTGAAGGGGTTTCTCTTCACCATGGTAATTATTCTGCGATCATCCTCCACTGTTGCCTTCCATAGGCATACAGGGCTTTTTGCATTGTTGAGGTCACCAGTAGGGTTGAGCGAACTTGTATTTTAAGTTCTGCATCCAAAGTTCGGGTTGGTGTTACACGGACCATAATGGAATTTTGAATCCATGAGGGGATTCTTCGATGAACCCGAACCTTGGACAACACTAAGGACCTGGGGTGACGTCACCGTCATGTTATCAGTGCAGGGGGTGTGGCTAAGTACTGGATTGGATAAGAGGTGGTAAAGGGCCTGGTATAATGATCATGTGACATGAGGGGCAGAGCTCCTGTGCTCTGTGTGGAGGAGAAGAAGGAAGTAGAGCAGTGAAAGACGGTTGCGCAAACTTGTTTTTTTAAGTTCAGCATTTGGGTTAATTGAAGAATCCCCTTATGGATTCCAAATTCCGTTATGGTCCGTGGTAGCGGAATCCATAACGGGATTCTTCGATAACCCGAACCTGAACTTTGGACGCCGAACTTAAAATACAAGTTCGCTCAACTCTAGTTACCAGTGATTTCTTTCTCAGGATGTACCAGACTGTAGATTTTGCTACTCCTAATAGTGTAGCAATTTCTTGGATGGGTTTTTTCTGTTTTTGCAGAGAAAGCATGGCTTGTTTCACCTGCATGGAGAGCTCCTTTGACCGCATGTTTACTTCTCAGCAAAATCTTCAAAATGCCTTTTATGTGATTAATTGAGAATTAAATAATGAAGGAATTGCCTACACCTGCCCTTGAAACAGCCTTTGAGTCAATTGTCCGATTACTTTTGGTCCCTTTAAAAACAGGGTGCCACATGTAAAGGAGCTGAAACTCCTAAACCCTTCATTCAATTGTATACTCTCAAATGAAAGCTAAAAGTCTTGACTTTATGTCCATGTCCATTATATAACTATAACTTGAATATGTTTTAGTAAACAGGTAAAAAAAAAAATATTTTTGTCAGTGTCCAAATATATATGGACCTAACTGTATTTATGATATTTAGTATAGAATTGTGCTTAAACTTTTGCTGCTGATATTCATGATATTTAATGTTGCCTTCTTCCATCATACAGGCACTGTAGAATGAAACATTCATACGTTCAAGACTGTGGCTACACGGGGCAACACCAATAATCTTGCAGGATTCTCTATTGAAAAATATATGTCACATCATTGTTTAGCTTTCTAGCGCCACCTAGCACCATCTTGCCTGCCTTCAATTATCATTTATCTCTAGATGATGAATTACTTACTCCTTATTTTAATCTTCCTATTAATAAATAAATTGCAATCATTTAAAAATAGAACATGAACATCACTATGGAAACATTGTTCTAAAAATGCCAGTGTTTTCCCTTGGTTCTGTATATGACGAGACCTGAAGCGACTCCTAAGCACAGATTTTACAATGGAACTCACATGGTTTTCTTGCTTCAAGAAGAGGAGTAAAGAGGCTGCACAATTTCCTCAAAGGACAGTGTGGAGAAAAGAAAGCAACGCTGAGAGACGCGCAGGTCATATCATTTAGATTAAAGGTAAAGCCTGCCATAACCTCTAATTGTAAGGTTTACGGCATTGCATTAATAGTGTCATACGATCAAAAAGTAGCATATGACAAGAAAAAAAATAGTTCTTGGTTTTCAGATCAGCAGCTCGTCAAGGACCTGTGAAGGTATAACAAGCTTGTTCAGAAATTCTCTATTATTATGTATTCATAGCAGTGATTATTACAGTAGTTATTTATGAGTGGGAATCGGACAGTGGAAGCCGGATTGGGTCGGCTTACACGCAAGGGAAATTAAAAAAAATATAAAAAGGGGGGGGGGGGGATTGTTTTCAAGGGAGCGCCAGATCAGATTGTTGTGATCTATGAAATAATAATAATCTTGTGGTAAATGTTAATTTTAGGGTGTTATCCTATAAACTTATCTCGCCGTTCGTCCCAGTAGTTGTGTATCAGATAAAAACCACTTAAGGATATAGTGTAAATAAAATATAGAATCAAACAGATCCAATAGGCACTTACTTCACAAGGGGGCTGTCTCTAGGATAAGCTCAAGACACCTGAGACATCACCCCCCCAGCCAGGATCGCCTGTAGAATGTCAGTGAAGGACATCAGCCGGACACGCAAGCTTCTGGTCTTTCACCTTTATTGAAAAAACTGGCTCGACGCGTTTCGGGGAATCTCGACCAGAAGCTTGCGTGTCCGGCTGATGTCCTTCACTGACATTCTGCAGGCGATCCTGGCTGGGAGTGATGTCTCAGGTGTCTTGAGCTATCCTGAGACAGCCCCTGTAAGTAATGCCTATTGATCTGTTTGATTCATATTTGACTATATCCATAAGTGGTTTTTATCTGATGCACAGCTACTGGGACGAACGGCGAGATAAGTTTATAGGATAACGCCCTAATTAACATTTACCACAAGATATTTTATTTCATAGATCACAACAATCTGATCTGGCACTCCTTGACACCACCCTCCCCTCCTTTTTTATTTATTTCCACTTGCGTGTCAAGCCAATCCGGCTTCCACTATCATTCCACTCATAAATATTTAACTGTCTCTAGATTGAGACATCAAGGGTAGCCTGTCCTCTCAGATATAAGACTATACAATAAAATAGAATATTTATTACCACCACCACCAATACTGTTTCTCGTTTAAGACCTTTTTCACCATCCTGTCGGCGCCCACCTTGATCACGTTTTTTTGGGGGAACCTATATCCCCAAGTTACTTGATTAACTTCCACTTCCCTTTTATTCCCTTTTCTCCCTACACGCTATTATTACAGTAGACAAGGGAGGCCTGAGCAATCATATAACACATTTTTATCATCTTTACTGCATTTATTTAACAATTAACTGCCCATTCTTTTTTTTGTGTAGGGCAACTGATAATGAATAGAGATGAGCGAATCAAAGCTGACAAAGTGGGATTCGATCCGAATTTCAGGAAAAATTCAATTTGTACCCGAATTTCCTCACGCTTCGTGGTAACGAATCGCAATTTTTCCTAAAATGGCTGCTACATATGTGAGGACATGGGGCAAGGAACTCTGGGAAGGCAGGATCAACCATACTTGCATGCATGCAGCCAAGCAGCCAGCCAGCCCTGTGATGTCACAGCACTATAAATACGGCAGCAATCTTAGATTCTGCCATTCACCAGCGTGCTTAGTGCAGGGAGAGACGTGTCTGCAGGCGCTAGGGACAGTGATAGGAAAGACTTGATTGTGGTGAAAAAGTGCAGGGAAACATTACTAAAGGTGTAGTGAAAGGATAGGGAGGAATCATACCACCAGCATTTGTGTTGAACAGGGTTCAGTCAGGGAGGTGACAGCCTGGGTAAAAGGAACAATCCGATTACACCTTGCCGCTCTGACTGGGGATCCAAATTGCCATTATACAGCTCTGTAATTCCAGCAAACCTGTCTTATTAGGGTGCAAGTGCTGTTTAATACAGGCATTAACAGGGTTTATTACAAGGAAATATTTCTATGTTTTATTTGCCCTTGTGCAGTGCAGTTATATGTTCTAAAGCATTTGTTTGCTTGTATTAGTGGGAAAAAGGGCTTATTAGCCATTGTGTGGTGAAAATTACAGCCCTTTTTGTCGTGTATTAGTGGCAAAAGTAAAATATATGTGCCGCTCAGCGGTGCAGTTATCTGTTTTACAGCCCTTTTTTCCGTGTATTAGTGGAAAAAGAAAAAAATATTTGCCGATCATCGGTGCAGTTATCTGTTTTAAAGCCCTTTTTTGCGTGTATTAGGCTACCTTCACACCAGCGTTTTCCATCATGAATCTGCAAAAACGCTTCCGTTACAATAATACAACTGCATGCATCCGTCATGAACAGATCCGGTTGTATTATGTCTTCTATAGCCATGAAGGATCCCTCTTGAATACTATTGAAAGTCAATGGGGGACGGATCCGTTTTCTATTGTGCCAGATTGCGTCAGAGAAAATCGTCAGACAGACAGCAAAACGCTGCAGACAGCGTTTTGGTGTCCGCCTCCAGAGCGGAATGGTGACTGAATGGAGGCAAACTGATGCATTCTGAGCGGATCCTTTTCCATTCAGAATGTATTATGGCAAAACTGATTAGTTTTGGACTGCTTCTGAGAGCCCATGACGGATGTCACAAACGGAAAGCCAAAGCGCTAGTGTGAAAGTAGCCTTAGTTGAAAAAGGAAAAATATCTTTGCCGCTCAGCATTGCAGTTATCTTTTTTATAGCCCTGTTTTGCGTGTATCAGTAGAAAAATAAAAAAAATATTTGCCGCTTAGCAGTGCAGTGATTTATTCGGAAGCCCTGTATTACGTTTATTAGTGGCGAAATAAAATTATATTCGCCGTTCAGAGTTGCACTTATCTGTTGAAAAGCCTGTTGTGTAAAAGTAGAAAAAAATTTGGGCCTAATTGACATTCTGCGGTGTAGTGATATATTTTAAAGCTCTGTTTGCAGTGTATTAGTGGCGAAATAGAAATATATTCGCCGTCCAGCGTTGCATATATTTGTTGAAAAGCCTGTTGTGTAAAAGTTGAACACAATTTGGGCCTAATTGATGTTCTGCGGTGCAGTGATATATTCTGAAGCCCTGTTTGCAGTGTATTAGTGGCAAAATAAAAATATATTCACCATCCAGCATTGTACTTTTCTGTTGAAAAGCCTGTTGCGTAAAAGTAGAACAAAATTTGGGCCTAATTGACGTTCTGCAGTGCAGTGATGTATTCTGAAGCCCTGTTTGCAGAGTATTAGTGGCAAAATAGAAATATATTCGCCGTCCAGCGTTGCATATATGTGTTGAAAAGTCTGTTGTGTAAAAGTAGAACAAAATTTAGGCCTAATTGATGTTCTGCAGTGCAGTGATATATTCTGAAGCCCTGATTGCAGTGTATTAGTGGTGAAATAAAAATATATTCACCGTCCAGCATTGTACTTTCCTGTTGAAAAGCCTGTTGTGTAAAAGTAGAACAAAATTTGGGCCTACTTGACGTTCTGCAGTGCAGTGATATATTCTGAAGCCCTGTTTGCAGTGTATTAATGGCGAAATAAAAATATATTCACCGTCCAGCATTGTACTTTTCTGTTGAAAAGCCTGTTGTTTAAAAGTAGAACAAAATTTGGGCCTATTTGACGTTCTGCAGTGCAGTGATATATTCTGAAGCCATGTTTGAAGTGTATTAGTGGCATAATAAAATATATTCGCCGTCCAGCGTTGTACTTCTCTGTTAAAAAGCCTGTTGTGTGAAAGTAGAACAAAATTTGGGCCTTATTGACATTCTGCGGTGCAGTGATATATTCTGAAGCCCTGCTTGCCGTGTATTAGTGGCAAAATAAAAAATATTTCATCTAACATTGGATTATTTGATCTAACAGTATGTCATACAGAGAAGTGCCAGGCCCTGCAGAGGGAAGTGGCATAGGTCACAACAGAGTAAGCGGTCTAGTGGTCGTGTCTTGACCAGCAACCTAGTGGTTCTTGAATGGTTGACTCGGTCATCCAGTTCGTCCTAAGTGACATCAGACACCACCAGCCAACAGTCGGTGGGTTCCTCTAACACTACGCTTAGTTGGCATGGCCTGGGATCAGGCTCCGGGCCTTCACCTGTCCTCAACCTGCCTCTGTCCTTTTCTGTTCCCTCAGCCAGAGAAGTATTATACGCTGTGGGCTCGGCTCCACTTTTCAGCGAGGATGAGCTACTAGAGGACAGTTAGCAGCTACTGCCCAGTCAAGATCTGGAGGAGACATCCGCCACTTCCTCCACTAGGCGGGCAAGTACTGATGAGGAGAGTGGCATGGGAGCTGGTTTTGCGAGCGGTGAGGCTCCTGAACCAGAGTTGGTTGAGGAGGACATCAGTGACGTGGAGACAGTACTTGATGATGGTGATGTAGCTGATAGCACTTGGGAGCCGGGTGACGAAGAGGCTTCATCATCATCGGGAGAAGAGGGTGGCAGCTTACCTCTGAGCCAGCAGGGAAGCCAGCAAGTCGCAAGCGTGGCCGGGAGTCAGAAGGGTGGAAGAAGTGGGAGGTTGGGATTGAAATGTGCCCGGGGTAGACCACCCACTTTGCAGGAGCCTACCTGCCCAGGAAGAAGCGGTGCATGGGTTCACGGAGGCAGCGGCGGTAGCAGTCAGTCAGTGCGGAGTGTTGGGGGTAAAATCACCTACTCAGCGGTGTGGCGGTTTTTTGTTAAACCACCGGAGGAGGTGAACATGGCCATATGTAGAATATGTGAGCAGAAGGTGAAGCATGGCCAGGGTGCCAATGTTGGCACCACGGCCTTGCATCAAAATATGCAGCATCACCATAAAGTGGCCTGGGAGAACCGTGGCTCCGATGTGGTGGTCCAGCCTGCCACTCCATCACCCAGTGGCACGCACCCGGTTTCAGGCAGTCAAGGCTCCACCACCTCAGGCGAAGGGAGCTGACTGTCCTTCCCATTATCTGCTGGTCCTGATGCTCCTTCTCCTCCTACTCCTCGTCAATAGTATGAGTGCTCGCATCCAACGGCGCAGAAGCTGAATGTGCTCCTGTCCAAGTTGCTGGTGCTGCAGTTCCTCCTTTTCCAAGTGGTGGACTCTGCACCTTTTAGAGAACTGATGGCTTGTGAGAGCCGAGGTGGAGAGTCCCAAGCCTTCATTTCTTTGCCAAAAAGGCAGTACCTGCCCTGCACACACATGTAGAACACAAGGTGGGTCCGCCTTTGAGCCTGTCGGTGTCTGCCAAAGTGCCCGGCAGCTCCGACGTGTGTAACTGTAATTATGGACAAGGAAAATACATGTCCTTTACGGCCCACTGGGTGAATGTGGTTCCTGCACAGCCACACCAGCAACTTGGCCAGGTGACACCACTTCCACCTCCATGTTGCCACACCATTGATCCTGAAACAAATGGCCGTCTCTGCCTCCTAATCCTCCACCGTGTCCTTAGCTTTCACTGCAGAGACAATTCACAGGGGCCCTCCAGCATACTACATGTGCAGGGCACGGCGGTGTCAAGCTGTTCTGCACCTATTTTCCCTGGGCGAACTGAGTCACACAGGTTGAGGAACTGCTCCCTGTCCTTCGTCAAGAAATCGAATCCTGGCTTTCTCCGTGACAAATCAAAATCGGAACCATGGTGACCAACAACGGGAAGAACATAGTGTCAGTGCTACGTCAAGGAGGGCTGAGCCATGCGCCCTGCATGGCACACGTGTTCAATTTGGTTGTCAAGCGGTTCCTGAGGTCTTCCAACAATCTGCAAGACATCCTAAAAATAGCCAGGAAACTTTGCATGAACTTCAGCCACTCGTACACCACAAAGCACACCCTCCTTGAGATGCAGTGGCAGAACAGCATCCCCCAACATAGGCTGATATGCGATGTTTCCACCTGTTGGAATTCCATCCTCCATATGTTAGACCAACAATACGAACAGAGAAAGGCCACACACGATTTCTTAATGATCTAAGCGGACAGGAGTACTCTCCTGTGTAACTTCAATGTCAGTAGTGGCAGCTCATGCGTGACACCTGTCGTTTGTTCAGGCCCTTTGAGGATGCCACATTATTTGTCAGTCGCCAGGACTATGGGATGAACAATGTCATTCCACTGCTTCATGTCCTGGAACATATGCTGGTGAATCTGGCTGGTCTGGGGACTGGAGATGTGGCACCTAGATCTCACAGCCACGTGAGGCCATGTGGGGGCTGAACCTGAGGAGGAGGAGGACATTGGAGCACAAGCAATGTGTAGTGAAACAGGTGGTTTTTTACACTGGTGACAGGAGAGGAGGGGAAGGAGCAGCCAGAGGAGCTACAGGGTGATGAGGAAGATGAGGCAGAGGACCCAGACACAGGACCCATACTGCATTATGCAGTGGAGATGGAGGCAGGGAGTATCATCCTAACTTTTCCAAATACAGGAAGATCTATACATATTGCTGAAAATTATTCATATTTCATGGTATTATCTCCAAGGAACTCAGTTCAGTTCTATGCATGTATGGCTGATCATATATATATATATATATATATATATATATATATATATATACATATATTAGTCTGTATTAATTCCGGCAGCACTCGCTTTTATAATTTTCAGGTGCACGCGTCTCACCCTTGACATCAGGTATGTATATCCATGAAAAATCTACGCAGCACTCTTCTTATGAAAAAAACGCAGTGTCTTTATTCACACATGTGACACAAAATAGGCAACGTTTCAATCCCCTTCGAGGATCCTTCTCAAGCCAAGTGCACAGACCAACACAATTCTGGTGTCTATATACATATCCAGCATTTCATTACATGTGTACATAGTTATTTAATCAAGTGATTACAATTAGTAACAAATAGTGCAAAATCAAGTGTTGTGAAAAAATTCAGTCCATTCAAGTATTTCAGGTATCTTCTCATATAGTGTTCTTAATACATATCCCCATGGATGTCATTATAGAAAGTGCTTTGTGCAAGAAAGTGCACATCCAAATAAAAATCTTTATAAAAAATTGCATAATGCAAAAAAGTGCAAGTGAATTTTAAAAACACATATTAAAATCTCTTGGCTATAGTTTTTTCGTACATTCATTAGTCAGGACAGAGAGAAGCGTTCTGCAGTTTAATACAATTCATCCAGCTTGCTGTTTTTTTAGAGAAAACGCATAGTCTGAACGACGTTTATCTGCAAGGAAATGCATGCTCATCACAGCGTCATGTCTCATGGTGTGGACTAGACTGCACACAAACCAGATGACCTGAGTACATATACAGCCATTGTAGCATAAAAAATAAAAAAATTTAAAAAAATTGCGTCATCTATGTGTCTCCCCAATGTGCTGGAGTGGTGGAGATACATAGATGACGTGTTCATTGTTTGGAAGGGTACAAGCGATTCGCTAAATGTATTTCATGACTTTTTGAATAATATGGATCCCAACATAAAATTTACGTTAACCGCCTCCAGTGAACGGGTGAAATTTTTAGACACTCAGGTGTATGTGTATAATACATACTGACCTAAATATTAAAGCAACAGATAAAAATAAGATTTTGCATTTTTCGAGTGGACATCCACGAAAAACGATCAGGTCATTACCTTATGGCCAAATGTTGAGAGTAAAAAGAATTGTAGATAATGAGGAACATGCTGAAGGTGCCTTAAAAAAATTGGAAAATTCATTTGAAAGAAGAGGTTACCCTAAAAAGGTTATCCAGGAGAATAGGATTAAAGCGGACAAAATAACTTGTGATACTTTGTTAGAGGTCAAAACGAAACAAAATATGGAGAGGATACCATTTGTAACAACATTTAATGAGCTAAGTCCAACAGTGGAGCGGATTGTGCGTTCACATTGGGGTGCATTGAGGAGCGGATTTCCTGCGATTTCGGCCTTCGCTGCACTGCCTTTGATGTCGTACAAGCGTTCCAGAAACATCAAAGACAGAATTGTTAGAACAGAGGTAGAGTGTCATAAAAAACAAGTGCAACAGACTTTATTTAAAACCAAGAGGACAAGTTCTTACCCGTGTTTGCGATGTGTGAATTTCAAATATCTACAAAAGGGTAGTAAATTCACGCATCCGCAAACAGGGGAACGGTTTGAGATCAAAGAATACTTTACCTGTGAATCTTCGTGGGTGGTATATGTATTATGGTGCCCATGTCACTTGCTTTATGTCGCGGAGACAACGTGTGATTTCAAGGCGAGATTAAATAATCATCGACAGTCTATCAGGGATAAAAGGAAAGATCTTCCTGTAGCTAAACATTTTTCGGAGAAACAACATAAAGAGCAGGATCTGAAATTCATGATTTTAGAGAGAGTTAATGTTTTGAAAAGAGGAGGGGATAGACTCACTCTTTTAAAGAAATGTGAATTAAAATGGATACACCGCCTTGGAACGTTGAAACCAAGGGTTAAATGTAGATTATCGTGTCACAGTGGGTATGAGATAGATGGCATGGGTTCCCCGTGCATGATTGTATGATACATCATTACATTGAGTGTAAAGACCAGATATGTATTTTTTCATAGATAACGCTATTTTCTTTTTATTATAGATATGTGGATTTATGGGACGAGAGAGGCGTCCTGCAAGGTAATCTAATATTGCTGATGATTTTTTTATGCGATATTAGGTGTAGATGTTGTATGAACACAATATTGCTTGTTGGTATTGATGGTAGTTTACACCAACTTTTAAGCATGCGACATTTTGTATTGAAGCGTTAATGTTGTGGTGTGGATGAGTGACTTTATATGAACCACTTTGGCCACGGGCGTAGGAAGCGGGGGACGGGGGGGTCGGATCCCCCCCAGGAAATAATGCGGGGGGGGGGGGCAGTTATGCTAAAATCCCCCCCAGCGGCAGCTGGACACTGTGTGCGGCGGTGGCGGGGCACAGGGAGATGAACACTTCCATTGTGGAAACGTTCATCTCCATAGTCATCTGTATCGCCGTCCTCAGGACAGCGATACAGATGGCTGTGCTGCGGAGCACAAGAGGGAGAGGCGTCTCCCTTCCCTGCTCCTCTGATAGGCTGCCGGCACTAGGCCTGCAGCCTATCAGATGTTGGTACAGGCGGCGCGATGACGTCATCGCGACGTCTATGAGCCGTACAGCGCGGGACACAGGCCGGAAAAGGCCTGAATCGCACCGCTGAGACGGATGGAGGTAAGTATAAGTGTCTTGTTTTGTGTGTGTGTGTGTGTGTGCTTTTTTTTTTTTAAACCGGACCCACTGGCCCATAGGGGGGGGGGAAGAGATTTTGGCACTTGGGGGGGTGGAGTGATTTGAGGGTGGGCGGGGACACAGGGGCCCCATAAGTGCTGCCCCCCCCAGATTTTTGGGGCTTACTACGCCCATGACTATGGCAGTGAGTTGCACTGTAGTATGGAAATACAATTACATAGACTAACGTGAATACAGCGAATATGACGATAAAAAACGATCCCCCAATTTTTTTTTTTTTTTAATTCTTTTTTTTATGCTACAATAACTGTATATGTACTCACGTCATCGGGTTTGTGTGCAGTCTAGTCCACACCATGAGACATGACGCTGTGATGAGCATGCATTTCCTTGCAGATGGACGTCGTTCACACTATGCGTTTTCTCTAAAAAAACAGGAAGCTGGATGAATTGTATTAAACTGCAGAACGCTTCTCTCTGTCCTGACTAATGAATGTACGAAAAAACTATAGCCAAGAGATTTTAATATGTGTTTTTAAAATTCACTTGTACTTTTTTGCTTTATGCTAAATGATATAAAGATTTTTATTTGGATGTGCACTTTCTTGCACAAAGCACTTTATATAATGACATCCATGGGGATATGTAAATAAGAACATATATGAGAAGATACCTGAAATATTTGAATGGACTGAATTTTTTCACAACACTTGATTTTGCACCATTTGTTACTAATTGTAATCACTTGATCAAATAACTATGTACATGTAATGAAATGCTGGATATGTATATAGACACCAGAATTGTGTTGGTCTGTGCACTTGGCTTGTGAAGGATCCCCGAAGGGGATTGAACATTGCCTATTTTGTGTCACATGTGTGAATAAAGACACTGCGGTTTCTTCATAAGAAGAGTGCTGTGTTGATTTTTCATGGATATATATATATATATATATATATATCGATATTAACAAAAATTTGACTTGAAGTTAATCTGAAACATCTGTCGGCTGAGAGAAAATCAGGTATCAAAGTGATCTAGATAAATTTTGGCTTTTGTATATCATTGATTAATTTTCATAAATTTTATTGTCACCGATTTTTATACTTGATTAGTTCGGACTATATTATTATTATTTTTATAAATATATATTTTGATTTACCACTGACTTCTCTTTGTCGTCAAACTTAACAAAGATCACGAGCTCTCATTGGCTTGGTATTTATGATAATAGTTTAGAATCTCCTCCCTTACAGAGTCTACTTTATTTACATAAAGAATATAGACAGTTAATCAGAGCAGTATAAATATTCAGACATAATTGGAGGCACTGCTGAGATCTGTTTAGTTGACACAAAGATTTGGGGTACAAAATATATATCTTTGACAAGGTCGTTGTGATACTTGTAGTGCAAAAAGTTAAAAATTTCTTAAGGCAATGGTGAGGTAAGCAAGGCCTTGCAGGCTGGGGCAGAAGCAAATCCTGATATGCATACTAAAGACCCCCGGACGAAGGTTCGCCGAAACGCGCGTCGGGGCTGACGCCATCCTGGTCCCTTTACTTTCATCTACTTGCTGGTGAGTCCCATTCTGGGTGTTGTGTTAGCATTACTAGTGTTGTTCCTGTTGTTCTGCAATATCCACTTGGTGGATACATAGAGACACTGACACTTGATATGTCCTTACATGTGAATATTTGTCAGACCTCAGTAAGGCCCTGATCCATTACATTGATCTCTATGCAATAGGCCTTTTTTGCAACACCATTCTAGGAGTGCTAGATATGTTTCATGTATTTTGATATAGGGTCCAGGGTGGCGTCTGTGTTTGTCTGTCACCTCCTTCTATGTTTTGTTACTTTTTAACATATGATGACCAATAAAGTCTTTTGATAATTTTTCAATATTTTGGAAGGTTGCTCTTTGTTTTCTTGTTTTTGATACTAAAAAAAGGCAAGCAACAATGAAAAATCATGCATATTCAAGATAGATTAGAAATCAAAAAGGATTTAAAAGTATGGGTAGCTATTCTGGAAAAGACAGTTGCAGGATATTCTGATGATGCATGGGCTAAGGAATCCAGGTTTGCTAATTATATCTGTAGCATTGCTAAAGCTAACCACAAAAAGGAGAAGGATTTGATGATCCTTCAATCTTGGCCTGAATTTATGCTGGTAATTTGTGAATTAGCAAAACGATTAGAAAAGGCGAAATATAAAAATGGTCAACAGGCGGAGGAAATGGATCAAGTACAGAAAGAAATAAGTGAGATTGAAATTAAGGTCGCCACGGTTTCTGGTGAATGAGCACAATTCTGCTAAATGATAATAATACGAAAACAGAGATATTCAAAATAGTGAAATGATCAGAACTCTGGTGAAAGATTTGGATCAAATCTCTAGAGAATGTTAATAATTAAAATCAGAGTTAGAAAAAGAATGCGAGAAGTTATGTAATGACAATAAAAAGTTGCAAATGGAGATAGATAGCCGGCATCCAGCCGCTATGTGGTTAAGACGGGAAAAATCCACAAGCAGAGTTAAGTTTAAACCTTCAAGGGGAGAATCATATGTAGGTAGTGATTATAGTGGCTCAGCACTGGATTTGATCCCGTGCTGAGCCACGCCCCCTGCACTGATCACATGACGGTGATGTCACCCCAGGTCCTTCGGCTGTTCAACAGTTCGGGTTGGTGGAAGCCGCCCCTTATGGATTCCATATGCCGCTATAGTGGAACCCGTAATGGGATGCGCGAGTTACCACAACCCGAACGCCGAACTTTTTTTTAAAGTTCGCTCATCTCTACCTATAAACTGTACAACTCAATTGAAAAACAACGGAGAGTGTATAAAGGAGCTCACCCTCCGATTTTCATGTAAGGTGCTATATGTCTAATTTGTCTCACCCAGCCAGAGAGATAGATATAGTTATATTGTTTGGAGTAGACTAGCACACTATATCTGGTGTCAAACAGAGGTATGTAGTTATGTTAAAAATATATCAATTCTCCTAAAGTCTCATGAATGTCCGGAAATATCACAAGTCTTTCAAGTAGGTAATGTTTGCCATGTATGACATAAAGGGTTAATGCACGGTCTTAGTTGTTAGTAGAAAAAAATCACGTCAATCATATAAGTTATATAAATTACTCCATTGAGTTCAATGGTATATTCAGTGCTTTGCTTCGGAAATCCAAATGTATGTAAATATATAAGTGGATATATAAAAGTTTGAAAAGGGTTAAAAAAGATTGACCTTCCTTTGAGGGATATCTGGCTTTCATTGTGTTGTAGACCCAATTACTGGGGCTCCACATTTATTTTGCATATTACTGTTTCCCAGGGAGCTTTGCACTTTGGATTGCTGTGTTGAGACTCTTAAATGAGACTCCGCAGTGTTTTTTGTAGCTGGTCTCCCTGAGATAAGCTATTGTTTTGTTTAAAGCAGTCAAAGTAGTTACATCCCCAGTGGTGTCCCACAGGGAGATATTGCACTGCCTGCGGTTACCGCTTCTCAATGGTGTTTCTGTATTAGATGTCTGCTAGCTGGCTCTCTGTCTCTACTCAGCTGCGTGCGGAATGTTTGGCGTCCCACGTGACCTGCTGTAGGCTCGGCTCTGAGATGGTGCAGGGATCGCACTTGAAGGTGCGCTGACCTGGGTGAGCAGACGGGACTCTAAGTAGAAATAGCTTATATGTTGTAGTTCGGAGAGCTCCTTTTGGTTGGTGCAAACAGCAGAAATGTTTTTGGTTCATCCAAGTGTGGGCATGACACCAGGTGGTTGCATAAGTGTGCACACCCTTAAACTAATACTTTGTTGAAGCACCTTTTGATTTTATTACAGCACTCAGTCTTTTTGGGTATGAGTCTATCAGTATGGCACATTTTGACTTGGCAAGATTAGCCCACTCTTCTTTGCAAAAACACCACAAATCTGTCAGATTGCAAGGGCATCCCCTGTGCACAGCCCTCTTCAGATCACCCCACAGATTTTCAATCAGATTCATGTCTGGGCTCTGGCTGGGCCTTTCCAAAACATTAATCTTCTTTTGGTGAAGCCGTTTCTTTGTTGATTTGGATGTATGCTTTGGGTCGCTGTCATGCTGAAAGATGAAGTTCCTTTTCATGTTCAGCTTTCTAGCAGAAGCCTGAAGGTTTTGTGCCAATATTGACTGGTATTTGGAACTGTTCATAATTCCCTCTTAACTAAGGCCCCAGTTCCAGCTGAAGAAAAACAGCCCCAAAGCATGATGCTGCCACCACCATGCTTCACTGTGGGGATGGTGTTCTTTTGGTAATATGCAGTGTTGTTTTTGCGCCAAACATATCTTTTGGAATTATGGCCAAAAAGTTCAACCTCGGTTTCATCAGACCATAACACCTTTTCCCAAATGCTTTTGGGAGACTTCAGATGTGTTTTTGCAAAATGTAGCCTGGGTTGGATGTTTTTCTTCGTAAGAAAAGGCTTTCGTCTTGCCACTCTACCCCATAGCCCAGACATATGAAGAATATGGGAGATTGTTGTCACATGTACCACACAGCCAGTTCTTGTCAGTTATTCCTGCAGCTCCTTTAATGTTGCTGTAGGCCTCTTGGTAGCCTCCCAGACCAACTAGAGCAGCTATCTATGTGTATACTGACTACTATTTAACATGATTTTGAATGTGATTGCTTAATTCTGAACACAGCTACATCCCCAGTTATAAGAGGTTGTGCACACTTCACTCCACCTAAAAGATTTCAGTTTGTTTTTCAATAGATTGGTACAGTTTATATGTCATATTAAAGGTGGAAAAAGTTCTGAAATTATTTATCTTTGTCTAATTTTTTTTACAGCAGAGAAACCTGACATTTTAATAGGGGTGTGTAAACTTTTTATATCCACTGTATATGACAGAATGGATCAAATCCAGAGCCAGTTTGGAGTGATGCTGCAACAGATGGAAGAATTATCTAAAGCTCTCACTGCTAACCCAAAAAATCCTTTTTTAGGGGCAGTTCCTCCTGTAGAAAGCCCTCCCCAATAATAAATGGGGGGAAGCAGGTAAGCTTGTCAAATCCTGCAAAAGCTGAGGACTTAAGTGAAAATGAGAAAAATAATACAAATGTCAGTATCCCTGAAAATAATTTAACCCTTTCATTGCAGCAGGGTAAGAAGGGGGGGGGCATATCTGCTAACAAAGAGAAGGAGGAGGAGTCGAGGGTAAGAGTGCCTGCAGAACAGAAAAACGGTTTCACTTATCATTCAAAATATCTTTGTTCCTTACAGGAAATAGAACAGCGATATTATATGAAAGTGGAATTGTTTGATAATTTCCTGCAAATAATGGCTTTGACGGATACAGGTAGCCAAGCAACCTTATTATCTAAAAAGTATTTTCAACAATTACAGGATATAATGCGTAGCAAGTGTCTCAGATAATGCCCTCAAGGTCTTAGGTAAAGCTTGGCTGGATTTTAAAGTGGGAAATAAAGTACTCAGCCATCCCACACTGATAGTGGATATGCCCATTGATCGATTAATTATTGGCACTGATTTTCTCAAAAGAATAAACCCCATTATTGATTTTATTAACAAGGTTATATGGTCTCAAGTGAGGGTGCCCCATAAATTATGACCAATCCCAATCCTATCACATAGCGGCGTGATGATGCGCAATCTCAAGCGCGAAATGGCCGTCCCGCATTAACCACCTGCAAGTTGGCGTCCACCCGCTCGCCCTTATTTTACTTCTTGTGCCGTGTTGATGGAGAATAAAGTGTTTATATGAAGACATCCTTGGTGAGTGCCACTTTTTTCACAACTTTTTCTATGTGGATACAATTCAGTACTGATTCTAGTAATCGGCAGAGCACCAGCTTATGGGATACACCGCAGCTGGAGGAGCTACTATTTGGGGATAGGTGTGAACTGTTGTCTATAAAGGAGTGCAGGGCAGTGCCGCGGGCAAATTGTTCTATCCATTATTTCCAATCCTATCACAGTCGGCGTAGCTGCCATGTGATAGAGGAAAGGCCGAACTCTATTGAGATCCATTTCAGAAATAGCCAAATTCCAAATGTTTCATTCCTGCAAGCAACCCCAAACTCTACTGTAGATGGTCAGCAGGATAACAGCATATGTGTATCTCCTAAACGAGTTAAAGATGTTTGTGTGGAAGGTGATGTTTCTACCATTCACCTACGTCCAGGAACTACTGACCCTACTGGGTGCAGTGGTCATGAGCAATTCCTAATGGGGATTGAAATGAGGGATGATGAGATGTTCTTCCCTGTACAGGTTAATGACCTAGGGAGAACTAAAAGGGCTAAGCTGAATTTACACCACGAAAAAAGTTATATTAGTAGGGATTTGCTAAAACAATTAGCCAATCCCAAAGTAATTAGGTATCCAAACCCTCAGGATAACTGGGTCCATGGATTGGATGATGACTCAACCATTTCTTTTGCAGGTAAATTGGCTAGTCATTTATTCCTGGTACTGAATGAGCCCATTTACATAGGCAATGATATATTACATCGTTTTGCCCTACATGTGGATATGGTGAATTCCATATTTTGGACAAGAATAAAAGGAAATCCTGATAGTTTTATGGATGAACATGAAGCCCTCAAGTCATCCCAGATACTGCCATATGCAGTCAGTGTATTAGTACCACGAGATGTAATCATCCCTCCAGGTACTAATAATTTCCTGTTACCCATTCAGGTATCAAAAAGCCAAAAATTAAAGTATTCTGATGCATCTATATGCCTATCAAACAGAATGCAACAATGCAGAATGCAATGGTGAATTTACAACCGATTAAAACCCAAATAATTGTGAATAATGGTATGCCACATGAAGTCTATTTGTTTAAAGACACTATCATTGGTATGGCATTAGATTCAGATTATTATACTTTTGGGTTTCAGAATGTAATTATTGGGCTAATACCTGAATCGTATTTCACGGAGGAGCAATTGGTTGAACAAATATTTTATTCTTCATCTGAAGGAATGTTCACCATCAGTTTTAATCTTGAAGAAGGTACTTGCAAGGTGCAGGAATCCTCCCTGAGCTTTAATCATTCCTTTAATGATCAGGAAGCTGAGGAATATCGTGAGTTTGCCGAAAAAGTTAGTAAGTCAAATCATGACCTCACTGATAGGCTTGAGAAAGCCTAAGAAATAGGGTAACCTGAAGTTTTCCCAGGGTTCCTAGAAATGGTTCAACAGCAAATATCGTTAGCTGATGGATGCTCCAATCACCCTAGAGTGGCAACAATTAAAAGAAGTTCTCTTAGAATTCAAGGCTATCTTTGCAAAAGATTCCTATGATTGTGGTCTGACTGACATACACATTGCCAGAATTCAGACAGATCCAATGGCACCTCCCGTTTATATCAAGCAATATTGTCTTCCATTAGCATGTTATGATTCGCTAGCGGAAATAATAAGGAATCTCAAGGAAAGAGGCATTATAAGACCGATGCACAGTTCTTATAATAATCCTATTCTTGGTATCCTTAAACCGAATGGGTAATGGCGTTTATGTGCTGATCTTAGACAGCTCAATAAACAAGTATATATATCCGGCTGGCCCGTGCCATATATCGACCAATGCTTGGTACAAATGCAAGGCGCCAGGATCTTTACCACATTAGATTGCGCTTAGGGGTATTGGACCATCAAGGTGAGTCCTGAAGACCAACATAAATTGGCATTTACCTTTGGTAAGGAACAATTTGCCTGGACCAGACAACCGTTTGGTGTCATTAACTCAGGTCATGAATTTGCTGTATTTCTGCATAAGGCCATGCCTGATGCAACTGAACGAGGAAACATAACTTACCTTGATGATATTTTGATGAAAAGTACCTCATTTGACAAACAAACATATCCAAGATATTAGGCATGTACTTAATCAGTTGAGAGAGGCAGGTGTGAAAATGTAATTACAGAAAGGTGGAGGCTGTGTTGAAATCTAAAACGCCTACCAGTGTCAGTGAATTGAGGTCATTTTTGGGTACGATGAATTACTCACGTAGGTTCATTGATAACTATACAGAGATCAGTAAACCGTTGTTGACATTGTTAAAGCAAGGTGTATCGTAGATATGGGGGGAGGAGCAGGAGCAAGCCATGAGTGAGCTTAGAAGAAAACCCATGTCTAGCTTATCCAGAGGGGGGTAAACCCTTTAATCTGGAAACTGGGTTTACAGACTTAGTATCAGTGCTATACTATGTCAGAAACTAGAGAAATTCCATAAAGTCATTTATTAGGCAAGTATGTCCCTGTCACCTGTAGAAGTTAAAATAAATGACTGTGAAAAAGCTTTATTAGCCACAGTCTGGGCCTTTCAAAAACTTTAAAAGCTATATTCAGGGGGAGAAAATCATTGTTGAAACGGCACACCGACCCTTGCAAAGTGACAAAATTAGGGATGGAAATTTATCAAATAGCAGAACCACTGCTTGGACCTTGTCTTTACAAGGATGGCCATTAGAAGTCTGGTATAAGCAAAATAAAAAGTGTCCGGTAACCCAAGGACTTGCCGAACTTCATGATTGTGCGGCTCATTCTCAGAAGGAGGACATAATAGATGATTTCCTAGAGGAACAAAAATCTTCCCCTTACAAGACATATGATGAAGATTATTGTCTGTTACTTTCCTGTTTACCATCCATTGTATGCATTTTTTTGCTGGTGATTGCCCTTAGCAAAGGACTACAAGTGCAGGATGTGCTCCCCTATAGAAATGCACAACTGCATATGGGTATGAGCGCATCCTGCTTTCTTATCACCACATTTTTTGATGGTTTATATATATATATACTGTTACTTTCCTGTGTCTATATTGATGGTTGTGCTTATCACACCATTGTAGGGGATTAAAGAAAACTAGTGGCAGGAATTGGCATTACTTGGACAGATGAATTTCCTAATATTTCAGTAGGATACAGTATTGGTGTTATAAAGTAGCCAGATAGCAGAATTAGCTGCTGTATACCAAACTGTTAAGATTGCTATAGAACACAATATGAAAGAATTTGTCATAGTTACTGATTCAAATTATGTACGGAACAGTTTTGTCGAATATATGCCAACATGGAAAAGGAATCATATGTTGCGGTCCAATAACAAAGCGGTGAAACATGCTAAGTTGTTTTGTGCTGTAAATGAATTAATGTAATGGTCTAGTCCTTTATTGGAAGAAGACTAAAGGTCATTCCAAAACCCAGAACAAGGATAAAGAAGGTAATGATCTAGCTAATAAACTGGCCAAACAAGGGGCCATAAATGGTGACTACGTGAACATAGATCATTTACTAGAGACGATACCCATTGAGGCTATTACTAGACGACAAGCTAGGGTATAAACTGAAAATAATGTGGCTCAGTGGAATCAAGAGTCTACCAGCAAGCATTTGATTAAAAGCCAAAAGGATGATTCTATACTTGGAATCTTCTCTAAACATATTGAAGATCCCTGTAATAATCCCATATCAGAGGATGATTATGCCCAAAAGGAAGATCCCTGATTACTCATGAAAACCAAATCACAATTTAATATTAGCGATGGGTTATTGATGAGAACATCTAAAAAATGGTATCCAACAGTGAGTAGTTCCCATTACGTTTAGAGGCCTGATGTTACAGCATGACCATGATGCGCCTACAGCTGGTCATCGTGGGGAGAAGGTTACTTACGAATCCCTATGTGATTATGCATATTGGCCTCATATTTTGAAGGATGTCCAGATTTACTGTCAAGGTTGGTGTGTGCTCAATTCCAACCTCAGGGTCCCACACATCGTGCCCCACTTCAGAAAAAGGGTTTTTCATTACCGTGGTCCGATATCCAAATTGATTTTATAGGTCCTGTCACCCGATCATCCTGAGGGAGTGTTTACTGGCCCGCAATAACACAGCCGAGACCTCTGCCTTTTTGTTGATTAACCCTTTAAGGACTCAGCCCTATTTCACCCTAAGTACCCGGCTATTTTTTGCAAATCTGACCAGTGTCACTTTATGTGGTGATAACTTTTAAACGCTTTTACTTATCAAGGCCATTATGTCCCTGATTCTGTAGTTTGCAGAAACACCCCATATGTGGCCTAAAATGCTATATGGCCAAACGGCAGGGCGCAGAATGAAGGGAACGCCATATGGTTTTTGGAAGGCGGATTTTGCTGGACTGAATTTTTGACACCATGTTCCATTTGAAGCCCCACTGATGTTCCCCTAGAGTAGAATTGGCACTGATTGGCACTATCTTGGCACTGATTGGCATATGACATTTTGGTCGCTTGCTATTACACTTTTTGTGATGTAAGGTGACAAAAATGACTTTTGACACTGCATTTATATAATTTTTTTTTCTGTGTTAACCTGAGGGGTTAGTTCATGTGTTTTTTTTATAGAGCAGATTGTTACGGATGCGGTGATACCTAATATGTATACTTTTTTATATTTATTTAAGTTTTACACAATAATATTATTTTTTAAACAAAAAAAATCATGTTTTAATGACTCCATAGTCTGAGAGACATATTTTTTTTTTGTCTTATGTAGGGTATAATTTTTCGCGGGATGAGATCACGGATTTTTAATGTATTTTACTTTAACACTATAACAGCATTTTAGAAAAAAAATAATGTTTTAGTGTCTCTATCGTCTGAGAGCCATATTTTTTTTATTTTTTTGGGCGATTGTCCTATGTAGGAGCTCATTTTTTGCGGGATGAGATAGCGGTTTGATTGCTACTATTTTGAGAGGCATACACCGTTTGGATCGCTTTTTATTACACTTTGTGATGTAAGGTGACAAAAAATGGGACGCCTCTATTAGGACGCCTCTGAAAGCATCCTGCTGCCATGGTAACCATCACCCGCTGCTGTCAGCAGCAGGTGATGGGGAGGGAGGGGGGCACCCTCCCTCTGCGATCCCATCCTGTCGTGGGGCTGCAAAGGCACAGCAGCCCCCAATGGGAGAGGGAGGGAGCTCCCTCCCTGTTAACCCCTTCCATACGCGGCATGGACGGGATTAAAACTGCTGACATCTGCAGCACAGATGTCAGCAGTTTTTTTAGCAAAGTGTCAGCAATGTGCTGACACTTTGGTAAAACCACTAGACACCAGGGAAGAATACAGAGGAATCGGGCAGGGGATCGCAATTGCGATCCCGCCTGCCGCACCGCCCGCCTCCCGCACCGCCTCCTGCAACCACCCCCCCTGCACCCCCGCAGCCAAAATATGATTGGGGGCTGCAGGGGGAGGTTAAAAATTTACATTTTGGGGGCATTTAGTCTCTGATCCCCACGATCACACAAAGCACTGCAAAACTCAGGTCTGAATTGACCTGCGGTTTGCAGCGATCGCCGATATGGGGGGTCACAGGACCCCCCTTGGCATTGTAACAAGGTACCTGCTGAATGATTTCCTTGTTCCGATTACTGCCGGCTGAGCAGCAGTGATCGGAACTACTCATGACATACCGGTACGTCATGGGTCCTTAAGGACTCGGGAACCATGACGTACCGGTACGTCATAAGTCCTTAAGGGGTTAACCATGTATTTTCCAGATTTGGTTTACCGTTAAGGATTGATTCAGACCGCGGATCATACTTTGTAAGTGAGGTAATGGCAAAGATATGGAAAATCTTGGGTGTCAAATGGAGGTTATATATTGCCTATCATCCAGCATCTAGTGGGTCCATTGAGCGATATAACCAGTTAATTGCCAACATCCTTAAGAAGTATGTTAAGGAGTCAGGTAAAGACTGGGATATAAAGTTGCCATTAGTGCTCATGGCTATTAGAGCCACTCCAAGTGCTGCAACCAAGATGTCACCCTTTGAGTTGATGGAGGGAAGGAGAATGATACTTCCGCAACATTTGTTGTATCGTACATCAGATAATAACCTGATCGATGCAGCCACGACACATCAGTATGTGGAGGACCTTGGTAAGCATCTTCAACATGCGTTTGCTTTCGTGCAGAAGAACCTGGAGAAAGCCGCCGTAAGTACTAAAACTTTTTACGATCTAAAAACCACCAAGAAGGAGTATGAGGTAGGAGATAAAGTGTATCTCTACAATTTTGCCCGGGATCAGGTAAAGGAGAGGAAGTTCCTTCCATCATGGAAAGGTCCATATGACATTATTGATCAAATATTACCTGTAGTTTACAAGGTGAAAATTGATACAAAAGATGGTTTATGGAAAAATGGGTTCATATCAATCAATTACAAATTACATGCCTGCTTAGGTCAGAATTGAGAGTCATAGAAGGTGAGGCCAAAGAAGAGAATTAAGTAATATCTCAAAAGGATATGATAGTGATTGACAGGATGATTTTTCTCTTAACTACAGATGGTCAGATTTTGAGGAGTTATAAAACATTTATACAGAACCCAATTAGGAGAGCTGTAAATGTCAATTATTAAGAGCATGTATTTATCCATTCATTTTTTTCAATAGAAAAATGACGGTCTGAACCAAGACATGATCTACCAAGACGATGATGACAACCAAAGATGCAGCCGTTGTATGGATGGTGTTGATCTGTGATATCCCGCTCAAGACGGAACCTGTCAGCGAAACGGATCTTTCAGCAGGAATCATGCTACCGATGTTCCAGGATTCGTATTGACAGAGGAGAAGAGTTTAAAGCCAAAAATCTTTGTGAAGTTGGATCCAAGGACATTCATTGAATGAAACTACCATTTTAGTTTGGGAAAGGTACCAGACTGGTATATGATGCATGTGAACAGAGATTACGGTAATAATGGCATGATTCCTGCCAAATCCAGCTCTAACCTGCATGCCCAGACCATTGGACACGGAATTTGTATGAAGAGGTATCTTTCAAGGATCTAAACATTTGATACAAAGAAAAGACTTGGATTAAAAATTTGATGGACGGAGTAGTAGGAAAAGAATATACCTTTCTTCGTCAAGATGGATAGAAAAGGGGGCAACCTTTTTCAAAGTAGAATATATATTTTGATGGACATAAAAATTCTTCTGACCATTTTCCCAGTTATGTCCAGTACAGACTGGAATAATGGAAAAAAAGGGGGGGGGGATTTGTCAGAAATTTTGAATATAATATCCATCATATATATATAGACTTTGAGATTCTAATATCTGTGCTGAATGTCAGCCATCTTGTCTTATTTGAAAAGGGCAGGATGAGTTAAAAATCTTTGGATTTCAAATAGCTAACTCCCAGATTTAGGATCTGTACAAAAATCTTTGCATAAGTACTTTATTGCGAGAAGGGGGTTTAGTACATACAATAAAAGTCTTGATGCCTTTAAAGAGACGTATCATAAACTGCTGTTTGTAGATCGGTAATCAAGTAGAAATGTCCAGGGATTTAAAATTTTTTTCTCTCTTTTCTTATTGAATAGAAAGAGGGTAATTCATATCATTAGATGTTATATCCTACATTTTATTATGTTAAGATATAGGAAGTGAATTATAATCATATAAGTGCATTATATATAAGTATATTCATGTTATCTATTATAGAAATGGGTGAATTTCTTGTATAGTCTAAATGTGTATGTTACTGTGTCACTATGGGGAGTTAATCATTTCAGTCTCAGGTGTTATTTCAGGGGGATTGTAGAGAGAGATCAAGAACAAACAATGAATCTTCACTAAGGACAAATGTTATATGACTGTGTTTTTCTCCATGTGAATGGAAAAGGCCTTAGTCATGTCTAGGAGTTATGTACCTACAAATACTTGAGAATAGAGGTATAATCCTGGATACAGATTGGTATTTACATTCTATTGTTCTAGAAGGTCTGTCTAAAATTCTTGGTAAAGATTATCCCTATTTCAAATTTAAAGACAAAAAGGAAAAATAGCTGTAATTGCAAAACCTTTTTACGTGGATCTCTAGTGCCATCTAATGGTAGGGGAAATCAAGACATATGTTGCGAAATCGCTGGGGGAAGTCCTATTAGTGATGTCACTAGTAAATGATCAAACCTGGCCAAGCCCCTTCCTGAATGGGATATAAAGATGGTATTAGCTGAAAGAGGAATGCCATCTCATCTGATCCATCTGATCCATCTACCTGAGGAAGGCATTTGACTAGATATCTAGCTACTAGAGGCAGCCATCTTGAAAATTCCTTCCAGCCAACTACCACACCCCGAGAGGAGATAGGACTTCATTGAATAATAAAAAACAAAAAAAACCAAAACAAAGGTGCAATGGCACACTGCAGCTAGAGCTCCGTCCTGCCACTATGCTGGATGTTAGATGAGGCATTAGTTTATATTTTGGCCAAATTATGTAAGCCACCCACCACTTCACGGTTGCCTCTCGAAATGGTGAAGTGGTGGGTGGCTTACATAATTTGGCCAAAATATAAACTAATGCCTCATCTAACATCCAGCATAGTGGCGGGACGGAGCTCTAGCTGCAGTGTGCCATTGCACCTTTGTTTTTACGTTTGTATGTGTATTTCACCATAGCAACGTGCGCCTGCGTGTTGGGTTGTGCTGACTGCAATCTCCATTTTTTTTTTCCTTTGTAGCATTCATTGAATAATAGTCCTGAATCCTGACACTGATTTCTGCTAGCCGATATACTGGTATAGTATAAACTCTATATTCCATAGGTGAATGGATATAATAGTTTTGTGTGTATATATATATATATATATATATATATATATTTAACCATACTTTATGGGTAGAATCCGTTTAGGAAAAAGGCTAGGCTGTAACTGCAGTATCATCCTAACTTTTCCAAATACAGGGAGATCTATACATATTGTTGAAAATTATTCATATTTCACGGAACTATCTTCTAGGAACTGAGTTCAGTTCTATGCATGTATGGTTGATCATATATATAGATATAGATATATATAAACAAAAATCTTAAACATCTGTCGGCTGAAAAATCAGTTATCGAGGTGATCTAGATAAATTTTGGCTTTTGCATATAATTGATTAATTTTCATAAATTTTATTATCACCGATTTTTATACTTGATTAGTTTATAATATATTTATTAAAATAATAATAAATATATATTTTGATTTACCACTGTCTTCTTTTTGTCGTCAAACTTAACACAGATCATGAGCTCTTATTGGCTTGGTAGTTATGTTAATAGGTTAGAATCTCCTCCCTTACAGATTCTAATTTATTTACATAAATAATATAGACTGTTAATCAGAGCAGTATAAATATTCTGACAGGCCTCCTGATGCTGCTGCCGCACCTCCAGACTCTGTCATTGTGCCACCCTGTGGCCCCCTGCTGATGCTGCTGCAACTTCCACACTCTGTCATTAGGTCACTCTGTGACCTCCTGATGCTTCCGCCACCTCCAGAATATGTCATTGTGCCACTTTGTGGACTTCTCATGCTTCTTCCACCTCATTACTATGTCATAGGGCCACTTTGTGGACTTCTCATGCTGTTCCTTCCCACCATCCCCACTTCATGACTGGGCCACTATTTTGCCTTTTTGGTTTGGCTGACATCATCTTTTATTTGACCCTTTTGCTGATCTGTGAGAAGGAAGGAAAAATAAGAGGCACAACGGATCCTCTCTGTGTAGCAGCTGTAAGGCCTGTATGGTCCTATCAGAATTGGCTTGTGATTTGGTAGCAAAAAGCAGGAGTGGGTACAAAAAAACAAAAGACATGCAAATCTGTTTTGGATCCACTCCTGTTTTTTTTGGCATTAGCCATACTTATGGATTGCTGACCAAATGCTGACCGAGTGAAGGCAAATGCTCAACAGAAAGGATCTGTTTTTTGGGGGGTTATTGTTCTGACAGATCAGAGGAAGGTTCTATTCTCAGCCTGTTAAAACGTGTTTAGAACAAAACAAAAAATCTTTATTGAAATATTCAACGATAAAATTACTGGGATTAAGTTTATTTCACCAGGCCATGAAGTGTGGCTGAGCCCGAGCGGGGCGTAATTAAACCTTCCGGCTCACTCACACATCAACAAAAAGTTATTTTCCACCCGTCCTATCAGGGCATATATCACTGGAAGTTAGCCCTTATGACAGAACAGTGGAATAGGCTTATGCAGCCGAACGGACCAGTATGCAGTCAGTGATAGTGCTAGGATAGAAGCTGTATGCTGTATGCACCTGTTTGGTGAATGACGTGACTACGTCAATACAGCTCACAGTTTTCCAGACTAAGGGGTTAGAGATCATTGATTATCGATCCCACCCTTCCACAATGCTTCTCAGACCCTTAGATACACCATTGGGATTAGTATTGGCTCTGACTTACATGTAATGCCAGTACCTGCATACTCTGCCGCGTGGATCGAGGTACTACCTCAGAGCAATCCTATGCAGGTATCGGCAGCACCTGTGTGTCACAATGTGGTCCTGGCTGCAGTAAGCTACACATAAGCTCAACGCGTTTCCGTGTAGTAATTCATGCCTACACTTCCTCAGGAGCTTAACTGAGTACAGCTAATCTAATAAATCGCCTAATGTACTAGCGCTCTGCACCGTCTAGTGCCAGAGCTCCGGCGCTGTGTTGGCCGTGATCGGCCGGCTACACGCCGGATATTTAACACCTAATTCCCGCCCACCGGAGGGAGTGTGCATGCTTACGCGCGACGAGTCAGAGTTTAGGGGCGGAGCTACTGCTCTCGCCTCCTGACTCAGTCCGCACCTCCAATCTCAATATGCCTCCGGGGGGTAAGATTACAGTTACAAGGGGACGATCATCGCGGTATGTACAAAGTCCCTCTGATCTTATTCATTAGTGGGTGGCCATGGCGATGATTAATGTTATTTACAGACGTGGCGATAATGTTTGTAAAACTCCACACATTCAAATTGCTCCTGAGGAAGTGTAGGCATGAATTACTACACGGAAACGCGTTGAGCTTATGTGTAGCTTACTGCAGCCAGGACCACATTGTGACACACAGGTGCTGCCAATACCTGCATAGGATTGCTCTGAGGTAGTACCGCGATCCACGCGGCAGAGTATGCAGGTACTGGCATTACATGTAAGTCAGAGCCAATAATAATCCCAATGGTGTATGTAAGGGTCTGAGAAGCATTGTGGAAGGGTGGGATCGATAATCAATGATCTCTAACCCCTTAGTCTGGAAAACTGTGAGCTGTATTGACGTAGTCACGTCATTCACCAAACAGGTGCATACAGCATACAGCTTCTATCCTAGCACTATCACTGACTGCATACTGGTCCGTTCGGCTGCATAAGCCTATTCCACTGTTCTGTCATAAGGGCTAACTTCCAATGATATATGCCCTGATAGGACGGGTGGAAAATAACTTTTTGTTGATGTGTGAGTGAGCCGGAAGGTTTAATTACGCCCCGCTCGGGCTCAGCCACACTTCGTGGCCTGGTGAAATAAACTTAATCCCAGTAATTTTATCGTTGAATATTTCAATAAAGATTTTTTGTTTTGTTCTAAACACGTTTTAACAGGCTGAGAATAGAGTTTAATCTTTCTAGACGTGCAACCTTATATTTTTTGTCAATTGATAATAAGATCAGAGGAAGGGCAAAATAATCAGTGACGTCAACACAAATTTAATGCTGACACCCTGTCCACTCTGTCGGGGGGCACTACTTTTCTAAGCGTTTAATAGAACAGGTTCTGCTTACATCTATGTGGAATCAGGTGACAAAGGTGTAAAATGTCGGGCATTTTCATAAGTGTATATGATACCTGATCATATTATAGTCCAAAATAGATGCTCTTTGTCTTTAAGAGACAGGCTGAACCAAAGTTTTGCTACACAGCTGAAACAGGCCAAGATTTGAAGTCACACAGAGTTCAGTCTGTGTAAAAGTTTATACTAAATACAAAGAACATTATTGTTTTAAAAGTTATTGCCACAGATCTGGTCTTATCTGTTGGGAGTACACTGGATTCTCCAGACATGTCCGTCTGAAGAGAACAAGGCCCATTCATATCATTATGGTCCATAGATCAACGGTGTGAGAAACACTCAGAGAGACGCCTAGAAGTCTATCATTAGTTATTCTAAAATGTCCACGTTAATCCTTATCTCTAATTTACGACGACGAGGGTCAAATGTATATAATACAAGAGTGTCATAGTTAACTCTTTATAGTATGGTGCTAATAGCTTGCACAACAGTGCCAGCCGGAGACAGATGGATATCACGATACCATCCTCCATAGTTGCATTATGGGTAAATATGATCTCATAGGATCATTACCATATGAGCATATGATTGGAAGATCTTAATCTAGGGGGAAGGTAATGTAAGATAAGGATTAGGATATTTACAGTTGGAAGAAGGGGATTTCCAACAAAGCAACAAGCAAGGAACAGTCCAACATTCCAGGATAGAGCATCAGGATCATCATCAAAGCCAGAACACCCATGAGAGAGGGGTCTATCAATATGAAAGTCATGGTGAGACATGCGATGATGGCCACCCAGCTTTCCTAGGAGCAGAAGTGTGATTGGTAAGAGACATAAAGAATGATATTTAATTTTATTAAGACTAATTGGATAATGTGGGTGAAGTCATATCACCCAGATTGGCGAATACATAAACACATTAATTAATCATCTCCATATTGAGATGTAGTCTTAGGATATTGTGAGGCTTAATTCTACCTGCAGAAGAATCAAGACTCATAATCAATCAGAGTATTAAATGATTGCATATATAAATATATTGATATAGTAGCATTCTTCGCCAAGCTAGGTGATCATTTCCCACTGGAAAGACTTGTTCCAAGTTCTTCCCATTTCTGTTGTGTGTCTTAATAGTCTTACCAAGTCATACATGTGAAAATAGTCCAGGATGGGGCGTAAGGATACAGTTATCTATTCTAAGTTATACCCTTTGATGGATTTGCCCATTCCTGAAGCCATGTGAGGTGTAGTTGGTTAGAGGGGGGCAGAATGTAGTTAGCATTCGATATTGATGTCTAGGATTAGACATGCCCATCCTGATATCATGAGGTTTCCTCTGGACAGAAGTGATATATATAATTGAACTTCTTGTTTTGATATCCTAACCAAATAATAGCTTTGTTATAATGTGACAAGTTGCTTCTCCCCACATGTATTGCTAAGCTTATATTGCTTTATAACGATGATAACATTATTTATTTACTTATTTTAAGCTTGTAATGCTTTATATCAACGCCATATATATTCATTGGCATATATCATTGTGTTTATTCATTAATTTATGTTTAGAACCTTGTAACCAATAAATTTGCATATTTTTATAATACCTGCGTATTATTATTTAATGTCAAAACTATATCTTTAGCATTAATTTCATCTTACATGAAAAGAACTTATTATCTGAGGAAATAGTCGGCCTCAGATGTGAATTGTATCGATTGGGTTATCTACAATTCACCAGGTCATGATTTCTAGAAGTTATGAAAAATTCATGGTTAATTTTTTTTATGACCATAATTTATTATTCTTAATTGAATTATTATAAACCCGACAAAAAGGAGTGTGCTTCTTCTTGACGCTAACATTGACCTGTAAGGCTGAGTTCATACTTGAGTTATTTGGTCAGTTTTGGCCCTGTGACTGCCCAAATAAGTGAAGTGTGCATTCTTATAGCATAACCTGTCATCTGCATGTCATACGGACTCACAGTATTATTTCACTACCAAAGCAGACTCCCTATGTGTGTTACTGCAAGGCACAGTGTTCTACACCACTATAAAGGCTCTCAACATCCAGGAAATAGCCGTTTTTTAACGTAATTCGCTGTTAATATATTCGGATCAAACCTAAACAGCGAATTGAATTTTCGAAAACTTCACTCATCTCTAATAATGAACATTTTTCCAATACACTTTATTTATTTCTTTTGCACTTTTTAATAAAAAACCTGATACTGAGGTTTTCTATAATCGGTCTTCACAGTGCAGTGAAGATGTTCCTCACTCACTTCGCTGCCCTCCATGCCTCCCTCATATATGGCTAAAGAGGACCCTAAATACTATATATATTTATATACTGCCTGCCTGACACCGGTACACTGTCAGAAGTGAGTGCTGATAGCGTCCGTGTGATCTGAATGTCCAGTTTGCTCACTAACTAGCTGCCGGGAGATGCAGAAGATCGCTTCAAGCTCTACTGCAGCTAGTTAGTTAGCAAGCACACAGAGCATACAAATCACACAGACACTATATGAGCAGTCACTGAGGACAGTGTACCGATGTCAGGCAGGGCATTATACAAATAAAGCCGGTCATTTACTATCAGATATACACCAGTTTTCTGGCATATATCTGTCACAGATTGTGGCACAAAGGTTATTTGCACCTCAATCGGCAACGTTTCCTGGCTCACGTCTAAAAAAGCGGACGTGGCGTGGGTGAGCCGGCAGGCCCCCCTCATTCATTATTTTCTGCGCTGAACAGTGAAGATGGGAAACTCACTGCCAAAAGTCAAATTAAGGTGTTTTTTTTTTTAATTAAAAATGCTATATCAATAAGTAAAGTATATTGAAAAAATGTTTATTATCACTTGCCCTACACATTAAAAAAAAAAAATGTAGTTTCACTTTAAGTAACAACACATTATCCAGAAATCATCAGAAAAAATCTTTAGTATTACAGATGAGCGAATTTTTCAAAAATTCGATTTGACCGGTTCGCTGAATGTAAGAATTTTTTTTTATTTGTGGCGACTCGCGTTAAAAAATTGCTTTAACCTGGCTTCAGAGAGCCTTTATAGTAGTGTAGAACACTGTGCCTTGCAGTACCACGCATAGGGAGTCTGCTGTGGTAGTGAAATAATACTGTGAGTCAGTATGACATGCAGATGACAGGCGTCACTCTTAGAATCATTGCACACTTCACTTATTTGGGCAGTTACGGGGCCAAAACTGACCAAATAACTCAACTATGAACTGAGCCTTACAGGTCGATGTAAGTGCCAAGAATAAGCGAACTCTTTTTACACCATTGTCAGCTGATTCCACATAGATTTCTACAGATACTGTTCTATTAAATGCTTATACAAGTAGAGCCCCCTGACAGAGTGGAGAGGGTGTCAGCAGTAAGTTTTGTTGATGTCACTGATTATTTTGCCCTTCCTTTGATCCTTAAAAACAATAACCCCCAAAAAAGGACCCTGTCTGTTGAGCACCCGCCTTCACTCGGTCAGCATTTGGTCAGTAATCCATCAGTATTGCTAATGCCAAAAAAAAAAACAGGAGTGGATCCAAAACAGAGATGACATGTGAAAGAGGAGACCACAGAGTGGCACAATGACAGTGTGGAGGTGACAGCAGCATCAGGAGGCCAAAGAGTGGCACAATGACAGAGTGTGGAGGTGGCAGCAGCATCAGGAGGAGGCCACAGAGTGGCACAATGACAGAGCATGGAGATTGCAGCAGCATCATCAGGAGGCCACAGAGTGGCAAGGTGACATAGTGTGGAGGTGACAGCAGCATCAGGAGACTACAGAGTGGGAAGGTTACATAGTGTGGAGGTGGCAGCAGCATCAGGAGACCACAGAGTGGCAAATTGACATAGTGGAGGGGACAGCAGCATCAGGAGACCACAGAGTTGCAAGGTGACATAGTGAGGAGGTGGCAGCAGTATCAAGAGACCACAGAGAGACCCGGTGACAGGGTAGAGAGGTGGGTGGCTATACGAGTACCAGTTGAAGATGGTGTGTGAAAGAAGGAGCACTTGGCATCAGATGTGTGGCATCAGGCAGGTGGCAGCATCAGAATAGTAGCTGAGGCAGGTAGCCAGAAGAAACTGGTCTCTTTTGTCAAAGTATTGGTGTGGCACCATGGATGATCTAGACTGATGCATCAGGCATTGGTGGATGGAAATCCTGGCTAATCCAACCCTGATTCATCTTGACAAAGGTCAGTCTCTCCAGATTTTGGGTGGATAGGCGAGTTCTTCTTGAGGTAACTATAGCCCCCACCTCACTAAACAACCGCTCTGATGCCACACTGCTTGCCGTGAAGGACAGCTTTTCCAAGGCAAACTCTGCTAGTTGCGGCCACAAATCCAGTTTGGCTGTCGAGTAGTCCAGCGGATCATCAATGTGGGGTGGCAGGGTACTGTCCAAGTATGCCAACACCTGCTGTTAAGGTCCTGCTCCAGGTCTAGCTGCTGCTGGTGAGTAGTTTCTTCACTAGGCGGCTGAAGAAAGCTGCTCATCAGCGACTCTTGACTCAAGTTGCTGCTGATGAAGCTGGAACTGCTCCTAAACCACCACCCCCCACCCAACCCTGCCACAACAGCCATGGCAGAGGAAGAAGAGCACAGAGTGCCCCCCAGGTCAGACCTGCCCAGGCAAACGAAGTGCAGAACATCGTTACACCGCAGTGCCTTGCACATGTGGTATGCTGGAGGGGCACCGTGAATTGTCCTGGCAGTGCAGACTGAGGTCACAGTGGAGGATGAGGAGGCAGAGGTGAACATTATCGCAGGACAAAAGGCATGAGAACTTGAAGGGGGAAGCTGCATCACCTGGCCAAGTTGCTGGTATGGCTGGGCAGGAACCACATTTACCCAGTGGGCCATAAAGGACATATATTGTTTATGTCCATAGTTAAAGCAACCGACCAATTTTCCAAAATAAGGCTGTATCACAAACAAATTTCACCACTGAATGACTAATCAAGGTAATTCGGTTCATACAGAAGAAAGTTTACTATCACTCATCAATTTTCCCTTATTGTTTTTCCTATGAATGCACCCCAAAAAATAATCACAATTCACAGCAGAACGGCTAATTGGACATATGTATCTATCCTATTAATACACCCTGTAAATGGCTGTAGTACAATGGAACTTCACTGCTGAACGGCAAATTTATTTTTGCCACTAATACACACCAAAAAGGGCTGCAATTTTCTCACTTCAGCACACAACGGCAAATAAGCCTTTTTTCTTGTTCCCCACTAATACACGCCAAATTAGAACATATCTGCTGAACGGCAAATATATATTTCTTTTTTCCACTTATACGCTCCACAAAAGGCTTTAGAACATATAACTGCACCGCTGAACGGCAAATATATTTTTCTGTTGCCACTAATACACGACAAAAGGGCTTTAGAATATACAACTGCACCGCTGAACGGCAAATATGTTTTTCTATTTTCCACTTATACATGCCACAAAAGGCTTTAGAACATATAACTGCACTGCTGAACGGCAAATATATTTTTCTTTTGCTACTAATACATGACAAAAAGGGCTTTAGAACATATAACTGCACAGCTGAGCGGCAAATATATTTTTATTTTTCCACTATTACATGCCAAAAAGGGCTTTAGAACATATGACTAAGATTGAGAATATAGCGCTATATTCTCAATCTTCGTTATATTCTAGCAATACAACCATTAGGAACTCAGATCTAAGTTGTAATCGCAATGCGATTAATACAGGTTATATCAATCGCATTGCGATTACAACTTAGATCTGAGTTCCTAATGGTTGTATTGCTAGAATATAATGAAGATTAAGAATATAGCGCTATATTCTCAATCTTCGTTATATTCTAGCAATACAACCATTAGGAACCTATCTCTAAGTTGAATTCGCAATGCGATTAATGCAGGTTATATTAATCGCATTGTGAATTCAACTTACCACACTTCGCGTCAACTACGTAATTTTCCATGGGAGTTTTGCAATGGATCCCCCTCCAGCATGCCACAGTCCAGGTGTTAGTCCCCTTGAAACAACTTTTCCATCACTATTGTGGCCAGAAAGAGTTTTCTGTGGGTTTTAAAATTCGCCTGTCTATTGAGGTCTATGGCGGTTCGCCCTGTTCACTCGTTCGCGAACTGCACCGCTGAACAGCAAATATATTTTTCTTTTTCCACTTATACACGCCACAAAGGCTTTAGAACATATAACTACACCACTGAACAGCAAATATATTTTTCTTTTGCCACTAATACACAAAAAAGTGCTGTCATTTTTGCACTTCACCACACAACGGCTAATAAGCTCTAAGCACTAAGCACTAAGACAAGCCAAAAAATGCTTTTGAACATATAACTGCACCAAGGGCAAATAAGATGTAGAAATATTTCCTCGAAATAAACCCTGTTAATGGCTGTATCAAACACCCCTTTCACCCCAATAGCAAGAACGGTTTTCTGGAATTACAGAGCTGTATAATGGCAATTTGGGTCCACAGTCAGTGCAGCAAGGCGTAATAGGATTGTTCCTATTACCCAGGCTGTAACCTCCCCTACTGAACCCTGTTCAACATAAATGCTTCCTCCCTATCTTTTCCCTACACCTTGAATAATCTTTCCTTGTAAACTTGTAAATCGTTTTTTTTAGCATAATTAAGGTTTTTCTAGCACTGTCCCTAGCGCCTGCTGACGTCTCTCCCTGCACTATGTACACTGGAAAATGGCAGAATCCAAGATGGCTGAGGCTATCTATAGGGCTGTGACATCACAGGGCTGGCCGGGTACTGATTGGCTGCATGCATAGCATTATGGGTGATCCCGCCTTCCCAGAGTTTCTTGCTCCATGTTCTCACACGTGCAGCAGCTATTTTAAGAAAAAATGAGATTCGCTTCCACGAAGCGTGAGGAAATTCGGACTCGGTGCGAATCAAATTTTTAAAAAAATTCAGATCGAATGCCACTTCGTCAACTTCAATTCGCTCGTCTCTATCTATTGTCACTGTTTTAGAGGAATTTTAAATCAAACTTCTTGCAGATGGGCTTTAGTGTGGTTTAAATATGTAATATAAGGCAGCATATGAAAATGGCATTTAGAAATGTATAGTAAAAGGGGTAGTAAAAATCTCACACATGGAAATATCTCTTGGCCCATTCTCACAGTGTTTTCTAATGGTGAACCATGGACAGTACAATTATATTGGCAGATACACATATTTAATTGACGCTGATGTCTGTTAGGGACACATCCATCAGAAAGTTGTATTTTTATAAACTCAATGGGGAGATTTATCAAAACTAGTGCAAAAGGAAACTGGATTAGATGCCCAAAGCAACCAATCAGATTCTACCTTTCATTTTTCAGAGCTCCTTTGCAAAATGAAAGGATCAATCTGATTTGTTGGTGGGATAACTAGATCAATTATCCTTTCCACTGGTTTTGATAAATCTCCCCAAATATTCATAAAAATCTATTTTTAAGAGCTTTTGGCTGTTTTCTATTTATTTTTGCAGTACTACACTATTGAAAATTAAATGCAAAATATTGTCCTGCTGAGACAGTCAGCACAAATAATAACACCTCCTATATAGATAGGTAACCTGTGTCACTTTACTGCCTCATTGAGGGGAAGGTGTAATGAACTGCGCTAACAGTATGACAGATCTACGTATTTCTTCTTTGAGTCACTACAGGGAGCTCTCTCTGGTCGAAGTGATGGTCTGACTGAGAGAGTGAAGCTAAACTGTTTGCCTTGCTAAAAGTCCAAACAAAAGAGGAAGTTAAAGAGCCAGAAAAGGAAGCAGAATACATGAATTGACTTTGAAAAATTATAACACGAAAACCATCCCCCTGTTTTATTTTAAAAAATTCTAAGAATATTTACACATACTAGGTTGTTAATATGTCATAAAAGCTAATGAAATTGTCATTTTTTAAGGCCACCATACACATTAGACTTTAGTCAGCTGAACCTACTGTTTGCAGCACAATCCCAAAAAAATACTGACTCTCCCCTGACAGCCTAACACTCCAATCATTTTGCTCTGCTGGGGGATAAGCTGCTATCAGAGGTGTTTTGCAGACTTTTTCTCCTTTCTCCATTGAAATCACATTCATGCTCAGCTGAACCAAGTGTTGTACACACTTGATTCAGCTGGGCAGGTTCAGTGGGCAGGTTTGAAGTGGCCCCCAATGCTACGCTAGGTCCCCCGGACATCGTTGGGGTGTCACCAAGTGTTGCTGCTCTCCAGAGAGGATGATAAGATGGTAAGTCGAGAGAGACAGGGTATGGAGCAAACAAGTGCGTTTCTATACTGGAGGAACTGAAGTGCAAAACAATAGAGGTAATGCACTGAGGTGGCTTCTCCAGTCTCCTTTCTGGTAGCAGAAGGTTCTGTATACAATAGAAAGAATCGCGCTGCTCACCACTTGATGTGGAGATAGATCGGCATAATACATACATACACACGTTGCGACTTTTGTTGTCAGAAGATGTTCCACTATTACATCAGTATGCAGTCAATCACCACTCTCTAGTGTCACCAGCAACCTCTTATGCAAAAACATGTGTCAGATATCTTAGAGAAAATAAAAACTGGGTACGAAATGGACGGGTAATTCAGGCATTTGGTTTAAGATACAGACGAAACCATACTCACAGCATAAGTAAATAATAAGTAAATAGTTAACACGCCTTCAAAACACACTCAAGCTTTACAGCTACATCACATAGCTTGACTCTTCATACAGACATCCTTCTTCCAAGGATAAAAACGTAAACAAATCACACATAGGAATAGCTCTACGCGAGTTCCACATTTGTTTCATCATGGACATCGTGATCTACGTTTATACAGTTTCTAAATGATCTAGAACCTTCTAGTAGGAGAGGTGAAGCTGGAGAGGCACAGCCTTACAGAAAAAATGTTGCAGTTCAAGGTTGCCATAGACTTATATTGGACCTTAATACAAGTCAATGACCAACCAGTTTTCAGTCGTAAACAACAGTCTGAGGCCTCATGCACACAACCGTATGTTTGTTCCACGTCCGAACCGCATATTTGGCGGCTCGGGCGCGGACCCATTCACTTCAATGGGGCCGCAAAAGATGCGGACAGCACTCCGTGTGCTGTCCGCATCCGTTGCTCCGTTCCGTGGTCCCGCAAAAAAATAGAGCATGTCCTATTCTTGTTCATTTTGCGGACAAGAATAGGTATCTCTATAATGGGCCGCCCGTTCCGCAAATTGCGGAAGGCACACGGAGCGGCTTCTGTGTTTTGCGGATCCGCAAAACACACACGGTCATGTGCATGTAGCCTAAAAGAGGTAAACCAGATGGTCAAAAGTTGACCGTCTGGCCTTTCCCTCCAAAACGTAGCTCTGAATAGTCTTTTATGACAGCAGTGGATAATTACTAGCTTCTCAGTGCACAGGCTGGAAATTCCCGAATTCTCTTAGTGTGAACTGGCTGTGCATGAACCAATTTCACAATTCAATCCAAATACAGTATAATAACAGTGCAAATGAACCGGATATATCATATAAAATGCAATTCAACCGTATAAGACTGTATAAATGCACACAATAACATAAATCACAGTGCAAGTTAACCCTTCAAAGTGAACTAAAGTAGTGAGCCGATGGCTTTGCATAGCAGTAATAGGGGCAAATGTCCACAAACGCCCAACCTCCAAAGTGACCCTTGCTCCAGAGCACTACATATGTCTATGGGGAAGTTGGGCCAACAGCTACTGAGGGCGTATGGGCACCTGTACAGACATTATCTCAATTTGTACGTTTGAGGGGCACAGTTGTTCAAAAGTCTTGATTTTGATTTGTCCAAAATTTTGTTTTATCTATATATTAGTGGTTCCTGGGGTATTTAGCTGCTGGTCATTATCATAAACTATTTTTCTAATAAATTGTAATAGGTGTTGCCAGCTCAAACCAGTATGTACATGGTAGTCCTATAGCAGTACATACAATGCTATAAGGCTCCACAATGGTGATATAAATTATATCTTATTTTCCTTTCACTGTGCTAGTCTTTACTCACTGAAAAAAATTCAGCCACTCAACTGATTGCCACTTATCTACAGTACTACTGAAAGCTCTTCAGCTTACATTAGGGTACAGTTTTTTAAAGGAATTTCTTTCTCTTTGTAATAACTCATTGCATATATAGAAAAAGATTATTGTGAGATAAAATGCCCATAAAATCTTTCCATCTGCCGACTCTGCTCCCTTGGCTAGACTAATGCCAAACAGAAGTACTGTATGTATTTCTAGGATTATCTACGAACAATCAATGTGTAATTGAATCATAAATACACAACTTAAACTGTATAATAATGTCTTCGTTTTCAACTACTCAATATCTTGTAAAGGCCAAAAAAGGATTCAGCCCTTTTCCTATATAATCTAGGCAGTGCAAGCCAGAGAGAAGACAAATTACTTTCTCCATGGCTGCTGCTATCTGCTTTTACCTGGCAAGGTCTTAATTATTTCACTTACAGTCTCAGAGGAAAAGGGGGAAAAAACAGGAAGAATCAGCATAATCTCACCCCTGTGAATAGGGTAACTTGAGTGGGGGTCGTTTGTAAGACGCGTGACTATTAAATAAATTACCATATTTTTCGCTCTATGAGACGCACCGGATGATAAGACGCACCCGATTATAAGACGCACCCCAGGTTTTAGAGGAGATAGATAAGAAAAACATCAGAACTCAAATCAGACCCGATATCAGATGTTCAGGTTAGACCTCAATATCAGATCCTCACATCAGACCCCCATATCAGATCCTGGGATCACACCCCCATATTTGGACATCAGATGAGACCTCCATGTCAGATCTACAGTATAAGACCTCAGATCAGACCCCTGTATCAGTCAACCCCATCAGACCTCCATGCCAGATCTCTATATCAGACCTTAAAATAAATAAATCCACTTACCTCTCCTGCTCTGCCACTCCTCTGCAGGTTCGGCGGTCTCCCCTTCAGTCTTCTTTGACCTTGCATAGGACTGCATGCAGCGTCACTTCATAGTGTGTGCAGTGTGGCCCCAGGGAGGAAGACCGGGAGGGCGAGTGCTGCATAGTAGTGAGTGCTTCCATAATGGAGGCGCTCACTAGTATTCACTTTATAAGATCCACTGACTTTTCCCCCCTCTTCTTATAAAATGAAAAATATGGTATACCAATGATTTGGCTTCCTTCATGTGAACATTAAACCATTACCTTGGTTATATTAAAGGTGTTTAAAGCATGTTATGGGTGGGTGTCCAGCCAATATGACCCCCATGGATCACAAGAATGGGGTCCTGAGCCACTGGAATGAATGGAGCAGCAATCAAGCATGCACACTGCCAGTTCATACATTCACAAACCCTTTTTTTGTGATTAGTGGATATTTCAGCTGTCGAATTTTAGCCTGATGCTTATCCCCTATCCTAAATTTATATCTTTGTGAAAACACTTTATAGTGCATCTGGTAGGGTTGATACCCATGCCTCTGTTTTTGAGAGATCAGTTTTTTTGCATATGATGATAAGATCTTAAGTGCAGCAAAGGACAGGTCTAGAGCCTCAGTGTACCGCTTCACCTCTGCCTTTGACTAGTGATGAGCGAATAGAAGTATCCGAAGTGGACTATGATCAGAATTTCAGGGAAAATTCGATTTGCCGCGAAGTCGAGTTTCCTCGTGCTTCGTGGTAACAAATTAATTTTCCCTGAAATGGTGGTAAAATGTAAAAAAAAAAAATCTATACTCACCTCATCATCTAAGCACAAAGAGGCCGGCGTGGCCATCTTGCTTGAAGTTCCATCGTGAAATTTTGTGCGCAGTGACATATGACATCACCACGCCGGCCACCTTGATGAAGTCACCGTGCAAGATTTTATGCTGGATCTTGAAGCAAGATAGCCACGGCAGCCTCTTTGCGCTCAAATGGATAAGATAAGTACAATTTAATATTTTGTTTATTGATCAACCCCTGAAAGGCCTTAATATTAATCTCAGATGCTGCGATCAGCGATGAGCCATCTGAGGGGTTCAATGAGGGGGCAGTGCAATTGCCATTCCCCACCATTGCGCCCACTACCTACAAAGAAATACCTTTTTTTTTTTTTTATAATTTAGTAAAGCAGCCAAATAGAATTTTTAAGAACTTTACTCATCTCTACCTTTAACTCTTGACATTTTACCACTCCCTTGTCCTGCCTGGCACATGTGCAGTACATCTCAGGTTGCTTTTCCTGATGCTGAGATCTGATTGAACATTCACTGATGTATGCACAGGATTACAGTGCCAGTCAGGAAGACAGTGAGAATGCGTAGTCCTGTCAATCAAGGGGAGGGGATTATGGCCAAGTGGGGAAGGCAGAGGTGAAATGGTGTGAGCCTTAAACAAGAGCAGGATCTACCCTACCAGGATGCCCTATTTAATAGAGTTGATCCTGCTGACAGATGCTCTTCAAATTTAATGATTGCCTCTAAAACTGCTGAAAAGAAAATCATATCCACGATAATAAATATGTTGGTGAACCGTATTATATTCTTTCAAAATCAGCTTAGGATACTGCTTCTCTCTATAACTAGGGAAAGCACAAGTAAAATAAAGCTTCCACAGTGCCATCGCAGCTTGCTGGCTTCACACAGTCCCTGGAACAGCTATTGTAGACTTCAGCTCTTTTGGGACGCACCACCTGTCTGTATCTGCCTGGTTCAAGTGTATCCTAAATATACATAAAAGAAAATAAAAGAGCACATCCACGGATAAGGCGTCAATCCCCCAATTGTCGCTATACAAAAGTAGCAATAAAGAATAGGAGTAGTGACATACAGTATATGTATATATAGTTTTAAAGTATTATCACCTAGAATGCAAAGAAAGCTCAAAATATATAAAACTTTATTGTAAAAAAGTAAATGATTAACTCACTTCACCGGAGAGATAGTCCATGGGATAAGACTTAACCACACAAAACGACCATACCCCCACCCGACACCGAGCCCCACCCCCCCGCCTGAATCACTTGTAGAATCTTAGGAAAACACAGCAGTCACCACAGATGGTACTTATGACAATTTCCTTTTATTGGTATCACAGCTAGGCACGCGTTTCGGGGATTTTACCACATACCCCCTTTTTCAGGAACAATCAATATACATATAAAAATAATAAAATAATAAAAGTATGTGGGCTTTATATATGTGTGTACTGTGTTTTCCCACCTGATTTGTGCACCACAGGGGGGGGGTGAGTTGGGGGGGTTTACGTCAATTCCGGTTTTGGAACCAATGCGTTCCACAGTCTTACAAATATATATACCTTATATTGTGCAAGCACAGTCTTGTTGTATCTAGATTGTGGCAATATAGTCCCCTAGGGGTTACATGGATGTTTGAGCAGGAGACGAAGATTGCACCTTCGCCAGGGACTTCAGGGCATCCAAGAAAGTCCAGCAAGTGCCAGGATTGTCTCCTAAAGAGGATTCAGCTGCGGGATTGGAGTGCCACCAGTGCAGCGCTTGCTCAGGAATGGCAGTAGGCAGGTGTGAGCGCATCTGCAAGCACAGTGAGGCGAGGACTTTTGGAAGATGGCCTGGTGTCAAGAAGGGCAGCAAAGAAGCCACTTCTCTCCAAAAAAAACATCAGGGACAGCTTGATCTTCTGAAGAAAGTATGGTGAATGGACTGCTGAGGACTGGGGCAAAGTCATATTCTCCGATGAAGCCTCTTTCCGATTGTTTGGGGCATCAGGAAAAAGGCTTGTCCGGAGAAGAAAAGGTGAGCGCTACCATCAGTCCTGTGTCATGCCAACAGTAAAGCATCCTGAGACCATTCATGTGTGGGGTTGCTTCTCATCCAAGGGAGTGGGCTCACTGCCAATTTTTCCCCAAAACACAGCCATGAATAAAGAATGGCACCAAAACACCCTCCAACAGCAACTTCTTCCAACAATCCAGCAACAGTTTGGTGAAGAACAATGCATTTTTCAGCACGATGGAGCACTGTGCCATAAGGCAAAAGTGATAATTAGGTGGCTGGGGGACCAAAACGTTGACATTTTGGGCCCATGGCCTGGAAACTCCCCAGATCTTAATCCCATTGAGAACTTATGGTCAATCCTCAAGAGGCGGGAGGGGGGGGGGGAAACCCACTAATTCTGACAAACTCCAAAAAGTGATTATGAAAAAATGGGCTGCCATCAGTCAGGAATTGGCCCAGAAGTTGATTGAGAGCATGCCCAGTCGAATTGCAGAGGTCCTGAAAAAGAAGGGCCAACACTGCAAATACTGACTCTTTGCATAAATGTCATGTAATTGTCGATAAAAGCCTTTGAAACGTATGAAGTGCGTGTAATTATATTTCACAACATCACAGAAACAACTGAAACAAAGATCTAAAAGCAGTTTAGCAGCAAACTTTGTGAAAACTAATATTTGTGTCATTCTCAAAACTTTTGGCCACGACTGTAGATTACATGGACATTGTAAAAGATAAATTACATAGCTAGTCCAGCAACCCATATTATTTTTCAGAGTAAATGTTTCATTTGAAGGGAAACTCACGATTTCTTTTTTATTATGGGTAATGATAGTGCAACATTTACATCTCTTGATATTACATCTATACGTCCCTTTCCTGATGGAATTATCGTCCATGATGGAAGGGCGTAAGACTTCCTTGCTTTTTTGGATCTGGGGGCAAGATGGTGCAATGATGTTTTTTAGAGTTTGCGCTCTTCGATAGGTGATAACGGGAAAGCCCGGTAATTCGCTTTTTAGAACAGGATCATTTCGAAGTACCCTCCAATGCTTGGTTAATATTTGTCTAATGACCGTATGTTTTGAATTATACCTGTTCTTAAAGTCACCCGCCTAGAGTGGATTCCACAATCCTATCAATTATTATGTAGAAAGGAGATGTATTGGATTTATCGTCTCAACACTTTATCTCCCTTTGGGCTTAATGAATCCTTAGAATATACAAACTATTAGCCTACCCAAACCATTATGTGCCCAACTGATATTTTACTAACTAGTTCTTATTAACGTTTTTAGATAAATATTGCCTTCCATTTATTCTATACTAGCATTTATGGGAGGAGCCATTTTTATTTTATTGAATTTTATTTTATTTACCTATGTTTATTGGATAAATTTGTTTATATACCCATTATCTTATTATACTGTATATCATGTATGCATTATTTATGATGTTATATCTATTTATTGTGTTTTGTTTTTATAATAAATCCCCATCATGTCATTATATATTATAAGATGTATACTGTATATTTATTGTCCTTGATGATCAATTTATTTACTGCCTTTCTACTGTATATCTATTTAACACTTCCACTATATATTTACAGGCCCCAGTAATAGAATATATAGGGGCCATATTTGTAATATCATATAAGTAAGTTAATAGTGGCACACCTCCCCTCTTGTTTCCTGCCCCAGAGACACACGTGCGCCATGAACAGGCGATCACACTCCTTTCCGTTCCACTTCTGCGTTCCACATGTAACCGGAAGTAATAGCGCGCTGGCCTTTGCGTTCCATTATTACGTTCCACAGGAGCGAAAACTAGAAGTCCCATCCTTCCTTTCTCGCTCCATCCCTGGTGAAGGTGCAATCTTCTTCTCCTGCTGAAACATCCATGTAACCCCTAGGGGACTATATTGCTATAATCTAGATACAACAATACTGTGCTCGCACAATATAAGGTATATATATTTGTAAGACATTAAACATGCATTCCACTGTGGAACGCATAGGTTCTGAAACCAGATGTAACTATATCCCCCCCTCCACCCCTCCCCTTATGCACAAATCAGGTGGGAATACACATTACACACATATATGAAGCCCACAGACAAGTTATACCCATATACGTTTGTGATTTTATTATTATTATTATTATTATTATATATGTATATTGATTGCTCCTGAAAAAGGGGTATGTGATAACACTCTGATCCTCTCTGATCCATCAGAACAATGACCCGCAAAAAAACAGATCCTGTCTGTTAAGCACAAAGTGGCACAATGACAGTGTGAAAGTGGCGGCAGCATGAGGAGACCACCGAGTGGCAAGGTGACATAGTGTGGAGGTGACAGCAGCATCAGGAGACCACAGAGTGGCAAGGTGACATAGTGTGGAGGTGACAGCAGCATCAGGAGACCACAGTGACCCGTGGCAGAGTGGAGAGGTGGGTGGCAATACGAGTACCAGCTGAAGATGGTGGGTAAAAGAAGGAGCACTTGGCATCAGATGTGTGGCTTCAGGAGGGTGGCAGCATCAGAATAGTAGCTGAGGCAGGTAGCCAGAAGAAAATGGTCTCTTTTATCAAAGTGTTGGTATGGCACCATGGATGATCTAGTCTGATGCATCAGGCGTTGGTGGCTGGAAATCCTGGCTGATCCACACCTGATTCATCTTGACAAAGGTCAGTCTCTCCACATTTTGGGTGGACCGGCGAGTTCTTCTTGGGGTAACTATGGCCCCCGCTGCACTAAACACCCGCTCTGATGCCACACTACTGGCTGGGCAGGACAGCTTTTCCAGGGCAAACTCTGCTAGTTGTTAATACAATAATACACACCAAAAAGGGCTGTAATTTTCTCGCTTTAACACAATAAGCCCTTTTTTCTTTTTCCCCACTAATACACGCCAAAAAGAGCTTTAGAACATATCCGCTGAACAGCAAATTTATATATATATATATATATTTTTTGCCACTAATACACACCAAAAAGGGCCTTAGAACATATAACTGCACCGCTGAACGGCAAATATATTTTTCTTTTTTCCACTTATACACAACACAAAAGGCTTTAGAATGTACAACTGCACCGCTGAACGGCAAATGTATTTTACTTTTTTCCACTTATACACGACACAAAAGGCTTTAGAATGTATAACTGCCCCGCTGAATGGCAAATATATTTTTCTTTTGCCACTATTACACGCCAAAAATGGCTTTAGAACATATAACTGCACCGCTGAACAGTAAATATATTTTACTTTTTCCACTAATACACGACAAAAAGGGCTGTCATTTTCGCACTTCACCACACAGAAGCCAAAAAATGCTTCAGAACATATAACTGCACCGCACAAGGGCAAATAAGACATATAAATATTTCCTTGTAATAAACCCTGTTAATGGCTGTATCAAAGAGCACTTTCACCCCAATAACAAGAACGGTTTGCTGGAATTACAGAGCTGTATAATGGCAATTTGGGTCCCCAGTCAGTGTGGCAAGGTGTAATAGGATTGTTCCTATTACCCAGGCTGTAACCTCCTCTACTGAACCCTGTTCAATAAATATGCAGTGGATTAATTCCTCCCTATCCTTTCCCTAAACCTTGAATAATCTTTCCCTGCACTTGTAAATCGTTTTTTTAGCACAATTACGTTTTTTCTAACACTGTCCCTAAAGCCTGCTGATGTCTCTCCCTGCACACAGTAATCAGTGCAAGGGACCAATTAATTCAGCCTAGAAGGCTACATCGCACGTACCTAACTCCAGTCAGGCTAAACCGCATGCATAGATTAGATAACCCTCAATGTACTAGATGTGGCGCAGAAAGGGGAACCTTGATTCACATGATCTGGAGTTGTCCAGTGATAGCATAGTTTTGGTCAGGAATTCACAAATTTCTGAACGAAAAACTAGGCCTACCAGCAGTGTGTTCCCCAGAGAACAGCTTGTTGGGACTAGTGTATGATCTGATTATAACTAAGCATGCTAGGATCCTGTATAGACTCTTAATGTTTGACGCCAGGAAGGTCATGTTACTGAACTGGAAACCTCCGGCGGTCCTATCGGTGCAAAAGTGAATTCAAACTATAGACGCGGCCTTGCCAATGTATAAACTAACATTTATAGCGAGGGGCAACGTGGGGAAATTTGAGAAAATTTGGGGACACTGGTTGCAAGCGAGACCAGTACCTGGCCTAGCACAAGTAAGAATACTACCTATGGAAGATTGGGAAATATGGTGAGAGATGGGCTTAAAAATATGGATAGAAGAATGCAGCCTTGTGTTATTTGGAAGGTTCTCCTCCGTAATCCTGAAATACTCTAACAATGTACTTGTCTATAAGATTCTAATGGTACTAGTCTTGAGACCTACGTGTCTGCTGGATGTTGTTGTTCTCTATTTTTCGTTTTGAAAAATTAAATAAAGTCTATAAAAAAAAATTATGGGGGATCCCGCCTTCCCAGAGTTCGTTGCTCCATGTACTCACATGTGCAGCATCCATTTTACGAAAAAACGCGATATGTTAACACAAAGTGCGAGGAAATTCGGATTCGGTGCGAGTCGAATTTTTTCTTAAAATCGGATCGAATTTTACTTCATCACCCTTTACTTAGGTGGTTTACATTTTGACTGATCTAAACACAGACATGTACAGTATACAAACATCTCATACATCTACTGTGAAAGAATGAATGAAATGTAACATGAGAAATTCCACTGTTAGCCTACTACATTATAAAGGTACAAGGAGAAGGTCCAAGGAGGTAGTTACAGTATGTCATTGTCACCCTCTCTATTCTGCAACATCATAGAAGTCAACACAATAAATGAAAATGTTTGTGTAACCTTACATGATGAGATCATTTCTCTATATGCATACCACACTGGAGAGAAATGCTCTGCTCTTCTAGCGTCTAGAATCTGCATCTCCGTGCAACCCCTCCTACAGTAAGGCCTCATAAATACGGCATGGTCATGTGCACGGAGCCAGTACGTCCCGACGATCCCATATTCCACATTTATACCCTGTTTAGAACTGTGACAGAATACAGAATAGGTTTGGGTCTGCTTGGAAACATCTCCTTCACCTCAACTGCTAAAGATCCTAACGGAAGCTGTGAACAGAGGACAATTGTGCAATTATAAAAATAATTAGGATAATTCAAGGACTTACTTTTTAGCAAAGCTGTATGTACAGAGCCTACATGACTGTAATTCTCTCTTCTACTCTCCATGTGCCACTGTATGGTGCTTTAAAATAATATAGCTTCCACAGGAACATGACACAATTTTGTTACAGTAGGCCTATAGATTTTCCAGGGTGCAGTATACACTGGTCCATAATATACATATATATTGCAGAGCTATATGACACAAATCCATAAAGTGAGCTTGTGCATGTCCCCTTAATTTCCAGTGATCCTAAATCTTCATCTTTTAACCACCTCCCGACCGCCTAACGCAGGGATGCGTCCTGCAGGTGCCCGGGATGTTCCTCCTAGATGCATCGGAGCATCATCTCGCGAGAGGCGAGATTTCCTGTGAGCGCGCTCATAGGATCGCAACGGTAGAAACTTTAACTACAGCCTGCCAGCGCTGATCATGCGCTGGCAGGCTGTAGATGTTAAAAAAATGGCATCTGAATCGCATATCAGACGCTGTTTTGTAAACAGCGTCTGATATGCCTGCTGCCTGCTCCTCTGGTGGTCCCTTTTGCTTGGGACCACCAGAGGACACTGTAAGTGCACCAATCACCACACACCAACACCCCCCCCCCCCCGTCACTGATTAACCCCTGATCACCCCATGTCACCCCCCTGATCACCCCCTGTATCCCCCCTGTAAGGTTCATTCAGACGTCCGTATGTGTTTTGCGGATCCGTATGTGTTGTGCGGATCCGCACATTGCCAGAACTATATAGAAAATGCCTTTTCTATAGGACATGCTCTATCTTTTGCGGAGCTGCGGCCGGATGTTTCGGGGCCGAAACCCGGAAGTTCACGGCCGCAGCTCCGTAAATGCTGATGCGGAGAGCACATAGTGTGCTCTCCGCATCACCGCCGGCCCCATTCACACTGAATGGGTCCACATCTATTCCACAGAATTGTGGAATAGATGCGGACATTTTTGCGGACATGTGAATGGGGCCTTACTTCGCAAGCACTCCTATGTCCTTTCCCCTCTTTCTTTTTTTTTTTTTTGCACATTTTTTGGCAGAGATTTTTTCATCCACATTGATCGATGCGAATGAAGAAATCTGTGCCGTTCATTACCCGTATGCTCAATATAAGGAGAATAGTAGAAACTCCTAATGCTTGCCATACATGTAATGATTGCGGAGACCCTCAAATGCCAGGGCAGTACAAACACCTCACATGTGACCCCATTTTGGAAAGAAGACACCCCAAGGTATTCGCTGAGGGGCATATTGAGTCCATGAAAGATTGAACTTTTTGTCACAAGTTAGCGGAAAAAAAAGTCAATTTCCGCTAACTTGTGCCAAAAAAAAAATCTTCTATGAACTCACCATGGCCCTCACGGAATACCTTGGAGTGTCTTCTTTCCAAAATGGGGTCACATGTGGGGTATTTATACTGCCCTGGCATTTTAGGGGCCCTAAAGCGTGAGAAGAAGTTTAGAATACAAATTGCGTAAAAATGCCCTCCTAAAAGGTACTCATTGGAATTTGGGCCCCTTTGCGCACCTAGGCTGCAAAAAAGTGTCCCACATGTGGTATCGTCGTACTCAGAAGAAGTAGGGCAATGTGTTTTAGGGCAATGTTTTTTGCAGCCAAGATTGCAAAAAAGCAAATGTGTGTCAATTTTCCAGAAGCTGAGGGAGAACCACCTCTATGCCAAACTTGAGACATGTCTGTTTGAAGTAAAGGAATTTCCTTTTCAGGGGTACATCAGGGGAACAACTTTCTGCTGTCTTGGATTGGACTCGGCCTAAGGATCTGAAGGGACTGCAGCGTTTCTTAGGCTTTGCCAACTTCTACCGCAAGTTTATTAAAAAAATTTCTGCGATAGTGGTACCTCTCACAAACCTCACTAAGAAGGGAGCTGATCCTTCTAAGTGGACGAGAGAGGCAGACAGAGCCTTTGAAACGCTAAAGCAGGCCTTTTGCACTGCGCCAATCCTTACTCATCCAGACACTTCCCGACCTTTTGTCCTCGAGGTTGACGCCTCTGAGGTTGGTGTTGGGGCAGTTCTTTCACAGTATTCTGGGGTCCCTGAGAGGTTGAATCCCTGTGACTTCTCTCGAAAGCTCTCTCAAGCAGAGCATAATTATGACATCAGCAATTATGACATCAGCTTCTGGGAGTAAAATTGGCTTTTCAAGAGTGGAGACATTGGCTAGAGGGTGTGGAACATCCCATTACGGTTTACACGGACCACAAAAATTTGGAGTACCTAGAGACTGCCAAGAGACTCAACTCCCGACAAGCTCAGTGGGCATTGTTTTTCACCCGCTTCAATTTTCGCCTCACGTATAAGTCAGGTTCTAAAATGTGAAGACAGATGCTCTGTCCGGCTGCTTTCCTGAGGCTGCTTCAATCCTGAGCTCTGAGCCAGAGACTATCCTTCCCACTAAATGTTTTCTGGCCTCCCTGGGGACCGCAGAGGAGGACTTGTCCTCTCTTCTCGAGCCTTCACAGGCAGAGAGTCCACCTAACAAGCCAGAGGGGCGATGGTTTGTACCGGTTAACCTTCGGTTAAAGGTTATCCAACAGCTTCACGACTCAAAGTCTGCAGGGCATCTGGGTGTTAAGAAAACACTTGCCCTTCTTCAGCGCCACGTTTGGTGGCCCAGTTTGTCCGTGGATGGTAAGGCCTACATCTAGGCATGTAGTGTGTTTGCTCAATGTAAACCGTATCGGTCCGCCCCTTTTGGTTCTTTGCTCCCATGCCCATTCCTTAGGCTCAATGGACTCACATCTCCATGGACTTCATCACAAATTTGCCAAGGTCCTCTGGAAGTACGGTAATATGGGTAGTGGTGGACCGTTTTAGTAAAATGGCCCATTTTATCCCACTTCCCGGATTGCCCTCGGCCAGAGAATTGTCAGATCTGTTTTTGAATCATGTCTTTTGATTACACGGAGTGCCGGATGATATTGTTTAAGATAGAGGTGTTCAATTCATCTCTTGGTTCTGGCGTTCTTTCTGCTCCCAGTTGGGTATAAATTTGTCTTTCTCTTCCGGTTTTCACCCAGAGACCAACGGTCAGACGGAAAGGACTAACCAGACCCTGGAGCAATATCTCCGGTGCTTCGTGTCAGACTGCCAGGAAGAATGGGCCGTGCATCTACCCTTCGCAGAGGTGGCTTATAACAACTCTAAGCATGTTTCCACTAAGATGTCTCGGTTGAGGTGCGTGGGGGGCAGGGATCCAAGGCTCTCTTCTCTGGCCGGGCCCTCCATTGACTCACCAGTGGTGGATCAATGGTTTGAGGATAGACGTCCCATTTGGTTGTCGGTTCAGAGGAATCTCCGCAGTACGGTGGCGCAACAGAAGAAATTTGCTGATCGTCATCACACTGTAGAGAAAAAGCATAAGGTGCGAGTCCAGGTGTGGGTCTCCCCCGGAACATTCCCCTGCATCAGCCATCTTCCAAATTGGGTCCTCGATTCATTGGTCCATACCTGGTGATGCAGAAGATCAATCTAGTTACGTACAAGCTTGCTCTTCCACTGTCGATTCGAGGAGTGAACACCTTTCATGTATCACTTCTCAAATCGGCAGCCGACTCCGCCCCCTTCATTCAGACTCCACCCCATTGGAGGTCAAAGGGGTGCCAGAGTTCGAGGTGAAGAGAATTTTGGACTCTCGTTTTGTCCAGAGGTCTCTCAAATACTTGGTAGACTGGAAGGGCTTTGGTCCAGAGGAGAGATGTTGGGTACCTGCTCGTCAGGTGCATGCGGATGAGTTGGTGGCAGCTTTCCACCGGGATAATCCAGGAAAAGCTTGCTTGGAGTCTACTGAGCCGCCTCCTCGAGGGGGGGTAATGTAAGATCCTCACCTATCTCGCACTCCGGTGTGAACAAAAAGGGTCCTCGTGGAGCCACGGGACAGGTTACACATGTCTCCACTGATACACAAGCTCCGACCACTTTGCAAACCGACGCCGGGATGAATTCGCATGTGCGCCGGAACGGAAGGCGAAGGCCGCATGGGTTTCGGGAACAGCTAGGTCGGGCTAGAGGCACTACGCTGCGGCCGAGCTTGTTTCCGGTGCCTATTGCCTGGATAACCTGGACTTTGTTTATTTTTGTGAATAAACATCTTTCATTTCAACTTCACTGGTCTGTTTGTTGGTGCCTTGCATTACACTAGCAAATTAATTTATTTGAAATACAAGTATTTACTAAAAGAGACCTCTAGGGAAAACTGACAGGCACTGCTAGGGTCTTTAGACATTGTGGCAGCTTGTGCAGTGAGCAATAGTGATTAGCGGCAGGTGCCATATTCGATTTCGACGAAATTCGCGAATATTCGAAAGAATATTCGTTTCAAATTCGTCAAAATCGAATATTCGTCATTATTCTAGTTATCGCGATTAATATGCGATTTAAATAATCGCGTATTGCGATTTTAACTTAAGGCTACTTTCCTATTGGTTTCATATCTAGAATTATAGCGAAGATGACGGATATGACGAATGTATTCGTCATATTCCTCAAAACGAAGATAACGAAGTATTCTACATCTTCGTTTTAGCAACCTATTCGTCAACTTCGCTAATTCTAGCAATCAAATAGGAAGGTTGACTATAGAGATAACTGTGTTTAATTCGCTATGCGATTATATATATATATTTTTTTATAAATAGAATAATTATAATAATTATATCAAGTAATATAATTATTCTATTAAAAAAAAAAAATCGCATAGCGAATTTAACACAGCTGTCTCTATAGTCAACCTTCCTATTTGATTGCTAGAATTAGCGAAGTTGACGAATAGGTTGCTAAAACGAAGATGTAGAATACTTCGTTATCTTCGTTTTGAGGAATTTGACGAATACATTCGTCATATTCGCTATTCGCTAATTCTACCAAGCCAACCATAAACTTCCGTGCTCATGGAGCGTCCCCATCACCATGGGAACATCTCCATATACTAAAATGTACTGTCGGATTTGAGGAATTACGTTGAAATCGAATGCGATTAATTCAAATTATATTAATCGCATTGCGATTTCAACTTAGAGCTGGGTTTATAATGGGTCAGCTTGCTAGAATGAACGAAGTTAATGAATATGGAATATAGCAGCAGTGCTAAGTTGAATTCGCAATGCGATTAATTTAACTTGAAGTAATCGCATTGCGATTTCAACTTAGCACTGCTAGTGCTATATTCCATATTCGTTAATTCTAGCCTATGTAAGATAGCAGTGCTAAGTTGTAATCGCAATGCGATTAATATAACTTGAATTAATCGCATTGCGATTTTGACGTAATTCCTCAAATCCGACAGTACATTTTAGTATATGGAGATGTTCCCATGCTGATGGGGACGCTCCATGAGCACGGAAGTCGGCAGAAGCTGCAACGGGCACTGACTTAGAGCAGCCAGGAAGCCTGGAATCCTCAGGACAGGTAATAACTACTTTTGGGAAGTGGGAAAGAAAAAAATATAACTAAAAAAAAAAAAAAAAAAAAAATTATTCGAAATAGGGAATTTATAGCGCTATATTCGAAATATTCGCAAATTAGCGAAGTGCCGATATTCGCTAAAAAAATTCGCTATTCGAATATTCGCGCTCAACACTAGTGAGCAACATAGAAGGTGGGTCTCTGCTGTTTCAAACAGCAGAGGCCCACGGCTACTGTCTGTGACTGGCAATAATGCTGATTGTGGTCATTACAGCCTTTAGATGCCGTGTTCAAGTGAGATCATGGTATCTAAATACCGAAAAACCCAGAAACAAGCGCTTCCGGGTTAAGACCGGCACCCTCTTGCAGCAATAACCCTAAGTTCACACCTGAGCGTTTTACAGCGCGTTCAAACGCGCTGTAAAACGCTCAACACATGAAAACCAATGCTTTCCTATTGCCCTGGTTCTTACTTGAGCGTTTTACAGTGCGTTTGAATGCGCTGTAAAACGCCCGACGCATAAACAAGTACTTGAGCTTTTTTTGGGGCGTTTGTCGTGCGTTTTGTGATTGACACCACAGTAGTCAATCACAAGAATGCACGTACGAACGCGCGTTTCCTATTTGCAAAAACGCGCTGAAATACGCGCGACAAAAACGCGCGTAAAACGCGCGTTTCTAGAACGCTCAGGTCTGAACCCAGGGTAAGGGATGTCGGTCATTAATTTTAATATGTTGGGTCTCTCTGAAGAGTATATTAGAGCTGCAGTTTCAACATACAGTAAGAGATCAGCAACTAGAGATTTTACTATATTCTCATGGTTGTATAGTAACAAAAAACAAACAAAAAAAAAATAGTGGACTTTGTAGCCTCCTAGAGGGGCTACAATATAAAAATTAAGATCACTCTTATTTCCTTAGAATATAAAAATAAAAACATTAATAAAAAAAGAAACATTATGGGAATCACCACATCTGAAAACGCCCATACTATTAAAATATAAAAATATTTTTTCCAATGTGGCGAATGGTATAATAGAAATAAGTAACTAAATAGCAGATTTGCCATTTTTTTTATTGTTTCTCTTACCCGGAAAATTGAATAATAAATGTGAAAAAAGGGAAAAACACACTCAGTTCAGCTCAGTAGACATAGCTATAAAAAAAAGTTATGGGGGTTAAAATATTGTGATGTAACAAAAATGTTTTTTTTTCAAAGTTTTCATTTATTTTTTTAGGATTTAAACATATACGTATGTATATTTGTATGTATCATTGTAATTGTACTGACCCAGAGAATGAAGGGCACAGGTCAGTTTTGCCACCTAGGAAAAGCCGTAGGGACAAAATCCCTTAAACTGTGGAGGAATTGTTTTTTTTTCCAATTCCACTCCATTTTGAATTGTTTTCCTGCTTCCCACTACACTGTATGCCATAATAAATGGTGGCATTAGATAGTACAACTTGTTCCACAAAAAACAAGCCCTCATATGGATATATGAACAAAAAAAAAAAAAGTTATGGCTCCAGGAAGACAGGGGAAAAATTGAAAACTAAAAAACCTCTGGTATCCTAAGGGTTAAATGCTAAAATTCTACATGCCCGCAAACCTACCAGGGGGAGCATAGGAGTACAATGCACTGCACTGATCTTGTGGTTTAGCAGATAAAGAATTTTAACCTGTCTAGGGCTCAAAAGAATAATTTTGAGTTGAAAAATTAGAAGTTTAATCTTAGAATGTAATCCAAGCAAATGTCTAAGCAGTTACTGCAAATATACATCCTATTAAAAATTTATCCCAGTTTGTCTGAGATATTTTACATTATGCTTCACCTATGCAGTCACTCAACATGTTACTGTTCATCCATGTCTGATGAAAGAATATTCTAACATGGTGCACTTAGCTGTCATCAGTCACTTGACTCTCACCAGTCACTTGTCTTTATGGCCTAGTCAGTATTTCCATCTCGCTGGTCTCTTAGCAGTCACTTTGTCTCTCTTACCCAGGGTTCCTTCATGCAACGCGATCCTTCCTGTCAAGTATCTGTTTTGCCATTTATACAGAATAAGGTCCTTTGTCTCCAATTCCCCATCTCCCTGCCCCTCACGCCATGTCACACTTAGAGAACACATTATAAGTAGCACAGACAGGGAAACAAATTGTTTCTTTCAAGTTTCATGCAAGATAAAATCACTTTGCTGTATGTAATTCCCTGGACTAACTCATCACAAACAAGTCCAGTAGCGAATGGTAGCAAATTCCTCTTTCTTTAAAGGTTTCTTTAAATGAGTCGCAACATTTCCTAGCAATATGAAAACCTTTACTTCTCCTTGAAGAGCAGCTACTTCATTTTGGTCATCTTTGACGTCCCTGGGTGCATCAGTTTTTGACAAACATTTTCCTTCTGTTGGTCTGGACTTGGAATATTTATATAAAAAAGCTGTCACACCAGGATCATTGGAGGAGTCTATGGTTACTTTCTGTACTAGGTAATGAAAATGAAGAATACTAACTGATGAATTATTTTTTTCTTGGCCACATACATAAAGACCAATTTTTGTGTCAGCTTCAACTTCATTGGCAAAGCTTTCTCGAGATTCACAATCATCCAAAACACTGACCTAAGATTTGATTAAAGGTCAAATATACATGTCTTTTATCTAATAACAAGCTATATAGACTTTTTATACATTACAGGGGTTATACAATTAAATAAAATATTTTCATATAACCTATTAAGGAATTTTAACTCTGGTCATAAAGAGTATCTCATTCTCTATCATAATGATAATCTTTATTTATGAAGCACCAACATATTCGTTTTACGATCAGAGGGTACAAACAGAATCATAAATAATATAGCAACAAATCCCAAGTCAACTATTTAGACAAAAGGGGTTATTCAAGACTATAAAATTCTCCGCCATATGCCCGGTCCCCTCACACTGAATATACTTACCTGGCTCCCCACTCCCTGCTCCACTACTGGTCCCTGCACCGCCACTTTTCACAGTGCGCAGTGTCGGGGGGAGCAGCCAATGGCAGGGCGGTGACGGGGACGAGCCTCCCTAGCATCGCAGGTAAAAATGAGCAGTTTAAATTGAATCCTGTACTATATGGCGAACCAGTGCAATGACTGGCACAGGACGAACGCATCAGAGTAGCGGTTAGATAGATAGATGAGCCTGGCTACTGCATTCAGACAGGGCCGGATTGATAACTTAAAGTGGCCCTGGAAAAAAACTTAAAAGTGGCCCATATTGTAGGCAGGTCCAAATTGACAGACCACGGGACAAAACAAGTAGGCAGGGACAACAGTAGTAGGCAGGGCCCCACTAAGTTTAATAATTGGCGCTACTTCTTGGTTTGTACAGATCTCTTTACTGAAGTTAACTCATTCTAATCCCGCCTGTAATGATATCATCTCTGTGTATAGATAAGACAGGATGCACTATTCACAAGAGGTGATTGTCAAAGCTTATCTATTCTTTCCTTGTACAGTGACCTCTGCATGCCTATTAAACTCTTCAATAGAAGTCAATGAGGTCCCCTCCAGACCATTGTGTTTAGGGACCATGGGGCTGCCATAAAGCAATTTTTAATGCTTTGTAAATGCTGTTAAGAACAGCTCAGACAAGATGGCTGCTCCCATAATAATGTTCAGGAAATAATATTACATTTAAAAAAAAATCAACAATCAAAAAATAAAAACAGATTAGGAAAAAAGGATGTATTACTATCTGGTTTTAACTGGTAGATAACATTTTGTTGACACATTTCCTTTAAGTACACTCCAAGAGTACAATGGGCAATTCTGAAAATGGTGAGAAAAAAAACTTAAAGAAGACTCTACTAATGGCAAAATGTCATGTGTCCATTGTTAGGCTGGGAACACACCTAGGCGTTTCTGAATCGCACGTATGACACGCGTTTTACGCGCGTTTTTGTAACTTAGAAACGCACGTTATACGCGCGATTCAGTGATTCTCCCCTATGGCATCATTGTCCATAGGCGCGATAAAACGCCCCAAAGAAGCTCATGTACTTGTTTGGGCGTTGGGCGTTTACAGCGCGTTCAAACGCGCTGTAAACGCGCAACCATAGTGAAGCATGGCTTTCACATGTTGTGCGTTTTACAGCGCGTTTGAACGCGCTGTAAAACGCTTAGGTGTGTACCTAGGGTTAGGGAAACACTAATAATGAATGGTGTTCATGAACGGATGCAAAATAATTGTGACCCACCTAGAGTTTGCCTCAGAATGCTTCTGAGAAAGTGTTTTATGGACAGATGAAATAATAGTGGAACTATACAAAGCTATATTTGGATAAAAAAGTACAGTGCACAACAGAAAAATGCATCCCAACTGTTAAGCATGGTGAAGGGAGTATCATGGTTCAGGGCTACTTTGCTGCCTCAGGGCCTGCATGCCTTGCAATCATTGAGAAAATAATACATTCTATGGTGTATTAAAACATCCAGGAAACTATAAGGCCCCTTTCACACGAGCGAGTTTTCCGCGCGGGTGCAATGCGTGACGTGAACGCATAGCATCCGCACTGAATCCTGACCCATTCATTTCAATTGGTCTGTGTACATGAGCGTTTTTTTTCACGCATCTCTTGTGCGTTGCGTGAAAATCGCAGCATGTTCTATATTCTGCATTTTTCATGCATCCCTAGCCCCATAGAAGTGAATAGGGCTGCGTGAAAAACGCATTGCATCCGCAAGCAAGTGCGGGTGCGTTGCGTTTTTCACTGATGGTTGCTAGGAGAAGTTGTTTGTAAACCTTCAGTTTTTTATCACGCGCGTGAAAAACGCGTAAAAACGCATTGCACCCGCGCGGAAAAAACTGAATAACTGAACGCAATCGCAGGCAAAACTGAATGGCTTTGCCTGTGAAATCGCACAGTTTTCACTGAACGCATCCGCAACGCATCCGGACCTAATCCGGACTCGCTCGTGTGAAAGGGGCCTAAGGCTAGCAGTACATGACCTGAAACAGAAGAGATGGGTGATGCAACAAGAAAATGATTCAAAAGCATGCAAGTAAATTTACTAAAGAATTATGGAAAAAGAAGATATGAAATTTGGAATGGCCAAGTCAGAGTACTGATCTAAACCTTATCAAGATTCTGTGAACTGAAGAGGGTTGTGTTCACAAGGCATGCCAGAAATATTGATGAATAGAAACACATTAGCAGGGAGGAATAGTCCAAAATTCCTCCTTAACATTGTGCAGGTACAGGAAACATACTGACTGTAGCCCAAGGCCAGTAAAAGACAAATAATGCAAGCAATGTTACTCATCCAATTATGCAGGTTGATTCCATATTTAAAAGAGTTTTCTGAGACTGATTGCTGGGGGTCCGACACCCTCCTGACTAGCTCCCGCAGTTATCACTTCTTCTAGGCATACTCAGTCTTGCCCTGCTCGTTGGACCACCCCCACACGCCTGTTATCGCTTCCTTTACAGCAGGCATGTCCAAACTGCGGCCCTCCAGCTGTTGCAAAACTACAACTCCCAGCATACCTGGATTGCCTACAGCTATAAGGGCATGCTGGGAGTTGTAGTTTTGTAACAGCTGGAGGGCCGCAGTTTGGACATGCCTGCTCTACAGTTTTCTCAGCTTGTTAGCCTTCTTATGTTATATTCAGCTCACATCAACTTATTTCCTAAGGCTAATCTTAATGTCCACAGACAGTCTACATAACTGTACCGTATCTCTATTTTGGTAACACTCCTGATTCCGGTTGTATCATTTGATATTTACTTGTCCATTTTGGAAAAATTCAATACTAAATTAATGTGGACATAGCCAATAAATGTTTTATTATCGGAGAGACAGAAAACTGTGTGCCAAAAAGATAGTAGGTCTATTAACCCATGCTTTCCAAAACAGCTATAGGAATATTACTCATATTTTAGTGTTGTGAAAAAATAGGCGCAATGCTATTATACACAGATACTGTAGTAAAACCTCTGGGCTTAGTACCAAACTGAATGCTTTCGATTAATAGGTATTTTGATGAGAAAAGTATACTCTCATATGGATCCCCGGTAATAAAGGTTCTCCAGTCCCTGACCTGAGGATGAAGTTGGTACAATACAGTAAGATGTAGTTATACAAATAAAATGCTAAAACAAAGCATCAGGATTGCTATGGAAGTCTTATGAGCTGGTTGGGCCACCTGGAGAACCATATGCATATTAAAATATTTCACTACAATTAAAAAGGTTTTTAGAGACTTTCCCCCTAATGACCTATCCTCTGGATAGGTCGTCAGTATCTGATCATCCGGGACCCCCGCAGATCAGCTGTTTGATGGAGGCATCGGCGCTCCTGTGAGCACTGTAGCCTTCACTCAGCTCACTAAGCAAACTTCACTCCATCTGATAGCAGCGGTACTTGGTATTGCAACTCAGCCTGGGGGCTGAGCTGCTCCTAGACCATGTAACTGATGACATCACATGGCCTAAGCTAAATTGAGAGAAGGCCATGGCACTACTGCGAGCACCGGTTATTTCTCAAACAGCTGATCAGCGGGGTCCCGGGTGTCTGATTCCCACTGATCACATACTAATGACCAAAGGATAGGATATCAGTACAAAAATCTAGGGAAACCCCTTTAAACTTGCATTTCTCTCTTTATATGTGTAGCAGGCACCAATTGGTTTGGCATATATAATTTTTTAAAGGGACTTTGCTATCTAAATTTTTATCACATATTAACATTCTATATGTGAATCTTAAAGTATGTGAAGTATTTATTTTTTATTCTTTTTCATTTAACAAAAGGGTGGCTGGTTTTCCAAATATAATTTTTTGAAGTAACTACATGCATTCTACTTCCTATGAGGATTCCCTAACTTCCTCCTTTTTGGGACTTTTAGCATGTTAAACAGCCTTGCACGACAGACCATTCACTTTGACCAGAGAAGGAAGGCAAGTGAATGACTCAATTAGGACATAACACTGATAAGTACAATACTCTTCTGTGATCGTGTTTATCAAGGCCTATAGAGAGACCAACAGAGCTGTCATACTGTTTTCCTATTTCTACTAATGTACTATTTTGCTAACAGGTAACACCTTTCCAGCAGCAGTAACCTGACACTGTATTGTCTATCTATATAATAGTTTTATCTCCCTGTGCTGCTTGCTATAGAACGAAAATATTTTAGGGCACATTTATTGCATTTTAGATGCTGGTCTTAATAAAGCCCCATAATTGAAGGAGGATCTGCCGAAGTTATGAAGAGACGTAGGCCTCTCCATAAGCTTCCGAGCTGGCTTACATTTAGAACCTTCACTACGCCTAAAACAGGCATAGAAAATGATTAATAAGACAGGCCTGCCGGCCCATCCCGTTCCCCTCCCAAAATTTTAGACCTGTAGTGAGCGGGGCAAATGCGCAGATTGCGGCACAATCTGTGCCTGAAATACGCCTTATGTAGGCATATTTCAGTATAATAAATGACCCCTTTGTGTCTAATTTTCAATGGTATAGTACTGCCAAACTGAAAAAATAAAATCAGCAAAAATTCTTTTAAAAATTGCTTACTAATTAATATTGGGTTTAAAAAATACCCCTTTCCAATGGAAATGTCCCTTTAAATACAGCATTTAGAACTGAGCATATCAATGACTTTTTGCACTTTTACAGACAAAATTTCCATCCAGCTTCACTTGGGCATAAATCCCTGCAGTTGGGCTAATTATTTAATCCAGTTTCAGAAAATAGTACCATACAGAATTAGTACAGAATGCTAAAGTATGAAACAAAGCATTCCTTACAGGGAGCCAGAAAAATCTAGTTCTTGCAGACGCTGTTTTTCTCTCCAGGAGGCAAAATGATTTGTTTGCTACATTACTATGTGGAAATTGTCCCTTTTTATTCAATTATCCACATTGTAGAAACATAAACACCATTTATTTTTTATGAAACTGAAAACAATGCCAAGGGTTTCATTCTGCCGAGGCCTAATGGTGGCAGGAATGCCTTATGTACAGAGATTTAGCTGCGTTGTTTCCCATTTTCCTCGATTTCTGACAAAAAGCAGACATTGGGAGTAGTGGAAACTGCTCTATAGTGGCTGAAAATGAAATACAATGGGAGAAAACTATGAAAGCAAATGATTTAGCTATAGAGCCACATGAGAAAATAAATTGCTTTAGAGAGAGATTGCACATACTTCTTAGAATCAGACTGTGTCTTGTATGCCTTATGGCTCTATAACAGACCTCAAAGATACACAGAATGATAATGGTGACTGTTGCTACAATTATTTGCATATTATATTCTTCCTATTCTTAGAATTTTGAAGACATTCAGTCAGGGAGAGTCAGGGGAGGGGGAGCACATACACATTACATAGTCAGTCAGTCCCGCCACAATCAAAGGGTTCAGCTGACATTTATTTAATGTGTATGGCCTGCTTGGTGGGGAAGTGGGAACACCCACCTACATTTTTAAATGATTTTCACAATTGTGTCACAATTTTGTCTCAGACTAAGCCAATCAATAGTTGGTATAGGTTTAGACAAATTTCTAGCCAGGTACTAAAGTTATTTTCCACCCTGAGCCACTGAGATAAATCTGGTGCATGTTTAGACAGCCTGTATCATTTATCCCATCTATAGGATTAGTAAATGTGCCCCGCCGATTGTGGTTAGCAATGCATGTTTCTTGCCTTGCAGGATGGACTGTCGCAGCTAGGAAGGGTTAATTTGCTAGCTAAATGTTTATTTTATGTTGGTTGTAAAATGCGATGGTGATTTTTCTCCGAAATTATGTCAGTCAGTCAATAGGAGAATCAGGCCCCTAATGGCCATGAACTGTAATAGCGGCACCACTAGGAGGCAGAGTTTCAGTACAGCTATTAAAGTGGCTATTGTATTTGGTAATGACTTTGGTTTGGGGTAAAGAATAAATGAGGCTGAACAATAGCTCCTGAGGAGGGGCTCCAGAAAGAGCAAGATATCTGCCTCTGTTCTCCAGAGACCAAGTTCACTTGAGTGGGCCTTAGTTTACTTTCACACTCGCGTTTTGGCTTTCCGTTTGGGAGATCCATTCAGGGCTCTCACAAGCGGTCCAAAATGGATCAGTTTGCATTCTATTGCATTCTGAATGGAAAAGGATCGGCTCAGAATGCATCAGTTTGCATCAGTTCAGTCTCCATTCCGCTTTGGAGACGGACACCAAAACGCTGCTTGCAGTGTTTTGGTGTCCGTCTAATGAAAGTGAGCCAAACTGATCTGTCCTGGCACAAAATGGAAGTCAATGGGGACGGATCCGTTTTCACTGACACAGTCTGGCACAACAGAAAACGGATCTGTCTCCCATTGACCTTCAATGGTGTTCAAGACGGATCCGTTTTGGTTATGTTAAAGATCATACAAAGTGATCCATTCTAAACGGATGCAAACGGTTGTATTACCTGAACGGATACGTCCATGACGGATCCGCACAAAACGCGAGTGTAAAAGTAGCCTTACACTGTGGTGTAGTTAGCGGAATGAGCTGAAAAGGAGAGACCTCTGAGGCCACTTCAGCTCTGGACCAATGTGCCTAAGTTTGATGGCAAGTCAGCCAACTGTAGCTCAGTTGTACCAAGTACGGTCATCAGGCTGATCTCAATCTGAATTTGCCAGGAAAACAGTAGGAATATCTCCCTTGGAGCAGCAGGATACTATGGATGCTATCATTGATTACTTGGGAGCGCTATACAGTGATGCCACAACCATCGCTGTTTTTATTTTATTTACTTTTTTATTTTTTTATTTTTTTTTGAGTTTTTTTAATATATATATTTTTTTATTTTCCAAATTGCATCATAACATACGATTTATGAAAAACATAATTACAAAAGCATCCCACCCCCCCCCCCCGACCGATCCCTCCCCCCCTGCCTTGCAGAGAAAAAATAAATAAAATAAAATTATTTTTTTTTAAATTCTACACCAGAATACAGAGAGAGGGAGAATCTGTTTGCTTATTGTCATTCAAAGTCTACAGAACTGATTGCTGAAGAAAGACTAGGAAGGATGCACAGCCATGTCTGATTTAAATCGTCTACTATGTGAGCAATACATGGCAGGGTTCTGAAGCCATACCACACAGAGGACTTTATGCGTAAAGGATGACATCTCTCTGCAAAAAGTGGTGTGCGGAGCCAGTGGCGTAACTAAAAATTACTGGGCCCCAGAGCAAATTTTTGAATGGGGCCCCCTCCCCCAGTAATTTTTTCACAACCTCTTCCTTTCATGTCGCCCTCTTTCCTGTGGCTAGTAAAGATCGCTCCCTCAAACCAGGCCTGGCAGCTGTTCCATCCGTTTTCTACACTGTCTATACTGCTACTGTATATCATTTTATTGTGTAATAATGTTGAGGGGCCCTGACAAAATCTTTTAGTACTTGTCCTCCTCTTGGAGGGGCCCCTTCTGGGTCAGGGCCCCAAAGCAGCCGCTTCCCCTGCTTCCCCTATAGTTACGCCCCTGTGCGGAGCCCTGCAGTTGGTGAGAGATGAAGGAGAGAGACAATGTCTCACCGCTCATGAGGGTTAATCTGAATAAAGTTTGCTCAGTGGCGGTAACACAGATAGCTGGAGGTACCTTTCAGGCATTTGCCCCAGATCTCTATGACTGAAATAGTGAACTGAGGAGGAGATTGCACTGATTCTGAATCCTAGTGCACGTGATCAACGGCTGAGACATGGTAACGACTTGGGGTGGATGGAGTGCACAGTTACTGGAGATGAAGCCTGGAACTTCACTGATGCCTAGTCCAATACTACTGAGCAGATGTTCTTAAACTAAGGGCACACGGCTAGTGAGGACCAACTGGCAGGAAACCCTTTCAAAGGTTCCCAATCTACCTTGATAATGATCATTGAGTGCTGTCCAGTAGGCCAAGCATAGGTCAATGGACTATCAAAGACATGTTTCATCAAAACAGGCTCAGAGGTCACACCTATTTCCAGTAATCCTCACAGCTGCAAATTATCTTCCCATTCCCACGGTAGGGGGTTACCTGGATGGACATAAATCTTTTTGGAAGAATGTTCTGGCAAAAGGGGATAGTCGTATCAAGGGACTATGTGATGGCGGAAGTCCACATGATCATGGGAATGAACGGGCTACAGGAATTGGATGGTCTACTCATGATTGATATAGGAACTGACTAAGGTGATGGGGTGGAGGAAAAGCAGTCTGTCCAAAAGACTTTGGTGCAGTTACCATAGCAGGCTAGCCAATAATGCCAGTAAGGTGGGGTGTTATGAGTCCCCAGTCGGAGTCGAGTACAGCATGACAATAGATCACTGGGCACCTGTCAGTTAATACACACAACAATTCAACACGAGGACCCTGTCCTAGTGGAGCCTGCTGCTACCCCTGCAGCATATGTGACCTGGGCTGTCAGTAGTATGCTCTGCACAATGCAATGGGGAATGTGCAGCTGTGCTTCTAGTAAATCTATGTGCTTAAGAAGTGTCCATACAACCCCAGACAGTACTGGCAGAAGTGCAAGTGGTTGGAAAGTGTAACATTGCTATTTTGAATGCCCACCATAAACCTGCCTGAAGCTCCATTTACTAATGAAAAAGAGGACCCAGGGGACATCAGTTGAGTTTGGGAGAAGCTGGGTCTTGGAGAACTGAAGCAGACTATGTAGCAGACGTTGATCTGACCCAAGACCATGTTTGCTCACCATTCAAAGAGTATGGATGTATGGATTAGATGAAGCATACTATCTGCACACTATCTGAATACTTCCTTGCAAGAGATACCATAACACTTCTCCTGTGTTGTATTCCTCCCATGTTCTAAGTTAAAGGGGTTCCCCTAAGATTTTCGTATTGATGACTCCGGTAAGCGTCGAGGCTTCCTCAAACAGCTAATCGGTGAGGGTGCTGGGAGTTGGACTCCCATTTGATCAGATATTGATGACCTACCCCGAGTATAAGCGATCAATATCAAAATACCGGAGAACCCCTTTAAAGGGTTTAGGAGGTTTTGACAGCCTTGCAGAATACAAGTGGCCTGCAGCCTAAAAGAAGGGAAATAGTAAGGCAGGGAGCCAATGGTTCCCTGCTCTACTACAGGCTTAAAGGGAGTCTGTCACTACATTTGGCCATTATAGACTAAGTACACAACGCATTTGCCTAACAGTAGCTGATTCTAATGGTACCTTTGTTTAGTCGTTTTGCAGTTCACTGGAAGCAAAAACAGAGTTTAATCGGTATGTAAATTAGGGCTCGCAAGTGCCCAGGGGTGGCGTTCACATCGTTGGAGCCCAGGCTGTTCATCCTCTTTGGCTCATATCCCCGCCCCAGCCTCTGCCTGTGCCCGCCCTTCTCTTGCGTCCTCCATCCTGCGATCCCGCACCTGCGCACTCCATTGCAGGGTCGGGGCATGCGCATTGCGATGCCCATTCTGGACATGACTTCACTGGAGATACTGCGCATGCGCCGGCCAATGGGAGGCGGACCAGAGGCCCACAGGAGAAGAGGAAAGCCACCCTGCGCATGCGCAAAAGCTCCAGTGAAGTCATGTCCAGAATGGGCGACGCAAGAGAAGGGCGGGCACAGGCAGAGGCTGGGGCGGGGATATAAGCCAAAGAGGATGAACAGCCTGGGCTCCAACGATGTGAACGCACTTGCGAGCCCTAATTTACATACCGATTAAACTCTGTTTTTGCTTCCAGTGAACTGCAAAACGACTAAACAAAGGTACCATTAGAATCAGCTACTGTTAGGCAAATGCGCTGTGTACTTAGTCTATAATAGCCAAATGTGGTGACAGACTCCCTTTAAACTGTATCAGTGCCCTAAGGACGTCTATGCAGTATGAAGTGATGCTCATCCAAACAAATCGCCACTGAGTGGACCCCACTATGAGCCTGGGGCTGCCGCCCGCTAACTACGTCTTTTTTGTGGCTGTAACCTGGAAGAAAAGAAATTGAAAGGTCCTGTTGAAAGTCACAGTATTTACACCAGGAAGCTTTCTTGAGTGGGGGCCCTACAAGCTTTAGTGTTTCTTTAAGTTCCACCTTGCAACCAGAAATAATACTTTTTCTTGATTATTATGTTATCATATTTCTGTATTACATATAACTGTATATCTACCATATGTTTAGAAGAGTGCAAAATGATTTAAATAGGTACCACAAACAATGCAAGCATTCACAGAATGCTTTCCGACTGCATTATATCCCTTTAAGAACTATGGAATGAAGAATTCTCATGTCTGCAATATAAATGATTGCTTCTGAGATGCTAGAATTAATTGAGCAATCAAGCTACATTTCCTCTGGCTTAAGATTTTAGCCTCATGTATCGCCAGAAAATGTATTTGAAATAGTATACTCTGTCTAATTTTGAACCATTTTATTCTGCACCACATAATGACTTTTCTTGTATAGTACATAATTAATGAAACCATTCTGCGCTTGCCAGTCGCCTTATCTAATTCTAAATTGTGGTCAAACAGCAGTATTTAGTAAAGTTTAACGAAAAGCAAATAAGCAAACAAAACAGCTGTTTACTCTGACTGTGTTTGTGAAGCTAAAAATATGTTGGAATGATGCACTTTGGAGCATTAAACAGATGAATACTTTGTGTAGCCTCAATCATGTATATGGAGTCCTGCCACACATATTTAGGCCTTTGCTCTTGTTGGGAAAATTGATCAGACATGTTCCTTTGACACAGTTCTTCGCCTCTAAAAAAAAAAAAAATACAAGTCAGCTAGAGGATTAAAGGGTATCTGTCAGCAGATTTGTACCTATGAAACTGGCTGACCTTTTGCATATACGCTTGGCAGCTGAGGGCATCATGTTCATATGTGCCTGCATTGTTGAGAAAAATGTTTCAATATATGCAAATGAGCCTCTAGGAGCAATGGGGGCGTTGTCATTACACCTAGAGGTTCTGCTCTTTAACAGTGCAAAGCAGTGTAAACGCAATCACGCCTGGTGCTGACTACTCCTAAAGTCTTGAGGTGCGTTGTGCACAGTATAGGAATGAGGCACGCAGTACAGAAGAGAACTGCCAGCGGGCCGGATATTGAAGTGAACGGAGCAGCGCAAGACTTTAGGAGAAGTCATGGCCAGGCATGGGCGTCCGCAGAAATTTTTCCAGGGGGGCATAATTTTATTGACATCCATGCTCTGCTTGTTTCTGAGTATGTAATAAAGGGGAGGCTCATATTCATTATCACAAAGTATAATAACGCATGAGCAGTGCAACATGATGGAAAAGCTTAAATGTATATTATAAGTGCCAGGAATACAAAGTCGTATCCCTGGTTCTATAGCTCCCTCTGCCTCCTCTCTCCCTCCTTGCCCCCTCATATATAATAAAATCGTACTTTTATTCCACTCTGCAGTCACAGTGTGCAGCACTGACTCTAGGAAGTACCTCTAGCTGCCATATGAGGAGTGGTCAGTGGATGTATTCCTAGGCAGCAGAGCAGGCTCTAGGTTCATTTGAGCCCTTGGGCGATAAATCTCAGTGGGCCCCCTTCAGGCATTTATTTACATTCTCATGTCCCCCTGTGGCTCCCACATGTTATAATGACCCCCAGTGGCCCAACACACAGTATAATGACCACTAGTGGCCTTTCACACAGTGTAATGACCCCCACACACAGTATAATGACCCTAAGTGGTCCCCCACATAGTATAATGACCCCACAGTGGCCCTCCATTCAGAATAATAACCCCCCAGTCGACCCCATTCAGAATAATGACCCCCAGTGGTCCCCACACTGGGGGTTATACTGTAGAGAGGGGGCACTGGGGGTCATTATACTGTATAGTGGTCACTGGGTGGTCAACTGGGCCGAAACGTCACATTTACTAGTGATATTTCCGCATTCACTCAGAAATAAAAAGCTTTCAAACCGCAGACAAACTGGAGTTCTTTTCTTCATTAGTGGTCACTGGGGTCATTATATTGAATGGGGGCTCTGGGGGTCATTATACTGTGTAAGGTAAGGGGCCCTCACAGTATAATGACCCCACAGTGGCCGTCTATTCAGAATAATGACCCCCAGTGCCCCCCACACAGTATAATGACACCGACATACTGTGACCGGATGAAAGGGTATAAGGGGGCACAGTACAGGGAATGACTAGGGGCACTGTACAGGGTGTGGTAGGAGGGCACAATGCAGGGATTAAGGGAGCACAATATGGGGTGAGGGGCGCAGTACGGGTGACCCTGTGACATTAGAAGGTCCTTATGGTGAATGTGGTTTAGACACCACCATAATGAGAGGCAGAGGAGTGACACAGGGGCCCGGGGCCATGGATGGACAGGAGGGGTGAAAACAGCAAGTAGGTGGAAGGGGCTGAGGGGGATTCATTAAAGAAGTAGTGGCAGGAGGTCTGTGCAGGGCAGCAATAGGAGGCAGGAGCTCTGGATACATGAGGGAGGAAAGGAGACAGCAGGATATGAGGGGGCAAGGTGTCATGGAGGCAAACTGCTTCATGAAGCAGTAAAACAAATAGCATGAAGATGCTTGTCTACTACAACATCCAGCAGCACCTGGAAGAGTTCCATGTCCCAGAGGCAGTCACAGTGCAGACTCACTACTCACAGCCCTGCCATCTTGATCTTCTCTCTTCACTGTCCTCAGGCAGCACCTGTAAAGGGGGCATGTCTGAGTCTCTGCAGCAGCTTCATTTAACTATCAGAGGGCCCTCCACGAGGGGTACTGCGTAAGTAAAATGACAGCAGCTCCAGCAATGAGTTCTTCCATCTGTATTGATGAAAGTGCTCATAGCAGTTCAGTAGGCCCCCCCAGAAGCAGTGGGCCCCGGCACTTGTCCTTGTATGCCGGGTTCTAGCGCCGGGCATGCTGCTGACAGATGCCCACTGGTGCAGATTTAATAATACTAAAGCTAGGGCTACTTGGCGACATTTGATGCAATGAATGTCTATGGCGTCACAGTGACACGCGTCATGCTGGATTTTGTGTCTCAAGTTGCTTTGACATTAACTTCAAAATAAGTCGCGCATGACACGTGATTCACCTGTAACTTGGGTGTGTTTTCACAGCCAAATCCAAATTTTAAAATAGTCGCACATATTGTTTTGTTGCGCAACTTTTCTGCTACTTGCTGTGGCTGTGTAGCCCTTGCCTAAACATGGCGTGAACTTAGATAGGCTGTCTAGACATGCACCAAATTGATCACATGGCTCAAGCCAGGGGCACCCTCGGGAAGGGGGAGGGTTCTAGTTGTCCAGAAACCCTTCCAGCTTAAAGGGGCACTTCTGTCAGATAGGGGTATTGTTTTTTACTCAAAATTATATAAACCAATTTTTTAAAGAATTTTGGGTGTTTCTGACTTTTTTCTTTCGGCAGTAATATTCCATTGAAAATGTTGTCCTTCTTTAGCAGTCGGCACAGATAGATAAAACTTCTATATAGCTAGGTAACCCATCATCAGTTTACTGCTGCTGTCTGGGGAAGATGCTATCTGCTAATATAATAGTAGGTGTAGAACTGGAATAACGGTATGACAACTCCATTGTTCTCTTGATAGGCCTAGACAAAAAAGTCCAGAGCAGAGCATTGTACTTATCAGTGCAATGTGTGATGCCTGAATTTATTCATTCCTTTCCCACACTGTGAACGGTCTGACTGAGAAAGTCAAGCAAGACTTTTTGCTCTGCTAAAACTCCAAAGAAGGATGTTGAAAGCCAGGACAGGAACTAGAAGACATGGAGAGACTTCAATGTCTAGGGGGCAGGGGCTCTTGCTGCAGAGAGAAAAAGGTGGCGGGTAGTATATAAGTTACCAAATGCGACACCAGGCAATGATATTCTTGTGATGCTCCACAGGGGAGACCCTCTCTATTATTTTGGTTTCATTGACTGGCCCTCAGCTTCTCGTCATTTTAGTTTGGCAGGGTGACTGCTCTTGTGAATTCAGGTTCTTCGGGACAGCTCAGGGATAGGTTCCTGTGTGGCCAGGCTGCCCTTTTATTTTATTTTTATTTTTTTACCAAGCTTATACAGCAATTGCAGCAGCAATTTCAATTGTACTGTTTTCCCCAAAAACGTCTCCTGTCGCTCTCATATTGTAATCACTTCCATATTTCATCATTACAGTCACACATAGAAAGCTTCATTCCATTCCAACAACTCCTTCTTGGTGTTTTTTTGCGGCCCCTATGCAGAACCATTCATTTCAATGGGGTCAAAGAAAAGCAGAAATTACTGTGTGCACTCCGTATCCATATGTCCGCGAGTCTGTTCTGCAAAAAAAAATCCTATTCTTGTCCTTTTTGCAGACAAGAACAGGCATTGTTACAATAGATCCACAAAAAAAAAAAAAAAAAAACGTGTACGGATTTCACACTTTTTTTGTGGATCCATGTTTTATGGACTGCAAAAAATACATACGGTAGTATGCATGAGCCTTTAGAGAAAGGTTCCTGGGTGGCCGGCCATCCTTTTCAAGGCACCCTGCTTTCTGGTAGGGACAATCCATGACGAATTTGTACAGTTGTTTCTTCGCCACATTTCCTCAATAACCAGTGGGATTTAAGTTACAAATTCTATAATTATCTGCACATAAAATAGGCAGAAATAAATTGCAACTGCAGCAGCTATACATATACTATTGGAAGAGCATCCTGATTGAGGTGCCAGTTCAGTTTTTTTTTATATATTGGGGTCACCATGGGAAGGGGGGCGTTTTAACATACATGTTAACAATAGCCGTAAATTTGTCTACCTAGAGTTACCGTATATTTAAAATGTTGTCTACCACACACTCTGCCTTTTCTGTCCCCTGGACAGTCCTGTAGCTTTTGTCTGAATAGTTTGGCCTTATTTCATACACATAAACAAGCCCTTGTATTATCAAAGTTCATTGGACTCCAAAAGCGTAGAACAGAATTGGGTCACACTGAACTTTAACGTTAAAGGGAACCTGTCACCACAAAAAGCAGGCTAATCTGTAGGCAGCATGTTATAGAGCAGGAGGAGCTGAGCAGATTAGTGCAACTTTGCTACCATGATGGGGGCGCAATCATGGAAGGGAAGAAAGCTATATATACCTGTCACTACAGTGGGGACCATTATCTACCAGGGGCACCAAGGGGGGGGGGGGCTATATATACCTGGCACTACGGTGGGGGCCATTATCTACAGGTGGTACTAAAGGGGGAGAGCTATATATACCTGGAGCTACAGCGGGGGACATTATCTATTGGGAGCACCAAGAGGGGAAGTAATGTATACCTGGCACTACAATGGGGGCCATTATCTACTGGGGGCATCAAGGGGGGAAGCAATATATACCTGGCACTACGGTGGGGGCCATTATCTACTAGGGGCACCAATAGGGGAATTTATGTATACCTGGCACTACAATAGGGGCCATTATCTACTGGGGGCATCAAGGGGGGGAAGCTATATATACCTGGCACTACAGTTGGGGCCATTATCTAATGGGGCACCAGGGGGGAGCTATATATACCAACAGGTGGCGATATATGCCTATATATATGTATATGCACTACAGGGGGCATTATTATATATATACTGGCACTACAGGGTCATTGAGGAGCATTATATACCGAGAGCACATTATTCTCCTATCTATATTATAGCATGCTTTAGAATATATTAAATTAAGGGCACATGGAGGAACAGATTGGCCTAATAGCGGTTTGTTGGCACCATATTATGGATTTATCCAACATTATGACCAAGCTCATCCATTTTCTCTATACTTTCTGTGGTATACAGTTCCTTTAGAAATTTTTTGTCATAGAGAGACTCTCTGCTGTGGCTAATAATTAGTGCACAGTCCCTTTTGATTACCACCATATGTTCTAACCCCCTAGCAACCCTTCAAATGGATTTAGAGTTTGTACTGCTAAATCCCAATGTTTCCATTTTCCTGGACAAATGCTTTACAGAAGGTCAGTCCCATCATATAACCTCAGTTCAACTCTGCTGCAAGATCCACTCTAATGACGTGTGGCGCTGTATGTGTGAACAGCAGACACTATCAGTCACAGGGTTAACAATTCCAGTGCCGGTACGGCGGTACAATATTTCCAGTGGAAAAATGATGTAGCATGGTCTTATATGCACAGAAGCTCGGAAATAGCCCTTCATATCTGTCCTGTGACATAAAATTGTAAATGCAGTAAAAATTGGATCCATCTATTGTACCTGTGTGCAAATAATATTATATCATTTAGCCAGGATGTGAAATATTTGAAGAGAATGAGAGCATATTACGTATTCCTGCAGGCCTGACATCTAGATAAAACTAGGTTCTGCAGAAATAAGATGAATCCAGCATCTTTTGCTCCAGTCACAGGTTATGATCTCCTTTCATGATGGAAACTAAAATCATCTGAAGCCAGGCTTGCTATAGTCTCACAACAGGAATTCATAATGTGCTACAGCTACAGTTGGGTATCAGTAGGATAATATATAGGCCAGGTAAGAATTGTATACAGAAAGGCTAATTCTAGCTTTTTTGCTGCCTGAGGCCAAAATTGAAATGGACCACTTCATGCCAAATTCTCAATCCAACCCCTCCCCCCAGCCCTACTGCTAAAGGCATATTTGGATGAACATTTCATACTGCATTAAATATCTCTTACATGCAGTGAAGACTAGAGATGAGCGAACTTTAAAAAAAAGTTCGGCGTTCGGGTTGTGGTAACTCGCGCATCCCGTTATGGATTCCACTATCGTGGCATATGGAATCCATGAGGGGCGGCTTCCACCAACCCGAACTGTTGAACAGCCGAAGGACCTGGGGTGACATCACCGTCATGTGATCAGTGCAGGGGGCGGGGCTCAGCACTGGATTTGATCCCGTGCTGAGCCACGCCCCCTGCACTGATCACATGACGGTGACGTCACCCCAGGTCCTTCGGCTGTTCAACAGTTCGGGTTGGTGGAAGCCGCCCGTTATGGATTCATTATGCCGCGATAGTGGAATCCATAACAGGATGCGCGAGTTACCACAACCCGAACGCCGAACTTTTTTTAAAGTTCGCTCATCTCTAGTGAAGACTCCTCCAATTTAAATGTTCTGTTTCTTCATCTTCTCCATTCAGCCCAGACAGCCATGACAAATTATTTCTGTCACATTTTATCTCTGCAGAGATTGCCACACAGACATTTTAGTTTCCTCACTTTTCCATCCCCCTTCTGGTGCTCCCCAGTGTCCCCAAATACTCTACTAATGGAATAACAGTGTCATACACATAGTCCCCAAAGTGCTCCCAAAAGTCCCACCAATAGTAATAATTCATTCCCACACTGCCCTCAATAATAATTGTGCACCCATACAGTGATAATGCTCCCCAAGAGTGCCCCCATTAGTAGAAATATCCTTCATATTGTGCCCAATAATAATAATGCCCCCACAGTACTCCTAGTAGTTATTATGCCAATATAATGCCCCCAGTAGAACTAAGGTCCCCTATCGTACCTGTCCCCAGCAATAAAAAGGCCCCTCTATAAAGAACCCCTTTACAGCCCCCAGTAGTAATAAGACCTATCTATAAGGCATGTCTAAAGAACTGGAGTAATAAGGTCCTCTACATTTTCCTCAGTAGTTACAGAGGCCTGTATTGGCACCACTGTTTATACTGTGACCTGTAGTAACTCCAGTAATTATAATGCACCCTTCAGGAGCCCAAGAATTTATAAAACCCCATTGTAGTGCCCCCAGTATTCATAATGCTATCCTGCAATTCCCCCTGTAATTATAAAGCCACCCACAGAGTATCCCCTCTTGTAGTGCCCCTATATTATAATTCTCCCCTTTTAGTCCTACCTGTAGTTATAATGCCCCCCTGCAGTTATAAATCCACCCACATAGTGCCCCTTGTATCATAATGCCCCATAAAGAGCACTTTGTATTAAAATTTCCCTCCTGTATGTACTAGTGGTTCCCCTACTTACCGCCGCAGTTCCAGGCTCTGTGTTCGGCAATGATCAGCTGCCGGTGTTTCCCCATTCACTGCCGCAGTCCTTGCAGGCAGGGCCGGTGCAAGGATTTTTGCCACCCTAGGCAAAAGAAAAGTTTGCCGCCCCCCCCCCCATGTGACATCACAATGCCCCACCCATATGATCTGCCATATTAAAGGGGTTCTGCAGTTTATTTAAACTGATCGCAGGGGTCCGACACCCGGGACCCCCGCCAATCAGCTGTTTGAGAAGACAGCTGCGCTGGCAGTAGCGCCTCAGCCTTTTCGCAGTGACATCACGATTAGTATCATTGGCCTGGGTGGGGCTAAGCTTCATTCAAGTGAACAGAGCTTAGCCCCGCCCAGGCCAGTGATACTGAGTCGTGACGTCACTGCGCCTGCGGTAAACAGCGAGAAGGCCGAGGTGCTACTGCCAGCGCCGCTGCCTTCTCAAACAGCTGATCGGCAGGGGTCCCGGGTGTCGGACCCCAGCCGATCAGATGCTGATGATCTATCCAGAGGATAGATCATCAGTTTAAATAAACCGCAGAACCCCTTTAACTAATGCCAGTTCTCTCTCCCCCCTCTTGTCATTCTTCACACTCCCCCTTGTCATTCTCTCCCCCGTTGTCATTCTTCCTCCCCCTTGTCATTCTCCCCCACTTATCATTCCCTCCCCCTCTTGTCATTCTCTCCCCCTCTTGCCATTCTTCACACTTCCCCGCCCCCTTGTCATTCCCTTTCTCCCCTTGTCATTCTCTCTCCCCCCTCTCCTTTGTCATTCTCTTTCTGTCATTCTCTTTCCACTCTTTTTATTCTTTCCCCTTCTCCTTGACATTCTACCCTTGATATTCCCCCCTTGTCATTCTCCCCTTCATATTCCCCCCCCCCTTGTCATTCTCCCCTTCATATTCCCCCCCCCCCCCTTACCTCTAGTGTAGCGCGGCCGAGCTCTTTATGCTGCACGGGTACAGGAGCTTTAGTTTCCTGTACCCGAGGGGACTGACATGAAGTGCACACTCTGTGCGCACTTCATGTCAGTCTGGCCGGGTACAGGAGACAGATGCTCCTGTACCCGCGGACCTTAAACAGCTCGGCCACGCTACAGTGAGGAACTGACAGGAGGGAGCGCTGAGCGCTTCCCTCCTGTCAGCTCCTCTTCATGCTGCGCCCGGGCGGTGCGCCCTCATGGACGCACCAGCCCGGGCAGTGCTGCAGCCGCCTGAGGCTCAATTCAGAGCGCTCGGGCGGCTGCAGCATGAGGCAGGGCCGGCGCTCCTAGCAGCGCCCCTTCCCAAGGGGCGCTCTACGCGGCGGCCTATTCCGCGTATAGGACGCGCCGGCCCTGCTTGCAGGCATCATCCTTCTTGAAATCCGCTCTACAGTTTCCTTACAGCTCTGGGCACAGCATGCTTTCCAGCCTGTTCCCTGTAGCACTTCCTTAAGGGTCGGCGCACGTCACTTCCCTTTCTGGGTTTAGCACATGTGACCATGCTGACAAATCCTAGCCCTCTTGCACCTATATAAGTGGTCTAGCCCCCTTCCCAGGTGCCTGAGCGTCAAAGATCCTTGTGTCCTGCCTGGACCTGCTGCCTTGTGTGCCAATCCTCCTCAAGAGGTAAAGACCTGGTCTTTCCCTCAGAAAGTTGTTCCCCACTATCAGGTGTAAGAAAGAGGGTTTACTTAGACATTGCCCTCGCACAGAGGGTACACACACCAGCTGGTTGTGATATGCAGAATCTTCCAGAATCTGGCCTGGGTTGTTGCGTTCTGGAGGAGGCGGTCACGATGACATCATCTTGACCTTCTGTGGCGGGTTTAGACGAGATCTGGTACAGGAGGTTCTGATTATATCATTGCAGCCCCTGGCTGTTCTACTTCCTCTTGGGCCTCAGGCCTAGTGGCCTGTTGCCTATAAGGATGAACATCAGGGATGAAAGTTATAGGCTCCTGTGCCCCACAGTAAAGCACTGCCCCCTCATAGGCAGGTCAGCCACTACCTGAGGCTAGATGCTCATCTCGCCTCATGGCAGATGCGCCCTTGTGCATATACAAAAAAGGAATTGCACTAAACAACGACCAAGAGAGAGTCAAAGCGACCACTATTAGAATGCACATCCAAAAAAATCATGTATAAAAACTAAATTATTTTATTGTACAAAGGACACAAAATACTAAGAAACATTAAAAATTGTATACAATACAACAAAGTGTAGGCAGTATATAAGTGTACCCTTGACGAAGCCGGAGACTTATTCAGTTAGGGTCCACTGGCCAGCAAGAGGACAGGTTATGGCATTCACATTATGACCACACGTGGTCTGGTTTAGATTGATGCAGCCATTGGTATATATGTATGCATTTGCTGTATGACCTTATTGCAGTTTGTAATGTAGCTGGCTTGTATGATTTGAAGTCCGTTTATTTTGGACAAGAGTGGACTCTACTTCAGTGTTGACTTATATACTGCCTACACTTTGTTCTATTGTATACAATTTTTAATGTTTCTTAGTATTTTGTGTCCTTTGTACAATAAAATAATTTTGTTTTTATACATGATTTTGTTGGATGTGCATTCTAATAGTGGTCGCTTTGACTCTCTCTTGGTCGTTGTTTAGTACAATTGTTTCTTTGACCACTGTTTGCACTCCTGTGCTATATTAATTTTGGTGTGCCCCCTATTTATATAAGTTATACAAAAAAGGAAGATACAGTAAAGAATCAAGGAAAATATAATCAAGATTAAATCTTATTTTTACAGTTTGCATTTTTTGCTCCTAATAAATATTTGTTATGTTATAAATTTAAAGCGATTTTTCAGAGACTAAAATATTGATGAACTGTCCTCAGCATAGGTCATTAATATCAAATTGATGGGGCTCTGGCTAACAGTATCTCCGTGGCTCTATGACCCGAAGCTCAATTTGCACAAGCCTAACCAGGACATTATGACTCATTCACACGTCAGTGTTCGGTCATTGATTTCCATCAGTGATTTTGAGCCAAAACCAGGCGCGGCTCTAAACACAGAGCAGGAGCAGATCTTTCCCTTATACCTTATGTCTGTGGAGGCTCCAATCCTGGTTTTGGCTCACAATCACTGATCGAAATCAATGACCAAAACACTGCCGTCTGAATGAGGCTTTAGCAGCAGATCCTTTAAGGCCTGTGAGTTGCAAGATGGGACCCTCATCGATTGACTTGTTTTACCAGCTCATGCAACAGATACTCTATCAGACTGAGATCCGAAGAATTTGGAGGTCTAGCTATCAACTTAAACTCTTACCCTGGGTTCAGACCTGAGCGTTTCTGAGACGTGCGTTTTTATGCGCGTTTTTGGCAATAGTAAACGCACGTTTGACGCGCGTTTGTGTGATTGACTGCAGTGTTGTCCAATGACCAAATATCCCTGTCTATATGAAGTTTAGCCAATCAGAGCTGGGGTTTGGCCTTTCCAGCATGTTGCAAATTCATAAACGCGCGTTCAAACGCGCGTTTTCAGTGTCATTCAGTCTATGGGTCAAAACGCGCGACAAACGCCCCAAAAAAAGCTCAAGAACTTTTTTATGCGTCGGGCATTTTTCAGCGCGTTCGAACGCGCTGTAAAACGCGAAAATGTGAACCGGTCCCATAGGGAAGCATTGGTTTGCATCGGTTATGCGTTTTACAGCGCGTTCGATCGCCTGTAAAACGCGCAAGTGTGAACTTAGGGTTAAGGCCTCTTTACATGGCCTAATGTAGCAAGGGATTGTGGGGATGGAAGTGTTCCTTCCTGACAACTGCTTGCTTGTCAGTGGAGGAGAAAGTTGCATTTACATGAATGATCTCCTCCTCTGTATGGACAGGATCAACCACTAATACCATCACCTATTCCCACCATTGAAAAAAGTGGCTACAGCCGACATTGGGAGCTACATTAGAGCCAACATTAGGATAAGCTCCCATTCTCTAAACTATTAGAGACCCCCTAACATGCTTCATCATTGCCCCTATTTTCCTGTGGATGCCAAGTTGTAGTGAATCATGTCCAGGTGTCTGATTAATAAGTTAAATACAGAAGCTATAAAAGTGTAGCAATGTATGCACGATATCGGCAACTACAATAGTGTAGTGATGTATACATGATATCTGCAGCTATAATAGTGTAGAGATGTATGCATGATATCTGCAGCTATAATAGTGTGGTAATGTATACATGATATCTGCAGCTATAATAGTGTGGTAATGTATACATGATATCTGCAACTATAATAGTGTGGTAATGTATACATGATATCTGCAGCTATAATAGTGTGGTAATGTATACATGATATCTGCAGCTATAATAGTGTGGTAATATATACATGATATCTGCAGCTATAATAATGTGGTAATGTATACACGATCTGTGCAGCTATAATAGTGTAGTGATGTATGCATGGTATCTGCAGCTATAATAGTGTTGTAATGTATACATGATATCTGCAGCTATAATAGTGTGGTAATGTATACATGATATCTGCAGCTATAATAGTGTAGTGATGTATGCACGATCTGTGCAGCTATAATAGTGTAGTGATGTATGATGTTCTGTGCAGCTATAATACTGTAGTGATGTATGCACGATCTGTGCAGCTATAATACTGTAGTGAGGTATGCATGTTCTGTGCAGCTATAATACTGTAGTGAGGTATGCATGTTCTGTGCAGCTATAATACTGTAGTGATGTATGCATGTTCTGTGCAGCTATAATACTGTAGTGATGTATGCATGTTCTGTGCAGCTATAATAGTGTAGTGATGTATGCATGTTCTGTGCAGCTATAATATTGTAGTGATGTATGCACGATCTGAGCAGCTATAATAGTGTAGTGATGTATGCACACTCTGTGCAGCTATAATACTGTAGTGAGGTATGCATGTTCTGTGCAGCTATAATACTGTAGTGATGTATGCATGTTCTGTGCAGCTATAATACTGTAGTGATGTATGCATGTTCTGTGCAGCTATAATAGTGTAGTGATGTATGCATGACATCTGCAGCTATAATAGTGTAGTGATGTATGCACTCTGTGCAGCTATAATACTGTAGAGATGTATGCATGTTCTGTGCAGCTATAATAGTGTAGTGATGTATGCATGTTCTGTGCAGCTATAATAGTGTAGTGATGTATGCATGTTCTGTGCAGCTATAATACTGTAGTGATGTATGCATGTTCTGTGCAGCTATAATATTGTAGTGATGTATGCACGATCTGAGCAGCTATAATAGTGTAGTGATGTATGCACACTCTGTGCACCTATAATACTGTAGTGAGGTATGCATGTTCTGTGCAGCTATAATACTGTAGTGATGTGTGATGTTCTGTGCAGCTATAATAGTGTAGTGATGTATGTACAATCTGAGCAGCTATAATAGCGTAGTGATGTATGCACGATCTGAGCAGCTATAATAGTGTAGTGATGTATGCATGATCTGTGCAGCTATAATAGTGTAGTGATGTATGCATGTTCTGTGCAGCTATAATAGTGCAGTGATGTATGCACACTCTGTGCAGCTATAATAGTGTAGTGATGCATGCACGATCTGTGCAGCTATAATAGTGTAGTGATGTATGCATGATCTGAGCAGCTATAATAGTGTAGTGATGTATGCACGATCTGTGCAGCTATAATAGTGTAGTGATGTATGCACACTCTGTGCAGCTATAATAGTGTAGTGATGTTTGCACGATCTGTGCAGCTATAATAGTGTAGTGATGTATGATGTTCTGTGTAGCTATAATAGTGTAGTGATGTATGTACGATCTGTGCAGCTATCATAGTGTAGTGACGTATGCACACTCTGTGCAGCTATAATAGTGTAGTGATGTATGCATGTTCTGTGCAGCTATAATAGTGCAGTGATGTATGCATGATCTGAGCAGCTATAATAGTGTAGTGATGTATGCACGATCTGAGCAGCTTTAATAGTGTAGTGATGTATGCACGATCTGTGCAGCTATAATAGTGTAGTGATGTGTGATGTTCTGTGCAGCTATAATAGTGTAGTGATGTATGCACGATCTGTGCAGCTATAATAGTGTAGTGATCTATGCACGGTCTGTGCAGCTATAATAGTGTAGTGATGTATGCTCGATCTGTGCAGCTATCATAGTGTAGTGATCTATGCACGATCTGTGCAGCTATAATAGTGTAGTGATGTATGATGTTCTGTGCAGCTATAATAGTGTAGTGATGTATGCACGATCTGTGCAGCTATCATAGTGTAGTGATGTATGATGTTCTGTGCAGCTATATTAGTGTAGTGATGTATGCACAATCTGTGCAGCTATAATAGTGTAGTGATGTATGCACGATCTGAGTAGCTATAATAGTGTAGTGATGTATGCATGACATCTGCAGCTATAATAGTGTAGTGATGTATGCTCGATCTGTGCAGCTATCATAGTGTAGTGATGTATGTACGATCTGTGCAGCTATAATAGTGTAGTGATGTATGCACGATCTGTGCAGCTATGATAGTGTAGTGATGTATGATGTTCTGTGCAGCTATAATAGTGTAGTGATGTATGCACGATCTGTGCAGCTATGATAGTGTAGTGATGTATGATGTTCTGTGCAGCTATAATAGTGTAGTGATGTATGATGTTCTGTGCAGCTATAATAGTGTAGTGATGTATGCACGATCTGTGCAGCTATAATAGTGTAGTGATGTATGCTCGATCTGTGCAGCTATAATAGTGTAGTGATGTATGTACGATCTGTGCAGTTATAATAGTGTAGTGATGTATGCACGATCTGAGCAGCTATAATAGTGTAGTGATGTATGCACGATCTGTGCAGCTATAATAGTGTAGTGATGTATGCACATTCTGTGCAGCTATAATAGTGTAGTGATGTATGCACGATCTGTGCAGCTATAATAGTGTAGTGATGTATGTACGATCTGTGCAGCTATAATAGTGTAGTGATGTATGCATGACTTCTGCAGCTATAATAGTGTAGTGATGTATGCACGTTCTGTGCAGCTATAATAGTGTAGTGATGTATGCACGATCTGTGCAGCTATAATAGTGTAGTGATGTATGCACGATCTGAGCAGCTATAATAGTGTAGTGATGTATGCACAATCTGAGCAGCTATAATAGTGTAGTGATGTATGCATGTTCTGTGCAGCCATAATAGTGCAGTGATGTGTGATGTTCTGTGCAGCTATAATAGTGTAGTGATGTATGCACGATCTGAGCAGCTATAATAGTGTAGTGATGTATGCACGATCTGAGCAGCTATAATAGTAGCTGCTTTCTCCGTACTGTAAGTACAAGTCAGATACCCGTAATAAAGGTGGTGACTTACACTCACCATAGGCTTCCTTATAGTTTAATAGTGGAGCTGGGACCCTTTTGCAGCTTTAGCAGCCTCTCGCTCTCTGGGAAGACTTTCCACAAGATGTGGAGCATTTCTGTGAGAATTTGTGCCCCTTTAGCACTTGTAAGGTCAGGCACTGATGTTGGCAGAGAAGGTCTGTCTTGCTATTGGATTCCAATTCCTTCCAGAGATTGAGGTCAGGGATCTGTGCAGCCGCTCGAGTTCCTTCACAGCAATCTTGCCAGACTATGCCTTTCCCGACCTCACTTTATGCACAGGGGCGCAGTTTTGCAGGAAAAGGAAAACGCCCTGACTGTACAATACATAGAATGGAAAACAGAATCTATATAGCAGTGTCTGAGGCCATTAAAGAGAGGAGCTATCAGATGAAAAACTACAACTCCCAGCATGTCCAGGCTGTTATTACATGATATCAGATGGCATTACAGGCATGAGGTATAAGAGGAGAGAACCACAGCTCCCAGCATGGCCACGCAGTCATTAGGGGTTTCATAGGACAATTCAGAGAGGGAGTATAAGAGAACTGGAACTCTTAGCATGTTCAGGCCACTATTATGGCATATCTGTGGACAATTTAGAGAGGGGAAATAAGAGGAGAGTACTACAATTTCCAAGGTTTCTAAGTTTTACCAATTCTCCTGTGCTGAACTTAGCCTCATTTTACACTGATCACATGACAGTGACATCATCACAGGCCCTTCACTAGCACTCCTCTTCACTGCTAATTTCTGGCCACGCTTGCATTGATCACATGACAGTGACATCATCACAGGTCCTTCACTTTCACTCCTATGAGCTCCGGCCACTCCTGAACTGATCACATGACAGTTATATTATCACAGGTCCTTCACTAGGACTCCTCTTCACTGCTGAGCTCCGGCCACTCCTGAACTAATCACATGACAGTAATATTATCACAGGTCCTTCACTAGCACTCCTCTCCACTGCTGAGCTCCGGCCACTGCTGAGCTCCAGCCACTCCTGAACGGATCACATGACAGTAATATTATCACAGGTCCTTCACTAGCACTCCTCTCCACTGCTGAGCTCCAGCCACTCCTGAACTGATCACATGACAGTTATATTATCACAGGTCCTTCACTAGGACTCCTCTTCATTGCTCAGCTCCGGCCACTCCTGAACGGATCACATGACAGTAATATTATCACAGGTCCTTCACTAGCACTCCTCTTCACTGCTAATTTCTGGCCACACTTGCATTGATCACATGACAGTGACATCATCACAGGTCCTTCACTTTCACTCCTATCCACTGCTGAGCCCTGGCCACTCCTGAACGGATCACATGACGGTTATATTATCACAGGTCCTTCACTAGCACTCCTCTCCACTGCTGAGCTCCGGCCACTCCTGAACTGATCACATGACAGTAATATTATCACAGGTCCTTCACTAGGACTCCTCTTCACTGCTAATTTCTGGCCACGCTTGCCTTGATCACATGACAGTGACATAATCACAGGTCCTTCACTACCACTCCTATCCACTGCTGAGCTCCAGCCACTCCTGAACTGATCACATGATGATGACATCATCACAAGTCTTTATCACTTCTCTCCACTGCTGACTAGACATGAGTGAATCGAAGCTGACAAAGTGGAATTCGATCCGAACTTCAGGAACAATTCGATTCGTACAGAATCCGAATTTCCTCACGCTTCATGGTAACTAATTAAATTTTTTCCTAAAATGACTGCTGCACGTGTGAGGATATGTGCAATCTGGGAAGTCGGTATCGCCCATAATGCCATGCAAGAAGCCAATCAGCAGCTTGCCAGCCCTGTGATGTCACAGCCCTATAAATAGCGTCAGCCATCTTAGATTCTGCCATTTACCAGTGAACTTAGTGCAGGGAGAGATGTCAGCAGGCGCTAGTAATAGGAAAGACTTGATTGCGGTGAAAAAACGATTTATAAGTGCAGGGAAAGAATAGGGAGGAATCGTTCCACAGCATTTATGTAGAACTGGGTTCAGTAGGGGAGGTTACAGACTGGGTAATAGGAACAATCCTATTACACCTTGGTGCACTGCGGACCCAAATTGCCATTGTACAGTATGTCTTATTTGCTTTTGTGCGGTGCAGTTATATAATGTAAAGCCCTTTTTGGCGTGTATTAGCGGCAAAAGAAAAATAATTTGCCCTTGTGCGGTGCAGTGATATATTCTAACGCCCAGTTTGCTGTGTATTAGTGGTGAAAGAAAAATATATTCGACGTTCAGCGTTGCACTTATCTGTTGAAAAGCCTTTTGTGTTGTGTAAAAGTAGAAAAAAATTAGGGCCTAATTTCCGTTCAGCGGTGCAGTGATATATTCTAAAGTCCTATTGTATGAAAACAGTAATATAGAGTCCAGAGGTTGGTGGCACTACGGCGAACTATCGCATTCACCACCGGTCATATGGAAAAAACGGGGGTCACGGTACTCTCGCAATCAGGTGGTGGGCTGCTTGTAAGATCCGAATATAATTCCACAAACAGAGATAAATAAGCGGCACTCACCATACGATGCGACTATTCGTTAATGGTGCAGAGAGGGGAAGAACAAACAGTGCAATCACAGGAACATGGCAACGGCTGTTTCGCGTATCACCGCTTCATCTGGCAATGACTGAGACCTCAGAGAGAGTAATACGCGAAACGGCCGTCGCCATGTTCCTGTGACTGTTCTTCCCCTCTCTGCACCTTTAAAAAAAAGTCGCATCGTATGGGAAGTGCCGCTTATTTATCTCTATTTGTGGAATTATATTCTAAAGTCCTATTTGCCGTGTATTAGTGGAGAAACAAAAATATATTCAGGCCGAGATATACTTCTCTTCAGCGAGGAGCCGGTCAAACGTCTTCAGTTTCTCACACAGGCTTGTAGCAAGTGCCTCGTTCTTGGGCTTCCTGTTTTCACTGCTCATCGCTCTGCTTTGCTGAATCAGCAGATGTAGGAGCATCATTACTCTCTTTTGGACACCCTGTGGGGGTTCCGCCCAGGGTACCCTTAAGCACTTTGTCTGTGTCTACCACAGTTTTCTTTGGAGCCTTCACTCTTCAGTTGCTCTGGGAAGACAGCTAGGGACCATGCGGAGAGAGAGAAATCATCTTTCTGATTGCAGCTGTACTGCCATATCAGGTCATCTATAACTGTCTCGGTATGGGCTTCAGACACTAGGCCGACGTCACCTGACCTAATCCTCGTCTCGTCAGGTATGACTGTCATCTGGTCACTACTAGTAACCACCTCAATTTCACAAGCCCTCAATATGGTAGCTTCCCTCCCAGGGTTGCTAACGGTCACAGCATATACGTCACATATACTGCTCATGTCATTACTAATCCTGACCTCTAGGGGCACCGATGAGCTAAATCCTGACCACAGCATCTGAGTGCACACAAACCGAAAGTTTTACTTTCGGTTTGCGCTCCGGCTCCCCCGTGTGACGATCGGAGGAGCCGGAGCGCGCCTGTAGTAGCCTGGGTTTCTATGAATAAAACCCAGGCAGCTCTGTAGTATTTCCTATGGAGCCTTGCCTGTAATAGGCTTCATAGAAAATATGCGATTTTTTTTATACATTCCAATGCTATTGCATTGGAATGTATGATAATCGCAATCAAATGATTTTAAGTTATATAAAATCACCCCCCATTTGCTAAAATAAAAAAAAATAAAAAAAATACATATCATGGGTGTCGCAATGTGCGAAAACGCCCATACTATAAAAATATTTAAAAAATTTCCCATACGTCAAACAGCAAAACGGAAAAAAGCGTCCAAATGGCGGATTCGCCGTGTTTGGTCGCTTCATTTTCCACAAACAATTACATAAAAGGTGATCAAAAAGTCATACACACCCCAGAATGGTATAAAAAAATGAGCCCCCATACAGCTCTGTACATATAATTACAAAAAAGTTATAGGAGTCAAAACATGGTGACAAAAAAGTAAAACTGATTTTTTCCTACTTTAGAATTTTTTTTTCACTATCAAAACTCAAGAAAACCTATAATATAGGGTATCGCCGGATTCGTACTGACCTGTAGAGTAAAAGTAACCGGTCAGTTTTATCACACATCGAACTTCGGAACTGAAAAACCCGCAAAACTGTGGTGGAATTGCTTCTTTTTTGCAATTTCACCCCATTTGGAATTGTTTTCCCGCTTCCCACTACATCATATGCAATATTTAATGGTGTTGTTGGAAAGTACAACTTGTCCCGCAAAAAAACAGCTCTCATATGGCTATGTGAACCGAAAAATAAAAAAGTTATGGCTCTGGGAAGGCAGGGAGCGCAAAACGAAAACTCAAAAAATAAAAAACCTCCGGTCCTTAAAGGGGTTAAAGGGCTAGGTACTAGTTCTGCGGGAGTTATGTGACAGACCACAGAAGTGTTTTCACCTCTCCACAAATCACGGAACGCCATTCTCTCCTGTGCGGGTGTATTTACGGCAGCAAGTCCATCAGTCCCCAGCTGTCAACATAGTTTCACTCCCAGTGAAAACTACCTGACAGTCCTTATTAACCGCATGTTTGTCTGGCATTTTTATCACTTTACCAATCGCGAGTTTCCCTCTTGTGCTACCTCTTAACCGGGGTAGCATAGGATCTCTAACTTTCGCCAACCCAAGTCTAGCCTTGATCCAGGGCACTTGGGCAACACACTAACATTCTCCCCTGCAGATTTGTGTGAGGGAGCAATTACAATAGGCTTACCCGCCTGTTCAGACACTGCGTTTTCCACATCGTCACATCCCCTTGCAACAGTTCCTTGCCTCTGCGACTTATCACCTACCGGCCCAACAGGTATCAACTGCCGCCAGCTTACTGTCACTGGGTCTGCCACATAATCAAAGACAGGAACGTTCTTACCCACAGCCGTCACGGGTTCGGTGCTCCCAAGTTCAACACTTGGCTCCATCAACACATGATCTGTTTTCTGTTCCAGCTGCCTCACGATTTCCTCCGTGGCACTGGTTTTCCACCAGACCGGACCACTTTCCACCGAGTAGTAGTTGCTCCTAGCAACAGCGTCACGGTTCCTCCGCATATCCTGTCCAAGACTCGGTACACACAGGCCGCAAACACCTGAACTCATGAGAGCCGCACCGTTCTCCACTTCCTTGTCTTCTCGACAGCTGCCCTTGGCAACGGTATACATCCGCTTTTCCTCCGGAACTCCCACCGCCAAACTTGAAGTACTCTTGCCACTCCATATCTGCCAAAAGAATGGGAAGTCCTTGCCCAGTATGATTTCCCCTTTCATGGACTCACATGTCAGGAGCTCCCACTGTACAGAGCCTTAGTCCATGACAAAGGACAGATATACAGTGGTATCTGTCTCTGGCCACCTCTCCATAAAGTTCAGAATCACAGGCATGACCCGAGACACATGTTGGCGGGAATATAGCGCAAGCCAGACCTGGATTCCCCCAAATATCGGAGGGTTTCTCAAATATTCTGTTGTATCTCCCAATCAACCATTCCTCCTCCAGCTGGCAACATTCCCAGCAACACTTTGTTGCACCTGATGGGCTCCATCCAGCCGCAGCAACTTCCACATAGGGTTTCATAGCGACCCCCAATTTTTTTTTCCAAAGGGCAGTCTCTTTCACTGGGGTTTCCGACCTTTTAGGCTCCACACAGCAATTCTTTGCAAACACAGCACAAGTGTCCAAAATAGCACAAGCAGCAGCTTCAACGGACAAACAGGCTTCCGGCCCTTTAAATCCCCACACAGTTTGCGTCACAGAAAAAAAAAAACGATTATCACCAGCAGTTTTCCCGCAGCACCTGCTCGTTTCTGGGTTGTCATTGCTCCTAGCAACCATTTTGCCTTCTTTCAGCAGGGACGCCTGCCCGCATCCTCCACCAATTGTGAAAGAGATAGCTCTCTTTCGGGGTTCATTCTCACAAGTCTCTTTACCATACACGTTTTCACTGTCCGAACTGTGCATTTATTTGGTACCAGCAGAACATAAACAACAAAGACAATAAACACCTTGCCGGTCTGGGCTCTACCGAAACATAAACAGTGTGTCCCTAACTCAACTATTAGACACAGTTCATACCTGGTACCCGGTGCGGCTTTCCCCAGCCTTACAGTCCTCCAGCCCCGAGGCTGGGCAATAACAAAGTCCCTTGGGGGATTTGGGCACACTAGTTCCCCTGACTAGGACCCTGCGACCCTCCCAGGAGTTGCTTTTTCCCCCCAAGACCAGGCTAACACCTAGCCTCGTGGTCCCTCAGCGGTTCTTGAATGGTTGACTCGATCTTCGACTTTGTCGCAAGTGACATCAGACACCCCCAGCCAAGAGTCAGTGGGTTTGTCAGAAACAACCCTTAGTTGGCATGGCCCGGGAGCAGGCCCTGTGCCCTCACCTGTCCTAAACCTGCCTCTGTCCTTTTCTGTTCCCTCAGCCAGAGAAGTATTGTATGCTGTGAGCTCAGCTCCACTATACAGTGAGGACGAGCTACTAGAAGACAGTCAGCAGCTACTGGCAAGCCAAGATGTGGAGGAGACATCAGCCGCTTCCTCCACTAGGCGGGCAAGTAGTTATGAGGAGAGTGGCCTGGGAGCTGGTGTTGTGAGTGGCAGGCTCCTGACCAAGAGACGGCTGAGGAGGACATCAGTGACGTGCAGACAGTACTCAATGTTGATGATGTAGCTGGTCGCACTTGGGAGTCGGGTGATGAAGAGGCTTCATCATCATCGGGAGAAGAGGGTGGCAGCTTGCCTGTGAGCAAGTGGTGGAGCTAGCAAGTCGTGGGAGTCAGCAGGGTGACAGCAGTGTGAGGTTGGAAGCCCAAAGTGCCGGGGTAAGACCATCCGCTTCGCAAGAGCCTACCTTCCCGGGAAGTAGCGGTGCACAGGTTCACAGAAGCAGCAGCGGTAGCAGTCAGTCAGTGCATAGTGTTGGGGGTAAAATCACCTACTCAGCGGTGTGGCAGTTTTTTGTTAAGCCGCCGGAGGTGAACATGGCCATATGTAGAATCTATGGGAAGAAAGTGAAGCGTGGCCAGGGTGCCAATGTTGGCACTACGGCCCTGCGTCAACATATGCAGCGTCACCATAAAGTGGCATGGGAGAACCGTGGCTCTGATGTGATGGTCCAGCCTGCCGCAGCAACCGCTGCATCACCCAGTGAAACGTGCCCAGTTTCCGGCAGTCAAGGCTTCACCACGTCCTTCCTCCTCCTCAGTCATTCCGTCAGCAATCGATCACGAAAGCAATTGCCAAAAGACAACAATATGCGTGCACTCATCTAACGGCGCAGAAGCTTAATGTGCTCCTGTCCAAGTTGCTGGTGCTGCAGTGGTGGACTCTGCCTTTCCAAGTGGTGGACTTTCAGAGAACTGATGGCTTGTGCCGAGCTGAGATAGAGTGTCCCAAGCTGTCATTTCTTTGCCAAAAAGGCAGTACCAGCCCTGCACACACATGTAGAACAGAAGGTGGGCCAGTCCTTGAGCCTGTCGTTGTCTGCCAAAATGCACAGCAGCGCCGATGTGTGGAGCTGTAACTACGGTCAGGGACAATACATGTCCTTTTCTGCCCACTGGGTGAAAGTGGTTCCTGTACAGCCACACCGGTATTTTGGCCAGGTGACGCCGCTTCCTCCACCACTTTGTCACGCCGTTGGTCCTGCGACAATGTCTGCCTCTGCCTCTTCATGTTCCACCGTGTCCTCAGCCTCCACTGTAGGGACAATTCACAGTGCTCCTCCAGCACACTGTCAAGCTGTTCTGCACCTTGTTTTCCTGGGTGAACTCAGGAGTCACACAGGGGAGGAACTGTTCCGTGTCCTTCATCAAGAAATCAAATCTTGGCTTTCTCCGCGACAACTTAAAATTGGAACCGTGCTGACCGACAACAGGAAGAACATGGTGTCGCCGCTGCATCAGGGAGGGCTGAACCATGTGCCCTGCATGGCACACGTGTTAAATCTGGTTGTCAAGCGGTTCCTGAAGTCTTACACCTATCTGCAAGAAATACTAAAAATGGCCAGGAAACTTTGCATGCACTTCAGCCACTTGTACACCGCAAAGCACACCCTCCTTGAGCTGCAGTGACAGAACGGCATCCCCCAACATAGGCTGATATGCAACGTTTCCACCTGTTGGAATTTCACCCTCCATATGTTGGACTGACTAAACGAACGGAGGAAGGTCATAAACGATTTCTTGATGATCCAAAGGGCCAGGAGTACTCCCCTGTGTAACCTCGATGTCAGCCAGTGGCAGCTCATGTGTGACACCTGCCGTTTGCTCAGGCCCTTTGAGGAGGCCACGTTATTTGTCAGTCACCAGCAATATGGGATGAACAACGTCATTCCACTGCTTCATGTCCTGGAACAGATGCTGGTAAATCTGTCTGGGGAGGGGACTGGAAACGTGGCGCCTAGATCTCTTGGCCACATGAGCCCTGTGGGGGCTGAACTGGAGGAGGAGGACATTGTAGCACAAGCAATGTGTAGCGAAATGGGTGGTTTTTCTACACAGGTGACAGGAGAGGAGGAGCAGGAGCAGCCAGAGGAGCTACAGGGTGATGAGGAAGACCAGGCAGTGGACCCAGACACACCGTGGCAGTATGCAGTGGAGATGGAGGCAGGGAGTCCCTCTGAGTCACTTGCACAAATGGCCCGATGCATACTCACTTGCTTGCGTAGTGACAGCCAAATTGTCACCATTCGGCAGAGGGATGACTTCTGGCTCTCCACCTTGTTGGACCCTTGCTACTGGTCCAAAATGGGGGCCTTTTTTTACACCCGCTGAGAGGGAGGACTAACTAAACTACTATAGAGAGAGACATCATATGTAGTCAGTTGGCCGCTGCCTATTATCGTCCATCCTCCTGCAGGTCTGATGGGGAGGGGCCTCTGCGCTCACGTTCCACTGGCATGGCTGGAGCAATACCAGCTCTATCAGCAGAAGCCTGAGTCTAGAGTCACTGATGAGCAGCTTTCTTCACCAGCATAGTGAAGAAACTACTCACCAGCAGCTACACATAGAGCAGAATCTGAACCAGCAGGTGGTGACATTCTTGGACATCACCCTGCCACCCCAAGTTGAAGATCCGCTGGACTACTGGACTGCCAAACTGAATTTATGGCCGCAACTGGCAGAGTTTGCCCTGGAAAAGCTGTCCTGCCCATCCAGTAGTGTGGCATCAGAGCGGGTGTTTAGTGCGTCGAGGGCCATATTTACCCCAAGAAGAATTTGCCTGTCCACCGAAAATATGGAGAGACTGACCTTTGTCAAGATGAATCAGGCGTGGATCAGCCAGGATTTCTACCCACCAATGCCTGATGCATCAAACTAGATCATCGGAGGTGCCACACCAACACTTTGACAAAAGAGACCGGTTTCTTCTGGCTACCTGCCTCAGCTACTATTCACCGACTGATGCCACACATCTGATGCCAAGTGCTCCTTCTTTCACCCACCATCTTCAGCGGGTACTGGTATTGCCACCCACCGCCACACTATGTCACCTTGCTACTCTGTGGCCTCCTGATGCTGCTGCTACCTCCACACTATGTCACCTTGCCACTCTGTGGTCTCCTCATCCTGCTGCCACCTCCACACTATATCACCTTTTCACTCTGTGGTCTCCTCATGCTGCTGCCACCTCCACACTATGTCACCTTGCCACTCTGTGGCCTCCTAATGCTGCTGCCACCCCCACACTATGTTACCTTGCCACTCTGGCCTCCTGATGCTTCCGCTACCTCCACACTGTTATTTTGCCACTCTGTAGCCTCCTCCTGATGCTGCTGCTGCCACTACCTCCACACTCTGTCATTGTGCCTCTCTGTGGCCTCCTGATGCTGCCGCTGCCACCTTTACACTGTAATTGTGCCACTCTGTGGCCTCCTCCTGATGCTGCCGCCAACTCCACACTCTGTCATTGTGCCACTCTGTGGCCTCCTCATGCTGCTTCCACCTCACCACTATGTCATAGGGCCACTCTGTGGACTTCTCATGCTGTTCCCACCCCCCCATCATCATGACTGGGCCACTATTTGCCTTTCGGCCTGGCTGACATTATCATTTATTTGACCCTTCTTCTGATCTGTCAGAAAGAAGAAAAAATGAGACGCACAATGGATCCTGTCTGCGTAGCAGCCGTAATGCTTGTATGGTCCCATTAGAATTGGCTTGTGATTTGGTAGCCAAAAGCAGGAGTGGGTACAAAACACAGAAGACATGCAAATATTCAATTCACGTGTCATCTCTGTTTTGGATCCACTCCTGTTTTTTTTGGCATTAGCAATACTGCTGGATTACTGACCAAATACTAACCGAGTGAAGGCGGATGCTCAACAGACAGAATCCGTTTTTTGTGGGTTATTGTTCTGACCGATAAGAGGAAGGGCAAAATAATCTGTGACGTCAACACAAACTTACTGCTGACACCCTTCACTCTGTCGGGGGGCTCTACTTGTATATGCATTTAATAGAACGGGTTCTGTAGACATCTATGTGGAATCAGTTTACGACGGTGTAAAAGGAGTTCATACTTGAGTTATTTGGTCAGTTTTGGCCCCGTGACTGCCCTAATAAGTGAAGTGTGCAGTCTGCATGGACTCACAGTATTATTTCACTACCAGAGCAGACTCCCTATGCATGTTACTGCAAGGCACAGTGTTCTACATCACTATAAAGGCTCTCTGTAGCCTGGAAATAGCCATTTTTTAATGCGATTCACTGTAAATAAATTCAGACCAAACCAAATTTTTCCCAAAAAATTTGGCGAACTGGCGAATCTAATTTTTTAAAAATTCACTCATCTCTACTGCTGACCTTTGGCCCCTCCTGCACTGATGACATGACAGTGATGTCATCACAAGTCCTTCAGCTTTTGTACTGTAACAGATTATGCCCCCACCCCTTCAGAATCCCAAACATTTTTGGTAATTTGTAAGTTTTGGCTGGACAGTTTGTTTTTTTACTGTAGGTCCCTGAAAGAGGATATGTCTGGGAAAAAGAGAACGTATGGTCACCCTACCTACTTCCATCATCCCTACTCTACCATATATTACAGTAGGCAGAATACATTGCGGTAGGAAGAGTCCTCTGGACATCTGATAATCGCGGATTTCCCCACAGACTGCCAGATGGTGAAATGTAATTCATCACTCCAGGGAACACACGTTTCCACTGCTCCACATTTCCAGTACTCTAGTGCTGTCGCTGAGCATGGTGATCCTAGGCTGGTGTGCAGCTGTTCTATCTTCAATCACTTCTTGTGCATATATAAAGAGCCCCACAAGCCCTTACCTCCATGTCTACAGTGCATTTATCCTGTATTCCTTTCCCTCTCCCCCATGTGCATGACCTTTGCCTATACTCTTTATCTGTTTCCCATTCAGTGGTGTACCTACTATAGAGGCAGAACACATGACTACTATAGGGCTGGGAAGAGGCGATGAATTTCTTTTGCTCCTAATATAAAACACTGCTATTTCCAGCAGCTGCCAGCAGAGGGAGCTCAGTGCAAGTATATTTTACAGCTTCCATTAATTTCAGTGGCAACAGTATAAATTCCTATGCACTGCAGACAGCCACTTTTATCATCTCCTGAAAGGGAGCAGTCGAGATAGAGCTGTAAGGGGGAGATTTATAAGTGTATTTATGCCAGTCGTCTGGAATAAATACATTGAGAAATAAGGTGTTCAGAATGAGGGTCATATTTATGAACTACCTGTTCCACTTTTTCCAACACGGCGGTTAGGTAAGGATGGCGAGGGAGTGATCTTATGGGGATGGGTACCAAGGGAGCCATACTAAATTTTTATATGGGGACTTGTGTTGGGCGAACACCGTGTGGGCTCGAGCGAGATGCTCGAGTCTCCTCCCTGGACGTTTGTTGGCTGTTATGCAGCCAATAAACGTGCGGAGAGGTACTGGCACTCACTGTAATACCGTAGCCATGTTGGTTACTGGCATTACAGTGATTGGCTGGCTGGAACGAGTCATTGGGTGCTACATAGCACCTGATGACACGTGGTTCGGCTCAGTCTTAGTCAGGGAGAGCTGCAGCAGAAGGCACAGATAGTGTAGGGACAGGAATTGTTTTTCTTTTTTTTTAGCAGGGTTTACTCTTGAAAGGTGTTAGAGACCCAAAAGTCTATTAGGACTATTGTTTTATCTGGCTGCAATATATATTATTAGCTCAACCGGCGCTAAATTGCATGCAATTGTTTGGCCGCTGCCGACAGTGACACAGCCTTTGCTACATCTGTTGTGTTACATTTGCGCATCCTAAATATCTGTGACATTCAACGCAATTGTTTGCCCACTGGTGACATCGACATTACCTGCACTACATCTAGTGTATAACGTTTGTGCATCCTAAATATCTGTGACATTCAGTTTAATTTTTTCTTAGCCACCGGTGACAGTGACATTACCTGTGCTACATCTCATCTATAACGTTTGCGTATCCTAAATATCTGTGACATTCAGTTTAATTTTTTCTTAGCTACTGGTGACAGCGACATTACCTGTGCTACACCTCCTGTATAATGTTTGCGCATCGTAAATATCTGTGGCAAGCAGTTTCATGTTTTTGCCGCTGGTGACAGGGACATTACCTGCGCTACAGCTCCTGTATAACGTTTGCGCATCCTAAATATCTGTGACTTTCAGTTTAATTTTTTTCTTAGCTACTGGTGACAGCGACATTACCTGTGCTACACCTCCTGTATAATGTTTGCGCATCGTAAATATCTGTGGCAAGCAGTTTCATGTTTTTGCCACTGGTGACAGTGAATTTACCTGCACTACATCTCCTGTATAACGTTTGCTTATCCTAAATATCTGTGACATTCAGTGTAATTTAATTGCACATACACTTACAAAACCTGCGCTACTGTACGTGTGACATACTTGCATACATATATACCATTTAAAATGCTCAAGGCGAGCAATAAGGGACGGAGAAGTGGCCGTGCTGCTGATGGTGCATGCAGAGGCCGTGGCCCTGGGCGCAGTGAAACTGTGCCTGCTGCCAGAGCACAAGAAACACACTCATCCAGGATAGCTAGCTTCATGTCCCAGTTTGCAGGGTGGTGCAGGACACCACTCTCGAAGTCACATCAGTGCGACCAGGTGGTCGGTTGGATTGCAGCAGATAATGCTTCCTGTCGATTAAGAACCACCCTGTCTTCCACAAAGTCCAGTCTCAGTAGCCAAGAGTCTGGTCAACAGAATCCTCACCCTGATCCTCCTTCCTCCCACCATGGAGAGTTTTGGCAAACAAGTGATCCCACACTCGTATATTCCGAGGAGCTCCTTTCATCGCCATTCCTTGTTTTGGCCTTCTCGCCAAGCCCACTTGAAGAGGGACATGAGGAGATCTTGTGCACTGATTCCCAAACTCAGAAAAAGATGACGGTGGGGAACGGCAATTAGTGTTTCACGAGGTGGATGATGATGAAGATTAGACACAGTTGCCAATAAGTGAGGTTCTTGTTAGGTCAACAAGTCAGGAGGATGACCAGAGTGAGGAAGTGGAAGAGGAGGTGGTGGACGATGAAATCACTGACCCAACCTGGGAAGGTGGCAAGCCGAGCGAGGACAGCAGTACAGAGGGGGAGGGATTCGAAGCACCGCAACAGGCTGGAAGAGGCAGTGGGGTGGCAAAAGAGGCCTGCAACTGTTCCCCGGAGCACCCACTTGTGGCAGTCTCCCTGGCCAAGAGGTACGTGTTCCGCAGTCTGGCGCTTTTTTGAGGAAAGTGCAGACGATAAAAGAATTGTAATTTGCAACCTGTGCTGTACCAAAATGAGCAGGGGCGTGAACACTAGCAACCTCACCACCACCAGCATGATCCGCCACATGGCATCGAAGCAGACTTATAGGTGGGCCGAACGCCTGGGTCCACAATCAGTGACTGCGGGTCACACCACTGCCTCCACTGCCCCTGTGTTACATGCTGGCCAATCCCCTGTCCAAGACGCAGGCCCGGATGCCTCCCGCCCTGCACCTGGAGCTTCACAAGCACCATCGTCTAGCACTTCTGTGTCCCAGCGCAGAGTACAGATGTCCATACCCCAAGCCTTTGAACGAAAGCGCAAATACCCAGCTACCCACAGGCCATAGCACTAAATGCGCACCTTTCCAAATTGCTGGCCCTGGAAATGTTGCCATTTAAGCTTGTGGACACTGAGTCTTTCCACAGCCTGATGGGGGTGGCCGTCGCTCATTACTCAGTCCGCAGCCGCCACTATTTTTGTGCCGTCCTCACCTTATACCAGCATGAGTCCCATAACATCAACCGTGCCCTGACCAACGCAGTCTTTGGGAAGGTCCACTTAACGACTGACACATGGACAAGTGCTTTTGGCCAGGGACGCTACATTTCTTTGAAGGCACACTGGGTGAACGTTGCGGAGGCCGGGAGTGAGTCGTACCCTGGGATGGCACAGGTGCTACCAACGCCAAGGATTGCGGGCCCTACTTCCATCAGGATTTCAGCCACCACCTACATTAGAGGCTGCAACGCCCTCTTCTCCTCCTCCACCACTTCCACCTCTGAATTCTCATCTTGCAGCACCAGTCAGCCATCAGTCAGTAGCTGGAAGCAGTGTAGCACTGCAGTTGCGAAGCGGCAACAGGCTGTGCTAAAACGAATTTGCTTAGGTGACAAACAGCACACCACTGCTTAGCTGTGGCAGGGTATAAGGGACCAGACTGAGCTATGGCTCTCGCCACTCAACCTACAACCAGGCATGGTTGTGTCTGATAATGGCCGTAACTTGGTGGCGGCTTTGGAGCTCGGCAAGCTCACACACATACCATGCCTAGCCCACGTGTTCAACTTAGTGGTTCAGCGGTTTCTCAAAACCTACCCCAATTTGTCTGAGCTACTGGTGTGGGTGCGCCACGTCCGTGCCCATCTCCAAAAGTCATCTACAGCTGCCGCTAGTCTGGCAACGCTGCAGCAGCGCTTGCAATTACCAGCTCACCGACTGTTCTTCGACGTGAGGACGCGCTAGAACTCCACGTTCCACATGTTGGCGAGGCTTTGTGAACAGCAGAGGGCAGTAGTGGAATACAAGCTGCAACATGGTCGTCGCCTTTCCAGTCAGCTTCCGCTCTTCACAAGCGACGAGTGGGCATGGATGTCTGACCTCTGTGAGGTTTTACACAACTTTGAAGATTTATCACAGATGGTGAGCCGCGATGCCGCTATTATCAGTGTAACCATCCCACTTCTGTGTATACAGAAATGCTCGCTGGTCAACCCTTTGCATGTGGAAGAGGTAGAAATAGAGAGGACTAGCAAAATGGTGCAATACCAGAAGGTCCTTGTGGAAAAATTGCTCCAAAAATTTCCAGCTGACAACGCTGTTGGCAGAGTACGCAGTTCCTTGTCACAAGGAGGGAAAAGTTTTGGAAGATGGTGAAGGAGTACGTAGCAGACTGTGTCAGCGTCCTCAGTGATCCGTCTGTGCCTTACAACTATTGGGTGTCCAAGCTGGACACGTGGCACGAACTGGCCCTCTACGCCTTGGAGGTGCTGGCCTGCCCTGCCGCCAGCGTTTTCTCAGAGCGGGTATTTAGTGCTGCTGGGGGCTTAATAACTGATAAGCGCATCCGCCTGTGAACTGAAAATGCAGACAGGTTGACTCTTATCAAAAAAAACAAGGCCTGGATTGCCACTGACTTCTCTACTCCACCAGAGGAACATAAAGGCACTTTAAATGAGGCTTTTATGGTGTTTTGAATATACTGTATTCCCATGCCCCCCTTCCACCACAAAAAAAGGGTATATGGTTCAATCTTCCTTTTCTCGTCCCTCTCCTCCATCATATCAACATGCTTATTAGGCTGCCCTCGTTCCTAATGTTTTAGAGGGTCAGCTCAGCAGCAGATCCTTACCCCTAATGTTTTAGAGGGTCACCAGCAGGCCCTCGACCATAATGTTTAAAATTTTCAGATCAGCAGCAGGCACTCGCCCCTAATGTTTTAGAGGGTCAGCTCAGCAGCAGACCCTCACCCCTAATGTTTTAGATGGTCAGATCAGCAGCAGGCCCTCGCCCCTAATGTTTTAGACGGTCAGCTCAGCAGAAGACCCTCACCCCTAATGTTTTAGATGGTCAGATCTGCAGCAGGCCCTCGCCCCTAATGTTTTAGAGGGTCAGCTCAGCAGCAGACCCTTACCCCTAATGTTTTAGATGGTCAGATCAGCAACAGGCCCTCGACTCTAATGTTTTAGAGGGTCACCAGCAGGCCCTTGCTCCTAATGTTTTTGAGAGTCACCAGCAGGCCATCAATCATAATTTTTCAAGGGTGTGTATGATGCCCTTCTTTATGTGTAATAAGGGGTGTATTGGCGCCAGTTTCTTGTAATTTTTGGCAGCCCTTTCACTTAGTGCATAGGCTTTATGCGTGTAGGAGACCCACTACCTGAACAATTGTACCACAATGTGAATGAGGCCCTCTTTTATGTGATATACAGGTTGTATCGGAGTGCCTCTTGCTTGTAATTCTTGGCAGCACTTGCACTTTATATAAGTAAATATACAGGAAGGAATGTTTCCTAACAATTTTTCCTCTAAAATCGATTTTATCTTCGGTTTTGTGCGTATTATTGTCAGTTTGTAAAAGTGGCGTACTACTCGGACAACATTGTTCCCAGCAGCGACCTGGGAGTCCAAGATGCATCCAGACATCCTCCCCATGCTGTTCCTGAACCATTTCAGTGGTGTTTCCATTAATATCTGACCTTTTCCTGTGAACCAGACACCCTCCCCTCTTCAGAGCAGGGGGTGCCTGGTTCAATGCTCTAGTTCTCCCATTGACTTTCATTGGGCTTTGGTGCTCTGTAGAGCACCCAAGTATCCCAAAGTTTTCTACCTGAGCATTAGAGCACCCGAGCACTTTGGTGCTCGATCAACACTAATGGGGACCCTGTGAGATCTGTATATGCCCTTACCCTAAGTGTCAAGTGAATAGCACTAGAGTAAACAGACATGGCCACAAAACAGTGGGGAAGATTTATCAAAACTGGTGTAAAGTAGAACTGGATTAGTTGTCCAAAGCAACCAGTCAGATTCCACCATTCATTTTTCAGAGCTCCTTTGGAAAATGAAAGGTGGAAGCTGATTGGTGGAAGCTGGTTGCTCTGGGCAACTAAGCCAGTTTTCCTTTACACCAGTTTAATAAATCTCACCCAGTGTGAGGATCTATGTAGTTCTGGTGCCTGCTCGTGAACACGTGTATTAGCAGAGCTGCCGGGAGTTGGGCTCCTGCCAATCCAATACTGATGACCTATCATGAGAAAAACTCATCAATAGTGAAATTATTGCATTGTACTTATTTTGAGCTAACAATAATTTGAGCTAAGAATCATTTTTTCAATTGGTCTTTATTTAAAATACAGAAGTGTTTATGACCTCTTAGCATTTTATTTCATCCAAATCGGTCGGCCTGTGTAAGTTGGGTGCTCGGTCAAAGAGTCGGATACCCCTGTGAACAATTGAAGCAAAGGACCGCCACTCCAAAATTGCTTGTGAGCTGAGCTTATTTGTCACATATTGTACATCAGTGACACGTTTCGACACACATGGTGCCTTTCTCAAACTGTAAACAAGTAGCAATTGCATGCGCCAGCACCGACGTGAAACCAGTTACTAGGGGCGGACTGTAGCTGGCCAGCTAAGACCTGTCCTAGGTTGCCAATATGACTTACATGTTTATATAGCTAGACTTGCCAATAAATGTATTACAGTTCCTATGTTTACATATTAGAGACAGTTATTTACAGTGACTTCATGTTTCTGGATGTCATATAACAGTTATATATTGTCTTCACAGAAGCAGAAAAGATAATATGCCTTTATGGTTCAGTAAATGAATCTAAGGTAGGCTCAATGTCACTGCAGAATTAACAACAGAAAGCATAGAGTTAAACTGTTGTTACTGCCCAAGAGTCTTAACCAATCACAGCCAACCTCACACTAACTTTGTGTCTGAAATCCCCTAGCAGAATCTTCTGGAGGTCAGTATAGACCAGAGAAGAGGAGCTGAACAGTCACTTCCAGCCAGAGCTGTGTTTTATTGGAACAATATTCCAAATAGGTATTTGGAACGGTTATATAATGTTCATATTGTTAATACTGTGATCAGAACTATATACTGACACCAGCTGTATATGTTTACAGGTCCACCAAACTGAGACCAAACTACGCACAAACTGCGACCAAACTACGCAAATCATATTGCAAACTGCGCAAATAGAACTATTGGTTAAGCCTCAGATATAGCTATCAGAGTGATTAAAAAGTGCTTAAAGAGGACCTTTCACCTCTTTTAACACTAAAATCTACCTATACCTGCGGGCAGAGCGGCGCCCAGGGGTCCCCCTGCACTTACTAGTATGCCTGGGCGCCGCTCCGTTCGCCCGGTATAGGCTCCGGTGTCCAAGCTCCCTTGGTTGTATGGGGCGGGCACTTTGTATGAGGCGTGCCCCTTGCTGCTGAGCTGGCCAATCACAGCGCACAGCTCATAGCCTGGCTATGAGCTGTGCGCTGTGGTCAGCTCTGCAGCAAGGACACGCCTGATCAAAGTCCCCGCCCCATACAACAGAGGGAGCTCGGACACGGAGCCTATACCGGGCGAACGGAGCGGCGCCCAGACATACAAGTAAGTGCAGGGGGACCCCTGGGCGCCGCTCTGCCCGCAGGTATAGGTAGTTTTTAGTTTTTAAATCGGTGAAAGGTCCTCTTTAAATAACTTAGAGTGAAAGTACAGACTCTGAAGAGAGAAATATATCCACCATTTATGTTGAATGACAAGATTGAACAGTTAAACCACCATTTTGTGATACTTTATACAACACGTGTTTGTACCTGGACTATCTGCTGCGCAGGGCCAGTGTTATATATGAAGAAAAGTTAAAGTTATTAGGGTCCATTCACACGTCCGTTATTTCTTTCCTGATCTGATCCGGATTTTGCGGAATGGTTGCGGACCGTTTGCGGACCCATTCATTTTCAATGGGTCCTGAAAAGATGCGGACAGCACATTGTGTGCTGTCCGCATCCGTGATTCCGTTCCGCAAGTCCAAAAAAATATGAATCTTGTCCTCTTATTATCCGCAAATTGCGGTCAGTGGTTCAATAGAAAGTCAAAGGATTCGCAAAATGCGGATGACTTGCGGATGACACTCCGTATGTTATCCGCATTTTGAGGATTCCGTTCCTGGAAATTAAGTCCTCCCCTCAGAGACCAAAGAGCAAGGCCCTGGCAAAGCAGGATCCTGACTTCCAGAGCTGCTGATTTGCCAAGTTTGGAAGATGCCAATTAATGTGGAGAAACTGATTACCCTCATAGAAGAACGTCCCAACCTATGGGACAGCAGGTTAGAATCCTACCATAACCGAATTCTAAAAGACAGGTCTTGGGAGGAGGTAGCTAAAGAAATAGAAGGCTCTGAATGGGAGAAAGCTGACAGCAAGAACCGTCAAGCCATCAGTGAGTATAAAGTTTTTATATTTGAATATGTATGCTCATTTTTATTTGGATGAACAGCGTGTATTCAGGACAGAACAAACTGTTGCTCTCCAAACTAGAGCTCCCAACATGACGTGCTGTTGAGAGTTGTAGTTTTTCAGCATTTGGAGTAGGGATCGACCGATATTGATTTTTTAGAGCCGATACCGATATTCTGTGAACTTTCAGGCCGATAGCCGATATTCTGGGCAATGTTTTTTATACTGTGGACAGGGGGGGCTGAGGGTTCACTGGCCAGCAATGATAATAACGTTTATGATATTACAAACGCAGGCATTAGAAACACATTGCCCAGACCCTGCCTCTGATAGAGCGGTGCGATCCGCGGCAATTAACCCCTCAGGTGCCGCACCTGAGGGGTTAATTGCCGCGGATCGCAGAGCTCTGTCAGAGGCAGGGTCTGGGCAATGTACTTTTAATTCCTGCGTTTGTAATATCTTAAACGTTATTATCATTGGTGGCCAGTGCGCCCTCAGCCCCACCTCCTCTTCTCTCATTGGTGGCCAGTGCGCCCTCAGCCCCTCCTCCTCCTCTTCTCTCATTAGTGACCAGTGCTGCCCTCAGCTCCTCACTCCTCCTCTTCTCTCATTGGTGGCCAGTGCGCCCTCAGCCCCTCCTCCTCCTCTTCTCTCATTGGTGGCCAGTGCGCCCTCAGCCTCTCCTCCTCTTCTCTCCATTGGTGGCCAGTGCGCCCTCAGCCCCCCCTCCTCCTCTCTCTCATTGGTGGCCAGTGCCCTCAGCCCCTCCTCCTCCTCTTCTCTCATTAGTGGCCAGTGCGCCCTCAGCCCCTCCTCCTCATCTTCTCTCATTGGTGGCCAGTGCGCCCTCAGCCCCTCCTCCTCCTCTTCTCTCATTGGTGGCCAGTGCGCCCTCAGCCCCTCCTCCTCCTCTTCTCTCATTAGTGGCCAGTGCGCCCTCAGCCCCGCCTCCTCTTCTCTCATTGGTGGCCAGTGCTCCCTCAGCCCCTCCTCCTCCTCTTCTCTCCATTGGCAGCGCGGCAGAGGGGGAGGGAGAGACTGCCTCCTTCTCCCCTGTGCTGATGAGGGAACATGGCCACGCTGAGAGCGGCGCACTCATGTTCTGTGATAGCACAGTTATCGGTATATCGGCCTGGTTAGGTGCCGATATCGATAACTGTGAAAATCATGAATATCGGCCGATAATATCGGCCAAACCGATAATCGGTCGACCCCTAATTTGGAGAGCAGCAGGTTGTCCATGCCTTCCATACAGCAACAATATACATCTGCATATGTGTGCATTTTTGTGCTTTGCAAGCATTTTTATCTCTCATGTGTACTAAAAGTACTTTGCACACTTTTGCATTGCAATGCATCAATACACAGCTGTATATGTGTGCATTATTTGTGCTTTGCATGCATTTTAACCCCTCATGTGTCATAAAAGTACTCTGCAAACTTTTGCATTGCAATGCATCAATATACAGCTGCATAGGTGTGCATTATTTGTGCTTTGCAAGCATTTTAACCCCCTTCTAGCAAACGGAGTATATGTTGTAGAATAGTGGTTGTATAGTGTGATATTCTAATGTAGACTAAAATTTACATTTATAAAAATATTGAAATATATGAATGGCTAATAAATAAATAAAAATTTTTAGTTAAGGCCTCTTTCACACGGGCGTCATGTTTGACGCCCGGATAAGAGGCGGGTGCGTTGCGGGAATATGTGTCTTTTTCCCGCGCGGGTGCAAACGTTTGTAACGCATTTTGCACGCGCGTGAGAAAAATCGCCATGTTTGGTACCCAACCCGAATCCGGACTTCATCACTGAAGTCCGGTTTCGGGTCTTCTGGAGAATTGATTATTTTCCCTTATAACATGGTTATAAGGGGAAATAATAGCATTCTTAATAAAGAATGCATTGTAAAATGAAGTGGAAGGGGTTAAAAAATAATAAGAGTTAACTTACCTTAGCCACTTGATCGCGTAGTTGCGATCTCTCCTCTCTTTCCCTGCATTAGCTAAGAAGTAAAGGACCTGTGATGACGTCACATCACATGGTCCAATCCCTCGCCGGAAATGCCCGCCGGATCCGTCACAACGGTACGCACCTGAAAGAATTTGAAGACTGATCAGTCTTCAATATGCTTTCAGTGTTACCATGGCAGCCAGGACGCTACTAAAGTCCCGGCTGCCATGGAAAAGTCGTGGGGAGCCAGGGGAGAAGCTACTTACCGTTCGTGCGGCTCCTGGGGTGCTCCACAATGACATCACAGCGCCCCTACATCGCATGGATCATGTGATCCATGCGATCATGTGATCTATGCGACAAAGGGGCGCTGTGATGTCATTGTGGAGCACCCTGGGAGCCGCACGGACGGTAAGTAGCTTTTCCCCTGGCTCCCCACTAATTTTCCATGGCAGCCGGGACTTTAGTAGAGTCCTGGCTGCCATGGTTACCATTCAGAAAACTAAACGTCGGATCCGGCGATGCGCCGAACCGACGTTTAGCTTAAAGACGGATCCAGATTAATGCTTTTCAATGGGCATTAATCCGGATTCGTCCTTGCGGCATGCCTTCAGGATTTTTGGCCGGAGGAAAATCCGGAGCAGGCTGCGGATTTTGCAATGGACAAAAAACGTCTCAGTACTGAACTGAAGACATCCTGATGCATCCTGAATGGATTTCTCTCCATTCAGGATGCATTGGGATAATCCTGATCAGTATCTTTCCGTCCTAGAGCCCTAAGGACGGAACTCTAAATGCAGCGATAATGTGAAAGAGGCCTAAGGAGTCCTGTAAACTACCATATGCCCTGAGAGACTGATACTGTCCATGGGCGGTCCATATGTCCCGCAGTGTTTCCTAGTTTCCATATGTCCATGAGCGTGTTAGGCTAGTTTCACGCCTGCGGCAGAGTGATCCGGCAAGCAGTTCCGTCGTCGGATGTGCAAACCTTAAACTTGACTAAGAAATTAAAGGGAACCTGTCACCGGCATTTTGTGTACAGAGCTGAGGACATGGGTTGCTAGATGGCCGCTAGCACATCCGCAATATCCAGTCCCCATAGCTCTGTGTGCTTTTATTGTGTAAAAAAAAATATTTTATACATATGCAAATTAACCTGAGATGAGTCCAGTCCCTGAGATGAGTCCTGTCCCTGGACTCATCTCAGGTTAATTTGCATATGTATCAATTTTTTTTTTTTACACAATAAAAGCTTACAGAGCTATGGGGACTGGATATTGCGGATGTGCTAGCGGCCATCTAGCAACCCATGTCCTCAGCTCTGTAAACAAAATCCCGGTGACAGGTTCCCTTTAAGTTACTTATTTTTTATATATAGACTATAGAATAGTCTACAAGTGGACTAAGGCATTTCCATATCCTATACCTGGAATGCAGAACCTGAGGCCCTCCAGCTTTTTGGAAACTACAATGCCCAACATGACCTTCTGTAGGCTATGCGGTAATTATTGGAATTATATTTTTGCTACAGCTAGAGGCCCGAAGGTTCAGCATGCTCTAGAAAACCTCTATAAACCTCTGGAAAAGGTATTTATTTTTTTGAATTATATAAAAATAAAAATTATATATATTTTTATTAATGTACATTTTTAAACTTTTATAGGACTGTTGATAACCTCAACATTGAGACTGATGATTCAACCAGTCAAGCTGCTGGAAATTCTGTGCCGGTTTCTGTGGAAAATCCAAGTGCACCTCCACCTCATTTATTAGAAGAAAATGTGCAGACGGAAGGTGTATCACAAGAAATACAAAGTGCGACACAAGATATTCCAGCACAACAGACGGTAGATACACAGCGTCGTTCTTCTGGTAGACGTAGGGGTCCCCCTCCCCAAGATTCTGGTTTAGAAACTCGAGCCATTGTTGAATCCAGGGTTCTGGATTATCTAAACCAGAATCGTGGGGAGAGTCCCGATGAAACTTTATTAAAAAGTTTGTCACATTTGTTGAAACGTGTACCAGAAGAACGAAAAGCTAGATGTATTTCTGCTATGGCTCTAATTCTGGACCTATTTGCCGGTCCACACGAACCTATAGATACAGTCCACAATTTAGAGCAAGCTAGAGATGCCATGCTCAATTGGAGGCCATCCAGATCAAGTTTTTCCCAGATTCCGCCTCCTCATAGATATTATAGTTCAGAAGCTGCTTCGCAGGGGAGTGGACAATATCTTGGTCAATACCAAACATCATCTGAGGGAAGTCGTCTCCCCACTTCCAATCCTGGCCCTTTTACAAGTGAACTTTTTGATTTATAATTTCACTTATTTAGGGATTTTTGGATAATCTAATAAATGTTATGTTTAGTAATATAATGTCTCTTACTTTTTATTGTAAAAATGTTCGATTCTATGGTGTCTCAGGCAATGGCTCCACACATAAAAAAATGTAGTGCTTGCACTAAAATTTTTTAAAATGGATGGATCACAAACTCATTCAAGTTCAAGTCATTATTTATAAATAATCAATAAGCAATTTTTTCTATCCATAATTTTTTTTATTTTTCATTTTAAGCATTTTCTATTTAACATTCTTTTATTATACCAATTTTATCCTCTTATATATAGATGTAAAACACTGTAATAAACATAGTGCGGGTAAAATTGCATCTTAAAATATTTTAGTAATGATTACCACTCTTTTTAAGATGTCATTTGTAATGAGGTATTAGAAGATATTTAAACCAAATTCAAAAAATAAAAAGTTAAAATTATAATACACTATCAATATATTAATTACAATTGATAGTGGAATTTGTAAATTACAAAATACCTCAGCCCGCAAGCCCACGTCAAGGGTCCTTATTCTCTTGCGAGTCCCTAATCTAAACTAACAACAGGGGATCTAACTAAACTAAGAAATTTCTAATTTATATGAATTTAAATACCAGAATCAAGCTGAAATCAACGACTAACATGGATGGCTTCCATCTGCCACGGAAATGCCCCCTCTGGACTGCAGAAATAGTCAGCATAGACTTCCCGAACAGCTAGTCCAGCCGCTCCAGGTCGTCCAGTCCGGCTCAGATCAAAAATGACAGGAGTTGCCATATTTTGATCATTATCTGCATCAGCAGAGGCATCATGTATCCTGGTGAAGTTGTGTAGTAGTACACAAGCCTGTATCACCAGGGTGGCATTGTCCGGATTCATCTGTATGGATGACATGAATACTCTCCACTTAGTGGACAGTATTCCGAAAGCGCACTCCACATACCGACGGGTGCGAGTCAATCGATAGTTGAAGATGCGCTTTCTGTCATCCAGATCGCGTCTAGGGAAGGGCCGCATCAGATGGGGGGACAATGCGAATTCTTCGTCTGCCACGATCACAAATGGAGCCGGCGGACCTGCAGATCCGGGTAGTCTTCTTGGCTCTGGCAGGGCAAGCTGGTTTTCACAAAGCCGTTCACCCATTCTGGAAGCACTAAAGATGCGGCTGTCAGAAGTGCTCCCATAGGCCCCGATATTAACAATTACAAACCTGTAATTACTGTCAGCCAAGGCCATCAGCACCACAGAAAAATATTGCTTGTAATTGAAGTACCGGGACCCTGAGTGAGGCGGTTTCTTTACACGGATATGCTTTCCGTCCAGTGCCCCAATGCAGTTAGGAAACTACGCAGATTGATAAAATCCCTCAGCGATTCTGAGCCAATCTTCCGCCTTGGGGGTGGGCATGACCGCTTCTCTGAGATGCTGCCATATCACTTTACAGGTATGGCAGACAATCCCAGAGATAGTAGAAATTCCAAGCAAAAATTCGAAATGCAGCGATGCGAAGGAATTTCCAGTTGCCAGGAATCTGTGGAAAAAAATGAAAAAATTAATACATGATTTGTAATAACAAAAAAAAAAAAAAGATTGAAAGTATATTTTACCTCAGAGTGACAATGAGCCTTTGCTCAGCAGAGATGCTACGCCGCATGCAGGTGTCCATGAAGGTAAGATGTGGATGTAATAATGACAGTAAATTATCAAACGACTCCACAGACATGCGGCAGTAGCTGCGGAATTTGAAGGGGTCCTGACGCAAGTCTTTATAAAGACTATTAAATTGTCCCTTCCGACATCGTTGAGCGACGATAGGGTGTATCCACTGTCTCCTCCTCCTCTCCGGCTCCTCGTCCAGCATCGCTGCCTGATGTCCAAAGAGCCGAAATAGGATCCAATGGAACAGTACTCCGTTTTTATCGTTGGGCATGGTAACGTTAGATATGAGTATGTAAGAAAAAATGCCTATCAAGCACAGTTTTCAGACACAGCTCTTCACTATACGCAAACGAAACAAAATAACGCCTGAGATGTCACTTGACAGAAATTTTAATCCCTTTTTTTTCTCATTATATTGATAAAACTTTATTGGAATAGGAAAATTTATTCTTTTATCCGTTTTGTTTTGCGGATCCGCAAAAAACGGATGACAAACGGAAAGAATTCTTGGAAAATAGGATCCGCAAAAAACGGTCCTATTTTCGGATTATAGAAAAACAACGGACGTGTGAATGGACCCTTAATAAAGAAGTTATTTCAAGCATTTGATGTGCTCTTTAAAGGGACTCTGTCACCACTATATAACCATATACAGCTCTTACACGGCGCTGTAGCACACCTATACATGAATGTAATGGTACCTTTGTTAATTCCTTTAGACATCCAGAAGCAGGAAAAACTACGTTTATTTCATATGCAAATAAGCACTCGCAAGTGCCCAGGGGCGGCGTTCAGTGTGTACGAGCCCAGGCTGCTCTGCCTTTTTTAGCGTTACTCCTCCCAGCCTCTTCCTTTGCCCGACCTCCTATTCCCTTGTATGATCCCTAGGTTCAGTAAGATCCTGCGCACTGCTTCGCCGGGCCGGGGCATGTGCACTAGTTGAATCAATGCCGTGCCCACAATGGGCTTCGCAGTGTGCATGCCCCGGCCCGGGGAAGCAGTGCGCGGGATCTTGGCCAGACCTAGAGATCATACAAGAAAATAGGAGGTCGGGCAAAGGAAGAAGCTGGGGAGGAGTAACTCTGAAGGCAGAGCAGCCTGGGCTCCTACACACTGAACGCCGCCCCTGGGCACTTGCGAGTGCTCATTTACATATGAAATGAACGCTTCTGGATGTCTAAAGGAATTAACAAAGGTACCATTACATTCATGTATAGGTGTGCTACAGGACAATGTAAGAGCTGTATATGGTCACATGCATATGATGGAGGTGACAGACTCCCTTTAAGCCTACTGTGTCCATAGAACGGGCTAGAAGAATTAGCTCAAAAGAAACAAGACTGAAGCAGAGTAATAGACAGTCTGGTTGGACTAAAAAGTTAGAGATATCAAATTCTTCTAATGCCACAGCGCCAAAGGCACTTCATAGTGCTGCGCCTGTGACACGGACCAGAAGCAAACAGGAGGACTGGAGGCCGGCGCATGCGCACTACATGTAGGGATGCCATGCCCACAATGGGCATCACAGTGCATATGCACACGCAAGATATCAGCCGATCCTGTGGAGGACGCAAGGGACTTGCAGGGTGGGCCAAGAAAAAGGCTGGGGAGGAGTAATATAAAAAGAAGGAGGAGCAGCCTGGGCTCCTACACAGGGAATGCCGCCTCTGCGCACTTGCGAGCCCTCATTTGCATATGGATTAAACTGCTTTTTTCCTGCTGGTGAAAGTCAGAAGGAAATTACAAAGGTACTATTTAAATCATAGATAGATGTGCTAGAGAGCCATGTAAGCAGGGGTGGGACAAGGTCCACCACCAACAGAGGCTGAGCTGCCCAAGCTTTTATTGGTGGTCATTCAGTAAATTAACCCTGTTTTGGGGGGGGAGTCTGTGGATGACAAATATGTGTCATCCACAGATTCTCCCCATAATAGGGTTCATTTAGTTAATGACCACCCAAATTGTTGCATCTGCAGAGCTTTTGTATAATGCCACCCCACACTGTAGTGTCCACCACACTGCCCCCCACACAGTAATGTCCGCCACACTGCCCCCCACACAGTAATGTCCGCCACACTACCCCACACTGTAATGTCCGCCACACTGCCCCCCACACAGTAATGTCCGCCACACTGCCCCCCACACAGTAATGTCCGCCACACTACCCCACACTGTAATGTCCGCCACACTGCCCCCCACACAGTAATGTCCGCCACATTGCCCCCCACACAGTAATGTCCGCCACACTGCCCCCGACACAGTAATGTCCACCACACTGCCCCCACACAGTAATGTCCACCACACTGCCCCCCGCACAGTAATGTCCGCCACACTGCCCCCCACACAGTAATGTCTGCCACACTGCCCCCACACAGTAATGTCCGCCACACTGCCCCCACACAGTAATGTCCGCCACACTGCCCCCACACAGTAATGTCCGCCACACTGCCCCCCACAGTAATGTCCGCCACACTGCGCCCACACAGTAATGTCCGCCACACTGACCCCCACACAGTAATGTCCGCCACACTGCCCCCACACAGTAATGTCCGCCACACTGCCCCCCACACAGTAATGTCCGCCACACTGCCCCCACACAGTAATGTCCGCCACACCCCCTCAACCACACAGCAGTGCCCCCACATAGTAATTTGTCATGCTCTCCCCTCTTGTCATTCTCCCCCTCTTGTCATAATCCCCCTCTTGTCATAATCCCTCTTCTTGTCATGCTTTTTCTGCCCCTGTCATTCTCCCCCATCTTTTCATGCTCTTTATACCCCCATGTTTTCATGCTCTTTCTGCCCCCATGTTGTCACAGACTTCATGTAAGGGGCCCGGCATTTCACTGTACTTAATGCCGGGCCCGTCAAGCGCTCCTCTCACCTCCATTATGTTCACTGCTCCAGGCTTCCGGGATCAGGCCCCAGCGCTGCCACACATTAAGCAGGTGGGCGGAGCCTAACGGAGGTCCGTTAGGCTCCGCCCACCTGCTTACTGTGTTTCTAGTTAGAGGCAGCAGGGCCTGATGCTGGAGGCCTGAAGCAGTGAACATAATGGAGGTGAGAGGAGCGCTCTGACGGGGCCCAGCTCAGGGAATGACAGGAGGGAGCGCTGAGCGGTTCCCCCCTGTCAGTCCCTCTCCCTCTGGCCGGCCCCTGCCTGCGCCCTGAGGCTGGAGCGCCCTGAGGCTGGAGCCTCCCCAGCCTCTGTGTCGGCCTGGCCCTGCATGTAAGTGGTGTATAATGTCATATTTTGGTGACAGACTCCCTTTAACTCTTTGTGACAGAATGGCTCAATATTTTTCAATATTTTTAATAAAGGCCAATTGAAAATATGATTTTTAGCTAAAAATGAGTAAAATGCAATCATAAACAAAAATTGCCTCCAAATGTGTACATAGCCTTTAAGTCCTGGAAGCGCAATTTAAGAAACTGCGTCACTAAAATGTTTTTTCCACCAGTTAAAACCAGATAGTGACACATCTTTTTTTAAATCTCTTTTTATTTTAAAATTATAGATTTTTTAATTCTATTACCATAACATGATTATGGCGGCGGCCATCTTGTCTGAGCTAGTCTTAAAAGCCTTTAGAAAGCATTAAGAAAATTGCTTTATGACAGCCCCATGGTTCATAGACACAATGGTCAGGAGGGGACCTCATTGACTTCTATGGGAGAGTTTTCTAGGCATGCTCTGTGACCTGTGCAGAGGTCATTGTACAGGAGAGAATAGATAAGCTCTGACAATCACCTATCGTGAATGGTGGATCCTGTCTTATCTATACACAGAGGTGGTATCATTACAGGCAGGATTAGAATGACAGATAAGCAGTTAACTGTGCAGATCAAAAAGTGGCCCCTATTATTAGGTTTAGTGGCCAGTGCGAAAACTGCAGGAATTTATGTTTTTGTTTAACTATAGATTGACATGGAAAATTAAAAATATCACAAATTCTTTAAAAATACGTTAAACATAAAAATTTGATTTAAACAATAGGTCTAATGACACATTATCTTTAAATGTAACATTACAATGACTGAATTTGCTCAGTTAAGGTGGTCTTTTGGGATTAGCGCTATAGTATATGTAAAAAGTATACACTTGAGTTCATGTGCATTACACAGACAGCACTTCTGAAGAGATCTCGCCAGTCTAGTATATTCTGCGAGAGAGTTCTGCTGCTGCCATCAAGAGGAAGAGAACACGTCAGACTGGACAACATACCTCCAGGCGCCTGCAGCAACCTAATAGCACAGCCTCGTGTACATTTAATAAAACGGGATTCTCCCCTCATTCATCAAATCAGCCAGAGGTATTCAAAGCCCTAAGATTAGCTGTTGGCGTACATGATCAGCGTCAGGCGATGAGCAGGGGGGTGGGGCACATGCTTTTTTTTGAAAACCGGAGTCTGAATTTTGTAAAGGGTTTGTCTCTCGGAACGAGGATTGAGTGAATGAAATGTGAGATTGCAGTTCCCATGTCCATGTATGTAGGCTTTGTTTGGCAAGCCCCCTGCCCACGTGTGTGCAGGTCTCATTGAAAGAAGAGAGGCTCCAAGTAGCCAGCGCCTTCCTGTCCTTTTTTCATCCTAGGTGCTCCTCTGAGCTTGACCTAAACTTTCTGATGTCCTTAAGGTATCTTAACAGCGCTAGTGTACTTGGATGGGAGCAGCACTACAGTAACCAGCTTGTCCACAACACAATGGACGGAGCTGTGTAGCTCTGCCGCCAGTTGCCTGTGCGCAACTTCTGCTAAACAGTGGGGGAACTGAGAGTCAGACCCCCACAGATCTGATATTGATGACCTAGGGGAGGCCATCAATTTAAAAGTCCTGGAGAACCTCTTTAAGCGCTCATTCAGATGGCCATAAGTGTTTTGCCATCCACAAATTGCGGATCCGCAAATACGGATACCGGCCATGTGCATTCTGCATTTTTGCGTAACGCACAGGTCCAGCGCTATATAGAAATATCTATTTTTGTCCGCGACGGCAGACAAGAATAGGGCATGCTCTATATTATTTGCATAGGAAAGGATCTACGGATGCGGACAGCACATGGTGTGCGGTCCTGATCTTTTGCGGCCCCATTGAAATAAACGGGTCCACACCTGTTCCGCAAAATAGAGTAAAGGATGCGGACCTATACAGATGGCCGTGTGAATGAGCCCTAACACAGAGAGTTACTTGGAATATTGTATACGTTTAATACACAGACCTCACTATTTGATGTGCTCTAGTTGAGGGCACTGCTCGCTCCTGTTCACACAGTCATCAACTGGCTCAGAGTATCCTGACTGCCCGACCCTGTGTTGTAAGAGCGAACAGAAATATAATGGATTTGTCTGTAAACCCCCGGGTCACTCATCTAAACCTATAATAGGAGCTTGCTATGTGTAGTGTTATAGCGGCATCAGATGTGAACGCGGTGTACATATATTTGCCACTACTATGCACAGGAGAATTGGGGGATTCATTTTGGGGTAAATAATATAAACTCACTGACAACGAAAAAATGTCGGATTGCTGCAAATCCCAGAATGCAGTTCTGTCTCAGGCAGATATGTACATAATTATAGTAAACACTGTGGTCTTACCACAAGAGGGCATACAAGTTCTTCCCTGCTGCCCTAGGAAAAGGTTCTCAGAGGCTACTTTTGGGTGATGTACCTCTTGGTGAGAGATCACTGACTGCTAGATGTGGGGGCGCATCACTGAACTGATGGAAGGGGTGAGAAGTGAATGGGTCCGCATTAGTGATGTGGTGCACAAACAGCCGGTGCCTGTATAATGCGGACCCACTGTTTGCGGGCCGTGATACGAGCACTGGCAGACAACGGTTGTGTGCATGAGCCCTTAGCCTGAGGAAAGGCCATCACTTAGTAAAGGCTGGAAAATCCAGGATCCCCAGTGATCAGCACAAGGTGCTTTTGATTGTTTAAAGAGGAACAGTGCCTTTTTTGATTGGGCACAGTACCTGGCACTGCAGCCTGTCTGATTGGGCACAGTACCTGGCACTGCAGCCTGTCTGATTGGGCACTGTACCTGGCACTGCAGCCTGTCTGATTGGGCACAGAACCTGGCACTGCAGCTTGTCTGATTGGGCACTGTACCTGGCAGTGCAGCCTGTCTGATTGGGCACTCTACCTGGCACTGCAGCTTGTCCCATTCACTGCGGTCTTCCTTTGTGATGAAGACCTGGGTTCCAAGAGGTCGGACCCCCATTAACCAAACACTAGTGGTCTATTGGAATGACACACAATCATACAGAAGCGGAGAACCCCTTTAATAAGATTCATTATCGGTTCTCAGACAACTGTAAGGCTGGGAACACACCTAGGCGTTTCTGAATCGTGCGTATGTTTTTGTAACTAAGAAACGCGCGTCATACGCGCGATTCAGTGATTCTCCCCTATGGCATCGTTGTCCATAGGCGCGTTAAAACGCCCCAAAGAAGCTCATGTACTTGTTTGGGCATGGGGCGTTTTACAGCGCGTTCAAACGCGCTGTACAACGCCCAAATGTGAACCATGCCCATAGGGAAGCATGGCTTTTCACATGTTGTGCGTTTTACAGCGCGTTTGAACGCGCTGTAAAACGCTTAGGTGTGTACCTAGGGTAATGCAGCTGCATTTTAGGGCCCATCGCATGGTTGGGGCCCCAGTACCTCTAGCGAACAGAATTTACATCAGCAGAAAACCCTTCACTTGGCTTGAACCGCAGAGGGTCCTGGCCTTGCGGTTGGAATACGGTATTACACTGCGGCCATGTTACGGACCGCCAGGATTTTTTGAACTGATGAACTGTGAAATAGAAATTGTGGGCGACCATTTGTGGCGGTTATGACCCCTAAAGCCTAGTGAGGGGCAGAATTTACCCCTCCTGGGGAACCTATTGATGAAAATGATAAAAGCTTTGTGGCCTCATTCACACTGCTCACATTAGCGCCTATTTTTTGTCACCCTGAGGAGCAGCCCCTGTGTGAAGTTCGGGGCAGCCTGCAGCTGACAGGCTCTCCCCCCCCTGCCTGCCATGCTCTCTCCAGCAGACAGTCTATGACCGTCTCCCTCCCCTTTACTACTCATCCATTTACTCCAGTGACGGGCGGCGGGCTCCACCAATCAGAAAGCAGGAATGTCCCTTCTCCCCTCCCCCCGCTTTTCCCATGCCTGAGGGGGGGCTGTGCCCTGCTCCCCTCCCTCTCTTTGTATCAAACATCCGGGTTTCCCTCCTGGCTCCTCTCATTAGATTTTAGAAGCCATTTTGGAGAGAGTTGAGAGTGTTTGGGAGCAGTGGGTGAGGTGACCATGGAGGCAGCAGCCCAGTCCTCTCCTCCCCTGTGAGCCCCCCTCCAGCACACACAGTGGAGCTGTCACATTGAAGTTTGGGCTCCTGTGTGTCTGTGCCTCCCCCTCCCGCCCCGTGTAATCTGCTTGCTGCAGAAGGTGGAGTCGTCCTGGCAGGGGGGGAGTCACTACTGCTGCTGTTTGATCTGCCTGGGCTCCACATTCACACACAGTTCATTCCCACGGATCCCACATTACACGCCCCCCCTTCCTTTGGGTGCTCCTGGCACACGGAGTGACCGCTGCTGGATACCTATGTGACCAATGTGAAGGAATTATCTCCGGCCGATGGGATTGTATGTGGTCTATGGGCTGTGAGACCTCCTGGGAACATGGGGGCTCTGGGACTGACTTGTGCACTTCTTCTGGCAACTTTCTGTGCAGGTAAGTGGCCATGTGCCGAGCCCCAGCCCCTGTGCCTACAGGTGTGGCTGCTGAGAACTTTACCCCGCTCCGCAAACTCGCTTCCATAACCTCTTCGCTGCCGAAACGATCGGATACGACGGATCGTTACCGATGTGATCGTGACAGGGGAAGGGGGGTGTTAACGAGGACGGACTGTGTGCTACCAAAACGTTCACATGGTTGTGACTTTTGTGATTAGTCGTACGATCGTTGTCTGTCAGATGGGTTACGATCTGGTGTCCGTGGGCTGTGTGTTTCTTCACTGGAGGTGTCCAGGGATCGCTGCTGCGTCTTTGTATCTTGTGCACGTGTCTGGGATTTTTTTCTCCCCCCTCCTCAATTCTTCCTGTAATCCACAGCCCACGTGCAGCCAGCCTATTACCAGGAGAGATCCGGATTATGACCCGGGTGGATCGCTGTCACCAGTGGAAGCCCCCTGTCCCACCCCCCAAGATTTGGGTTAAAGGGTAATAGTGACCCCATAGTGCAAAAGTGTATGGGCTTCAGGTTTTCTGGACATAGATAGTAGCAATCATGGGGTTAGACATGTTTCTGGGCAGATGGAGTAATCATCATGGGGACACCCTGTAGTAATCATCATGGGGGACACACTGTAGTAATCATCATGGGGTGAGGGGCCAGTAGACATGTTTATGGGCATATACAGTCCAGGCTTGTTTCTGGGCACATAGTGGTTGGTGATCATGGGGGGCAGACATGTTCCTAGACACATATACAGTAGTGGTGATCATGGGGGGCAGACATGTTTCCAGACACATACAGTAGTGGTGATCATGGGGGGCAGACATGTTTCCAGACACCTATACAGTAGTGGTGATCATGGGGGGCAGACATGTTTCCAGACACATATACAGTAGTGGTGATCATGGGGGGCAGACATGTTTCTGGACAGATGTAATAATAGTGATCATGGTCCTGGACACACATACAGTATTAGAGATCATGGGGGGCTGACAGGTTTCTGGACACTTGGTAGTGATCATGGGGAAGACATATTTCTGTGATCATCAGGTGCAGAAGTGTTTGGACAGCAAGAGTGGGGGGGGGGGGCACAGATGATTTGGGGTACACAGTAGTGATCATGGGGGCAGACATATTTCCGGGCACACAGTAGTGATCATTGGAGGCAGACATAGTTCTGGGCACACAGTAGTGATCATGGGGGGCAGACATAGTTCTGGGCACACAGTAGTGATCATGGGGGGCAGACATAGTTCTGGGCACACAGTAGTGATCATGGGGGGCAGGCAGAGTTCTGAACCTCCAGTGCAGCCAGTCTCTGCCCAGCCTGACATGGCTGCTTACAGAGAACAATAGATGGCATTCACCTACCCTGCAGATGGAGGGGACTGTGGTGTCCCTTTAACCAGGACCATGCTTGCAGTGCGGGAGCCGCAGGCAGACCCTTCCAGGCCAGGCGGGTAATGAGGTGTTGTGATGCCCCCCAGGGTTTGCTATTTTTATGAGCTGACTCATTTGGCTTTGATTTGTGACTTGTGTAGTAGATTGTAGTAAAATAAACCTTCCCCTCCCACAAACCCCGTCCTCGTCAGTGTGATGGTGCCTGCGCTCAGCCCCTTTCTCGTATGTAACATGTTCAGCATTGTCTCTTCATGTATGTAGGCGCTGGCTGTGGCCACCCGTCAGTGAAGGGTGCCATACCGCCGCTTACATGCCTGTAATGTATGGATGTGGTGGGGGCTGTCGCTGGAGCTGACTGCATAGCTTGTCCTTATTATACCTCAAATAACCCCTGTAGTAGATGGAGCTGGGCTGGAAACGCGTGGATCTGGCTGCCTATAGAAACTGTGCAAATGGCAGGGATTTGGAGAATACATCTCCAATATACCAAATGTGAGGCTGCACATAAATACTGTGTGTATAAAAGCAATATACCGTAATATGTATATACACATAATAAATCTATATATACACGTTTGTGGCGCTCGGGCAGCGTATCCGTACCAGGCTACCCCTCCTATTGCCAAAGTGGCTAATGCAATCTCTCCAGACCCTAGACTAGTCCAGGGCTGCTGGGGGGGGGGGGGGAATTGCCACCCCCCTTGTTATGATGAGTGCTGGCGGGGGAGGGGAGAGTCAGCTAGAAACTGATCTCTCCTATGGTTGGCAAACAATCTGTTACCTCCATCCCTGTGAAAGCAGAATGTCTTATCTGATGGAGACTTAGTAGCCTTCTCTTCTTGCAAGACACGGCAGAACAAGGCCTCATAGGAGGGAAGGAGTAGGGAGCCAAAAAAAAAACCCACTCCTGCAGACAAAGAGTTAAGCGCCCCCCCCATATTCTTGTGTTTATTTGTTGTATCGTTTGTATCCTTTTTTATTTCCATTCATCTGTTTATTTGGCTGAGGTTTTGGGCAGCCTGAAGCTTCTCCACCATTGTTCTGCCAGCCTGGGTAGACGCGCTTTGAAGGGCACTCTCTGCCCACCCTTTTCCCCGATATATGTGTATTGTATTGGACGTGTTAGGGGGGGGGGGCGACATCATAAATAGGGTGTGTGCCTCGGCCCCCACTGGGTTTTGTTTAGGAATGTGGCCCGCCAGCTGAAGTGTAAGAGGCGGCGTGCGCCCTCCACCACCGCTCTCTGTTTTCTTTGTTCAGGGCTCTCATTAAAAATTCAGTGCCAGTGTTTATAACACACACACAACCTGGCAGCGCCAGGATTCTCATTTTCACTTGAAACCCCCCTCCCAGGAGATGGGGGGCACATCATCGAATTCCGGGAATGTTTCCTTCTTGTCTCTTATTTTTGCTATTTTACATTGGAAGCCAGCTCTCTGCTGGTAGCATGTGTTTTTTATTTTTAATGCTGGTATAGTCAGGACGGGGGGGGGGGGGGGGGGGTAGCCTGGTATTGCTGTAGCTTTGTCATGCGGTCCGGTAAAATGGGATCTGTGAGGGCTTCATCCTTAGGCTTCTCTGGCCGTACCCCCCTCCTCCTAAAATGGGTGCCTGGGTCCCAGATTTCCAGCACTGAGAATGACCTGTAAAATTCCACAGTGGGGTCCTGCATGTAGTGCCCGCTCGCGTGTTCGTGGTTACACCTCCTTGACGTAGCCGACTCTTGCCGTAAGTTGCTTTTCCACTTTGGCCTCCTGTCTGCAGGGTCCTGGAAGTGACCTAATCTTGCCGTGCACACAGTCGGGGGCACGTGTGCTGTCATTGTTCTATATAATAACACCAGGCGATAGACACGTGTCATAGACGTCTATGGTGACAAAGCAATATAACCGCCATACATGTAAAGGCAATGATCGCTACAGGAGAGCGACTAACGAATCGTTTCTTGGTGTAGTGAACGTTTCAACAATGACCCTTTAGACGCGCCGATTATTGGTCACAAAATCGTAATTTCCATCGTTTGTAAAGCCGACTGTTGCATTTACACAGAGCGATAACCTTAAAACACACCCACTGTGTAATCGTCTGTAATGGCGCGTGCAGTCAGCGATTCCTGTTTACAAAATTACACGTATGAAATTGTTCACGTCCAGCGATGATCTTAGTGTCCACACAAATGATCGAGCCAACGAGAAATCTACGGGTAGTCGCTCAATAATCGTGATTTAACGATAATTTACGCAGTCATCGTCTGGTGTAAAGGTGGAAGAAGAATACAGCGCCCGTCTTCCGTGAGCGTAGACAACTTAGGCTACTTTCACACTAGCGTTTTTTGTGGATCCGTCATGGATCTGCAAAAACGCATCCGTTACAATAATATAACCGCATGCATCCGTCATGAACGGATCGGGTTGTATTATGTCTTCTATAGCCATGACGGATCCGTTTTCTATTGTGCCAGATTGTCAGAGAAAACGGATCCGTCCCTATTGACTTACGTTGTGTGCCAGGACGGATCCGTTTAGCTCTGGTTCGTTAGGCGCAGGGCTGTGGAGTCGGTAGATAAATTGTCCGACTCCGACTCCGACTCCTCAGATTTTGAAACTTCCGACTCCGACTCCTCTGTATTTAATATGCAAATACGAAGCTGTTCCACCAAGTTCTTCTAATCTCCTCTAGCACAGAGAGGTAGTTGAGCAGAAGCTGCTGCCTTCTCCTTTGTGTGCTGATCTTCTAATGAAGATAGAGCAGCGGGAGGATCCAGGAAGGGGCAGGGGAAGGGGCATTTATTTTAAAACATGATTTTCCTAGTAGAATCCCATAGTCATGTTTAAAATTTAAGCTACCAATCTGAGTTTACATGTTTTATAGCCTTAGCTGAATAATTACAGCTTCAGTCTTGAACTATTGACTATCCATTCCCTTCACTTATACAAGTGTCTCCAGTCCTTAATCAGTTATCAGTGAGAGGCTAGGATAACCATGGGTTCCCTGTAACAGCAGACCACAAGACAATGGAAAGTGTAAGTATTGCCGCTCCTTAAAGGGACACTGACAGGCTGATTTTCCAGCTAAAGATATATATATACTGGTATTCATCAGAGAATTAGGAATAAAACTATACTAATGTTACCCCCAGTTAAACTGTACTTGTGTTTAAAAAACATTTTAATCTGTATGCAAATTCACTATCTTTGTGCCCAATGGGGCAGCGTCTCCTGCGGCTTTGTGCCCAGCCGCGCCCGAGTACAGCTTCCCAGCGCTGTTCCCTCGTTATTATTCACTGCACCGGCCTTTTTTCAGGCTAGCCGAACGCTGAATTCCTGCGCAGGCGCACGTGTAGAGTGCTGGCAGCAGCCTCGTCTGGCTATGCTGAGGCTGTGCCAGCTTTCTCTCTTCCTCCTCGCTAAGGCGGACAGCAAAAAGCTGCAGGCAGTGTTTTGGTGTTCGCCTCCAGAGCGGTTGCCTCCAGAACTGATGCATTCTGAGTGGATCCTTTTCCATTCAGAAGGCATTAGGGCAAAACTGATCCGTTTTGGACACCGCTTCTGAGAGCCAATGACGGATCTCGCAAAAGGAAACCGAAAACGCGAGTGTGAAGTAGCCTTATTAGGAACATCCATTTCTAAATCTGATGCTGTTCAGTACAGCAGGGAAGATTTCTGATGATCTGTAATCTAAGCAGAGGCGACGTGCTGCTCGCTTACTGAACTGTATAGGAGAGTGTAAGTGTAAGTCTGGCGTTATCTAAATCTCCACCACTGCTTGTCCTTGAACGGCTTTAGGCCCCCTGCACATGACAGTATCAGTGTTGTGGTCGACAAATCGCGGATTTTTTTTTGCGCACCCATAGAAATGAGTCCTTGTGTCATCCGTAAAAAATGCGGATCGGACATGGACCAAAAATATGGTCATGTGCATGAGGCCTTAGTTTCTTTACGTTTCTGAAGTGGAGTAGCATACGGCCGCCTGCACTCGAGTGTGGATTACGCACGGAAAAACCGCAGTGTAATGCAGTTTGAGATTTCACAAATTTCACGTGCACTTTGCGTTTTACGTTCCATGCTGTTCATCCACCGCTGTGTGGATTTTGAAATCCGCAGCATGTCAGTTCTTTGTGCAATTTTTTTCTTTTGCAGCGGAGTTCACCCTTCTGAATGCATGTAAATCTGTGCGAATTTTCTGTTTGTAAAGCTGCAGGGAGCCTTAGGGTTTGTTCACACACGCGGCAGAATTGTTGCAGAAATCTCTGAAACTGGAAATCCGCTCTTTTCATATGAATGGGCTTGTTTTGGCGGCAAGCACATGGCTTTCCACAAGCCCCATTATGGTAAATGGAACAGGTCTGCTGGCACTTGGCACCATGGGCGCAGATCTCCAAGCACCAGTGCCCACTGCATTCAGTTATATATGGATCCAGTACCCAAGGTACCAGTTCTGCCCGCACCCTCCATGTTGAGGTTCTCATCAGTGATTTTATGGCTGGCGCTGTATTGCTTTTATTATTGTCAGAGGAAGGTACATATGGGGCAAAGTGCACGGACAGTATTTCCCATGATGCAAATGGTTTTGTCACATGACATTTTTATCCTGTCTGAGCTGCTTTTTATTTTTTGTGTGCTGTAATAAAAAAATAAAAAAAAAACTCCGCACACAAGTGGTTTCGGTGCAGTCCTTTAAATAAAAAAGTGAGTTTGTGAGTGATATTGACTATCAATAAATGCACTAGGGTGCAGAATTAAGTTATGTGAATATGGGCTAACTATTAGATGCCCCCCGTACCAATCGGAGCACGTGCACTGCAGCTCCATTCATCTCTATGGGGGTTTTGGAAATAGTCGAGCGCCATACTCGGTTGTCTCCCACTCCCAGAGAGACGAATGGAGTGGCAGTTTACATGCCCAACCTAGGGTTGGGCGATATCAAAAATATTGCCACGATAACGATATTAAGAAATTTATCGCGATAACGATATATATCACGATAAATGCCCATTTAGAAGAAAAAAACACTTGGAGACATTATACTGTATGGGGGCCACAAGGAGACGTTATACTGTATGGGGGCAGCGCAAGGAGACAATATACTGTATGGGGGCAGCCACAAGGAGACGTTATACTGTATGGGGGCCACAAGGAGACAATATACTGTATGGGGCAGCCGCAAGGAGACGTTATACTGTATGGGAGTAGCCACAAGGAGACGTTATACTGTATGGGAGTAGCCACAAGGAGACGTTATACTGTATGGGGGCAGCACAAGGAGACGTTATACTGTATGGGGGCAGCGGCAGCTACAAGGAGACGTCATCCACAGATCCACTCCCCCCTTAAATGCCATCCACAAACCCCCCTTAATTGCCATCCACAGATCCCTTCCCCTTAAGTGCCATCCACAGATCCCCCTTAAGTGCCATCCACAGATCCCCCTTAAGTGCCATCCACAGATCCCCCTTAATTGCCATCCACAGATCCCTTCCCTTAAGTGCCATCCACAGATCCCCCCTTAAGTGCCATCCACAGATCCCCCTTAAGTGCCATCCACAGATCCCCCTTCAGTGTTATCCACAGATCCCCCATTAAGTGTCATCCACAGATCCCCCCATTCAGTGTCATCCACAGATCCCCCCATTCAGTGTCATCCACAGATCCCCCCATTCAGTGTCATCCACAGATCCCCCCATTCAGTGTCATCCACAGATCCCCCCATTCAGTGTCATCCACAGATCCCCCATTCAGTGTCATCCACAGATCCCCCCTCTCAGTGTCATCCACAGATTCCCCCCATCCAGTGTCATGTGGGCAGCAATGCGCCGGGTAGGAGGAGGCGGAGCCAGGGACGCAGACGCAGGAGCCGGCAATGATTTTTAATGTGCGGCGGCCGGCGGGTGGTGAGTGAGGAAGGCGCCGCAGACAGAGCGCATGACGTCACAGAATACTGCGATTATTAGAAAACAGTGATATCGCAATATCGCTGTTTTCTAATATCGCGGTATATCGTAGCTACCGGTTTATTGCCCAACCCTAGCCCAACCTGCCGCTCCATTCATTTTGGGGTGCTATGATGGTTACAGGTCTCCTCTTCTCATGATTGGGGTGGGGGGTCCCAGCAGTAGTGCCCCTGCCAATTGAATAGGCATAACTTAGCCACCGGAGTACCCCTTTAAGCAGAGCATGCAATCAGTTGATTTCTGGGGGTTAGAGGAGCCAGACTCCACCTGGGGTACACTGTGAGTGGGTGCTCATTTCTTCTGCAGGTAAATAAAGTGTCACGTGGTGTCCCTTTAAAGAGGAACTCTCACCACCCCAGATATACCTCTTTTAACATATTCATGCCTTCCCCATGTAACAACATTTCTGGAGCATCTATTCTTATGTCTCTATGTTGTGCCATATCTGTATTATTTCTACTAGAAGTTATGGATAAATTGCTAGCAGTCTGCAGTAAGGGTACAGAGGGGAGGTTACCTGTTGGGGGGTCCCTGCACAGTCTCGCTCTATCCAATCGGTGCTGCTATTTTCAGACTGTGCAGGTACACCCCCCCCCCCCCAACTGGTTACCCCCCCTTTGTACCCTTACTGCAGACTGCTAGCAATTCATTCCTAACTTCTAGCAGAAATAATACAGGAATGGCACAACATGGAGACGTAAGAATAGATGCTCCAGAATTGTTATTACATGGGGGATGCATGAAGCTATTAAAACGGGCCTGTCAGGAGTGGTGAGAGGTCCTCTTTAAAATAACTGAGTTGTGACATAGAAAGAAGTGCATCATGGGTTTGGTTGGATACAGCAACAGGAAGTGCTACATACAGGATGGAAACAAACCAGAGGGATTGGTTTACATGTTTAAAATGGGTCAGGAGAGTCCAAATTAGAAAAAATATCATGGGGGAGAGGTAGTATCTGTTAAAATCATAGTAAATCCTGGAAAACCCCTTTTAAAGTGTACCTAAACCTTTAAGACAATTTTGTTAGAACCTGTTGTATGTGTCACACATAGACTTCTTGTACCATACTGTTTTACCTGATAAATAGACATCTGACCTTCAGGTGCCCGTAGCTGTATGGAACCTGTGCACGTCTGGTATGTCAGCGGTATAGTGGTGTAAGGATTTCACTTTGGGTCCGCAGCACATATCGCTGCTCCTGCTTGGCCCACCGCCACTTTGCTAAAGAGGATCGGTCACGGACAGGAGTAAGGATGTGCTGTGCAGAGCTCCTGCCTGCGCCACTCCGCTGAAGCCTTCCATAGCCCATGAATGCAGCAGACCGCCATACCGGGGCGCTACGGAAGGCTTTAGCAGAGCAGCGCTGGTACAGGCAGGCACAGCAACGTGTGCTCCTGCCTGTACATCCTTTACTGCAACCCCATGGTACGGAGCTGACATATCCACGGTGTACAGATCCCAAACTGCTATAGGCACTGGGGGCTATTTGGTAGGTAAAACAGAAAAACAAGATGTTGTGCAAAATTAATTATATGACCTTTTAAAATAAGTTTTAAAGGTTTAGGTACAAGTTATTGTTCTTTCATCCAGACTGAGAATCCTCTCCCCCATAATCCGGCAGCACGTAGGGGACACACGTAAAATTCTCTAATCCGGGTTTAAATGCCAGACTGAGTAGAACTGCAAATCCCAGCAGAACCCGATGCCTGTCTCTGGCTTAATCTTTTTAAAATGTCTGTAGCTATTGGTCGCAGCGTGCGGCGGTTTACTAATGACCTGATGCTGTAGTATATACCCCCCCCCCCCTGTGCTGTGGATACGGACTTCAATGGGTATTGTTCAAGGTCTCGAATAGTCGGTGGCTGACTCTGGTGCTCGCGGGTATTTTTAGGTGTCTCACGAGTTTGTCTATTCTCGGCAGTGTGTTTTATTAGATTTTTTTTGGGAGCGCAGTGTAGGAATGATGCGGTGATTCATCGTGTTTACACACACCGGGACGGTGGAGGCTGCTGATGTCACCGCCGTCCTCCAATCCCCGCTAGAACAGGAGATGGAGTGCTTTAATATCAGTAACCACAGAGCACGCTTTACTGCCGCACTGTAAACAAGAGCTGGCTGCGGCGTTCTGCACGCCCTCCATCCAGCCCATGTGCTTCCCAAGGCGGCAGCCAAACTTCTCGTCGTGAGGAGACTCCATATCCGCCAGGGCTTCTCGTCACTTCTTTATTTCCTCCAGCGTGTCGTGGCATGGTGCTGCGTTCTCTCTAAAACTAAGCCTGGTCGTTATAGCATGTACCTAGTTTATTTAACCCCTTAAGGACCTGGTGCTTTTTTATTTTATTTTTTTATTTTTCTTCTCCGCATTCCAAAAGCCATAACTTTTCTTTTGTAATTCTGTGGATGCATTTTTTTATTTTTTTTGTAGTGTGCTAGTATTTTTACAGGCACTATTTTGGATTAAATATGATTTTTGGATCAGTTTTTATTCTGTTTTGGGAGGGCATTATTTTTTTCATGGGCTTCACAGTATGGGATAAAGAACACAATGTTACGGATTCAACAATACCTGTTGTGTGTAGTTATTTTTATTTCTTAAGAACTCCGGTTGTTACAAGTTATCCCTTATCCACAGGATAGAAGATGAATGTTAGGTTGGTGGGGGTCCTACTGCTTGGACTGATTAGGAGAATGGAGCCCCCGACATGATCAAAACGGCAGGTCAGGCATGCAAATGGCCTCTCCAGTCATCTCTATAGGAGTTCTGGAAACAGCTGAACCCTGTACGCGCTTTCTCCGGAATTATGGATGGATGGATGATCATGGGGTCCCTCATTCATCAGCTGATCGGCGTCAGGATGAAAGATACCCAATTATCGTCAGTATCTTCAGGGATGTGCTGCCGATGATCTATAGAAGAGACTGAGGGAGGGAGGACTGCTGTACGTTCAGTATGCGTTGTCCTGTGTAATCAGGCCAGTGCAAACGAGCGCCGATGGATATGTTATCTTCCATCAGCGCTCGCACTGCTCGAAGATCGGCAGTGTACTACCACCCTTAGCAGGGACGTAGCTATAGAGGAAGCCATTTCTTTGGAGCCTGAAACCAGAAGGGGCCCACCCAGGAGGCGCTACTTTGCGAATAACTTACTTCGGCTCATCGGAGCACATACATTCTAAATACTGTATGGAGGCGGATCTCCGTACAGTATTATTCCAAAGTTTTGAACGACGCGTCTTTCGGATAAAGCTCGCTTCCCCCGAAGCTCGCTTCGCGCAATACTAATCGTTGGCTTTAGGTGTTTCATCTTGACCGGGCTTCTCCGCAAGCTTCACATTTGTTCATTGCTGATTCTTGACCTGTACACAAGACTTGTGGTTTAGGGGAATTATCAATACGAAAATGTTGTGGGAAGGAAATGCATAAGGAGTAATGTCTTCCAGATCTTAATATGGAGAGGATTTCACATTCCCCAGCGTGTAGACCGCGGCTCGCTGTCAGACTTAAGAGGCTGGTAAATAATGCATATTGTTTTTGAGGAATTTGCAAACATTGTCTTGTATATAATTACACTGATCAGGCGTAGCGCTATGTTCGGCTTCCTCAGAATATTCCCAAACAATGTTGCATTATGGCAGTGTCGTTGATCGGCTGAAGAAAGCCATCGGCATGAGGGGGTGCACTGGGCCTCTCCAATGGTTAGGTACCCAGAGCATCACACTGCCTTCCCATTTTGCAGCCTGGTGCCATCTCTAACCAAGGTTAGCCAAACACACTCTGCCGTCCACATAATGTAAAAAAAAAAAAGTGATTTGTTGGACTGGACGACTATCTTCCATTCCTTCATGGTCTAGTTCTGATACTCAGGTGCCATTGTACATACTTTCAGCAGTGATTAGGATGGGTACTATGACCTGTCTGTCTATGCAGCCCTGTACCCAGCAAGCTGTGATGCCCCGTGTGTTCTGACAACTTTCTATCCTAGACAGCAGTAACTTTTTTAGCAATTTGTGCTACAGAAGCTCTTCAGTTGCCCTCCCTTAGACCACTGTTGGTAGGCACTAACCACTCAATACCTCACAAGACCCGCTGTTTTGGGAGATGCTCTGACCCGATTTTCTGGCCAACATGATTTGGAGCTTGTCGTAGTCGCTCATATATTTATATTTCACAAGGGATAGGCAATCCAACATGCCCAACAACCCTTCCTTCCTGTGACTGCAGATGTTTGGGGCACACATGCGTGTTTTCTGCTCCATTCAGCTCTCTGGGACTGCCAGAAATGGCGTCCCATAGAGCTGAATGGATTGGTGGACATGCGTTCATGTCTGCTGCTCCATTCAGTTGGGGGTGCACGGCCACGTTCTCATGACCAGCAGGGGCCTCTGGTTGAATCCCTGCCGATAAGACACTTATCCCATAATGTGGATAGGGATACACTGTTGTGATCTTTAAGATCGTTGGATGATCCTACAAAAATTAGAGAGTCCTTTGGACATTTGTCGGCGTCTGGCCAAGCTAGCCTACCTTCTCACATCCTGTCAGCTCTACACTGCAAAGAATAAGACTCGTTCCTGTGAGCTATCGCTAGTGCTGGAGTCACAAATTATCCAAATTCCTCACCCATTATACTCAAGGCCACGTGATCCTAAAGCATTCATCCCCTCTTTCAAAGTCAACATGCCCTGTGATATATGTCGCTATTCAGAAAGGCCATCTTGTCTATGGCTGACCTGAGGGAACAGCAGAGGAGAAATGTTACAGCTGCCTGCCCCATGACCCCTGACTGGAGGCCATAGTGAAGGGATGGGCAGACGATGCGTTCTCAGGCCCCTCCGCTGTCAGTGTAATTGCACATTTTCTCTTTGGGTTTTGAAAACATTCCATTCAGTATAATGAAGTGATCTACTTAGGACTCTTTCGAGTAATGTTGACTTTCTCAACGTTGCGATCTAAACCACAAGGCCATCAATTACACAAATAAAGTGGTTATGGCATGTAAGTGGCCGGCTCTACACATCGGAATATTCCTTTCAAGGCCTCCTCTGTAAAAACAGGCGCTAATGGGAATAATGTCGAAAATTGCCAAGCTACATTTACATATACATTAACTTGGCGCGGATACAAGGCTTTCTGGCTCCAGCGACGGATCCGTCAAGCCGAGCGGGTAATGTGTTTTTATTAGAATACATTTTAGGTTTCATCTGTGTTCACAAAGCGCAGTCATGTCAGAAGGGTTTCTGCCATAAGGAATATATTTTCACTCAGGTCTACACAGAATATTAGGTAATTACATGAATGTCTAGATTTGTTGTGTCCTATACTGTAGCGAAGACTAAAGGTGAGGAATGTGCCTGCGGTGACACTGGTGGATCTGGTGGGTTTCTAACCAGAATGCAAGTTTTCGCTGTGTGTTTTTTTTTTTTCCAGCAAAACCCAGCATTTAGGCCCGTTTTGCGGGCCGTTTTTAGCGTTCCTTATACGGAACCATTCATTTCAATGGTTCCGCAAAAACAACGGAAGTGTTTCCGTGTGCATTCCGTTTCCATATTTTCGTTTTTCTGTTCTGCAAAAAAATAAAACGTGTCCTATTATTGCCTGCAAATCACGATCCGTGGCTCCATTCAAGTCAATGGGTCTGCAAAAAAAATGGAACGCATATGGAAATGCATCCGTATGTCTTCCGTATTTGTTCCGTTTTTTTGCGGAACCATCTATTGAAAATTTTAAGCCCAGACCAATTTTTTCTATGTAATTACTGTATATGCCATACGGAAAAACGAAACTGAAACGAGAAACGGATCCGATAAAAACAGCCCGCAAAACACTGAGAAAGCCATACGATATGAACTCAGCCTAACATTTTTTACAGTACTTATTTACTGTTTAGGCCAGAACAACCACGGTAGTGAATGGGAGTTTATAAGGTGTTCACATTCTGTATACTGGTCCCCTGGTGACCTGGTGTCACCCATGGCCTACACAATGGCGGTGACTGCTTCCTTGTGTTCTGTCGTTTTCAAGTTGTTCTAAATCTTCTCTGCATTTTTTAACATAACAGGTTCCCTTTAATAAATATCCATAACTGGAAATCATGTAAAATCTCATATCTGCTGCATTATTTGGCTTTTTTCTTAATCTGTGCTGTATAGACTTCCATTTTACACCTGTTTCATGTAGAAATCGAGAACGACTGCTTTCCTGGAAAATACAATGTGATGTGACGGGTGACCCTGGCGGCCCTCTGCCGCCCTGTACCTGTAAGGGAAGATTAGCGAGATTCATAGATGTCACAGCCAGAAGACTGTTCATCTGAAAGGCAGCACAACGGCATCAGAAGACTTCTCGCGCCTCTCCTTCTCTGCTCAATGCTCTCTCCACCAGTCCATGCCTGTTTTTGTCACGTGCCTTTAAATGAATACAGAACAATGCACGGCTACAGCCGATGGTCTAGACCAGGAATAGGCAAACTGCGGCTCTCCAGCTGTTGCAAAACTACAGCTCCCAGCATGCAAAGACTGCTTACAGCTATCAGCCTACAGCAGGGCATGGTGGGAATTGTAGTTTTACAACAGCTGGAGAGCCGCAGTTTGCCCATCACTGGTCTAAACACCTGATTGGCGGGTGTGGCGGAAGTTGGACCCCCTGCCGATCTCAGCATAGGCCATCAATTAAAAAATCCTGAAAACCCACTTTAACGTCAGCTGAATCTGGCCATTTTGGCAGGAGTGACCATCCATGTAATGTGTATAAGTGGGGGCCCCTGTCCTCCCCTGGCGGCTGATTTTGAAATAGGGATTGAGTTGAGCAGTTGGATTTGAACATGTCCAATCCTTTTGTTCTCGGGGGAGATACTAATCAGTTGCCAAAGCTCTCCCCTTCCCGAACACGTGTACGCTTGGCCAAGCTGAGTGTGCTTGTGTGTGGGGGTATGTCCAGAGAGGTAGCCGTCGGCCGAACAAAAATTTAGGCGGCAGCTATGTAAACTGTAGGGCCATCTGAAGAGTGACTTTGCCTGCTCTGGAAAGCACAGCGCCGCGATTAATGCCCGTAATGACATGGGTCATTTGGCGTTTGCTTGGCGTTGCCTTGGTAGTTTTCAGGTTAATCGCTGTCTGACATGGAAGTTGCTCTTCGAGGGGAGGACGGCACCTAAGTTCTCTTGGACATGACATTCTGCATCTTTTAGAAAGTTCTGTCACTCTTTAACCAGAGCTTTATCGTGCTAAGTTCCTTGGGAAAGTAATGCTATTATGAGGCTGGATTTGAAGGTCAGAAACTTGCATGTTCTCACTTTGAATCTTTATACTTGAGTTCAAACACAGCGTGACACTTCAACATTTAATCCTTTCAATGCCTGCGGGGCCTAAAAAAAGCCAGAGCATGTCCATTTCCTCCTAGCAACCAATCTGAACGAGGTGCCGAGCATTGAGGTGGCTCTGCAGATGTTTGCCATTTGCTAGCAGGCTGGCAGATTAATTTCAGAAAATGTGATTGCCGAAATCAGTCGAGACACTTAACAGATGGAACTGCCGCTCTACCAAATTACCTTCATACCGGATGCACCCCTCCTTAATGTAATGCTCACCACATAATGAAAATTCTGCTGGAACCAGTCTCTAGAATTATTTTCCATCGGCACTTATAGGTGTTGGACGATCCCTCTGGGGTTTGAGTTAGGCCTCATTCACACGACTTTGCGCTGTCCGGGAAACACTGTCGACGGTCTATTGTACTGTACTCGCCTCAACATGTGAGTACAGTACAATAAACCCACAATCGGATAGGAAGTGACTGCATCATAAAATGCTATGATGCAGTCCGTACGGAGCCACGGTTGGTCCAGGAGATGCGTCCTACACATGGACCGTGTTTTCCGGATTGTACGTGGTCGTGTGAATCGGCCCAAAGTTTCACCTTCTACAAATGGTCCCTTTTTTCCACGTGCCTCCGTTTTTGTGAAAAATGAACTTTAGTTTTATGCAAATGAGCCTCTAGGAGCAAAGAGGATGTTGCCATTACTCCTAGAGGCTCTGCTGCCTGATTGAGCATTCACATCATCCTGCCTGGCCTTGTCAATCAACCTGATGAGGGAGTGGCCAGAGGGAACAGCGGAGCCTCTGGGAGTAAGGGCAACACCCCCATTGCTCCTAGAAGCTAATTTGCATAAAACAAAAGTTTATTTTTAACAAAAACCAAGAGACAGAGGCTGTTGGCTTCAGCTGACATTAGCACATGTCTAAGATCAGCCAGTTTAATAACTATAGATTCCTGATGATAGATCCCTTTAAGCCACAGGTTCCAGAAGTAAACTGTGTGCGAAGCCGGATCACCACAGCTTCCATACAGTGTGTTGTTGCCATTCTCGGGTACTGCAGCTATTGCTCCTATTCAAGTGAATAGGAGCTGAGCTGCAGTACCCAAGAATGGCAACTACCAGTGTATGGAGCTGTAGTTTTCGGGCTCCACACACTGTTAGCGGCAGACACAGGTTGTGGAAGCAAACAGTGTAAGGAACCGGAAGACCATAGCGCCTTACACTGGGTAGTGGCCGTTCTTGGGTACTGCACCTCAGCCCTCATTCACTTGAAGAGGACCTGTCCCCTCCCTGGACATGCCTGTTTTAATAGCTTCATGCATTTCCCATGTAATAACAATCCTGGAGCACCTACTCTTATGTCTCTATGTTGTGCCATTCCTGTATTATTTCAACTAGAAGGTATGAATGGATTGCTAGCAGTCTGCAATAAGGGTACAGAAGGGTGGTAACAAGTTGGGGAGGGGGGGGGGGTTTACCTGCACAGTGAAAATGGCAGCACTGATTGGATAAAGTAAGACTGTGCAGGGACAACCCCCCCCCCCCCAACTGGTTACCTCCTCTTACTGCAGACTGCTAGCAACGACGTTTAGCTAAAGGCCGGATCTGGACTAAAGCCCTTCAATGGGCATTAATTCCGGATCCGGCGTTACGGCATGTCTTCCGGATTTTTGGACGGAGACAAATCCGCAGCATGCTGCGCTTTTGTCAACGTCCAAAAAACGTTGACATACTGAACGCAAGACCTCCTGATGCATCCTGAACGGATTTCTCTCCATTCAGGATGCATGGGGATGATCCTGATCAGTAGCTTTCCGTCCTAGAGACCCGAGGACGGATCTCTAGGACGGAAAGCTAAAACGCTAGTGTGAAAGAGGCCTTATAGAGTCTGCGGATCTCTTACTGATATTATCTTATGGATTGGTCACCATACGTTAACCCCTTTTGCAGTGTGCCTGCAGTGAAAGAAAAGGTCTGTCCTGTCTGACCTCCTTATGACCACTGCCTAGAACAGCACTGTAGACGTATTATAAATACACGTTTTATAGGCGATTTGTGGCAATGGCAGTGATTATCCTACTTTATGGATAAGCGCCGCCTTAGTGTTTCCAGCGAATGCCGCCATACAGTTCACCTTTACTGTCGTCAGTGATTGTCACAAAGCTGGCGCGTCCACTTTAATGGGGTCTAGGGTGTCCTTTATCCCAGGTAATAATCTTTTGCAGCTCAACGTTTTACTGGATTTCTGTTGAAATAGAAAGCCCTTCAGGATGCATAATTCATAAGTGGAAATGATGCAAGAAGAAATCTTCCCACCTTGTGACATTTCTACAAGTGATGACTACACGGAACGCTGCTGCTTCTGACTAGACTGCTGAAAAGGGAAATTGTCCTTGGCTTTTCAGAGTGAGGAATATCGCATTTCACGTCAGCCAGCTAATCCCTACATTGGTGGCCTGGGATCTCCTCCACCTTACGCTTTTTACACTTTTGTAGTGTTGCGTATTCTTGACAGTGGATAGCGTTGTATGTCATTTTATGTCATTCCTCATACACCCCCCTCCGAGCTTACTCCAACAAGAGCAATCTTTAACAGGGTGGCCCTTTTACTTAAGGTGGCCATACACTTCTATAGCTGTTGACCGAACGTGTGTTCAGTGCACCGTCCCGCCATACGCATACATGAACAGCTCCGCCGAGCGCACATGTGTTCTCAATGGGCAGTGTGGAATAGACCGATTTCACACACCCCTGACTCCAGCTTATCTCTTGAGAAATAAGAACTGGGCATATTGAAATCCTACTTGCCCTGACTTCTATCATTGTGGTTAGTCAGTCCCATTTTAAAGGACTGCGTAGATTGTAGGCTGATGCTTGTAGATCATGGGTCAGCAGTCTCCGGCATCCCAACTTTTATTAAACTACAACTTCCATCATCTTCCATTTACCTGTTCCAAGAACAGGTGAGCATGCTGGAAGTTGTAGTTTTACAGCAGCTTGAGTGGCAGAGATGGCGGACCCTGTGCCAGAGATGCTATAGACCAGGGATGGGCAAACTGTGTCTCTCCAGCTGTTGTAAAACTACAATTCCCACCATGCACTGTTGTAGGCTGATAGCTGTAAGCAGTCTTTGCATGCTGGGAGTTGTAGTTTTACAGCAGCTTGAGTGGCAGAGATGCTATAGACTAAGCCAGGCATGTCCAAACTGCGGCCCTCCAGCTGTTGCAAAACTACAACTTCCAGCATGCCCTAATAGCTGTAGGCTATCCAGGCATGCTGGGAGTTGTAGTTTTTCAACAGCTGGAGGGCCACAGTTTGGACATGCCTGGACTAAGCTGTAGGTAACTTGAATTATTCTAAAAATCTCTAACCACCAGCTGCCCTCCAAACTTTGAAATTCAGATATTTTTTAGGCCTGTGGATATAGCTTTCTGATCTCTGATAAGCTGGATGTTGCAGACATGAGGTCACAGGCATTGACTAGAGTATATAGGTCATCAGTATAAAAGTCTCAGAAAACCCCTTTAAGGGACTTTTCTGGTTTGCACCATTCTCCTTTAAAATAACCTTTTATGAACATCTCTGTAATTCTCTAATGTATTTCTTTGACCTTTTTTTTTGCTCCTATCGCCTGTTCTTGGCTGTGGTCACATGACCATGTCCATGCAACTCTCATTTCCTGTCATGTTATGTCCATGGGCATGTCAAATCAGCAACAGGCAGTGATAGGGGAGTGTCTGTCACTAGCTGGGTGGGAGGAGCTATAAACCAGCTGGACGTTAGCGACAGTGATGGGGGAGTGTCTATGTAACTTGGTGGGAGGAGCTATAAACTAGATGGATGTTAGGGACAGTGATGGGGGAGTGTCTATGTAACTGGGTGTGAGGAGCTATAAACCAGCTGGGCGTTAGGGGCAGTGATAGGGGAGTGTCTATGTAACTGGGTGGGAGGGGCTATAAACTAGCTGGGCGTTAGGGGCAGTGATGGGGTAGTGTCTATGTAACTGGGTGGGAGGGGCTATAAACCAGCTGGATGTTAGGGACAGTGATGGGGGAGTGTCTATGTAACTGGGTGGGAGGAGCTATAAACTAGCTGGATGTTAGGGACAGTGTTAGGGGAGAGTCTGTCACTAGCTGGGCGGGAGGGGTGATGGTGGATTAAGTAGCAGTGCATCATGGGTTTGGGTTTCAACGTGCCCAATTCCTCTTTCCCAGACAGCTGTATATATCTGAGCCCATCCCATCAATCTCAGCAGGTTCTGACAACGTATTCTCTCTTTCATATATGATCTTTTTGAGACTTCCAAAAGATGGTATAATCAAGTTATCTTTGTATTCAAACTCAGAAGTTTTTTGCTTTTTTTCATGGTGTCCGTCGTTCCATGTCACTCATGTTTGAGCCGCAGTGCCCCCATAATAATGTGATGTCCTGTGCCAATCTGGGACATATCGGTCATGCCATTGAGTGTAGCGTTAAAAATAAATGTTTAAAGGCTGGAAAAAAAAACGTCTGTACCATGCTTCACATAAGTGTTTAATATTCTGAATGTTCACAGTCTAGGCTTTTTACACTTTCCACTTATTTCTGAGTTTTCGAAACCCTTTACGGTTTTGTTTGAGGTTAATTGGCCACCTATTTTTGAAGCGGCATATGTTGCGGACGTCCTCGGGGATGGGGGTGTACAGAAATGTTGCCATTTCTTCGCATATGTCTATAGCTTTGTCATTGAAATGGGGGCTTGTGTTGCAGCTGCCAGCTTTTTGATGCACGTTGTGTAATTAGCACCATGGCCTCTATTCAGCCTTTTCTAAGGAGACCCTCATCTGCTATAGGCATTTGTGCTCACGTCTGTAGGAACGAGTCAGACATTGTCTGTCTGTTCCCTGAATATTGTTCTTATTATATTGAGAAAAGATCCTTATCGGGCTCAGACTGGTTCCTGGTGTTGTGAAAGCACGCTGGGTAACGTTCCCTTGCCTTACAAATTCTCCATTATTTTATCCAATTGGCAATCGTTTTATTTTCAATTCCGTGCAATGCTTGAATTCAGTGACAATAGCTAGCACTCCATTGCATCCTATTTCATTAATGTTGTGAAATTGTTGGACGCTTCGAAAATCGGCACAGGTTTGTGAGTAAAATACCCTTCTCCTCCTTTATTTATTCCTTATCGTTTGACTTCTGTCTCTTCCCATCATTGTCGTAGAATGTACTGCTAATAAATCCCATCGTTGTGTGCTGTGGTGGTCTTTTTGATTCGGTCCCAAAGAGCCATTGTCCTAATTGTAGTATTATCACAGTGGGAAAACCTATATTAGCATAATTGCTCTCCAAGCAGATGGTCACTTATAGAAAAGAAGAGAGCCCCCGAGACAGCAGTCATTCTCAGGAGAACATAACTTTTTTCCCATTTTTTCCCCCCCTCTATACTTCATCAACCTAATAGACAGGAGAAAAAGAAACATAATAAGCCTCTGTTCTTGGTACATATCATTAGACGTGATGGATTGTTAGGCCGTTTTGTGGGTACGTTCTCCAGACACCTGTTTACCGCTCTTTTGTATCTTCATTTTTGTTGAGGGAATCTTGGAGGTAGCCATGACATTTCAATTAGAAGATGAAAGTCACGGTTTTAAAAGTTTATGGAAATTGGTGAATAATGTTAGAGGCATAATGCTAATCCTTAATTTTGGAGGGATGAATTTAGAATCACAAGGCCATTTGAGCCCGCATTCGTTCTGGAAGGTCTCATGAAAAGTTCACACTGTTGGTTAGGTGGGTCAGTGGAGAAGGAGTATACGAACTATTATAGCATGTACCGTGTATAGTTCAGGCGACCATAGCAGAAGGTTATCCAATAGCCCATATATAGACTCTTGAATCCCTCTTATTAAGGCCTCATGCACACGGCCGTTGTTGTGGTCCGTGTTCACTTCAATGGGGCCGCAAAAGATGCGGACAGCACTCTGTGTGCTGTCCGCATCCGTTGCTCCGTTCCGTGCCCCCGCGAAAAAAATAGAGCATGTCCTATTCTTGTCCGTTTTGCGGACAAGAATAGGCAATTCTACAATGGGCCGCGTTCCGTTCCGCAAATTACGGAACGCGGAGCAGCTTCCATGTTTTGCGGACCGCAAAACACCAACGGTCGTGTGCATGAGGCCTAAAGGGCAGATGTTCAGGGGAATCTCAAGGCCAAACTCCCTTTCAGTACAAGAGCTCGACTATCTCCGGCAGTCCCATAGAGATGACAATGCTCCAACTGGGAGCATGCTTCAAGCAGGAGCACAGTCCACTTGGATGGGTGTCCCTGTGGTTGGCCCTCACCAATCACACTTATCCCCTATTCTGTGTTATCAGTTATGGTCTTGAGACATCTTCCCATTTTCTGCCTATAAAGACCTTTCTACAACAAGTCTTTATAAACGCACTTAGCTAAAGCTGATCATACATGAGGGATAAAATGGTTGTATATAAAATAAAAAAGTCACAACTGTTGAGCGTGTGGGTTCAATACCAGAAGGGGCTTTGTACAGCTGGTCCTTTTACAGGGAAGCACAGGAATTCAGGCCTTTAATTGATTGCATACATGAGAGATTTCAGACAGTCAGTTTCTAAACAACTTGTTCTTCGTTGGTCTGAGAGGTTGCCTTCAAATACCATAAATCTCTATGATCTGTGGCGAAGCCTAGGCTTCAGCTGATGGCCCCCAGCTCTTATGTTTACCATGAACAGCTAGTCCACTACGGCACTAAACAAATGACCAAAAAGATGATATTTTTGGCGGATATCTGTCAGCGGTTGGCATTTGTCACTCATTTGCGTGACTGAAGGGTTCGAATGGTCAACAGAAAGTGATCTCAATCGTCCTTTCAGCCGTCCAAAATCTTGTACCTTTATGCTGCTTATAGACTTCTGTGGACTGTTGGGCTTAATTCATCTTGATTGGCTGACTTGTAAATAGGAATTCACACGTTGAAAATGCACACGGCCGTAGCCGTTTTTGCATCCGCAAATTTGTGGATACCCGCTGCGTGTATTCTGCATTTTACGGAAATTCCGGCCCTTAATAGAACTGTCTAGAACTTGCAGGTGCCATGGAACGGACAACCACATCTTTTGCAGCCCCTTTGAAGTGAATGGGTCTACAATCGACCCACAAAAAATGCGTATTGGATGCGGACCAAAAATAAGTTTGTTGGCATAAGCCCTAAGTGTGCTGCTCACATAAGCATTATCCATTGATATCTTCTCCCTGCTCACGTTTTTTAGCTGCGCTTTTAACTACCATACATGGAATTGGCCTTTGAACACATTTTAGAAACATGAACGTTTTAGAGTAAAAAATAAAATTTCTGCCCACTGTTAAGCATGGTTCCGCCATCATGCATGGGCCTCAGTGGAAGCTGAGCTTTTGCTAAATATAGTTCTGCATATGTAAGATTCGAGAAGAGTTATTTTACAGTTTTTTTGTTGATTGGAATTTCAAGGTTCTGAGGGAAGGAGATGAATGTCTGTCTGTTAGAGCGGCAGCTGCTCTCTGTCCATCACGAAACCACATTTGGCAATCCGCGTTGTATTAATTAAACAAAAGATTCATTTCACAGGGGCCTCTCAGAAGGATTTGATACTGGAATGTTATCTCCATTCACAATCCCTTCCCTCCTTACCACATCTGTCTCTGCATTTTTTCCCCTGTACGTTCAAGTGGAACTTTCAACTCAAAAAATAATTTCAATAAATTTCAATAGTCAGATGTTAAAGAATAGGTTTCCGTAGATGTACTCATTACCCCTTATCTATAGACTGCCAGTCCTAACATGTTATTCCCAAAAAGGCTACGGTTTGATCTCGGGAATGCAAACTCACACTTAATGGTTAGTTTGAGCTGTTCCTTACATCCCACCCTTAAACCTGTACGCTCCGCCAAGTGTGCCTGTCTGCTCATGTATGTTTTATGTTCTCCCTTGAGAACATAAAGATCAAGCTTATTGGAATCCCACATGCCTTACCCGTTCATTCCCCAGTCATCCACATTTGGGGGAAGATTTGGGATACCACCGTATACATTAGATGGTTGGTGGGTTTCATCGACGCTCACCTAAAATATAAATATATATATTCTGTCCCTGCTGCTGTCCACTTCCTGCTCCTGCCTGGACACACAGGAAAAAGCTGCAGATGCCTGTACAGCCAATCACTAGCAGCAATGGTGACCTACCTCAGCCAATGATTGGCTATACAGGCATCTCCGGCCATTTTCGGCGTGCCTAGCTGTGAGCACGAAACCGAAGAGTGGTGGATCGGTGAGACACATAAAGTTGCCTGTATTTTAATATATTCTTCTATATATATATATATATATATATATATATATATATATATATATATATATTTATTTTTTTGATTAAAAAAATGTTCCCACAGGAAAACCCCTTTAATCTGAATCTTTTTTTTAAAGTGTTGTTGAGAGTACTGAGAGAACTTGCCCACCGTTGTGAGACCACCATGCCTTCATATGATCAGCAAAATTCTACAGCTACCTAGAAAATCAGCTTGGATTTTGCCTTTAAGTTACAGAGAAGTTATAAAGATAGAGTGTAAATGATTTATGGTACAGTATACTGTATAGCGGTATACCAAAAAGACTTTTACCTTTGTGTTAGTTTTGCATACTACTCGATAAATGGTGCTAAATTCATGGACCTACGTTGCTTGATTTATAGCACTCGGTTATTGGTACGCCACCTTTGGCACTCCATCTATTTCTTCTAGTGTTTGCAGAGGAGAATATACTGTTGCCCCCTCCATGCTATGGTTTGGACCATCCACACTAGCTAGAAGTTGGTTGAACAATCATCTGGTGAACGATCTTTTCGCCCACATGGTCATAGAAATACTTGTCCCTATTGAGCTTTACAGTTCACACTGGTCATACATGTTGAGTGAAACCAGGTGATGGACGAATTATCTTTCTGGGTATGTTCTTGAACAAAAGATCTTTTGTCAGGCTATAACACTAAAATTGCAAACACGGCCAAGTTATTTTCAGATCAAGATAGTCCGACCTTATTCAGCTAAAAGGATTGTTCATTGTTAAATTCCACCCATCGTATAATTGATTTCGTTGCCTTCGTTCATTTTGATCAACTGTATACTAATGTTTATGGCCACCATTAAGGGGTTTTCCGAAGCTTTAACAGATGACCTATTTCTTTTACTCCCTTTTATAGCACTGACATGTTCCGGACATTATTATCACTTGCTGTCTCCAATGGAGCTCACAATCTAAGGTTCCTCTTAGTATGTCTTTGGAGTGTGGGAAGAAAACGAAGTACCCTGAGGAAACCCACGCAAACATTGGGGGGAAAATACACACTCCGTGCAGATGTTGTCCTTGGTTGGATTTGAACCTAGGACCCCAGCTCTGACCACTGAGCAACCATTCTGCTATCCTTTTAGATTGGTCTTCGATATCTGATCAGTGGGTGTCCAACATGAGGGATTGCCGCCTATCAGCTGTTTGAGAAGGCACTGGTGCTCCTGTAAGCCCTGCGGCCTTCTTTCAGCTTTCCCTAGGCCAGTGAAACAAGTGAATGGGGCTGAGCTGCTATGCCAAGCACAGCCACAGTTCAATGTAGAGCGCTGTGCCTTAAAGGAGCGCCAGTGCCTTCTTCAGACATCCCAACCTGCGAAAACTCATTTCAGGGAGGTTTTATTTTTTATTTTTTCACAAACTTTTCATTACATTCATTAGCCCCCAGTCGGTGCCTCTCCGCCAGCCCCCAGTCGGTGCCTCTCCGCCAGCCCCCAGTCGGTGCCTCTCCGCCAGCCCCCAGTCGGTGCCTCTCCGCCAGCCCCCAGTCGGTGCCTCTCCGCCAGCCCCCAAAATATAAAAAAAAAAAAAACACTTACCCTCTCCTGCTCCTGGACGCCGCCGCTTCTCTTCTGCTGCTGTCGGCTGTGAAGGCTGCGCTGCTCTTGAGGTCACAGAGCAACTCACTCCTGTGCGCAGGCTGCAGAGCCAACACGCGAGGACCAGGAAGCGGTGAGTACAAAGTCTTCACGGCTTCCTGGTCCTTTTGCCCTGAACGGGAACGGCGTTCCTGCTGTCAAAAAAGTGCAGGAACGCTGTTCCCACCCGTTCCCCCTGGACTCGAGCCCTGCTTTCCGGGATATATTGTTTCACATGCGGGCGTCGGGGTGTCGCTATCTAATAGCGGGAGACTCCCTGAACATCCGGGAGACTTGAGATCCCTGCTTCTTAAACACCTGATCGGTGGGGGTCCTGGGTATCGGACCCCATCGTTTGGTACCAATGGTCTATCGACAAGATAGGTTACCAGTTGAAAGGTCTCTGAAAACCCCTTTAAGGCTCTAGAACAGTCACCTAACTGTTTTGGGGAGGGGGTAAATAAGATACAGTAGGCCCTAGTTTATATCCTCTGATCCTAGAGGGAAAGCCACCAGTAGAGTGTACTCCTTTAAAATCGGTGAACGCCCAGTTTTCTGTGTACAGTATATTAATGGAGCTGAGGAGAGCGCGGTTATATTTTAATCTCAGTAGTGTATCTGCAGTTAGTTATAGGCGATACCATTTGAACTTTAATCCTGATCACCTGATTTGGATTTTGTAATCTGGGCGAGATTAGAACAGGCTGCAGCGGTAAATCATTGCCTCTTCATAAGAATTCTGCTTACAGCCAACATCAATGGGACATCAATCATTAAGTGTAATAAAACTTTCCCTCTCCAATCCTTATACCACAGATGTTGTGAGCCCGCTCCAGATTCCTGGCCATGTAGTGAAGCGTTTGCTACGTCATGCAAAGAAATAAGATACCCCAGATGCCTGCTTTTGTGTTCCTGGGGAGGGGGCACCTGGGGTACTGGTTATAACATACTTGTTACAAAATAAGAGTCCCTCAACAATCTCGTCCAGCCTTCTATGGGTTAAAGTAAATGCCCTTGACAATCATTTTTGTGCTTTTACTCTTCTCAAGAAGCTGCTGCCGGATCACTGTGAATCTCAGCAGGGAGCAGAGTAAATTGCCAGTGTAACTTCCATGGAGAGCTCCGATATCAACCCGCGTTTTCCTTGACAACGCTTCATAAATAAGCCATTTGCGGTCATTCAGGAAACATTTGTAGCGTATGCTGTCGGTGGTTTTTATTTCTTTTTTTTGTGTGTCATTGCCAACATGAGGTTGATAAATGCACAGTATAGGTGATATTACTTTAGCTACTTTGCTTTTTAGCGCTTACAAAATCCTTTGTGGCTGGGACTGTTACTGGTTATCATGAATATACAGTTTTTCCGTATTCTGCACTCGCTATGGGAGGTAATGGCTAAACGCGTCGTATGCACTCAACCATAAGGCTTCCTTCACATTTAACTTGTCCCTTTTGAGGTCTGAAAAAATCCATCCTTGAAGGATCTGTGTTTGGTCCGTGTGTCTGTTTTTTGCCTTCCGTGTGTCAGCCATATTCCACGTTGCTCAGGGTACTTTCACACTAGCGTTTTGGATTCCGTTTGCGAGATCCGTTACAGGGCTCTCACAAACGGTCCAAAACGGATCAGTTAAGCCCCAATGCATTCTGAATGGATAAGGATCCGTTCAGAATGCATCAGTTCGGCTCCGTTCCGCTTCTTTTCTGTTTTGGAGGCGGACACCAAAACGCAGCATGCAGCATTTTGGTGTCCGTCTGAAGAGGCGGAGCCTAACGGATCCGTTTTGAATTACAATGTAAGTTAATAGGGACCGATCCATTTTCAATGACGCAATATGGTGCATTTGAAAACGGATCCGTTCCCCATTGACTTTCAATGTAATTCAAAATGGATCCGTTTTGGACTTTGTCATTTTTCTTTAAAACTAATGCAAACGGATCCGTTCTGAATGGATACAAATGTTTGCATTATAGGTGCGGATCCGTCTGTGCAAATAAACAGATGGATCCGCACCAACGCAAGTGTGAAAGTAGCCTTAGCTGAAAATTAAAGGGGTTGCCCCACAAAAAATATTCTACAGTTTTCAAACCAGCACCTGGATCTGAATACTTTTGCAATTGCATGTAATTAAAAATTAAATTTAGGTGCTGAGGAGTTATTCAATAAAGTGTATCTGTATAGCGCAACCTGCTGTTTGTTCTATTTCTTATTTCTTTGACCTGCTCTCTGTGATGGCCGCACATGCTCAGTTTCATCCTTCAACTGCCTCCTGAGCTGTGATAAAGAGAGCTGAGACACGCCCCCTGAGCTGCAGCAGAAAAGACACTCCCCTTGAGCACTTTGGAATTACGGACGTGCCTAGATATTTGGGACACAGTAAAAAAAAAAGTGCACAATACGGTAGTACATTCTAATTGGTGTTGATAATATACAAAACGTGCAATGGAGGCTCACCTTGTAGGGTTGTGCTAATATAGACACAACCCTAGTGAAAGCTTGTTATACAAGATTTTGTCGTCGGGTGTGCTGCCTTAGGTCGTAGTTCCTTTGGAGAGGGATGTCCAGTTCTTCCAAAAGGTGCTTTAAGAGAAAGACAAGTTCCTGATCCGGCGCTCAAAAACCCGGAGTAGAAAGGTCTTCTTTATTTCATTAAAATCCGCATAAAATAAAAACAACGCATTTCGGGGAGCTTTTGGTCCCCTTCATCAGGTTAGCATAAATGAACTAAAAATAATAATTTATGCTAACCTGATGAAGGGGACGAAACGCGTTGTTTTTATTTTATGCACATTTTAATGAAATAAAGAAACCTTTTTACATTTAAGACTGTGTACACCGGGTTTTTGAGTGTCGGATCAGGAACTTTGTCTTATTCCCCTTGAGCTGTCAGCTTGATTTAAATCTAACAGAGCAATGAATGGAGAGATCTCTGGATCCATGTGAGGTACAGGGCTGCTTCTAGCTTTGTTAGAAAGAGGTTGCCATATACTATATGATCTATAATCTTCATTTTTTACATTAGTCATGGGATAATACCTTTTAATTTCCAAAGCATCTTCTACTAGTGGTCAGCAAAAAAAAATGTGATTTTTCACAGACCCATAGACTTCAGTGTGCATGTTTGGTTCGCATCACGGACCAAAGTAGTGCGTGTCTCCGTGCTTGTTGCACTGACCCACGATAAGTAAAAAAAACCTGCTGATATGTGAGCAAACACAGGAAAATCAATGGGTACGTGTGCTGTCCGTGGAAAATGCAGGCATCACACGTCCGTGAACGTGGCCTATAGCAATGTATTGTTCGTCTGACAATGGTCTACCTTCCCCAATTTCTGTGTATTTGTCTTATGTTTATTTTGGGGGATAAGAAATTACCAGACAACTGGCTTTTTATTGGGATTGTGTGTTTGATAGTCAGTTCATAGCTGATGGTGTATCTTTTGTACTGTACTCACATGATATGAGTTCAGTACAATAGATCTGTGATCACATGCAAACTGAGGGCTGCAGTTAGAGCAGACGATTGTTGAGTGGGAAGCTTTCCCTCCCGGCAATCGCTTGCTCACTAGAGGACGAGACCGCAGCTATTACATGCAGCGATCTCCTCCTCAGTATAGGGACGAGCGATCACTAATGCACCGCTCTTCCCTATACGGTCTCATTGTTTGCTAGCAGCAGAGCGCCTAAACACAGCGCCATCTGCCGCCGGCATACCAGGATTTTTTAACATGTTAAAAGATCCTGATTACCCGATGAACGAGCAAATGGGTAATTGGTGGCAGGATTACACTGCCAGATGATCGCTAATGAGCATTCATACGAACGCTCGTTAATGGTCAAAATAACAATAATCTGCCAATAGGGCCTACAGACCGCCAGATCAGGCAGGCGATTGTCTGGAGGGAGCGTTCCTTCCTGGTAATCGCCTGCTTGTTAGCAGAGGAGGCCACTGCTATTACATCCAGCAATTTCCTCCTCAGTATCAGAAATTTCCCTCGGGATTAATAAAGGGTATCATATCGGGAGGAGAGATCACTAATGCCATTGCTCAACCCCATACTGAATCACTGTTTGCCGGCAGCAGATTGTGATTAGAATTGCATTTTCTCGTTCATCGGGTAATCGCCGGCAGTACTACACTGCCAGATGATCACTAACAAGCGTTACTACGGACTCTCGTTAGACAGGCAGACTGTCTGCCAGATGATCGCTAAGTCATCCTTTAGATATAAATTGCCCATCAAGGTTGATGACAAAATGGCTAACTTGTCATTTCCTGGTGTAATTCATTAAATGAACTCTACCTAGGTGAATAACGAGTTGGAAAGTTTCTCTCCGCTGTTGGTGGCGCCATCTTTGAAATGATCCTAGCCAATGGGGTGGATTTATCAAAACTGCTGTAAAGAAAAACTGGTTAATAGTTGGCCTCTGAAAAATGAAAGGTGGGATCTGATTGGTTGCTATGGGCAACTAAGCCAGTTCCGCTTTACACCAGTTTTGATTAATCTCCCCAGTGGCTATACCGGTGCCCTTGACGGCACTAACCTTCACAGATGACCACTGTCTCATGTATTCTTTGTTGCTCTCTTACCGCGATTTGCTTCATTTTGCATAATGTCTTGGTGCGCTCTGCCTTTAATTGTGCGAGCGCTATTCATCCCCATTTACATCTAAATTATCATTGACTTGTTAAAAGGCGGAAAACCACACAGCGAGCTCTACAGCATTCAGTCCTCGTTTTATCAGGTTGGTGCGTACACCTACTTTTGGCATCGGCTATGCTGATTTGTCAAATGCGCTTGGCGAGGCTCGCATTTCAGCCCAAACTGTTATGGAAACTCCATTACGTTCCTGAAAGAAAATAATACATAAAATGAAACATAAAAAATAGCAGCTGGGCTTCAAGTGAGTGGCTGCGAGTTAATTTCATTGTACGCACATTACCTCCAGAACAGCAGCCACTTAAACGTTCACGATTGCATTTTTTATTGTCATGTCTGTAAACTTCACGATTATTTTATAGAACAAAACAAAGGGTGGGATGGCTTTCCATGAAGTGTACGTTTGTAGGCTTTAGGTTCTCACCTGCGGCACCTCTTCTTTATTTCTGATCCAGTGTAGGAAGCGCCGGTTCAGCTTACGACCGAGACACGGTGCACAGCTCACCCCATTGACTATAGAGGGATCCATGTGGTGTCCGTTAGACTTCGTATTAGGATAGGTCATCATTATCCATACCTGGGGAACCCCTTTTAAGTATACTTCTAAGTTTTTTGTAACGTTTTTAGTAGGAAAGCCTGATTGACACAATTGTTTTCCGTGTGTGTGTGAGCACGGACCCGTTAAAGTCAGTGGTTCAATTTTCACGTCCCTTTTCACACAGACCTTATGGCAATATGGTAAGCACCAAAAAGTTGGCTGAATGATTGTATTGTAATCATTTCAAGATATAGCCTTCCAAAATTACACGAGCACCAACTTACCGTAAGTAATATCTGTCTTGTTTTCCAAACACCTCTGTGTGACCAGTAGTACGTGGACAACTATTGCTTGGCTGTGGGCATTAGAGTTGAGCGAACTTGTATTTTAAGTTCGGCGTCGAAAGTTCGGGTTGGGGTTATCGAAGAATCCTGTTATGGATTCCGCTACCACGGACCATAACGGCATTTGGAATCCATAAGGGGATATTTCAATGAAGCCTAACCTTGGACAACACTAAGGACCTGCAGGGGGCGTGGCTCAGTACTGGATTGGATAAGAGGTGGTACCTCTTATCCAATCCAGTACTGAGCCACGCCCCCTGCACTGATCACATGACGGTGACGTCACCCCAGGTCCTTAGTGTTGTCCAAGGTTCGGCTTCATTGAAGAATCCCCTTATGGATTTCAAATGCCGTTATGGTCCGCGGTAGCGGAATCCATAACGGGATGCTTCGATAACCCGAACTTTGGACGCCGAACTTAAAATACAAGTTCGCTCAACACTAGTGGGCATTTGTCTTGAGTTGGTCCCCTCTTTTACTACTTTACCAACCTCTACACTCATTCTACATTTTACAATACCACGGTCAAAATGTTCAAGAAGCAAAGAAACAAGATATATGTGCACTTTTCACAATAAGGTAGTATCTGATAGCATGTCACGCCTCCGCTGCCTCCTTAGTATGAAGACACTGGAGTAGAACCACGTCTAGAACAAGCAGGAGTCAGACTTGCAGATCGCTCTTGACATTTGACTAGAGTATGTGCGGATATTTTCTGCTGTCTCTTCAGATGGTCTTTATAGGTCCTAAAAATAACAAAGTGCAAAAGGCACCTTCAGGACAGAGTTTAAAATCCTCTTTGCAGATTTTATTATTTGGGGACCTGTGGTGTCTGATTGTGACATGACCTTTGTACCTTTCTCCTGTTCTATGGACATCATGACAGAAAATTCCCTGGTAACCTACTGCCCTACAGAGCCATACACAGACCCAGCAAATAAAACCTAAAGTAGTAAAAAAAATGGTCTGAAAGAATTGGGTAAGGAGATGGGTGGAAGGTTTTGGTACCGCACTAAATTAGCTAAATGTTCATGGGTTGACTTCAGCAAGATGTAGCGGTTGTTTACTCTGATGGCAATCCTTGAAACTACTTACTGTAAGATGGGTAATTTGAGCGTGGTCATTCAGTCTGCACCTCATTTGATCCACATTGCATGCTTTTCAAATAAGGCAATTTAAGTAGCTGTCAATCAAGATGAGGGCTTCAGAGTGAAATTCCAGCTGGAACTAGTTTTACCCAATTCTCCTTTCACTTGAGAAAACAGTAATAGGTTTGCAAAGCTGATAAGTTGACGTACTGAGGCCCGGTGATAATTTGTGCACACGGCGTGTACTTGTGTCGCTGCCTCTTGCAGCACCCTCAGATGCTATCTGAAATGTATTCATGGTGTTACCATCAATCTCTTGCTTAGTTGAGTTGTTCTCCTGAACTATATTTTAGCTTATCTCACAGGTTTTCACACCAGAGTGTTTATTGCTTTCAGACTCTCCAACCGCATGTGTTTCTAAAGACTTGTAAAATTGTGTGCCATGTACCAGGTAAAAGAACATCTCATTACTTGTCAACCCTCGGCTGGTAATACACATTAGACAGCTGTCGGCCAAATCTGTGCAGCGACGGCTTGGCCGAGCCCGCATGTGTTCTAAATGTACTGTCAGCCGAACCCATCGAGAACGGTGTGTTTGGTCAACAGTTTAATGTGTTTGGGGAGCTCCCAACTCTTCCCAACAGATGATGTTGTGGGAGAGAAGGATCGGGTGAAATAAATATTTTTGCCTGATCCTTTTGTTCTCCTGGAAGATGAGCTGCTGCCGGAAGTGTCTAGCAGCAGCTTTCTCCACATTAAAGAGGACCTGTCACCCTCCTGACATGCCTGTTTTAATAGCTTCATGCATTCCCCATATAATAACGATTCTGGAGAATCTGTTCTTAAGACTTTGTTCCATTCCTGTATTATTTCTACTAGATGTTATGAATGAATTGCTAGCAGTCTGCAGTAAGGGTACAGAGGGGAGGTAACCAGTTGGGGGAGTGGACCTGCACAGAGTCACTCTATCCACTCAGTGCTGCCATTTTCAGACTGTGCAGGTACACACTCCCAACTGGTTACCCCCCCTCTGTACCCTTACTGCAGACTGCTAGCAATTCATTCACAACTTCTAGTAGAAATAATACAGATATGGCACAACATGGAGATGTAAGAATAGATGCTCCAGAATTGTTATTACATGGGGAATGCATGAAGCTATTAAAACAGGCCTGTCAGGAGAGATGAAAGGTCCTCCTCTGTAAATACACATACATGGCCGATCTGAACGTGTATGTGTCTGAGGGAGTCTGGAGTAGGGCCACCTGTAGCGGGATATACATGGCCAGAAACCTCTAGTGGCTTGTATAACGTAAGAACAAAAGAAACAGGTTATTGAAATCTACCTGCCTGATCCTGGTCTCTCTCGGCATCTGACTTTGTGGGAGATTTGGGAGGCACCCATAAACATTAGGCGGTCGACTGGAAATTTGTGGGTTCAGCCAACATTAATCAAATGTATATAGTCCATCCACTTTAGGTCCATTTCAAATGGCAGTAATATGGCCACTCTTTATCGTCTGTATTATAGCTGCAAAGCTCAAACCCACACAGTTCAACTGAATTGGTATTTACCTGCTTTTTATAAGATGGCTATGCGGGATCCTGGGCCTGTCATTTAAGAAGGAAGGGCTCGCAGAGAGGGCAGAAGGAGCCAGGTTGCACTGACTGGCTTGAGCCTGCTCTTGATGCACTTAAAGAGGTTCTGCCACAAATTAATATACACTTTGAAGATCAGAGATTATAGTACATGGCATTCTCTTTCTAAGAAAGCTCCAACTAGCCCTGTACTGTACCTCACGAGGATCCAGAGAGAGCTCCTCCTTCATTGCCACAGTTGCTCTGACAGTCTCTTAAAGCTTGCAGCTCAGGGGCTTGTCCTTTCTGCAGCAGCTTTTTCCCTCTCCCTATCACAGCTCAGGGGCTTGTCCTTTCTGCAGCAGCTATCTCCCCCCTCCCTATCACAGCTCAGGGGCTTGTCCTTTCTGCAGCAGCTATCTCCCCCCTCCCTATCACAGCTCAGGGGCTTGTCCTTTCTGCAGCAGCTATCTCCCTATCACAGCTCAGGGGCTTGTCCTTTCTCCAGCAGCTATCTCCCTCCCTATCACAGCTCAGGGGCTTGTCCTTTCTGCAGCAGCTATCTCCCTATCACAGCTCAGGGGCTTGTCCTTTCTGCAGCAGCTATCTCCCCCTCTCTATCACAGCTCGGGGGATGCCTTTTCTCCAGGGGTCAGTGCTGCAGCTCTCACTGTAACTGTTACAGCTTCTAATAGTAGATACAGCTGGTTGCAATTAAAGGATGGAACTGAGCATGTGCGACCACCTAAGGGTACTTTCATACTTGCGGCAAACAGTTCCGTCGCCTGAACTGCACGCCGGATCCATCTAACCGCATGACAACTGAAAGCATTTGTAGACGGATCCGTCTCACAAATGCATTGCAAGTATAGATCCATCTATCTGTTTGTCATGTGGATAGACAGATCCGTCTTGTATTATTTTTTCAGTTTTAAGGGACTGCGCATACCGGAAGGACCGATCCTTCCTTCCAGTATTTCTTAATGCCGGATCCGGCATTCCAGCATGTGTCTTGGCATTTTGGACGAAGATAAAACTAAGTTAGGTGGATGTCCACATTACTATACAGAATAAAGGAGTATTCCGGTTACCATAAATATAACTTATGTTTTAGACTAATTTATCATCAATAATTGCCTAATATAATGTAAATTTCACATATTTACTGTTCAGTAGTTATAAAGGTAGTTTTCTTCCTTTGCTACCCTCTGTGTATTCTCATACATTACCATGGCATCGACCTGTAGTTCTGAGCCTTTGTCAGGTCGAGCATGCTCAGTGTGTTGCGATCAATTCTCTAGCTAAATGTCTTGTGAAACAAAGGGGCGTGACAGAACTGTAGAGGGGGCATGACCAGACTGTATATCAGGCAGCCAATCGATAAACATGAACACTTACCGCAGGAAAGCTGGGGATTGTGGGGATTGTAGTTTTGTGAGGGAAGATCAGGCGCCATGATACTCTGTGTGTTGCAGGCTCACACAGGAGCTAGACAAATGGATTGCAAGGTAAAATGAAGCTCTGGTTATTTGTATAGGCATGGGTTCTGGTTGGGTCACTGCTTGCAGCCTTAATGCAGGTTTTCAAAAATTAAGTTTCTTTACCGGAATACCTGTCACGCTTCGGTGTGGGAGGGAAACACCACACCGAGCATAGGAGGGAAGAGGGGGAACAAGGAATCAGGCCTGAGAACTAAGGAAGGAAATGGACACCTCCTAGTGAAAACCCTAACCAAAATCCTGACCGACTACCAGTATGAACAGACCCCAAAGGTAGGTAAGTTCATACACAGCAATACCTAGAGTCCTATCAAGCCCTATAAAACCCTGGTACTAATGGCAGGGACGAGACTACCTATTCCTCCAAAAGGAAGGACGAACAGGAGTCTCCTTCAGGCCTAATACAAACAATGCATAGGGAAATGCAACACACAGAACCCAAACAAAATACAAATGGGAAAGAAGACTTCAAAGAGGCCGAGATCCAACCACCATCTATCCGAAGGTCCAAACAGAAGCGATAAACCGCACAGCATTGTGGGGGAAACAACTATAAATAGACGGTTAAATGACTTAATAGCCACACCTGGGGAAAGAAGGTGCAGCAGGCACCAGAAACAACACATCATTTGATCCAAACGGAAAACATGTCAGATCAAACTACGTGTTGCCAGTCTCGCTGATCTCCTGACACCTGTCGCGGGAACCTCCGTGACAATACCCCTTTAATGACCAAAGGGTGCTTTAAGATAAGGTAAAGGGGATATCTCACAAGTAGAGAATTTTAGCAACAGCAAGTAAATTACAAAAGTGCTTTTTCTGTGGAATGAATGAATAGATCGCGAAGTGAAAGGTATTATTAGATTCAGCTGGGCTACAAGGCATTGTGACTGGTTTATCAGTACATTTTCTGCTGACAGACCACCATTAGAACAGTTGCTCTTTAAGCCACAGTAAACATTAGGTAAATAGCAGTGGAGATGTCTGGTGTTCCGTTCTTACATGACATACGCTTGAGTGTCAATGCCAGTGATGTAATCAGGAAACCAAGGTGACAAGAAAGAAATGAAAGCCGAGTCTGTAAGAAAATATGTGCGAAAGTAAAACAACTTATTCATGTCCCGCAAAGGTTGTGTTTTTATTTATTTTTGTTTTTTTGTTTTTTTTATTTTTTGTCTTTTTTTTGTATCTGTAAACAAAAGCTATGTGGCATTTTTTTTTCCCTCCAAAGTGGAGGCCTGTAATCCTCATTACAACTATGGGCTATTATGTGCCTTTGAAGTGTCATGTGTTCCTGATGCTAAAATGGAAGATCAAAGGCTCGCTGACCCATAAGGCAAGTTTGATGGTGATGAGATGTGAAGGGGGAAGCGTTTGAATTGTGGTGCATTAGAAATGGGTAGTGTTTATTCTCAGCGATCACTGTAACACATTCCTGAGCTGTGTGCAATGTGAGAACCAGGCACAGTCACAAATATACCCAGGAACTGGCAGATGCCCACATCTGTGCATCACTCCGGGCCTTTTAACCCTGTTATCTCCTGCTTTTTATATATCTGTTCTCCATCTTACCCAAGGTTATGTTGGTTTCTTTGTGCTTGTTTTTTATGCGTTTGTGTAATACTTATTACACCAGATCTTGCTTTGTGTCCTTCTCCACCCAGCTTTAGGTTGTGTTCGCAACGGAGTCATGTTAGATCTGTTTCCAAGTGGATACTAAGGAATCCCTAATGTTCCTGAGGGTTTCCTGGACTTCTGTTGGTAAAAGTTCTAAAGCTTATGCTTTTTGCTGTCAGAAATATTGGAACCCCTGATGGAAAGTTAATAATTTAGATGTGAAGGTTGACTATGGCTGTGATGACTAACTTTTGGCACTCCAGCTTTGGTAAAACTACAACTCCCGAGGTGTACACTTGCTTGGCTGTTCTCAGAACTCCATAGAAATGAGTGGAGCATGCTGGGAGTCGTAGGTTCACCACAGCTGGTGTGCCGGAGGTTAGCCATCACTGGCTATGGAAGCATGTGTGTGGTATGACTATGGGGAATTCAAGCCTTCCACATTTTCCAGTGATATTTGGTGTCGGTCGTATTTGTAAAAGTGACACTATAGTCCATGTAAAAGGTAAAATAGATTGGCCTTCTAAAAAACATTAACCGGGCCGACCACATAGGTCTGTGCATCTATTCTTAGAACTGTGTTATACCGTTCCTCTTTTATTCCTGTGGCAACTGGATATTACCATTTCTGTTGTACGCTGGGTATGCCCCTGTATACTCGGTACTGTCAGCAGATAGTGTTGAGCGAACTTGTGTTTTTAAGTTCTGCGTCCAAAGTTTGGGTTCGGGTAATTGAACAATCCAGTTATGGATTCCGCTACCACGGACCATAACGGAATTTAGAATCCATAACGGGATTCTTAGATAACCCGAACTTTGCATGCAGAACACGATTTCGCTCAACACTATCAGCAGTCAATTGAACAATGTAGGCATGGTAAGTACCGTTATATGTAAGTGCACTAATGGACTCCTACATTTATTCGGGCTGTAGGGGTATTGGGGTTAATTGTTCTGCATCTGTTCTAAGTTGTTTCTTTAAAAAAAACAGCATAAGGACAAGTGAGCTGCCGAACCCTAATCCCGAATACCAGAAAAGGTTTACAGAAATAGAAGATCCATATGTACTGGTGTTCAGGCTCGAAACCTCCCACCTCAAAAATGTCTTGGCTTTGCAGCAGAATTTCTTTAATCCTTTTTGCATTTGTTGTAATCCACATTTGAAGCAGATGCAATCTGAGCCACTCTCAGCTTTATTCTATAGAACTTGTACAATCTCGCTGTGAAATTCTACGCAAAGCTTCAGCATCTTCTGGCACGAATCCCCCCCAACAGTGTCCAGTTCCCGAGAGCATCTAATGTTGGCACTCTGGCTACAACTTACTATGTTGGGCTGGAGTCCACGGGTAATGATGCCAGGGAACGTTGCCACCCAGAGAACAGAACATAATTAAAGTTAGAGTGGAAGTTTCTTGGATTACTCCTGGGAAGAAGATCTGGAACGAATGTGATATAGTCAAGTAAATCAAAGGAGGAAGTGAAATTATTCTGTAATTGTTGTCCATACATTTGGGTGGCCAATTGTCTCCTGGATAATTACTTTATTTTATTTTCTATTTTTCTATTTCACAGTCTGAACTCCCTTATAGCTACAGTCTTAGGTGTAAATTGATCTCGGGGGAAATCTCTGTATTCACCTTTCATATATTTATACGTGCCTTGGCAGCAGCTGCCGGACACTGCTTGATATCAAGTTAAATTTTCAAGTTCCTTTCCATGGCATTTTTTGCCCAGTGTTTTCCAATTTTGTATATAATCTTGATATGTATTTTTATCTTCCCAAGTGAACAACTTTATATGTATCAGTATTAGGGCGCTTTCACATCAGCACTATTCTTTCCGTTCTTCTGCTCTGTTATAGGAGCAGAAGAACTTAAATATCAGACATGCTGGATTCGGCACTTTGCTGACTGGAACGGAGCCTAACCGATCCCATTGACTATAATAGGATCCATTATTGTTCGGAGAACATTTTCTTTTAGTGGAGAAAAATGGCCTGGGCGCAGGACTTTTCTCTCTGCTATTGTTGAGTAGCCTCTAACGCAGATGTGAATGTAGCCTTAAAGGGTCACTAACTTTTCAACAAACTTTTATTAGGTCAGAGAAACATATCAAAAGTTTACATAGGGTGGTGATCTCAGCACTGAGACCACCACCAATCGCTAGAAGGAGGGCAAGGAAGCACTTGCTACTGAGGATGGAATTGAGACAGGCTCTTAGATTTCTATGGGTCCCGTCTCGTACAGCAAGGAAAGAGAGCGAGATATGCAAGTGCTTCTCTCTCCGCGTTCTAGGGATCGATGAGATTCTCAGTGCTCAGACCCCCACCAATCGAAACTTTTGATATGGTTAATACGGTTGAAAAAAGACGTAAGTCAATCAAGTTCAACCCATATGTCTCAAACATATCAAAAGTTTTTTGTTTGTCCTTTTTTGAAAGCTAGTGAAAATTTGGTGCATAGTATGCCAATGTAGACTCAAAACTGACTCGAAAAAAAAAAAAAGTCAAAACTGACTTCAAATATGAGCCTCATGCTAAATTGCCACCTACATTTTTCATTGGCTCCCATGTTGAACAGTGAAATATCCTGTCTTCACTTGATGGCCACCTGTGAAGTGGCTGTAGAAAGATGTTGAAGCCATTGTAGCGGAATAAAAACCCGCTTGTTGTTTTAGTTGGGTGAAGCCTTGTTCTGCGGTGGCTGATTAGCACATATCTCCATAAAAATCTTGTAGTGATTGACAGCCAACTGATTGCTTTGTAGTACTTGAGGTCATATTGGTCTCCTTTCTCATGGACGAGGATAACTATGGCATTGTTCTCCAGTTTTCCTGCTTTTTCAAGTAAACAGCTTGGCAAGGACTTTTCCCCCTCCTAACACTACTTCCTCGAAGATTTCCCATGCGACTCTCCATTATGAGTTGACTTTTGCTTTTGACTTTTTCTCCTAGCGGCATGATGTGCTTCTTGTCAGTCATATCGTCTTGGCAGGAATGACACAATACAACTTTGTAAGTTTTTCTTGAGTTCTGTATAGTAACTATTCTGTAATTCTTCGTTATGCTGTGTTCTAAATGTCAATGGTCAAAATTCCACAAACTCTGAATATTTTTATCTGTAAATCTACTTTCAAGTGTTGTTAAGAGGTTGAGCATTAAGTGTTCATTCATAGTGTTAGTCCTATTCCCTACACAGCAGCCGTCCACTTTCATTACTAGCAGCAAAAAAAATAACCCATCCCCCTTAAACCAGTGACTCTCTTGGTAAAATTGATATTTTAATTCAGTGCTTTGTTATTATTAGCAGAACTTTCTCCCATGATGGAGAACACCTTTGTAAAAGAAATAAATCATGTTCACATAGTCAACCCCTTTTGCTGAATCCTGAATTTAATAATTGAAAGCATTGCAGAACACCTGCTGTGCCCCCTGCGGAGCAATACCCATTTGCATCAGAATTGGGCTCCAATCTGTTTCACTCTTCCCTTTTGAGTAGAGCGGCAGTGTATGGGACTTTTTGTTTGTGCCTTGTCTTAGAAATTAGAGGTATAAATTGCAGACGTGATGCTCATCCGGAGACCAGTATCTGTGTTTACAAATTTTGGAGGTACACCACCTTGATCCCAGTAATAGATAGCATTTCACTTCATTTGCTTACTGTAATTCTTAAAACGGGAGTGGGGGAACTTAATGGTAGTCAGATTACTTTGCTTCTAAACATGGTACCTGTTAAGCTGCCCATACACATTAGCTATAGGTCGGCTGACTTGATTTTGGTAGGCATGACCGACTAACATGAGGGTTCTCCAAGAATTTTGGCAGCAGCTTGTTTCATGATTCTCCATTTCAAACGCATGAAAACTCCCCTGAGCATACATATTTTTGGGGATTTGGGAGATATAGCTGTCGGATGATTGAGTATTTGGTTGATGGCTTTTGAAGGTGACCTGCGAACAGTATGTAAAGTTCACACTACTAGACCTGCTGTACGGAATTCCTCCACGGTAGACAGTTCTACTGAACTTAAATAGAGTTCTCTCACCTCGCACATTGGTGGCATATTGCTAGGATATGCCACCAACGGTGCGTATTCCATCTCTGGGACCTACACCTATCTCTAGAATGGAGCTCCCAAAGTGAAGGAAAGCTCACTGCGCATGTGTGTGGCTGCCCTCCGTTTATTTCTGTGGGAGTGCAAAAAATAGCTGAATGATCATGCTTGGCGTTCTGTAGAAATGAATGTAGAGTGCACAGCGCGAGCGTGGCCACAGCGCTATTCACTTCTGACAGCGCTCGGCTATTTCCTATAGAAATGAATAGAGGGTGGAAACGCCTGCGCGGTGCACTCTTGTTAATTTTGGAAGCCTTGTTCTAGAGATGCTTGCACCTACCTCACCTAGCGATATACCACACATGTTTGAGGTGAGAGAGGTTGTCACCGTAGAACCTATAGCAATGTTGGTTCTGTTTAGCAGATCTAAGGTGGCCCGCTTTAAGATGGTCAGACATCGACCTAAAGCTGTGTTCACCCAATCAAGTTGTTCCCAGGCACCCTGACGAGTCAGTATTTAGTTTTTGTGATGTTCACTCCGCTTTGCATTGGCAATGTAAAACACTGGGCTCTTAATTCACATACTTGCAAGCTGGCGAATGTCAAAGTATTTTATTGAGCAGTTCATGCAAGTTTCTGGCTGGTGGGAGAGAACACATTGGCTAATTTTTCCTTAAAATCCCTAAAAATTAAACATGAATATATAGAATATGACTTTGCACATGGCACCAATTCAAAGCGCAGGCATGTGTATTTAGGTGTAACAGGTGTAAAGTAGTTCCTGGAGCATTAACCCACAAGCTTTATCATGCTGGCTTAGTTTATCGACGTGCAAACCTAGTCACTGTCTGGTTAACACTTTAACCCACTGATATTGGTACATGCTAGATCTGTAGGTGGGTTGGAAGGAATCTGATAGCTATGGGAAGTGTATGGTCAGCTTATAGGGAGTCTGCCATCTGTTTGTACCAGCTAAACTGCTAACGGCACTGCAAACCTTTCTTTTGAGGAGCAGTTTCACATCAGGAGTAGTGTAAATATGAAGTTTTATTCTGCCATGTTCTGCTCCAGCAAGTGCCCGGGGTGGGGTTTCACTGACGAGTGCTCTTTGCATTGATCTGCTTCACAACTCTTCCCCTCTGCTGTGAGTGAAGGCAGTGGCAACCAACCAGGAGACTGAGAGGGCCTATGAAGCAGCTCAATGCAGAGACCACTTCAGTGAAGCCGCATTTAAAGGGCAGAGAATCTGGCGGAATGAAACATATATATATTCATTACTCCGGATGAGAAAAGCATTACAAAAGGAATGCTTTCCCTGCTGTCAACTACCTAAACTGATGAGACTCCCTGTAAAGGAGGTCATACACCTTAGGGATTGCTCACATCTCCGTTCGGGGCCTCCATTGTAGATTTAATCAAATACCAGCCAAAAATATCTGCATGCAGGACTTTTTTTGTCTAGTTTAAAAAAAAAAAAAAAAAAAAAAAAGGTTCGTGAACGGAAACTAAACGGACACCTTTGTAGTCTATGGAGTCTGTTTTAGCCATTTTGCGGGAGGCGAATTATTTTTCTGTGAACATTATATATATATATATATATATATATATATAAATAATTATTATTTTTTATTTTTTTTTCCACACAGAAAATTGTTCCTGGACTAGCACCTATGGGATGATAATCCAGTACTTGTGTTCCTCTATGCTTTAGGAACGATTACTATTTGTGTTTTTTTTCGCTACCGGTATTATACTGTCACTTGAAGAGCTCTAAACATGTAGGATTCCTGGCACGCCTTCTGTCTTGGGTTAATCCTGAGTAGACAAAAGCAGTGTTTTACTTAGCCTTATGGCAAGTCGGGGAAGAATGCTGCAAAAAAAACATTGTAATGCAGCTTTTTTGACATTATATTTTGACCTGGAATGTAGAAAGTGTCATGTACTAAATATTTCGCTTCGCCTGCCTGAAAAATCATCAGATGTGGTAAGAAGTCAGTTTTTGTTAGTTTTAGAATTAAATGGTAAGAAGAGTTTTTAATCTTTATAGCACACGGCTAAGAGGGATCAGTGCAGGAAGCACACCCTGTCCAGATGGCATATTGGGGCATATGGACATCCTAGAAAGGGCTCTACTAGGGACCCCCCCCCCCCCCCCCCTATATTAGTCAAAGAAGAAAGAGGCTATTTACAGCAGCTCTGGTGGACCCGGACTGTCCATGTATTACATTGAATGACCACCATGTAATGCTACATATCCGAGTATGGTGGCCACTGCCTGTAGAAAGAGGTTGACTTCTTGAGACAGCCACTTGAGTTTGCCCCTTTTGTGTGAGATCCAATCGGAATGGGCGACTTTTGAGGCAGGATTGGTAAATTCAATATGGCGGATTTATGGAAACCGTCTAAAAGGAAACCGGTCTGTTGCCCATAGCAACCAATCACCACAAAGATTTCATTTTTCAAGAGCACTAGAATAAGCAAAAGCTGGACTGCGGTTACTTCTTTAAGACAGTTTTCATGAATTTCCCACAATTTTAATCTCATTTGAAGGTGTGGATGTGGACCAGGGATAGATCTCCGGACCTGGTTGCTATCCTTCTCCGGTAGTTTGTCCATACAGTATTAAGAATATTACAGGTAAAATAGTTTTTTTTTTAGCTGTGCAGAAAATTGGAAAAGCTGAGCCGACGTAGAGGACTGTTTACCGTGGCCTATGTGTTTCACCTTTCCTAAATATTTGACTTGGCTTTAAAGAAAGGTTGCGCTTTGATAATTTAGAAGTAAAGCTTCGTTGGTCGGTTGCTTATACAAATAAAAATAATTTGGAAAGGATAAATGGTTGCACGGGCTTGTTTGCAGAGTGTAAAATGTTCAGTTTCTAAATTTTGATTTCATTAAAGGGGTGGTCCGGCCTAGAACAGACAATTCCAATGCAGACACATCTGGCGGTGGCTTATTTTGAAAGCCAAAGATCCTTCTTTCTGCCAACATCTGCCTTCGGGGAAGAGTTGGGGCTACTCCTTACATATTTTATTCTTGGTCAATCCCACCAAAATTGGTGCGTAGAGCAGATGTGTATGGCCATCCTAACCGTAACTTCACAAGAAGAAAGTATTTTGTGTCGTGTAAGCCTAGGGATCATGCCCATCGTCCTTCAAAAGTCTTCTATTGTTTGCACCTTTAAAATACTTGAATTGTGTCTTCTCGTGCTGTCGTGTTGGATTTGTAAGAGAACCACCAATCAACAGCTGGTGGGAAAGCTGTACACATTTACTGCCCATTTGTATGTCCTTGAGGCTGTCGTAGCCTCCATTTCTGATTTCTGAATTGATAAACCACAGCGAAAATGAAAGGGGCTGAAACGCTTGTAGGGGAGCAGATAATTTTGTAGTTTGGTTATGGGTAGCCTATGGCAAGTCCCATAACTTCATTATGTAATACAAGTCTAAAACTATAACAAACAGAACGGGCTTTTTAGATGTTAGCTTGTTTCTTTGCTGCTTTACAGAATGACTGATGTTAGGACTTCATATAAACTGCATTTATAATGTGCACAAGGGTTTGTCAACTCATTAAAGTAACTAGATGCAAATCGAGGACAAAAGTTTGTAATTTCCTGTTATGGGATTAGGTGACGTGAATGTTATATTAAAGGGAGTCTATCACGGTTTTAAACAGTTCCCGGTGCACTGCAGTTCTCACACTTCCAATCCCGAACCATGCTTTTATGTGCTGTGCCCCCCTCCCCCTTTTTTGCCCCGCAAACGTCAATATGCCAATGAGTATAAAAATCCCAAGGGTCAATGGCAACAGAGCCCAGCCGAGCCCCATTTCTTCTCTGTGCCTTTTGCTCTACCTCCTTCCTCTGTGAATGTCAACAGGCCACCACTGGAAGTCCTGCGTAGGCGCACATCTCAAGGTGACTGTGCCGCACGTGCCCTTCTCTGGCAGCGGCATCAGCAATTGAACTGCACATGTGTGAATAATCTGCAGATAAGTTACGGACGCCGCTACTCACAAGGGCACAGACGGCAGAGGCTCAAAAAGAGCAGTGCGCCTACGCAAGACTTCCAGTGGTGGCCTGGAGGTGGCGTAAAGGCACAGAGGGGAGGAGTAGGGTGGGTACGGGGCTCTTTTATACTAACTTGCATATTGATTAAAAACTTTTTTTTAGGGGGGCAAAAGAAATGATGGGGAAGAGGACCGCCCATAAAGGTATGCGTGGGAGTTGGAGCCTCATTTTTAATGCAGCCCCCATACAAACATTCATTTGGAAAACTAGACGGCATGAAAGTTTTTAAGCACAACTGGAACATTCTCTTTCCAGCTGCCAAGTCATGTAACATCAGGAACCGTAAGTTTGCTTTAGGGCAAAATGTGTGCAGCCTAATGCAGCTGTCGCCTACGGTATACGACGGCCATCTCCTATCCTCATCGTATTATTTCTATTTGCATACAATATTCTATCCAAATAATAAAACATATTAAAGGGGTTGTCTTGTCTCACATAAGTAAATGACATTTATCATCTAGACAAAGGGGGTCATTTACTATCCAGAAATATGCCTATATTAGGCGTATTTCTGGCGCAGATTGCGAATTTTCCTAGCTCACGCCATATCTAAAAAAAAAGTGGATGTGGCGTGGGAAGGGGCTGGGCCGCCAGGCCCATCTCATGTTACCTAGGAAGCGGTCTTACATTGAGACCGGCAGTGAATCTGCAGAAGTCATGTAGAGGCCGGCGCCTCTTCATAACTTCGGCGGATCCACCATCAGCTACAGGGGTTATTTAGATCTGTGTCTAAAACGCTGGACTTAATAAATGACCCACAAAGTTAATATAAGGCACTTACTAATGTATTGTGATTGTCCATATTGCCTCCTTTGCTGGCTGGATTCATTTTTCCATCACATTATACACGGCTCTTATCCAGGGTTTATGACCACCCAGTCCATCGGTGGTCGTGCTTGCACATTGTAGGAACGAGGCAGTGCTCATAGGCTTGCATGCACGGCAGCTCCCGTCCTCACCACTCTGCGCTGGACCGGTAGCCGCAATTCCTGGATATCAGCAGTGTATAATGTGATGGTAAAATGAATCAAGCCAGCAAAGGAGACAATATGGACAATCACACTACATTAGTGTCTTATAGTAGCTTCCTATACATGATAAATGCCATTTGAAGCTTTAACCCTATTGGTTATAGATAATTGACCAGAAAAATAGGACAGCATGCTGAAACATTCTTAATATCAAAAGTACATTAAAAGCCAAAGGAGTCCATTGGGAGTCATTGGTGTCCATCATAGGACGGATCCGGCACTCAGTTATTTTTGTTTTTTCTGCTCCTATGATGGGTCCTGTTAACACTTCAGTTTTCCCTGCTGCATGTTATGTCATCCTGGCTTTTTGTCATGGGATCCCCTAATGCTCCTCTTTAGTAGCACCATAGGCACACATGGGTCCTGCATTATTAAGTAGAGGTTACGTGGAGATCAGTGATCTTCGTGCCCGTATCCAATCCTAGATTAAAAAGGCAGCCTCAGATGAACTTTCCTCACTTCTGTTCGCTCCGTCTTTAATCATACAGCTGAGAAAACAACCCTTGCAGCGTGCCCGTAGGAGCGTCATCATCAAGGGCTCGGGAAGCTCAGTGTCATCCTGTGTTATTCCTTAATTAAGGGGGGTTCTCCAGGGTCCAGGAATACTTAAAAAGGTCATTACACTTCCTATATAGACAAGGACAGTCGCAGTGATGTCATCTTTCCGTCTTGTCCCCATCTAGCCTCACGCCGTGGCCATCCATTATAAAGTGCTGTGGAAAACGTAGACCCTGCAGAAATGTAGACAATTATAATTTACATGCGCTTGGGAGATTTTTGCTGCACAGATCTTTGCTGAGAATTTCTCGATTAAGGCTGCGGCCTCTGCATGACATTCCAGGAATATAAAACATTTTTTATTTTATTTATTTTTTATTTCCGGACTGTAATTTGCTTTCCGCACCCTCCAGTGCACATGACCACCACTCGTGAAGAAATTATAACGAAAAAAAACCCCTCATCCTTCTGGATCTGATTCTCTTCCTGCGGTGGCTGTGGGGCTGAGTTGTGGCTGGTTTCTCGCCAGCTACTATAAATAGTACCCTGTGCAAGCGTCTGAATTGAGGCAGCAACAGGAAAGGAAAACCCCTTTTTGGACTCCAGCTGGCCGCCTGCCAGTCAGTGTGTTGCTACAATGAGTACGTTGAGGAAGCTTTACCATACATCTTTTATTTTGTTTCTGTCTTGCTTTAGATTAAAAATAGGAAAAACAAAGATGTAAAAATCTTAGATTTTTGTGCCTGAGGATAGGACGCTGCTCGGGGCAGCAGTGTACTGTTCTCACGGAAACCAAAAAAAAGGTATTCCTATCTATAAGGGTCCATTCACACGTCCGTGTGTGTTTTGCGGATCCGCGGATCCGCAAAACACAGACATCGGCGATGTGCGTTCCGCAATTTGCAGACCGCACATCGCCGGCACTCTCATAGAAAATGCCTTTTCTTGTCCGCAATTGCGGACAAGAATAGGACATGTTCTATTTTTTTCGGGAACGCAATTGCGGACCCGGAAGTGCGGATCCGCAGTTGCGGACCCGGCCGGGACATTGTCTGTCCCCATTGAAATTAATGGGTCCGCAATTCCGTTCCGCAAATGCGGAACAGAATTGCGGACGTGTGAATGGACCCTAAGAATTAGGCCTCATGCACACGACTGTATCTATATTTTGGACCGCAAACCATAGATCTGCAAAATACCGATGCTGTCCGCATGCGTTCTGCATATTTCTCACTCCCGTCGATGGAAATGGCTGTTCTCGTCCGCAACCTCAGACCATACATCATGTTCTATCATTTTTAGAGCAGATACACGGATCCTCAAAAAATACGGATGAGTGCATAACCCCATAGAAAGGAATGTACCATCTGGGACATTGATGGCCTATTGCTAGGACATGTCATCACTGTCGGATAGCTGCGGGTCCCAAGTCGGAGACCTGCTGCTGTCTAGAGAACGGGCCCCCTCCCCCGAAGTGGAGGACAGCACACTGTGCATGACCGTTGTGCTGTCCATTCATCCCTATGGGAGTTCCAAAATTATCTGAGCAAGCGCACTAGGCTGTTTTCAGAAGTCCCTCAGCAGTACATGGAGGGCATTCTGCGCAAGCGCTGTCACCTCTCCTTTCACCATTATGGGACTGCCAAAAATGGCAGAGCCAGCTATTTTCAGAGCTCCCATAGAGGTAAACGGAGGATGGCTGTGCATGTGAAGCTGCTTTCTGTTCACTTTGGGGTGCACATTCTGGTGATAGGTACAGGTCTCACATCTGGGGCCCACTTCTATCTGACATTAATGCCTTATCCTAGTGATATGTCCAATTTGTGCAGAGAACCTACAGCGTAATGCAGTGCCAGCTAAGTCGATGAGATTTTCAAAATCTCATCTACATGTGTGGAAATTGACCCTCAGTCCGAATGATTAAACCTGTATCTTGTTAATTGTTTGTGCAGACATCTTGGACAAATCGGTGTCAAAATCAACTAGTAAAACCTGCTGATTTTAGTATGGATTTGGTGTGGAAATGCACAGGAAACTCCGCATAAACTATATTGGGTTGTAAACACAAAGAAAAAAAATACATTGCAACAGCACTCTGCAACCAAATAAAGTACAGTAATGCCATAGTAATAGAAAATATTCCGGTGCTAATGCTAGGCTTATTTTGAAAATTTGAGATTCTTGGCAAATACATTTTGTACAAAACCTAACACTAAATGCTACCTGTTATGTGCCATAACAGCCACAATAAAATTCATGGAGTGCAGGTTCCACATGCATGCTTGGTCCACTGGAGGTGTGGTTGACTCTATTTAGTCTTGCACCCCTGACCAGCCTGTCTGCCCCATGGGCTGATTTTAATTAGTGGAAATATAAGGGCTCATTCAGATGGCCGTATGTGTTTGCGGTCCGCAGATTGGGATCCGCAAAATACGGATACCGGCCCGTGTGCGTTACGCAATTTGCGGGCCGCACATAGCCACCACTCTAATAGAAAATGCCTATTCTTGTCCGCAATTGCAAACAAGAATAGGACATCCCCCATATTTTTTGCGGTGCCGCGGTACGGAATAACGAATGCGGACAGCACACTGTGTGCTGTCCGCATCTTTTGGGGGCCCATAGAAATTAATTGATCCGCAGACCTTCCGCAAAATTGCGGAATGGGTGCGGATCCGTTCATACGGTCGTGTGAATGGGCCCTAAAGCTGTAGCCTGCACTCACTGGACGCCTTTTTGGCACCAGGAGAGGTATGGAGTGGACTCTCATTGCATTTATTGGATGCTATCTGGCACCAGGAGAGGCATAGAGTGGGCTCAGCATGCATGTTAGTACCTGCATTCCCTGAATGTAATGGAGGCCGTTTTGGCACCAAAAATGATAAAAAGCAGAGTGAACCAAGCATGCATGTGGAACCTGCACTCCCTGAATTTTATGGTGGACGATATGGCATATAACAGGTAGTATTTAGTGTTGGCTTCCCGTCTTAGGCCTCATGCACACGACCGTTGTTTTCTTCCTCGTCCGTTCCGTTTTTTTTCACTGATAGGATGCTTCCCCATTCATTTCAATGGGTCCGTCAAAAAATGCGGATGGTCAACCGTTTTTGTTCCGCATCCGTGATCCGTGTTTTCATTCTGTCAAAAAAAATAGTGCATGTCCTATTTTTTTCACGTTTGCGGACAAGGATAGGCATTTTTACAATGGATCTGCCATAAAAATCGGATCCGTCACCCGTTTTTTTTGACGGACGCAAAATTTCAAGGAGGAGTGGACGCGGAGGCAGGCAACGGTCGTGTGCATGTAGCCTTACAGAGATCGCCTTGACGTTTGGCAGGCGGGCCCAGGTAATTTTGTACAAAATGTATTTGCCAAGAATGTCAAATTTACAAAATAAGCGTAGCATTAGCACCAGAATGTTTTCTATTACTATGGCATTATTGTACTTTATTTGGTTTGCAGAGTGCTGTTGCATTGTATTTTTCTCTTTCTGTTTCTAGCCATGGCAGTGTGCACCTGCACTTTGGGATGTGCTGACTGACCCCCTTTTTCTTGCAGTTATAGTGAACTGGTGTCACTGACTCCTGTTGGTCTTGCACCCCTGACCAGCCTGTCTGCCCCATAGGCTGATTTTAATTAGTGTAAATATAAAGGTGTAGCCTGCTCTTCATGCACTCACTGGACGCCTTATGGCACAAGGAGAGGTATAGAGTAGACTCTCATTGCATTTATTGGATGCCATCTGGCACCAGGAGAGGCATAGAGTGGGCTCAGCATGCATGTGGAACCTGCACTCCCTGAATTTTATGGTGGCCGTTATGGCACATAACAAGTAGTATTTAGTGTTAGGTTCCCGTCTAAGGGTACTTTCACACTTGCGTTATTCTTTTCCAGCATAGTGTTCCGTCAAAAGGGCTCTATGCCGGAAAAGAACTGATCAGGCATATCCCCATGCAATCTGAATGGATAGAAATCCGTTCAGTTTGCATCAGTATGCCTTCCGTTCAGTCACTGTCAGGCGTTTTGGCCGGACATAATACCGCAGGATCCGGCATTAATTTACATTGACTTGCACTAGTGCCGGATCCGGCATTGTGAAACAACTGAAGGACGAATCCGTCCTTCCAGTCTTCACATGCGCAGTCTGGGAAAACTGTGAAAAAGACTGCAGGACGGATCCGTCCATCCACATGACAAGCGGAGGGACGGATACGTTCTTGCAATGCATTTGTAGACGAATCCGCACCTGGATCCGTCTACAAATGCTGTCAGTTGTCACACTGAAGGGCGGATCCGGCAGGCAGCTCCGACGACGGGCCTGCCGGATCACACTAACGCAAGTGTGAAAGTACCCTTACAGAGATCACCTTGACGTTTGACAGACCGCCCAGATAATTTTGTGCAAAATGTATTTGCCGAGAATCTCAAATTTTACAAAATAAGCGTAGCATTAGCACCGGAATGTTTTCTATTACTATGGCATTATTGTACTTTATTTTGTTTGCAGAGTGCTGTTGCAATGTATTTTTTTCTTTGTGTTTCTAGCCATGGCAGCGTGCACCTGCGCATTTTGATGTGCTGACTGACCCCCTTTTTCATTATATTGGGTTGTACGTGGACCTTTAGGCTGGCCATACGCATTGGATTAATGTTGACCAAATCTGACGTAAATCTACGAGTGGTGTCTTCTCGATGTTCCCTTGACAGAAGACTGGGATGTTGGCTTTGAAAATGTCTGGTCCTTTTGCCGTCAGGGAGGAGCCTGGAAGTGTCTTTCCACCCTCAGTCACTACATTGAAAACATACGCTCGAACATCAGGAATTACACTCGTTTGGCCAGCTTTATAGTGGGGCAACCATTGTATACAATAAAGCAGGCATCCTCAAACTGCGGCCCTCCAGCTGTTGCAAAACTACAACTCCCAGCATGCCTGAACAGCTTACAGGTATCAACCTACAGCAGGGCATTCTGGGAGTTGTAGTTTTATAACAGCTGGAGGGCCGCAGTTTGAGGATGCCTGCATTAAAGCATAGTTTTCTGCGGGTCTCCTCTGAGAACCTGGTTCTCCTGAAGGTCAGAATTTTCAACCTGTGAACAAGAGTTCCTGTGTGTTCCTGAACAACCCCTTCAATGAAGATCGTGGCACTGCTAAACTTCATTCTGTTATCTTGTAAAGTATATAAAAAAAGCGTACAGGAGCTTTTTTCTAGCGGAGATATCTGATCCTGTGCTGTGGTTCTGCTCCTTCCACTTCTGCTGACACACGTGCAGCTCTGGGTTTGCTATTGTTGATTGTCATTGAGTCGAAATCTGATCATTAAGAGCGGTACTAAGTATAACAGTGTGCTGACTTCTGTGTACCACCTGCTCTCAGGTTTCCTTCTGGAATGGCTTGATGTGTGCCGATTAGGTGCCAGCTTCGGTTACTACCTAGTCATTCATAACATTGCTGCTCTGATTTCACCTAAGATGGGCACTGCTGCTCATTACCCATCGTATCAAGCTGTCGGAGATGATGGTTTAGGAAATTTGCTTATTTTCAGCTTGGAGTAGCGGATTAGTTAGTGCAGGGATGGGCAAACTGCGGCACTCCAGCTGTTGCAGAACTACAACTCCCAGCATGCAAATACTGCTATCAGCCTACAGCAGGGCATGGTGGGAATTGTAGTTTTACAACAGCTGAGCCGCATAAAGTAAATAACTTTCAGTTTGATCCAATATTTACTTTTCATAAAAGCCTTCGTGAAGGGTAGATTGTTGGGCGCTACCCACACCCTCTTGCCGACACACTTTTGGCAATTCAAGTCAATGGATTAAGAAAAAGGACTGCACGCAATCACAGTAAAAACTGATTCTACTTGCAAGCAAAACCGTCAGGTTTTTCACTGAACAGAGCCAGACAAATTCCATATGGCTCATGGGAAAGAGGCCTTAGGCTGGGTTCACATCTCCATTTAGTTTTCCATTCTTCTGATCCGTCATAGTAGCCGATATGTGAAACTTTTTTTTTTTCTCTTCTGACACTTTGGGACCAAAATTATTCCAGACCCCAAAATGCAAACCAAGCACACCAGCCTACCTAAAATATCAAGTCGTCCAACATCTGTGCACTAAAGCCATGCAAAAAGAAAGATCTGTCTGGAGGCACCACATAATGTGTCTTTACCCGTACAGGTTTTGGATTAACATAACAATTACGGTAAGCACCGACATGTTAATATTTCACTCATTAAGCAGTCAGACCACACTAAGAAGAAATTGACACCTAGGGTTGGCTCTCTCGCCTGCAACCATCCCCGTCCTCTGTAGCAACACAAAAGAATTCAGGCCCCAGACCACTACTCCTAAATAAATGCACACCCCAAACCAAAATTATACATTTAGACCCCTTTAATTGCTCACCTATCCTCGCTCCTGGCTCCTCTTTTGCAGGTTTAGCTCCTCTTTAGCCACAGATGCCCTGATGCTGGCCAGTGTCAGAACATTGTATGGCAGCACCCTGGGGCATGAGAGGAGCCGGAGCAAGGAGAGGTAATTCATATTGGATGCTGCCTATTGGGTCAATCCAAAAAAACAAACTGCTTCCTGCACACTTGCAAGACTTAAAAAGTAGGCCCAGTCCCCAGCAAGTTCTGGGCAAAACGTGGGAATAAAGCGCTTCGTTCTCTACTGCATTTCTACAAGGCTAGTTCAAGAACATCTAGAGAGTCTTGCAGACTGGCCATCTTTGGGCAGGATTATCTCCTGTTTACTTTTAGCATTCATTTGCCCTCTGTCTGCACAAAATGTCTTCATTTTTCAAGTCTCGGTAATATGATTCAATAAGGTTATTGTTATATTACAGAACTTGGTCCTCACTCGCCGAACAATATGTGATGAGATTGAAATGCTCCTCTAGAGAATCAACAGTTTCTACCGGAATTTGAGCGCAAGGGGAAAAAAGCAACTTGCTAAAGTCAAATATAAATCAATTTATTTGTACATCTATTCATAGATTAGAGCAGATAAAATTCTTTTCAAGAAGAAGATGTGAAATGAGCTGGTCCTGTGTCATTTTCTAAATTGCTTCCCCTGGCAAGGAAGTTAAAGTTCTTTTAAATGGCAGCTCCCATCATCCTCAATTTCTCTTGTAATTGCGGTTACATTTTCTACTTGGTGATGCACATTAAATTTGATGGGGCACTCCAAATCTTAAAGAAGGAATTTATACAGTGAGGTTTGAGCCATGCAAAGAAGCTGCGGCGGGTCAGGCACAGCACCATTACTGGGAAGCAAAATAATGTATATACAGTGTTTTAAGACTAATTCACTCCTTATTGTGCTGTAGACACTTAATAAAATATATTCTACGAAGTGAAGATAAAGCGAACTTATGTGGAGCATTCAGGAAAAATATATAGAATTGGCCTCAAATATGCAAGTGCAGTTATACGAACACAAAGTTCACTTTACAGGGAAAAAAAACCTTCAATAATTTCACCGCTGCGGGGATTTGCACGAATAAATATCAGTTATGTTTTGAATTGCTCATGGTGTCCAAACTTTTACTTGGAAAAAAGAAAAATCCCAGCAACAGTTTCTTCTGAAGGGTGTATATTTATTCCATCAAAGGGTATAGTGCAATATTTGTAGGACGCGTTTCGACGAGCCGAAACGCATCCTATAAATATTGCACTATACCCTTTGATGGAATGAATATACACCCTTCAGAAGCAACTGTTGCTGGGATTTTTCTTTTTTCTGATATATGGAGGTAGCTCCTTCCCGTGCAACATATTCAAGAATCGTGGGCAGTCATTTTGGATTACCACAAACTTTTACTTGGGCCGTAAATTTGTTACAGCTAGTTCTTCGCAAATTGCTGTAAAAGAGGTTGTCTACTTTTTTTCCCTCACATTTCAGAAATGCCCTACTCATCCAAAAACCACAGATGGGGTTGCAGGTAGAAAATGCACTAAATGTTATTTTCCTGCGCCCTTGTGGTCGGGTTCAGTTGATTTACCTACCGGTGCCCCGCTGCCTCTGTGTATGTCAGCGTTTGATGACTGACATCATCACCTGAGCTACGGCTATTAATGCTGTCTGTTAAGGGGGAATATTAATTATCAATATTTATGCAAATACCAATAATTCATTTTCATAAATGGGCGTTAATCGTCTATTGATAACTCCGCCTATTTATACCTTAACTAAAGACTAATACCTCCTTTTGCCTTACACCAGGGATGCTCAACCTGCGGCCCTCCAGCTGTTGTAAAACTACAACTCCCACCATACCCTGCTGTAGGTGGATAGCTGTAGGCTGTCCGGGAATGATGGGAGTAGTAGTTTAGCAACAGCTGGAGGGCCGCAGGTTGAGCATCCCTGCCTTACACTATCCACTGAACTAAACTACATGCGACTTACACTGCTACTATATACAGCGGCGCCTACCAAAAACACTATACACTGTATCATGAATTCTAAAGTATTTATTACACAATAATAATATGATATATATATTTATATATAGATCAATAGTTATAATTATATATACATGTAGATGCACACACTACAGTACAATAATAACACTACAACACAGCAATACAATACAATACAATATTCCTAACTACACTACACAATCCCAAATTCCACCCCACAAGCTAGCTATACAATTACACACTTACATACATTACAGCAGTGAGGGTACTTTTACACTTGCGGCAGGACGGATCCGGCAGGCTATAATGGGGCGGCGGGCGGAGCTACGGCGCAACACGGCAAAGATCGCCGGACTGAAAAGTCGGACATGCAGGACTTTTAGTTCGGCGATCTCCGGCCGTGCACTGCCGTGCTGCGCCGTAGCTCCGCCCCCGCTCCATTATAGCCTGCCGGATCCGTCCTGCCGCAAGTGTAAAAGTACCCTAACCCACCCACCTAGCTACTCACACTGTCCCTACTGCGATAACAGGACAAAGAGTAAATGCTGAAACAGCAATCAGGGGATGCTGGGACAGCAGGGTAGAGGATACAACAGGGGAGCAGTGCTGGGCTAGGGCTGGCCCTGCAAGGGGGGATACAACAGGGGAGCAGTGTTGGGCTAGGGCTGCCACTGCAAGGGAGATACAACAGGGGAGCAGTGCTGGGCTAGGGCTGGCACTGCAAGGGGGATACAACAGGGGAGCAGCGCTGGGCTAGGGCTGCCACTGCAAGGGGGATACAACAGGGGAGCAGCGCTGGGCTAGGGCTGGCACTGCAAGGGGCATACAACAGGGGAGCAGCGCTGGGCTAGGGCTGGCACTGCAAGGGGGATACAACAGGGGAGAAGCTGGGCTAGGGCTGGCACTGCAAGGGGGATACAACAGGGGAGCTGGGCTAGGGCTTGCACTGCAAGGGGGATTCAACAGGGGAGCAGTGCTGGGCTAGGGCTGGCCCTGCAAGGGAGACACAGCAGCAAAGGTGTTAATTCAGGGGTGAGGGGTTGATGCTGCAAGGATTCAGCAGCAGGGGAATTAGGGCAGCAGTGATAGGGTTACTGCTGCATAGAAGTGCAGGTTAATGGGGGTAAATCAGGGAAAAGGGCAAATATGTGTATAGATGCGGGGCACATCTATACACATAACTGGGAATGTAAATGGGCCACAATGAGCCCATATGGGATACTTTTATATATTTACATATATACACATAACTGGGGACAATAAATGGGCAATAATGAGCCCATATACCCCACAGCATGTATACATATATGGTGTATACATAGAGATGTATGCCGTCCAGGGGCATACATACATACATGCCTATGCATAGGCCCACATCCTGGACCCATATTTATATACATATGTATACACGCACCGATATGCATGCATATATATACATATATTCAACACCGTCCCTCTATTCTTTGATCATGCAGCGAGTTGAACCTTGCATTGATCGAGTAGCTTTGCAAATACTTGATTACTCTCCTCTGGTTATAGTTTGGAGCGTTGTGCTGTTTATGTTCACTTTGGATGAGATTGGAGAATTGAATGATTCTGTTGGATTCTTGACATTTTTTCTGTGGCTTCACTCTCTCTGCAGGAAGAGGATTTTGTTCAGTTTTTGTACTTCTCTTAAAGGTGTTTACCCATCTGGATAACTCCTGTCCTAAAATGTGCACCTGCCAGTTTCATCTGATATCCTTGGGCAAGCTGGGAAGGGAAGAATATTTTGCTGCGAGAAATTTAGTGTTAAAGGGGTATTCTAGTCCAAAAAAAAAACCTTTTCCACAGTCTGCACGTGGTGAAGGACATATCAGAATTACCCCGGCGCTGCTCTTCCGAAGGTGCCTGGGTCCCCTCTACTGTCCACTTCCTGCTTCTGTCACAACTGAAAATGGCTGGGATTACCGCTCAGCCAATCACTAGCTGAGGCGTGTCATCGTCGCAGCCAGTGATTGGCTGAGCAGTATTCACAGCTTTTTGATGCAGTGTCAAGACATTAGCAGGAAGTGAAGAGCTGCAGGGACCCAGACGCCGTCAGAATAGCATTGGTGGGGGGGCTAGACGGGGCAAGTGTAAGTTCTGTTATTTTTCACCATGGGGTTTTTGTTTGCGCTGACGTATCCCTTTAAGGCGATTAATTAGCCGAATGATCATTCATACGAACTTTCATTCCTCATCACTGTGCAAAAATGCTGATCATTCGACAATCACGTATCCGTTGGGTAGTTGCTATAGTCATGTTGTACCGGCTAGTGGTGGTTTACTGGGTATTAAAAATGAAGGGCTGCTAATAACCTGAATTTCCACCCATCCTGTAGGGGAGCTCATAAATATTGCACCCCGGTGAATAGTTTATTATGATTGTTCCTAAGCATAGTCCTTCAGTTTATCATCACTCAGCTCTGTATGGGAAGCGAAGGAAGTGCTGAGGAAAACTCTCCACTGCCAACAACAACACTACAGTTTACAGGCACTTTGACAGGACCGTGTGTGGGAGAGACACTGCCTGTTAAGTTTGGCCGTCCACCAGATATTCAGTTCAGCTGTCTCGGAGCCAATTTCTTCCAGGCCAGAGTCACAGAGAAGTTCAAGTGCTTATATTCCAGTAGTGAGACACTGCTGCTGTGTGACCTGCCGGAGCAGTCCCGTGTGCGGTGCTCATAACTTATCATGCCTTACAAAAACGCGTGACGGCCCCGTATAAACTGAGGTTGGCAATTTTTGCAGATTTTTTTTTTTTATGAAAAAAGTATGCTCTTCTACCAATACCCTTGTACTCCCATGGTGGATCCCGAAACCAGCGAGGTCCATAGAAAGGTTTCCACGACAGGGTCAGAGGATTGGTAGCGGAGTCTATTGGATTTTTACGGTAATTTTAAATGATTCTTATTTACTTAATTCTGAGCCCCACAGCTTGATGATAAGGGTACTTTCACACTTGAGCCATGGCTATCCGGCAGGTGAACAGCCCGCCGGATCCGCCATGCCGCAAGTACCCATGTGCTGTCGCTCCATCCCCATTGACTATAATTAGGGCGGGGAGCTATGGCGCAGCACAGCAGTGATCGCCGGACTAAAAAGTCAGACCTGTATTACTTTTGGTCTGGCGATCTCTGGCCGAGCACTGCCGTGCTGCGCTGTAGCTCCGCCCCCACTCCCATTAAAGTCAATAGGGACGGAGAGGCAGCACACGGGTAATTGCGGCATGGCGCATCCGGCAGGCTGTTCACCCACCGGAACAGCCTGCCGGATAGCCATGCCACGAGTGTGAAAGTACCCTAATGCCTGTAAGGTGTTGTGGAATACCGTAGTGCTGTGTAAATGCGTAAAATAAATAAAGTATGATATGATTTTGCTGCCGATCTGCATCGCAAGGATTTGATTGCAGACTGCGTCTTCCTTATTGTCCTCAATGGGAAAAAACCCAAAACAAATCCACGCTGTTCCCGCCTCAGAAAAATCCCGCTGCAGATTTTCCATGCAAATCCTAGTACCCTTGATTGACATTTTTATCGTTTCTACCACGAGGCGACACTTCCTCTTAAGTGATTGCCTTATTTCACCTCAAATCAAAGCTTTGCTGTCCACAATGGCAAACATATATACATTAACAGAGTTTCAAGGCTTTCCCAGTTGGGTAAACAGTATATGCAGTGCACAGCACAGATAAGGTAGACTAAATAGGAGCACAGATAAGTCTTCTTTCTGATATAAGGTTTTATACAAAGCAGTAATATTCTAGACTAATGGCTTCTATCAATGCAAGGATATTAGGCCTCTTGAATTTTATTTCGTTTTTATTTATTATTTTTTTCCTTTTTTTTATTTTTTATTTGAGGCACTGAAGACCTTCCGTTCTGGAAAGCAGCCTTTTCAATCTTCCGTTCCTCATTTGGGGAATAATAATTCTCCTCATAAAATCATAATTACATTTTATATAGGAGATCTTCCCTGGTTCTCCTGCAGAAACAGATAACAGAATACAGATACAGCAGGGGTGCCAACCAGAATTTTTCTTTTTTTCTGTAAAACTTAACCCAAAATCACAGGCAGCCAACTTTTTTTTACAGACAAATTGGAAAACCATAACAGATTATAAGTAAGACATGTCTGTAGCTCTATGCACTGAGCTAATTACCAGCATTTACTGTGAGCTGTAAAATGATAAAAATTACCACCAAAACAAACTAGTCAAGTAGCCTCAAATAAATCACAGACACTTCTATTCTTGGAAAACAATTGTCTATTTTTACAGACTGTCCAGAAATTTATGGACGGGTGTAAAACCTGATACACATTAGTCTTTTGTCGGCCAGACAGGTTGCTGATCCTTGTTCTAGTGGCTGGCATTGGTTACATTCACTTCAGTGGGGACAGCACTGCAGTAACTGGCTCCGTCCACTACGCTATGGATGGAGTTGTGTAGTGCCGGTGCCTACTTCTGGATCCCTGACGATCAGGTCTGCTCCATTGCTGCCCTGCTGGCTCTGTAGGTCCTTGATCTCCTTGCGTCAATATCCAGTGTGGACTAAAAGTGTGACATCACGTGTACTGCTGCACCCGTTCAATGTCCTCAGCGATTATGTGACCGCAGAGGCTCTGGTCACATTCCCCTCAGGGACCCGTCACTTTTGAGGCCATTGAATTGCTGCAGTGGAAGATAGGACAAAGAGGTCCGGAAGCAGTGGGGACAGGACCATCAGTGCAGGAACAGAGCAGTGGTGGATTAATGAGTGAGCTACTTAGCTTTAAATGCATTTCAGCCCTTAAAGGGACCCTTTCACCATGAAAATAGAATCAGATTAATATAGTTTTATGATAAGAGTCAGTGAAAGTATATTTTATTAATTTAAGTTCCTCCTCATTCTGAGTTTTGAGGTCCAGGAGACGGTCCTATCAGTGACTGACAGCCTTCCCTCTATGACTGGGTATACAGAGAGAGCTGTCAGTCATTGATAGGACCGTCTTCTGGACTTCAAAGCCCAGAATCGGCAGAAAATGTAATGAATAAATTACACATTTTACTGAATCTTTTCCCACGAAACTATATACCGGTATATATCAGTCTGCTCGGCTCCTCCTGCTCTATAGCATGCTGCCCATTAAAGAGGACCTCTCACCACTCCTGACATACCTAGCAGGAATAAAAAAGGAATGGCACAACATAGAGCCATAAGAATAGATGTTTCAGAATTGTTATTACACGGGAAGGCATGTCGGGAGTGGTGAAAGGTCCTCTTGAAGAAATTTGGGGGGGGGGGGGATCAGACACTCCCTTTTAAACTTTATTATCCAAATATAGCCCATACACAGGCCTAGGAATACTGCTAATATGGAGACGACACATGCTCTCCATGCAGTTCTCTAACCTAGCAGTGAAGCCACCCCATACAACAGTCATCTATAATGCGGTCTATTTGCTTCTAGTCTGAATTTAGTCAAATCTTCCGGGTGGACCAAGGTAAGGAAAGCCATTGACTGACAAGCACTTACTTGGTTTAGAAGCCCTAAAGAAAACTCCGAATGATTTGCAAGTCAATGGCAAACAGAAAATATCTGCTATTAGCAGATCCGCCGGTTTAGGAGGCATTAGACAGTTTGCTTGTTCGCCTCTTTACGGCTACGTGGGAGTGTAGATTATATAGTTTTTCATTACAATACAGCTTTTTTAAGCACTAATACATAACTGCAGCTTCGGGCATGTATACTGCTGGATGATTCCATTCATTATACTGTCCTGTCATCACTTTTCATGTTGAAAAGCAGAGTATGCACAATTGCAGCTCCCCAGTGATTTGGAGCTCAGCACTTGGCACAATTCTGAAAGGACGTGGTGCATTGCTGATTTTCAGAGGAGCCTTGACCATGCTGGTCGGGGAAGATCTCCAAGAATGTCCAGGTAGAAGGTCACACGTCTACTGAAGTTTATCGGCCGCACTGCAGGATTTCTAAAATGACAACCGTTTTTGTCCGGTCCTACATGAAAAAAGATGACCAGGATTAAAATAAGTGTTAAAAGATCTCTGTTTGAATGTAAATAAGGATATTTGCATTTACAGCAGAGGACTTTCTGAAGTCCTGAATATGCTCTGCTCACACGTCTGAAGTTTTTCATTACAATGTATGAAAGCGCTATAAGCTTGGAGTCTAGCACTTTTAACTGTGGGTAGTCAAACTTCCAGTGTTTGATTGTGGGGTATATTCTGAAGGATCTACTATATGTCTGCATTGCTGAAGTCAGGATGATAGGAAGGAATACCACCCATTTACATGACCTCCTTGCTTAGAGACAAATGCCAGACGGTCCCCTGATCAGGTAGATGTTAGAACTAGTCATGGATTTCCACAACGTAGCAAAATCTATAGAGTGTTTCTACTCTTTTGATGCTGCTGAGAAACACATTCTCATAAATTGTAATGGGCTCCCGACTAATCGATTTTAAAGGGGTTCTCCAGGGTTTACATATTGATGACCTATCCTCAGGATAGGTCATCAATATGAGATCGGTCCAATTCCTGGGACCCCCACCGATCAGCAGTATGATGAGGCTGCAGTGCTGCTCTGAGAGCACTTAGATCTGTTCCTAGTCCATGTAGCGTCATCTTTATTGGCCTAGGTGCAGCCATCACCATTCAAGTGAATGAGGCTGAGCTGCATTTCCAAACAGAACCGCTATACAGTGTACAGTGCTTTGCTTGGAAAGCTGCGAGGAGGCAATGGCGCATAGCCTCCTCAAACTGCTTATCATCAGAGGTCCTGGGAGTCCAATCCCCGCAGATCCCATAATATCTATCCTGAGGATAGGTCAACAATATGTTAATCCCGAAGACCCCTTTAAAGGGGTTTTCTGACCTATTAATACTGATGACCTATCCCCTGGATAGGTCATCTTTATTTGATTCATGGGGAGGTCTGACACCTGGCATCTCCTCCGACAAGCTGTTTGAAGAGTCGTGGGGCTCCAGTGACCACTGTGGCCTCCTTAAAGCTTTTCAAACACAATGCTGACCATTGGATGGCAGCCGTGTTTGGTATTGCAGCTCATTCCCATTCACCAGAGCACTGCGGCCTGTTCAGACAGCTGAATGGCGGAGGTGCCGGAAGTTGGACCTCCACCGATCGGATACTGATGACCTATCCTGAGGATAAGTCATCAGTATTAAACACTCGGACGCCCCCTTTAAGTCCTGTGCACGATGAATTAAATCTATTGAAGTTTTGCAGTATTTTATTACAAAACGACGTGGATCTTAACTCCAAATTCAAGACTAATGTTTTTAAAGGAAATTCATTTTTTTTTATCTGTATTTTCAATGGGTGGTAATCTCTTCATACCATTTGCCTGTGTAGTGTGTGGTACGGATAGCACTGAATATCGCAGAGATCAGAAACTTGCTTTCACAGCGAACGTATCGATTGTAATTCCCTTTATTTCAGTATCCCTCAAGTCATGATCAATACATTAAATTCTCATATCTCTAAATTGATCAAACACAAGTGTACGGCACATTTATATGGATTTCCTTTTACATTGCTGCATAGATATAAATGATGGGAGATGTCGGTAATGTTTTATTCATCTTTATCCGGTTCTTCATATAAATGGAACTGATGGCGGGAAAAAATTTACAATATTTCTGTCACTTTAATCATAACACAATGAGGTACTTCGAAGTGGAATGGTCAAAAGGTCTCCGGTTCTAGAGGAGGACATCACATTAGAAATACTAGTAAGGTTGGATCTGGAGCCTCCTGTTCTGTGGCTGTTTCCTTTGAAGTAATTACAGGGGCTTCTCAACAAGACAGGGATGGTTTGTAGAGATAATGGAGGGATCTGAAGTGAAGAACCGTTGCGTAACTTTGGCTCTTTCTCTTGGTAAGGCCCAATCTGTCTATATATTGCATGTCAAACGTTCTGTAGAGCAGAGGTACTCAACCTTTTGTGGTCTGTGAGCCACATTCCACTTTGAATGGTGGTTGGGAGCAAAAAGAAATGTATTCAACATGGAAAAATAAGAAATCATGAAATTGCAAAGATTTATAAGGTGGGAATAAATGCATCTTGGCAAAGAGACACAATGCAGTCCTTACCTCAAGTCACTATTATAACTATTTATCCCTTCCTGCAAAATGTGTTAGCGGTGATGCCCTGATAAAGGCGTCATAGAGTTGCCAAAGAAATCAATGGGGAAGCAGAGAAACCTCAACCAAATACTTTTCTAATACTCTTGTAAAAACTTCTCTAAAACCTCCACCAAATTGCAACTCTGCCACCCAAAACAACCTTTTTTTTTTCCAGCTGTAATCGTCTGCTACGGATTTTTCGGCCAATTATTTTGTCAGCACCAGAAATCATAGAGTGGATGGAGCTGGAAGCACCAGGTTCTGTCCACTGTGTGGTGGTCACTCACATTCTGGGAGCTGAGCTGTAACCCAACGGTGCTGGAGACTACACAGTAGACAGAGCCAACTGTTTTGGCCAGCCACCAAAACTTAGTGGCAGGTGTCATACCCCCACTAATCTGATATTGATGGCCTATGCTGAAGAGAGGTCAACAACATCTAAGTACTGGAACACCCCATTTATAATTTTTTTTTTATTGCATGACAACAGTTTTTACTTTCAAACATCACATGCTTCCTGTTGCACACGGGAATTACTCCGCCACTCGACAGCCCACCCGCAAATTGGAGCTACCAGTAACACCCCTGTTGCATATGTTTTTATTCATTTTCAATGACACGTCCAAGACACCAGAGCAAAAAGCTATAATATGGGAAATAAAAAATATATATACTACTATAATATTGCAGATTGAAACAAATCTTTTACATTTTAAACCATTCAGTAGAAATACACTCGGATAAAAATGAGAGGGAATTGACTGGAAATTGAAAATGACTTAGGATTTCAATATATGCTGGGCTCCCGGTATACTTTTTGCCTGTTAAACAGTGACCCCATGCCGAATTATCCAGTGTTGAAGCTGACACCGCCTCACGTAAACCGCAAATAAACCCGATTAAGTTCACTGAGAGAGATGGATTTGTCCACTAATCATCCATTTGCCTTTCCAGTTACAAGTTCTCACCATGATGCCATATGCCAAATGCAATCTGTGAATTACAGGGCATGAAAGGTGCAGCATTATGATAGTATGGAAATAAAACAAATGAGCTCTTCAATGCGAAGTTAATTGTCTTTTAATTATCCAATTTCTCAAAGCCAGCTAAAGAGATGGGGCGAGCTAGAATAGGTCGCTTGTTCTTCCAGTGGAGCAGACATTAATCTGATATATCCACCTTTAATTTCTCACCAAAGTTTCCAAATGCTTTACTTCAGCACTTGGCTCTGTTCACTTGATGAAGGCATTAGATTAGTTTATTAAAATATGCAAATGTCACGGTGCACTTTAGATTGGATCTAAGCATAAAGCCCCTACTTACGTATACCTCCCCATATATAATGCCGTGGGCTTCTTTAATAAGACTTTGGAGTTGGGGGGGAAAATTGCCTGCAATTGTTTTCTGACTTAATAGAATACCATTAGCATTGTGCAAGTCATTATGATAGGTATCGGAGTCATTTTTGTAGCCCTGCTTTATGGGTTAGTCATTTAGGATTGGCAGGTTCAAAAGCTACTATCGTACAGATTTCATTTTTTATACAAGAGTGCATTTTTAATTCACTTTATTTCACTGCTCCAACCCTTGAAATGTACTGCCTGAAACGCCTGCTGTATGTTGCCTTTCGGCAAGTGCATGTCCCATTTTTGGAATTTTTTTCATTAATTTGACAACCCTTCTTTTTTCTTTTTCTCTGCCTCCGTGTAACCTCTACAATAAGAGGGGTCTCTCTCCCAGGACCTCTCCAGTTATAAAAAAAAAAAAAAAGCTGTGAGCCTCATCATGCTGCAATTCACATTTCAGAGATCCCCATCTGTTGAGTCCTCTTCAGAGCTCAATAGAAGAGCCCTAGATGAGGGGACAGGCCATAAAATGAAGCCGTCTAGAACTGTACAGCCACTTTGCGGTTATAATGGTATTGAAGTGTACTGGTGCTCAAAAGTGTTCCTAGCTATATTTCTACCAGTTGTACGTCTGTTTTTGCAGAATAGGTAGGGAAACGTAATTGTAAAATGAAGCCTTGGAGCCACTTGACCAAAAGTTATTTTATTGGATTTGGCATTGTGAAATTATACAGTAATCTTGCCTGACTTCCCAAAGGAACCTGTGTACAGGCTGTTTTAAAATTATTTCTTCTGCCATAAAATTGAGTGTGAGTATAAAGCCGTATGCTACAGGAAGTCCGCGTAATCCTGTAAAATATGGCCATCCAGGGATCCACTACTTTCACAAGAGAGCCGTTCTACAATGGGCACTGCCTCACCAAAGCTGGACATTCAGTTGATCATACCACATCTTGTTTCCTACCATTCACATAGTAGAGTCTGAAGGTGACATAAACAACATTAACAACGGTCCAGTGGTGAAATGTTTTTTTGGGCCCACATTTTCTTAGCACTTGTTTTGTAGGTTGAAATTAAAAAAAACACATGGTAGGTCCATCAAATCCAACCTACTCAATGAATTATACATACCGGTAATTAGTTGTTAGATAAGTTATAACCATCAATGCCATTTGCAATTAGCATCTAGCCCTTCTTTAAATGCTGATATCATAGCTGCCGTTACTACCTCTTGGGGTAGGACATTCCATAGTTTGACTGCTCAAACTGTAAAGAATCCTTTCCTGTTTTAATGTCTAAATTGTCTTTCCTCCACACGTAAAGCTGAGTTAGGCCTCTTTCACACTTGCGTTGTGAAGATCCGGCGTGCACTTCCGTCGCCGGAATGCACGCCGGATCCGGCACAACGCAAGTGAACTGAAAGCATTTGAAGACTGATCAGTCTTCAAAATGCTTTCAGTGTTACTATGGCAGCCAGGACGCTACTAGCGTCCTGGTTGCCATAGTAGCAGTGGGGAGCGGGGGAGCGGCATACTTACATTCCGTGTGGCTCCCGGGGCGCTCCTGAATGACGTCAGAGCGCCCCGCGCGCATGGATCACGTGATCCATGCGATCACGTGATCTATGCACTGGGTCGCCCTGACATCATCCTGGAGCGTCCCGGGAGCCGCACGGAATGTTAGTATGCCGCTCCCCCGCTCCCCCTACTCTTTACTATGGCAACCAGGACTTTAGCATCCTGGCTGCCATAGTAACCATTGACAAAAAGCTAAACGTCGGATCCGGCGATGCGCGGAAACGACGTTTAGCTAAAGGCCGGATCCGTACTAATGCCCTTCAATGGGCATTAATTCCGGATCCGGCATTGCGGCATGTCTTCCGGATTTTTGGACGAAGACAAATCCGCAGCATGCTGCGCTTTTGTCAACGTCCAAAAAACGTTGACATACTGAACGGAAGACATCCTGATGCATCCTGAACGGATTTCTCTCCATTTAGGATGCATGGGGATAATCCTGATCAGTAGCTTTCCGTCCTAGAGACCCGAGGACGGATCTCTAGGACGGAAAGCTAAAACGCTAGTGTGAAAGAGGCAGTTGTTTCTACTGACCACAGATGTTGACCACAGATGTATTTATACATGTAAATGAATTCATGCCTTTCAGTATAAGAGTAAACTCTTTGCTTTGAACCCTCTCTAGCCTTATCCTTTTTAGGATGGGACGACATGGCATGATGGCAATGTGTGTCACAGAAAAGTTGTGCAACCAAAAACATTTGTGTGACTTGTCTGCAGCTCTTTGTCAGAGGTGTGAGTTGGCTGTAAAAACATAGCCGAAACACAGGAAAGTCACGTGCAAATTGGGACCCAACACTGAAAATCCAACACAGTTGGATTTTTTGCGACGATCAGGTCCGGTCAGAGCATGTATGTCACATTGATCATTAGATGCATTGTCGCAATGCAACACTGCAATCTTCATATCGTAACTCGCATAGCACTATAGAGGCAGGCTTTTCCGGCACATAGCAGCCTGTCGCATTGCATTGCCGGATTATCTACTTCAACACCGGATCCTCATTGACTGTAACGAGGTCTAGCGTTGATCCGGCCGCTTTCCAGCATAAATGCCGGGTTTCGGATGAACAAAAACTGTTGCCTGCACAGATTTTTTTTTTGTCTAGTCCACCGCTGCCATTTATGCCGCATCTCCTTGAAGGAGGTGTGAACGAGGTCTGCAACAGTTAAAAGGGTTTTCCAAGTTTTTTTTTTAATTTTTTTTTTATTGATGACCTAGGATAGGTCATCAGTATCTGATCAGTGGGGGTCTTACCCTAGGCCGAGTGACGACACGTTCAAGTGAATGGGGCTGATCTGCAAAACCAAGCACAGCCGCTATACAATGTATAGTGGTGTGCTTGGTGAGCTGCAAGAAGGCAGCGGTGCTCACGGGAGCGCCACTGCCTTCTCAAAATATCTGATTGGCGGGGGCCACCGATCGGATACTGATGACTGAGAATGAGCAAACTTGTGTTTTTAAGTTCGGCGTACAGGGTTCAGGTTACCTAAAAATTCAGTTATGGATTCCTCTACCACGGATAATAACTTATGGTCTGTGGTAGCGGAATCCATAACGGAATTCTTAGATAACACAAACCTTGTACGCCAAACTTGAAAACACAAGCTTGCCCATGCCTACTGATGACCTATCCAGACGAAAGGGCATTAGTCAAAAAATCTTGGAAAGCCTTTTTAATGCTTTATTCCAGAAAAATAATCAGAGACTCCTCAACGTTTTGATCCATTCAGTGATATGATGCCGAAGAAGAGACTGTAGTGTGGTGGAACTGCATTCTACGTCGTTAACGAATGATCCCTACATGAACTGAAATATTGAAGAGAACTGTGTGCGATTACTTTGCCAGAATAAAGTATTACCTGTTTATGCTTTACAAACTATTTCAGTGCTATGGATTTGCATTACATATGCTCCCTGTTATGGCTCATGTGGACACGAGATGGTGTCACGAAAAAGACTGCTAATGGAGTAAACTGACCTCACTCTCCTGTCATCAGATCTATATAAATTATCTGTCTTTTCTCAAACGGTTTGGCACCTATTCTAGACCAAGGCTTCACGGCTTACATTATCCCTTGTATTTGTGTTCCAACCAGTCTGGTCGTCGTCGTCGCTTGGCTCTGATCCTGCAGTCACATAATAGGAGAGAATCTTCCTTTTAGTCATGCCTAAAGACCTCTTTATGTTTATCATCTCAACAAGAAAACCTCCTGCTGCTTTGGAACTTTTCTTTTTGTATACTCGTTTGTTTCTGTTGCAAAGAATTCTTGCCTTTAATTTCCATAGAAGAGAGGCAGTATTCCTTTGAGTGGAGAGTCCCTGCTCTTCAGGCCATCCTGATTGGCATTGTTTGAGAAATATGCAACAGATAGCAGGAGCAGATGTCCAACCTCATCTCCAGACACTGCAGCTCCTTTTCTATATTTAATTTTTCTAACGCACCCTGCCACCTTTTTTCCCCTCCTATCACATTTGATACATCTTTGCCCTTGTTTTACCTTTTTTGTTGTTTTATGAACTGTTTTCCTAGGAAGTTTTTATGGTATTGCATAGTGCGTGTCTCTTGCGCCTCCTGGTTCTGTACAGTACCGGTGGTTTATGAGAAACAGGTGCCATTAACGATGCCATCAATTGCTCTCGCTTGTTACTTCACGACTGCTAATTATTACTTTACTATAACAAATAAACAGATGGCTAAGCATTTACAAAGATGTCTGTGAGATCTGTTTCACAGACTATCCTATAAAATGTTTGTATGTTGGGCGAACATTGCTTCAAACACTTGGTGTGAGGTTTGGCAGTGTTTTGTTCAAGTTCACAACGGTTGAGGGAAGATGTTGAGGAAACATTGGCTAGTTAAAATTGTAAGGAATAGTCATTTTGAAATCGCTTTTCTGTCCATAAAATGTGAGACTTAAGATAGAGAAGATGCTTGGTGTGGGTCTTCTAGGTTCTCAATCCTCGAGTTTGTACCTCAGTAGGCACCTGCCTACTGAGCATCTGTTGGCCAAATTTTGAGCATCTGTTGGCCATCTCCGTCTGAGATTCAAAAACAGCGCTTCTCAGATAGAAATGGGCAGCAACGGATGCTCAATATAAGGATGTTTTGGGTTTTATTTTCATTTTTTTTGGCTTTGTGTTTCTGATGGATTGGAAGAACAAAAAACGAACTGATGATGTGAGCCTAGCCTAGTCTACAGAGTGGGTAAAATGGAATCAATATTTTACGCTAGTACAATACATCTACATATGGTGCAAATGATCTAGGTGATGAATTGTTTTATGACCACTTCATCCAGCCTATGAATGTATCTGAATGGAAGGTAAGGACAACTTGAGCTGCAACCCTGATTCAAGCAGACTGCTTCTATTTTGGTGACCCCCATGTTTTATGCATGAAGGCCATAAAAACTTTGTTCCAATCAAGTACTGTATATTGTACTGTATATTAACGTTGTGTAGCTTCCATATGCAATGGAAAAACTTTTTGTCTGTAATGTTCCCTATCTTTTGTTCTGCTTGAGCCTTAAGTTGGGAGAAGCCAAAAGCTTTTTCGAGACCCCATATTCCCTAGACATTGACATTTTCAACTTCTGTACTTGCAATATAGAATTTCAGTCTCTGAAGACCGTGAAAATAATCTTGCCCTCCCTTCCCTTCGTTCTCACAGACTTGTCCTTTCTATATTTCTTTTATACAATCACCCGATTTCAACCATGAACATACTCTGGTGTTGGGTTCGCCTCCAGTATCAATGATACAAGGCGACTTAACATCTGTTTGGATATCCATCATATCAATGTTTATGAAGTGTGGAGCAGAAATTATTTGCGATTCCTCTTTCATGATCTGATTTTATACAGTTCTTGATGACGATATACTTTGACATGCCCCAGCCAGTGTTCTGGATTGATCCCTGGGAACATCTGTTGTTGCTAGATTTTAGTTATGCAATATGTTTGGCCAGCTGGCCAAAGGAAATTTCCTTTGAGATGCTTGCTCAAATTATACTTTAGTTATACATCAAGATATTTTTTTAATCTGCCGCTACAAATTTGATCTAGAATATGGATTTAAGCAGAAATGCTCAAATGGACACATCAAACAAATTTTCTTTTTAAATCGCATATTAACAATCTATGTGTGAATATTTTATGATTATATATAGTTTTCTGGATATAATATTTGGAAGTCAATCCATATATTCTACTATCGGTCCTTAACTTCCTCTTTGTTTGGATTTCTAGCATGGCAGTCTCGCTTAAAGGGGTTGACCAGTTTTTACTAAAAATCTGTGTTGGACTGGGGTGCCTAAGGCCCACCGCAGGGTTACATTTAAATATTACCTGCTCACATAGCAGCAGACAGTAGCAAGATGCTACAAGATGACTAGTTATGAAGGTTCCTGCAGCGACTATGAGAAGGTGAGTCCATGAACCTAGAAGTCATCTTAGCCACCTGATTGTGACTATAATAATAAACTGGGTAGATTCTTAAATACTCTACCCAGTTTTTTATATGAATATAGGCTGGTTGACATGCTTTACGCTGCCTATATGTAGTTATGTGCCTCTTGTTCAGGCGGTGGTAGACTACCGGCCCACCAGGGCATTCACCTGTACTCCTGTGGGCCAGTATGAGCCTGCTAAGGACAGTCTATCTCTCTCTACATCCGTAAAAATTGACCATTTTGCTGTTCTTAACAGCTATTTTTGTACCCATGTAATTTTTGTATCTTTGCCACTGATATTGGCCTATTATTTATTATACTCACTTATATTAAGCTGACTTGTTCCTTAGCGCTTTACAGACATTATCATCACTTGCTGTACCCAATGGAGCGCCCAATCTTAAGTTCCCTTTGAGTATGTGGGAGGAAAGCGGAGTACACGGAGGAAAGCCATGCAAACACGGGGGAAACCTACAAACTCCGTGTAGATGTCGCCCTTGGTCTAATTCACACCAAGGACCCCAGCCCTGTAAGGCACCAGTGCTAACCACTGAGCCACCATACTGCTCATGGATGTAGTATGAAAAACACTTGTATGTGCTGTTTCAGGCACCTCTAATTTCGATCATAAAGCTTCTGACAGCCCAAAGAAAACCATGTTTTATTGCAGGGGTAAGAAGCTGCATTTGCACATGCAAACTCGGGTGACAACTGTAAGCTATTAGCAGTGAAAACGTGCATTGCTGCACTCGATTGCCCAGTGAGATAATACCGATGAGTGTGATCTGTCTAGTGCTTCCTTAGTTGTGCAGGCCTCTTTCACCTTTGTGTGTCATTTTAAGTATTCCTGCACTCCTCGCGCTTTCCATCTCGTAGCCTGCTGCTTTCCTCAGTCTTCACCACCTGCTGTTCGAGACATCTCCTCCACCAGCTGCCTCGGCCTCGCACCTGCTTCCCGTCCACCACCTGTGTGCACATCTTGTTGCTGTGCCTGTCCAGATTGCACTTGCAGCCTATACTAAAATGCTTTTCAAGCTTGGTCATTTAGCTGAGATGATGGTGATGCCCCAGTTTCCTTATTGGCTTCACAATTCTCCAATATGTGTCCCACTATCTCTTTTCGATTGATTCCACGATCTCGTTTGGCAAAAGAAGATAGTCCGCTACATAATTAAATGGTAGCCGTATATTACCAAAAACCCAATAAAAACTTTGATTTAAAAAAGAAAAATCTAGGACCTCATGCAGGTAGGTACAGGTCTTTATCGGTTATTTGAAGACTTGGAGAGAAAAAAAAACGTGTTTGGAAGTCGAACATGTCTAAAATTATTCTGGTTTTGGATGAAATGAAACTGTCCTTCAGACAGGTTATTATGCAAGACTAAAATGACCAAATGGCTAATCTTGATATGAAGAGCAAATATGCCCTAGTTATAAATAGGTTTTGTTTGGCCTTAAAATATTTGTCTAGAGGATCGAAGAATAAACTTAATATTAACAGTATCTTAATATGGTCTAAGTTACTGTAGGAATCAAAGCTGAGCTCTGCATTGTCCTCATTAATGAAGCAGAGTTCAGCTTTAGATTTTGACACTAATTTATGCGAAAAATGAAGTGTCACGTCAGATGCAAGAGGAAGCAAGTCTTGCGTTATTTGCCGCAAGACCTTTCGAACGAAGTTTTCAAATGAATCGAGTTTGGATACAGCAGTCCAAACCCGATTCGCTCAACACTACTGTTCACCATGTAGTGGTGTTCTTACCCAGTTGGACTTTATAAGCCAATGGGGTTTAAAGGTAGCGAGGACTGGCAGCCAGACTTGGTACCCATTTCCACTGGATATGAGGTGAAAAACAGGCTGAAAGTCATCTTTAAACAAAATCTGGATTACTTAATACATTTGAATCTATAATATAGCAAAAGTATTTGGATTTTTGGGAATAATTTCTTGGCATCCTTCCATCATGGTGCCACTTTTTCAGGGAGAGTAATGTGATTCACATTTGCCTTTATTAGATGGCACTAGTTCCATGTTAATTTTGTGGACTACATACCCATCAGTGTTTTTGCTGATCTCTGAAGCAGTTACCCCTTATTTGTGAGATTTGGTGCTAGTTTATTGTACGGATTAACCTTGTTCTTATGGGGTTTTTTGGCTTCTAGTTGGTGGTTGTTCATCTTCATGTTGAGGTCACCATTGGAGAATAACACCAACTGTGTCCTGTGAAGAACAATGTCCTCGCAAAGGGTAAAAATCTATGAAAAGAATGACTTATGAATTTGTTTTTGACCAGTTTTGGTCTTGTGTGATCTTATTAAACTCCGAGCCTCGTAGAGCACATTTAATCCTAAGAGAGGCCTAATAAAATGTCTGATTCCAGGGTGGGATGCTTTTTCCCCTGAATAAATGTTTCACATTCGACAGTTGTTCGCTGAGGACTCTCAGATACATAGCTTGCATTGTGCTACTGGACAATACTGGTTGGATGGCTTTGAATCCTCGGGGGTGCTGAATACGAGTGTTGCTAGGCAGGATGGAGAGATTACATTAGCAGGACAGGCACTCTCAGTAGGAGAGAAAGTGGTAGAGAAACAAAAAGCCATTGCTCTCTTTACAGTTTGAGCTTGGGGAAACTGGAACTTCCTGCGGAAAGTACTGATAAAACTCTGCACCTACTGTACACTTCTTTTAAGGCTTTGTAGTAAAAAGCTGAGCTGGAACCCCTCTACATTAGACGTCTTGTATTTCCTAGGAGGATACTGCAGAGAGACTTCTAATAGGATTTGTGCACATGTAACTGCTGTGTGGGCCACCATTTCTTGTTTGCAAAAAATCCCAGTCTTTTCTAATGCTTTAAAATAGAAAGCCTCTGCGCATTATCCTCAAACATGCGCCCTCTTTCCTTCCTAAAGTGGTCTCGAACTTCCACCGTCAACAGGAGATTTGCTTGCCCTCCTTCTGCCCAAATCCGTCCTCGGATCTGGGCAGAAGATTCCACAACATCGACGTAAGACGTTGTATCCTTACTTACCTGGACTGTTCTAGTTCATTTAGGAAGTCCGACCATCTTCTCCTGCAGTTTCAGGGGAAGAACAAGGGAGCCGCTGCAGTAAGGGCTCCATCTCAAGATGGATTAGATGTACAATTGCTTATTGCTACCAACAAAGGGATTTATCCCTCTTCGGGAGTGAAGGCTCATTCTACCAGAGCGGTGTCGACTTCGTGGGCCGAATATGCCTCAGCTTCGATGGAACAGATCTGTACAGCAGCCACCTGGTCAAATCCGAACACCTTTTTCAAACACTATAAACTGGACGTCACTAATAACTCTAAGTTACTGTTTGGCAGAAAAGTGCTGTCAGCAGTAGTCCCACCCTAATGATGATATTTCTCTGTTAATCCTCCGGTGGGGCCGTTGTGGAGGCGCCGGGAAAGAGTAGATTACTCTTACCGGTAATTGGATTTTCCAATAGCCTCCACAACGGCCCTGGAGTTTCCCTACCCATGGTTTGATTCTGTTTTCTTGAAGTGTTTGTTGTATGATGATAATATTTCAATACACTTCTTTCAGCAATTCCGAGTCCTATGTTATTAACTGGAGCAAGGTAAGGGGAGGGGCCTTTTAAACTTCAGCTTCGCGTTGTTTCCTGTCCTGGGGAGGCGGGGACATCCTCCGGTGGGGCCGTTGTGGAGGCTATTGGAAAATCCAATTACCGGTAAGAGTAATCTACTCTTTTCTCAAACGGTTTGGCACCTATTCTAGACCAAGGCTTCACGGCTTACATTATCCCTTGTATTTGTGTTCCAACCAGTCTGGTCGTCGTCGTCGCTTGGCTCTGATCCTGCAGTCACATAATAGGAGAGAATCTTCCTTTTAGTCATGCCTAAAGACCTCTTTATGTTTATCATCTCAACAAGAAAACCTCCTGCTGCTTTGGAACTTTTCTTTTTGTATACTCGTTTGTTTCTGTTGCAAAGAATTCTTGCCTTTAATTTCCATAGAAGAGAGGCAGTATTCCTTTGAGTGGAGAGTCCCTGCTCTTCAGGCCATCCTGATTGGCATTGTTTGAGAAATATGCAACAGATAGCAGGAGCAGATGTCCAACCTCATCTCCAGACACTGCAGCTCCTTTTCTATATTTAATTTTTCTAACGCACCCTGCCACCTTTTTTTCCCCCTCCTATCACATTTGATACATCTTTGCCCTTGTTTTACCTTTTTTGTTGTTTTATGAACTGTTTTCCTAGGAAGTTTTTATGGTATTGCATAGTGCGTGTCTCTTGCGCTCCTGGTTCTGTACAGTACCGGTGGTTTATGAGAAACAGGTGCCATTAACGATGCCATCAATTGCTCTCGCTTGTTACTTCACGACTGCTAATTATTACTTTACTATAACAAATAAACAGATGGCTAAGCATTTACAAAGATGTCTGTGAGATCTGTTTCACAGACTATCCTATAAAATGTTTGTATGTTGGGCGAACATTGCTTCAAACACTTGGTGTGAGGTTTGGCAGTGTTTTGTTCAAGTTCACAACGGTTGAGGGAAGATGTTGAGGAAACATTGGCTAGTTAAAATTGTAAGGAATAGTCATTTTGAAATCGCTTTTCTGTCCATAAAATGTGAGACTTAAGATAGAGAAGATGCTTGGTGTGGGTCTTCTAGGTTCTCAATCCTCGAGTTTGTACCTCAGTAGGCACCTGCCTACTGAGCATCTGTTGGCCAAATTTTGAGCATCTGTTGGCCATCTCCGTCTGAGATTCAAAAACAGCGCTTCTCACGGATGCTCAATATAAGGATGTTTTGGGTTTTATTTTCATTTTTTTTGGCTTTGTGTTTCTGATGGATTGGAAGAACAAAAAACGAACTGATGATGTGAGCCTAGCCTAGTCTACAGAGTGGGTAAAATGGAATCAATATTTTACGCTAGTACAATACATCTACATATGGTGCAAATGATCTAGGTGATGAATTGTTTTATGACCACTTCATCCAGCCTATGAATGTATCTGAATGGAAGGTAAGGACAACTTGAGCTGCAACCCTGATTCAAGCAGACTGCTTCTATTTTGGTGACCCCCATGTTTTATGCATGAAGGCCATAAAAACTTTGTTCCAATCAAGTACTGTATATTGTACTGTATATTAACGTTGTGTAGCTTCCATATGCAATGGAAAAAAACTTTTTTGTCTGTAATGTTCCCTATCTTTTGTTCTGCTTGAGCCTTAAGTTGGGAGAAGCCAAAAAGCTTTTTCGAGACCCCATATTCCCTAGACATTGACATTTTCAACTTCTGTACTTGCAATATAGAATTTCAGTCTCTGAAGACCGTGAAAATAATCTTGCCCTCCCTTCCCTTCGTTCTCACAGACTTGTCCTTTCTATATTTCTTTTATACAATCACCCGATTTCAACCATGAACATACTCTGGTGTTGGGTTCGCCTCCAGTATCAATGATACAAGGCGACTTAACATCTGTTTGGATATCCATCATATCAATGTTTATGAAGTGTGGAGCAGAAATTATTTGCGATTCCTCTTTCATGATCTGATTTTATACAGTTCTTGATGACGATATACTTTGACATGCCCCAGCCAGTGTTCTGGATTGATCCCTGGGAACATCTGTTGTTGCTAGATTTTAGTTATGCAATATGTTTGGCCAGCTGGCCAAAGGAAATTTCCTTTGAGATGCTTGCTCAAATTATACTTTAGTTATACATCAAGATATTTTTTTTAATCTGCCGCTACAAATTTGATCTAGAATATGGATTTAAGCAGAAATGCTCAAATGGACACATCAAACAAATTTTCTTTTTAAATCGCATATTAACAATCTATGTGTGAATATTTTATGATTATATATAGTTTTCTGGATATAATATTTGGAAGTCAATCCATATATTCTACTATCGGTCCTTAACTTCCTCTTTGTTTGGATTTCTAGCATGGCAGTCTCGCTTAAAGGGGTTGACCAGTTTTTACTAAAAATCTGTGTTGGACTGGGGTGCCTAAGGCCCACCGCAGGGTTACATTTAAATATTACCTGCTCACATAGCAGCAGACAGTAGCAAGATGCTACAAGATGACTAGTTATGAAGGTTCCTGCAGCGACTATGAGAAGGTGAGTCCATGAACCTAGAAGTCATCTTAGCCACCTGATTGTGACTATAATAATAAACTGGGTAGATTCTTAAATACTCTACCCAGTTTTTTATATGAATATAGGCTGGTTGACATGCTTTACGCTGCCTATATGTAGTTATGTGCCTCTTGTTCAGGCGGTGGTAGACTACCGGCCCACCAGGGCATTCACCTGTACTCCTGTGGGCCAGTATGAGCCTGCTAAGGACAGTCTATCTCTCTCTACATCCGTAAAAATTGACCATTTTGCTGTTCTTAACAGCTATTTTTGTACCCATGTAATTTTTTGTATCTTTGCCACTGATATTGGCCTATTATTTATTATACTCACTTATATTAAGCTGACTTGTTCCTTAGCGCTTTACAGACATTATCATCACTTGCTGTACCCAATGGAGCGCCCAATCTTAAGTTCCCTTTGAGTATGTGGGAGGAAAGTGGAGTACCCGGAGGAAAGCCATGCTAACACGAGGGAAATCTACAAACTCCGTGAATATGTCGCCCTTGGTCTAATTCACACCTAGGACCCCAGCCCTGTAAGGCACCAGTGCTAACCACTGAGCCACCATACTGCTCATGGATGTAGTATGAAAAAACACTTGTATGTGCTGTTTCAGGCACCTCTAATTTCGATCATAAAGCTTCTGACAGCCCTAAGAAAACCATGTTTTATTGCAGGGGTAAGAAGCTGCATTTACACATGCAAACTCGGGTGACAACTGTAAGCTATTAGCAGTGAAAACGTGCATTGCTGCACTCGATTGCCCAGTGAGATAATACCGATGAGTGTGATCTGTCTAGTGCTTCCTTAGTTGTGCAGGCCTCTTTCACCTTTGTGTGTCATTTTAAGTATTCCTGCACTCCTCGCGCTTTCCATCACGTAGCCTGCTGCTTTCCTCAGTCTTCACCACCTGCTGTTCGTAGACATCTCCTCCACCAGCTGCCTCGGCCTCGCACCTGCTTCCCGTCCACCACCTGTGTGCACATCTTGTTGCTGTGCCTGTCCAGATTGCACTTGCAGCCTATACTAAAATGCTTTTCAAGCTTGATCATTTAGCTGAGATGATGGTGATGCCCCAGTTTCCTTATTGGCTTCACAATTCTCCAATATGTGTCCCACTATCTCTTTTTCGATTGATTCCACGATCTCGTTTGGCAAAAGAAGATAGTCCGCTACATAATTAAATGGTAGCCGTATATATTACCAAAAACCCAATAAAAACTTTGATTTAAAAAAGAAAAAATCTAGGACCTCATGCAGGCAGGTACAGGTCTTTATCGGTTATTTGAAGACTTGGAGAGAAAAAAAAAAAACATGTTTGGAAGTCGAACATGTCTAAAATTATTCTGGTTTTGGATGAAAATGAAACTGTCCTTCAGACAGGTTATTATGCAAGACTAAAAATGACCAAATGGCTAATCTTGATATGAAGAGCAAATATGCCCTAGTTATAAATAGGTTTTGTTTGGCCTTAAAATATTTGTCTAGAGGGATCGAAGAATAAACTTAATATTAACAGTATCTTAATATGGTCTAAGCTACTGTAGGAATCTAAGCTGAGCTCTGCATTGTCCTCATTAATGAAGCAGAGTTCAGCTTTAGATTTTGACACTAATTTATGCGAAAAAATGAAGTGTCACGTCAGGTGCAAGAGGAAGCAAGTCTTGCGTTATTTGCCGCAAGACCTTTTCGAACGAAGTTTTCAAATGAATCGAGTTTGGATACAGCAGTCCAAACCCGATTCGCTCAACACTACTGTTCACCATGCAGTGTTGTTCTTACCCAGTTGGACTTTATAAGCCAATGGGGTTTAAAGGTAGCGAGGGACTGGCAGCCAGACTTGGTACCCATTTCCACCGGATATGAGGTGAAAAAACAGGCTGAAAGTCATCTTAAAACAAAATCTGGATTACTTAATACATTTGAATCTATAATATAGCAAAAGTATTTGGATTTTTGGGAATAATTTCTTGGTATCCTTCTATCATGGTGCCACTTTTTCAGGGAGAGTAATGTGATTCACATTTGCCTTTATTAGATGGCACTAGTTCCATGTTAATTTTGTGGACTACATACCCATCAGTGTTTTTGCTGATCTCTGAAGCAGTTACCCCTTATTTGTGAGATTTGATACTAGTTTATTGTACGGATTAACCTTGTTCTTATGGGGGTTTTTTGGCTTCTAGTTGGTGGTTGTTCATCTTCATGTTGAGGTCACCATTGGAGAATAACACCAACTGTGTCCTGTGAAGAACAATGTCCCTCGCAAAGGGTAAAAATCTATGAAAAGAATGACTTTTTGAATTTGTTTTTGACCAGTTTTGGTCTTGTGTGATCTTATTAAACTCCGAGCCTCGTAGAGCACATTTAATCCTAAGAGAGGCCTAATAAAATGTCTGATTCCAGGGTGGGATGCTTTTTTCCCCTGAATAAATGTTTCACATTCGACAGTTGTTCGCTGAGGACTCTCAGATACATAGCTTGCATTGTGCTACTGGACAATACTGGTTGGATGGCTTTGAATCCTCGGGGGGTGCTGAATACGAGTGTTGCTAGGCAGGATGGAGAGATTACATTAGCAGGACAGGCACTCTCAGTAGGAGAGAAAGTGGTAGAGAAACAAAAAAGCCATTGCTCTCTTTACAGTTTGAGCTTGGGGAAACTGGAACTTCCTGCGGAAAGTACTGATAAAACTCTGCACCTACTGTACACTTCTTTTAAGGCTTTGTAGTAAAAAGCTGAGCTGGAACCCCTCTACATTAGACGTCTTGTATTTCCTAGGAGGATACTGCAGAGAGACTTCTAATAGGATTTGTGCACATGTAACTGCTGTGTGGGCCACCATTTCTTGTTTGCAAAAATCCCAGTCTTTTTCTAATGCACAAATAGAAAGCCTCTGCGTATCTGGAATAGGGTTATTAATATTATATCGTATGGTCTGAGATTGTTCACACTTAACTTTTTTAAAGGTTTTATAATTAGGGTTACCCCTTTCTAAAGATTCTGTAATGATGTATGAATATCCTAGTAGGGAAGTCCCCTGCTCTGGAACCCTACTTTATTAGCCATCATTCTTCAAATAGTATTCCCCGTGTTACCATGCATGACTGCTGTTTAGAAAGAGTTATACCTATGGGGGAACTTAATTTTGTATTAATCAATGTACCATGTACAATATAGAGGTGTCAAGTTTTCTTTATCAGGCATAGAATCCGTTCAAGTACATTTGTAAAAAATAACTACATGAAAACAACCAAAGAGATTGATGATCTGTGATTTGGAGTAGGATGTTGGATTATGAGAAGAATAGTCCTAAAGGGGTTGTTCACCCCCTGGGACCTTTCACCAGAGGCCCCACCCCCCCAGCACAGCCGAACCCAGTTTTTTTTTTTTTTTTACTGATGACCTCTGGATACGTCATCAGTATCTGATTGGTGGGGGTCCAACACCCTGGACCTCCGCCAGTCAGCTGTTTGAGAAGGCACTGGTTTTCCTGTGAGCGCTGCTGCCTTCTCGCACGTTGTATAGCGGCTGTGCTTGGTATTTCAGCTCAGCAACATTCACTTTAATGGGGCTGAGCTACTCCTATGCCACGTGACACATGAACGTGTCATCACTCAGCCTAGGAAAACAGAGAGAGCGCTGGGGCGCTACTACAAGCGCCACTGCCTGCTCAAACTGCTGATCGGTGGGGGTCCCAGGTTTTGGACCCCCACCAATCGTCTATAAAAACTGATCCCCGCTGCTTTGTTACTGTTCCTTCACTCCTCACCCCACTGGTACAGATCTGTGGCCTCCCCTCGTAAGCATGTGATACATGCAATTACAAAACAAGTCAGATGCTGGTTAGAATATTTTTTGTGGGACAATCCCTTTAAACCTCCTCATACTTTGAGTGTTTTTGCTTGTACTTTATGCATCAGGTCCTATGGATAAATTTGTGGTGTTTTCTGGGATTTTTACTGGTGCAAATATTGTAAATTTGAAGTGAAAATTAGATTTAGAACAGATACTGCGAAGTTCAGATAATCTGCCATCCTTGAGGCTGCCGAGGTAGTGGATAACTTCTGAATTATCAGGCTTGTCTCCTCCTCCTCCATGATAGAAGGCCGAAAGAGTTAACATCATATGGAGATCCAGAATACTGTGGTTACTGATTGATACCGTATTAAAGAAACCACACAATACAGAGTACAACCTCAGTGATGGGCCTTATTCACATGTCAGTGAATCGGAGATATGTGCTGTCTGTTCTTCATGGACAGCAGACACATCTATTTGATTCAATGGGCAAATTCAGACGTCCATTTTGATATAGAGGCATGCACTACTGTGGTCCATTTTCTGGACCAAACATACCCATCAAAGCCTATGGATCAGTCAAAACCTCGGACAGCACACCAATGCCAATCTGTGTTTGGTCTGTTTTTCACGGACCATTGCTTGGAGACACTCTGGAAATCCCGTTTTCTGCCTGCATGTGAACCAGAGACCACAGAGGGCAAAATAGGACACTTCACATATGCAAGGTGGACTGATTATTATTATTATTTTTTTTTCACGGACAGAAAATTGTGGTGATCCTTAAAGGATTTTCCCAGGGTTTTACAACTGGTAGTCTGTCCTCTGGGTAGGCTGTGATTATCTGTTTGGATAGGCTCCACCATCCCGCCGATTCATCTATGATGTGCACCTAACAAAAAAAAGGATCTTCTTCTTTTCTTATACCAGCACCTTTGATATTTTTCTACATGTAAGTGAACTGCAAATATTGGGGTAACTCTAAGATACGCTCAAAATGTGGCTTCTAACTAGTTGTCTAAGTTTTGTGCATATTCTACATTCTATTTGTTTTTTATATATGTATACAAATTATCAGTCACACCAGTTGATTGTAATATATTTTTCTTGAACCCTGTAAAATCTTTGCTGTACTGATAAAAAGGGGAGAAACAGAGAACCCACTGTTCCTTAGCACCTGGAGTACATTACTTAGTTATTCCACTCCCCTTCCCTTCAGTCTCCTTGTTCTGACCCAATCTCTTAAAGTCTAGGATTATTCGGCACATAATGAGGTGAAATCTTCAGGAATAAATCACAAAGCCGTATCGGCCATTCGCAATCAATCAAGTGATTGGCTCTTTCTGCTTTTCATTGGTTGGCTCCATCACAAGCACTTTGCCTGATCTAGAGCAGTAAATAAGCCCTGTTAATGGAGCAGAAACAAGTTGATTTATTTGAGAAAGGGTTTTGCTGAGCGCCATCCCTACACCTTGTATTACTTGCCCTTAATTGGGCTAGTGTAGCAATTTGCAGGCACAAAAGTTTTATTAAAAGCATCTGTGCTTGAGAGGCATGAAGCCATCACGTCAAACTATTAATTGGGAAAATAGTTTGCAGATAAAGGATTAAGAAAACTGAAAGCCTTCGGTGCGAGGCATTTGCATGAAATCGTCAAAGAGCACTATTCCACTCCGGAATTAAATTTGTTTGTTTTCTAAACTGTTCTTTTTGCTTTCACGGTTTACTGTAAACTAATAGTCTGTAACAGTGTTGTGCCTACTAATACTGCTGCCTGCACTAGCCAACAAAATGACTTCCACCCTCATTCCAAACTTTCATGCAATTAAAGCTGTTAACTGAGGAAATGCCAATGCCTGCCTTGCTCACAGGTCTTAGATCTGCTACACTGCCAACAATAGGATCTTAAATGCTATGGGCACATTTGACATGAACAAAAAATACGTTTCACATCAATAGTTACCTCAAGTTAAATGGTTTTCCTCTGCAATCTCTATTCCTCCATTCATTTACTGACCCCTCGTATGTAGTTTCCAACTTGCTCTTAGTTCCATACTTTTTTCTCACGTGGACATGGCCTTCCCTGTAATGCATGGTGGGACCTGTGTGTCCAGGATGTGGCTAGCTGCACTAGCTCTCATTTATAATTCAACACAGCTTTGTTCCTGTTCGGATTTATACTTATATAGCTTATAAGTAGAGATGAGCGAACTTCAAAAATTAGTTCGGCGTTCGGGTTGGGGTAATCGCCGCATCCCGTTATGGATTCCACTACCGCGGACTATCCCGGCATATGGAATCCATAAGGGGCGGCTTCCACGAACCCGAACTTTGGAAAAGCCGAAGGACCTGGGGTGACGTCACAGTCATGTGATCAGTGCAGGGGGCGTGGCTCAGCACTGGATCAAATTTTAACCCCTTCCACTTCATTTTACTATGCATTCTTTATTAAGAATGCTATTATTTCCCCTTATAACCATGTTATAAGGGAAAATAATAGAGATCGGGTCCCGTTGCTAAGCAACCATGCGGGAAAATCGCAACGCATCCGCACTTGCTTGCGAATGCTTGCGATTTTCCCGCAGCCCCATTCACTTCTATGGGGCCAGCGTTGCTTGAAAAACGCACAATATAGAGCATGCTGCGATTTTCACGCAACGCAGAAGTGATGCGTGAAAATCACCGCTCATGTGCACAGCCCCATAGAAATGAATAGGTCCGGATTCAGTGCGGGTGCAATGCGTCCTCCTCACACATTGCACCCGCGCGGAAAACTCGCCCGTGTGAAAGGGGCCTAAGGGTACTTTCACACTAGCGTTTTCTTTTCCGGCATTAAGTTCCGTCCTAGGGGCTCAATACCGGAAAAGAACTGATCAGTTTTATCCCAATTCATTCTGAATGGAGAGAAATACATTCAGGATGTCTCCAGTTCAGTCACTGTCAGGCGTTTTGGACGGAGGAAATACCGCAGCATGCTGCGGTATTATCTCCGTCCAAAGTGCCTGATCAGTTGCCGGCATTAATTTACATTGAAATGTATTCGTGCCAGATCCGGCATTAAAAATACCGCAATGACGGATCCGGCATTCTGGTCTGCGCATGTGCAGACCTTTAAAAATGTGGGGAAAAAAATACCGGATCCGTTTTGTTTGACACCGGAAAAATGGATCCGGTATTGCAATGCATTTTTCTGACTGATCAGTTTGACAAATGCCTGATCAGTCAGAAATAATGACATACGTTTTGCATACAGTTTGCCTGATCAGGCAGGCAGTTCAGGCAATCGAACTGCTTGCTGGATCACACTGCCGCAAGTGTGAAAGTACCCTAATGTCTGTGTGATTTGCCCTCTCCTAAAGATATGAATGCTTTCCTCCCTCTCTACACTCTGATCATTCATGTGCTCCTCGATACCGCTCAGTGGTTAGTGGTCATCACTGGTGCCTTTCAACGCTGGCGTTCTGGGTTCAAACCTCACCAAGGCCAACATCTGTATGGCGTCTGTATAGTCTCTCCATCTCCAAAAATATTTACAACTGGGTAAATTGGCTTCCTATGAAATTGACCCTATTGACTTCCAAGGTAGTCGCCTCAGCTATACAACCACCCCTTCTCTTTAAGTCCCCTATGTGAGAAGAACTTATTACTATGTTTTTCATTGACTATTTAGAAAGTTGCGCTTTTTTTATTCAGGAAGCCAATAATATATGAAATGATATTTGAATTTTGGATATGATTTTTCTTGATACCAGAGTTTAACTGAATGTAGAGCTCAAAAAGGCAAAAAAAGCATGAAGCACATATTGATGGCCATCCCATAAATTCTAGACAGTGAAGATATATATGACCCTCCCTCCCCCCATTCTAGAGTTTAGACTTCTTAATAGTTTCTTACTGTTGCATTCTGCTGCATTTTATTTTGCTGTACAAGTAGAGAAAATGCTTGCCTTTTCCTTTACTATCGACATTGTATAGAGAAATAAAAGTAGCCATTAGTGCTTTCAGGCTACATGAGTGCTGAATTGCAAGCAGTTGTACTGCGGATGAATTGATGAAGACTTTTAATGTAGGTACAAGGTCAGGACTGTTGTATTTCATTATGTATATCTATCAATCACTGTGAGATGGTCAGAAATAGGCATACTTGTGAAAATGTCAGTGTGGGTGAGTAGTATTCATTAATACAGATAGGTGCAATTATTCAGCACCTGAAAAGTATTTATTCGACAGAGTTAGGCCTTACTCACACGTCATGAAACATCCAAAGTCGCATAACACTTAAAGCAAGCGCTCCGTACAGTATTAGAATGTTTTGGCTCAAGTGAGCCGAACTTAAAGCGAACCTGTCACCTGCTTTTCACTTATTAAACTATTCACAGTACCTTATAGATCATCCTCATTGTGTTTCCAAACTGTTTTTTCCTGTTTTTCTGGCCTGTAGATTCATGAAAAAATCACTTTATAAAGTCCTGCTCTCCTGCGTCACAAGTCACGATACAAGTCAAGGAGGCAGACCCTCCTTGACTCCAGGATGTGCCTCCCCCGCCCTAACCCCGCCTCTCAGCCCTTTAATTGACACTTGTCCTCATGGACGGGATCGCGCTTGTATCAGTGGCGCATGCGCCGGCGCCCTCCTTTGCAGCGCGATCCCAACCATCGCGCAGAGTGAAGCACGATCCATTCGCTTAATCGCGCATGCGCCGTCCCCCGACGCTTCACTCTGCGCAATGGTCGGGAGGGCAAAGGAGGGCGACGGCGCATGCGCCGCCAATACAAGCGCGGTCCCGGCCAGGAGGACAAGTGTCAATTAAAGGGCTGAGAGGCGGGGTTAGGGCGGGGGAGGCACATCCTGGAGTCAAGGAGGGTCTGCCTCCTTGACTTGTATCGTGACTTGTGACGCAGGAGAGCAGGACTTTATAAAGTGATTTTTTTCATGAATCTACAGGCCAGAAAAACAGGAAAAAACTGTTTGGAAACACAATGAGGATGATCTATGAGGTACTGTGAATAGTTTAATAAGTGAAAAGCAGGTGACAGGTTCGCTTTAATACTTCGCGAAGTCTTGCGAGACTTCGCGTAATAACGTCATAAATTGATTTCTATTTTTAAAAAAAACATTTCCCAAACTCGGATTTGATTCCAAGTTATACCTTGGAACCGAACCCGAAGTAATAACTTCGGCTCATTGGAGCCAATACATTCTAATACTGTACGGAGCGCTCGCTATGTATAGTATTGAACTTAAGTTTTATGCGAATAGACTTCGGATGTTTCATCCGAAGTCGATTCGCTCATCCCTAATCGTGAGCCAAAACCAGGATTGGAGCCTCCACAGACATAAGGTATAAGGGAAAGAGCTGCACTTGTTCTGTGTTTAGAGCCGCACCTGGTTTTGGCTCAAAATCATTGATGGAAATCACTGACCGAACACTGACTGTGGATAAGACTTTAAAACATCGATTCACAAGTTACTGCTTCGAGTTTCAATTAATTGCAACCTTATGCCCTACCTGGGCAGGCTTGAGCAGTTTGCCATCCATAATGTAAGAGACAGCTCTTGCCACTGTTGGTCTGCAGTAGTTATAACCAGGTTCCATAGGACAGAAGATTTACCTTTGACCATAGTCAGGAATCACAGGTCTAGCGTCTTTTGGATACAAGAAAAATTCTCATTTTGAAATAACAGGTTTGTCACTAGGCAACATTTCCACTGTGGTCGTAGCTTGTCCAATGTAGTCTTAAATAAAGAAAGCAGTTATTCTTGGGTTGCTCCAGCCAAGGCATTGCAATACTCAACATATGTCTACATAGAGTCACGGCTGGATTGTACTGCATTGTACCCTTTGGCTATATTGGTTGCAATACATTGACTGCAGGCCACAGATCTGATGGAGACACCGCTGCTTCTAGATACCTTATAAGTGTAGCGTGGTTCAGTGTGCCTCTATAGTTCATATCTGCTGTTGCTCAGGGCATAACTGCTTTCCTACTGGACTGACGTGTGTCAGGAAAATACAAGCTCCTTGCTAAGATTTCATCAAGCGTATGTTCACACATTTTAAAATACATGCCACTAAACTCCCATGTTGTATTTGCTTCAGAATCCAAGGCTGGCCCACAGATTTCATGCCACAGAACCGATTTTGGAACGTCTCCAAACAGTGAGGCTAAGGAGCCTAAGGAGCTGGAGGCTTGTCTGCTTTCCCAGAAATCATAGTTATTGTTCTGCAATTATTTTATTAGAACTTTTCTGCTTGAAAAGTTAGTTTTTTTTGTCTATTTGGTTTAAACCCATTTTAATCGAACTCTTTGGAGTCAGTAGTTATGCACAGTTGTTTTGCTCCCGTTCTTCATGGAACTTGATTTGTGCCAGAAAATCTGTAAAAATTGGATTTATATTTAGCGATGTTTTATAAAACAATTTGAGTCAGAGCTAGACAATACTGTTTCTCTGGAGGAGAAACTGACAGCTGTGAACCATGTAAAATGTAATGTCTGCATGACTGCGGAGCATTAAAGTATAACTGTCTCCTACTCCGAGTTCAGCTTGATATTTTGTAGGCTAAACCAGCATTCAACCTATTTTCTAGCATGCCGGTGGTTTTGGGTCTACCAAAGCTAGACATACGGTAAGTCTACTTATAGAATATATAAGTTGAAAAAATAACTTTATTTCTATGTGGAGATATCCTTAAATTTATAAGCCCAGATCCTGCTGCTCCAATGTTGCCATGATAGCACTATATATTACAAAAGTGCCTTGAGACCTAAAGGCTTTCAAATACTGTCCTTTCATGGTGGGACAGTGATATTAGGACAACCTATCATGACCGTGACCCATTCAGTGGTTGATCTTAGTCACCATTAATGGGACTTTCTTGAAGTACCATATTGATGACCTATTCTCAGGATAATCCTTCAATATCAGATCGTTGGGCGTCCAACTCCCAGCAACCCCATCAATCGGCTATATGAAAGTGAAAGGTGGCCTCCTTGCAAACTATACAAATTGCGGCGATGTGCTTGTTATTTCTGCTCAGGGCTATTCTTTTGAATGAGACGGAGTGGCACATTGGCCAATGACCAATGAACGTGACTAGGAAGAGGCCGCAGTGCTCAATGGAGTGCCACGGCCATATCAAACAGTTGATCGGCCCCCACTAATTTGATATCTATGACCTATCCTAAGGATAGTTCATCAATACTTTACTCTAGGAAAAGCCAAATTAAAAATAAATTCCTACTCCCGGAGTACTATTTATTGGAGTACTGCTTATATACAATAGTCTTGTTAAGTGTTTTTATGGAAATATAACCATAGCCATGCCTAGTCCTGGATCTACATACCGGACCTCCTCTCCGATTAAAAATGTATTTTTTGCTCATGTCAACCAGAGTCTAGCTTTTATTTTTCTAGTTTTATTGGTCAAGTTTATATAATAAAATATGGGACTTGATTTGTTTTATAGACGGGCCAGTTTTCCCTTTTTTTGACGCCTTAGACCTGACTTTTCCTAGACTGTAATGCTGCTCGTATAACACTCTTTACAGCAATAGTCTACAATATTTGTCAATTGATTCCCATTCATTGCAGCTGCCATAAAGCGCTCACACTCTAATGTACAGTCTATACGGATAATACAGGAACCTAAAATAAACTGAAAACATGTTATTTTTCTTTTACAGACTTGGTGAACCTGTCAGCTGATTTCTGCTCCTCCCTCTGAGAGCAGGATATAATAGAGAGAGCGAGTAAATCCTGATTCCTAGGAGAGACAGGGCGAGCTGTCAATCGCTGTGTGTGGGAGGGGTAAGCAGGACTCTCACCGTCTCTCCTAGGAGTCCTGTTAGGTTTTATTTTGCTTCTTATCTCCTCCAATTCATATAAACCTACCATAGAGCCCGCTTCTCTCCCTCTATGTAATGCTGCTCTCAGCACAGCCGGAATCACCTGACTGGTTTCCCTTTAAATGTAATTAAAGGAGTTTTCAGGATTTTAAGAAATTATAGGGGTGGCCACCTTTTACAATGTTGTTGTTTTTTTTTTTTTGGTCATACCTGCAAAAATTGAAGCATACTTGCCTCCTTCCTGCCACTGGGTACTTGGCTGCCTCGATCGGGTCCCCTGCTGTCAACATTTGGTTTGGCGGCCCTGCAATTAATCACTGGTCATATCAGTGACCTGCCCTCCTTGTGACACATGACCAATTGACCTGACTCGAGGGGAGAAGGTCACCATTGCAGCCAGCCATTGGCTCCAATGGCATCAATGTGATGCTGTCAGTGGGGGACCTGAGCGAGTCAGCTGAGGACAGACTGCAAAAGGCCCAGCTGCTGGAAGCAGGTAAGTATGCTTCCCTTTTGCAGGTCTTTTCCAGGATGGAGGTTTTCCAAAAAATGGGACGATTCTGGAGGCGATTGACAGGGAGGAATGTTTCCTTCCTGACAGTCAGCTGCTCACTCAGTGAAGGAGACCACTGTATTTACATGCAGTGATCTCCTTCACAGAATGAGGATGGGGGGGGGGGGGGGGCTATAGCGATTCCTTGTCCTCATACAGAATCACATGATCTGCTGCCCAGAAACTATGATCGCTGTTGGCTGCACGAACCACAGGATCACCTGATGAACGAGCGTTTCGCTCGTTCGTTGGGTGATGGGCGGCACATTTACACAGGCAGACTGTCAGGAACTAGCGTTTGCAGGAACAATTGTTCCCGATAATCTGAACAATCATTGTCTCGTGTAAATGCAGCTTGAGGAGAAATTGCAATAAAAATATTTGCTCACCTGATAAATCTCCCACCTGCCTTTCTTTGAATCACCTGCAGCGCTAAGGTGCTCTACACCCATGTGACTTCTGCAACCAATCACTGGCCTTTGTGGTGATGCTAGCATGTACGGCCGTGATTGGCTTCAGTGCTCATCGGGCAGCAAGGGACGTCACCACTGCAGGAAAATCGTCAAAAAACCATCGGACCTCCAGAGCGGCAATGTGTTTGGTTTTTCTTCCTGCATTTCCTACCATTTAGCTTAATTTTTTCCAGATCTTGCAAAACCCCTTCAATGATACCAAAATAGAATATGTGAGACATCCACTTTAATATGTGATTGACTTTTATTTTAAGAGGCCGCTTTGAACATAGACTGCTGCCACAGCAGAAAAAACCCTAAAATGCACAGTATATTACAAATGCATGCATACTTCTATTGGCTCTCTAATTCCTTGGCACAAACTATTCGTTTTAATATTGATTTCTTCGCAAGCTTCTTGGCAAACCGAAACCCAAGCAGGAAGGACGGCAATTTAATTAATAACTGTTTTCGAAGGATAAGGCAAATGGGATACGGTTTTGTGAGTGTTTGCCAGGTTATGTAATATGGTATCTGCCTGTGGTTTATGTAAGCCACTGACACTCACTTAAAATGATTTAAAGCGATATTCTGCGTTCGTATATGAATCCTCCATATAGAGCCGCTAATCGCCTTAAATGATAGTAAATCCAACAAATTGTATGGAGCATACATCACTATTTATGGCATCTTGAGAATTATCATTGTAAATTGGCCTACCCCTTTTAACGACAACGGCTACCTCCTTAAAGGGTTTAACCATTCCTATAAAAAAGCAACCAATGGCAGAGGGGGACGAGCCTACCTAGTGTCACCCGCGATGCTAGGGGGGCTTGTCCCCGCTTGCCATTGGCTGCCCCCCTTCCCCGACACCTGATGTTTTCATCCGCGCACGGGTAGAAGCGGCGGGGAGGGGGAGCGGGGTAAGTATAATCAGCTTGGGGGGGGGGCTTTTTAGGGTTGGATAACCAGTATCAGATATGCGGGGTGCAAGCGCTGCCTTCACTTCATTGTTTACCTGCTCACTGGCGAGCAGGAGTAATTACAAGCTGTCCCATTCACTTCAGTGGAACTGCTCGTTCCTATAGGGTGTCGGACTGCAGTGATCTGATATTGATGACCCATCCTGAGGATAGGTCATCAATATTACAATCCCAGAAAACCCTTTAAGTTTCTCAGAATTTTGATTGCCAGCAACCCCAGTACCAGGCTTTCATATACAAAAGAAATGTATGGCGAACCAAAACTTCTTCTTGCAGTGAGGGGTCATTGCTAGAGGTTATTGAAGCTGGACATGCCAGCATTTATGTAAAAATGGGTTGTCACGATTTTACTATTGATTGCCTGTCAGTGCAGGAACCAGCTCTGTCCATTACACGTGCAGTTGAGGCGTCACAGTTACTTGGAAACAGCTGATCTGCAGCCGATCAGATGTTGATGGTCTATCCTCAGGAGAGTAAAATCCTGAACAACCCCTTTAAGCTTTCTGCTTATCTAACCAATTTTTAATTTCTTGTTTTAAAGGCATTTTTACATATTGATCCTACTTCTAAGGGTACTTTCACACTAGCGTTGGTGCGGATCCGTCTGTTTATTTGCACAGACGGATCCGCACCTCTAATGCAAACGTTTGTATCCGTTCAGAACTGATCCGTTTGCATTAGCTTTAAAGAAAAATGACAAAGTCCAAAACGGATCCGTTTTGAATTACATTGAAAGTCAATGGGGAACGGATCCGTTTTTAAATGCACCATATTGTCACTGACAACGAATCCGTCCCCATTGACTTGCATTGTAAAAAAAAACGGATCCGTTAGGCTCCGCCTCTTCAGACGGACACCAAAATGCTGCATGCTGCGTTTGGTGTCCGCCTCCAAAACGGAATAGAGGCGGAACGGAGTCGAACTGATGCATTCTGAACGGATCCTTATCCATTCAGAATGCACTGGGGCTTAACTGATCCGTTTTGGACCGTTTGTGAGAGCCCTGAAACGATCTCACAAACGGAATCCAAAACGCTAGTGTGAAAGTACCCTTATATGCTTTCTCCGCTACAAAGTTACATGAAATTCCCATATATACATATTCACTGTGTGTATATACGTATTCATTGTTGCTGCCATTGCACACCAGGATATCCCCTCAATAATGTGTAATACTGTAGGTTATTTGCCTAGTAGCAAGTGATTGACCTCCATAGTAGGCTCCAGATGTCTTCTGCTGGAGGTTTGGGGACCACTTGTGTTAAGGGCACATTATTGCATTAGTGCCGGACAGTCTGATCCTGTATCTGCTTAAGGGCTCATGCATGCAAACGTATTTTTGGTCCTTTGCGTTTTTTTTGCGGCCCGTATGCAGAACTATTCATTTTAATGGGACCGCAAAAAACGGAAATTCCGTATCCATACGTCTGCAAGTCCATTCTGCAAAAAAAATAAAAAATGGCCTATTCTTGTCAGTTTTGTGGACTAGGACATTGTTACAATGGATCCACAAAAAATATGGATGTAACACAGACGTTACGCGGTTGTGTGAATGAGCCCTAATTTTAATGAAGCTCTATGTTGGACTACCCTCACAGTCAAGAGCACACGTGTTCTTGCTGATATGTGTGAAATAATGTCCAGTGTATTAAGAAAAATCAATATTACTTTTGAAAGCAAGCGTTTTCCTGTGGGCATCATGGTGGTGATAAGTGAGGTCTGCTGCTTGCACCTCTCCAGCCTCCCCATCTATCGGAGCTGTGATATGCTCTCCTACAGGGAATATTAATGCACAGTCATTTTCTGCCTCTCCATAGGTGTTAAGAGTAAGTGCATAATGAAAGTTAATGTATGCTTTCACCATCGCATGTGCAGGTTTTCTGAGGTCAGCGTACCAAGATCATTCAAGCCTGATTCCTTTTTATCTGGACTTTGTCTGGAAAATAAACATGTGCAGGGCTTGCTTTCACAGACGGGAGAAGGCCGAGTCAGCAAGCACCTCTTAGCCCGAAAGGCCCTGAACCTATTCACCACTCACATTTGCGAGTCTCCCAGCGTGTTCATTATTTTATGTGCTGACTAATAGATGCATCATTTCAAAGAACCTCTAATACATTCAAAACCGGCAATGTATTCTGCCTGTCGCCTGCTTTGGTGGAAACCAGAAATGCACTGCTGTAAAATTCTATCTAGTGGACCAGTAGAACAATGATATATAAGTGAGTCCATGCAATGGTACCTGCAGAGTTATAAAGCGCCCCTGACTCCCACTAACTGCCTATAATTTCTAGTGTATTCCTAGGAGATAAAGCTTCACACTGCTTTCCCTGCTTCCTGCTTTTCATTACTGACAGTGAAAGGCCTATCACAAGCAGGAGGCAGGGGAGGCGGGCTGAAGCTGTATCAAATAGGCTTTGTAGTATGAGCTTGGAGACACGATTTCTGTGGGTGGGAGTGAGAAGTTTCCTTTTCTTATATTTGCTGCTTTGGTCAGTAAGTTTTCTCTCAGATATTTCTAACCAATGGACTGTATTCTGCTACCTTTATTAGTCCAATCCTAAGGGACATCTGAATAAATTTTCATTGCAAATTTCCAGCAAGAGGAAAGCTGTCATGAAACACAAATCCTACATGTACATTAATAATTAAAGACGATTTGTGGAGAGGGTTATGGGGTTTAAGAAATCTTCCTTTGTAAATCCCAAAATGCTGGGTTTCTGGTGTTCTAGACTGTTGATCCAAGGATCTGCCAGCCAGCAGGGGGTAAAAAAAAATATATATTTTTTTTCTACTTTATGGCAAATTTAGTCACTAAGAATTTTTTCCATTTATTGCAATCCTCTGCTTCAATTCTGTAAGTATAAAATGATTGAACTTGGGTCTTTTTTTTCAGCTCACTATGTATAATGCTAAAATGTACCTTAACTGATCGCTCCTGAAAAGATATAATAATTCTACCTACGTTGCGAGGTTCCGGCTTTTGTCAAACTGTTTGTGCAGGTAATGAAGCAGTATATAGCTTGCTGCTTCTCCGTGTCAAAAGGTAACATAATTATCATTCATCGCTGTGCCTGTCCTCATTGACCTGACAACAGGCTGGGAATAGATTATCCAAATGTGGTTTTAACAACCTGGTTTCAGGTCGTTTTGATACCCAGCGGAGGTGGCTTCATTTACCTATGGGGTTAAAGAAGGGAAGGTGGTGTCTGTTCTAACATAGCGGAGGATGGAAGTTGCCCTGCATGTTTTCAGTAACACTGGGTTGTGTAACTGTTAAAGCGGAACATTTTTTTTCCCTACCTTTGGTCAGTAGTTCTGGACCATTATTATTCAATTATGCAAAGTCATGTTTTAGGTTTGTGACCACTTTAATCTTTCTTAAGGAACAGTCCAAGGAAAACTGATCCTGTAACGTGTAATGCAGGGCCTGAAGGGGAGGAGCATGACATGCTCTCCCTCAGGCCCTGCACTAGATATTATGTGGGGCAACAGTTCTGTCTTGGAATAGTTTTTTTTTTAAAGCGAACCTCTCATGTCAAAAATGCAGTATTATCTACAGGGAACATGTTATAGAGCAGGAGAAGCTGAGCAGATCGATAGCGTATTTTTCGGACTATAAGACCCACCTAGGATTTGGAAGAGGGTAATAAGAAAAAAAATATTTTCCATCAGACCCCTGAGCAGACCCCCATTCTTCATCAAACTTCAGATTAGACCCCCAACCTCTATCAGCCTCAGATTAGGCCGCCTGCCTCCATCAGCCCTAGATTAGACCCCTAGCCTCCATTACCATCAGATCCCAGTCCGAGCTCATCTCAGATGTTAAAAATAAAATAAACTGCCCTTGCTTCCTCAAGATGGCGTTGCAGATCCAGGACTCATCGCACCACTTCTTCCAGCCTGTGCTGCATAGTGACCTGACATCGCACAGTGTTGGGTCATAGTGTGTGCCTACGTCCTGATGCTGTGTGCGGTCAGGACACATTGCACAGTGGGACCCAGAAGAAGACCAGGGAGGGTAAATACAGCCAGCGCAGCGCTCCCCTCACCTGTGCCTCCTGCATGCTGATGATCGCTTCCATTATCATTAGCATTCAGACTTTTCCCCACTTCTAGGAGGAAAAAGGTGTCTTATAGTCCGAAAAATGCTGTCTATAGATTTGTAATCCATTCATTTAAATCTCTGCTTGTTCTGAGCTCAGGAGTCCAGTGGGTGTTTGTATCTATTCAGAGAAGTCTTTCAGTCACTGATAAGCCCGCCCACTGGACTCCTACTTTACCACAAATCTATATCTCGATCTGCTCAGTTCCTCCTGCTCAATAACCTGCTCTCTGCGATCGAACTGCTTGTCCACTCAGCAGGCTTGGGGCCTCTGAAGGGTTGGGGTAGGAGTAATGAGCTTGTAACGTGCCCAAAATAAGAAAAATTTAGCATTCTGTGCCTCTATTCTGTAAAGTCTTCATCCTCGGGACTTTGAAGCCTGATGAAATAGCTGGGTGCACGCCTGTGTGACATTGGCAGATATAAGCTCCGCTGCCTACGGGCTATGATAAGAAGCTGTCCTGGCTCGTTCTCATGCAATAGTAAATTAAGTTGACTACAATGAGCCGCTGCTTTATGTAATATCTTACATGTGTTATCTGATGTGGAGATACTGTACGTTTCCCATAAAAGTTGATGCAGCTGTATATAATTGCTTGTAATGTAATGTCACTTTAAAAAGATCATGTAATGATATGCTAATGCCAGAAGGTGCAGCACACGAGGCGCCGCGCGTAATAAAGGGACGTTCTGTGGGAATTGTATTTACAGAGCAAGTAATGTTATAAGCCTTGCTCCGGCCTATAAGTAATGTTGGTTCAAGAGATTTAGGGCTTATGCACACGACCGTAGCCTGCTTTGTGATCCGCAAAACACGGATACTGGCCAGCAGAATGTCCTGCCCTCTATAGGACTATCCTATCCTTGTCTGCAAGACAGGGGTCACAGAGCGGACATACGGATGCGGACAGCACATGGGTTGTGGCCCCGTTAATGTGAATGGGTCTGCATCAGATCCGCATTTTATGGGCAAAAATACGTGCGTCGTGTGAACGCGGCTATAAATTCCAAAATTACTTTGGAATAAAAACTGCTGTTAAAAAAGAAAAAAAAAAATGAATTATGAAGTTGAATTTTTTTTGTTTTAGTCTTTTCAGCACTGGAAAAGACCTAGCCTAAAAGGTTTTTTTAATATTAGAAAACAAGTTTTTACTTTTTTTTGTATTGTAGCACTCCCATGGGCAAGAGAGCCGCTGTTTCAGGCAGAGAAATGTAAACATTTAAGGAAGTGGTTCCTAAGACATCGAAGGATGACTGTACACTTGGCAGATAACTGTGTGGCTGTAGCCGTACATGGTTTTGGTGCAATTTCGTAATGCGTTTTTATGGCCTCGTGATGAAGCACATTGAAAACAATGTGCTTCAAAGGTGCTTGCTGCATGGCCGAAAACGGCAAAAACTGGCAATTTGTGGAAGACTGTGAAGATTATTGCTGCATTTTTTTACTGATAAAACAGCGGGTGGTCGGTCTGCTCTCCTCCCATGTACATTTGAGTAAATACTTGTATTTCCATAATATAACAATTCTGGAGCAAAAAATTCTGCTTAGTGCTGTCCCTCCTTTTAATCCACCTAGAAATGTGTGAATAAAGTGACAGTTGGGTGTTGGCGCTCTCTCTTGTGAAGTTGTGTCCCTACAGAGTGTGATGCACTGATTGACATTGATTGACACAACCCCAGCAGGTAGTACCCAGGAATAAGAAAGGGATGGCACAATGTAGAGCCCTAAGAAAAGATGCGCCACAATTCTTATTATAGGGGGGTACAATTTACTAAAAGTGTCGTCGGGGGAGGGGATGATGTGATACATAAGATACTGGTATGGTATACGTTCTCCTGTAACCTACAGTTTCCACAAAAAGTATTATTACCGAGCTTTTAATACCGCGATTCTGAGAGTTCTGCTAAGATCATATATTTGCAAGAGATTTGCCGTAGTGCGCATGATCCAACAATTGATGGGAAGCTTTAGTCCCGAGATAAGTGCAGAGCAATTCTCGTGAATATTGATTCCTAGTAATTGATCTTTCCAGTTCTGCAGTTTCAAGCGTTTCATTTTTTTTTTTTTTTCTTCCCAGTTCCCAATGAATTTGGCTTGCAATGCTGCGGATCAATGGAAAAAGTGCTTGAACTAATTATGTGACTTTGTGTTGTGTCCCCAAGGTTTTCTGTGTGATGTAGCGGATATCTATTGCCGGACTCAGTAGATGCAAATGTTTCCTAAAGGCTTTGCTTTTCTATTGCTTGCAAACATTTGCCTTCATATTTTAGGTTTGTCTGCTACGTGGGTTATAGTGCTAGACTTGGATGCCACTGTGAAACTTTTCCTATATATAGTAAGACCTGATTATGGTTGTTCGATTCTTCACATTCTTAAAGAGTAATTAGACATTTTTTTCAATTTTTGATTTATGTCATAGGGACACATCAGAAGTGTTGATTGTCGGGGGTCCCAGCTTTGAGACCCCCACCCATCGCAAGAACGAGGGGTCTGAAGCGCTCAGCCGAACGCAGCCTCTCCTCGCTGCTGAGCGCGAGACTGTAGACGAGCTCGTTAGACTTTCTATCAGAAATTTTGGTGACACATTTCCCTTAACGTGTTTTGACACCATGAAGGGCGTGATTTTTTTTTTTTTTTATCAAAAAATTTTGTATAACCTAAAAAAAAGATGATTTAAACAATAGGTCACTTTCTGATGACACATACCCTTTAATAAGAGCTGTTAAAGAATGAAAATTTCGAACCTCAATATTGTTTTCGATTGTTCATGGGTATGACTTTCTATCACAATGGAACTTTGCCTGTGAGACCGCTAGTGTTATACATGGCGCCCCCTAGTGGTGCGCAGACTGATGTCATTGTGGTCATGCCTAGTACAGAAGAGAAGATCCACTGCACTCCAAAGGGACCTTTGCAATTTAGTTTATTAGAGTGAAAACATAGAATATTTGTCCACACAAAAAGGTCCTGATTGGACCGAAACGTCCAGTGCCAATCAAGTCTGGCTATAAACAATGTATATGTACTTCAGCCTGGGTATGTTTTCATGCTAAAATAGTTCAAACTAAATTGAAAAGATCATTTTGGAGTGCTGTGCATCTTCTCGTCATTACTTTTGAATGCAAAGTCCTTCATGAGCACCCAACACGGACAGGGAGTGCAGGTCTCAATTCGTCTAGTACTAATACTTCTGTCAAGTAATGGGCATGTACCAGAAAGATGAGGACCAGAAATACTATGCATGCTCTTTACACTGCATTAGTGTCGCTTCTTACCATAGTTCAATTTATTGTGTATTTGTGTAGATGGGATAAAACGCTCTTATAGATGGCACTCAACAATTGGTCCATGCAGTATAAGAAATGAATCCATTAAACAAAAAATTCCACATTAGGACTATCACTACAACATCACGAAAATGCAAGAGTACCCTCTGCAGGACACAAGGTTAACTGCACTGACTTTTTTAGCCTTTTATTGGAAAATGTATGTCTTTAATTATATTCTTCCTATAGCCTTTAAAATCTGTTTTCAGTTCTATGCATCCATTCATTGCAATAATTGTGAATTCAGTGAGAAGTTATCTATTTTGTTTCCTCCTTGGCTTCTTTTGGCTTTTGTAAATTGCTTGATAGATTATGAAGCACTTCATCGCCATTACAACATACGGTCTTTATTGCGGTAGTTTTTAGACTGCTCTTATGGGAAACATTTATTGGACACCAACGGGGTAATAAAACCAGACATAATCTCAATATGCCTTCCCAGAAGCCTACGAAGACTACTTATGTGCATAAAGCATTTTTAAAATACTTTGTAGCATTTACTTCCATCGGGAAGTGTAGAATTGGTCTATAAAACGCACCAAATAACTTAGTAATAAAGGAAAGGAGCGTGGTCCCTCCTCTAGTTGTCCCTTAGTAGGGAAGACTCATGGTGGTTTTCATTCTCCACAGTCATGGTGACTGATGAAGGGTAACACAGACCCTTATCTTCTAAGACTGATGAAAAAGTGGGGTTTGTAATTGTCTGAACCATGATGGGGCTAGCCAGGTTGGGGTAAAGTAGCACAAGTTAGTATGGCCAGTTTTAACAACCATTACGGTCAATATGGACTAAAATGTGTACAGCTGCATTTGCTATAATAGTCATTCAGCAGACAATTATATGTTCAAGCATGAGTCTACTTCGATTTAATTTATGTGGCGAGCCTCAGCATTCTTCACATCTATATTTTTAACCAAAAATAGGAACTTATCTCCAAGGCAGAGCCCCCCCCCCCTATTTTTTTCTGTGGTGAAGGAAATATTATCTTTATTTCTACCCCCTGTTGTGGTTCATTCCTATTTTTGGTTAAAAGAAATGGAATGGAATGGAGACTCTTCGAGAACCGTTCATGGAAAGTCTTTAAAGGGCTTTTCCAATATCACTTGTTTTCTGGTTGTCTCATCATAAAACCATATTTTGTAATGAGCTGAGAACTGGTCTGGCATCTAAAACACTTGTTTTTAGTTTTTTGGGTTCATGTGTTGTTACCCAGAGAAAACAAACACATCCAATTCCGAGTAATTTACCCAGGTATGGATAGCACTGACACAGGGTCTCATGACCATGGCTGAAGAGCCATTTAGAAATGTATGGTTGATAGTGTACATCTGATTTTACAGGAAGGAATACTGTCAGGCAATGATGCCTCTAAACACAAGGCAGGATTCACATAGGATGTAGACAACCAAGGTAAATACAAAAGGGAATGGAAGCAATTTAACAACCCCTAATCTAAAAATTATTCCATCTCTGGTTGAAGAAAAAGTAGTCCTCAGAGGTTAGAAGAGCAACATTTGAGGTCCACATGGTGAATGTCCCATCACCACGTGTGTTTTGTATATGAACTGAAACAATATAGTCCTCTGTTAAAGTGTTTCTACCGGATTCAAAACCTCAGGCTACAGAACATAAACCTTCATTTATTTCAGCAGGTTCTTTTCTTTCCTGGTCTCACAAAATTGTAAACGCTTTATTACTAAGGTGGGGAAAAAAAACCTCTTAAAAGATTTCTGTACAACTGGAAACCAACTGTGTATAATTTATGCAATGTATAAAAAGGAACCTCTCGGTGAAAATGAACAAATGCGTATAGCTCATTGCTTAGACCTCACATGGCGCTAAGCTGGCCCATTACTCCTCGTGTCCTGGATTTGAAGTGAAACATAAGTTTTATGCCATCTTAGAGACACTCAAGTTTCATGAGAAAACACATGCTGACAGGGTGAATACTTTCTGGCCTCATGAAGAGGATTCAGAGCTCAAGTTGTGCGTCTAGAAAGAGGGAAAATAACAACCTGTGCAACGCAAGCATCATACAAAGGAAGGCAATAGTAATCTTCTGCCATTGTGTTTTTAAAGGTATGTCTGATTCTTAAGAGTAGAATGGAAAAAGTAGGTCAAATCCTTTAAAGTCAAGTAGAACAAAAATAACTACACAACAATATGGCAAAGCAAACACAACTGGTACTGAAAATGAATTTAAGAGTTATGCTGGTTTTAATGATTACATTTATTTATGTAGACGATAGGATGTGGAACAAGTTGCTTGTAGATCTTTATTATTTCCACACACTAGTCTACCCATAATGGGAAAAACATGGCATGGCCCATTTTAGTCCTGTAGAATGTATCCATAAGAGAACTGGATAGGACTAAACATGGCATTAGTCGTGTGAGCCATCATGTGATCCTCACAAGTACCTTGTGACCTGGCTTTCAGTTAACTGCCCAGGTATCTAACAGGTGAATAATAATGTATTGGGGAGAAGAACATACAGTATATACTGTATTACTACCCGCAGCATCAGGTCTTTCAATGTCTGTATAGAAACAGATCTGTTTGTTTTTTAACTTTAAACTTGATTAACAACATGACAACATCACCTAGAGACAGGCAGCAATTTTACAACATGACCTAGAGACTGGCAGCCATGTAAATACACACAGGGATGTAGTTACTGTAATAACCATTATTCCAACACTAGTCCTATTCACTTATCACATAAATGTATCCTGTGTGGAAACCCAGCTCATGTATGACATGTACCTGCTGCTTACTGATTGTCAGGGATTATGTGATGTGAAGAGTGTCACCTGACTGCCAAGTTCCAGTTAGGCCATGAATGCATTACACAGGACTGAAACATGGGCCATACCATTCTACTTCATATAGTGGTCAACCATCTGATATAAAATGCATGTATGTTAGAAAATTGTAAAACATCCCCTATTCTAAAAGCAAATACATTTTAAAAAATTGAGACTGGCATCAGGGCTGCAGTTATCAATTTATTTTAGTAATCAAGTATTCTACCGATTAATCAAGTACTCTAATTAGAAAAAAAACTAATTAAAAGAACGTTTTCTTTAAAAACCCATCAGCTCCCTCCCTTGTGCCGTCAGTCCCCCCCCCCTCCTTGTGCCATTAGCTTCCCCCCCCCCCCCAGTGCCACCTGTGTCTCCCCTCCAGTTCCTCCTCCAATTTCATCAGTTCCCCGTCCAATGCAATTAGTTCCTCCAGAAGTGCCACCAGTTCCCCCTCCAATGCCACCAGCTTCCCTGTGTCTTCAGTTGCTTCCCCTCCCAATGTTACCAGCTCCCCCTAGTGCCACCAGCTGCCCTTACTGCCATCAGTTCCCCGACTCCCCCTCCTAGCCATCAGTGCTCTGCCGCAGCCCCATGGAACTAAAATGTCCTGACTGTATGTACACCACAAAAGTGAGTACACCCCTGACATTTTTGTAAATATTTTGTTATATCTTTTCATAGGACAACACTGAAGATCTGACACTTTGATACAATATAAAGCAGTCAGTGTACAGCTTGTATAACAGTGTCAATTTGGTGTGCCCTCAAAATAACTAAACAGTCATTAATGTCTAAATCACTGGCAACAAAAGTGAGTACACCCCTAACTTAAAATGGCAAAATTGTGCCCAAATTGTCAATATTGTGTGGCCACAATTATTTTCCAGCACTGCCTTAACTCTCTTGGGCATGGAGTTCACTAGAGCTACACAGGTTGCCACTGGAATCTTCTTCCACTCCTCCATGACGACATCAAGAAGCTGGTGGATGTTAGAGACCTCGCGCTCCTCCACCTCCCATTTGAGGATGCCCCACAGATGCTCAATAGGGTTTAGGTCTGGAGACATGCTGGGCCAGTCCAGCACCTTTACCCTCAGTTTCTTTAGCAAAGCAGTGGGTGTCCTAGAGGTGTGTTTGTTTTTTTTATCATGTTGGAATACTGCCCTGCGGCCCAGTTTCTGAAGGGAGGGGATCATGCTCTGCTTCAGTATGTCACGGTTCCCTCAATGAACTGTAGCTCCCTATAGCCGGCAGCACTTATGCAGCCCCAAACCATGACACCCCCACCACCATGCTTGACTGTAGGCAAGACACACTTGTCTTTCTACTCACCTGGTTGCTGCCACACACGCTTGTCATCATCTGAACCAAATAATCATCTTGGTCTCATCAGATCACCGGACATGGTTCCAGTAATCCATGTCTTTAGTCTGCTTGTTTTGAGCAAACTGTTTGTGGGCTTTCTTGTGTATAGTCTTTAGGAGAGGCTTCTTTCTGGGACGACAGCCATGCAGACCAATTTGATGCAGTGTGTGGCTTATGGTCTGACAGGCTGACCCTGCACTCTTTAACCTCTGCAACAATGCTGGAAGCACTCGTGTCTATTTTGAAAAGACAACCTCTGGATATTACGCTGAGCACGTGCACTCAACTTCTTTGGTTGACAATGGCGAGGCCTGTTCTGAATGGAACCGGTCTTGTTAAACCACTGTATGGTCTTGGCTACCATGCTGCAGCTCAGTTTGAGGGTGTTGCCAATCTTCTTATAGGCTAGGCCAGTGATCGGCAAAGTGCGGCTCTCCAGCTGTTGCAGAACTACAAGTCCCAGCATGCAAAGACTGTCTACAGTTATCAGCCTACTGCAGGGCATGGTGGGAGTTGTAGTTTTGCAACAGCTGGAGAGCCGCACTTTGCCCATCACTGGGCTAGGCCATCTTTATGTAGAGAACAATTCTTTTTTTCATATCCTCAGAGCGTCGTTTGCCATGAGGTGCCATGTTGAACTTCCAATGACCAGTATGATAGAATGTGAGAGCGATAACACCAAATATAACACACTTGCACCCCATTCACACCTGAGACCTTGTAACACAAACGAGTCACATGACACCTAGGAGGGAAAATGGCTATTTGGACAAAATAGAAGCTTGCAGGCCCTTAGTCTCCACATACACAGTTTTACTTCAGGTTTCCATAACAACCCAGCCATTTTTCTTTACTGCTGTAGGTCAGCTTTAGGCTAGGGCTACACGACGATGTGTCGCGCGACAATAAGTTGCACGACACCTAGGGCACAACTACACTGCTACATGTGTCGTGTGACATTTTTTATAATGATGGTCTATGGTGTTGCACTGTGACATGTGACATGCTGCGACGCGACAGTCGCTGAAAAATCCATCTTGGGTAGAATTTTTACAACTGTCGTGTCGCAGTGGCAGCATGTCGCATGTCGCAGTGCGACACCATAGCCTATCATAAATTGTTGAGACAAAATGTCGTGAGACACATGTCGTCGTGTAGCCCTAGCATTAAAGAGGCTCTGTGGAGGTCACAGTTAAAGGCGGTTACTGTGGATGTTACTGTTAAGGGGGCAAGCCGCTGTGGAGGTCACTGTTAAAGGGGCGGACAATGTGGAGGTCACTGTTAGGAGGGCAGGGGCCACTATTAAAGGGGCAACTGCTGTGGAGGTCACTGTTTAGGCAGCAGGGTACTGTGAGGTTACTGTTATGGCAGCGGGGTACTGTGGAGGTCACTGTTAAGGGAGTAGGGTGCTGTGAAACTCACTGTTAAAGGGGCAGGCAGCTGTGAAAGTCAAAGTTAAGGGAATGGGCTTATGTGGAGGTCCCATTTTAAAGTGGCGGGGCACTGGGGAGGGGCAGTGTTAAGGGGTAAGGGACTGTGGAGTTCAATGTTAAAGGGGTGTGGTGCTGTAGAGGTCGCTGTTATGGGGGATACTGTTGATATCTTTTAACGACACACAGAAACATTAAATGAAATAGATGAAATATACACGTGCGAAGCCGGGCCCTTCTGCTAGTGTTTCATAACATCATAACGGACCCGGTGAAAGGCTGTCAACACCACTGAGATACTAAGAATAAAGACACTGCATCAGATATATTTTTCTCTGTCTCTCCACTTGTCATTTATGATTTTTTCTGTGCAGTTAGCGTTTTGTCTACATGGTGGTAATAAGGACTTTCTGATGAGTGGTTCTGAGTATTGAAGGAGAGAGTTTGTGGGCTACTCCCCTACATGAATACTCAGTATGTGGCATCATTGTTGAGATAGTTTGGAATGACAAGTTGGGTAGCAAGGTAAGGGCCAGAGGAACCTGGTACTATCTTTACTCAAGGAATTTGGAACATATCAAGGCCTTGTTGTGAGATATATATCAAAAAAAAAATTTTTTTTTTTTTTACCTGTGCTGCCAAAAATAAATATGTTCATGGACCATATTCAGCAGTAGACAGAGATTTTGATTGAATTCTGTGGAAGTGTTTTCTAGACATACTCAGTGATTGTACAGGGATGGGGACTGTACTTCCTGTTTTATCGGTTAAGGTCTTTATTTTTCATTGTAATCCTGACTATGATGATAACCATATGACTGCTGAGAAGTGATCTCTAGAGAACAGGAAATGTCGACCTAGTAATAGGCTTAGTGGCCAGTGTAAAAACTGTAGGATTATTTAATATCTAGATAGCAAATTTAAAAAAATCACCAACAATTTTTGAAAAAAATAAATGTTTGACATAGAAACCAGTGATATTGCTAGGCCTATTGCATTGGGAAATCCATCAGCTAAACCAAATAAATTTTGTAAATTATTTAATGAGTCGGCCTGTTGTGTATCGAATCATTTCAGTCTACCTACAGGAGGAAAATTGGATTTTAATTTTTTTTTTTTTTTAAAGACACTTTTGAAAGATTTTCAATTTTGAGCGATAGTTGGTACTAGACACAGCCGTGAAAAGATTTCTGGCGAACCAGACATTCCAGTTTCACGCCACTAGCTATACAACAGTAAGATTTTTTTTTTCTGCACAGACTTTTATGCAGTAAAATATTTTATCACTTTTGAAGCAATCCCTCTGCCTTGGAAGTTGGTCTGGCTTTTTCCATTTTTAACTTGCACAATTTTTATTTTATTTTTTTTAAACTTTCCAAGAAACATTATTATGTTTTATATGACTGTATATTCACAAAAAAAGAAGACTTAAAGGATTTCCTTCCCAATTGTTTCCATTGGTCACTGATAGAAGTGCATACCTGGAGCTATTATTATTATTAATACCCTCTGGGCATTACTATTTGAAGTATTTTGCAATGTTTCCATAGGTTAATGGAAGAGGAGCGCTCTTGTCACAAGTCAAGCCGCTCCGTTATTGGTTTGATGCAGGTTTTCTCATTGCCACAGGGCCCTCTGTCTGCAATGCAAATTGTTATAGGGAATAGTTTGTGGGCTGTCTGAAAGATAAAGTGCATATAAAAGTAATTGCACCCAGCAGCAGGTTTATAACTCCATGCTGATCTTTCTTTTCAGGGTCTGGGCACAATGAGGAGGACCCTCGGGAATGCATTTATTATAATGTCAACTGGGAGACTGAAAAAACGAACCAGAGCGGGGTGGAGAGATGTGATGGCGAGAAGGATAAACGCCTTCACTGCTATGCATCTTGGAAGAATAATTCTGGCTTCATTGAACTTGTGAAGAAAGGATGTTGGTTAGATGACTTCAACTGCTATGACAGGTAGGTTGCTGACAACAGCGGCTAAATGTTTTATTGCTATGAATTTATTGCTACATCAAGTAACAAACTGGTTTTATACTCCACGCCCCCATTTCGGGCTCTCCCTCCACCAATGTGAAAAGAGGGAAGAAAAATGACATCACATAGAACCATTATCTTTTCCCCAATCTTGTTTTCTTGCATGAAGCTTAACCTCCAAAGGGAATATTCACACCTTCATATTACAGATTATTATTAATTTAATATTATAAATATAATAATATAATAAATTATCTAAGTTAAAAAACATAAATGGGTACAATATGGCACTAAAAACGGAACAAACTGTATTTTTACATGCAGATTTCTCCATATGCCTCTTCTAACAGCTGATTGGCAGGGATCCCGAGAGTTGTGCCCCTGCCGACCTGCTATTGGTGACCTGTCCGGACAATAGGTCATCAATAGTAATTTACTGACGACCTCTTAAAATTGACTAGGCGAATTCAAGAAGTATTATTAGGTCATTAAGTTGGTAACCAAGTTCTAATAATCTATGACTGGATCAAGAGAAATGACTTAATCTGATCTGGGACGTTTATGGCATATTGATAGGATTAGTCCAATAGGTGCGGGTCCCACCTCTGGGACCAGCTCCTATCTCAAGATCATGGCCTCTCCATTTACTGCTTTGAGACTTCCGAAAACATAGCGGTGAATGGAGACCAAGCCACTCAAGCTTTTCACCCCTCCAATGACCACTACGGGCGTTCCAAAATGACTAAGTCACCGATCAGCTACTTTCGGAAGTCCATTGTGGTGAATGAAGGGGTGGCTGCATGTGTGGCTTGTTTCTCCATTCAGTCTGGGGCCTGTTGAAGACATATAGGAGTGAGCCTCAGAGGTGACTCGTACCTATTGGACATTTATGGCATATTCTGGTGGTGGTGGCCGAAGAATGCCTACGTCCATTGTGGACCTTTTTAGTACCATGTATGTAAAGCACAGTGACACTTTAAGGTGGCAATACACATGTCAAGGGAAAGAAGAATCGGGCAGTTGTATTTCCACATGCCTAATACTATAAAATAAAGAATATCACAACCAGTAGGTGAACCACCTATGAGTTCTATAGATGGAGAATGGTACGGCAAAGCTTCCTCCCTTCACCATGTAACGCCCTGAGCTGGGGTTTCTAGCACTTTTTTGCTTTACAGAGCTCTTCCCTCCCCCATCACAGCGCCTTCATTCAGTATGAATATAGCTTTTAAGGTGTGAAATACAGTAATCGTTATATATTCCAGAGCTGATATACTTCAGCGACCAGGTCCCTTTTAAAGCCTTCTGAACTGCATTTTGAAGTGTGATTCCCTCTATTTCACAGCAGATTATCATGTATTTCATGAGATTTGAAGTTGCGTCCTCCCCCGTGACACTTAATAATTTTTTCTCGTCTCCTTACATACTATGCTGAAAACCACATGACTCGATCAATAAATCCCCTGGAAGCCTGGTACCTGCGTTTTTGACAGCTGATCTCTAGAGTATACCATAAACATGACATCTTCTTGTCGAGTGAGGATTTTTTGCTAAAACGGCGTTGTCAGTGTGCGCTCGTGGACACATTCATGCAGTTTATTAAAGGCAGCCATTATTTATACAAGCATGCTTTGACTGTCTTGCACCAACTACACATATAAGAATGAATGACTCTCTGTATGTAGCAGTAGTGCTGTTTTACAGGGCTAGGCAATATGACACTTGCGATATATGACCCTGTCAATCAAGTGGAGGAGAAGTGTCCAGCGCTGGGCTAAGGTGCACCAAGTGTCTAGGGCCCACTCCTCAGGACAGATCAGTGCTGTCGCATTCACATTTTTTGTGGACCCATTGCCTTCAATGGGTGTGAGCTCTGAATTTTGCGGACAAGTATAGGACATGTTCTATCCTTTTGGGGAACTGACATATGAATGCGAAACACACATGGATCACGAATGTGCACTCATTGAAAACAATAGGTCTGCAAATAAAATACAGACGGCACAAGGACTGCATCCGTATTTGTGGATCTGCGATTTGCGGGCCACAAAACGGACACGGTCATACCTGCCCGATCCCCTGAGGATGCCGAATTACCGGCGAAACATGTCGGGAGGCAGAACGCTTGTGTTTTGGTTTTTAGATGCAGTATAGTAGCGCAGTCTATCAAAGAGTGTAAGAGACAAATATCAGCGTAAGCTATAGTGCAGGTTAGGCAAAATCAGTGGGAGCGTGCACCCAGCAGCCACAGGACCTAGCACTAAGGGAACTTTCACACTAACGGCATGGCTATCCGGCAGGTGAACAGCCCGCCAGATCCGCCATGCCGCAAGTACCAGTGTGCTGCTGCTCCGTCCCCATTGACTATAATGGGCTGGGGGGAGGAGCTACGGCGCAGCACGGCCGGTGATCGCCGGACTAAAAGTACTGCAGGTCCGACTTTTTAGTCCGGCAATCACTGTCGTGCTGTGCCGTAGCTCCACCCCCGCCCCATTAGAGTCAATAGGGACGGAGCGGCAGCACACGGGTACTTGCAGCATGGCGGATCTGGCGGGTGAACAGCCTGCCGGATAGCCATGCCGCAAGTGTGAAAGTACCCTAACTTTCCCTGTGAAAGTGCAACAGTGGAAAGTATATCTAAGATACAAATGATACATGAAAGATTATACAGCGCTACTTACTGATACTTTTAAATTGTTTTATAAGTAGTATGTTTTTAGCAAGTTGTTAATAATCCTTGGCGTAATCCTTGAACATTTATTGGTTATATGCTGAGGGGTCTAGTGTACATTAATTAGGCCTAAATGACAAGGTTTGCTGAATCTTTTCCCACAAAACTATACATTACTATGCTCTATAACGTGCTGCCTGCAGATTGCTCTGCATTTCATGGTTGCAAGTTCTCTTTAAGATGGGTATTGTAATAGTCAGCAGAGTCAGCCCTAATGTAATAGAAAACAAGCTAATTTCTAAATTACTTCATTTAAAAATATCCCTGCATCCGCCTGAAAAAAAAAACTGAAAAAATGTATGGCCACTAGTGGTCTCACTTCCTCTTAAGTTGCACTCTATTGCCTGTTAGGCAAGATCTGTCCCTGGTAGCACAGACTCAGAAGCTGGCTGAGTGGACCTGGGGCTGTGTCAGAGCTAACGGAGATCCTGATAAAACTACTCTTCTACACTGCTTCTAAACATCACAGGAGCCTACTGCTTTTTATGTAAGTGTGAGTTATCCCCGCTTATCAGCTTTCTGACCTCCCTAGAAGAAAACAGACATAGCGGGAACTAAGGCAAGTGACGTTGCTGCATACAGTACTAGCAGAAAGGAGACTCCCACTACTTCTGAGTGAAATGCATCTAGCTGTGCAGCTGAAAGAGACTAGGAAAACCCAAACATAACTATTCCTTCCCAGTTATGATTGTTAAAAGAAGCACAGCCGTTATGCAAGCCATTTTTGAAAACTCAGGTAGGCTTTAAGATGAAGAAATAAGGAGAGAAGCAAATTGACAAAAAGATTCAACCCCATCTATTTGAAGATCCGAGTGTCTGCATACTCCTTAGGCTGTCTGTGATATTTTTGCCAAAGATGATTGCATCTACTTAAGGAAGCCATCTTCTATATGAATGCAATGTGTTCATCTCTTTTATAATAAGGCTTCTAAGGCTTGTTTTACACTGCTGGCGCGCTGTTCCTGCATGGACTGCTGAGAATCAGCTGGACAAAAACTGCTGCATGCAACAGTATTTGTCCGCCCGATTCTCGGCATATTGCCCGGATCACCACTAGACCCCATTATAGTCAATGGGGCCGGACAGCATTCCAGTAGCTTCTGGCGTTGCTGGATCCGGCAGGCTGCTCCTGGCAGGAACAGCCTGCCGGATCAGCAAACGCAAATGTGAAACAATCCTATTTCTCTTTTAACAGACTTCCTTCCCGACTCCCTTATCACTAGACTAGCGTCCTTATTTATTTGAGTGGGAAAAGGGTGAATAACCCGCTGGCAGACCACCTCTTTCTGTAGCAAATATTCATGCATATTGAATCCCACATGGTCAAAACAACCCCAGCCAGTAGGCCACAATACAGGCAGGTTCATACAATTTTGATCTAATGTGTATGACCAGCTTAAATCAGTAATCTACATATTTCAGCTCATTATGTACTTAAGGTATTTTTTTATTTAGTTTTTTTCAAAGAGGAGCTGTCACCCTCCTGACATGTCTGTTTTAATAGCTTCATGCCTTCCCCATGTAATAACCATTCTGGAGCATCTATTCTTATGTCTCTATGTTGTGCCATTCCTGTATGATTTCTACTAGAAACTATGAATGAATTGCTATTAGCCTTCAGTAAGGGTACAGAGGGGTGGTAACAAGTTGGGGGGGGGGGGGTACCTGCACAGACTCTATCCAACCAGTGCTGCCATTTTCAGGCTGTGCAGGTACTAAAACTGGTTACCTCACCTCTGTACCCTTACTGAAGGCTAATAGCAATTCATTCACAACTTCTAGTGGAAATCATAAAGGAATGGCATAACACAGAGCACAGATTAAAACGGGCATGTCAGGAGTCGTGAGAGGTCCTCTTTAAAGACTGAAGTTTGAAATTTGCTATTGCTACATTTTTAACCACCCGGGTAAGTGTAGTGATCATGAAGAAGGGAATTTGTGTCTGGGATCCTGTGAGATACAGGTCGCTCACATGTGCTGCCAGTGAGATAAGGATTGCTGTGACTGAAGTTTTTGTCCCGCACAATAACGACGTATCTGCCATCAGTTAAAATGGGATCAAAACGAAATGTACTTCACATAATGATCCTGTATAGAGGACAGAAACCACAGGAGTCATTGTAGACAGGTTCTTTGGATGGGATTGTTCACTTGGATGATGTGCTATAGATGTATCTGTGTATATACTGCATCTGCATAGATGTTTGTAGATGAAAGGCCTGCGCTGGTACATCTTTCGTCCAACCGTGGAAATGCCAGGCCACGTAGCTACTGGATTATACAGCCGTGTTTAGTGGACAGTGGAATTCCGGAATTATATTATCCCAGATTCCTCAGAACCAGAGACATGTACTAAAACACAGCCCTCTGAGATCTAGGCCCTTATTTGAGCTAATGTTCACCATTCCATTTTTATATTTAAAATTTAAGGGGACGGCTACACGGCAACATTTTGTTGCAGAAAAGTTGTGTGACACACAAATGAACAAGACCTATCTGCACCTTGCTGTCATGCGATTTGGCTATGAAAATGTTGTAATGTTAATGGTGTCGCGAAAAATCCAGACATGTTGGATTTTGTGCAGGGCGTTAAAAGTCCACAACTTTTCCGCCATTGATTTTTAATGCCAGTCGCAAGCAACTTCCAACGTGCAGTACAAGATTTTTTTTTAAACCTCATTGACAAACATTATATGAAATGTCGTGCAATCATGTCACAGCGTAGACAAAGAATCACTCTTGATTTTTTTTTTTTTTTTGTATCTGCATAGAAAAACCCTGGTTCTCTGAATATAATTCTGATTGCATATAGCCAAGACTGGAAAGATAAAATTGTGTATGTCATATTGAACTCAATGGGACATGTATAAATCTGTAACCCCCGAAAAAGCAACTCCAGTTTCGGGGAAAACAGACCCCTCACACCACAATCCTTAGTTGTTTCATGCCCTGCCTCTTTGATAAAAGGCCTATCCCACAAAATGTCAGATCACAGGCTGCTTGACTTCTGGGATTCCCCCCAATCCCAAGAACAACCAGTTCCCGATTCCCGTCTCTGCATGAAGTGGTAGCATGCATGTCCGTCCATCACTTCATTTCTTTCTGTGGGGCTGATGCAGACGGCGCTCTTTCAATCTCCTGCGCTATTCACTTGAGACAGCAGTCTGTCAGTGCCATAGAAACTGTGGTCTAATGGACATCCAAATGTAAATCATCTGAATCAAAAACACACTTAAAGGGGTTATCCCTCAAAAATTATTTGTCACTTATCCACAGGATCGGTGATGGATAACAGACAGCAGGGGTCCGACTGTTGGCACTCAAAGCAAACCTGAGACCAAATGGATCCCACAGTCTGCTCCCTGAATGAAATAGTAGTGCACCTGTCCGTCCATTGCTTCCTTCACTTCTGTGGGGCTGATGTAGACAGCGCTCTGTCAGTCTCCTGCTACATTCACTTGAGACTGCGCTCTGTCAGTCCCCTAGAAATGAATGGTGTGGTGGACAGACATGCGCACTACCACTTCGGGTTTGGGGTGGGCCCCAGCAGACAGATCCCTGCAGCCTGCTATGGCAATAGTCACTTATGTATTAAACTTTAACCCTCAATGCCATAAGATAATTCAATCATAAAACATTTGTTCTTTGATTTTTACAGCTTTTCATAGTTTGAGGCTGTTTTTTTTTTCAGTACATATGGATTTGTTGAGGAATTTGCTGTGGATTTCAGCCTATGGGCTGCAAAGGGTGAAATCTGCGGTGAAAATCCACAACATAATTTGACATGCTCGGCACAAATATTTTATTTTTTTCTGCAGCGTGCAGATGAGATTGGGCAAAATTTCATCCACTTTGATGCCACTGTAATAAGCTGCAGATCTTCTGCAAAATCCAGCCTGGACCTCCTCAGCATATCTGCCATGTGTGAACATATCCATGCCATGAAAGAGTCCACTTTTTTATTGTAGGCTCCACTAACCATGTAAATAAAGCGTATTCCCTCGGATGTCATATTTATTGGTCTTTCTCTTTTTTACTTCCAGACCTCAGTGTGTAGCGAAGGAAGAGAACCCGCAAGTATTTTTCTGCTGTTGTGATGGGAACTACTGTAACGAGAAATTTACTCATTTGCCGGATGTGGGTAAGTTCTAGCATCAAATACAACTTGTAAAGTTTTAGCTGTCTTTTGATACGGCACATGATGACATCAGTGGGATTCCATGAGCCTACCATAGGAATCAGTGGGGCTGTGCTATCTTGGTATGTTTGATACGTCTCATGCTAAAAATTCGGGTCCTCATACACAGATCGGTAATCGGGGATGAGGGTTTGTAGATAATTGGCTTGTGGAAAGGTTGCCGGGAATCTCCCAATGAACGAGCAGGTACATGGTCATCGGGTGGTCCTGCCAGTACCAAAAATCATCATTTCTGTGCAGCACATGGTGCTATCGAAACGGGGTTCTGCTGCTCGGAAAAAATTATTTTCTATGGGGACGAGAGATTGCTCTAGTGATCGTTTGTCCCCATACAGTGGAGGTGATTGCTGTGTGTAAATGTAGGCCTCATCTCCGTTGATGATCAGGCAATTATTGGGAGCGTCTGGTTTATTTCCAATGGTTACCCGACAAGTCAGTCTGCGTAAAAGTCTTCCCGTCTCTCTTCCTGCTCGCTGCTGTTATGTCTATGGCAAAGCAGCAGTAACGCTGGGTTCAGACCTGAGCGTTTCTGAGACGCGCGTCTTTTTGTCGCGCGTTTTACGCGCGTTTTTGTGCACGTTTTTGGCAATAGTAAACGCGCGTTTGTGTGATTGACTGCAGTGTTGTCCAATGACCAAATATTCCTTTCTATATGAAGTTTGGCCTTTCCAGCATGTTGCAAATTCATAAACGCGCGTTCGAACGTGCGTTTTCAGTGTCAAAAACGCGCAAAATACAAGCGTTGCACGTTCCCATTGAAGTCTATGGGCCAAAACGCGCAACAAACGCCCCAAAAAAAGCTCAAGTACTTGTTTATGCGTCGGGCGTTTTTCAGCGCGTTCGAACGCGCTGTAAAACGCGAAAATGTGAGCCAGTCCCATAGGGAAGCATTGGTTTGCATCTGTTATGCGTTTTACAGCGCGTTCGAACGCGCTGTAAAACGCGCAAGTGTGAACTGAGGGTAAGCAAGAAGGGAGATGGCACGTTCGCATCTTCCCTTCATACAGCCGATCGGCGGGGGTGCCGGGTGTCAGACCTCCGCTGATCTGATATTGATGACCTGTCCTGAGGATAGGTCATCAATATTAAAAGCCCGGAGAACCCCTTTAAGATCTCTGCTTGCTGTCAACAATGAGAACATAAGTTTTCATCTGGAGGCTCGAAACCCAACCTAATGCTGCACAGAGATGGATACAAGAGATCTCCTGCCTTAATAGTTTATCACAGTTCAGTCCAGGCTTCTTAGCTCATGGAGACTTGTCTTCTGAGAGTTCTTTTTATTGTTCCAAACTACCAGGAGCCTGTTAACATAACATAATACACAGAAACCTGCTTAACTTTCTCGAGCCCTGTCCGATTCAGTGCCGCCACTTTGTTTTCACTCCTGGGCTGCTGCTGCGTGTATTGTATTGGCTGCAGCAGATACATTCTGTATACCACCACAGCCAGCCACTGGCCTCAGCAGTATATGGCTTGAGATCTATGAGGCTAGTGATTGGCAGCAGCCAAAACAGTGTCACTGCTGAAACCCAGCAGAAAGGACATAGTGGCAGCGCTGGATCAGAGGAAGTTAAGATTATAACAGACTCCTGGTAGTTTGGAACAATAACTAAAACGCTCCTTTTGATGCTTGTAGAGCCTTTTTTTTTTTTGGGGGGGCACGGTTTTTGATGCATTTTATTTATTATTTTTTGAGCCATAACCTAAAATGGATTCAAAATATAAAGAAAGGACTTGCGGTATGCTTCTGCTGAATCCACTTCTAGCTTTGGCCCCCCCAAACAAAAATTATTGCATCAAAACTTTTTATTTTTTATATAAAAGCTGTATGTGCAATTACCCATGGGTCAGAAATTGCAGCAAAGGTGTGGATGTAAAGATCCATCTGATTTTATTTTTTATTTTTCCTGTTACCCAAAGGACCACCCCCTGTAGTGATCAGGGAGCTCATAAAAAATGCCCCACGGTTATATATAACTGCAGCCCGGCACGAAATGGGACCCAGGTGAGGGGCTGTTATGTCTTGTGATGGTCCTTGTGAATAAGCAAGAAAGAACAGCACGTTCCCCGCACGTGTAATTTACTCTCTGACAAAAACTGTACTTTCTTTCATAGCTTTTGGTTTAAGTTTTTTTTTCCCCTCTGTATGCGATCTGTTGGAGCGAACAGATGGCACCTTGTCGCCAAAGAAAAGCCATTCAATCAATAACTTTTCCATACAGAATCAAAGAGCCTTTCATTATACGTGGTGCTGGGAATAACTGCACATCAGCACTTCTCAGGCTGAGGCCATTCTCAAAGTGACCTCCAGCAAACAAAGGAAAGTGTCTGGTATTCAGGCGAGTAATGTGTCATATCGGGCAACCTTTAGCAGATTTGCAAGACCATTGAAAGGAAAATACGGGCACCTGTTTTTTTGTTTTTGTGAAGTACCCAGGTGTGGCCAGTCTTTGGACGCCGTGGAAGTTTTCCCAACACGGTCTTATTGTCTCCCTCTATTTTCCCACACTACTTTGCCTTATAATTCTTAAAGTGATTTTTAGGGACCTGGGGAGCTTTAAAATTATCTGGGAACCAGTATAAAAAAAAAAAAGTTTGACGAGGAAAGAAATCTAATTAATGAATTTGTCCACCAGTATGCCAAGGCCTGGAGTTATGACTTGGCCTCAGTGACCATGAGTGTGTCCACTGACTTTCATGGTACCTTACGCCACTATAGTTTAGATTTGGGCACTTTTACTACCGGTTTATGCTCTCTTTGGTTAAAAATGCATAGCTATACCCTGCATATTTAATCATTCTGAATACATTGATAAATGCAGCATGTCCATCATGCCTGGCGGCTGCCTGCATCACCGTTGTGCTCAACTGTATCCGCGCCCTCACGACACAGATACAGTTGAAATCGGAACATACCTCAGGTGTCCCGGGACCACAGGACATCGACCGCAATCTGGGACTGTGCCCCCGGGGAGGTTGGCAGGCAAGATGTAAGCTGCTATGTGAGTATGAAGATGACCACAGTAGATTGAATTTTGGGGATTGAATTTTGACATGATTTTCACCTAAGATTAAAAAATGGCTAGTAAATTTGGCTCTAAAATTGCCCTCTTTTATTATTTATTTTACGCACTTATATAGCTCTACTATATTCCGCAGCGCTTTACAGACATTAGCATGTGGCCAGGACCATGGTAGTGAGCATAGGCTGGTGCTTTTTCCTATAGTGTGCAAGCACGACCACCGCTGCTGGATTTTAGGGTGGATGTAACCATGGAAACAAGCACTGTCTAATGTGATGGAAAAATGAATCCAGCCAGCAAAGGAGGCAACATGGACAATCACAATTAGGCTTGTGCGAATCAGGTTCGGATTGCTCTTGAAAACTTTGTTGACAATATCTCCTCCACGGTGCGCTAAATGTAAGGCCTCTACTGAGGCCTGTCAAATCTTGATGCAAATAATGCAAGACTTGCTTCGTTTCGCATCTGACATTAGGCTACTTGCACATCTGAGTTGTGCTGTCCAACACAACTCTTCAGTTTTATTCCGGTTCATTGTCAATGGGGATAAAACTGAACAAACCGGAACGGAGTATTGTAAACAAAATTTTTAAGCGAATCGGGTTCAGATAGAGCAATCTGTGCCCGATTTGCCCAAGCCTAATCACAATACATTAGTAAGCGCCTTGTATTAACTTTGTCTACATGATAAATGCCATTTTCTGAAGTGAGACAACCCCTTTAGGTTATACAGTGTATGGGGTGTGTGGTGGCAGTATTATCTGCAAGCATAAATGTCTGCTTTGTCAGTGCTTTTCACCCGCAAAGCTCTCACTAGCTCAGTAAATCCAGTTCTCTCGGTTCACTTATATTTCAACAAATGGCCAGTCCCTCCCCCCCCCTGGATAACAGCAGTTTTGTGGCATCATGGTAAGGGTGAGATCGGGGTTGTCGAGTGATTTACTTTCCAGACTCTTCATAGCGTAGAACTTCCATGGCATTGTTTTGAACATTTGTATGTTTTAAAGGTCCCTTGTGCTGGTCTGATGCCAGAGACACAATGCAGACTGAAATAAATCAAGAGAAGCAGAAAGCCCTATTTAAGACCCAGCTCACGCATCGCTCGGGGAAGCTCTCCTGTCCAGTGCTGGAGACCACTCATAATGGAGTGCTGATGCCAGGCGCTGAGAATAGACCCTACGACATGAAGGCATTGCAATAATAAAATGTAGTCTAATTTTATAAGACCTATAGATAATAAAGCCGCTGGTGTTCCATTTTATTTAAGGAGGTTGCCCACATTTACCAGTTTGCAGCTGCTCGCTGGCAGATGGTATAGCAGTGGCAGCAAGGCCTGGAGCGGAGATGTACTGTATGTAACTAGTGAACCTGGAATCCGGCTGAGCAGGTGAAGAAGCAGTTTATGACCTGCTATACATTACATATGTAAGGCTAATAAAAGTCTGGATAAATGCGTGGTAGCCTTTTATTCAGAGCAGTAGGTGCACAATCCTAAGCTACACTGATAATACTGTGAAGTAATGTACTGTATGTGCTGATGCTTTGTGTTATTGCTCCTGGTTTTATTATGTTTTTATACCTTTTTGTAGAAACATTTGATCCGAAGACTCAGCAGTCGGCTTCAGTGCTGAACATACTGGTGTATTGCCTACTTCCCATCGTCGTTTTATCTATGGCCATTCTCCTGGCCTTCTGGATGTACCGCCATCGGAAGCCTCCCTATGGTCATGTTGACATTAATGAGGTAAGTGTGACCCTCATGAAGCCTGGACTCCTTGACTGGGAAGACCCGCGCGTGTCGCCGGCAGCGAGCTCTGAACTCGTCTCCTTTGACAGCAGGAAGGAAATGAATGCTGAAGTTTAACAGCCGGCATCCACATCTCTTAGGGGTGATCCAAAGGGGAATAATGTATCCACGTCTAGTGACAAGTTTGACAAAAAAAAAAAGACTTTTAGCTCAGTCTAGTTTCTTTGCTCCGAGGAGAGGTCCAGAATATTAAAGTTCATCAAGTAAATATAAATGACCTAATGGAAGTGCTTTGCGGGATTTAAGCACTGTATTTTTGTAATGCTAGAAGAGTGACCTGGTCATGGAATATGCTGCAAGATTCGTTCATTGACATATTCACACTTGTTCATTGACATATTCATACTTTGGTGTGGGCCGTGCAGGGAGGAATTGAAATAAGCTAAAAACTAGAGCAAAAGAAAGGCATGATCAACCAGTCAGGCCACTGCTGTTATACTGCAGCTCTGACTGATTGCTATGTGCATCAATGATCTCTCTTATATTCTCCCCATTTCTTTTCTTAAAGGGGTTGACCCATCAGACCCCGTCGGGTCATATGGACGTCATAGAAGTAGGGTTCCCTGCTCGGATCCCCAGTGGCTCTCACCCTGGCGGATGCAGCCCATTTGAATGCCAGCCATGTATGTAATACTGCACTTCTCCTGCAGCGGATAAATATGGCAAAGTCCCCTCTTTTCTTTCCCGGCAATAACAGGTGATTGCCATGGGTTTATGTTGGAGGTGCCACAACGATCAGCTTATTGCTGGGCTGGCTTCATTATAGATTGGATTTTTTATTTTAAAATAACTCTATTAAATGGGTTCTTTTGCGGTTTTCTATTAATGTCCTATCATCAGTGATCAATGTCAGATTGGCGGGGGTCAGACACCCGCCACCCCCGCCGATCAGCTGTTTGACAAGAAATGCTGCTTCCTCTTCATTACACTGCCCATCGTCTCAGAAGTGCAGTGTACTTACAAGTTCTCTCTCCATTCACTTGAGTGGAGCGAGTACATGTAATTAAACCATGCTGCCACTGCAAAGGAGCCGACACGTAGTATAGTGAAGAGGAAGCAGTGCTCTCATGGAGCACCGTCTGCTTTTCAAACAGCTGATTGGTGGGGGGCCACTTGTTGGACCCTGGCTGATCTGATATTGATGGCCTGTCCTGAGGATATGTAAAAACCCCCTGCACAACCCCTTTAAGAAAAGATATAATTGGAATTATTTGAATTAGGAAATCCCTAATATGCCTTTAAAGACCTAGTTTGTGTTGAATAGAGGACTATAAAATGGAGCTTCTAGGGTCAGTAAACATAACAAGGCCATTAATTCTTTAACTCTAGTCCGCCAAGTACAAGCTTCTAAGTTTCTCTGTACAGTATAAGTCCTAAACACCACTGAAAATAGCAAAATGGTTGCCTGTAACGTCCCCTCATTCTCCGACGTCGCTCAGTGCTCTGCCCGCCTGGCGCTGAGCTCATACTAATAGGCGTTCTCTCCCCCCCCCCTTCACCTACTTCCCACCTGCATTCTGGTCTGCGTGCAGTATTACCAGTGCGGAGTACACACCACATGTGTTAATATACATGGCTGAATCATGCGCATACCGTTGACCTGACGAAAAACTAAGCGTACAGTACCTGCAACGTGTCTATATTCTATTTCTATAGGTGCATGCTTATTTTTAGACCACATTCATCACCTTAAAAGCTATGTACACCGTTGGTGGCAATTTCATTTAATTATTACATTGTACTCATTTTGAGCTAAAAATAATTTTTCCAATTGGTCTCTTATTAAAAACATTGAGCCGTTTTTCCTGCACAGCTTTGAGTTTATCTAGTAGCTAGTTCAGAATTCTCTGTCTGCTCCATCAGGCAGGGAGCTGACGGGCTCTTTGTCGCTGATCCTGAACTCACTAACCTCAATTCTTATCTTACTGATAAGAATGTGGCTTAGGGTACTTTCACACTAGCGGCATAGCTATACGGCAGGCTGTTCCGGAGGGTGAACAGCCTGCCAGATCCGCCATGCCTTAAATACCCGTGTACTGCCGCTCCGTCCCCATTGACTACGGTGCAGCTTGGCAGAGATCGCCGGACTAAAAAGTCGGACCTGTAGTACTTTTAGTCCGGCGATCTCCGGCCGTAGCTCTGCCCCCGCCCCATTAAAGTCAACAGGGACGGAGCGACAGCACACGGGTACTTGATGCATGGCGGATCCGGCAGTCTGTTCGCCCCCCGGAAAACAGCCTGCTGGATAGCGATGCCACAAGTGTGAAAGTACCCTTAAATAAATGTTTATGACCTCTGAACCTATGATGCGACGGAGTTGTGTCTTAGACTGTCTTAGACTCCAGTAGACCCGGTACCTAAACTGTAGTCACGAATCTGCCTCAATAGAACTGAGATGAAAAGCAACCAAGGAGCAAGCAGGGAGGAAAATAATTACCAGATATGCCTCACATAGGTACCGACTTACATATATCATTTTTTTAAGGTCATGACTGGAGGGTTTCTTTACACTAACATACCCTAATGAGGTTCCCTCAGTGACTATATTTCTTTCAGCTACAGAAAAATAAAGTTAAAGGGAATCTGTCACCTGGCTAATCGCTATTAAACCAAAAGTATCTCCTTATAGTACTTCATACCTTCTTTCCACTAGCAGCGGATAACCAGCTATTTCTCTTCAGCATCAATGACAAATCTCACTCGGGCAGTGCCGAACACTGCCTGTGCTCTTCCGGTCCAACTGAGGGCATCAGCCTCAACTGGGCATGCGCCGAAAACATGACTGGGCCTGGCACATGTCCAGTGAAACAGTTGAGGCTGATGCTCTCAGTTGGACCAGAAGAGCACAGGCAGTGTTCGGCACCGCCTGCGTGAGATTTGTCATTGATGCTGAAGAGAAAGAGCGGGGTTATCCGATGCTAGTGATGTAGCAGGGGGGAGGGTGGCAACTGCGTTGCTGGGGGTGTAGTGTATGAGTGCAGGAGAGTCGTACTTGGGCTCTGCAGGAAGATGGGCCTAGACGCTCGATGGGGGCATTCCTGGGCTCCTTGGAATGAAAATAACGCCCCTCTGGGCACCTTAATGGCTCATTAGCATATGGATCGAAGTGGATTTTCAGAAGATAAAAAGCCAACTGCAAGGGAAAAAAAACACGTGGAAAAAGAGGTAAGGAGTGCTGGAAGGACATACTTTTGGTTTAATAGCGATTAGCCAGGTGACAGATTCCCTTTAAGGCTACTTTCACATCAGCGTTTTCCTTTCCAGTGCTGAGATCCATCATAGGATCTCAAAACCGGAAGAAAATTCTTTAGTTTTCTCCCCATTCATTGTCAATGGGGACAAAACCGAATGGAACGGAGTGCACCAGAATGCATTCTGTTCCGTTTCGTTACATTCCCATGACGTTGTTGCGTTCCCATGACGCCTTGCTCCGTATTCCATGAGTTTTTCGTGGGATACAGAGCAAGACGGATCCGGCATGAAACACAATGTAAGCCAATGGTGCCGGATCAGTTTTCTCAGACCTAAAAGAAAACGGATCCGGCACCCTTTGACTTACAATGGTTTTAGTGCTGGATCCGTCTTGGTCATTTTTGAGATAACACAACTGGATCGGTTCATAACGGAAGCAGCCGGTTGTATTATACTAGCGGAAGCGTTTTTGCTGATCCCTGACAGATCCAGCAAAAACGCAGATGTGAAAGTAGCCCAAGCAATGCTCTTGCTCCATGTCTTATTGACCTGAGCCCTGGTAAAAATACAAGCTGAGCCTTGCCTTGTCATACCGCGAGTTAAAGATTAACTGGAGAATGATAGGGAGAGGTCTTCAGACATTTATTGTAACAAGTAATGTTTTAGTTTATTGTACCTTTTAAACCCCATGTAATAACGCTATTGATTTCCATCTAGATATATGCTAATGCATTACGTATCAGTTAGTGTAATCTTATTTTGCATTCGGCAGACTTTAACCACAAGCAACTCTCAGATCAATACAAGATTTTTATTTGCTTGTGCTTGTGCCATCTCCTGACATTAAACGTAATTTAAGAGCGCATTTTCTGCAAGTGCTACATGGCTGTTTTTGAGTAAATGGATCCCAATTACTATGCCTTTAATTCCAAAGTGCTAATTGACTATAAAACGTTACATGGTTTATATCAGGAGCTTTATGGCCTTGCTGCGGCAGAAGGCTGTGCAGAGAAGTACTTTATCAAAGAGGCATCACTGGAGCTGACATGAGCTGCCAAGGCCCTAACTGCTTTGTCCGCCTGCCAAAATAATGACACATACGTGCATCCTCATCTACTGTACATGCCCCTCGCCATTCTGTGTATTAGTTTCCCTAGTAACACGGAGGAAAAATATTTCATTCAAACGTCTCTCATCCTAATCAGTCACATTCCCGGTAGACTCCGGTCTTGGAAACGTGCACAAAAGTAAATTGTTTTGCACAGAGTTGGTCTAATGAAGATTTTGTGTGATTGGAGCAGATCACCGAGGTGGACATAAAGGTTATGGCAGCCCATTTATGTAGCAATAGCTAATTGGTCATTTATTTTCCAAGAAGCAGAGGTTATTTGGAAATGTGGTTCTGTGGCCCTCCATAAAAGATCAATCCTGTGTTTATTCATCTGCCCAGGATCCCGGCCCACCTCCGCCATCTCCATTAGTTGGACTGAAGCCCCTGCAGTTACTGGAAATCAAGGCGCGGGGCCGGTTTGGCTGCGTTTGGAAGGCACGGCTGATGAATGAATATGTAGCGGTGAAAATCTTTCCTATTCAGGTAAGTTCAAGGTTGGTTTAAATTGTAAGGCTTATATTTACTTATGCATATAGCCAGCATTGTAGGAGTATTATGTATGGACGTGCATAGGTAAAATGAGAAGGCTGGCATGTCATCGGCATTAACAAACCGTTTTTAAGTAGTCATTCTAAAGTATGGTAGAGAAAATGAGGCTTTTCAGCTAAATATATTAGGACCACTTGTGTGGGATTTTTTTCAACTTCAAAGTCCATATTTGTCACTTGCTGCAAGCTGTTGATCTGGGCAGCATACTTTCACCAGGTAGCGGACTCTTGTCATCTTGCAATCACAAATCGGTTCACGGCATTCCCTTTTTCTGAAAACCTTTTTCATCCTCCTTAAAGCATTCTTGAGTTTAAAAAAAAAAGGTTGCAGAATGGCTGAGCTTCTTTGTGCAATCATAACTGTGAAGTAATAGATTTTTTTGGGGCTTGTGTAATGTCCTTTTGAGCCTAATTATTCCCTCCTTCAGCTGTAGAGCTAGCTGCATTTCTCTCAGAAGCAGGGGGCATCTCCCTTCTGTGGAATCTGCATTTCCCTTAGTTCTTACTATGTTTGTTTTCAGTTCAAGACAGGATAAGTTGTACTTTCTAATGCCACCATTTAATATGAAGTACAATGTAGGAGGGTATATGGAGGGAAGCTGGAAAAAATTCCAAATGGGGTGGAATTGGAAAAAACACACAGTTCCGCCACAGTTTTATGGGTTTTGTTTTTGCAACGTTCACTATGTGGTAATACTGACTTGTGCCCTTCATTCTCAATGTCAGTGCGATTATGGCGATACCATACTTGTATAGTTTTTCTTGCGTTTTGATGCTGAAAAAAAATTCAAACTTTGGAAAAATTCATTTTTTTTCTTGTCATTGCCTTATTCTGACCCTAATAACTTTTTTATATGAGGGCTTGTTTTTTGCGGGATGATCTGTAATTTTTGCTAATACCATTTTGTGGTGTTTAGGACTTTTTGATCACTTTTTATTTTTTTGAGAAGTGATGCAAAACGGTGAATCAGCCATTTTTTTCCATTACGCCATTCACCATATGGGATACTTTTATATATATATATATATATATATATATATATATATATATATATATATTTTACGAGTCTTTTCACATGCAACAATGCCAATTATGTTTTTTTTTTATTATTGGTTTTTATTTTGATTTTGGGGAGAGGGAGTGATTAAAATTTTTATATTTTTGATATTTTACAAAACTTTTTTTTTTATTTACTTTTTTTTAATGTCCCCAAGTGGACTTCAGCTTGCAATCATCAGATTGCAATTTGTATAGAATGATGGAATTTGCTCCATTATTCTATATAGCAATAGGTACATCACAGTTCAGTGCTACCACCTGCTGACCCGAACTGTAATATACAGCTAATGAGCCTGGAAGCCAAGTACAGGCTCATAGAACATTTTCCCCTATCTCCGCTGTGGGAAAGTCTTCTTGCCCCAGAAGTGCGCGCTTCCAGGTTTTAGCCCTGTGACGCCATGGTCACATTTGACCACAGCATCTGAGGGTAAAATGTCTGCGGTTGTCGTTAGCCGGGGCTGTCTACTGTATGTAACAACAGGCATCCGGCTGATATGGTGCTGGCTTTGCTCCTGAGCGGGCGCCATCTTTAAAGACCTGACATCCGTTGTACATGTACAGCAGATTCTGGGAAGGAGTTAAAAAGCCAATTGGAGCATGCCTCATGATACATTTCTTGTATCCTGGGCCGTCTCTGTGACTGAAATCTGATGGCAGATATAGGCTGGTATAGGTTTCAGTTGTAATTTATGATGCTAGTTTTCTAGCGCCCCCCACCTCTAAGCCCCGCTGACTTTTTACAATATGCCATGACTGTCTAAAAATCCCCAAGATCCGCAAACATTTACACACAATGTTTGAATATGCTAAAATTTGCAGCTTTTTTCAAGCAGAAAGCTGGCACACAGCTTTGGGAAATTCGTCATATGTAGGTTATTTTAAAGCAGTTTTTTACGGTTTACATCAAGATCCTTTTAAAATCATTTATGAAGGTAGCTATAATTTTGTAATGTATTTCTGTTACCTGCATTCCTTTCTGGGCCGTGGTCACATGACCATGTCCATGAGGCTTTTATTTCCGGTCAGGTTATTTCTGTGGGAGTCTCAAAGCAGCACCAAAGGCAGTGATAGGGGAGTGTCTATGTCACTGGATGGGAGGGGCTATAGATTAGCTGGGCGTTGTTGGGGGCAGACAAAACAGAAGTGCATCATGGGTTTGGTTGGATGCAGCAACAGGAAGTGCTACATGAAGGATGGACAAACCAGAGGGAATCGTGTACATGGTGAAAACGGGTCAGGAGAGTCTAAGCTGTGGAGGAAAAAAAACATTGTGAAGATGTATAGGAGGAAAGAAACTACATGAGCAGATCTGTTAAAAACCATAATAATCCCAGAAAAACCTTTTAAGGTGACAGTCGCCCTAGTCCCCAATATCATGGCTGCACGAAGGAGACCAGAAACCTAAAGATACCATGGCGAAAATCCCCAATAACTGCAATATGAAGATGCACTTAGACAGATTTCAAGGGGGTGTGAAGTTGTGTGGGATATTGAAAGCAGGTCACGTCCCACAGAGGACTATATTAACCCCCTCCCTCCTTAGAGAGGGAGTAGGACACCCTTACTGTTGATGGAGCAGCTCCCACTATAAACATACAATGATTTACTGCAGATCTTTAATGCTACATAAACAATATAAATTACAAAATGTCTTCACTAAGGAGCAGTGTCTTGTTTTGGTTGGAATTTTTTAAGGGAACACATGTAACGCAAGCCTTCGGTGTTTTCGAGTGGGGTCAAGCTTCATGGTAATAATATGTTCAGTGATTTACAGTTCCTGCCAGCTGTTTATGGAGGTAAATTGCACATACGTTTCTTCTCAGTCACACCAGGGAGAGACAGGAGAGCTGCTTTATGTCAGGTCTAGCATAGTTTAGGACTCTTTGCATGATTTGTTTTCATCAGACTCCCAGTCCCAACTTTCTCCTATTACTTTTGTTTCTCTGTAGAGAAATATACACAGCTGCACAACTAGAAACCCTGACTCTATTCACACCAGGAAATGTAGTTAGTCATCAGGTCATGAACAATGAGCTCCTCGCTTACAATAGCTTCACTCTCTCTTATTGAAACTATATCAATGCGCTTACTGACCCCGAGTCATAATGTTCCGGACACTCTTCACAATCAAGGTAGGTAAAGTGCAGCCTGATAAAAGTATTGGTTTTATGGCTTAGAAAAACTGTTACGAAAACAGTTATAAACTCTGGAGGAACGACACGTCCTTGCTCTATGATATGGCCCTTTGATTTCAGTGGGAATTGTGTAAAGCTTAAAGTGGTTATCCTACAAAGGACTATTCACAAGATGTGCTAAACGTCTAATCCCTAGGGCCCCACGACTAACTAACTTCGATCACTAGAACAGTGGTCCTAAGTCGATGGTTTCTTCTCCTTGTATGTCTGCATAGACATTGAATTGAGCGGTAGGGTGCATACATGACTACCTCTTAATCACCGAAGTTTTGCAGTGAGGATGATGACGGGACTGTAGTGATTGATGAAGTTCCCAACAATCAGACAGTTAAATGTCCTTTGTGGGACAACGACTTTCATTTTTCTTGTAGTGGCACCTGCTTCCAGATTCCCACAAATCTTATAGCTGGAATATTTGGTGTCAGAAGTAGGACACCCAGTAATCAGCTTATCATCAAGGGAGCCTTCTAGTAAAAAGGAATTTAAGATAGAGGACAACTCCTTTTATTTTGTTTAATTTACTTTTGGAGATTTTTCTCCATATGTGAAGCACATGTTCCCATTTCTAGCAGAAATTTCATATTGATGACCTATCCTATTGCTGATTGGTCATCAGTATCAGATCAGCAGAGTTTCAAATTCAGGCACCACTGACAATCAGCTGTTTGAAGAGCCTGCTGCGCTCATCATGGCTCCAGTGAGCGCTGCAGTGTCTTCACAGCTTACCAAGCACAACGCCATACATTGTATAGTGGCTATACTTGGTATCGCAGCTCAGCCACATTCAAGTCTAGGCCGCGCGACCAATGTACGGAGAGTTCACTGGCCGAGGAAGAGCCCCAAGCACTCATGGAGCACTGCAGCCTCTTACAACAGCTGATCTGTGGGGGTCCTGGGAGTTAGACCCCCGCCAATCTGATATTGATGACCTATAGGTCATCAATATCAAATTCCCAGATAACCCCTTTAACCCAGCATTGTAAGTTGTTACCTAGCTTTCAATCAGCCTTGCAAATTAGAGCTTGCAGATAGAACATCGTTGGCCCCATTGTGTGAGCACCTCTGAAGAGTCCTGCAAAATATCTGAGTGCTGTACAAGCCACAAGAAATAAAATAAAGATCTACTATAGTTATATACAGTATAAAGTGAAGTGAAACAGCCACTTGATCTGATTGGTTGCCATTGGCAACCAGGGCAGTTTTTTTTTTTTGCACTGGTTTTGATAAATCTCCCCCATAGTTCGGAACATTTTTTGATCACAAGCGAGATACACGTGCACTGGCCATAAAATGCAAGTTCCAGTTTTGATGTGTTTTATCTATAAAACCCTAGATAACTGTTCAGTTACCACACCTACCTTTCCTGCAGATTTTCTTGCACTCTTTAGGGCAGACTAGTTCCATGGATATCGGCTATTATTCAATGTTTTGTCTTTTTCATTAGCACATAGATTACCTTAGTATTGATTGTCAGCCATCTATTTTCTGAAGAACACAGTTGGCGAAGAGTTGCAGGAAGGAGTGTGCTGTGTTCTCCAGGAAAGTGGCTTGGTAACTTCACAGCAAGAAGTCTGCTTTTCCTAATTGCTAGACGCTTACATTCTCTACTCCTGGTGATCTGAACATTAATCTGTGTGACACTGCAATCCCCAGGCCTTCCTTAATTTTATTTTCATTACCAAGCCACTGTACTCTGCGCTCCAGAGACTCTCTTTTCAACCATTGTGTGTAGAAAGCAAAAAAAAAAAAAGTAGACCCTGTGGATGAAACTTCCTCTCCAGGGTCTTTCTCACATAAAAATCCGCAGCCTATGTACATTGTGTTCTGGATGTGAAACCTACTCATTGCTGTGGAATAAATACGTGACCAGTGTTCTCCTGGAGTAGTTTTGCAGCGAAAGAGATTGAAGGAATAGAAACCTGGGAATTACAGAGTATTTTGTGCCCAGAAGAAATGTTAATTTATTCAGGTCCCTTTTTGAATATAATAATCTTGTAAAAAGCCAAAAAAAAAAAACATTTTTCATAAACTCCTACAAAATCAAAGGGACAATAAAATCTGTATTCTTCTGACAGTCTCACATGACATCTGCATGGGATTATATGACTTTCCCGCCAATGTACCAGTATTTCTTTAAAATCAGATCCCTCCTGCTCATAAATGGAGTGTCCGCTAGAATAAAATATTTTACCTTCTGGCCACAATAAAAAAAAAAAAAAAAGTGTCTGGAAAACCTCTTTGGAGTTTATGCATTTCCAAACATATATGTGCACCTGAACATCACCCTCAATCATAGGATTGTTCAACATCATCTCATCTAGCATCAAGAACATATCTGAAGGTGCTGAGGCTCTGAGGTCAGGCTTGTAGGTGGCTTTGCAATTCATGCCTAAGTTGCCTTGATGTGCATTGAGATAAGTGTACTGTGCAAATTTATAAAACAAATTGGCTAAAAAAAATAAAAAATTAAGTCAACAGGACATTCCACTTTACATTTTACTTTAGAGGTACATCCATATGGGACGTAAAATTGCATGAGGTTTTTGTCTTGTAAATGGCTGTTGATTTCCAGGGTCCATGAAGGTTGGTATCTGTAGTGGAGATCCACAGCATAAATTCAAATGCTGCTGATTTTAATTCCACCCCGCATGTCAATTTTCACAGCGTTTGGATGAGATGTCTTAAAATCTTTGCCGACACTGTTCAATTCTGCAGATTTGCCACACACTAGAAGAAACTTGCGCGTTTTCCATCTAGTAAACACAGATGAGTTTTTAAGCGGACCACTCAATACGGCATCCGTGTGCAGTCTGATTTCCTTACAGACCCATTCACTTGAATAAGTATTGAGGGAAAACTGGAGCTGGATGGTTCATGCTACGATTTTCTCTGCGTGGATCTGCAGTGGTGCTTGAAAGTTTGCAAACCCTTCAGAATATTCAATATTTCTGCATAAATTTCACCTAAAACTGCATCACATTTTCACACAAGTCCTAAAAGTAGATAATGATAACCACATCAAAGAAATTAGTCATAAATATTATTTATTTCTTGATGAAAATGATCCAATTTTGCAGGTCTATGAGTGGCAAAAGTATGTGAACCTTCACTTTTAGTATCTGGTGTGACCCCCCATGTGCAGCAATAACAGCAATTTAAAATTGTTGATTAGTTCTGCACGTTGGTTTGGGGGAATGTTAGCCCATTCCTCTGTACAAAACAGCTTCAACTGATATGTTGGTGGATTTTCCTCTCCCATGAACTGCTCACTTCAGGTCCTTCCACAACATTTCTATTTGACTAAGGTCAGGACTTTGACTTGGCCGTTTGAAATCTTTAAAGGTTTTTTTTCCAGGATTTTAATATTGATGAGGATGACCTATCCTTAGGATAGATCATCAATATCAGATCGGCGGGGGTCGAACACCGCCAATCAGCTGTTTGAAGAGAAGGCTGGGCTCCCTCAATTTTTTACCTGCTTGCTGTCAACATCGTAGCAGCGAGCCAGTGTAATTACAAGAAGCCGTCCCATTCACTTCTATGGTCAATATTAAAATTAAATAAAAATGTAGTTTTTTGTGCTGGAATTAAATGTTTTCCTTTGTCCAAACATAACATTTTTCATTTCAACCATTCTCATTTGTCCACAAAACATTGTTCTGATAGGTTTCTGGCTTGTCCAGATGATCTTTAGCAAACTGCAGACTGGTAGCAGTGTTCTTTTTGGAAAAGTAGCAGCGTTCTCCTTGCAGCCTTGTCATGCACACTACTGTTGTTTTAATGTCCTCTTTATGGTGGGCTCATTAAGATTAGCTAATGTGAGAAAGGACTTTAGTTGCTTAGCGGTCACTATGGGTTCCTTTGTGAACTCACAGACTATTACATGCCTTGCTCTTGGCAAGATCTTTGTTGGTTGACCACTCTTGTGGAGGGTTATAATGGTCTTGAATTTCCTCCATTTGTACAAAATCTGTCTGACTGTGGATTGGTGCAAATGCTTTTTAGAATGTTTTATAACCCTTTCCAGCCTGTTGAGCATCAACAACTCTACTTGCGAGGTCCTCGGAAATCTCCTTTGTGCCATGTCTGTGAAGATCAGACTTTGATAGATCCCTGTTCCTTAAAATAGTTCTCTTTCTCTCTCTCTCTCTCTCTCTCTCTCTCTCTCTCTCTCTTTCTTTCTCTCTCTCTCTCTCTCTCTCTATATATATATATATTTTTTTTTATGGTCCTCCCCTTCATGTAATTCAGTAAGGATATTGAAAACATTCCTACCAGGCCAGCCCTGTGCTCCCCAGTGTAATTAGGATCCCTCCGGCACTGACTGGTCACAGCACCTAATGCTGTGGATAACGCCTTTAAATAAAACAGGTCGCCCACTCTCACCTGATTGTCACCCCATTGATTGAAAACACCTAGGTCAGTGTTCTACACTGAGACAACATCCAGGTATGGACATTGCCCTTCCTAAAGAGCCCTAAGGGGTCACCCTCCGTCTATAAAGAACATGTGTACATTTACTTTCAATTGCACCCTTGTGTACACACTGGACATATCATCAGTAAGGGCTAAAAAGTTGTTTGTTTAACTACCATGAAAAATTGGAGCTAGTGACCACTGATTGGCTCCAAATGGATTTGAGTTCTCCTGGATCTTTGGGTCCCATTATTGTGAAAGCATGGTCCAACTGGAAGATCACTGATACTCTGCTGGGTCATCCTGACCCTGCCATTATCCCTGCACCACCGACGTGACCTCAGTTTTTGGAGACTATTTGAAATTGAGGATATTAGTGTTTTGAAGCTTCCCATCATGGCCATATTTTTAAAAACTGGTTCATCTGATTAATGTTGTGACTAGTTAAAATTCATATGAAGAGTATTATGGGATCCTAAATAGAATACAACAAGATTGTTGACATGGCTTCAGATCTAAGCAGTAGTAGCGAACTTTATCAATTTTTTTTTCAGTGTTACCGTTCCTTTAATGCAAATTCATCCATTAATACGTCATGGTTTATGTATGTAAATGATCATTTACAAGTATAGAGTTGCTTTGAATAAATGACATTGTTACCCAAGAATTTGAAAGGCATACGGGATACGCTAATTTGAAGAAAAATCACTTGGTTTTACAGCGTTCATTACCATTAAAATCTCAGCTGAGAGTCTCCTGTTCATGGCATTGTGTGCGCTAAACACTGTACAGACTAATCCCTGGCCCGCTCTTGGCTTCTCACCAGAAGAAACACAGGAGGTGAAAGCTGGCAGTGCCCTGTAAATCAGGAATCGAAGCGCTCATTGTACAGCGGTCTGTGCGGAGGGCTCATTCACATTCCAAACATGGAAATTCACTGTTGATTCCCTTTGTAAAGTTCTCCAATTCGTTGTTAAATAAAATAACAGCAATGGAAATTTGGGTAGGAATCTAATTTTCTCCACTCACTTAAAGGCCCTTCTCTGTTTCCAAGAATAAAAAATAAAAAAACGGGCACAAGAACAATTTTGGAAAAGTGTACAAACCCTATTTTTGTAGCTGGATAAAGCCTTGATTGGGTTTATGCACATTAAGTCAAGATTGTGTTCTAATGCTGAAAATATTTTGAAAGGTCTTCATGTAAGAGGTTCTGTGTGAAATGTTGCGCTGTTTAGCTGCTAAAGAAATCATATGCTCCGGGCTTTAACATTATTTTTTTTCTTCTGTTATTTTTGTCTTTCCTGGTATATGAGATCCCACCATCATCACCATTTTTTTTGCACACCTAACGAGTTAACACCAGTGTGGTTGAGGCTTAGGTTCTCTATTCACACATTCATCTGCAAATAACAGGAAGCAAACATGGAGATCAGGACCTCCACTCCTAGTAATCTGGTGGGCACTACAATAATCGTGCCACCAGAATCAATCCCCGGAGGTAGATGGTCCCACTCTAGTGTCCCATTCCAGAACCTAAATATTGCAATTCTGATATTTATTAACTTCAGAATTTTATTGGGCTGGGTAATTCCCCCTTTATAAAATATTTTCGGACTTTCCGGTGATAAGTCCATTGGCTTTCGAAAACCAAATTTCATATAAATTCTGTTTATAAAGGAGATCGCCTATTTAGGACCCTCACGTCTTGGCAAGTGGAAAACCAGCTACAAAAGTATCTCTCACTCTGGAGAACCTGTCCTGTCCAGCATTATACAGACAGCCCTTTGATTTGAATGAGCTCGGTTTTTTTTTTTTTTTGAGATTCGGGTGTTGATGACCCACCAATCAGCTGTCTGATGAGGCTGTGGCACTCCGGTGAGCCTTCTCGTAGCTTACCAAGCACAGCACCCATCATTGGATAGGGGCTGTGCTTGATATCGCAGCTCAGCCTTATTCACTTGAATGTGTTGCGGCCTCTTCAAACAGCTCCTCTGTGGGGGTGCCAGGAGTCGGACCGCTACTGATCCGATATTGATGACCCATCCTGAGTCTAGGTCATCAATATCAATCTAAGACAACCCATTTAACACTTACTGCAAGGTTTTCAGCTCCTTGCTAGGAATTCCAGCAGGAGGACACGTTGGGATCATCTTATTGTCAAGGGACCCTTCTAACAATTGGGAATTATACAAAACTAAGAATCCCTTGAAGGTTTGGCAGTAATGGCATATTCATTATGCCATCATTGTGAGATCAGCAGGTGTCTGAGCCCTGACCCCCTTGTGCCTCAGTGGAGTGTCTTGGCTCCTTTGTAATGTTAGAAGTCAGAATGGAGTATATCTGGTATTGTTGATCAGTTCTGCGCATGGTTCCATCCTAGGAGTAAGTGAGATTCACATGGCGGTGGTGTGTATGTAGGAAGCACAGCATACAGTATGATATTTTTTTTTATATATTATTTTTTTTGCTGAAGGGTTTTCCTGGTGTCTGAATGGGGATCCCTTAAAGGGGTTATCCAGGAAAAGATACTTATGATTTCAGCTTCATCTCAGCTGTTAGTAGAGGCCATGAACGCTGCAGCCCCTTTCTAGGCCGGTGACATGACTGTACATCAGTCACCTGGCCTAGTTGCAGCTCAGCACGATTCAAGTCAATGGGGCTAAGCTGCAATACCAAACACTGCCACTATAGGATGTGCAGCGCTGTCCTTGGAAAACTGCCAGGAGCCTGCATCACTCACCATAACTTCGGTGAGCACATCGGCTCCCTGAAACAGCTGATCGGTGGGGGTGCTGGGACGGACCCCCCTCAATGTGATAATGATGACCTATCCTGAGGATCAGTCATCATTATCTTTTCCAGGATAACTCCTTTAAAGAGAACCTGTCACCACAAAATGCAATTCAATCTGAAAGCGCAGTGTTGTAGAGCAGGAGAAGCTGAGCAGATTGATCTATATTTTTTTTGGGAAAGATTCAGTAAAACTTGTAATTTATACATTTATATATTTGTTTTTCCACTTCCTGCGAAGAGCTATTGGTACAGGAAGGAGGGGGGTGATAAGTGATTGATAGCATTGTGTGTATACAGAGATAGCTGTCAATCAATGATAAGCCCTCCCTCCTGTACCGATAGCTCTTCACAGGAAGTGGATATAAATGTATAAATTACAGGTTTTACAGAGTAACATCGTGCTTTTAGATTGCATTGCTTTTTGTGGTGATCGGTCCTCTTAAAGTTCAAGTTAGTTTTTTTTTTTTTTTTTTTTTACTAAACTCCCCAAAAAAGGGTGACTTGAAAACTACAACTGGAACCTGGCCTGAATTTTCTCTCATCTCTTCTGGGTAGTGAGTAGTGGTTTGGTTTGCTACTGCACTGGTACTCTAATTGCATTGTTTTACACTTATATGTTGTTTTCTTGTAAACTATAGATAATCAGTAAAGGGTTTGAACATCGGCAGAGTTCATATACTAAATTGTGGCATTCAATTTTTTTCAGGACAAGCAGTCTTGGCAGAGTGAGAGAGACATTTTCAACACCCCTGGAATGAAACATGAGAACCTCTTGCATTTCATCGCGGCTGAGAAAAGAGGAACAAACCTGGAGATGGAGCTGTGGCTAATCACCGCTTTCCATGAGAAGGTAGGTTCAACTCTGAGGAATTTCTTCTATAAGCCCTAGGCCATCGAGTCATTGGCTGTCCGTAAATAGATGTGAAATGGTTGATTTTCAGTCTATTATTTTCAAAGTTTGTTTGGAAATTTGCTGGGTTTTTGTGTATTCTGATGCGGATATTGAGGTCGTCTCTGACCTTGTTGTTGAGCAGCAAAACACAAATTATTGGCTAGTTTTTTTGTTAGATTGCTAAAAAAAAATTGCGAGTTAAAGTTAAAAAAAAAAGGGCAGCAGAAAGCAATGAAAAGACAAAGCATCACTGCACCGAGCTAAATTGTCCAAGTTTTAGTCTAATGTGTGTGATGATACAGAATTGTCTTTCTCAAAAATTCATAGGGCATATTTGGTAGAAGCATGCAGATGTAATATTTTATTGTATGATACAATTTATTATATACCATGAAACCTCTCCATAGACTAATAAGATCGCCCCCTAACCCAGATAAGATTTTCAGTTCTACCACACATTATTCATGCTGGCCATCTTCGTTGAGGAGGCCAACCCCCAGAAGACCACTTTGCAATACAATTTTGGGTAGTCAAGGTTTCGCATTACTACCATATTGCATCATGCACTGGTCCCAACCTTTATTCTGCTAGCTGATATTTCATCCTAGTCCTCAAAATGTTTGCAAGTCTGCTTAAAAATGTTATTTCTTCAATTTGCAGGGTTCCCTGACAGACTATCTCAAAGGAAACGTCCTAAGCTGGAATGATTTGTGCCACATAGCTGAGACTATGTCTCGAGGCTTGGCATATTTACATGAAGACATCCCTCGTTGTAAAGGTGAAGGCCACAAGCCCGCCATAGCCCACAGGTACTGATCTCGGCTGAGCCCATATGCACTAACCTCATGACCAGTGATCACTTGGATGGAGATGTAGGGCAGTAATCCTTCATTAGCACAAACCTTTCTCCTGATTTTATAGATCGTAAAGTGAAGATTTTACTTACTGACATGAGCTCTAGGTGTACATTCCAGTCAACACTGCTGATTACTGTTAGATTTGCCAGCTGCTCTTATTGCCCACAAGGGCAGTGCCTATGGCAGTGTCTCATTTAAGAATGAAGATACCAGCAGAACCCCCCTGCTGATTGCACAGGTGTCTGCAATCAGCCCGGGACCGGTGCCAAAAACCTTGCTCTGAAAGGATGTGCCTGGCTGCTGCCGCTCCAGTTCAGGTCCTTTAATGTCTAGTTTTGTACCAATGGAAAAGTTTTCCCACAAAATGCTGAATAGTTAGGACTTGCCTAACCGAGGTAAGGACCCTTTTGGGGAATATTACTTCTCCAATAATTTCTAGTTACCACATATGTTTAGTGTTTAAAATGGCAGTCATAGTCTTTTAATTACAATTTTTCTTGCGCGCAATCATTACGTTAGCAATATGTTTGTGTACGTCAGTTTTTGGACCTGCATTGTGCAGCTGTAATGCAGACAAAGATGGGGAAAACATGTCCATATTGCCCTTCTGAGAAGTAGTCTTGTAACAGAAAGGGGGAATAATATATTTACGCAGCTTTTGTGGCATAAATAGGTCACAATTTTTGTCGCACCCCATTTGTGCTGTAATATTTGCAACATTTCCCCCTTCACTCCATGTTTCAGAAGTGGCAAGAAAAGGGAACATGCCATGGATGTGTACTTCCTTACCCTTTGCGCTCGGCTCGACCTTTAACTTGATGTGTGGCACAAGGTGACCAGTTCTGCAGAAGAAAAAAAAAACATGATTTTGTGATATTCTGTCACAAGATGTCTATGCTATATATCTCTGTGGCCAACCAGTGGTTGTGTTGTGAACTGCAGTTTTTTTAAGGGTTTTATTAATGTCACAATACTGTATTGAATTTGTTTAGTAAGGAATTGGAGTCCTCAACCAAATTCAAGCAAAGGTCACATGTGTAGAGCTTTGCATGGCTTTGTACATACAGTAGATGATGTCCATGCAGCCATTGTGGTGGCCCTTGGTGGGTGAAGTGGCTCTTTTCCATCATGTACATCGTGACCTGAAAGGCTCCCCCCTTTCCACAAGGTTGACTAACAAACGAACATGCGATGGTCATACTGCCATTTTCTCCTACTAAAGCCCATATAAGCATTTGACCCAACTGCCTCTGGAGGGGTGTTTGGTGGTCAAAACCAGTACCAGGAGTGCAAGATTTTCTTAGGGGTCCTTTCACTTTATGTAGAATTTGAAAAGCTTAGAGAAGTTTTCTCATTGTTTTGATTTATGTAAGTCTGATCTCTGGATTCTCTCATTTCTCATTGTATTTGGTTTTAATTTTTTTAATCCACTTGATGTACAAAATGTTGAAAGGGTTTTCCGAAACTTTTATACTGATGACCTATCCTCTGGATAGGTCATCAGTATCTGTTCGTTGGGCTTCCAACCCTTGGGATACCTGCCTGTTTAAGAAGGCACTCGCAGTAGCGCCACGCTTGGCCGAGGTCATGTCACTTTTATTGGTCACATGGCCTAGGCCCTAGGCACATGTCAGCACCATTGAATTGAATGGGGCGAAGCTGTGATGCTAAGCATAGCCGCTGTACAATGTATAGCACTGTGTTTGGTGAGCAGAGAGAAGGCGTCTGTAGCGCCGATAGCGTCTCAAGCAGCTGATCGTGGGGAGGTCCAACACCCAGGACCTAAGGACCGGTCATCAGTATAAGGGCTCATGCACATGACTGTATGTATTTTGCGGTCAACAAAAAATACGGATGACGCCTGTGTGCATTCCGTAAAACAGCTGGCACCTAATAGAACAGTACTATCCTTGTCCGTAATGAGGGCAATAATAGGACATGTCCTCTTTTTTTTTTTTTTTTTTTTTTGTGGAACGGACATGGAAACTAAATGCACACGGAGTAACTTCCGTTTTGCAGACCCATTCAAATGAATAGTTTCATATACAGTCCTCAAAACAAACGGAAGGGAAACTGAAATAAAATATGTTCGTGTGCATGAGCCCTTAAAGGGAACCTGTCACCGGGATTTTGTGTACAGAGCTGGAGACATGGGCTGCTAGATGGCCGCTAGCACATCCGCAATATCCAGTCCCCATAGCTCTATGTGCTTTTATTGTGTAAAAAAACTGATTTGATACATATGCAAATGAACCTGAGATGAGTCCTGTCCCTGAGATGAGTCACGGACAGGACTCATCTCAGGTTAGTACATATGTATCAAATCAGTTTTTTTACACAATAAAAGCACACAGAGCTATGGGGACTGGATATTGCGGATGTGCTAGCGGCCATCTAGCAGCCCATGTCTCCAGCTCTGTACACAAAATCCCGGTGACAGGTTCCCTTTAAAGTCTTGGAAAGACTTGAGGATTGAAAGATACAGAGTAAAAGTATATATTTGTCTAACATTTACAAATAAGCGGTTCCATTGGATAGCTAGCCTTTTCTTGAGGTGTTACTTTTTTACTTTGTATTAAATACAAGTCAAATATTTGTTATAGTGTCTTTGCTTAGGGACTGGTCATGCTTGAATGTTCCCGTGTAAGGCTTATTAGGGACCATAAATTCCGGATTCCTTGAGCAGTCTCCTGGTTACCAGCTTGAATCTAAATGTCACGTTTTCTTTTATTTCAGTGTCCTAACATTAATTTCCTGAGCTTTATGTTGTCTCACTGCTAATGACCAAATTCTCTAAACTATTAGCCTGTTATTCATTACGACGGACCTGAGACATTCATCTTTCTAACTTTTTTTTTTCCCCCTTCAAAATACATTCTTCCACCATGTTAGTGAAAAAAAAGTGTTTTTCATTTACACATGCCATCTGTCAGGGGTCCTTTAAAGAGACAGCTTGGACAACTCGCAGCAGGGAGAGTTGCCGGTTCACACCGCTGCCTACCCATTATCCAAAATATAAATGTACTGACTGCTCCTCTGTAATGGCTTTGCCAGTGCAGATGGAGTCGGTCTCAAGCTGGGTGAAACTGATTTGCTCTGACTAATGTGTTCTCTGCCAAAGAGTTATGTGACAAATTAGACGCTTCATCCATTCCATGGCTTTCTGTGGGATCATTACGATCACCTGAGCTACCTACTTTCTCTTACCCTAAAGAGGTATGTCTAAGTACCATTAGCTCTCCTGTCTGGCGCAGTTTGTCTCTAGGCGCCTTTCCTTTGTGGTTTCTAATATTTGGATATTAGGGTAGTAAAAAAAAAGTGGGAGCGAGATCCTTCAACACAAACTTAAAGGGGTTATCCCATGACTAATGCAAAAAATGAAAATCAGATATCATATATAGTATATGATGATCTCATTCTCAAAAAGCTAGAACCAGCCCTGAACCTCACATGGATCCAGAGATCTCCCCAGTCATTGCTCTGCTAGATTTATATCAAGCTGACAGCTCAAGGGGAGTGTCTTTTCTGCTGCAGCTCAAGGGGCGTGTCTCAGCTCTTCCTATCACAGATCAGGGGGCGTGTCTCAGCTCTCCCTATCACAGCTCAGGGGGCATCTCTCAGCTCTCCCTATCACAGCTCAGGGGGCGTGTCTCAGCTCTACCTATCACAGCTTAGGAGGCAGTTGAAGGATGAAACTGAGCATGTGCGGCCATCTCAGTGAGCAGGTCAAAGAAATAAGGAAAAGAACAAACGGCAGGTGGCGCTATACAGATATATTTTACTGAATAACTCAGTGGCTATACAAAATTTTTTATTACATGAAATTACAAAAGTATTCAGATCCAGGTGCTGGTTTGAAAACTGTAGAATATTTTTCGTGGGACAAACGCTTTAACTTTTTCTGTTATATGTAACTGACTATTGCAACGATGGCAGCTGGGTTACATATTATATCACTGTCCACAACCAGGTGTTAAAGGGCTTATCCGATACTTAGATATTGATGTCCTATACTCAGGTCCTCAATATTAAATTGGTGGGGGTCAGACAACCGCAACAATCACTGATCAACAGAGGCCAGGATGGCCATTTTGCCAAAGGATGTTTGCTCAGGATGGACAGGGTTCCCAGAGGTGGTGGAATCTGATTGGTTGCTATGGGCAACTAAGCCAGTTCTACTTTACACTAGTTTGATAAATGACCCCCACAGTGTTTTGGCATATCCCAGTGAATACCCTTTTAAATAGGGAGATCACAACTGGGTGCCTTTCCTTTGAAAAGTAAGTCCAAATATATATTATTTCCCACTAGAAATTCTGTGCTTTATTTGTTGTGTTCCCTGGAGATGCAGGATTAAGTTTTTGGCCATCTGATTGATTCAACAAGATCGATGATTAGTTTTTTTTGGTCTTGGGCTACAGTTAACATGTTAAAGAAATTGTGATATTTCATCCAATGGACATTTGGCCTCATCTGAGAAAAACTGCCCTTTTTTATACTCTACAATTTTCCTATTCTTTCAGTTAACCACCAAAATTGATACGACCCTAAGGCCCCTTTCACATGGTCCGTATTATTCATTAGTATTTGTAAGCCAACACCGGGAGTGGAACCTACAGAGAAAATGTATAATGGGAAGGTTTGTGCCTCTTCTGTGTTTTGGACCCACTCCTTGTTTTGGACCCACTCCTTGTTTTGGACCCACTCCTTGTTTTGGACCCACTCCTTGTTTTGGACCCACTCCTTGTTTTGACTTACAAATACTGAAGAAAAATGCTGACCAAACACTGAATGTGTGAAATTAGTCTTAGGGGTCATGCACTCAACAGTGTCAGTTTTGCGGTCTGCAAACCATGGATCCGCAAAACACAGATACTGGCCATGTGCATCCCGCAGATTCCCGTTCCGCACGTCCTACATGATTGTAAAAATACCTAGACTTGTCCATAAAACAGTCAAGAATAGGACATGTTCTATCTTTTTTTGCGGGACGGCAGAATGGAAATATAGATACGGACAGTACACAGTGTTCTGTCCACATTTTTTGCTGCCCCACTAAAATGAATGGGTGGCAGCAATAGCACCCTAAAGCCTCATGCACACAACCATATTTTTGGTCTGCATCCGATCTGCATTTTTTGAGGATAGGATATGATGTGGACCAAAAATATGGTTAGCATCTGCGGGTAGCAGCTGTGATTTGGCACTCATTGCTGAGCCACACCTGGACTTGCCACCTAAAATGGTGGCAAGACCATGTGCAGCTATTAATTGGCGATAAATTATGAGCGCTTCAACAGACGTAATTCAGTGTAATAGGTGTAATTCAGTAAGAATGATTCAAAATACAACAATAATTGGTTAATGTAAATGGGCCTATTGCCAATCAGTCCACATCTTTCCCCATTTGTTGTATAGAAAAGATAAACGGATTGTTTGCAATCTGCTCCGTTTTCTCAGGTAGTTGTAATATGCGACGTCAACTGCTCACTGTAAGATTTCTAAAAGCAAGGTACTGAAGTAATGAATTGCTTAAATAGTAAATCCCTAGTAAATGTCAGCAACTCACTTTGAAGGTAATTTATAGGGAATATAAAGCTCCCTTTGTTGCCTTCAAAACTCACACCATGGACTGCTATGTGACTTCCGAAAATAGTCCGTTACTACTGACTATAGTCACTTACTACTGCGGCTAGGAAAAGAAATCCGGTAGGTTATCAATGAATATAGACTACTCAATTAGAGAAAGTCCTACTTTTGTTAAAGGGACTGTCCAAATTTCCTTAAACATGACGTCTTTCGTCCAAAACCAGTGTCCACGGGTGGTCTCTGGTATGTATGGTATTGCAGCTCCCTTAAGTGCTACCGTGCTGCAAAACCAGGCACACTTCATGGACAGGCCTAGCACAGAAGAAAGCAGCCATGTTATTCTTGTTGTAGACGACCTCTGTACGTCGTCTTTGCAATAAAATGGTTATAGTTGAGATGGCATTAGAGTCTATTAGAAAGTACTGTGCCTTTTCTTCACCCTAAGATCATACACTATCATATGTTTTGCTCAGCTGTGATAATTTATTGGTCCAGATGCTGCTTTAGTTTTGCTGTCTTTGGCCTTTTACGGTTTCTTCACACATTGTGACAACAGTGACACCTTCAGGTCATACATGAAATAACCAGAAACCAGGAGGCCGAGATAGCGGATTAAATTCTGTGTACAGCATATATCATTGCATTTTTTTAAAATTTACTTTCCAGTGCCTACCGCCTATGTAGCATGATATGGGTACCTATAGTCATACATAGAAAGGCAGCTTCTGCCCCATTCACGTATCACAGGTCCCCGGAGTTCATTCGCTTGACCGCTCTCCCTGATTTCCTGAATTGCATTGGCTGTAAAGAATCTCCACTGACATTTTAAGGAAAACAAAAAAAAAAAAATTAAAGGGGTTTTCCCAGTAGTAAAATATTGATGACTAGAGAATAGCGAATTTCCGCTTATGAAATTCGTTCACACGTCGTTTGGTGGTAAAAGGTGAATTGCGTTATGGATTCTGTTACCACGGACCATAACGCAATTCTATAACGGAATGCCTTTAGAGGCCTAAGAATTTACTTCTGCACTTGGTATCTTTAGATATTTGTTAGGCCTCTTTCACACTGATGTTTTTTGTTTTTTTTTGAGTGTACGGGCCGTATACGGAACCATTTGTTTCAATGGCTCCGCAAAAAAAAAAAACGGAAGCTACTCTGTATGCATTCCATTTCCGTTCCGTTCAAAGATAGAACATGTCCTATTATTGTCCGCATCACGGACATGGATAGTACTGTTCTATCAGGGGCCAGATGTTCCGTTCTGCAAAATACGCAATGCACACGGATGTCATCTGTTTTTTTTGCGGATCCGTTTTTTGCGGACAGCAAAACCATACGGTCGTGTGAAAGAGGCCTTAATGTGATATTAAGTATTTTCATGCTGGGGTCTTTCCTTTTTGCTGGCAGTACACCAGTACCCACTGCAGCGGGGATCAGTAACCTCCAGCACTCAGCTGCTGTGGAACTAAAACTCCCAGCATGCACTTAACTTGGCTGGTCTTGTAACTCCCTCAAGAGGGAAAGGAGGATTCTGGGAGTTGTATTTTCAGAACAGCTGGAGTGCCGGAGGCTGCTGGTCCCTGCACCACAGTTATAGTGCGGTACATTGTGGGACTGTGGGAATTACTTTGCAGAGCTACCATTACGTGATAGAAATACTTGGCGTTCTCCATCACAGGAAGGCAGTGAAGGCGAACCTGGAGTTTAGGAGGCCACATCAATAACGTCAATTTCAAAATAGTTATAATAATTCTAGGAACAGTGATTATAAATAATGTGAGAACCCCTTTAAGTGAATTTGGGCCATTGTGGATCATGATCACATGATCGTTATGTGAAAACTTTCCTCAAAGGGAACCTGTCACCGTTAAAATGCAAAGGAATCTGTAGGCAGATGATCAGTGATTTACAGCTGTCAATCACTGATAGGACCGCCTCCATGACTTCATGGCCCAGAATGAGCAGAGATTTAGGCTACATGCACACGACAGTTGTTTTTTGCTGTCCGCAAATCGGGATCCGCAAAAAAAACTGATGGTCCATCAGTTGTTTTTTTTTGAGGATTCCTTTTGTTTTCACAGATCCCTTGTAATAAATTCCTATCCTCGTCCGCAAATGAGAAAAAAAGTATGACATGCACTACTTTTTTTGCTGAAGGGAAACACGGACAACGGATGCGGAACACGAATGGATGAACTGTCAGCATTTTTTTGCTGACCCATTGAAATGAATGGGTTCCTATCCTATCTGCAAAAAAAACTGAAACGGAACCCGACAAAAACAACTGTTGTGTGCATGTAGCCTTACATGTATAAAACACAAGTTTTACTAAATCTTATCCCAAAAAACTGTATATCCGTCTTCTCAGCTCCTCCTGCTTTATAACTAGCTGCCTGCAGCTCAGACACCACGTTCAATGTGACCGGTTCCCTTCATGCCTATAGTTCCCTTTCCATCAAACCTTCACCCATGTTCCATTTAATCGCTTGACAAATCATTTTTTATGTAAGGTCACATTTTCTGACATGTCTGTTTTAGGAACTACTTACTTCCCCCTTGGAATAACCATTCTAGAGCATCTGTTCTTACAGCTCTATGGTGTGACATTCCTTTATTATTCCTGCTAGAAGTGAAGTCATGGATGTATTACTAGCCATTTGCAATGATGATCCAGCTGGGTGTAATCAGGTGAGGGTGTGTCCTGCACAGTCTGGCACTATCCAATCAGTGCCGCCAATATCAGACTGGTAACACCCATCTGGACCCTCATTACAAACTTCTAGAAATAACAAAGGAATGGTGAAATGACAGCTATTTTTAACTGGCACAATGTGTCTACCTTGCGTTGTAGCACATGAATCATTTTCTCCAGAATACGCATATAGAGTACATAAAAAACAAATGTAATCATGGAAAATAAAAATAAGTAAAATAAATGACAGAAATAATCAAACGTCCACAAAAAAATCATTCAGTTCTGAGGATGCACTAGGAGAAATGAGTCCTGAAGTTAATTCGAATAATTATGCTTTCCTTTTATTCCTAAACTTTTTCATATTTATAAAGACAAAAATTGCCGTCAGACCTTTAACAGATATGTTAATGGAGGCGGACACAGCTGAGAGGACTCGACATATGCAAATCTGAAAAATGCCATTAATCTATAAATTATTCAGAAGAAATAATTCTAGAATTGTGTAGATTCCCGCTATCTTGGCGCAGCGCTGTATATGTCAGAAAAATCTGATTTGCTGCTGTTTGTATGGATGAATGCATGTTCTGTATAGTCATGTATGGACTGCTTCTGATTAATGAAAGGACTAATTAAAGTGACTGTACTTCAGTTTAATAGTATCTTTGTTAGGTCTGCTTTTTCATTAAAGGCCATTTTCCACCTAACACAAAAGAAAAATGTATATAAAAAGTATATATACAATGGAAAAGGATTCTATTCAGCCATTTCCTGGTTCTCTTTTATAGCTTCCTTTTTTGAAAATTGAAAACTAGAAACATAATTGTTAGGCATGTGCTAATTTTTCCTTTCCTTTATTTTTATTCTTGTTCCATTTTATTTTCTTTATTTTAGGTAGAAATATAATTTACTTTCACATCTGTATAACAGTTTTGCAATAGTGATGGTTTTTGGCTGTCACAGTTTTAGCCCTCATTAACGCGGATGTATGTAATTTGCGGTCTGTATGCATATTGCCTAAAAATGTACATACGCATCTGTATGTCCATTCCACAAAAATATAGAAAATGTCCTATATTTAGCCACAAAATGCGGAAAAGTGGATTCTGCGCGCTCCTGCGTCCGTAGCGGCTTTTACCGGCGGGGATATCAGTGAACCTGTTTTGGTTCAGTAATGGCTGGAAGCTTCAAGCAGGCTTCGGCAGCTATTACTAGTATATACCAATACAGGCCAGCAGGTGGTATATTGTATATGGAGTATTCTATGATGGCTATTTAGCCATCACATAATACAATGGGCAATCTAATGACTGAGAGTTAGTCACTGAGGGTAACTTTAAAAAGAAAAGTGAGAAAATGTTTTTTGTTTTTTTTATATTTTAAAAAGTTAAAATCACCCCGTTTCCCCAAACTCAGAATAAAAGTACCATATTTTTTACCCTATAAGACGCACCTAGGTTTGAGCGGAGGAAAATAAGAAAAACATTTTTCATCAGACCTTAGCTCAGCCCCCCAATCAGACACCCAATGTTAATGTGAATGACCCTAATTAATACCTCAGATTAGACCTCAATAAGTCCCCCAATCAGACCTCCATGTGAATGACCCCCAATCAGACCTCCATGTGAATGACCCCCAATCAGACCTTAATAAGTCCCCCACAATCAGACTGCCATGTGACTGACCCAAAATCAGACCTCAGATGAGACCAGCATGTGAATGGCCCCCAGTCATACCTCAGGTCAGACCTCCATGTGAATAACCCCCATGCCCAGATCAGAAAAAACAAAAAAAAACGTACCTCTCCTTCTCCAGGCGCCACCGCCGCTCCTCACATCCAGCGCTCTTCTTCTGCCTGCACAGGAAGTAGTGAGTACAGAGCCCGGGGAGCGCCGCATTCACTGCTTCCCGATCCTCCGGTACTAATGAGTGCTTCCATAATGGAAGCAATCCTTACTAATCGCCCCATAAGACGCACTGACATTTAAAAAAAAAGTGAGTGAAAAATATGGTACATAACCAATTTAATCATCATGTGCGAAAAAGCCTGTACTATGAAAATATCACCAAATTTATCCCATACGGAAAATGGCAAAATTAAAATTTGATTTAAACCATAGGCTATTTTCTAATGACACGTTCACATAGTTCTGCTGTGGGACTATGATTTTTGCCTTCCCCTGGTCTTGGCCAATTAGATTCAGTCATTCATTTTCTCGTGGTTTCAGCACCGATCGACAAGTGTGCTCAATATTTCTTGCAGTTTTCCGGCTTGTGCTCCATGCGATGCTCATACAAACTGTATTTACTTGTTTCATTATCGCATTTAGCCTTATCTTGCTCTTATCAGAATTGTCACTACGGGGACTGGCTGTCAGATTAAATGCATAGCATTCGAGTCGCCGCCATCTGCTCAGCTGGTAATTAAATTAAAACCATATGTACCATACACATCTTTACACAGTGTACAATGAGTAAGCACGCTAAAAGGCCGCCATCGATCAAATATACGTAATATTGCCCTCATTTTGTATGACCCCTAAATGAAATAGATAATCAGTAAAAAGATCCAGTTTTACCATATTGCTGATGTAATCTAGGTACGGGTACCTTCCATTTTTAACCCTCTTTAGCCATCTTGTCTGAGCTGCTGCTGTGAATGGCTGATTTGCTTTACGGCAGCCACAGGGACATAGGAGGTCGGTGGATTTATCAAAACTAGTATAAAGGAAAACTGGCTTAGTTGCCCATAGCAACCAATCAGATTCCACCTTTCATTTTGGAAAATGAAAAGGTAGAATCTTATTGGTTGCTATGGGCAACTAAGCCAGTTTTTTATCACCTTTTGTCAATGATGTGATCCTGTGTTACCTGCCAGTGATGATAATGAGATGACTGCTCATAAGTCATCTCTACCGCACAGGAAGTTTCAGGATAATATTAGCTAGACTGCAAGCAAGAATTCAGTATTTTCTAAAAAAAACATAGAAATTACATAAAAAGTAAAAAAAAACAAAAAAACAGTAGCATTGTCTGCCACAACTATTCTTCTGGACACAAGCTTGTTTAGCTTCATGGTCAACTGCCCCTGTCAGATAAAGGACTAGGCATAGGATGTGGACTACTAGTACAAGCACACCCGTATATGTGTGATAAAGGGTGTAGGAAGGGTATGTAGCCCTTTAAGGGCGCCATGAGCCGTGGGTACCACACTGCGGTTACCAGCACCAATTGGACTTGGCGCCTAAAACAATGGTGCAGTCCACATGCGGTCCAGGAGTTAGCGCGAGCACAGTGTGGTACCCAGGACATGTAATAGACGCTGCACCCCAGTGATGGCTCAATGAATGATAATTGGACGATTCTGCCTGGGTACGATTATTATTTCTTTTTCTTTTTAGGGATTTTAAAAGTAAAAATGTTTTGCTGAGAAATGACCTGACGGCGATCCTGGCAGATTTTGGGTTAGCTGTTCGGTTTGAACCTGGAAAACCTCCTGGAGATACACATGGACAGGTAACTTCATTAACCAACCATTGGTTTTATCCTTTAAAAAATGAGATTCTTAGTATTGATTTTGAGCAAATCGTATATAGGCCCAATTGTCAGCTTCATGGTGGTCCTTCGTGTCGGTCTCTACACTAATTTGGCACAGCTCTGCATTGATGGCCAACACCCCAGTGGGCACCCCTGCTGCCAGGCATATCTTTTTCATTTTATTATTTTTAAGGTTAGGGTTACTAATAGCATATATGGGGAACTACATATTGGGCTACTCACTAATGGACATCTATATTCAGAATTGCTCCATTTAGAAGCAGGAGCCTTCTGATGATGGAGCCACAGATGAAAGTCTGAGGGCACAGTCACACATGCAGTTTATGTTAAACCCAAAAAAGTATAATAGATACCATTTTTAGTTTTTGATTCCATTCCTGGCTCAATAAACATCTAGATTCACGTCGTCTATATATGCTATAGATATTGTGATCTGTAAACATGAGAGAATATTCTGTGGTCTAATGATGAATATACTGTTTATACACCCAGGTTGGCACCAGGCGGTATATGGCTCCAGAGGTGCTGGAGGGAGCAATTAACTTCCAACGAGATTCTTTTCTCAGGATAGACATGTATGCTATGGGACTTGTGCTCTGGGAAGTTGTATCCAGGTGTACAGCTGCTGACGGTGAGTCTTTGGGTCCCTCTAGGGGCCACAAGAAGATCACAGCTTTCTAGAAATTTTGCACTGCGCTTATCATGAAAGAGCTATTACGGTTTACACATATAAAGCTTGTTTATTCTGAAATGAATGGTTATACACATTTTTTAATATATATATATATATATATATATCAGAAAACTGGCGGCACCGGAAGATCACAAAGGTCGGGTGCTATGTCCTAGGGCTACTGGCTCAAAGCCCATATATAGAAAAAAGAAAAACGGACAGCACTCCAAAATACAAACCGTGAAAAGTTTATTCACCCATGTGGTAAATACAATGCGACGTTCGGCTCAGCTATAGAGCCTTTCTCAAGCTTGAGAAAGGCTCTATAGCTGAGCAACGCATTGTATTTACCACATGGGTGAATAAACTTTTTCACGGTTTGTATTTTGGAGTGCTGTCCGTTTTTCTTTTTTCTATATATATATATATATATATATATATATATATATATATATATATATTATAGCAAAAATCGGCAGCAACACCTATGAGATATCTGGGTGCGCACAGCCCACTGGATGAGCCACTCCATATAAATAGGTATAAAAAAAAGGGGCAGCACTCCAATTATAATAAAAAGTAAAACGCGGTTTATTCACCCATGTGACAAAGGCGACGTTTCGGCTCTATACTGAGGAAGGCTCCAGTATAGAGCCGAAACGTCGCCTTATCACATGGGTGAATAAACCGCGTTTTACTCTTTATTATAATTGGAGTGCTGCCCTTGTTTCTATATATTTATACATAGATATATAGATATATATATATATATATATATATATATATAATTAATCCAGAGAGAAGCAGCAGCACGTCCAAAAAGCTTGGCGGGTGCAAGTTCCTCGGGAGGACGGACAATCCTCCACAATATATAGATCCTAGAGAAGAGGCAGCACTCCTGAGTTAAGGGGTCATGACCCAATTTATTCCAAGGCAACGTTTCAGCCTACTCCATGAGGCCTTTGTCAAGCAATACAACAGTGCCACAAGCAAACTTATATAGTCATACAATAAATCATGTGATGTGGGCGTTACAGAGTGACATCATCAAATCATGTGATGTGGGCGTTACAGAGTGACATCATCAAATCATGTGATCAAGTATACATATAAATAGAAATAGTTTGTCCTTCTGTATGCATAATCAAGAAGATATTCATAAATAACAGTGACCAAAAAGGTCGGTGTACATGTGAATTGTGAAATCTATCTATGACTATTGTATATGATATTTGAACAGCGGCGATCGCCAGTACTGTTCATATTTTAATTATATTACACACTGGTGATAATTTGTGTTCACACAATTCACGTGTACACCGACCTTTTTGGTCACTTTGTTATTGTTGCCTTGTTGTTTTGGTTCAAATCTGTGAAATGCGGGATTAAGGGACACCATAGTATTACCTGAATTTCCTTCCTGTAGTAGTTCACGTTTTATGCTTTCTGCATCCAGGGCCCGTCGATGAGTATATGTTGCCATTTGAAGAGGAGATTGGTCAGCATCCGTCGTTGGAAGACCTGCAGGAAGTAGTGGTTCACAAGAAGATGCGTCCTGCATTCAAAGAACACTGGTTAAAACACCCTGTGAGTTACCATTTACTGCAGTTTTTGGTCTTTCTCTCTATATACTGTGTATATATAAGGGGTTGTCCAAGAATTCAAAATCTTTAAAAAAAAAAAAACTGAAATGGTTTAAATTAAATTTAAAAAAAGGCCTCAATGGACCGACCGTGTGACTGCAGTCTTCAAACGTGGACCTATTCACTTGAATGGGATCCGCATCAGACAGTCCACACTGCAAAAAGGTAGTGCATGTGCTACTTTTTTGCGGTGTGGAGGCACGGACAGAAAACCCACGTAGCACCACACTGTATGTCCCGAATTGTGGACCCATTCAAGTGATAGGATGTGCAGCTGGTCAGTGCCCTGTATATTGCGGAGCCGCTGTTTGCAGGCCACAATACGGGCATGGACCTTATGCTGTCATGTGCATGGGCACCGCATGTGACTGCTGCAGCCAATCACGTGCCCTATCCCAGCATGTCATCACCACTGTGAACTATAGCTGAGGAGAACAGCCCCAGATGTAGCGGACTTGTGAGATTTTTAATGATCTCGGACAACACCTTTAACTTAACACCCCTTATTTGTTGGCTAAGTTTACTAAGAATATTGGCGCATGGTGCCAGATTTAAGCTGCACCCCTGTGATTTTATGCTTGTCAAATAAATCACAAAAAGTGTCTAAAACACTGAGGGGGAGATATATCCTCTCCCTTGCGCCTGAAAAGTGGCATTGAAAAGTCGCAAACTATGTGATTGCAGCTTTTTAACTGCGGCTTTTTAAAAAAAACTTTCGCATCTCTCTGATTTTACACCACCCTTGCAAATTTGCCTAAAAGGCGCTTGGTAAGGGGGATAATTAGTCGCCCTGACAAAGGTATCTTCATTTACGCTAGTTTTCTGGTGCAAATGAAGCCAGCAGTCTACGGCAGCTCTGAGCTGTTGTAGATTTCTGGTTAGGTCTATGCCTTGTCATAAATTGGGTACATCCACCGGTGGCGCAGGGGAAATCAAGGTCTTGATAAATCTCCCCCTTTAAAGTCTATCTAACCGTTCACAGAACTTTGTTAAAAACTATTCTAAATGCCATAAAATTCATTTATGTAATATACTTTTTTCACATATTTACAAAATCGGTGCCCAAAGTTCAGGTGTCTCTATCACATTGGAATCTGTACACTCGTGCAGCGCTGACATGACAGTGATGTACGGATTCCACTGTGGGGTCGCAGTGAACGTTGTAGAGGCAGGAGCACTCATTGCTGGTCCAGCCTGTACTATCTCTACTTTGCTAAAGCCTGGCATAGCACATTAGTACAGCGTCTGGTGCGAACAAATATTTTTGTACAAATTGCACAAACTCAATCAACACATTACCTTCAGATTTCAGTTAACCCCTTAATGACCACCAATACGCCTTTTTATGGCAGTCATTAATGGTTTTATTCTAGGCCGCCACCTTTTTTAAGGCGTCCTAGAACAAGCACCGAACTGGTCTGCCGGAGAGCGGGGTCTCTGCTTTCACTTGAGAGCTGGGTTTCTGCTCTTGTATTCTATAACTCAGGCCCATGAACCTAAATGTACTACCTGCAATATACCAGGAACCCTTAGGATAGGAGTGGTGTTGTTTCTGAAAAAAAAAAAATATAGAAAGCAGACCCTTTACTTTTCATGGTAAAACACTTTGAGAGCAAATTGCTCTCAATCTCTATGCGCAATCTTCTGTGGACACAATCCATAGCCCATACCGTATTCTGTACATGTTATTTGATATGAGGAAATGGCCAACTAGGTTTGGAATTTTTAATATCGCAGCACAAGATATTCATCCATTTAATTTTCCTTGTTTTTAGGGTTTGGCACAATTATGTGTCACCATTGAAGAGTGCTGGGACCATGACGCAGAGGCGCGACTCTCTGCGGGATGCGTTGAGGAGCGCATTTCTCAGATCCGCAAAATAGTGAACGGCACTACCTCGGACTGCCTTGTTTCCATTGTTACATCTGTCACCAATGTGGACTTGCCGCCCAAAGAGTCCAGTATCTGAGTCGTTCATTACATTTTGTCTTTCCAGACTCATTTTAAAACACTGAAGAAAAAAAAATAACAAAAAAAAATCATATATAAACTTAAAAAAAGAAGAAAAAAACCATACACAAACCCATGAATGCAGCTGCTATTTTATCTTGACTTTTTATTATCTTTTTTTATTTTTAATATTTGGTTTCTTGTGGGAGGGGGGTTGGAACAATTTTACCAGCACGTTGTTTTATTGTATATTAAAAGAAAAACAGGAAAAAAAAAATAACAAACATCTCAGCAAGCATTCAGGTGCCGACTTTTGAATGCAGAAAGGTGAAGGTACTTCAGAACCTCAACAAACTTCTTTTTAGATACACTACGTTGGTTTCTCTTAATGTGTGACCTTCTCAGACGAGGACCCACAAGAGACCACCTACAAAACAAATGCTGCAAACTTTGTAGTAAGTTGAAGACTGTTACATAAGATACACCTTCCACCAACAGGAATCCTTTTCAACAACCGTAATCACTTAAGTTCTATCTTCTGGATCTCTTGCTCCAAAAACCGTCAGTTGTGTCTTTTGCGGATCTTAACGGGTGTCTTTGTAACATGTAGAGAAACTAGAAACCGAATGTTCTCTCGAATATTCGAGAGCTAAATATTTAGGAGGTTCTATGTGTGGGCTGGGCAGACTGTGGTTGCACTTTGCATCAATCGGCAAATGATTTATCGCCACAAAGCTACTTCTCAGGTAACTGTTTATTAAAAGGGGAAGGACGCTGGTCAAGTGCAAAGCTTTGCCGTAGGAAATGGGTACAGAGAAAGGAAGGCCTGGTTCTTCACACAATCTAATAAAGTGTGATGACGGCCTATATTATTTGCATGGACAATTTGCATCCATAAACCAACTGACTTTGTAGGTAGGGCATGGGATTAGTAACCATTGAAAGCTTTAACAACCAATCTATTCAGTCAACATAAGCTAAAATCCTTTTGACTGACATCACGTTGTCGTCCTAAGGCATCCTTTCTCTGTATCGCAAAGTGAAAAGCAAAATGTAGCTCGGTGCATATTCACATCCCACTCGATTTGCCAGAATTTTTGCCCAAGTCAGAGAATGTTTCTGATGCTGCTGACTCAATACTTGGATCCATTTTTCATCTGGGAAGTAAGCAATGTTTTTGAAACACACGCTTTCAGTTTCCGTAGCTTCCAAGGTCGACCTTTTTGCGGTGTTTCTCCAACACGTGAAGGGGTTCACTTACAATACAAAAAAATATATGATGAAATACAGTTTTAAAAAAAGTCATGACCATAGACCACCTCAAACCTGAATTACCTCAGACTTTTGTACTTGTATAAGTTTATTATATATTTTTAGTTGTGTTGTCTTGTAGTAAGTATATTTTAATGTAAATTGGCTTTTTCTGACAAGGGAGTTTAAAAAAAATTGAGGAAAATGACAAAAAAAAAGTTAAAATTTTTTAGGAAGTGCTACTTTTCATTTTTTTCTTTCTTTTTTTTTTTTTTATATATAAGAGCACCATTGTAAATAATTGTACACATTTGTAGATTAACTGCCTTCATTAACTGGGTATCAACCGCACATTTGCTATGGCTGTTTCACAATGACCCTTTCTAATAGACAGTAAGCCATTTTCTCCCTGTCAGTTTCCTGGTGGGCTGATAATTAGGAAGCCCAGGTGAGACTTCTCTCTAGCCCAGTTATGGTTTTCCAGTATTTTAGGTCAGGCCATTTTGCTTCCCCATTAATTCAGTGTGAAAGTGGCTTGCCGATTGAGGTGGACCAGTTGATATAGGTATGTCACGGATATTAGATGGTGATCCAGAAAGAACTGGTCCACCTCAAATGATGATCCGCTTCAGCTGCCTTCCAAAATGCCAATAAAGTGGTTTCCCACCGTAGTAACTTATCCACAAGATAGGTTATAAGTATCTGATTGGTTGGGGCGTCTGACGCATACACGCTGCCACTCCATTTATCTCCATGGAGTTGGGGGGCCATCACAACAGTACCATAGAGATGAATGGAGTGGCAGCTAACATGCATGCCCATTGCTAAATTTACTCGGGACTGAAGGGGCCCCTTTTCTAATGATTGGTTTGGGGTCCAGCAGTCGGACCCCCACCAATCAGATAGTCATAACCTACTTATGGATACATTGTAAATTGTTATGGTGGAACTTTACCATCCACCAGGATTATATTCAATATAAGTGAAAAAAATAATGGTTAAAAATACAGGAGAAACACTAAAATGAATATTGTGTTTGTTAACGTGCCTTTTGCTTTATATTCACAAACACTTTTACTAAAGGTCAATTGGTCTCTTCCTCTGATTTTATCTTGGGCTATGTATATTCTGTATATACCGTATATATTTTTGTAATTATCATGAAAGGCTTACTGTCAGTTTCACTGAACTTTCCATCAGCTGTGTTTCTTTTCCTCCTGACATTAAAGGGGTTGTTCAACCCCGGGGGCCATTCGGGCAGGCTCATCAGCGTGGCATGACCCGCAGAGGATAGTGCGGGAAGGTCCGGCCACACTGGAGGGTCTGCTCAAGTGGCCCTCGTGGGGGGGTGAACAACCCCTTTAAGAAAGAAAGAAGAAAATCTCAGAAGCTTTAATGTATTAAGTGCCATATTTGATTTGATAGTCTTCAATAACGTGTGTATGTCTGTAAGACCCTATGATCCATAAAGTAGAATGTTGCTATTTAAGGGTACAGCATTTTGGGATTTTATAATATTCCAGAATGTTTATAATTTAATATAAACCTTGTTAATCAGTTGTTTGTGATGCTTAAAAAATGTATTTGTTAGAGCCAAAATTAAGAAAATGTATATTTTTAAAGGACTCAATAGAAACATACAAAATAAAAGGGAACCAAATTAATAATTGTACATGATGCATCACCAACATATCTGAATTAATTCGTAAAACCAAGTACTCACAAGGTGATATGGATGTGTCTTTTATACTTTAGGAACGTAAAATTAGCCAGCATCAAGTCTATATTTAGTGATCCACAGGTGTCATTGCATCGAGTAGATATGACTTTACATTTATAATGACTTTTCTAGAATTAAGAAGTACATTGTTGTTTTGTCATTAATTGTAGCGCCATATAATGTGGCCTGTGTGTACATTTCATCCCCTTTTCTCCAATTTGCTACATTTCTGTTTCAAAGTCTTACAGAACAGAACTATTCTTAAACCAAAGGCTGCAAAACTACTTGGAATCAACATGCTAATGTTGCCATTAGAGTTAATCGAGGAAGATGTACACTAAGTATTATTTACTGTGTAAAATTATGACTCGTATAAGACTAGATACAAATAGTTTTCATAATACTAATAGCAGTTGGAGCTTTTTTTTTTTTTTTTTTTGTTAGACCGCTAAAGCCCCTGCATGGACATTGAAATTATTTCTTGCAGCCACCACTAGAGGGAACCAAGGAGATTGTTACATACTGGCTTAGTGCTGAGTTGAGTGTATAAACAGTATGTAGTGAACTCCTAAGCTCCTCCTAGTGGTCACGTTTAACAGTCACATTTTTGACTAGGACTGTGTAAGGGATTCTGTAACATGTAAAGACATCTTGTATAAAGATATAAAATTGAATAAACTGGCACACAATATTAGACCAATTTAGATCCAAACGATGTAACCCCGAGCAAAAAATACTATAAAACGACCATAACCAACTATACATAGTTGAGGAAAAATCACCTTTTAAAATCTCAATTTTTATTTACTTAGAGTAATTCTGAATTAAATTTGTTTCAGTCAAATTAATTGTCATTTTCTTAGTTAAAGAAAGACGTTTTAATGCAGTGGTAACACACTAGTGCTGCTTTAAAAGATTCCTACCACTGCAATTCCTGCAAATTAAGTATTTAGTAGTATATTTTTTATTCCCTTTAAAGGGGTTCTTGGGTATTTTCATATTGATGGCCTATATTCAGGAGATTGGTGCGGGTCCAACTCCTGGCACCCTTGCTGATCAGCTATTTGAGGAAGCTGCGGCGCTCGAGCTTTGGTGAGTACCGCAGCCTTCTCGCAGCTTACCAAGCACAGCGCCGTCCATTGTATAGAGGCTGTGCTTGGTATTGCAGCTCAGCCCCATTTACCTGAATGGAACTGAGCTGCGCCAAGGCCATGTGACCCATGAATGTGATGTCATATGGTCTTGGAAGATTCCAAAGCACTCATGCAGCGCCATGGCCTCTTGATGGATAGATGATTTTGGGGGTGTCGGGATTCGGACCGCTGCTGATCTGATATTGGTGACCTATCCTGAGGATAGGTCATCAATATCAAAAGTCTAGAGAACCCCTTTACGAAAGCATGAATATAGTGGTACTGATTTTTATTCTTTAGTCTTCAGTAATTAAAAAAACTAAATAAAAATTATTAAACGTGACAACCCTTTCCTAAAGTCACCTTCTGTAACTCCCAGCACTGATCATTTGTCTCTGGAGGGAGTATCGTCCAGCCATAGAATGGAAGTGCAGTATTAGGTGCTGGCTATTAAACTGAATACCTGACCATTTAGTACATGTACGGCTGGGTCCAACACAGTGGGAGACTCTTTCTTAGAACCCCATTGAGAAGGGGACCAGAGTGGGGCACAAGGCTTACATAGGTTTGGGGGTGTTGACATAAAAATCCAGCTCCTCAGAGCAGGGTCTTGGTGGGACGACCTGATTAATCTCCCCCAATTTTTGATACTTTTAGTGTAGACAGTGAATCAGTCTAAACACCGTATGTTACTTAGTGTACATTTACCTTGTTTGTATACATATATTGCCTGGAATCAATATCCAAGATTAGATCTTCTGATTCAGTATATCTTTTTATCAAATAATTCAGATATTTATTTTCTTTAAATCTGGCGGATTAGCAATAATTTAATACCAGCAATGCATTGTCTTGATTCGAATGCAATATGATTATAGCTTTCTGTATGCACCTTGAAATATTTTTGTAGCAATTACCCAGTGAAAGTGCTTTACTGTTGGAATGTTACTCTGTTCAGTTAAGGATACTATTTTTTTAACTTTTTTTTTCCAGCTATTTTTAATATTTTTTAAACAAAAAAAAAAATTTGCGCATTCTGTACAACTCATGGATTAAGACAAGACCTCAGATCTTTTTATCATTTCCTCTGTGACGGAACACTTTTTACATGTTTTAAACGTTAAAAATATGTTTGTGCCTTTGTTTCACCTAGGAGGGAACAAAAACACGTGTGCAAAGCTTCTGGATTTGTCTCATTTACCTGCAGGATTTTTTCATTTCTTTCTATCTTTCTTGATCTGACTCTTGAAATCCAGTGAACTATGGAAACAAATTACCTCAAAGCTCATATTAAACAGTGTTGCTCTTTCGGTATTCTGTCATATGAAACCGAGATCCTTGTTGTCTTTGTGTGGAATTATTGAATTCTGTATTAAAAAAATAATAATAATATTTTGAAGAATCGGGGAAAATCCATTTTTTCCCCAGTATAGGCTAAAGCTCTCAGATGGCATTGTGTCGGAAGCATTAATGGAATGGGTGCTTACAAAAAGTTGTTGCCTGCCACCATAAATATATATGCCATTTTAATATTATTTCAATTGATTCATTGATAGTAAAGGTATATATAATAATTATTATTGGCAGGTCTCTGGAACTTACAATTAATGTTACCTACACGGGAGCCGAAGGTCACTTTTCATTTGTAATCTATGCAACTAATTTCAAACAGAAAAGTAAAGTATAATTTATATCACATAATAAAGTTTAATAGAGGCACAAAGGACTTTATTCAGCATTTCAAATAAAATGTTATTTTTTTCTTTTTAATAGAAGAAACATGATATAGGTGAGAAAATTACCCAAATGCTTTACAATGTGCCAACAAATCAGGGATTAGCAGATTTTATTGTTTCTTATACTAAGTATATATAATTTTTTTTTGTCTTAGAGGTGACCTCTTGGCTTTGCTGACATGTCTGATTTATAAATACATGCATTCCCCATTAAATAAAAATTGGAGCATCTTTTCTTAGAACTCTGGGCCGGTAGTGTTCCTCTGGGCCGGTAGTGTTCCTCTGGGCCGGTAGTGTTCCTCTGGGCCGGTAGTGTTCCTCTGGGCCGGTAGTGTTCCTCTGGGCCGGTAGTGTTCCTCTGGGCCGGTAGTGTTCCTCTGGGCCGGTAGTGTTCCTCTGGGCCGGTAGTGTTCCTCTGGGCCGGTAGTGTTCCTCTGGGCCGGTAGTGTTCCTCTGGGCCGGTAGTGTTCCTCTGGGCCGGTAGTGTTCCTCTGTTAATTCCTTCTGGAAATGTATGAACAAATTAAGTAGTAGTTATTACCATTTTCCTTGCCAAAGGGGTGTGTATATGCACACAGTCTGACTGTCCCCAATAAAGGCTGGTAGTGCCAGACTGTGTGGTGACACACCCTCTTGACAAAAGAAATGGTAACAGCCAGATGTTAATATTCATACATTTCAAGGTGGAATAACAGGGACATCACAACCCTGGTGTCCTAAGAAAAGATTCTTCAGAATAGGATTTTTCTTTCAATAGGGAGGTGCATTTTTTTTTTTTTTTTACTAAAACAGACTCATCAGAAAAGCTTAGAGCCTCTTTAAGGGAACACACAAGGGCCCAAGGGGGCTATACATGATTAGGGTTCGCTGACTGGTGTTCTTCGAATCTTGGATTCATGCACCCACCTCCATGGCCGCTGTATTAGGCGTAACATAATATTTCCTGGGGGGTGGGTTAACTTTAATTTATATTCAACTTTAATTTATATCTGCTGTGGAATTATGCAAGAAAACCTCATGAGCCATTTGAGAGAGGTTTTGCTATTTTCTACTTAAGGCTTCATAATCTTAGAAATTGATATTATGTCGCCATTAATTTGCATAAAAAATGATTTTAGCTTATTTATTCATTGTAAATGCTGAATATTGTCCCGTCAAGAATGCATTCCTTATAGCAGAACAATCTAGTTTTTTGAAGTTATCAGATTTCAGGTGTATTTCCACACAGGTCTTCAATTTTATTGTCCTCTCTTGCTGGTGTGTAAGGTGCCAGGATATGCCGTCAGGAGTCAGAGCCCCTCACCCACATATTTCCTTTTTTTTAATGGGGTTACATGGGGAATAGCGGAAATGACTTAAACGTCCATTTTATTTTTCAGTGAAAATGAACTTTATTAAATATTTCTGTAAGTCTGATTTAAGAGAAGAGTTGGCTTTGTCAGTGTTTGAGTATGTGTCAAACGTTTGTGTACATAGTGGCACTAGGGTTCTTCCGTTGAAGAATCTGGTCCAAAGGTATTGTAAAGTCTCCAGTCATGGAGAATCATTGTAAGATGCAAGGAATCTCCTTGAAGTAAATGTCATAAAGCAAAAACATTGTTCGTAATCACTAGTGTCTTAATTTTCACTATTGGATTAATTCTCACAATGCCATTTTCAAAGGAAAAACTGTAAATCCATCTTTGTCTAAGAAAATGTCTATCAGAAATATACGTACATGTGTAATGAGCAAAAGGACAGCGTCTGGGAATGCACTTCTGTCTTGTTTTTGATATTTAGGCGCAGGATGGAGGGTGTGATTTCTTTTTTTTACCATGCACATTTCTCAAAACGACTGCAAATTTCGTCAAGCAAGGCAAAGGCTGTTGAATCCCTTCCGTCATCTAAAGTGTATTGTGTATATGAGGAATTCCTCATGTAACTGTGTATTTGTTCAATTTCATGGACAGCTTTTTAAGATCGGAAACTTGTATTTTCGTTACTATTTTTTTTTTTTTCCTTTTGATTCTTTTGATTTTACTACGTACATCTTTGCATGTTTAACAAAAAATGTTGATCTGATTTTATTTTTTTTTGTTTTCGGGAATTTCCATATTCTCAAACTTGTAAGAGTCTGTTATTTAATGGGGAAGGGTTTGGGCGATACTTGTGAATGTAATATTTAGCGTTAATTTAAATATAACTGTTATGGATATGCCGGCATCTGGAAAACTCTTGGTCCCAACTACCTGTTTTTTGTTTTTGTTTGTTATTTTTTTTTTATGGGATTTAAAAAGTGTACGCTCATAATAATATTTTGTGCAAAAAAGTTTTAAAAATCAGTTTTTACAGGGAAAAAACTGTTAACCTTTGTTTTGGTCTCTGTACTTTTTTTTTCTAATGGATGTAATTTTTTTTTTTTTTTTTGTTAAGCCCCAAATCGCAACCGTTTGGATAAAACGAGAGACGAAATCATGTGTGTTCTGTTTCACTATTGTAGCTATAATTATATGTAGCAGTTACCTTGTACTACTGATTTATCAATTGTTATGCTAAAATATCCTGTTTAAGAATATATATATAAATATACACCTTATATATACAGTCGACCCTGTTGCTGTTACCCATTTGAAACTGATGGACTCTATATATGGATATATTGATCTATACCAGGGTAATCTGTATAAATGGATATGTCCACCTCTAAAACATTTCATTGCATTGCAGTTCAAGAATTATGGTGTTTTTCGAGAGAACAATGTATCATAGTTAATACCTTTGCTGTGAAGCTTTGTCCCTTTTTACTGTAGTAAGATTAAATAAGGAAAAGTATTGCGTTTGAGATTAGATTTATGGAGTCTCGGTTTGACTGCTTAAATTATTTGCACTGGGTGCCAGGAAAAAATTGTCATGAATGTAGTATATACCCTGTGTGAAGCAGCCACACCATAACCAATAGGAGGACATTTTAGAAAGGACTTTTATCTTTTTTTTGTATATGAAAATGAACAATAAATTACAGGTAAATATTGAACCAATGTCTTTGTGTTTTTTTTTTTTTTAAAGTTGTATTTAAAGAACAAGTTGCTATTAAGAAATGGTGGTGTTTAGGATGGTGTTAAGTTCTTGCCTGTCGTCAGGTTTGCTGTATTGTGTGTGAGTACAGTACAGTAGACCCGTGGTCAGGCAGGAACTCACAGCATCATAAATCATTATGATGCTGTGAGAATTCAGGTCAGAGGAGCAGTGTTCTGTAAATCCAGCCATCACATGGAGTGCATTTTTCAGACTGAACACACTGTGAAGTTAGCCTTATTCTGATATAGCAAGGGATGGCCAACCTGCGGCTCTCCAGCTGTTTCAGAACGACAACTCCCAGCATTCCCAGACTGCCAATAGCGATCAGCCTACAGCATGGCATGGTGGAAATTGTAGTTTTACAACAGCTGGAGAGCCGCAGGTTGGCCATCCCTGTGATATAGCAAGTCTCTCAACGGTAAGGTGATCATGTGGTAGGAGTTGGGTTTCTTGTTGGAACCGTAAGGTTAATAAAAGACGGTGGATTTGGAACCTTAACTCTCACAGTACATCACGTCAGTTTACTATTATGGAACTGGCGCAGGAACAGTGATGCACCATCACTGGCTGGTGGCAGCTGTATGTATATAGATGGCATGCTGTACACCGATCCTGGCAGTTTAACCTCACAGATAGCGACTACAGCATCTCAGCAGTTAGGAGGGCGCCTCCACTGTCTTCTGATCAGCGAAGGGGGGAGTGGAGTCATGGCAGCTGGGGACCTTCTGAAGATCTCCTGGTATATAAAGTTACTGGGCCAGATTTATCATTACTCTTGCAGTTCACTCCACTTTCAAAGAAGGCGTATGTGTATTTGAGTCAAGTCAAATTTATCATGGGCTCTTTCAGAGGTTGATAAATCTGGTGTATTTCTGGTTCCTAGTTGTATTTTGGCTTTGTCTTTGGAAAAGTCGCAATTTTAAAAAAGTGATTTTGTCAAACATAAGCATGGTCATGAGTGGAGTGAGTTTGCGCAATTTTTTGCGACTTTTTTGCGACTATTTAAAAAGTCGCAATAATAAATCTGTCTTGCAAGTGATTTACATACGACAAAACGCCCATAAACTTGGTTTTGGAGTGAGTGGCGTAAGTCTCCAAAAAGTCGCAAAAAATTGCGCAATTTGGCTTTTTGCGCAATTTTTTGCGACTTTTCAACTCCAGAAAAGTGACTTAGGCTAATGATAAATCTGGCCCACTGTCTCTATTTTACAAAGCTTCTAGCAGGACATCATGGAATGCTGCTAAAATAGTCTAAGTGATCAAATGATCGAAGGTTCGCATTCAAACAATTGACATGCTGCTGATTTCAAAATCTGTACAACAGGTCAGTTTCCGCATTGAAGAAAAATGCACACAAACATATTTTTGGTCCGCATCCGATCTGCATTATTTGCCATTCACTTTAATAGGGCAGCAAAAAATGCAGACAGTGGACCGGTGCTGTCTGCATCCTTATGTCCGTTCCGTGGCATCCACAAAAATAATAAACATGTCCTATTGTCTGCATTACAGACAAGGATTGGACTGTTCTATTATGGCCCAGAAGCTCCATTCTGCAAAGTGTGGACCGCGCACGGCCGTTATCCGTCTTTTGTGGATCCGTAATTACTTGACTGCAAAACGGGCAACACTTCTGTGTTGTAATGCATTGGCTGTAAGTGTATAACACACTGTAATACACTTACAGCTTCCTGCCTGTGAGATCCAGGGGGCTGGATCTCACATGCTGTCACAGAAGGCAGCCACGATGGCTAAGGAAGGCATTGGGCTGCCTTCCCTGCCATCGGGTCCCGGTCACAGCAGCTTAGGCACCCGGCAGGATCCTGCACGAGTCGCGGTCAGCGCTGACCACGGCAGTGCAAGGGTTAATGTGCCAGCATCTGTGTTTTTACAGATGCCGGCGCATACAGCAGGGGTTAGGATATCGGTGACTGACGAACCCCTGCAGCTGATTGGGCGGGCGCAGCTCCTGCACCCGCCCGATCAGCCCGTCGTACATGTACGGCGCTGGGATTTCTGTCCCAGCTTCCAGCACCGTACATGTAGGGCACTGGTATCTTACCGTTTAACAATGAGGACACAACAAACAATGCGGTTGCAATTAGTTAATAGGATGCAGCTGCAGCCACATACCAAGTGCAGCACAGCTGTCCGTGTGGTCATACCCTAACAACTACCCTAACCAAGGTAACATGGACCTCTGGGCATGTTGTCAATCTCTCTACACCCATCAGAGAGCATACCTGATTACTGAGTGTCACATATAAATGTAAGTGTCAAGATGAGGGCTTTGTTCATCTAATCACCGCTCTGTGCCGTTGGTTGACACCATGACCCAGATGTTTAACGGCATCCCAATCACAGTGTCAAATAAGCCACACCAAACACTTGTACTTAATGAATATCAGTATTTTCCACTGTCCCTATCCTGTACATAGTTTAAAATACGCCAGGAGAGTCGGGGTATCTAGCGTCTGCGTGCCGATATTCACCCTGTTTTTATCGCTATAATGTCCCCCCCCCCGGAGTGCGCATTACCAATGCCGTTAAACATCTGGGTCATGGTGTAAACCAACGGCACAGAGCGGTGATTAGATGAACAAAGCCCTCATATTGACACATGCCCAGAGGACTCTAGATACCCCGACTCCCCTGACGATGCCGCGTGTAGCAGTGAAACGTGTTGGGAGGGGTAGAGTCTGTTTCCTTTTAGCCAGGGCAAATAAGGGACTAGTCCAACTCAGTTATAGGGAAAGAATTTAGGGTCAGTATAGGTCTGAGCTCATTCCATTGGTCTGAACTTTATCGCATACATCAATCTATAGTGTGGGTCTGAGTGTAGTAGTGCCATAGGCAGGGTTTAACCCCCTGCTTTTTCATCATACAAGTGCATAAAACTATGGTTCTCTGAATGGAGAAATAACTCCAAGTAAGTTGAGCAAGTACGCTCAACAGTAAAATTCCACAGTAAAGAAAATAAAGATGATAACAAAACACAGATCACTGGTCAAAATAAAGCAAATATTGCTGCATGTTAATACTGACCCCATTAAAAAAAAGAGCTGGATGTGCAAATATCCCTACATTTTCCCTGATCGTTTTAATAACACTGGGGTTTTTGTGTTGCATGGGGTTTTAATTTAAATAATAAAGGTGAAGGTTTATGACAAATTTTGATTGAAACCCCTAAAGGGATTGTGTGGTCGAACTGACCTTGTTTGTAAATTGTGACTTACAGGAGCACACCACCATGGCTGACATGCAAATACTAAATGTAACAGCACCTGCTCCATGTACAAGGACATCTGAAACATTGGCAGCAAGGGTTAATCTGAATTGCATTACTGCTATACGTACTTGTAAGTCCTGTAAAGTGTGAGGTGAGGTCTCCGTGGATTGACCTTGTTTTTCAGCACATCCCACTGATGCACGATCAAATTGAGATCTGGGGAATTTGGAGGCAAAGTCTTCACCTTGGACTATCATTTTTAGCAGTATGGCAGGGGCTTTATCCTGCTGAAAGAGCCCACCGCTATTAGGAAATCCAGTTGGCATGAAGAATTGTACTTTGTCTGCAGCAACATGAAGGTAGATGGTCCATGTCAAAGCTAAATCCAGATGAATGCCAGGGCCCAAGGTTTCCCTGCATAACATCGATCAGAGCATCACCCTGCATCAGCTAGCTAGACATTGTAGAAAAGAGAATAGGGCACATTTACTAAGGGACTTGCATAAAATAGTCGAAAGTTCCCTTTTTTTAACTGTCCATGTGACAATATTTAGTCACATGGACGGCTTTACGTCGTCTTCGCCAGTGGGGCGGGGCAGATCGGTGGCCATGCTGGGACTCCAGCCCGGCAAATTTACTAACATTTACACCTGGAAAAACAGCAAAAAACCATGCCGAAGAAATGCCACAAGTGTGCCTAATTTATGACGAGGCGCAAACCTAATCATAAGTTAGATAAATCTTACAGCGGAGCAAAGGGGAAACTAAGACTGGGGTAAAATGCCTGTCTTGGTAAATGTGCCCAAATGTAATTCATCAGACCAGGCCACCTTCTTCCGTTGCTCTGTTATCCAGTTAAGCCCATTGTAGGTGCATTCCGTGGTGGACTGGGACGTCATGTGCTCTCTTGCCGTAGTCTTTGGCTACACAGCTCCATATACAGCAATTTACAATGCACTGCACAGATACATTTGTAGCTAGCATTCACTTTGTCTTAGGGTGTATTCACACGACCGTCAGTGTTTTGTGGTCTGCAAAACACGGACACCAGCCGTGTGCGTTCCACAAACCGCACATCGCTAGCACTATTATAGAAATGCCTATTCTTGTCCGGACAAGAATAGGACATGCTCTTTCTTTTTTGTGGAGCAATGGAACGGAAAAATGAATGCGGGTGGCACATGGTGTGCCGTCCGCATCTTTTGCGGCCCCGTTGAAATTAATGGGTCCATACCCGTTCCACAATTTTGTGAATGCGGACCCAGAATTACGTTTGTGTGAATGCACCCTTACAGTAACTCTTCTGTGGATCAGACCAGAAATATGCTAACCTTCAGTCCCCACATGCATCAATGAGCCTTGGACAGCCATGACCCCTTCAATGAGTTACTAGTTGTGCAGCACCCCAGACCTGGGGTATCTGCAGTTTTGTTAGTGTGATTAAATGTGTTATACCTTGTTTCTGAGCAGTTCAGCAAATGAGGTATGGTTGGCAGGAACTGGGCTAACCACCATGTTCATCCCCTCTTGGTAGGAGTGAGCTGGTCCTGCTTCCTGCCAGCCTAGGGAGACAGTGAAGAGGAAGGAATGGAACTTTAATTAGTGCTCCTGTGAGACCTTCACTCCAGGAAGATTGTCAGAATCAAGAACATTGCTTCCAAAAAAGATCCAGTGTGTCTAGACATCAGAGTCATCAGCAAAACCATAGCTTCACAGACCCTTCTGCAGGTGAGGGACTACGGCTAAGACTCCAGGCCAAGTGCCATTTAATTGCCACCATACCTCATCATCTGGTGGCTGAAACTGCACTGGCCAAACTACTGGTACTACAGTCCCTCCCTTTCTATGTAGTTGATTATGAAAATCATTCTTTAATTATGCACCCTTTAGGGGGGCCAGGTCTTAATGATGACCATTCTCATCTTTTGCTGGATTTACTTCTTCCAAATCATCCTTTAAAGCAGGGGTGGTGCTGCTGAGGGCCATTTGGATATTTGTAACATTGTTCGCGGGCCATACAAAATTCTCAATTTAAAAATGTGACTGCTATATTTGGCATATAATCAGGGCCGGTGCAAGGATTTTTGCCTCCCTAGGCAAGATAAAAATTGCCCCCCCCCCCCCCCCCATCAGATGATCTGTCCTTACAGTACTGTAGCGGCGGCACGAAGCGCACGGCGTCATAGCAACCAATGACGCTGTGCGCAGTGTATGCTATATGTGTATAACAAACATACAGTTGTGTTAAAAATTATTCAACCCCCAGTGCTGTAAAGTGTTTTAGGGAATTTAGTGTACATTTGTAATTGTGTTCAGAATGAAATCTTACGAGGACTTTTTAAAGAACCAAAAGCAACTAAAATGACATCAATTGTTTTTGTAATACAGTATTGAATGTTTTTTTTGTGATTTCTTCATTGACACAATTATTCAACCCCTTAAAGACGACCACTCTTAAGAACAGAGGTTCATTCAAGTGTTTTCGATCAGGTATTGAAAACACCTGTGGATGTCAAGGAGCAGCAATCAAGCATAATAAGCCCCAATTAGGCAGATGTAAAATGACTGTGATACTCAGCTCCTTCTAGACATTTACTGGTGTGTTTACAGACATGGTGAAGTCAAGAGAATGTTCCAGGAAGACAAGAGAAGAGGTGATTTCTCTTCACAGGAAGGGCAATGGCTATAAGAAGATTGCAAAGATGTTAAACATACCAAGAGACACCATAGGAAGCATCATTCGTAAATTCAAGGCAAAGGGCACTGTTGAAACGCTACCTGGTCGTGGCAGAAAGAAGATGCTGACTTCGACTGCTGTGCGCTACCTGAAGCGCAAAGTAGAGAAAACTCCCCGTGTGATTGCTGAGGAACTGAAAAAAGATTCCTCAGATGCGGGTACTGAAGTTTCAGCTCAGACAATAAGGCGCACACTGCGTAATGAAGGCCTCCATGCCAGAACTCCCAGACGCACCCCCTTGCTGTCTCCAAAGAATAAGAAGAGTCGACTGCAGTATGTCAAAAGTCATGTGGACAAACCACAAAAGTTTTGGGATAGTGTTCTGTGGACTGATTAAACAAGATTAGAACTGTTTGGGCCCATGGATCAACACTATGTTTGGAGGAGGAAGAACAAGGCCTATGAAGAAAAGAACACCTTGCCTACTGTGAAGCATGGCGGGCGGTCAATCATGCTTTGGGGCTGTTTTGCTTCTACAGGTACAGGGAAGCTTTAGCGTGTGCAAGGTACCATGAATTCTCTTCAGTACCAGGAGATATTGGATGAAAATGTGATGCAGTCCGTCACAAACCTGAGGCTTGGGAGACGTTGGACCTTTCAACAGGACAATGATCCCAAGCATACCTCCAAGTCCACTAGAGCATGGTTGCAGATTAAAGGCTGGAACATTTTGAAGTGGCCATCGCAGTCACCAGACTTAAATCCGATTGAGAACCTCTGGTGGGACTTAAAGAAAGCAGTTGCAGCGTGCAAGCCTAAGAATGTGACTGAACTGGAGGCTTTTGCCCATGAAGAATGGGCGAAGATTCCCATAGATCGCTGCAAGACACTTGTGTCAAGCTATGCTTCATGTTTAAAAGCTGTTATAACTGGAAAAGGATGTTGTAATAAGTACTAAGATTGAATCTCACTTGGGGGTTGAATAAAACTGATAATGATGTGAGCACAGAAAAGACATTTGTGGTTATTTCATTATAAATGTTATGTTATATTTGTCTGACTTACAAGTGCCTCTTTGATTTAATTGTAAACAAGATGACTGAAATGATCAAAATCAATGTCAAACTGGCCAAAACACTCAATTTCAGTGGGGGTTGAATAATTTTGAACACAACTGTATTTCACATTAAAAACTTACAGTTACTTGGCTTGGCCCTTGGGGATCTCAGACACCACTTCACACTTTGGCCGGGGGATCGGTGTAGAGGTATACTGTATATTGTGGGGATCGGCGGAGCTGATGATGTGTTTCATCCTAATGAGAAAGATTTCAGAATAAGGATTTGGAGAAGGATCAGAGGGATAGCAAAGCAGGGAGAGGCTGGTGCTGCTACTTGGGGGTCATAACATGGGGGAGTAATAAAGCCCACCATATTCCCCCCCCCCCCCCCGCCCCCAGTAGTAATAATTCTCCTTATAATAGACAGTGCAAAAAATACCCCCTTGTAATGCCCCAGCTGAGCTAATGTCCCCACAGTGCCCCCATAATGTACCAGTATGAAATACCCCTATATAGTGCCCCTAGTAAATGCCCCCATAGTGCTCCTCTCCCGCCTTCCTCCTAGTGCCCCCATAATATAATACACTGCTTCATTTGCAGAGCACATTCCCCCCCCCCGCCTACCACATTTCTCCCCTTCCATGGCAGCACTGTTGATGAGGGTATATAAGGTATATCCCAATTCTCCCCCTCCATGACATGGCAGCACAGCTCTGTGCTATTATTAATATAACGGCCCTCTCTGTACTATTATTATAATAACGGCCCCCTCTGTATAAATAATAATACTAATACAGTGGGGGATATTAACATAAGAATAGTACAGAGGGGGCCATAATAATAATATTAGTACAGAGGCGGCCTTATAACAATAATAATAGCCCCCCTTAAGTGCCAGTAGTCCCCTTATGTGCCAGTAGCCCCCCTCCTTATGTACTAGCAAGCCCCCACTTATGTGCCAGCAGTCGCCCCTTATGTGCCAGTAGTCCCCTTATGTGCCAGTAGCCTTCCCCCTTATGTGCCAGTATCCCCCCTTATGTGCCAGTAGCCCCCCCACTTATGTGCCAGTAGCCCATCCCCCCCTTATGTGCTTCACATTAACTCCAGTTTGTTTTGTACTAAAAAAAACACACACACAAAAAAAAACACACACTTACCTCCATGGCAGCGATGTGATGCAGGCCTCTTCCAGCCTGTGTCCCGCGCTGTAGGCTCAGGCAACGCGATGATGTCATCGCGCCTCCTGGACCAGCCTCTGATAGGCTGCCACCGGGTGTCACCCCAGGGACTGGCGTCACCCGGTACGGTCCGCACCCCCCTCAGGCGGCGCAGCATGAGAGCGGGGCCCCCGCGCCGGCCGCCACGTTCCCTTCCAACTAGGTTTTTTTTTTTTTTATCGCAGGGTTTCCGGCGGCCCCCTCTGCTAAATTGCGCCCTAGGCAGTTGCCTAGGTCGCCTTACAGGTGGCGCCGGCCCTGCATATAATTGACTTAGGGGGAAGTTACATAAATTGCAGTTCACTTAAAAAAAAAATCTAGAGCACAAAATGACGTTTTCACTATATATATTACATATAGAACAGGCAGCATTTTGTCTCATTAAGTTCAGAATGTTATGTATTTAGTATTCAGATATGTACCCCCACCTCCATCAGCCTCCTATCAGACCTCCCAGCTTACATCAGCCTTAGTTCAGACTCCCATCAGACCTCCCAGCCTAAGATCAGGCCCCCAAGCCTTAGACCAGACCCCCATCAGACTCCCTAGTCTCAGATCAGATCCCCTCAGACCCACCAGCCTCAGATCAGACCCCCCAGCCTTAGATCAGACCCCTCAGCCTTAGATCAGACCCCCCAGCCTTAGATCAGACCCCCCCCAATAGACCCTCCCCATCCTCAGATCAGACCAATATCGGACCCTCCTCACCCTCCAATCAGACCCCCCAGCATCCAATCAGACCTCAGATCAGACGTTTAAAAAAAATTAATAAACTTACCTCTCCACATGAGCCAGAGGTTTCCCACCCCTGCTTTAAAGTCTCCATGTCCTAGTCTGCAAAATGCAGAGAGAGGAGGAGCTGGATGTTCCTGATGACATATCATTGGTATTAGATGATTTGGAAAAGGATGACAAGCATATGGCAGAAGCCGGAGAGTGGTTGAGGTTGGAGAAGTAGGATTGCAACGGGGGGAATGCCTCATGACCGTCACTCTGGGAATGCCTCATGACCGTTTTTTCCTCCTCTTTTATCAGTTTGTTGTCATACTATCACTGGAGGCGGGCTACTTTTTTGTGGGCCACCCTGTACTTACCTTTAACCCTTGCATCCTGAAACTACATATGAAGAGTACCTCATGGTGCAGTAGGTGAGCAGCAGTTGGAGCCAACAAACTGGTAAAAGAGGAAATAAAAACAGTCATGGGGCATTCCCAGAGTGACAGAAGAAGAAAGTCCCACCCATTTCTCCAACCCCTATCACTGGAGCCTGGCTATTTTTTGTGGGCCACCCTGTATAACTTCCATTATTAGGTAAAATGTATGTAGTGGTCAACTATTGGCCCCAAGTGGCCCCTTTATGTAATTCTCATACAAAAGGGGCATTTTCAGGAGATTGCGGGCCACAACAGCAATAATTGGCATATTGTGCCACACACCTAACCAGCCAAACCCAATACCATCAACAGCCCCTGTTTGGTCAACGTATTATATGGCAGCTACTAGTTTTCAGGCTCCTGTCCCTTATGACAATAATCTTGTGGCTATGTTTGATCCATCCACCATGTTTGGCCCATCTCGTATTATCCATAATACATGTTTAAAGCGAAATACCATCTGGTTCATATTATATATGGGTATAGTTTTCAATTCTACACTTGGAATATGGAAATACATTTTTTAAGGGATTCATGTCTACAAATTAAAAAATATAATTTCTGTTCTTTCAGTAGGTTTCCATTTGACAGAACAGACCCATTTACAATTTTTACTTTTACATTTTTTGGCCCTATAATATGGCAGTGCATGAGCTGTTGGCTAAGTTCACACGTTAAGCATTTGCCTATGAGAAATCTGCTGTGTATTTACAAGAGGAGCCACAGCAGAAGGCTACATGCACACGACCAGGCCGTGTTTTGGGGCAGCAAAACACAGATGTCGCCCTTGTCCGTTCAGCAATTTGCGGAACAGAACGGGTCACCCATAATTGAAATGCCTATTCTTGTCTGAAAATAGAGAAGAATAGAACATGTTCTATTTTATTTTTTTTGGCCCCAAGGAACAGAGTGAAGGATGCACACAGCACACGGAGTGCTGTTAGCGTCTTTTGCGGCCCCACTGAAGTGAATGGATCTGCGGCTCAGATGCGGAATGAAGCAAGGTTTGTGTGCATGAGCACGAACTCTGAGGCTGATATTTGGACTTCTGCGGCAGATGTGCCAGTGAATACACATGCTACATGAGGATTGGCCTCATTCAATGAGACTGATCCATGGTGACGTTTCCATTAAAAAATATCAGGCAGCGGAAGAGATATTTTAGTCAGTAGGGATGTATGGGCATGGAGGCTGTGAATAGAGGTAATGTATAGAGCGGGATGCTGCACTGAGCCTGCTCCATACGCGGAAGGTGCCGGCTGTATCATACAGCATACACCAGGCCGCAATGGCGGGGAATGGCAATTAGGGTGAATAGGACAAGGGATCAAAAGATGCCAGGTTCTAGCTCCCTAAGGGGGTTAAAAGTTGTTACTGTAAAAGTAAAAAAAAAAAAAATGTACAAATTTGTCATATGGCCATCATAGCCTGATATAAGCCCTATCCGTGTGATAAAAACTTCATGGCATGTTCCATCATACATCACGTTAGAACCATTGTTTCCAGAGGAACATATGAGACCTCCTGGATATTGCTTAGTGGCACACAACTGCTTATTATCAGCGTCGGACTGGCCCACCAAAATACCAGAGGATCCTGCGGCAGGCCCAGGCTCTGATACCATAGTGGAGCCCTCTTTGGCGCCAATAGGGTCTATTTTGTTGAATCAAAATCTATTAGACTTTATTGATGATATGGAGTTTGGGCCCTAAGAATAATTTCCTCCACTGGGGCCCAAGTACCCTGGTGGCTATGGTTGTATAACACACACCCATGTGCCAGTTAGTAGTTTTTGACCATAGGTGTAAAAAAAACTGTATCAGAGTACATTCAAAATGCTGCAAGGGGGTGGGGGGCGGGTTGTCCACCCCGGGTGCCGGCTCTCAGGAGGATGCCAGAGCCCAGAAGCAATGAGCGCTTCCATCAATATAGATGGAAGCGCCAGGAGCTGTGGTCCTGTCACTCAGCTCCCTGCGTTCCTTGTCTCCCGCACCTCTGCTTCCTGCTCCATCATTCAGCCTGCAGACACATATCACACTGCCGGACTGTGTGGGCGGAGCCGGCAGCCTGGGAATCTGCCTAAGCTCCTCCCACTCAGTGCTGCAGAGCGATCTGTGTCTGCAGGGGAGAGAGGACTGTGATCTTCAGGAATGGGACAAGGTGGGTAGGCACAAGAGTCATTATTACTATGGAGGAGACACAGAGGGCATTACTACTATGAAGGGGTCACAATGGGGATTATTACTATGAAGGGGGCACAATGGGGATTATTACTATGAAGGGGGCACAGAAGGCATTACTACTATGAAGGAGTCACAATGGAGATTATTACTATAAAGGAGGCACAATGGGTATTACTACAATGAAGGGGGCAGAATAGGCATTACTACTATGAAGGGGGTGGGCATACAGTGCTGCCCATAATTATTCATACCCCTGGCAAATTTTGATTTAAAGTTACCTTTATTCAACCAGTAAGTAAAGTAATTTTTTGATGGTAAATGGAATAGGTGTCTCCCAAAAGATAATAAGACAATGTACAAGAGGCATTATTGTGGGGAAAAAAACAGTTCTCAGCTTTCATTTACATTTCAGAAAAAAGTGTCCAGTCCAAAATTATTCATACCCTTCACAAACTGTCACAGTCTGTGGGAAAATCCAAAGTTCTTTACCATTCCAAATAGTCCAAGCTGTTCTAGAGCATCCTAATTACCCTGATTAATTGGGAACAGCTGTTTTAATCAACTCAACAGGTGAAGAACAGCAGCTCTCTGCAGTTGGTTTGTGGACAGTCATGGCTAAGACAAAGGAGCTCAGTGAGGACCTGCGGCTGCGCATTGTGGCATTAGAGAGGTGAAAAAGAATCCAAGGATCACCACCAAGGCCATCCTGGTGAATCTGGGCTCTGCTGGTGGCAATGTCTCAAGGCAGACAATCCAACGGACACTGCACACTCCTGGGTTCCACAGATACAGTCCAAGCAGGATGCCACTTCTCCAGATAAGGCACAGAAAAGCTCGTTTGGCCTTTGCAAACGCTCATCTGGAGTGGCCCAGCCAGAGTCCAGACTTAAATCCAATTGAGAATCTGTGGAGGGAGCTAAAGATCAGGGTAATGGCAAGAAGACCCACCAACAGTGGCGTTGCTAGGGCTGGTGTCACCCAGTGCGGTAGAAAATGGTGTCACCCCCCCCTGTCGGCGGCGATCTGTCTGTTTAGCCCCCCCCCCCGACCGTCAGCTGTCTGTTTACTATCTAAACCCCCATCCATGTTATCGCTTGGGTTCAAATTCTAGCACCCCCAACAGGCCTCCAACCCCCGGCGAACTGTCTTCTGTCTGCTTAGCACCCCCCACACACACATATTTGCATACATATTATATTCTGTGATATCCAGAATACAGCACCACATACCTTACATCCAGTAACTTCTCTGATGCAGACCTTCTTTCCTCATCTTCTCCTTTCAGACCGCACCGCCATGATGATTTTTCACCCATCTCTCGTCTCTGTAGTTTGACAAAGAACATCTTAGGTTCCTACTTTTCCATCATCCTCCTACCTTATTAACAACTCACCTGCCACCTTCAATAATAATAATATTCAAATATGACAGCAAATAATGTCCAACTCCTTCACTTGTGTTATAGATACCGTGCAAATAGTGCAAGTAGTGTAAACAAAACAATAAAGTGCAGAGTGCAGGAATATTCAAATCCAACTTCACAAAAAACTGTGTATAATCTCACACATTAAAAGGCATTAGTTGACTGTCGTGGCTGTCAGCCTAAACAGATGAATGAATAAGTCACTTCAATCCCTTGAATGAATAAGTCACTTCAATCACTTAAAACCCAACACTTATTACCCTGTGGGTAATTTATCTCGGATCCTGTAACGTTCAATATTGCACACCTCTTGTGTGCCGCGCTGTGTAGCTGGTGCCTGAGCCGGCCCCTCTTACCTCCCTCGGTGTGCTGAAGATCGCGGTCTCCTCCGCTTGTATTCCCGGCACCACTGGCGTCCCACGTGGTGAAGGAGTTGGACATTATTTGCTGTCATATTTGAATGTTTTTAATATTTTATATGAGTAAAGGTTACCTTTGAACAAATATTGAGAAGTGTCTTATATGGACCAGATGTAGGAGTGTGCCCCCAATTCTGGAATTTTGCAATTATTGATACATACGCCTTGGGGTGAAGGTCACTGGGTGAGCACCTCTTATCCATTATTTGCTTGCTGGGATTAGCCGCTTAGCACAAGTACTTTCTTATACTCCTTATAATAATAATAATAAATATAATAATAATGTGCACTAATTCAAAAGTGCTCCCGTTCTGTGTGCCAGTGCAAAAAAACTCCCTCAGTGCCGCCAGTTGAGCAAATGTCCCCATAATGTGTGCAAGTATAAAATACCCCTATATAATGCCCCTAGTAAATGCCCACATAGTGCTCCTCTCCTCTTCCCCATAGTGCCCCCAGAATGTGGCAGTATAAGATTCCCCCATAGTGTCCCCCAGAATGTGCCAGTATTAAATGCCCTTTCTTAGTGCCCCCATAATGTGCCTATATAATATACCCCCATAGTATTCTTCTCCCCTCCAACACCATAGTATCCCCATAATGTGCCAGAAATGCCCCCAGTAGATGCCCCCATATGCCAGTAGATGCCCCCATAGTGTCCCTCATGTGCCAGCAATGCCCCCATAGTGTCCCCCATGTGCTAGCAATGCCCCCATAGTGTCTTCCATGTGCCAGCCATGCCCCCATAGTGTCTCCCATGTGCCAGCAATGCCCCCATAGTGTTCCCCATGTGCCAGCCATTGCCCCAAAGTGTCCTCTTTATGCCAACAATGACCCCCCAGCGCAGCCCAGCGCCTCACAGAAAAACAAAACAAAGAACAAAACACATACTTACCTCCATGGCAGCGATGCGATGCAGGCCTCTTCTGGCCTGTGTCCCGAGCAGTACAGCTCAGGTGGAACAATGACGTAATCGCGCCGCCTGCACCGGCCTCTGATAGGCTGCTGGCCTTGTGCCGGCAGCCTATCAGAGGAACAGGGAAGGGAGCCGCCTCTCCCTTGCCCTGCTCCAGTGTTCATCTGTATCACAATACAGATGAATGTAGGGAGATGAGTGCTTCCATAATGCAAGCGCTTATCTCCTGGTGGTGTCACCCAGGGGTGTAGCTAGAAATGACTGGGCCCCACAGCAAAAAATGTTATGCCCCCGCCCCATAGCTAAATTTTTTTATGGGCCCCCCCTCCTGGAGCTCCCACCCCCACATACCTATCGGACCTCCCACCCCTTCTAGAGCTTCCACCCAAACACCCCTCCAGGACCTCCCATCCCAACATCCCCACACCCCTCCCTAGACCCCCTAAATGTCATCCACACATCCCCCATCAGTGTCCTCCACACATCCCCCATCAGTGACATCCACACATCCGCCCATCAGTGTCATCCAGACATCCCCCCCATCAGTGTCCTCCACACACACACCCATCAGTGTCCTCCACACATCCCCCCATCAGTGTCCTCCACACGCACCGCCATAAGTGTCCTGCACACATCCCCCAATCAGTGTCCTCCACACATCCCCCATCAGTATCCTCCACATCCCCCATCAGTGTCCTCACACATCCCCCATCAGTGTCCTCCACACATCCCCCATCAGTGTCCTCCACACATCCCCCATCAGTGTCCTCCACACATCCCCATCAGTGTCCTCCACACATCCCCCATCACTGATGGGGATGTCTGGAGGACACTGATGAGATGATGGAGGACACTGATGAGCCATCAGTGTCCTCCACACATCCCCTCATCAGTGTCCTCCAGACATCCCCCATCAGTGCCCCCACACATCCCCCCATCAGTGGCATCCACACATCCCCCCATCAGTGGCATCCACACATTCCCCATCAGAGCTTCATATTAACTTGCTATACTAATATTATGGCTAAAAACCTCAGTAATAGTTTACCATATATAAGACATTTATATATAGAGCTTCCACCCAAACACCCCTCCAGGACCTCCCATCCCAACATCCCCACACCCCTCCTAGATCCCCCTAAATGTCATCCACACATCCCCCATCAGTGTCCTCCACACATCCCCCATCAGTGTCCTCCACACATCCCCCCATCAGTGTCATCCACACATCCCCCATCAGTGACATCCACACATCCCCCCCATCAGTGACATCCACACATCCCCCCCATCAGTGTCATCCACACATCCCCCCCATCAGTGTCCTCCACACACACACACCCATCAGTGTCCTCCACACACACACCCATCAGTGTCCTCCACACATCCCCCCATCAGTGTCCTCCACACACCCCCATAAGTGTCCTGCACACATCCCCCATAAGTGTCCTGCACACATCCCCAATCAGTGTCCTCCACACATCCCCCATCAGTATCCTCCACACATCCCCATCAGTATCCTCCACATCCCCCATCAGTGTCCTCCACACATCCCCCATCAGTGTCCTCCACACATCCCTCATCAGTGTCCTCCACACATCCCCCATCAGTGTCCTCCACACATCCCCCATCAGTGTCCTCCACACATCCCTCATCAGTGTCCTCCATACATCCCCCATCACTGATGGGGATGTCTGGAGGACTGATGAGAGATGTGGAGGACACTGATGGGCCATCAGTGTCCTCCACACATCCCTCATCAGTGTCCTCCAGACATCCCCCATCAGTGCCCCCACACATCCCCCCATCAGTGGCATCCACACATCCCCCATCAGTGGCATCCACACATTCCCCCATCAGAGCTTCATATTAACTTGCTATACTAATATTATGGCTAAAAACCTCAGTAATAGTTTACCATATATAATACATTTATATATATATATATATATATATATATATATATATCAGAAGTATAAATATATATTATCATACTTCTGATATATCTATGCCATCAGTGGCATCCACACATTCCCCCATCAGAGCTTTATATTAACTTGCTATACTAATATTATGGCTAAAAACCTCAGTAATAGTTTACCATATATAATACATTTACATATATATCTATATATATATATATATATAAATATATATCAGAAGTATAAATATATATTATCATACTTCTGATATATATGAATGCATAATTTAGCCTCTATTTCTAAAAGGTTTCCACTAGGACTAGAACTCACAACCTTTCACATCAGAGGCAAAAACCCTAACCACTGAGCTATTATGTTCAATGCTAAATTGTGCTTGAAAAACCTCATAGTAGTGTATCATGTATTAGGTATTCCATAGCAGAAGTATAATTAAATTAAAAAAAAATGTAATTACTATATATATATATATATCTATGTAGTAATTGCACATTTATTTTGTGTCATACATTTTTTTTACAATTACTGAAAAAAAATATGTAAATTATACTTCTGCTGTATGAGAATACCTAATACTTGGTACACTATTATGAGGTTTTTCTAACACAATTTAGCATTGAGCTTCATAGCTCAGTGGTTAGTGTTTTTGCCTCTGATATAAAATGTTGCGAGTTCAAATCCTGGTGGCAACCTTTCAGAAATAAAAGCTAAATTAGATTAAAATACATTGGGTGTCCCCAAGTATACTGACAATGCTTGGGTAAACCCCCTTCATGTTGATAGCACTGACTCTGTTCTGTTTCAGTATCTTGCATTGTGTATTGGTATGCTCCTCTCTTCCCCCCCCCCCCCCCCCTCTGCTTCAGCTTCTACTTGGTTCAGTCTAGCCACTTCCTGTTTACCATGTCATGCATTGCTGTTTTGTGTGCTCTAATTCTGAGGTGATTCTGAGGAAAATCTGTGGTGAATCTGTGTATCTCATGTTCTTATCAAGGAGAATATTAGTGGCATAATTCTTTTACCATCTGGATCCCCTGCATATCTTGTAATACAATCTCCGGATTAAAAGACTACTTGATTAATTCCTGGGTGTCTGATGCGTAAACTGTAAGTGGAGGATGTCTGATTCAACAAGTCACCTCACAGATGCGTGATTTATATAAGGCTGACATTTCGAAACGCCACCGTAAAAGAATTGTCTTAGTACTCTCCTTCTCCCGCTAAGAAAAGAATATTCTCCTCCTCCAAGTAATAAGTCATCATCATTTGTCTCTGTTATGCTACAGTAATAAGAGTAATATCTTATACTGCTCAGTACTGCATTCACTTGGATTGCAGAAGCTTCTAGCAATTCCAGTTTCATACAGGCTAGGAACTGTATTCAGCCTGTTTTCTGAGGTAAATATTGTCTGCCTGCTGTGGGCTATTAAAAGACTGAACCACCACTAGAGGTCGCTGTTGTGTTACAGATGGAAATGCAGGACACAGCTAGAAGGATTTCTAAACCCTCATTAAAAATGAAAGAGGCCCTCTTAACCGACAAAATTGAGATATGTGATAATTTGTCCAGTTTGTGGGAAAAGACTGAACAATGTATGGATGCAGCACATGGATCAGGCTATAATAAAGATGAATTAAAGGCCATGTGTACAAAATTGAATAAAGCCTATGAAGGTTATAAGAAACTGTCTGAAAAATATTCTTCTCTGTTATCAAGTCTCAACTCAGAGGACTTCATCTTAGAATTAAAGAACCACACTGTACTTAATAATGAAAGATATAGCAGATTTATGGCAGTCAAGTCAATGCTAGAGGACAAGATATCACAACAATATGAAACTGCGTCCAGCCATTCTAACCTTTCAAGGCACTCCAAGGCTTCATCCCGTTCCTCGAAATCTATTGCTCAGTCCTCATCGCTTAGGTCTCGCTCACAGCACTCTTTGCTGAGTACCTCATTGGTGTTGGCATGCGCAAAAGCAGAAGCAGCAAAGGTACAGGCTCACTGCATTAGAAAGGAAGCAGGCATTAAGGCACAAGTCGCAGAGACACAAGCGCTATCTCAAGCTAATCAAGCAGCTATACAGGCCCAGGCGCAAGCGACCAAAGCCAAGGCCGAAGCTGAGTTGGAGGTCCTTCAGAAGGAAAGGGAAGAAGCAGCAGCCATGACTGAACTCAGAGTTCTTAAAGAAGCTGCTGAAGAAGTAGAAGCTTATCATCCTATGTCCAAGATATCTAATGACTCAGAAGGCCGTACCCTGCAATTCGTCCTAGACCAAAGCAAAGTCAATGCATTTGCACCAGAAGATTTGGGCTCTGCACGCCAGCCTGCTGAACTCATGCGGATAGAAAAAGAGGCAGCTCATAACCATACAGTTGACCCCAGTCCAGTGGACATTTCTCTTTCTTTCAAACCTCTGGCACCTTACACAGTATTTCAGGCGCCATTAGAGACCAAGCCACTTCAAGCTCATCAAATCACATTAACCACTTCAGCCCCCCTAGCTTAAACACCCTTAATGACCAGGCCACTTTTTACAATTCTGCACTACACTACTTTCACCGTTTATTGCTCCGTCATGCAACTTACCACCCAAATGAATTTTACCTCCTTTTCTTCTCACTAATAGAGCTTTCATTTGGTGCTATTTCATTGTTGCTGACGTTTTTACTTTTTTTGCTATTAATCAAAAATTACCGAAATTTTTGCAAAAAAATGACATTTTTCACTTTCTGTTGTAATTTTTTTTTTTAAAAACTACATTTCTATATAAATTTTTCGCAAAATTTATTGTTCTACATGTCTTTGATAAAAAAAAATACAATAAGTGTATATTTATTGGTTTGGGTAAAAGTTATAGCGTTTACAAACTATAGTGCAAAAAAGTGAATTTCGGCATTTTGAAGCAGCTCTGACTTTCTGAGCGCCTGTCATGTTTCTTCAGGTGCTAGAATGCCAGGAAAGTATAAATACACCCCAAATGACACCATTTTAGAAAGAAGACACCCCAAAGTATTTATGGAGGGGCATGGTGAGTTCATGTATCATTTCATTTTTTTTCACAAGTTAGCGGAAAATGACACTTTCTGAGGAAAAAAATAAAAATAATAAAGTTTCCATTTCTGCTAACTTCTGGCAAAAAAAAATGAAATCTCCCACGGACTCACTATGCCCCTCAGTGAATACCTTGGGGTGTCTACTTTCCGAAATGGGGTCACGTGGGGTGTGTTTACTGTTCTGGCATTTTGGGCGGGCTAATTGTGAGCAGCCATGTAAAGCTAAAGGTACTCGTTGGAATTTGGGCCCCTTGCGCACCCAGGCTGCAAAAAGTGTCACTCATGGTATCGCCGTACTCAGGAGAGTAGGGCAATGTGTTTGGGTGTATTTTTACATATACCCATACTTGTGTGAGAAATATCGCTGTAAATTGACAACTTTGTATAAAAAAAATTTAAAAGTTGTCATTTACAGAGATATTTCTCTCACCCAGCATGGGTATATGTAAAAATACACCCCAAAACACATTGCCCTACTTCTCCTGAGTACGGCGATACCACTTTTTTGCAGCCAAGATGCGCAAAGGGGCCCAAATTCCCATGAGTACCTTTAGGATTTCACAGGGCATTTTTACGCATTTGGATTCTCACGCTTTAGGACCCCTAAAATGCCAGGGCAGTATAAATACCCCACAAGTGACCCCATTTTGGAAAGAAGACACCCCAAGGTATTCCGTGAGGGGCATGGTGAGTTCACAGAAAAAAAAATTTTGGGCACAAGTTAGCGGAAATTGATATATATATATTTTTTTTTTACAAAGTCTCATATTCCACTAACTTGTGACAAAAAATAAAATTTTACATGAACTCACCGTACCCCTCACAGAATACCTTGGGGTGTCTTCTTTCTAAAATGGGGTCACATGTGAGGTGTTTGTACTGCCCTGGCATTTGAGGGTCTCCGCAATCATTACACGTATGGCCAGCATTAGGAGTTTCTGCGATTCTCCTTATATTGAGCATACGGGTAATGAGATTTTTTTTTTTACGTTCAGCCTCTGGGATGAAAAACAAAAAAAATGAACGGCACAGATTTCTTCATTCGCATCAATGTGGATGAAAAAATCTCTGCCAAAATCAGTGACTGCCAAAATCAGTGACTGCGGTGGGCTGGGCGCTAGCTACCTAACAAGTAGCTAACTAACTGGCGGTGATAAGGGACCCTTATGCCCCATTCACACGTCCACAATTCTGTTTGCGGAACGGAATTGCGGACCCATTCATTTCTATGGGGACAGACTTTGTCCCGCTCGGATCCGGAATTGCGGATCCGCACTTACGGGTCTGCATTTCCGTTCCGCAAAAATATAGAACATGCCCTTTTCTTGTCCGCAATTGCGGACAAGAAAAAGCATTTTCTATATAGTTCTGGCAATGTGCGGATCTGCAAAATGCGGAAAGCACATTGACGGTGTCCGTGTTTTGCGGATCCGCGCCGCGGATCCGTGGCACGGATCTGTGGATCCGTGGATCCGCGGAACCGCAAAACACATATGGACATGTGAATAGAGCCTTACAGGGGGTGATCAGTGACAGGGGGTGATCAGGAGTCTATATGGGGTGATCAGGGGTTAACAAGGGGTTAATAGTGGTTATAAAGTGAGGGGGGGTGGGGTTAGTGTAGTGTTTGGTGCAACTTTATAGAGTTACCTGGTCCTCTGGTGGTCGATCCCAGTAAATGGGACCACCAGAGGACCAGGTAGCAGCTATATCAGACGCTGTTCACAAAACAGCGTCTGATATAGCTGTTTGATCTAATTTATTTTACATTTACAGCCTGCCAGCGATTGATCATCGCTGGCAGGCTTTAGTGTAACTGCAGAGCCGCGCTCTGCTGTGAACGCGCGCGCGTGTGCGCGTTCACAGCAGATCTCGCCTCTCGCGAGATGACGCACGGATGCGTCCAGGAGGAACAAACTTGCCGCCGCCTGGACGCATCCGTGCGTGAGGCGGTCGGCAAGCGGTTAAAATCTCCTGACACTAGTTACATAGCAACCAAGACGCTGGCGCCAACATTACCAGATGTAAAGCCTTCATTTATGCTCAACCCAGCTGTCACTCCTTTCCATCTTCCAACCCCCAAACATAGGGTATCAGATGGTGCCAACAACACCAGCGAGGGAGAAGTTCCCATCGCCATGATGCAGGAAAGAAATAACGCACCAGAAATCGCTAAGTACCTCACTCTCAGGAACCTCAATAGCCTTACGAACTTTGATGATCGCCCAGAGAACTATAGAAGTTGGAAGGCCACCTTCAAGACAACAGTTCAAATCCTTGGTGTACTGCCTATGCAAGAACTTGATTTACTAATTAGATGGCTAGGTCCATGGTCGTCAAACTGTGTTAAGAGACTCAAAACCGTTCATATCTACGAACCAGTCAAAGGCCTTTGTCTCGCATGGGAAAGATTAGAGCAGACATACGGCAGCTCGGAAGTAGTTGAACGTGCCTTATTTAAACGACTATACAACTTTCCTGTAATATACAATACAGACCGCCAAGGGTTCCAGGAATTAAGCGATCTTCTTCTTGAGTTTGAAATCGTCAAGGGAGACCCGCAGCTACCAGGTCTCAGCTTTCTTGATACCTCCCATGGTGTGGGCCTGATCGTGGAGAAATTAACCCTCAATATTCAAGACCAATGGGCAGCAACAGGTTCAAAATACAAGGAGCAACATTGTGTTCCCTTTCCACCATTTTCATTCTTCTGTAAGTTCATCAAGGACTTAGCTAGAGCTAAAAACGATCCGACCTTCAACACCTTGGGAACCAACATCTTTGGCTCTATTAAACAGAGACACGAGACTTTCAGTTCTAGAGAGGGGGTCACTAAAGGTCTAATTTCAGTAAAAAAGACAGGGGTTGAGCCCACTACTAACAATGGAAATGAAAGCCCCAAGGAACCCGATCATCATTGCCCTATCCATTAAAAACCACATCCTTTAAGGAAATGCCGTGTCTTCATAGCAAAGTCCTTTGAGGAACGTAAGGAGTTCCTAAAGAGTCATAATATCTGCTTCAGATGCTGTGCATCCACTGAGCACTTCGCCAGAGACTGTAAGGTTCCAGTCAAGTGTTCTGAATGTAATAGTGATCTACACATGTCCGCTGTTCACCCGGGACCAATCAGGCGGAACCTAGAACCAGTTAACTGGCATAAGCCCCATTCCGATCAAGGCGGGGAGAGTCATGGCGGGGAGAGTGCCGACCGACCAACCACAACCGTCATGCCCAGATGCACAAAGGTATGTGGAGAAGGACTTGTGTGCGGTAAGTCTTGTTCTAAGATTTGCCTCGTGGATGTGTTTCCTACTGCACAACCAGAGAAGACCATAAGAATGTATGCTATTCTAGATGACCAAAGTAATCATTCCCTAGCTAGCCCTAAGTTCTTTGATCTGTTCAGGATAGAGGGAGAGACTACACCCTACACCCTAGGAACATGCTCTGGTCTTGTGACCACCTCAGGAAGAAGAGTTAATGGTTTCACCTTAAAGCCCATCAAAGGACATAAGAAACTCTCTCTTCCAACCCTTATTGAGTGTGACAAATTGACGGACACAAGGGATGAGATTCCCACACCTGAAGCCACACAGCATCACCCTCATCTCAGGAACATAGCCAGAGAGATTCCCCCCCTTGATAACCATGCCGAGATCATACTCTTGCTAGGTAGAGACATTCTTGAGGCTCATAAGGTCCTTGAACTTCGCAATAGCCATTTCAACGCTCCATATGCCCAGAAACTTACAGTGGGTTGGATCATCGGGGGGGATGTATGTCTGGACAGAACCCGCAGACCCTGCCAAGTATACTCCTTCAGAACTGAAGTATTAATAGGGGGGCGAACTTCTTACTTCAGACAGTGTCCTAACCACTACCATGGGCAAGATATGCCCTGCCCAAATTTTCTAAAAACATCAGAAAGCAGCTTAAATCCAAAGGAGTCAGCTGCAGAAGAATGTTCCTGGACAGAAGGGCAGCTTAGAGAAAGGCCTTCAGGATTTCAATTGGAGCCCTCTTCAAGCCCTTCCCAGCTTTGCAGTCCTCACACAGTTTATCATAATGAATCCTATATCATCACTGACAACAAGCCTTCTGATTCATGTAGTTCAGATGAGCTACAGCAGAAACTTGAGCCTTCCAGTCTACTGTTTGACAATGAGTTTAATTCTGTAAAAGAAGTATCTTCTGAATGTTCTATAAAGGAGGTTCCTTCAACACAGGAAGAGTTCATTTCAGATACTTTGCACCAACCTTCAGTTCCATCTGCAGTTGTCGATTGCACCCAAGAGGATTACAGTTCTTCCCAGTCTTCAACGGATGAGCACCTTCATATTGCTCAGCCTTTTCTGGAAACCACAGGGAAAAGTTCACCACCAATGTCCATGACAAATACTGCATGTCAACAACCCAAGTCCGTATGTACAAAGACAGATCCCATTTTAGAAGTGAGAAGCAGACATGAGCATTTGCGTTCACGATTCATAGACCGAAAGCAATCTACATCTAAATCAGCCTCACAAAATAAGCGCTCTCGCTCTAAATTGGTGACACAGACAGAGAGGTCACATTCTAAATCTTTGGCAAGATCAAGGAGAACCAAGTCTCGCTCAGCTTCTAATAAAAGCAACAGACAACCTCCTGTAATAAAAAAGAAGAAATCCACATCTTGGGTGCATATAAGATCACTCAAGAATAAACCAGAAAAGATAGGAAATATTCCTGTGCCATCTGGCGTTTTTAAAGAGCACAGCCTTTATAAGTTTCGGTGGAAGCAAGTACAACATCTCGCCAGTCAGTTCTGGAAAAGGTGGATAAGAAAGTACCTCTGCCTCTAGCAAGAATGCAGAAGGTGGCAAGAACCAAGGCCTAATATAAAGGAAGGAGATTTTGTTCTGTTAAGAGACAAACAAGTGGATCGTCTCGATTGGGCTACTGGACTTATTACTAAAGTCGTTTCCAGTTCGGATGGAAAGAACTTCCATGTTGAGATTCCTTCTACCAGAAATGCTCATCATCTTCTAGGACTATTTCCAGTACCAGCTCTATGGTCTGAACAGAAGACATATCCTATATGGATATATGGTTTGAATAAATGTTCATTGCATGTTTCCTTTTCAGGTTTATGGACATTATTCATTGTTATTTATACAATTCCATTGTATGTATATACATAGTGGTATCTACCGATACCAGACGGGGAGTGTTCTGTTTCAGTATCTTGCATTGTGTATTGGTATGCTCCTCTCTTCCCCCCTCTGTTTCAGCTTCTACTTGGTTCAGTCTAGCCACTTCCTGTTTATCCTGTCATGCATTGCTGTTTTGTGTGCTCTAATTCTGAGGTGATTCTGAGGAAAATCTGTGGTGAATCTGTGTATCTCATGTTCTTATCAAGGAGAATATTAGTGGCATAATTCTTTTACCATCTGGATCCCCTGCATATCTTGTAATACAATCTCCGGATTAAAAGACTACTTGATTAACTCCTGGGTGTCTGATGCGTAAACTGTAAGTGGAGGATGTCTGATTCAACACGTCACCTCACAGATGCGTGATTTGTATAAGGCTGACATTTTGAAACGCCACAGACTCCATATATGGACACAACCATATATGGACTCAGAGCTCAGACCGGAATCCTGGTGCGGAATCACCAGGTGCAGCCGCACCCCCCTCCCAACGCCACTGCCCTCCAACCTGAAAGATTTGGAGCTCATTGCTAAAGATGAATGGGCAAAAATACCTATGGAGGCTGATCTGCAATTATGGGAAGCGTTTGATTGCTGTAATAGCCAATAAAGGCTTTTCTATTGATTATTGAGAAGGGTAGGAATAATTTTGGCCTGGACACTTTTTGCTCAAATGTAAATAAAAGCTGAGAAATGTTTTTTTTTCCCCACAATAATGCCTCTTGTGCATAGTCTTATTATCTTTTGGGAGACACCTATGTCATTTCCCGTCGAAAAATTACTTGCTGGTTGAATAAAAGTAACTTTAAGTGAAAATTTGCCAGAGTATGAATAATTATGGGCAGCACTGTAAATGTTATGGGGCACAGAGGGGGCATTACTACTGTGAAAGAAGCATAACTACTGTGAGGGAGGCACAATGAGGGCATAACTACTGTGAAGGTGGCACAATGAAGGGATGAGTACTTTAAGGGGGCACAATGTGGGCATAACTACTGTAAACGTTGTACAATGAGGGCATAAATACTGTGTGGGGGCACAGTATGGGCATAACTACCATGAGAGGGCACAATATGGGCATAATTACCATGAGGGGGAATAATGTGGATATTATTAGGGGGCACATACGCTATCTGGACAAAACTACTATAAAGGTTGTACAATGAGGGCAATACTACAGTACTGTGAGGGGGACGGACGGACCATTTTTTAAATGTATGAGGGTGCCAGAGAAAGGACCTGCGCCGGGTGCCAAACACCTTAGGCACACCACTGATTACAACCGTGAAGGGGGTACAATGAGGGCATAACGACTGTGAGGGGAGCACAATGAGGACATAACTACTGTGAAGGGGGCAATGTGGGCATCACTACTGTGAAGGGAGCACAATGAATGGATAAGTACTTTAAGTGGGCACAATGTGGGCATAACTACTGTGAAAGTTGTACAATGAGGGCATAAATACTGTGAGTTGGGAAAGTGTGGCATAACTACTGTGAGGGGGGCACATATCTGGACAAAACTACTGTGAGGGGGTACAAAGTATGGGGTGGTGGTACTAGCGAAAGGACCCACCCCAGGTGTCAAACACCTATGCATGCCACTGACATAATTTAAATTTTTTTTTCACCTTTTGGCTCTCTGGTGCATAAAGAATGTTGATAATACACCCTTAAGGGACCATTCACACGTCCGCAACTGTTTTGTGGTCCAAAAATTGCGATGTGCGTTCTGCATTTTGCGGACCACGTGTGGCCGGCACTATAAGAGAAATGCCTTTTCTTGTCAGTGTCTGTGGACAAGAATAGGACAGGTTCTATTTTTTTGTGGGGCCGCAGAACAGAAGTTTGGATGTGAACACTGTGTGCTGTCTGCAGCTTTTGCGGCCCCATTAAAAATAAATGGGTCCGCATCATTTTGCGGAACGGACCAATTTTGTGGACGTGTGAATAGACCCTAAACCTGTGCCTAATCCATGCCTTCACCAAACAAATGCTCCACACCGCACAATGTTATAACAATAGATGGAAAAGCAAATAGAAGGAGCCACTAAACCTCAGCATCATCATAGCAGCTGTCGAATCCAAACAGAACCAGCAGGTGGCGCCCGTCATACCCTTTACACACAATTCATTCACTTGCAATGAACAATTATGGCCACTAGATGTCGCTGGTTACCCATCTTGTCTTGTAAAGCATGTGACTGCTCGTGGCCGGCAGGTGGCGTGCCGCCTCCTAAGTCTCTTTTTCCGCTTCCTGACGATGTCTGGCCGCCCGTTTTACCGATTTATAAACCGCCGTTTCTGGGGGGGATTCGCGTTGGGCTCGGCTCTGAGCACATCGTCCTGCTTGGCCGCGCTTTATCTATACGACCGGAAAAGATCGGAGCCAGGTAAGAAAGCCGCCCCCTGGTGGGGAAGCTGGGACTTTACTGCCCTGGATGCAGGCCCCGTGCTGCACGTGTGCTGCCCCTGCATCCCGCTCCTTGCTGAGCACACGACGGGCTGAAACCTGGATGGAGCTGCCGCTGAAGGGTTAAACGCCTAACAGGAGTATACTCTACACTGTCCTCCTGCATTTCAGTGGGGACCTTTTACTGCTCTCTGTAGACTCTACTGAAATGCAGGAGGAATAACAGAGGAACAGCACAGTGCAGAGACTAAGAAAAGAGGCGCCAAAATTATTTTTTGGGAAGTACAGGCAGGTTCGGGTTATTTTAGAATCCCATTATGGATTCCGCTACCACAGACAGTGGCGTAGCGTGGGTTGCCAGCACCCGGGGCAAGCCAAGTATTGCGCGCCCCCCCCCCCCCAACCTGTGGCCACACCCCTTTTTACAGATAATGTAGTAGATGTCACCTGCAGTCCTATGTAACCCCACTGATAACACAGTAATAACTCTCTGAGTACAGATAATGGAGTAGATGGGTGTGAGGCCCCAGAATTCAAAACACGCACAGTGTGACCTGAAGTCTGGGGCCAGGATGCGGCAGGGTCGGCCAAATACTACATCCCCCCAACACATATTTGGATGGACATACATTGCTATGAAATATACAGTGTATTACAGCACATACCTGTTACATCCAATGACCTCTCCTGGGATGTAGACTTTTCTCAGCGTCTTCATTCGGGATAAGGACCGTCATGACACCTTCTTTCTGCCGCATCTCATCTCTGCAGAGTTTCACAGAAAATGTTTAGATTTCTCCCTCCCCCATAATGCCCTCTGTATAATTATAATATATAATGGCCCCTCTGTGTTATTGTTATTATTATTATAATGGCCCCTCTGTAGTATTATAGTAATAATTATGCCCCCTTCAGCCCCTCTAGCATACAGTACCATGTAAAATACATCACTCCCGCCTTCAGCCCCTCCAACATACAGTCCCATGTAAATTATAACACCGTCCCTCTCTTCACTGCCTGCCTTCAGCCCCTTCAGCATACAGTCCCAAATAAGATACATCACTCTCCTGTCTTCAGCTCTTCCAGGCTCCAGCACAGTCCCATGTATAATATATCACCCCCCTCAGCTCCTCCAAGCTCCAGCCCCATGTATAATATATCACCCCTCCCCCTCAGCTCCTCCAAGCTCCAGCCCCATGTATAATATATCACCCCCATCCCCCTTCAGCTCCTCAGGCTCCAGCACAGTCCCATGTATAATATATCACCCCCTCCCTCCCCCCTCAGCTCCTCCAGTCTCCAGCCCCATGTATAATATATCACCCCCCTCAGCTCCTCCAAGCTCCAGCCCATGTATAATATATCCCACCCCCCTCAGCTCCTCCAAGCTCCAGCCCCATGTATAATATATCACCCCCCTCAGCTCCTCCAAGCTCCAGCCCCATGTATAATATATCCCCCCATCAGCTCCTCCAAGCTCCAGATCCATGTATAATATATCACCCCCTTCAGCTCCTCCAAGCTCCAGCCCCATGTATAATATATTACCCCCACCCCTTCAGCTCCTCAGGCTCCAGCACAGTCCCATGTATAATATATCCCCCTCAGTTCCTCCAGGCTCCAGCCCCATGTATAATATATCACCCCCCCACCCAGCTCCTCTAGGCTCCTCCAGGCTCCAGCCCCATATATAATATATCACCCCCAGCTCCTCCAGGCTCCAGCCCCATGTATAATATATCACCCCCCCAGCTCCTCCAGGCTCCAGTCCCATGTATAATATATCCCCCTCAGTTCCTCCAGGCTCCAGCCCCATGTATAATATATCACCCCCCCCACCCAGCTCCTCTAGGCTCCTCCAGGCTCCAGCCCCATATATAATATATCACCCCCCAGCTCCTCCAGGCTCCAGCCCCATGTATAATATATCACCCCCCAGCTCCTCCAGGCTCCAGCCCCATGTATAATATATCACCCCCCAGCTCCTCCAGGCTCCTGCCCCATGTATAATATATCACCCCCCACCCCTTCAGCTCCTCAGGCTCCAGCACAGCCCCATATATAATATATCATGAGGACCTGCAAAAGGACCTTTGACGTAATCGTGCTCACCACGTAGTCAGCGCAGTTCCTGCTGAATGAAGATAGAAGGATTCCCTTATCCTCATTCAGCAGGACCTGCGCTAACGTCACCGCGCTCACCAGGTGGCATAGGCAAGCAGCACTAGCATGGGTATTGCACCACTTTCCTGCTCCTGAGGCTGCTAGTGAAGCACCAATGGACCGTGCGCTGGTGGGAACTGCTGTAGCCTAGAAGAACAGCTTCGTATACTTCATGTGCCCTACCAGCACAGATACGAGGTGGCCCGGACGGGAACTGTTGCGCATGCGTGACGGGAGAGGCCGGAGCGAGCCCCTACAGCGTGCAAACGTGGAGGCCGCAACCCCTGACTATGAGTGATCTGTGATGGGATAGAAGACTGGATTGAACACAGGAAAGCAGACAGTCTGGATAAAGGGAACATATTAGGGACTTATATTCACATTTTAGACAGGATAAAAGCCATTTGATGAGGTGAGACAATCCCTATAACGTGCTGCTTTTGCCTTTTTTTTTTTTTTTCTGCAAACTTTTTTAAACAATGGCAGATTATAATGTGGTCAATTTGGGTGGCTGCCCTAGTGGCCTCCGTGACGGAGCTACACCTGAAGAGCTGATTGGCAGCGGAGTGAGGTGATGTCCATCAAGCCTGGACAAAAGACTCCATTCGACGAATCTTACATCAGCTTATGTTTTTAGTAAAGAGGTTTTGCAGCATCTGATTGGCGGGGGGTTTGACACCCAAGACCCCCTGTGCTGGTAATGGCGCAGTGGCCTTCTCCTTGTTTCCCATGGGCCCAGTGATGTCACGACTAGTGTCACTGGCCTGGGTGCAGCTAAGCTCCGTACACTTCAATGGGGCTCAGCCGCACCCAGGCCAGTGATACTAGTCGCGACATCACTGGGCCTGAGCTAAACAGCGAGAAGAGCGATGTGCTACTGCCAGTGCCGCTGCCTTCTCAAACAGCTGAGGGTCCGACACCTGTGTGTTGGACCCCCCCTCCCTTATCCGATGATGATGATCTATTAGGGGGGAAAAAAGCTGCAGGACCTCTTTAAGACCGGAGTCACATCAGAGGCTTCGTATGGGGCCTCTGCTGCAACTTCTATCAGATTTACCTGGAGCAGCAGCGTTGGACCCGGTAATACTCGTCATATGGCAGATCCAGCGCTATTAGGCTACATGCACACGACCGTTGCCTGCCTCCGCGTCCGCTCCTCCTTGAAATTCTGCGTCCGTCAAAAAAAACGGATGATGGACCGTTTTTTTTGACGGATCCTATTTTTATGGCAGATCCATTGTAAAAATGCCTATCCTTGTCTGCAAACGTAAAAAAAATAGGACATGCACTATTTTTTTGACGGAATGAAAACACGGATGCGGAACAAAAACGGTTGACCATCCGCATTTTTTGACGGACCCATTGAAATGAATAGGGAAGCATCCTATCCGTGAAAAAAAACGGAACGGACACGGAAACAAACAACGGTCGTGTGCATGGGGCCTTAATGTTTTGCTGGTAAGAGCAAGACTTCAGGCCCAGATACTCTCTAAGAGAGACTCTTAAAGGGGTTACCCATCCCCTATAATGCCCCCCAAATGCCCGGGCTCCTCACACAGATACCTCGCTCCCCAGAACTTGTGTCGCTTCTGATGCCCGCACAGCCTCCGATGCATCTCCGGGGTGACACTAGAAAGGCGTCCACGTCGCATTATAGGGGTTGGATAACCCCTTTAACTGAAGGAAGGTTTACAATATGATTTTATTAAATATTATACACAATTACCTCAACACTTCAGCTGGAGTCCCGAGTACATCCAGGGTGAAGGTACTTACATCACACCGACTTACATCTCGATAGGAAAAACACGGATTAGGGCACTTTCACACTTGCGGCAGGACGGATCCAACAGTCAATGGGGACAGAGCGGCAGTCCGGCGGCACGGTGAAACAGCCTGCTATGGATTCGAACAGCCCGTCGGATCCGTCCTGCTGCAAGTGTGAAAGTACCCTTAGGTCCCTACACGAGGCGTCCCCCCGTAGGATGAGCCTCTGACTTCTTTCCTGAAGGGTTACAGCTTTTATACCGATTAAACATTCCCTAGTGGAACGTAGCCAGCGCATGCGCTCCATAATTGTCACTGTGTACGTGTTGTTCATCTGCTATCACCACGGGCCTTGGAGCGGCCAGTTCCCAGGTCCACAGCGAATCAGGTTCCCAAAACAACCTTGAGAAAATATGTAGACAAAGCCTTACTCCCTGCACCTGCACTCACAGGCCTTAAATGGGATTTAAATGATCAGAAACGACATCTTCACGCTTTAGTTATAAAGAGAAAACCATGATTGGACACTTTCATCTGTTTGTGACCGAAAGCACCTGAATGTTATTATTATTTTTATCCATTTAAGGTCTTTTAAAGTCCCCAACTACAGTTAGCATATCCTCGTGCTGGTTTCTTAGCACTTGCAGTTCTCTCACCATTATTACACCTGTGCCAACGCTGTCATCGCTCCTTTTTTTCCCCCAGAGCCAGTGAGAAGGTCACCGTTCGAGGAATATGGATTCCCAGAGAGTGGAGCAGAGGTCAGACAATACATCAGTCATGCTTTATCCTATGATCAAGCCAAAAAGACGCCACGATGGGTGATTGAGCATCTAACAAAAGACAAAACAGTTGGTAAGTCTTAAAAGGATTGTCCAGGATTTAAAAAAATAATACTAAAAGAGAATATGGTAAAATAAAAAACTGTCTTCTCACTTGGTTAATTCTGCCTCTGCAGCTGTTCTTTGTTAAATTGCCCTGGGGGTCTGGCGTGAAAACGGCAGCCAATCACAGGCGTCAGAGGTCCCATGTGAGCAGCCATCACCAATGTGGCCAGTGATTAGCTGCCGCAGTCACACGTATGTGCGGCCTGTCATCACGACAGGGGCGTAAACGGAGACCAGTGGAGTGGTGGGGAATTTACCAGGTACAGTACCAGTACATTTATATTTTTATTTTACCACATTCCCAGTTATTAGTAATTGTTTCTTAAAATCGTGGACAACCCTTTCAAGTTGTAATTGCACTGCACCCCTCTTCACATTTTTACCCTGGAAGGTGGGAGGTCCGGAGAAGTGCTGTGCATGAAAAACGGAATAAGCGCTGCCGCCCCTTCATTCTTAGAATTGGGGTCCCACGGATCATACGGTGATGGCATCTGACACATGCTAGCGAGAGATGCCATCGGTTCATACCCCTTTAGCAAAGCCACAGCCCATATTTATATGTGCTTCTTTCTTTTTGTCATGGTTCCTATTCCTATTTGCGACTTGTGTGTAGGTTCCCTGATCTGTTCAGAAACCTAATTGGTCCCATGGGCTAATTTCACATGACTGGTCCAGGAGACGCGCTTGTGTGATGGCTGGTTGGACCAAACGCTGCTCTTCCGACCCGAACTCACAGCATCATATTGGTCTATGTGGCTGTGAGTTTGCACCAGACTACTGTACCGTACTCGCATAATGCTGTGAGTCCAGTACAGTAAACCTGCAGTAAAGCAGACGCCAGCACACAGCATCATAAGTCACTGAGCAGTTTTCAGTCCAGAAAATGCAGGAACATGTTTCACTGACTGAACACGCGTGTGTGTAACAAGTCTGTGTACAGTAACACAGTAAATCAAAATCCTGGCGGAGGGGGATGCGTCTGCAGTATCTCTTACTCAGGGTATCTGAGAGTGCATGCTGTGAGAGGGTAGGGGGAGCAGAAGTGCAGAAAAAAGTTTCAGTATATGCAGGCGAAACACAACATTTTCAGCTGTACTGCATCTGAGGGCTCATTCAGATGGCCGTATGAATGAGTCCGCATCATGCCGCAATTGCAGTGGGGCCACAAAAGATGCGGACAGCACACTGTGTGCTGTCTGCATCCCTTGCTCCGTTCCGAAGCTCTGTAGAAAAGATAAAGCATGTTCTATTCTTGTCCGCAATCACGGACAAGAATAGGCATTTTCTATTATGCTTGCGGCCATGTGCGGTCCGCAAATTGCACACGGTAGGTATCTGTGTTTTGCGGATCTGCAAAACACTACGGTCTTCTGAATGTGCCCTAATTCACATTTAGATCTGCCTAAGTACAGATTTGTATTTGTAACTCTAGCTGCTCTGTGCCACTGTCTGGGGTCTGGAAGCTGGGGGGATGCCCAGTGTAAACATGCATGCCCTCTAATATCTGCTCTGCTTTAATCAACATTTGTAGGCATGTAGAAGAAAGGATAACAATAAAAGTAAAAATAAAAACCGCAACATTTATCCCATCGGGTAAGAAATGCATCCTAGAAGCGCATTCTTGCTCTAAGACAGTGGTTCCCAACCAGTGTGCCTCCAGCTGTTGCAAAACTACAACTCCCAGCATGCACGGACAGCCTTTGGCGGTGCAAGCATGCTGGGAGTTGTAGTTTTGCGACATCTGGAGGCACACTGGTTGGGAAACACTGCTCTAAGAACCCTGTGGTTTAGGGTTCGAAATGCGTAGGAATATTTCTCAGGATGTCGTTTCTAAACTGATTTTTAAACTGATGGGATAAAAGTTGCTGTTTTTATTTTTACTGGACGACTACTGGATAGCGTTATCCTTTCTTCTACTTGGGTCATCTACTACCGACAAGGGGTATCTGCCGAGCACTGTCACAGATGTGAAGGGTGGGTCTGAATTCTTGGAGCTTACAGCGAGCTTAAAGGGGTTGTCTCACGTCGATAGCATTTATCATGTAGACAAAGTTAATACAAGGCACTTACTAATGTATTGTGATTGTCCATATTGCCTCCCTTGCTGGCCTGATTCATCACCTCATACGCTGCTTGTGTTCAGGGCTTACAACCAGCACTACAATCCAGCAAAGTTGGTTGTGCTTGCATGCTATAGGAAAAAGCATTGGCCTCTCTGGTCGCCAGAACCATAGGAGCGCACATAGGCACGCATGCGTAACAGGTCCCGTCTTGGCCACCGTGTATCTGCCCTGCAAGCCAGCAAAGGAGGCAATATAGACAATCACAATACATTAGTAAGTGCCTTGTGTTTACTTTCTCTACATATTAAATGGCACTTGCTGAAGTGAGACAACCCCTTTAAGCTGCTTAAATTTTCATTTGTAGGTATAACTTCTTCGTCTTTTCCGCAGGTATTGCCGATCGAAAGCACTGCCGATTTAAACCGGATCCAAGCATTCCAGAAATATTTAGTGCCAGCAATGAAGACTATTTACATAGTGGATGGTCCCGAGGTCATATGGCCCCAGCAGGGGACAGCAAATATTCTACAGTAAGACTTAGTTTTTTTCCTTGCCTGAAAAAGAAAATGGGATTTTTTTCTTGATAGATTTTCTTTTGCTAATGTAATGGCATGTGTAATAAAAACATTTTATTTTTCGACAATTTAAAGTTGAAACTTAATTTTTTTGCCCCTACAGGAGGCTATGGCTGAAACATTCTACCTTTCAAACATTGTGCCTCAAAACTATGAAAACAACGCCGGCTTCTGGAATAGGTGAGAGACCAGATTCACTTTACAATGCCTTATAATGCAAAAGCTTTTCTAAAGCTTCAAACACTTTAAAGGAAAAGAGCATTCAAATAATTTTATAGTTAAGGGTACTTTCACACTACTGTTGTTCGGATCCGGCAGGCAGTTCGGGCAACGGAACTGCCTGCCGGATCCAGCAAACTGTATGCAAACGGAAAGCAGTTTTTTCCAGATCCGTTCGACTTACTCCTTGAAATACCGGATCAGTCTTTCCAGTATTATCTGGAATAACGGATCCGGTATTTAATTTTCCCAAACCTAGAAAGAACTGCGCACGTGCAGACCCGAAAACCGGATCCTGCGATGCAGCAACACTTGGTACCGGATCTGGCATTAATACATTTCAATGGAAATTAATGTCTGATCCGGCAAGTGCGGTAGTGTTCTGGAATTTTGGCCAGAAGAAATACCGCAGCATTCTGCTGTATTTTGTCCGGTCAAATACCATACAAGGGACGGAACAGAAGACGGATTGCTTTCCATTCAGAATGCATCAGGATAAAACTGAAGCGTTTTTTTTTCCAGTATTGAGACCCTTTACCGGATTTCAATAACGGAAAAGAATGATGCTTGTGTGAAAGTACCCTAAAGGGGTTCTCCAGTTTATTCAGAATAGGTCATTGATATCAGATCGGCAGGGGTCCGTAACTGTGGCTTCTTTAAACAGGTGATCATTGGAGGTGTCTGTGTCAGACCTCCCGCCAATCTGATATTGATAACCTCCTCAGTATCTGACACTGCACAACCCTTTCAGCAAGAGAGACATTAAAGGGGTTGTCCAAGTTATATTTATTGATGACCTATCCTCAGGATAAGTCATCAATGTCAGATCGGCGGGGGTCCGACACCCGGCACCCCTGCCGATCAGCTGTTTGAAGAGAAGGCGAGCTCCGTGCCAGCGCTGCCTCCTCTTCATTGTTTACCTACTCGCCGTTGCATCTGCAGCGGTGAGCAGGTGTAATTACACCCAAGCCGTTCCATTCATTTCAATGGGACGGCTCGTTTCTATACAAGTGTATACTACAGAGCCGTCCCATTGAAATGAATGGAACGGCTTGGGTGTAATTACACCTGCTCACCGCTGCAGATGCAACGGCGAGTAGGTAAACAATGAAGAGGAGGCAGCGCTGGCACGGCGCTCGCCTTCTCTTCAAACAGCTGATCGGCGGGGGTGCCGGGTGTCGGACCCCCGCCGATCTGATATTGATGACCTATCCTGAGGATAGGTCATCAATAAATATAACTTGGACAACCCCTTTAAGGGGGTAGTCCGGTTTTAAACACCAATTCTCAAACACCCTAACTTGAGTCAACAGAGAATGTTCTCCAATTCAGGACTCTTAACTATTAGCCACAGCTCTGAACACCTACAAAAAGTGACACTCCCTCTCAATGACTGTATGAAATGTAATACTTCATTTAACCTGCGGAAGAAACATGCAGGGATTGCCCAAAGCAGAGAACCCTTTAAAGGCTGTGGACACTTTTTTTTTTTTTTTTTAGATTGTGTGTATTTGGCCATAAATTAATACATGTGAGTCCAATCTTTTGGGACCCACACCTATCTCAAGAACGGGAAACCCCAACCTCTGCCTGGTGAGGTGACCGCTGGCTCCCACATCCAGGTAGAGAATAGATACATGGGTCGCCACGCATGTGCACGGCTGTCTGCATTCTTCTCCCAAAGACGTGAATAAAGAGTGCCCCACACATGGACAACCTCCCTTCCATATATTCTGTACCTAGATGCAGTGGCCTACACTTGTTTCACCAGGCAGGGCAGTAGTTGGAGGGTTCCCCGTTCTTGGGGTAGGTGCAGGTCCCAGAGATGGGTCTGGCATCAGTCAGATATTTATGAGAACCTAGGCTCCAGAGTCATTACCACATCATGACATATAATGGCGGATCTGCCATTCCCAAGTCTTAAAAAAACCGTGTCGGCTTTTTTCAGACCGAGACATACAGACTTGCTCTCCACCAGTAGTCTTTACCCAGGCCAATGCAGTTGTATCTTAATAAGAATAGGTTTGCACTACATTACAGTGGATTAATATCCCTCATCATCCAAAATATCCATCCAGATTTGAAATGTATTGTCGAGACTTGACACAGCGATTTGACGATGTCTGGATTGTGAGTGGTCCTCTCATTCTGCCCACGCAACATGAAGATGGCAAGAAAAGTGTCACCTATCAGGTGAGTTATTGTTTGTGATCACATCTTCACGAATGTCCCTCCAGAGGCGACCGGTCAGCCAGTGTATTCTCGGCAACAATGACTATTCCTCCGTCTAGTTGAATTTTGCATTTTCCTCCTGCCTGATCGTGTTGAGAAGCGTTCAGTCGTGAAATGAAGTTGCTCTTATCAGCAGCCTCAGATCCACCTAATTTCTTAGTTGAGGAAGACACCGCACATTCTCATTAAGAGCTACCTATTTGTTCTGTAAACTGGACGAGATTATAATTTGATAAATTATACATTTGGAATTTAAATGAGGCGGCACCTCTGGATTAATCACTGGCATCATTGGTGTTTGCGGGCATTCAGTCTTGGCACTTCACCCACCTGTGATTGGTTTAACGACTTGTCACTATACATGGCAGAAGATTGCTTTATGCCTCCCTCACCCTCCCCCACGGCAACACTTTATGAGTGAGCAGCTAAAGATCTCCATACTCGTGAGATAAGTCAACGGATTTTACACCATTTCAATCGACCACTGTTTACACGCAACAGCCAAAAAGTATTGCGATTCTTGATACCATTCAATACCATGCAAAAAAATTCCCACACATTACCCATGAGGTTAAGGCTACTTTCACACTTGCGGTAGCCTGTTCCGGCGGGGGAACAGCCAGCTGAATCCATGCTACCGCAAGTCCACCATACCACCGGAGGTCCGGCCGCAGCACAGCAAACATGCTTAGAGGCTGCCGGACAAAAAACCGCAGCGAGCTGTAGTTTCACTCTGGCCGCCTCTCTGCATGTTTGCCATGCTGCGACCGGACCTCCGGCTCGCCCCCATTATAGCCTATTCGGTTGGCATGGTGGACTTGCAGTAGCACGGATCCAGCAGGCTGTTTCCCCGCTGGAAAAGGCTGCCACAAGCGTGAAAGTAGCCTAATATGTATTGCCTGTGGTGTGGTGTTTCTTTTTTAAAAATTTTTCTTTGGAAAAGTATCAACTGCCCTTTTCTCATAATGGACAACATGGGGTTAATGTGAGGTACATGATGGGGTTACTTACTGTTAATGTGAGGCACATGGTGTTATCAAGTTTGACCTCCATGTGCCTCACATTTATAGTAAGTAGCCCCATCATGTGCCTCAAATTGACCCCATGTTGTCCATTATGTGAGGAGGTAGTTGACGGGGTTACTATTAGGTCTCATGCACACAAACGTATTTTCTTTCCGTGCCGTTTCATTTATTTTATTTTTTTTTTATTTTTTTTGCGGCGTGTATGCGGAACCATTCACTTCAATTAGTCTGCAGAAAAAACGGAAGTTACTCCGTGTGCATTCTGTTTCCGTATTTCCGTTCCGCAAAAATATAAAACATGTCCTATTAGTGTCCGCCTTAAGGACAGGGATAGTACTGTTCTATTAGGGGCCAGCTGTTCCATTCCGCAAAATACAGAATGCACACTGATGCCATCCGTATTTTTTGCGGATCCGTTTTTTGCTGACCGCAAAATACATACGGTCGTGTGCACGAGCCCTTAATGTGAGGCACATGGTATTATTATTTGGACCTCCATATACCTCACATTAATAGTGACACCATCATTACGTCCATGTTGCCCACTATATGAGGTACATGATGGGGTCACTGTTACTATTAGGCCCCATTCACAAGACATTATTTTTGCTCCCCATCCGATCCATAATTTTTGGAGATTGGAATGCTGACCGCTTCATTTCAATGGGGCTACAATAAAAAAAAATGTACACAGTGCACCATGATGCATCCGCACAGCCCCGCAAAAAAGAAATATAACGTCCCATTTTTGTCTATTTTACGGACAAGAATAGGTATTGTTACAGTGAGTCTGCAAAAAAAAAAAAAGCCTCATTCACACGACCGTATCTGTTTTTGAGGACCACAAATTGCGGATCTGCAAAACACGGATATCGGCTGTGTGCCTTCCGCAACATCCTTCTCCATGATAGGAATATGTACGGGCAAGAATAGGACATGTTCTATCGTTTTTGCGGGGCCACAGAACAGACATATGCGGACAGCACAAGGTGGGTCTGCATCCCGCAAAATTGAGGAATGGATGCAGACAGAAAAATATGGTTGTGTGAATGGGCCCTTAACACGAGGCACATGCGGTTATTAATTTTTGAATGTCCATGTGCCTCATATTAATAGTAAGCTACACCATCATTAAAGGGGTATTCCCATTGGGGACATATCGCTAGGATATGCCCCCAATGTCTGATAGGTGCGACTCCCACCTCTGAGACCAGCACCTGACCTTAGGACAGGGCCCACAAAGTGCAGGAGGGCACACCGGGCATGCGTGGCTGCCCTCAATTCATTTATATGGGAGGTGCCGAAAAGAGACAAGCGGCGTGGTCGACTATTTTCGCAACTCCCATTGAAATAAATTTGAAGCGATACGCACAGACATTGGGGGCATATCCTAGCGGTATGCCCTCAATGTCCAAGATGGGACAACCCCTTTAACCCAGTGTTGCCCATTATATGGGGTAAATGATAGGGTCACTGCTCCTATTAATGTGAGGCACCAGGAGGTACTAATGTGATAAGACTATGTGCCTCACATTAATACAGGCAAACAGCATAATGCACATACCTGTAAAAAAACAGCAGAAAATGTTTCCTGCAGCAAAGTTCTTTATGTTGAAGGATAGAAGACCTTTGATGTCATCACTATGTGACCAGGAACAAGTGGATATTACTGGTCACATGATGATATCATCAAAGTTTTTTTTTAACCTAGATCAAAGAGGTGCCTTCTCTCCCTCCATAATACTTCCCCATCTGGCCACTCAGAGTTTTCATTGGTGGCAATGGCCGACCGCATCACAGTAGGGAGGGAGAGACGCCCTCCCTCATTCTCCATTGTGCTTTGATGAGGAGAACATGACGTGCGCGTGTTCTCTAATGACAAAAAGCTGCTAAGCCGCACAGTAGCCCAGCCTAGTGCCGAAAAAATGCAAATCTTAGTATTGTATAGAAGCAGATGAAAAAGTATCAAATATTGAAAGGTAGATATCTGCTAAAAATGTGATTCAGTTTGGATTTTTTTTTTCAGACCGTCTCAGCTGAAGCTACTAAGATATGGCATCTACCTGATCTGCCAGTTAAAGATCATCTGTCAACAGGTTTGTACCTATGACACTGGCTGACCGGTTACATTTGCACTTGGCAGCTGAAGGCATCTGTCTTAGGGTACTTTCACACTTGCGTTATTCTTTTCCGGCATAGAGTTCCGTCAAAAGGGCTCTATGACGGAAAAGAACTGATCAGGCATATCCCCGTGCAATCTGAATGGTTAGAAATCCGTTCAGTTTGCATCAGTATGCCTTCCGTTCAGTCACTGTCAGGCGTTTTGGCCAGATATAATACCGCAGCATGCTGCAGTATTATGTCCGTCCAAAATGCCTGATCAGACGCCGGAATGCCGGATCCGGCACTAATTTCCATTGACTTGCATTAGTGCCGGATCCGGCATTGCGACACAACTGAAGGACTGATCCGTTCTTCCGGTCTGCGCATGCGCAGACCGGGAAAACTGAAAAAGACTGCAAGACGGATCCGTCCATCTGCATGACAAGCGGAGGGACGGATCCGTTCTTGCAGTGCATTTGTTGACGGATCCGCACCTGAGTCCGTCTACAAATGCTGTCAGTTGTCACACTGAATGGTGGATCCGGCTGGCAGCTCCGACAACCGAACTGCCTGCCGGATCACACTAACGCTAGTGTGAAAGTACCCTTAGTCCCATGTTCATATGTGCCCACATTGCAGAAGTTTTAATACATGCAAATAAGCCTCTAAGGAGCAACAGAGGCGTTTCTGTTACACCTAGAGGCTCTGCTCCCTCTGCACTTTGATTGACAGGGCTGGGCAGTATAAATGTGATCATGCCTGGCCCTGACTTCTCCTAAAGCCTCGTGTTGCACCATGCGCTTCAGAATCTGTTGCAGGTGCAGTACAGGAGAAAAGAGTAACAGCAACGCCCCCGTTGCTCCTAGAGGCTCATTTGCATATATTAAAGCATCCTTTTTCTCAGCGGTGTGGGCACATATGAACATGGGACCAACACAGATGTCTTCAGCTGCCAAGTGCAGGTCAGCCAGTGTCATAGGTGCAAATCTGCTGACAGAAGTCCTTAACGTTTGGCAAGTTGATGGTTGGATCATTTATTCGGCTGGAGGAGTGATTGGCTGTAATCAAGCCGATCATAATCTGGTGCAGTGGCGTAGCGTGGGTTGCCAGCACCCGGGGCAAGCCAAGTATTGCGCGCCCCCCCCCCCCAACCTGTGGCCACACCCCTTTTTACAGATAATGTAGTAGATGTCACCTGCAGTCCTATGTAACCCCACTGATAACACAGTAATAACTCTCTGAGTACAGATAATGGAGTAGATGGGTGTGAGGCCCCAGAATTCAAAACACGCACAGTGTGACCTGAAGTCTGGGGCCAGGATGCGGCAGGGTCGGCCAAATACTACATCCCCCAACACATATTTGGATGGACATACATTGCTATGAAATATACAGTGTATTACAGCACATACCTGTTACATCCAATGACCTCTCCTGGGATGTAGACTTTTCTCAGCGTCTTCATTCGGGATAAGGACCGTCATGACACCTTCTTTCTGCCGCATCTCATCTCTGCAGAGTTTCACAGAAAATGTTTAGATTTCTCCCTCCCCATAATGCCCTCTGTATAATTATAATATATAATGGCCCCTCTGTGTTATTGTTATTATTATTATAATGGCCCCTCTGTAGTATTATAGTAATAATTATGCCCCCTTCAGCCCCTCTAGCATACAGTACCATGTAAAATACATCACTCCCCGCCTTCAGCCCTCCAACATACAGTCCCATGTAAATTATAACACCGTCCCTCTCTTCACTGCCTGCCTTCAGCCCCTTCAGCATACAGTCCCAAATAAGATACATCACTCTCCTGTCTTCAGCTCTTCCAGGCTCCAGCACAGTCCCATGTATAATATATCACCCCCCTCAGCTCCTCCAAGCTCCAGCCCCATGTATAATATATCACCCTCCCCTCAGCTCCTCCAAGCTCCAGCCCCATGTATAATATATCACCCCCATCCCCCTTCAGCTCCTCAGGCTCCAGCACAGTCCCATGTATAATATGATCACCCCCCCTCCCCCCTCAGCCTCCTCCAGTCTCCAGCCCCATGTATAATATATCACTCCCTCAGCTCCTCCAAGCTCCAGCCCCATGTATAATATATCCCCCTCCCTCAGCTCCTCCAAGCTCCAGCCCCATGTATAATATATCACCCCCATCCCCCTTCAGCTCCTCAGGCTCCAGCACAGTCCCATGTATAATATATCACCCCCCTCCCCTCAGCTCCTCCAGGCTCCAGCCCCATGTATAATATATCACCCCCCTCAGCTCCTCCAAGCTCCAGCCCATGTATAATATATCCCACCCCCCTCAGCTCCTCCAAGCTCCAGCCCCATGTATAATATATCACCCCCTCAGCTCCTCCAAGCTCCAGCCCCATGTATAATATATCACCCCCATCAGCTCCTCCAAGCTCCAGATCCATGTATAATATATCACCCCCTTCAGCTCCTCCAAGCTCCAGCCCCATGTATAATATATTACCCCCACCCTTCAGCTCCTCAGGCTCCAGCACAGTCCCATGTATAATATATCCCCCTCAGTTCCTCCAGGCTCCAGCCCCATGTATAATATATCACCCCCCACCCAGCTCCTCTAGGCTCCTCCAGGCTCCAGCCCCATATATAATATATCACCCCCAGCTCCTCCAGGCTCCAGCCCCATGTATAATATATCACCCCCCCAGCTCCTCCAGGCTCCAGTCCCATGTATAATATATCCCCCTCAGTTCCTCCAGGCTCCAGCCCCATGTATAATATATCACCCCCCACCCAGCTCCTCTAGGCTCCTCCAGGCTCCAGCCCCATATATAATATATCACCCCCAGCTCCTCCAGGCTCCAGCCCCATGTATAATATATCACCCCCCAGCTCCTCCAGGCTCCAGCCCCATGTATAATATATCACCCCCAGCTCCTCCAGGCTCCTGCCCCATGTATAATATATCACCCCCCACCCCTTCAGCTCCTCAGGCTCCAGCACAGCCCCATATATAATATATCATCCCCCTCTGTGAGTCACTGTCACTCACTGTTGTGTTGCTCTCTCTTACACAGGCTGCTCTCCCTCCTGAAGCAGCAGCCATCTTCTTCTTGAGTTCCTCTTGCTCCGCAGTGCCTGGAAGGTGGGAGGAGCCTATGCCTGTGAGTACTGCCATGTGGCTGGTGTTCCCGGCCCTGCGCTGTTTCCGGCTCCTTACTCATACAATTATGAATTATTGTCAGCAGCTGGCCAGCGCCCCCCTGCAGTGTGCGCCCGGGGCAACGGCCCCCCTGGCCCCCCCCACGCTACGCCCCTGATCTGGTGTGTATGGGCATTTTAAGAATGAGGTAGAGCTGGATGAATATAGCAGAAGTGTCCTCCGACAGATCGAGTGACGTATTCTAGTCAGTCTTGGTAACAAATGGTGTTGTCTTCTGCATTTCAGCTTTACTTCTTCAAGCTCCATTTTTTTTCCACTTTGGAAAGCTTATGAAGGGGTGCCTGGCTGATGAGAAGTTAGCTGTGGTAGACCTGACAGAAAGTTTTCACATCTGCTGCACTGCTCCTGCAGGGAGCATTAGGCATTGCGCAGTTGCCATTGAATTAGCGGGTTACTAGTTTAAAGTATGGGAAAGCTGGGTCTCCCAGGAATTGAGAGACACCGAGGCGGCTCTCAGTAGTGGTAAAATATGGGTTTTCATTTAAAAAAAAAAATGTGCATCGAATGTGAATGAGGTATCCTGAATATAATGGGATTTTAGATTTGGATGAGCAGAGGCCTGCAGTATAATCTCTTCAGTGTAATGAAGATGTTCTTGATAATTCTTTTCAGGTTATCGGAAAGGATGATGTAGCAGTGCCCACGCACCTCTACAAGGTGATCCTTGCCAGAAGGAAACCGTCTGGAGAGGCTCTAGCTGAAGGAGCTTTTATTGTGCCCAATACCCCCATCAGTTTTCAGCATCAGTTACCTGAATATCAAGTGCCCCTTGAGACACTTGAGAAGTTGTCTGGTCTTGTTTTCTTCCCTCAAGTGGACAAATCAAAAGAAGTGAAGAACATCTGTGAGGTGGACACCTGTAAACTTATTGAACTGGAAGAGTTCAAGTTATACATTGCAGGGCGGAATATGAAAAATGCGAGAAACCTCCAAAAAGTGGAGAAGATTATGTCAGAATTGAATAAGGCCAACATAAAGCCAGACAAGTATCTAGTGGAGCTTTATGAACAGAAAAAGAAGGAACTGGAGTCTAGTGAGACCGCTACTGTGCGAGAAGAAAGGAGAGGGTAATGGGTCTTACCTGCATGTTGCAGGGCAAATTATCACAAGTTCAGAATTATTTTTTTTCATGAGGACGAACCCCTTCAATTCATGACTTCTGTAGAATACCTTAAAAAAGCTAAACTAGTAGGTATGGGGCGTATAAAGCATGGCACATACTTCAATAAGTATATGCCGAGTACCTCTCTATAAGGCCTGTTTCATGAACAGACCCAAGGGGCTTTCATGGTACTTCCAGACTACCTTAAAGCATGGAGAGCCAGTAGTAGATGTGTCACACTTTATTTCACCTCAGTCACCTTGATTTTCACTTCTGGCAGCTATTTAGTGGTTCCGTTGTATCGGTTCAGATGTCCTACAAATTATTGCCATCTCATTAGGAATAATCAAATTTCTAAAAAAAGGCAAAGGGTTCAAATATGTCTGTACATAAGGCTAGGTTCACATCAGGTTTGGAACATGCATTTGGCATGTATCTACTGCATTCTTTCAACCTATGTCTGGGGAAAAGTAGTCTGTGGGCATGTTAGATGTATATGTCGGGCAGCATTCCCCGATGTATACATATATATGGACCGTAGGGTGAACCTAGTCTTGTATGTACCATATCATGTTGCTGTCTGTATGTACATTTTTTTTCCCCCCAATGCAAAATACATTAAATGTTTGAAATTCAAATTTTATAAGAAGTAAAATCTGTCATGGTTTATCCACATTCCTAAAATTGTATTTTTTATTTGTGTAATACTAACATGTGCCTTGCCAATGAATCACTGTGATAACTCCGTATTGTGTGTGTAGCCTTGTATTATTCTGGAGCTCCTTTTGTCATTCTAGAGTTCTTAAAATACAGATTTGCTTGTGTTAGGGGCATGGTGGGTGTATACAGTCTGCCATGGATTTCGTCTGATTCTTTTTGAAGGTTTAGCTTGTCCATCTTAAGCCTGTCTTTGCTTTCTCTACAATAGGGCTCGTCAATCAAATAAAAGGCAATAGAAAAGTAGTATAATCTGTATTACCAAAGCTGTGCAGGTACCATTCACAATGTTTGAGACATCCAGCTTTTTTGTGTCAGTTATAAAAGATGGATGCATTTTTATAAAGGGCTGTGGCTTGCCCACTAATAATGGTTGTGCCGAGTTGATCACCAGGAGTCCTACGGTTGGGGCCCTCGCAGTTAATAAGAACGTAGGCCCGTGTTCCCCAGGATTAATGGAGTGACAGACACGCATGCATGTTCACTCCACTCAACTCTGTGGTCAGACAAGAACAGGGGCCGCAGTTTAAATGGAGTGGAGCTCACGTATGTGTCCTGCCGCCCCATTCAGTTCTATGGGACTGGTGGAGATAGCCAAGCATGCGTCTCAGCGGTGTCATAGAGTTGGATAGAGCGGTGGATATCCATGCGTCTGCTGCTCCATTCAAATAGAGAACAAAGGTCCCCATTCTCATGATTGGCGGGAACCCCAGCAGTTGGACCTCACCATCAAATCAAAGACTTCTCTCCTGTCCTGTGGATAGGGGATATATTGCCTTAGTGGGACACCCCTTTAACATACTGTGCTGTGCATATATGCCCGTTGTTTTGCCGTCTGTCACCCTTTGGTGGGTGGTTAATATTAGTGGATGCAGTATAAAGGTATGCAGAAAGCATAGCAATGAAAGTGTGTGCTAAAGAGCTGCAACAGGATACGATTCATAGGCTGGACGGAAATACAGTCAAATGTTATACCATAGGACAGATTAACTAACACACATTCTTACAAAAAAACTAAACTTGGCACTTAGATCAAATGATGTATGCATTTATTTAAGCAATCCACAGAAGAATATAAAAATTACACTTGTGAAGGTTTTGGGCCAAACTAACATTGGTCAGAGCAGCAGTGAGATGTTGAATCCTACAGTGCTGTGAAGAAGTATCACCTGCGGTTCTTCAGAGTTCTCGAAGGCTGGATTTAACCATGTGCATCCAGAAGAATCGTGGACACATAGAACTCGTCGTGTAAAGCACTTTAGGAAACTTTGACTTTGCGTAACTCCGAAACGTGTAAAGATAGGTCGAAATGACACCGCCAGTGGTTTTCTGAGTAAACTCTAGCTAAGATGAATATGCTATGCACATGAGCGGTGATTTTCACGCATCACTTCTGCGTTGCGTGAAAATCGCAGCATGCTCTATATTGTGCGTTTTTCACGCAATGCAGGCCCCTTAGAAGTGAATGGGGCTGTGGGAAAATCGCAAGCATCCGCAATCAAGTGCGGATGCAGTGCGACTTTCCCGCAAGGTTGCTAATAGACGGTACCTGATCTTTATTATTTTCCCTTATAACATGGATATAAGGGAAAATAATAGCATTCTCAATACAGAATGCTCAGTAAAATGTGGATTAAGGGGTTAAAAATAAAAAAAATTAACTCACCTTATCCACTTGATCACGTAGTTGTCGATCTCTTCTCTCTTCTTCAAGCATTAGCTGCCGTCTAAAGGACCTGTGATGACGTCACATCACATGGTCCAATCACATGGACCATCACCATGGTGATGGACCATGTGATGAGCTCAGTGACATCATCACGGGTCCTTTAGCCTACAGCTAATGAATGAAGAAGAGATCGCAACTATGTGATCAAGTGGAATTCATTATTTTTTTTTTTTAACCCCTCCATCCACATTTTACTGAGCATTCGATATTGAGAATGCTATTCTTTTCCCTTATAACCACGTTATAAGAAAAAATAATAAAATCTACAGAATACTCAACCCAAACCTGAACTTCAGTGATGAAGTTCGGGTCTGGGTACCAAACATGCCGATTTTTCCCACACACATGCAAATGCATTAAAAGGCTTTGCACTCGCGCGGAAAAATCACTCATTTTCCGGCAACGCACCCGCTTCTTATCCGGGCGTCAAACGTGATGCCCGTGTGAAAGAGGCCTAACTCTGTTAATACTTTCACACATTGGAGGTTACTTTTCTACAAATTGCACCAGTTGATAGGATGAGTCCAGATGTCTGCCTCACCCTGTATATATACAGTGTCTTTCTGCTGAATGTTCCCTAGAGCACAGTGGCGTCCATAATTCTTAAAATGAAGAATTTTGGAGCAACCAGGATTCTTCCTAGAGCTGGCCTCCCCACCAAATTAATCAGGGGGAAAAGGGCTGTGGTAAGAGGTGACCAAGAACCCAGTTGTTGGGCTGAGCTCTAAAGATTCTATGTGCAGATGGGAGAAAATTCCAGAAGGTGAACCATCACTGCAGCACTCCACAAATCTGGGCTTTATAGCTGACTGGCCAGAAAGATGTCTCTCCTCAGTAATACCCATGAAACCCCACCTCCAGTTTGCAAAAAAGAACCTAAAGGACTCTGATAAAACCAAGATTGAACTTTTTGGCTTCAATTCTAAGTGTCGTGTTTGGAGGAAACCAGGCACTGCTCATCACCTGTCCTATACCATCCCTACAATGGGGGTGCTTTCAGTGGCTGAAACAGGAAGACTTGTCAGGATTGAGAAAAAAATTGAGCAAAGTACAGAGATTCTCAATGAAAACCTGATCCAAAGTGCTCTGGGCATCAAACTGGGCCATAGGTTCCCCTTCCAACAAGACAATGACCCTAAGCATAGAGCCAAGCCAACGCAAGAGTGGCATAGGACAACTCTGTGAATGCCCTTGAGTGGCCCAGCCAGAGATCTGACGGAATGAGTTCTAGAAGAGATCACACAGCACTCCAACTGCAATACTGTAAAACCATAGATTTTTTTTTAAGTGTCCATAAACGTGAAGTTTAAGCTCCCACCTTTTAAAAAAGAAAAGCTCCAGGTGACAGCAGGTTTATGGACAGTTGGAATGCTGTGAAATCTTCGAGAATTATATATGGAAATACAGAGTAAAACATTTATAGCAACAGGTCCAATAAATCTCGGATGAATGGCATTACATGTGTTCTATCCACTTGAGACCCACACTGTGTGATCTGTACACGCCCTTCGCAGGCCTGCAGCCTGATATGTATTGTTACATGTCTTTTTTTATTTAAATGTTGAAGGAAATGTTCAGTCATGTTTGTGTTGGTGCAGTTGTTAATTTCTACTAAATTAGGGTTATTCACTTTAGAAAAAAGACGACTGATGGGAGATCTAATAACTATGTATAAATATATCAGGGGTCAGTACAGAGATCTGTCCCATCATCTATTTATCCCCAGGACTGTGACTGTGACGAGGGGACATCCTCTGCGTCTGGAGGAAAGAAGGTTTGTACACAAACATAGAAGAGGATTCTTCACTGTAAGAGCAGTGAGACTATGGAACTCTCTGCCTGAGGATGTGGTGATGGTGAGTACAATAAAGGAATTCAAGAGGGGCCTGGATGTATTTCTGTAGTGTAATAATATTTCAGGCTATAGCTACTAGAGATGGGTCGTTAATCCAGGGAGTTATTCTGATTGCCTGATTGGGCAGTCAGAATACATTTTTTACCCTTAAAATGAGTAAAATTGTCTTTTCCCTCACAGGGGCTTTTACCTTCCTCTGGATCAACTTGCAGGATAACAGGCTGATCTGGGTGGACGGATGTCTGTTTTTTTCAGCCTTACAAGCTATGTTACTATGTTACCACTAGATGGCAATGTTGTCCTGTGGATATACAGTGACCTCCACTTTACCATCCTGCCACCAAATTGTTTTTTTTTTTAATCTTTGCAAGAAATGATAAAGAAGAAGTGAATGATCAAGTGATCAATAACCAGCCATAAATTGTTAACTAGAGAAAGAAAAGAAATGAGCGTCCTTACTGGAAAGAGGAGTGCACACTGCAAGTAAGAGAGAAGTCCCCCGTGAAGGGAGCATATGGTAACATTTGCTATTAACATTGGCTTTTTACTGTAAGAATTTCTGTGTCCCAAATGTGGCAGATGATGGATTCCCAAAAATGCAATTTCTGAGACACTGGACGTTCAGAAATAAAGAATTGCTTGGGCTTTGTTGCTGCAAAAAGATAAGTTGTAGGCAACATTCCTGCCATCTTTATACACTGGATTACTTGGATATAAATGCCTTTTCCATGTGGAAACGTTTTTTTCTATATGAATACATGAATGTAAGTGGGAGCTGTGCTGCAGTACCCGAGAACAGCCACTAGAGCTGTAGTGATCCGACTCCATGCACTACTTACTTCCGGAGCCGTGGCTGCTGCTAACATCAGATAAGTGGCGGTGCCGGGTGTTGGATAAAGTGTTTAAACACCTTTGTGTGGTAGTTTTGCTACAGCTTGAGGGCCGCAGGTTGAGCATGCATGGTATAGGGAGAAAGCAGTCAATCGTGTGTTTGTGCTTTGGGGGTGGGGGGGGGGTGGGGGTGGTTGCAGACACATTCACTGACGTGCGAATGGACCCTTAAGCTGGCTGACAGCTAATCCTCCTGACTGCTCCATACACATGCATACTTGGCTGTTTCTAACTCTGTCTGATCTGTTGGTCATATGTTGTCATCTTTATCACAGCGTTTAAAGGGGTTTTCCTAAATTCTAATATTGACGACTTGATAGGTGAGCGCCTCGGCCTCCTCGCAGCTTACAAAGCACAGCACCATCCATTGTGTAGCTTGAATTCGACTGAGCTGTGCTTCGGCCATGTGACCAATAAATGTGACGTCACTGGCCAAGGACGAGGCCAGTCAGACGCCTGCCGATCTGATATTGATGAGCTATCCTGAGGCTAGGCCATCAATATCAAAATCTTGGAAAACCCTTTAACAATAGACAATAAGAATCTCCACTATTTACTGATTGCTTCAAAATCAGGAGGACCCTAATTAATGTCCAGTATCAAAAGTATTCTACAGACATAATTATCACTGTCAGCAGGATTGTCATGTAATAGGGAAATGCGCTAATGCAGTTCTAGAAGCAACACAAAGTGTGAACCTGACCTAACAATCCTCAGGGCAGCCTTTTGGTTGACAGCTGCAGAAGACAAATATGTACTGAAGTTAGTCAAGTCAATGGTCATGGCCACAGGTGCAGGATTAAGGTCATGCGACAAGTCAAGGCTCCGGGTCAGAAGAGCAGGTTCATAAAAGCCAAAATCAAAGACTGTAGAAGAAATCACTACCCACTCAGGACTTTGTATAGCCATTCAGCTAGCACTGGAAAACTGAGCAAGATGGTTGAAATGGGGAAACGGGTTTAGACTCAAGGACTAGGAGGGAATACAGGGAACCTGGTCAGAAAACCAGTAAATATTTAAGTAGCCTGCCACACAATGTAAGAATCGTGTTCCTTGGGCCCACCAGAAGAATTGATTCTGAGGTTCTGGCTGTAATGATCATGTGAATGTCTTTTAATTGCATTCTAATCTTGGTTCTTATCATCGCACACATAGGACTTATCCTCAATAACATTTATTAGTGAATCATCTCCTAAGAAATACACGCTTGGTGGCAAGTCACCTGCAAATGGGGTTGTATTCTGCAGGAGCTTATTGTGCATTGGACTGACCGAAGGATCCTCTAGTGCTCTAACGGCCCAGTCTTAACCTGCTGCTGCAAAATTCTATCAATCCATTGTCGCTGGACAGGAATGCATCGTGGATCTGCAAGGAGATTTATAGGTTGTTTTATTTTATCTGCAAGGATAAAAGGTCATTTAAAGGGGTTATCCAGAATTTTTATATTGATAGCCTGCCTCCAGGTCCTCAATATCAGATTGGCAGGGGTCCAAGTCTGGGCACCCCTGTCAATCAGTTGATCACAGAGGCCACTGCGCTGTGTAAGTGCTTAGGCATCTTCGTAGTGACGTCAACATATATCGGTCACATGGCTTAAGTGCAGTTTAGTCCCATTCAAGTCAATTGGGCCGAGCTGCAATACCAAGTACGGCCACTAATGGGTGGTGTCGGTTTGGTATGCTGTGAGTAGGCTGCAGCGCCGACTGGCCTTGTCAAACAGCTGACCGATAGGGGTGTCGGGAGCTGGACCTCCATCGATCTGATATTGATGACCTATCCTGGGCATAGGCCATCAATATTAAAATCCCAGATAACCCATTTAAGACAATAAAGGCTAATATAGGATAAAAATGGGTTTAAAATTAAAGGGGTTCTAGGGGATTGAAATATTGCAGACCTATTCTCGGAATAGATGATCAATATTAGATCTGGGGTGGGTCTGATACCTAGCACTTGAATAGGAGCTGAGCTGCAGTACCCAGGCACGGCCACTAGGCCACTGTCTGTCTCCTGCTCTGTCCACTGTTTTGTCTCTGGCACCACGGCTGACCAAAGCAACTGATATGTGGGGGTGCCAGGTGTAGGACCTGCACCGATGTGATATGGATGACCTATCCTGAGAATAAGTCCTCAATATCTGTACTCTGGAGAAGCCTATAAGTCTCTAATTATTAAAAGGAGAAAATGCAACTCTGAAAAAGGCCATTTTCATAGTTTACCTCATTTCCAGAAAGGATATGTCATGGTGAAGATGTTTAAAGGGGTTGTGTCATCTCAGACAATGGGGGCATATCGCTAGGATATGCCCCCATTGTCTGATAGGTGCGGGTCCCACCTTCTGGGATCTGCACCTATTTCGTAAATGGAGCTGGCAAAGTCCCAGACGGCTCATGTGCGGCTGCCCTCCATTCATTTCTATAGGGCTGCCGAAAATAGGTGAGCGCTAGTTCGACTATTGCATCGCCCCCATAGAAATGAATTGGAGCAGTGGCCGCGTAAGCAAGATGTGCTCCCATTCATTTCTATGGAGATTCGGAAAATAGCGCGACACTGGGCTATTTTCAGAGTGCCAATAGGAACGAGGGTGGTACCTGCACCTATCAGACAATGAGCGCATATACTAGAACAGGTGTTGTGAAACTACATCTCCCATCATGCACACTTGCTTGGCTGTTCTCTGAACTCCCACAGAAGTGAAAGGAGCATGCTGAGAGTTGTAGTTTCATAACAGCTGGAGTGCCGGAGGTTGCTGATCCCTGTCCTAGAAGGACATAGCAGTTACATTAAGACCCAGATTTACTAATAGTGTCTAAGACAGTGTAGACTCAGACTAGATAGTCGAGAGATGTTCAAGATTTATTACATTGGCTGATGTTGGGTGATGGTACACCTGTTAGCCAGAATTTGACGCCAAAATTTTGGCACAAGTCTACATTACATAAACACAGTCTACATTTTTCAAACCAGAACCTGGATCTGAATACTTTTGTAATTTTATGTAGTTAAAAATTTTGTATAGCCACTGAATTATTCAATAAAATGTAACTGTGTAGCGCCACCTGCAGTTTTTTTCTCTTATTCCTTCTTCACCTCACTGATGTGGTCGCAAGTGCTTACTTTAAGTCTTAGCTGTCAACAGCCATATCATCTTTTAGAAGCAGTGGCAGTTACAGGAAAAGAGCTACAGCAGAAAGGATACGCCCCCAGAGACGCCCAGTGAGCTGCCAGCCTAAAGTCAATCCAGCAGAACAACTGGAGCAATGAATCTCCATGTGAGGTAGGGGGCGTGTTCTAGCTTTGTTAGAAAAAGATTGTCATGTACCATATGATGTCATTTTTTTCACTACTCATGCCATAACCACTTTTAACCCCCAACAGGCAAATATAAAATGTTTTTCCTGGCACAACCACTTTAAGTTTCTGCCTCCTATTTACGAGTCCTGATACCTTATTACTCATAACCTACCAGCATATTACAGGTTCTTCTTATTCACTACAGGACACAGCTTAGGGTGCTGAACCTCCTTAACCCCTTAGTGACCAGCCTGTCTTGGACCCTACTGACCAAGCGTTTTTCTTCCTTTTTTCATTGTCTTGTTCCAAGAGCTATAACTTTTTTTTTATTTTTCAGTCTATATAGCTTTATAAGGACTTGTTTTTTGCAGGACAAGTTGTAGTTTTTAATTGGACCATTTTGGGGTACAAATAACTTTCTGATTAACTTTTAATAACTGTTTCTGGGAGGGAGATGGGAAAAACAGCAATACTACCCCTAGATTTTTACGTTATAAATTTTACGGCATTCATTTTTCGGTATAAATAACATAATATCTTTATTCTCTAGGTCAGTACGATTACAGTAATACCAAATGCATATAGTTTTTTTTTTACATTTTACTACTTTTTTGCAATAAAACTTGTTTTTAAAAATGTTTTTGCATTGCCGCTTCCGAAGACCCAGAACTTTTTTATTTTTCTTTCTATGGATTTGTGTGAGGGCTTGATTTTGGCGGGATGACTCATATTTTTCATTGGTATTATTTTGGAGTAAATGGTGCTTTTTGATCGCTTGTTATCACGCTTTTTCGGTGGCAACTAAGAATAAATTAGCAATTCCGTCTTTTTTTTATTTTATTTACAGCGTTCACCGTAGGGGATAATTTTAATTATATTTAATAAATTATTGAATAAATGTTTTTAGTATTTTTTTTTTACTTTTTTTTTACCACTTAACAGTCCCACAAGGAGACTATAACAGACATTTTTTTTTGATTGCTTTTAAAATGCAATGCACTATTCATATAGTGCATTGCATTTTAATGGCAATACTATTCTAACATTGACCAGCAGCCTGCTGGAAATTACCAAAGGCTGGTCTGGGGCCTACATCAGACCCTAGGCAGCCTTCACACACATCAGCACCCCGCAATCGCATTTGCGGGGTGCCGATAGGAAACAGAAGAAGTCCGCTCCCTCTGTCAGAATTTTACATGCGGCAGGCGCCATTGCCCGTACAATGTAAAGTTTTAAACAGCCCAGATTGGCACTCCTGCCGGTCCGGGCTGTTAGAGCAGGGCCGCGGCTCTCATGTGAGAGCCAGGTCCCTGCTGCATGGGGGACCCGTGCAGCGCTTAGACTTGGCCAACGTAAAAAAGCAGCGGCCCAGCCTAAGGCCCCTTAGTGACCGCCGTAAAAACACGTATGGGTAGTCACTAAGGGGTTAAAGAGACCAGTCCTGCATGGAGACTTATAGGAAGTACTCCATGGTATGGAGACTTATTGGGAAACCAATATGCAAAGATTTATCTCAGAGGAAAGGGAGGCCTTCAGTCCCATAGAAGTGAATGGAGCAGCAGACTACTACTACAATCAAATAGAGAACTTTTGGACCCCCATTCTCAGAATCACTGGGGTCCCAGTGGTAGGACACAGATTGTACAGTTATTACCTATCCTATGGACTGGTGATAAAATGCTGTTTATGGGATAACCCCTTTAAAGGGAATATGTTTCCAGTTTTGTCTGAGGCAGCACAAGTGGACGAAGATCCATTCATGGAAAACAAGCAACTGTCTGTTAATAATGGACGGTTTCCCTGCTTTTCTCTCACAGGGCTGTAATCCAGCAGTGTGAACAGCGACTTAGAAGCATCTATCCGCCCTATGATGGATGTAATCCCCATCCTTTTCATCAGTTCTTGATGCTATTTTTAAGGCGGCTGGAATAAAACATGGAATTAAAATGCTCAAATCTATGGGTGGTCAGTACTGAGATCTGTCTATACCTACAAGAGAGGGACATCCACCGTTACCAACAGCATAGGCCGGGTTTCTCTATGCGAGTACTTGTGTGTGCACATGTTGGCAGTCTGTTTAGACTGCATTTGTGGGAGGGGCGGAGGCTCTACTTAAACCAGGCACAGCCCCACCTAGGGGCGGGCGTTTTCTCAGTTGCACAGGGGATGCTGGTGTGTCAGCAGGGTGCACTTTCCTCTGCTAGGAAGTTTCTTCCCTACAGTATGGACCTGGAATGGAGCTTTTCTTCTGCCCGTGGCTACCGTAGGGACGCGTGCGCCATGTATGTAAGTTAATTGAGCCGTGTCCGTCTCTCCCGGCCGGCTGAATCTGACCTTTCTTGCGAGCGGAGGCATCGCCTCAAAATCGTCCCGCCTCAGCTTCTTAGGTTTGTTTTGTCGGAGTTAAACTATTCCTTTCTACTTTGTTTGTTTAGGTAATCTGATTTAGTTCCCCTTCTATCTCATGTGTTTTACATTCACGTTGTTTCGCTTTAAAAGTTACTTCAGCCTGCGTGCGGTAGGGAAGGTTTACCTGGGCTGCATGTGATGGAGATTGGATGCAGCTGTTGCTTGTTACGGCTCTTGCTATAGCATATACTTCCCATGTGACCTGCCCCTCCCCCGCAATCAGGGCTGCGTGTATGCTTCAACTCTTTATGCCAGGTTTTGCCCTGTTAATTGAGACGCTGCCTTCTCATGTCTGCTCTTTCAACATGCTCATTTCTGAGCGGTGCTCTCGTCCGCTCTCGCATCACGTTTACGCTCCACGCATGATCACAACAGTGGGTAAAACTGTCTTATTCCCTGTGCATTTATTTATTTTTCTGTCATCCTGTTTTTTGCATTCATACCGCTTTTGCTTTCATATGTTTGCTTGCACCACACTCAGACCGGTGTCACACGTCCACTGTTGCTTAGGCCCATTGCATGAGCGCGTTCATGTCACCGTTACAGTTTGTTTATGCCTCGTTCACTGCAGGCTGCGGTCATACCAAATTTTACGCTTGGCCTATTGCCAGAGTTGGGGTTCACACTACCGCTGTGACTCCGGGTTTCACTTTCACGCTACGTCTCAATGTTCCCGCCCATCCACGGCCGCATCTCACGTCTGCTGTTACAGCAAGTTAATACTTCTTTCACGCTCTAGCTGAGTTCACACGCTTGCCGTTACATCTAGTACTACACTCCATTCCCTGCTAGAACTGCGTCCATGCGTCGCTGTCGCGACGCTATCTTACTCCGCTCACATTCAGGTCTGTATTTTGGTTATACCATGTTTTTAGGTTTTACTCATTCCAGGTCCACAGTTCACCCATTTGCTGGCACACCATGCTCCCATTCAAGCCACATTCTCCCGTCACTTTCTACGTCACGGTTGTTTTATTCGATTGTCACACTGAGGCAGCTGGTGGCTCCGGTGCCACTCTCCCGTCAAACATGACGGGCATCAATGGTCATTTCCTTTACATCTGGTTTTTCTGCGCGTATACATCAAGTGGGTCTTTGCTCTAGTTGCAAGCAAAAAAAAAAAAATCCTGTCTGCTCCCCTTTACTTCTGGTTTCTATTCACTAAGATTGTTCCCACTGCCCCAGTTCAATAAGCACCCTCTCAGCTGGGGTCAGTGGGTCATTAGGGTTTGAGCTTCCGCTTCGCTTTTGCTTCATGGCTTGGGGGCCCCTGACTGTTTCGGCCCCATGGCTTTGAGGGCTCGCTGACTGTTTCGGCCCCATGGCTTTGAGGGCTCGCTGACTGCTCCGGCCCCATGGCTTCGGGGGCATGATGATTGCTTCGGCCCCATGGCTTTGGGGAGAACGACGACTGCTATGGCTCCATGGCTTCAGGGGCACGATGACTGCTTCGGCTCCATGGCTTCGGGGGCACGATGACTGCTGCGGCTCCATGGCTTCGGGGGCATGATGACTGCTTCGGCTCCATGGCTTCGGGGGCACAATGATTGTTATGGCTCCGGGGGCACAATGACTGCTTCGGCCTCATCGCTTCGGGGGCACGATGACTGCTTCGGCTCCATGGCTTCGGGAGCACGATGACCGCTTCGGCTCCATGGCTTCGGGGGCACCATGACCGCTTGGCCCCATGGCTTCGGGGCACGATGACCGCTCGGCCCCATGGCTTCGGGGCACCATGACCGCTCGGCCCCATGGCTTCGGGGCACCATGACCACTCGCCCCATGGCTTTGGGGGCACCATGACCGCTCGGCCCCATGGCTTTGGGGGCACCATGACCGCTTCGCCCCATGGCTTTGGGGGCACCATGACCGCTCGGCCCCATGGCTTCGGGGCACCATGACCGCTCGCCCCATGGCTTCGGGGCACCATGACCACTTCGCCCCATGGCTTCGGGGCACCATGACCGCTTCGGCCCCATGGCTTCGGGGCACCATGACCACTTCGGCCCCATGGCTTCGGGGCACCATGACCGCTCGGCCCCATGGCTTCGGGGCACCATGACCACTTCGGCCCCATGGCTTCGGGGCACCATGACCACTTCGGCCCCATGGCTTCGGGGGCACGATGACCACTTCGGCCCCATGGCTTCGGGGGCACGATGACCACTTCGGCCCCATGGCTTCGGGGGCACCATGACCACTTCGGCCCCATGGCTTCGGGGGCACCATGACCACTTCGGCCCCATGGCTTCGGGGGCACCATGACCACTTCGGCCCCATGGCTTCGGGGGCACGAGGACTGCTTCGGCCCCATGGCTTCGGGGGCACGATGACTGTTTTTTGTCCTGCCTGGTGATCTACCTGGTGGGTTGAACTTCTGCGCATCCAGGTCGATTGGCCCAAATGTCTCACACCCATTTCTGCTTCTTTGTTCATCCGGGTGCAGGCCACTTTTCCAAAGTCTGTTGGTGGTGCATCCATTGTCCGCCACGCTTCCCAGGTGTACTCTTCCACAACGGAGCTCAGCCTAGCAAGGGTCACCTGCCATGCGGGTCAGGCGACTTTTTAGTAACATTAGCCTGTCCGGTATTCAGGCTAGACCTCGGTTTCAACTAGTACGCATATTATCAAGGCCATTGTCATAGTTATAACTTCCTGCGGTCTGCCAGTTCAGGTATCGTATGTACATATGCATTCGTTCTGCATGCCACGGGTGGTATCGCTAGCGGCTCCACCCCCAGGCAGTCCTTTGCATTGTGCCCTCCTGTTCTTTAGTCCCTCGGCAAACATCCTTTATTATTTACCATGTTGTTCTGCTTCACAGTCGTAATTTCCTTGGCTGGTCTCTCCTTATCACCACATAGATTTCCACCAGACTCTCCTCTTATGGCACCACACGCCCTGCCGGTTCCACTGCCGCTTGCTCCCTCTGCCGGGCACTTGCTTTACTGCACTGCTCCCTCGGCTGGAGAGTTTTTTACTGTACGGCTACCTTCACTGGATAAGTCGGATATGCTTACTCTCCGGGTTTAGTCTTTACTACACTGTCCCTCTTCTGGACAGGCTTCTTTACAACACGGCTACTTCTGGCGGACTTTGGGTGCCGTAGGGATTATTTCCGCTTGCTCCTCATTTCTGCATTGCTTCCTTTGCTGGTCTCTCCTCGTTACCATTCCGTTCCCTCTGCGGACAATTTAGTGCTTGGCAGGGATTGTGGTAGGTCATTTGCTATGCTCTGCTCACAGGGAGCTGATTCCAGAAACATACTAATAGTCTTATTTGTGGTACATACAGGATGGGCAGTGGCGCCACTGCTGCCACATATAACGTATCGTCATTGTCATTAGGAGCATGGGCCACCCCGGGTGTCATAGCTCTTGTTCATTTCGTTAGGCCCTTGTTCTCTAACTCAACGCCCTTAGCCCGTCACATTTCAATCATACACATTCAATTATTTATGTCACACTTAGGCTTCTGTTTTAAACCTATTGTCTGTACTTGTCGCATTCTTCATCCTACGCTTTCAATCACCATAGTTGGTTGCCCGCTCGTGTTTTTCTTCACGCTCAATAATCAATGTGGCCAGCTCACGAACCCCTGCCTGGTCGACAGATCACCTGTCTGGCTATGCTCCCCCAGGACCAGACTTTAATTTCCAGAGTTCAAGTCATTGGTGTCATCGGCCACCTTCAGGTTCTCGCACCGAATGACACTCATCATTAGGTGTCACCGCCACGTTGGTCTGGTCTCGTGTTCACGATATTCGCCTGTCAGGTTTTTTTTCAGGAAATATAGTTATTTTAAGGATCGCCTATCACATCGGTCAGGCCCATGACGTAATCCCGCCTGTACTTTCTTCAGGCCACTTTTTAGTTTATTTTCTTGTTTACCCCTCATATTTGTCAGTTGTATTACCATGCCGGTTACGTTTTCAATCAGCCAGGTCTGCGAACTAAATCACCAGCAGCTTATCGCAATCGCACTCCTTCACTCACGTGAGGGCATCGACAGGATTCCATTTACTACGTTCTTAGCTTATTGCTTTACATCCTTTCCTGGCCTACATGGTATTCTTCGGGCCCTTCTTTCCATAGTCTAGACAGTTAGTCTCTCAGTTCTCCAGTCTCATAAGGCTAGGGGGATTTTGTCGGTGCTCGCACCACAACCAAGTCTTCAGGTTTAGCTAGTATCGTCCACGCTTCCTTCAGAAGCGTTTCCAGTTCCTCCCTGCGACATTCAGCATTCTGTCCTGGCTCTATCCACAGGACGGATGCAGGCGTCATTATGGTTGACTTACGTATCCGAACTCTCGTGGGAGACATTGCTTCGCAGTTTGGATCAGGGGTTTCTTTGCACAGGCCATTCAAGTCTTTTTTCACCCTACATGGCTGGTTTTTGCCCCCCTTTTATAGGCCTACCCACGGACATGGCTACCGGCACACCACTAGCCATTTAGTTAGGTAAGACGCGTCTTGCAGTTACGGTGGGTCTCGGTGCTTAGCACACTAGGGCTCTTCAGCTTTCGTGTCCGTAGCCCTGACCACAAGTACTGTATGTATTTAGTGAATGTGTGCATGTGTTTGTGACCACATGTGATTTATTATTAGTTGGAACCTAAATGTTGGTATTATTTAGATATTCTATGATGGCTCCATTTAGTATTTCTATTATATTATATTATTATTTCAGTTCTATTATTTTGGAACTGTATGACAGTATTATTTATGTGCATTTAAGGTACTATTGTTTCATTTGTTGAGGTGTATTCATTTTGTCATCTATGCCCTATTTTCCTAAAGGCAATGCATATCCCTTCTTGACAGAAATCCCCCCTATGCTACTGCCCCAACCTCATAGGTGCTGTTTTTGAATTCTATGGAGTGACCCCAATTTCCAGTTAAATGTACTTAGTATAAGCTAAAATTTCTGGAATGCAGTATATGTGAACAGAACTTGAGCGGTGACTTTCTTATACTTGCTAGAATAAAATTAACGAGTGCAGCTTGAGTCAGGGGTACCCCTTTATTTTGCTCTAAACAAGTAGATAACGTTCACTGAACGTTACATTGAGGCTACATGCACACGACCGTTGGTGTTTTGCGGTCCGCAAATCACGGATCCGCAAAACACGGAAGCTGATCCGCATTCCGTTCCGCATTTTGCGGAACGGAACGCAGCCCATTATAGAAATGCCTATTCTTGTCCGCAAAACGGACAAGAATAGGACATGCTATATTTTTTTTGCGGGGGCACGGAATGGAGCAACGGATGCGGACAGCACACGGAGTGCTGTCCGCATCTTTTGCGGCCCCATTGAAATGAATGGGTCCGCGGCCGAGCCGTGAAATATGCGGCTCGGACGTGGACCCGTACAACGGCCGTGTGCATGAGGCCTAATATGAACGTTTCACTTGTCCTACGTTTACATAGGACTGCACATAAACCTACTGCATTGTATTAATGATGCACAACGTAGCACACAGAGTTAAATCATAAATTCATCATTTTGAAAGAAAACCAACGTTTCCCCTCTCTCCGCTCTGTAACCATTTTCATTTCAGTGTCTATTTTAGCCAGTTCACCTCTCGTTCGCTCGTCACGGGCGCATCTCCCAGGTAACTCAACGACTCTCAGGAAGGTCCCTATTGCGACTATTCGTGGTATCCAAGGAAACCATTTCCCCCCCCACGTTCGGCAACTTGTAAGGAAGTTTTCAGAAAACATAATCCATAAATCACTATGTGCTGGTATAAATAAAGGGGTAAGTCAAAGTATAGACAGACGGCCGGCGGTGTCTGTTACACAGGAAGGAAATGCTACTTATAAATCTGCCGTCCTATGCTTGGAGGAAAGCCATAAATATTCCAGTCTAGGAACTACAGTCTGTTTGGTGGAAACGTTGATCTCATCAGCTCTTAATGAGGTTGTCCGAGCCCCAACTCAAAATTAATTAAGCTGCAATGTGTTAAAGATAAAGAAAGAAAGCCACTCCCTTCTTAAAAGCAGCCCTATTCCAGAACCAAGGATCCCTGCTTATAGTGCCTATTGCCCTGTGGACTATTTGGGGACTTTATCACAGACCGGCATTTTTATGCCAATCTATGATTGATATCCCCAGTGCTGCACCTATTTTATGATGAAGTGCAGGCCTCGTCGTAAATCCATGCCATCCGTACAGTCCATGCACCTAAACAGAAATCTACAGCGACTCTTGGCTGACATAGATTTCTGTCTTCATTTACATCAGAAAACTGGAGTAAATGAAGATAAATGCTATTTCTGTACAGCATCAAAATTTATAGGCTCCGTGTAGCAAAATTGTGTCTTGGCTGAAGTTGCGCTAGACTTTGGCGAATGACTTCGGTATTCTTATCTACGTATTTAAAAACATTTTAAAATAGGAATCTGAAGTGGCCTTTGGTTCTGGCTGGTACCTCGGTACCAATGGCGACTTTGGACTCCTATTTTAAAATGTTTTTAAATACATAGATAGGAATACAGAAGTCATTCACCGAAGTCTCACGCAACTTCAGCCAAGACGCGGTTTTGTCTACACGGACCACATACATTTTAATGCTGTACGGAATCCATTTTGGATCTATGCTTTGTTCAAGCCTATTCACAACGCAGATGTGTACCCAGCCTTACACAGCCAGGCGTAAGGGGCCAATGAGGAGTGCCAGCAGCCATATTCAATTCAATCAGCTCTCATTTAACCCCTTAGTGACCACCCATCGGTCACTAAGGGGCCTCAGGCTGGGCCTAAGTCTAAGCGCTCCACGGGTCCCCCGGGGAGCGGGGGCCCGGCTCTCACTCCTGCCGATCTGGGCTGTTTAACACTTTACATGCTGTGGGCCGCATATAAAGTCCTGACAGAGGGAGCAGACTCCCTCTGTCTCCCATCGGCACCCCGCAAATGCGATCGCGGGGTGCCAATCTGTGTGAAAGCTGTAGGCCCCAGACCAGCCTTAAAGGGGTATTCCCATATTAATGATCACTGTTAAATCTGTTAATGATTTAACAATGATCATTTTTCTAAATACATTTAATTAACAAAGTCCCACCGTTTAGCTAAAAACTCACCCCGACTTACCTGACTGTTGTCTTCTGTCTCCACTGGTTACAGCCACCGCTCTTCTCCTGGAGCGCGGTGGCCGCGCTTGCGCAGATGCCTCTTCTTTTCCTCCCGGCCCGGCACGCGCGCCGTCCTGTACGTGCACGCCGCGCATGCGCGATGGTTGCTTCTTTCTGACAGAAATAACCATTGCGCATGCGCGGCCCAGCGCACGTTCAATCCAGCGCGCGGCCCGGACGGGAGAGGACTTCAATCAAGATGAAGCCCGCCCCCAGCCGAAAGCAGGAAGTGGATGGCGCCGGGAGCAGGTAAGTGTGAAGCGGCGTAATGGGAATACCCCTTTAAGTCATTTCCAGCAGGCTGCGGCTCTCTGGCGCAGCCTGCTGGTCAATGTCAGAATAGCACTGATATTAAAATGCAATGCACTATAGGGATAATGCATTGCATTTTAAAATTAATCAGAATGTTGTCTGTTATAGTCCCCTTGTTGGACTATTAAGTGGTAAAAAAAAACACATTCAATAAAAAATTTCCCATAAAAAAATGACATTAAAAATACTATTTTCAATGAAAAAAATTGCAAAAAAAAAATCTTCCCCATATGTTTGGACTATATAAATATCACATAAATTATCCCCTATGGTGAACGCCGTCAAAAAATAAATAAAAAAAAAAGACAGAATTGCTAATTTATTCTTAGTTGCCACCGAAAAAACGTAATAATAGGCAATCAAAAAGTGCAATTTACATGCCAAAAAGATACCAATGTAAAATACAAGTCGTCCCGCAAAAATCAAGCCCTCACACAACTCCATAGAAAGAAAAATAAAAAAGTTATGGGTCTTGGGAAGCAGCAATGCTAAAAAAAAAATTTCTTTAAAAAAACAAAGGGTTTTATTGCAAAAAAGTTGTAAAATAAAAAAAAATAACTACTGTATATGTATTTGGTATCACTGTAATCATAGTGACACAGACAATAAAGACATTGTTAGTTATACCGAAAAAATGAATGCCACAAAATTTATAACGTAAAAACGTAGTGGCAGTATTGCTGTTTTTTCCCATCTCCCTCCCAGAAAGAGTTAATAAGTTAATCAGAAAGTTATGTTTACCCAAAAATGGCGCCAATAAAAACTACAACTTGTCCCACCATAAACAAGCCCTCATAAAGCTATATAGACGGAAAAATAATTAAGTTATAGCTCTTAAAACGCGACAATGAGAAAAGGAAGAAAAACGCTTGGTCAAAACTGGGGGCTGGTCACTAAGGGGTTAAAGGGCCTTTCACACAAGCTGATGCAAAATGAACGACTGATGAAAGCTGCCATGAATTCCTAGCTTTTTTTTCTTTTTGGGCATATTTTTTTTTTTGTAGTTTCTTAGGCCACGTGTGTCAGGAGTCCAGGGTTCCACAGAAAGAGTGCTTCCAATATAATAACAGCCTGAAGCTGGGCCATCGAGTCTTCATGACCCCGCTGCCTAAGCCGAGCCTTGTCCTGGATATTGCTGTGCTAGTTCCTTTTTTTTTGACTTATTAATATTTGTATGTATTTGGCTCCTATATGAAGATATGTTCTTGTAGTTGTAAATTAGTGACTATAGGGTTACTGACTATGTCTCATTACATGTGGTAATTATAGAATAGTATAGATCTATGGCAATAACGGGCAGCAGTATTATGTTAGTAAAGGTTTCACGTCACATAATCTAATTTTATATGATTGACTTTTCCTGTTTGCTGCTGTCTATCCTGGCTTCCTTTCATGTGCACATTACCTCTCTCCCCCAACATGCCTATCTATATTTAGTAAGTGTATATGGTAGGTCATGCACTGTTCAGATCTATACCCTTCACTTCACTCTACATTATTCCAGAATGTTCTCTCTGGAACTGGGCCATTTTCTACGCCTGTTTTAGGAGTCGAAAATAGTCTCAATGTGCCAGTGCCTATTCATAAAACTGGCGGATCCACCTCCAGGTAGAGGGGATATTAAGATCAGCGTCTAAAATGCCGGTCTTAATGAACGTGCCCCATAGTTTATATTTAAAAAAGGTGGCACGGGCAGTCACCTTTACGTACATGTACATCAAAATGTGGGGCCCTTCCTTAAGCATTCATGTACATGATAATGTGGGAAGGAGTTAAAGGGGTTTTCCATCTGATAATGTGATGGTACATCACTAGGTTGTGATTGATGGGATCCTAGTTTAGTGCTGGGTCCCCTTCAAACTGCAGCTGCCCCCCTTCACTTGGAAAAACAGTAAAGAGGACAGTGCTACAATAGTCCTCTGGCTGCCTCAATCTCAGGATCGCTGGGGGTTCCAGAGGTTGGACTTCTATTGATTATAAAATGATAGCAATATACCAACACTTTATACGATTGGAATCAGACAAGAAGACCAAAAAATGTCTACTGTAGTATTAAGGCCTTTACACTTCTCAATTGAGCAAACGATTGTCAGGAAGGAAGCATTGCTTCCCGACAACCACCTGCTTGTAAGTGGAGGAGATCACCACAGTATGTGGAGGAGAGATCGCTAATGCCATCACTTATCCCCATACAGAATTATTGTTTGCCGGCAGCAGAGTGCTGTTTAGACAGCATGATCTGCTGCCAGAAACTATGATTTAGGTGAGCGCATGAAATATCCAATTACCCAATGAACAAACGTTTTGCTCGTTCATCACATAATTGGCGGCACCCATACACCGGCAGATAATCGCTAACAAGCGTTCCTGTGTATGTTTTTAGCCATATGACATTTATGTGATGGATGGGGGTCCCACCTGTGAGGCACCAACCAACTGGGAAGCCAGATCCCTTGACTAATGGGCCGCAGAAGATCTGATTTGACCATAACATGAAAAAAAAAACTGTAGAGCCAGGCATGCAGACACTATATTTAAAGGGAGTCTTTCACCTAATCTGAGCGTTTTAAACCACTCAGATCAGGTTACAGACTCTTTGCTCTCATTACTATAGTACCTTTCTTTTATTTGTCAGATGATGAAAAAGGGACTTTTAAACCGTATGTAAATGAGCCGCTGAAGGTGCCCAGGGGCGGCTTTATTGGGCGATGTGCCCAGAAAAACACGCCTCTTTCTGCCCTCTGGCTCGCCCTCTGTCCTATTATTTCCTCCAGCCGAACGACAGAACAACGGCGGGAAGGATGTCTTTAGTAGGCCGGCGCATGCGCACTGCTCTGCCCATTATGGGCAGAGGCACAGCTTTTCATATTGCGCATGCGCCAGCCAACTAAAGACATCCGTCCCGTCCGTTGTTCTGCTGCTCTGCTGGAGGAGGTAATAGGACAAAGGGCAGAAAGAGGCGTGTTTTTCTGGGCACATCGCCCAGTAACGCCATCCCTGGGCACCTTCAGCGGCTCATTTACATACGGTTTAAAAGTCTTTTTCATCATCTGGACCACGGACGAATAAAAGAAAGGTACTATAGTAATGAGGGGCATAAAGTCTGTAACCTGATCTGAGCGGTCTAAAACGCTCAGATTAGGTGAAAGACTCCTTTTAAGTCTATGCGATTTATGGAAACACTGTAGTGTGTTTTTCTGCTAAGCAACATGGGTTCCCGAATATCACATATTTCTAATATATATTACTATCTTTCTGATGTCCTTTATCATGCTCATTGTACTGTCTATCTAGCACTCACAGAACGTAAAATGAATATACAGTAGATCATAAGAAACTGACAATTTATTTCAATTAGGTTTGTATTATAAACATACTGTATATTGTTTGGATTGATGGTGTTGCTATTTTTTAGATGAATAGCCACCTGAAAATTCTTGAGGTATTGCAGTGTTCACACTGGCCAATGTAGTAGACAAAATAGGCTGACACTTCCTGTTTTCTGCAGATCACTTGTCAGCTTTGCTGTGTAGACAGGGGAAGATGTGCAGAGTCATCTTATCATTAGAAGCTGGAGAATTTTCATTTTTCACCTTTTAGACCCAGCCAATTTTTGCAAATCTGACGTGTCAGTTTATGTGGTAATAACTTTAAAACTCTTTTACTTATCCAAGCCATTCTGAGATTGTTTTCTCGTCACATATTGTACTTTATGACAGTGGAAATCTGAGTCAAAATATTTCATTTTTACTTATAAAAAAACACCAATTTAACCAAAAATTTGGGAATAATTCTCAATTTTCAAAATTTCAATTTCTCTGCTTTTAAAACAGATAGTGATACCTCCTAAAATAGTTATTACTTTACATTTCCCATATGTCTACTTCATGTTTAGATCATTTTGTAAATTACATTTTTTCTTTTTTTGGGACGTTAGAAGGCTTAGAAGTTTAGAAGCAAATCTTAAAATTTTTAAGAAAATTTCCAAAACCCAATTTTTAAGGACCAGTTCAGGTCTGAAGTCACTTTGTGGGGCTTACATAATAGAAACCACCCATAAATGGACCCATTTTAGAATCTACACCCCTCAAGGTATTCAAAACTGATTTTACAAACTTTAACCCTTTAGGTGTTCCACAAGAATTAAAGGGAAATGGAGATGGAATTTCAGAATTTCACTTTTTTGGTAGACTTTCCATTTTAATCCATTTTTCCCGCTAACAAAGCAAGGGTTAACAGCCAAACGCAATACTCAATATTTATTACCCTGATTCTGTAGTTTACAGAAACACCCCATCTGTGGTTGTAAACTGCTGTAAGGGCGCAGAAGGAAAGAAACGCCATATGGTTTTTGGAAGGCAGATTTCACTGGGATCATTTTAAGTTGCCATGTCAAATTTGAAGACCCTCTGATGCACCCCTAGAGTAGAAACTCCCAAAAAATGACCCCATTTTGGAAACTACGGGATAAGGTGGCAGTTTTGTTGGTACTATTTTAGAGTACATATGATTTTTGGTTGCTCTATATTGCAACTTTTTGTGAGGCAAGGTAACAAGAAATAGCTGTTTTGGCATCGTTTTTATTTTTTGTTATTTACAATGTTTATCTGACAGGTTAGATGATGTGGTACTTTTACAGAGCAGGTTGTTACGGATGCGACAATAACAAATATGACTGACTTTTTTTTGGTTGTTTGTTTCAGTTTTGCATAATAAAGCATTTTTGAAAAAAATGATTTTTTAATGTCTCCATATTCTGAAAGCCATATTTTTTTTCTTTTTTTGGGTCAGTGTCTCATGTAAGGGCTCATTTTTTTCAGTATGAGATGACGGTTTGATTGGTACTATTTTAGGGTGCATATGACTTTTTGATCACTTGGTATTAAACTTTTTGTGATGTAAGGTGATAAAAAGTTATTGTTTTAGCACAGTTTTTATTTAATTTTTCCTACGGTATTCAGGTGAGAGGTTAGTTCATGTGATATTTTTATACAGCAGGTAGTTATGGATGTGGCAATACCTAATATGTATACTTTTGAAACAAAAAAAAATCATGTTTTAGTGTCTTCATATTCTCAGAGCCATAGTTTTTTTTTTTTTACCCGATTCTTTTATGTAGGGGCTCATTTTTTGCAGGAGGAGGTAACGGTTTTATTGTTACTATTTTGGGGGGCATACACCTTTTTGATCGCTTGGTGTTGCACTTTTTGTGATGCAAGGTGACAAAAAATTATTGTTTAGCACAGTTTTAGCAGCAGTTTTAATTTAATTTTTTCTACGACGTTCAGGTGAGGGGGTGGATCATGCGATATTTTTGTACAGCCGGTCGTTATGGTCGTAGCAATACCCAATATGTCTGGTTTTCTTTTTTTTATATTTTTTTGTTTTACAATTTTGTGTTTTATTTTGTGATTTTTTTTTTTAAACCTTTTAAAAAAACCAGGACCAAGGGTCCTTAAGGGGTTAAAGCCAATCATTAGCATTATTTATTTGGGCCCTAATATGTGGACATGCTTACTATGTGAACTGTACTATAAGCAGAGTATCTATGGGGACCTTACCGTATGGGCATCTTCTCTATGTGGCTACTTCACTGTGGTGATAGTTACAAATAATCTATCCTTATGTGCTTCCACTTTTTCCCCCTCTGAATCCCCTAAGTTTAGTACAGGCTAGTCTAAAAGCAGTCTGTGACTCTGTTCACACTATCGTATTGGCCTCCATTTATAACTTTCGACCCTCTATTGTCTCCTCACTGGATTGGTGGGGATCTGACTGTCTCAACCCCAGCCGATCCAGAAAATGAAGAGACAACTATACATCTGAGGAAATGGGGGGATATGGCATCTAATAAGGGTGAGAACACATTTAACCACCTCCCGACCGCCTAACGCAAGGATGCGTCCTGCGGGCGGCCGGGTTATTCCTCCTGGACGCATATACGCATCATCTCGCGAGATGACGCGCATATGCGGCCCGCACATGCGCAGTGCGGGTCGGCAAAAGGCGCACAAGCAGTTGGTCACCAGCCTGCCAGCCAATGATCAGCTCTGGCAGGTTGGTGACTTTTAAAAAAATCGAACCACCAGCCATATAACACATTATATGTGTTAAATGGCTTCTGTGCTCTTTGCTGGGTCCTTTTTGTCGGTTGGTCCCAGCAGAGAGCACAGATAACAGTAAGTACACCAAGCACTACACATTTAGCCCTAGACCACCCCCACATCACCCCAATTAACCCCTTGATCACCCCATCAATCACTAGTGAAAGGGAAAAAAGTGATCAGTGTAAACTGTCAAATTTTTTTTCCACCAGTAATTACTGTTAGGTTTAGTTTAGTTTAGGCCCCTTTGGTAGGTAGTTAGCTTCAGTTAGCGCCCAGCCCACCGCACCGTAGTCACTGATTCGCTGATTAGCGTATCGCTAATCAGCATTGTTACTTTATAGTATCTGTAAGTGATCAGAACTGATCACAGTCATATCCATAATAGTATTAGTGTCACCTTAGCTCGCCCTCCACCCAAAACGCAGCACACTGCACAATCACTACACAAGTGAAGCAGCGGCTTCCTGTACTTCACTAGCCTCCCATTTGTAAGACAGGCTTGCTTTTTCTCTGGGTAGTCTCAGGGAATGTGATGTGGGCGGATCTCCTATGTCCTGGCAGACGCCTTTCCCCTCTTTTTTTTTTTTGCACATTTTTTGGCAGAGATTTTTTCATCCACATTGATCAGTGCGAATGAAGAAATCTGTGCCGTTCATTTTTTCTTTCAGCCCAGAGGCTGAACGGAAAAAAAAAATCTCATTACCCGTATGCTCAATATAAGGAGAATGCCAGAAAATCCTAATGCTGGCCATACGTGTAATGATTGCGGAGACCCTCAAATTCCAGGGCAGTACAAACACCTCACATGTGACCCCATTTTGGAAAGAAGACACCCCAAGGTATTCGCTGAGGGGCATATTGAGTCCATGAAAGATTAAACTTTTTGTCACAAGTTAGCGGAAAGGGAGACTTTGTGAGAGAAAAAAAAAAAAGTAAATTTCCGCTAACTTGTGCCAAAAAAAAAATCTTCTATGAACTCGCCATGCCCCTCACGGAATAACTTGGGGTGTCTTCTTTCCAAAATGGGGTCACATGTGGGGTATTTATACTGTCCTGGCATTTTAGGGGCCCTAAAGCGTGAGAAGAAGTCTGGAATCCAAATGCCTAAAAATACCCTGTGAAATCCTAAAGGTACTCATTGGAATTAGGGCCCCTTTGCGCATCTTGGCTGCAAAGAAAAGTGTCACACATGTGGTATCGCCGTACTCAGGAGAAGTAGGGCAATGTGTTTTGGGGTGTATTTTTACATATACCCATGCTGGGTGAGAGAAATATCTCTGTAAATTGACAACTTTGTATAAAGAAAATGATGCGCAAAGGGGTCCTAATTCCAATGAGTACCTTTAGGATTTCACAGGGCATTTTTACGCATTTGGATTCCAAACTACTTCTCATGCTTTAGGGGCCCCTAAAATGCCAGGGCACAAGTGACCCCATTTTAGAAAGTAGACACCCCAAGGTATTCGCTGATGGGCATAGTGAGTTCTTGGAAGTTTTTATTTTTTGTCACAAGTTAGCGGAAAACAAAAAATTTTGAAAAAATAAAAAATAAATTTCCGCTAACTTTTTGCAAAAAATAAAAACTTCCATGAACTCACTATGCCCATCAGCGAATACCTTAGGGTGTCTACTTTCCGAAATGGGGTCATTTGTGGGGTATTTCTACTGTCTGGGCATTGTAGTGCCTCCGGAAACATGACAGGTGCTGAGAGAAATTCACTTGTACAATCGCTTATAACTTTTACCCAAACCAATAAATATACACTTATTGGATTTTTTTTTTTTATCAAAGACATGTAGAACAATAAATTTAGAGAAAAATTTCTATAGAAATCTAGTTTTTTAAAAAAAAGTTACAACAGAAAGTGAAAAATGTCATTTTTGATTAATAGCAAAAAAAGTAAAAAATGTCAGCAGCAATAAAATGCCACTAAATGAAAGCTCTATTAGTCAGAAGAAAAGCAGATAAAATTCATTTGGGTGGTAAGTTGTATGACCGAGCAATAAACGGTGAAAGTAGTGTAGTGCAGAATTGTAAAAAGTGGCCTTGGTCATTAAGGGTGTTTAAGCTAGGGGGGCTGAAGTGGTTAAATGCCAGATGAAGGCACATTCAATACATATGGAACAAAAATCACAGAAATATAGTGGCCAATATGGGGGAACTGCTCAGACCCCAAACACTGTAGCGCAGGCATGTCCAAACTCTGGCCCTCCAGGTGTTGCAGAACTACAACTCCCATCATGCCCTTCTGTAGGTTGATAGCTGTAGGTTGTCCAGGAATGATGGGAGTTGTAGTTTTGCAACATCTGGAGGGCCGGAGTTTGGACATGCCTGCTGTAGCGTGTTTCTCATTGGGGGAGCCGTTCCACCGCATGTGGACCGCAGCAAACGGCCATTCCCAGCAAAAATTGCGTACAATGGAGGATGCCGGCGCGGACCACATGCACCACAAAGACATCCTACACAAAACGGAGCATTGTGCGGATGAAATTTATAAATATAAAAATCACAGAAAAAAATGCACCAAACGGTTATGTCACTGACTATACTAGCTAGTCAAACAAGCAGATATTAAAAGCTGAGACTGTTTGCCAATATATTCCTGTCAGGAACACATCGGAGCCCTTCATGCACCACGTCACAGTCACTCAGCATGGCATGGGGTCCTACCACTACGCTAACTATGGTGTGAACACGGTCTGAAGGTGATGGAATACTGCTCACAGCCAAGCTTCCACACAACTGCATAGCAGGACAACTAATGCAATGTGAATAAAGCAAGACTGCAAGCCGCACCCATATCAGACCGTGTGATAGAGGCTACCAGGTGCAAAAAATGTTAAATGCCAGATGAAGGCACATTCAATACATATGGAACAAAAATCACAGAAATATAGTGGCCAATATGGGGGAACTGCCAGCCAGTAGTGTGGCATCAGAGCGGGTGTTTAGTACGGCGAAGGCCATAGTTACACCAAGAAGGAACTCTCCTTTCTCCCCCAAATCTGGAGAGACTGACCTTTGTCAAGATAAATCAGGTGTGGATCAGCCAGGATTTCCACCCACCAATGCCTGAGGCATCAGACTAGATCATCCATGGTGCCACACCAACACTTTGACAAAAGAGACCGGTTTCTTCTGGCTCCCTGCCTGAGCTACTATTCTGATGCTGCCACCCGTCTGATGTCACACATCTGATGCCAAGTGCTCCTTCTTTCACCTGGTACTGATATTGCCACTCACCTCCCCACTCTGTCACCAAGTCACTCTGTGGTCTCCTGATGCTGCTTCCACCTCCACACTGTCACCTTGGCAATCTGTGGTCTCCTGATGCTGTTGCCACCTCCACACTTCTGTCACCTTGCCACTCTGTGGTCTCCTGATAGTGCTGCCACCTCAACACTATGTCACCTTGCCACTCTGTGGCCTCTTGATGCTGCTGCTGCCACCTCCACACCAGGGACGTAACGATCGCGGTCTAAGAGGGTGTGACTGCGACGGGGTCCGTCAGGGGGGAATTGCAAGTGTTTTTAGCCAGTCCCCTCTGCTTTGCATTATAAAAGCCAGTGCGACTGCGCTTATCCCCATACGCCTCTCCTGAGCCACTGCTGCGTTGTTATGTCATGTTGGCGAGACCCGGCACTGGAGTGTTGATGCAGCACAGCAGAGAGTTTGGCAGGACATGTTAGCAACTGACTGCGCAATCAGAGAAGGAGCGGAACAGAACAGAGGTAAGTATTTTTTTTTATGTATGCGTACCCCATTCTGGGGGGCACCCAGCATTATGAACTTTTTAAAATTTTGAAAGGGGGCCCGCTGACCTATAGTGGGGGGCCCAATCCAACGTTTGGCCTGGGGCCTATAGAATTCTAATTACGCCACTGCTCCACACTGTCATTGTGCCATGACATGGTCCCTATTTTGCATCAGAATTGGCTTATGATTTGGTAACCAAAAGCAGGAGTGGGTACAAAACACAGAAGACATGCCAATATTCTATTCACGTCTCATCTCTGTTTTGGATCTACTCCTGTTTTTGTTATTTTTGGCTTTAGCAATACTGATGGATTACTGACCAAATGCTGACTGAGTGAAGGCGGATGCTCCACAGACAGGATCCATTTTTGGGGGGTTATTGTTCTGACGGATGAGAGGAAGGGCTAAATAATCAGTGACGTCAACAGAAACTTACTGCTGACACCCACTCCACTCTGTCGGGATGCTTTACTTGTATAATCGTTTAAAAGAACATGGTCTTTAGACATCTATGTGGAATCAGCTGCCGACTGTGTAAAAAGAGTGCACTTCTTCTTGACTCTAACATTGACCTGTAAGGCTGAGTTCGTACTTGAGTTATTTGGTCAGTTTTGGCCCCGTAACTGCCCAAATAAGTGAAGTATGCAGTGATTCTAAGAGCGACGCCTGTCATCTTCATATCATACTAACTCACACTATTGTTTCACTACAACAGCAGACTCCCTATGCGTGTTACTGCAAGGCACAGTGTTCTACACTACTGTAAATTCTGTTTGCAGCCAGGAAATAGTTTTTTAATGGTATTCACCATGAATAAATTTGGATCGAACCAAATTTTTTTGAAAAATTCGGTGAACTGGCCCAATTGAATTTTTGAGAAATTCGCTCATCTCTAATCTCTATGTAGCACATTGTACAACTTCTGTGATGTCTGCTTTGTAGTAAAGAACAGACAGGTTTTTCCCGTCCCTAATGGTTTCTTTCATTGTATTTTTGCAAGATAATAAGTCATTAATAACCGCAGAATTATGACCTTATGTACATCAAGCACATAAAGTCTTGTCCTCAGGAAACGTACCATTGCCGTAGAGTATACTTAGGACTTCAGAGGAATCTGCTTTCCAGTAATGGGTTTTATGAGGAGATAAACGGAGTAATACACAACACAAATTGTATATGCTGTTTCTTCATCCAATAGCTCAGGATTATGAGCGGTGGTATCCTTGGCAGTTATTATACGCTTATACTCTATATAAGAGCATATCTTGTCAAAAATCACTGAAACTAATAATATTAATGAGCAATGAGTAATACTCATTATTTACAAAATTTCAATATTCACCACTGACTGAACTTGAATATTTGGTGTGCTCTAATGTTTCATTCAGCCCTGATGGTGATAGGGATTTAAAACGGTAGATCTCTTACATTTCACAATTGTTTAAAGTACCTACCACCAATTTTAGAGCAGTAACTTTTAAAACAGTTGGATCTCCCCCATGGTGTAGTCTAAAATGTCTTGACACACTATGTTGCATGTAATGATTGCAAATACTAAACACATTCTTGTACAGATGTTCCATCTGGCTACAGAATTTACATCCTACGGCAGCATATACAAATGACTGGAGCCAACCCATCTGGTGACGTAATGGTATGTTTTCATTAGTGGTGTGAAACACAACATTGTTATGCCTGCTGAGACTCCACTCTCTCGCTATTGTCAGCTGGTTTACCTCTCCCTGGTTCTGATGGCCCAGACTTGCTGGCCTTCCTTTCCTCTTTCCTTGTAGGCGTCGCCATGGAGTAGCTCTCAGTGGCACCCACACAGGTTGCAGCCTGCTTCTTGCCGACAAGGGGTACTTAAGGCTCCTTAGGCCTCTTTCACACTTGCACTCTTCACACAGTAGCATCAAGGGTTTCCCACCTACCACATCCAATGGCTGGCTACCTTGGGGTACTTAAGGCTCCTTAGGCCTCTTTCACACTTGCGTTCTGAGGATCCGGCGGGCACTTCCGTCCCGCCGGATCTGTCAGAACGCAAGTCGCCTGAAAGCATTAGAAGACTGATCAGGATCCTGATCAATCTTCGAAATGCTTTCAGGTTACTATGGCAGCCAGGACGCTATTAAAGTCCTGGTTGCCATAGTAGTAGTGGGGAGCGGGGGAGCGGTATACTTACAGTCCGTGGCTACCGGGCGCTCCTGAATGACGCCAGAGCGCCTCATGCCCATGGATCACATGATCCATGCGATCACGTGATCCATGCGTGTGGGGCGCCCTGACGTCACTCTGAGCGCCCGGAGCCGCACGGATGGTAAGTATACTGCTCCCCGCTCCTCACTACATTTTACCATGGCAACCAGGACTTTAGCGTCCTGGCTGCCATGGTAACAATTGAGAAAAAGCTAAACGTCGGATCCGGCGATGCGCCGAAACGACGTTTAGCTTAAGGCCGGATCCGGATTAATGCACTTCAATGGGCATTAATTCCGGATCCGGCGTTACAGCATGTCTTCCGGATTTTTGGACGGAGACAAATCCGCAGCATGCTGCGCTTTTGTCAACGTCCAAAAAACTTTCACATACTGAACGGAAGACATCCTGATGCATCCTGAATAAATTGCTCTCCATTCAGGATGCATTAGGATAATCCTGATCAGTATCTTTCGGTCCTAGAGCCCCGAGGATGGAACTCTAGGACGGAAAGCAAAAACGCAGATGTGAAAGGGGCCTTACCCTGTGAACAATAGTTTTTAGTTTGCTACTGTCCTGCAAAGATGTACTGTTTCTATTTTCATCTGTCCATGTACTGACTTCTTCCTGTTTCACGGCTTTGGCCCTTTGCTGCCTGACCTGATCTAGGTCTGATCTCGTTCTGATCCTGAGGTGCCTGCTCTGACCTTGGACTGTTTATCTTATTGCACATACCATGCCTGTCTTAACTATGGTTTTGCCTGATCCCTTGGTGCCTCGCATCAGTGTCTGTTGACCTCCATGGGCAGCCGTTACTTAAACTGAGAACAGTTCAAGAGGTAGCAGCTTGGTACAGTAGCTCCCCTGTAGTGGAGCCAAAATCCCTGTATAGGGGTTAAAGGGTAAAGACCAGGGGGCCACTAAGACAACACCCTTAGGAGTTGCCCCAAGCCAAATATGTTCAAGTAGGACAGCAGATCCACATCCACTTATTGTACCTCATCATTAATAGAATCACAAAACTTACATCATTGTGCAGCACATTTGCATGATCCAGGGGTTTTAGTACCATAGATTTTCTGCAGTCAAACTGATTGGTGGGATGTACCAAAGTTTGCTCTACAATGTGGGGGCTCTTCTGTAATTTGGTCATCAAGGTTTTGCCTAAGACCGGGTCATTAAAATGTCAATGTTGTTGTAAAATCCCTTTAATATTAACATGTATTGTACCATGTTAGGAATCTGACTGGTGGATTGCTGTTGTTGCTTCAATCTCCATCCTTGATATCATCAATATAGATATAAGATCAGATGTTCTTGCACTGCCACTAACCCTAATTCATGGGCAATGTAACTGTACAACAGTAGCATCAAGGGTTTCCCACCACCACATGTAAGACCCTGTAACAATGGTACAAGATGACTTGGATTTCTCAGATTGGACAGGAGATTTTTCACAAATTTCTGTAACAGATTATCCATGTAAGCAGACAGATGAGAGAATCCACCCCTTTGAAAATCGGGTCTACGAAGTGGAGGGGAAGTGATTTGAATATTTTGAATAACAAGAAATATATAAAGGATAGAGGGACTGTGTACCTTAATAAAATCTTTCTTGTCCTTATGGAATACCATATTCCATCCTAAGAGCCAGTAGACTATTTCCATTCTTGGCAAAAATGGTTGTGGGATCAGTAGCTAATTGTCTATAATAATTATTGTACAAAAGTGTTCTAAGAGGGTCATATTGATAATAGGATGAATCCATAATTCCAACCCCCACCATCTGCACTTTTGATAACAATTTCAGAATTAGATGCTAGTCTTGCACTGTATTAGGCCTGTGTTAAAATAGACTTAGTAACGGGATCCAGCTCGCCTGCTGTTCTCTCAGAAGTATATTCACTCCCCGTGTGCACTGATTGTTCAGGTAAGACCTCGTTAGCAGCAAAACAAAATGAAAAATACAGCACTCCAAATCTTGCTTAAGCCATATGTTCCTTTATTGCAGTAAAAATCATTTGCGTAGCAATACAGCCTCCATTGAGAGGTTGTGTTAAAATAGGTCTGTTTTACTTCCACAGTTTTCCAATTGGTATGCTTTTGAAGCTAGAATGAACAAAAATGAGATGTTTAGTTGGAAACTGTTTGGTACCATAATTTTTCGGATTTTTACCTCCACTAAATTTCTTTAAGACAAAATTGCCTCACAAAATCAATTTGACTTCAGCCCTCTGTCCTGCTTTTGAGGCCTACCCCTTCTATATATAGTTCTTCTATATATACAGTCAAGTAGTCCATAGGTGATTGGAAAGCACATGGACCTCCTACTTTTTCCAATACATCACAAGCTTGACTCCATGCTCGTTCTTGTACAAAAACGTCCCCATTTGCCTTTCAACCTCCTATGTACTACTTTATTACCATACAGCATTAACATGTGTTGGCTCTGTGGAGCCAAACTTCGTCTGGCCTGAAGTTGCATGAGACTTTAGTGAATTACTATGGTATTCCTATCTGCGTATTTAAAAACATTTTAAAATAGGAATCTGAAGTTCGCCTTGGTACTGGCTGGTACCTCGGTATGCAGATAGGAATACCATAGTAATTCACCAAAGTCTTACGTGACTTTGGGCGAGAAAAAGTTTTTTAACAAATTAACTTAGGACATATGATCCGAAGCTCGATTTGCTCAAGCCTAAGGCTAGGGCTAGACGGCGGCGTGTGTCGCCCCAATGTCATGCTACAATTTTTATAATGATAGTCTATGGTGTCGCACTGCGACATGTTGCAACTGCGACACCACAGCAGCAAAAACTCCATCCAAGATGGATTTTTCTGCGACTGTCGCGCCGCAGCATGTCGCAGTGCGACACCATAGAATACCATTATAAAATTGTCGTGCGAAATCAATGTCGGGCAACACATGTTGCAGTGTAGTTGCGCCCTATGTGTCACGCGACACATGTCGTCGTGTAGCCCAAGCCTAATTGTTAGAAAATTACTGAGGGATGAGAGACCCCTTATTTATTTTTTATTTTTTTATAATTGTATATTTTACAGAATTTTATTTTCTTATAAACACAAAAAGAAAGGTCCAACAAAAAGACCCATTAATAATGGCCAAAATCTAAACATGCATGTTGTGAAGGCACAAGTAAAAAAGTAGAAAGAGGGCTTACACAAAGCTTTATCATATGCAATAGCCATCAATCAGTTAGTTATAAGTCAGTTATAACTATAGTAGGTCCGACATTACATACACGAGATAGCAGATTGTGTGTGAGAGAGTATTAATCCCATTAGCCTTATATGTACTATGTACGTTGTCTCCCAGTACACAATGTTTCATAAGCATTCTATTCTTCCCAAACTTTATAGAAGTGATCCATCCTGTCAGAGAACAGGGCTGTTAGGTACACCATACTCCTGACATCTCTGACCCCCGACCACAAATCTTCATTCGTTGGTGGATTCTGCGGCCTCCAATTCTGAACTATTAAACACATAGCTGCTGTAAACACGTGGCTTGTAATCTCCCCATGGTAGTAGGGAAGACGTTAAGCCTGTAGCATGCAGGTACAAGTGGCATGTCTATGGACAAGATCTTATCTACAAGCTTCCTGACCTTCAACCAAAAGGGGTGGATTAAATGACAGCTCCATAAATGTGAAGAAAACTTCCGCCCCACGCATCGCATCTCCAACATATATCTGGGATGGAGGGGTTTAATCTATGTCGTACGGCAGGCATGTGAAAACAGAACATGTGTATTTTATATTGGTTCTCTCGGTAAGATACATATATGGAAGAGGACTCTGTGCCAAATACGACGCCCCAAAAAACTTTCCCATTTTTACATATACGGAAATCTAACAAATTGGCCTGGGAAAGGGCGAGACAAAATCTGATAGATGGCCGAAAGAAGACCTTTAGTGGAGGAGGTAAATTTGCATAGTTTCTCAAAGGAAGTAGGCAAAAAGACCGCCTGTTTTGCAAATAGGGAAGTGTAAAAATTTAAATCTGTAGATAAGAGTAGTGAGCCCTATCAGGCAAGTTAAAGAAAGTACATAAGGAACCAAAGGGAAGAGGGTTGAACGTAACATGGTCCACTATGTCCACAAAATGAAACAAGCTCCTTTGAAACCATGGATGTGAAAACTCAGATGATGTACTATCAGAAAGTAGAGGAGTAAAAAGGAAGGAGATCATAGCAGAATGGGCAGAAGAGAGAGGAGACAGTCTGAAGCATCTATTCCAAATATTGCACATAAAGGACATGGATCCCAACAAAGAGGACCGTTTCATGGAACTGAATGAGCCCCAAAGCAAAGAATTTGTATGAATCGGGAAATCCAAAGCTTCTCTATTTACACATACAGTACTTCGCATACACCAAGAGTGATAACCACGCAGGGATCCTCCTAAGATGTGTTGCCTAGTAGGGATGAGCGAACCCGAACTGTATAGTTCGGGTTCGTACCGAATTATGGGGTGTTCGGGACCCGGACCCGAACATTTTCAAAAAAGTTCGGATTCGTTGTTCGGCGATTTCTTGCCGCTTTCTGAAGGGCCAGGAAATCAGCTAGCGTTTTACTTCTTGCACTAAGAAGCCATCACAGCCATGCCCACTAACGGCATGGCTGTGATTGGCCAAGTGCAGCATGTGACCCAGCCTCTATTTAAGCTGGAGTCACATAGCGCCACACGTCACTTTGCTTTGATTAGTGTAGGGATAGGATGCAGCTGCTGTGAGGGCGAGATTAAGCAGAGAAAACTCAGCAAAAACACCTAATGAAGTGATTGATCTACAGCTGTGAATCATTCAACTTCTGCTAGTTAATTGCTCACTGGCTTTTAGGCTGCACAGAGCTTTTTTCTGGGGTGATCGGTGGCCATTTTGTGTCTTGTGGTGCCCCAGCACAAGCTGCCACCAAGTCCATCAATACTAGTTTTTATTTTTGCTATATCCTACATCAGGGGCCTGGCTGTGCTTATTGTCACCCCTAGAAACCCAGGGTAGAAATATCTATATTTTATTGAAGGGTTAAATTCAATTGCCAAAATAGCAATACTGTAAATCTGGTGTCCCAGCAGTGGCTGGCCAAGTTTAATAGTGTCCGGCAAAAGATAAATAATTTTCTGTGGTGAAACTCAATTGCCAAAATAGCAATCCCCTAAATCTGGTGTCCCAGCAGTGGCTGGCCAAGTTTAATAGTGTCAGGCAAAGGATAGATTTTGTTCTGGGGTGAAATTCAATTGCCAAAATAGCAATACAGTAAATCAGTGGTTTCAGCTGTGGCTGGCCAAGTTTAATAATGTCCGGCAAAGGATATATTTTTTTCTGGGGTGAAATTCAATTGCCAAAATAGCAATACCATAAATCAGTGGTTTCAGCTGGGGCTGGCCAAGTTTCATAGGTTCCGTCAAAGGATATATTATTTTGTGGGGTGAAATTCAGTTGCAAAAATAGAAATACCGTAAATCTAGTGTTCCAGCTGTGGCTCGCCAAGTTTAATAGTGTCCGGCGAAGGATATATTTTGTTCTGGGGTGAAATTCAATTGGCAAAATAGCAATCCCCTAAATCTGGTATCCCAGCAGTGGCTGGCCAAGTTTAATAGTGTCCGGCAAAAGATAAATAATTTTCTGTGGTGAAACTCAATTGCCAAAATAGCAATCCCCTAAATCTGGTGTCCCAGCAGTGGCTGGCCAAGTTTAATAGTGTCCGGCAAAGGATAGATAATTTTCTGGGGTGAAATTCAATTGCCAAAATAGCAATACCGTAAATCAGTGGTTTCAGCTGGGGCTGGCCAAGTTTAATAGTGTACAGCAAAGGATATATTTTGTTCTGGGGTGAAATTCAATTGCCAAAATAGCAATACCGTTAAATCAGTGGTTTCAGCTGTGGCTATCCAAGTTTAATAGTGTCGGGCAAAGGATATATTTTTTTCTGGGGTGAAATTCAGTTGCAAAAATAGAAATACCGTAAATCTGGTGTTCCAGCTGTGACTGCACAAGTTTCATAGGTTCCGTCAAAGGATATATTATTTTGTGGGGTGAAATTCAGTTGCAAAAATTGAAATACCGTAAATCTAGTGTTCCAGCTGTGGCTGGCCAAGTTTAATAGTGTCCGGGGAAGGATATATTTTGTTCTGGGGTGAAATTCAATTGGCAAAATAGCAATCCCCTAAATCTGGTATCCCAGCAGTGGCTGGCCAAGTTTAATAGTGTCCGGCAAAGGATATATTTTTTTCTGGGGTGAAATTCAATTGCCAAAATAGCAATACCGTAAATCTGGTGTCCCAGCAGTGGCTGGCCAAGTTTAATAGTGTCCGGCAAAGGATAGATAATTTTCTGGGGTGAAATTCAATTGCCAAAATAGCAATACCGTAAATCAGTGGTTTCAGCTGTGGCTGGCCAAGTTTAATAGTGTCCGGCAAAGGATAGATAATTTTCTGGGGTGAAATTAAATTGCCAAAATAGTAATCTCCAAAATCTGGTGTCCCAGCAGTGGCTGGCCAAGTTTAATAGTGTCCGGCAAAGGATATATTTTTTTCTAGGGTGAAATTCAATTGCCAAAATAGCAATACCATAAATCTGGAGTCCTAGCAGTGGCTGGCCAAGTTTAATAGTGTTTGGCAAAGGATAGATAATCTTCTGGGGTGAAATTCAATTGCCAAACTAGCAATACCGTAAATCAGTGGTTTCAGCTGTCGCTGGCCAAGTTTAATAGTGTCCGGCAAAGGATAGATAATTTTCTGGGGTGAAATTCAATTGCCAAAATAACAATACCATAAATCAGTGGTTTCAGCTGTGGCTGGCCAAGTTTAATAGTATCCGGCAAAGGATCGATAATTTTCTGGGGTGAAATTCAATTGCCAAAATAGCAATACCGTAAATCAGTGGTTTCAGCTGTGGCTGGCCAAGTTTAATAGTGTCCAGCAAAGGATATATAATTTTCTGGGGTGAAATTCAATTGCCAAAATAGCAATCCCCTAAATCTGGTGTCCTAGCAGTGGCTGGCCAAGTTTAATAGTGTCCGGCAAAGGATATATTCTTTTCTGGGGTGAAATTCAATTGCCAAAATAGCAATACCCAAAATCTGGTGTTCCAGCTGTTGCAGGCCAAGTGTAAATCTGTCCGTAAAAGGGTATATTACACTCAGCGTACATCTCCAAGTGTATTGCTTTCCGTTAAAGGGTATATTACACAAAGTGTTAAAATGCTGAAAGCATAATCCTATATATTTTTTCACACACTACTGTGCATCTCAAAGTGTAAATCTGTCCGTAAAAGGATACCTTTCATCCAGGGCCTAAATACTAGGCCTACAATTGATATTCCCCTAAATCTGTGGTTACTGCAGTGCCTGGATTAGTGTAATACGGTACATAAATAGATAGCCAGATCGTGTTAGGTGCCTGTAAAAAAAGGCCTGAATTTGAATTCAATACATTAGGCCAAATAATTTTTTTATTTTTGTGGTGAACGGTAACAATGAGGAAAACATCTAGTAAGGGACGCGGACGCGGACATGGTCGTGGTGTTGTTAGTGGACCCTCTGGTGCTGGGAGAGGACGTCGCCTTTCTGCTACAGCCACACATCCTAGTGAACCAACTACCTCAGGTTCCAGTACCCGCTAGAATTTACAGCGATATTTGGTGGGGCCCAATGCCGTTCTAAGGATGGTAAGGCCTGAGCAAGTACAGGCGCTAGTCAATTGGGTGGCCGACAGTGGATCCAGCACGTTCACAACATTATCTCCCACCCAGTCTTCTGCAGAAAGCGCACAGGTGGCGCCTGAAAACCAAGCCCATCAGTCTGTCACATCACCCCCATGCATATCAGGGAAACGGTCTGAGCCTCAAGTTATGCAGCAGTCTCTTATGCTGTTTGAAGACTCTGCTGGCAGGGTTTCCCAAGGAAATCCACCTAGCCCTTCCCCAGTGGTGGAATACCACATCATCAGAGTCCGTACGTCTCTGATGATGGCGAAACACAGGTGCCAACTGCTGCCTCTTTTTGCAGTGTGCAGACCGAACAGGAGGTCAGGAAGGAAGACTGTGTGGAAGACGATGCAGGGGACGATGAGGTCCTAGACCCCACATGGAATGAAGGTCGTGCCACTGACTTTCATAGTTCAGAGGAAGAGGCAGTGGTGAGACCGAGCCAACAACGTAGCAAAAGAGGGAGCAGGGGGCAAAAGCAGAACAGCCGCCGGCAAGAGAGTTCGCCTGCTACTGGCCACCACCACCAGGGACCAAGCACCCCCAAAGGCAGCTTCAAGGAGTTCCCTGGCATGGCACTTCTTTAAACAATGTGCTGACGACAAGACGCGAGTGGTTTGCACGCTGTGCCATCAGATCCTGAACCGAGGCATTGACGTTCTGAACCTTAGCACAGCTTGCATTACCAGGCATCTACATGCAAAGCATGAACTGCAGTGGAGTAAACACCTTAAAAACAAGGAACTCACTCAGGCTCCCCCTGCTCCCTCTTCTGCTGCTGCCTCGGCCTCTTCCTCCGCCTCGGGAGGAATGTTGGCACCTGCCGCCCACCAAACAGAGGATGTGCCACCAACACCACCATCTCCGTCACCAAGCATCTCCACCATGTCACACGGCAGCATTCGGCTCTCCATCTCACAAACATTGGAAAGAAAGCGTAAATTCCCACCTACCCACCCTCGAGCCCTGGGCCTGAATGCCAGCATTTCTAAACTACTGGCCTTTGAAATGCTGTCATTCAGGCTGGTGGACACAGACAGCTTCAAACAGCTGATGGCGATGGCTGTCCCACAGTATGTTATTCCCAGCCGCCACTACTTCTCCAAGAGAGCCGTGCTACAAAATTCAATATTTATTGCCCTGTTTCTGTAGTTTGCAGAAACACCCTATATGTGGTCATAAACTGCTGTATGGCCAAACAGCAGGGAGCAGAAGTAAAGGAATGCCATATGGTTTTTGGAAGTTAGATTTTCCTGGACTGGTTTTTTGACACCATGTCCCATTTAAAGCCCCCCTGATGCACCGCTTGAGTAGAAACTCAAAAAAAGTGACCCCATTTTGGGGTAAGGTGGCAGTTTTGTTGGTACTATTTTAGGGTACATATGATTTTTGGTTGCTCTATATTACACTTTTTGTGATGCAAGGTAACAAAAAATAGCTGTTTTGGCTGTTTTTATTTTTTGTTATTTGCAACGTTCATCTGACAGGTTAGATCATGTGCTATTTTTATAAAACAGGTTGTTGTGGACGCGACAATACCAAATATGACTATTTGTTTGGTTGTTTGTTTCAGTTTTACATAATAAAGCATTTAAAAAAAAATATTTTTTTGTGTCTCCACATTCTGAAAGCCGTAGTTTTGTTTTTAGTTTTGTTTTTATTTTTGGCCGACTGTCTGATGTAGGGGCTCATTTTTTCGGTATGAGATAGCGGTTGATTTGGTACTATTTTAGGGTGCATATGACTTTTTGAACGCTTGGTATTACACTTTTTGTGATGTAAGGAGACAAAAAATTGCTTTTTTGACACAGTTTTCTTTTTTTTTTACGGTGTTCACCTTAGGGGTTAGATAATGTGATATTTTTATACAGCAGGTTCTTACGGACGTGGCGATAGTTAATATGTATACTTTTTTATTTACTTAAGTTTTACACAATAACAGCATTTTTTAAACAAAAAGTGATGTTTTAGTGTCTCCATATTTCTGAAAGCCATAGTTTTTGTTAGTTTTTTTGGGCTATTGTCTTAGGTGGGGGCTCATTTTTTTGGTAATATTTTTTATGGGCATAAGCCTTTTTGATTGCTTGGTGTTGCACTTTTGATGTAAGGTGACAAAAAAAATGTTTTTTTTGCACAGTTTTTATTTTTTTACCGTGTTCATGTGAGGGATTAGGTCATGTGATATTTTCCGGTGGATACGGACTTAATTTTGGGAAAAGGACCCTTTTTTTCTTTACTTGAAATTTTACATTTTTTTGTAAAACTTTTTTTCACTTTATTGATTAAACAGTGCTCCGTAAGATGTCGAGAGCATGGGATTTTTTTTATAACCTAACACTGCTTTACACTTCTCCACAACTTTATCCCTGACCTGTCTGGTGTGTTCCTTGTCTTTTATTATGCTGTTTGATCATTAATGTTCTTTAACAAACCTCTGAGACCTTCACAGAACATCTGTAGTTATATTGAGAATAAATTACACACTGGTGGACTCTATTTACTAATTAGGTGACTTCTGAAGGCAATTGGTCACACTGAATTTTATTTAGGGGTATCAGAGTACAGGGGGCTGAATACAAATGCATGCCGCACTTTTCAGATTTTTAATTATTAAAAAATAAAAACCCATGTATAATTTTCTTTTAATTTGTAATAAAATACATTTAAGTGTGTAGGTGTAACGTGAAAAAATGTGGAAAAGTTCATCAAGTTTATCACTGAATGTCTTATTGAGAATTTTTGCTTGTTTTTGAAAGTCAGAATCCAAGGGGCAATTTTGTTTGACCCTGTTATATTGACTAAAGAGGATGTTTTCTATCCGCTTCTTATAATGGCATCTGGAGAACTCAAATTACTGTAGCTTTTGATGTCCACTTTTTTGACGTGGGTATGGATAATAGTTTTGTGATCCAGATTTATAGTAGTAAGCTCGAGATATACTGCCTCCTCCCAATTCAATGGCAAAAGTGGAGTCCCCTTTCCATGGTATAAAGAGGTCATCAATGTATCTCCTATAGAGGAGAGTATGTTGGTGGCCTTGTGGGTTATTCCAGATGTAATTATTCTCCAAGTGGACCATAAAAAGATTGGCATAATGGGGCCACCAGCTTCCCCTTTGCAGTCCCTTTGCACTGCAGAAAGTAAAGGTAATATTGTGAAGAATAAAGGCCATCCCTTGTTCTTTCTCATAGTAAGAGTATTATCATGGGAGAATCAACTATTGAGGCCCAGTTGGTGTTTAATATTGCTATATAAAACTGTTACATCCAAAGTGATAAATAAGAGGTCTTCTGACCAATGGAAGCTTCTCAAATCAGCAATCAACTGAGTGGGAACCTTCAAATAACTTGATAGATTCACTACATAGATCTGTAGAAGTATATCCAGATAGTGAGATAAATGTTCTTTGGGAGAGTGAATGCTTGAGATGATCGGCTTCCCACTGTCGATCTAGTTTGTCCATTTTCAGTATGGGCATTGGGACCACAAGACTGGTGCCTGATGCTTCGATGGACTGTCCGAATGTCCTTTCTTCTCTGTCTGTTCAGATAACTAGAGTGCATCTTTTCCAGCCTTACTGCAATGTCTCAGGATATGCTGGGGCTGAAGCTCACTGACATAACCATAGCAACCGGGACACTTTGAGCGCTGTCTCGGCAGCACATGAAGCGCACATGATCACTTGCCTCCCCTGACTCCATTTATTATGTATTCATATTAAACACATCTTCCTGGTCCTCTGCATATTCCAATGCAGTGACTATCTATTTTTCAAACATCACCACCTTTTATCATCTTGTGTTATCTGCTCTGACTCCACATCTATTATAACTGTATTTATACACTTCTCTATTGGTTTATGTGTATATGTATATTTGTTTTTTTTTTATACACAGTATGATGCCCACTATGGGTTTTTCTTGATTTTAACCCTTATGTTTTTTAACCGCCACCACCTGTGACCTTTCAGGTTGAGCTGTTTCCTTCTTGTTTACATGTAAATGTTCACGTTCCGCCATGATGTTTTATTGTGTGAAGGCCTGAGGAAGGGACCACTCCAGTCACAAAACACGATTCCTTGTATACATTCCAGAAAAGCTGTTAAGAACATGCTTCTCAACCTCCTTTCTTCTACAGTGTTGGGTGAAGTCCCCATTCATTGCTCTGCTAGATTTATATCAAGCTGGCAGCTCAAAGAGAGTGTCCTTTCTGCTGTAGCTCTCTCCCTATCATAGCTCAGGAGGCAGTTGAAGGATGAAACTGGGCATGTGAGGCCTTCTTAGTGAGCCAAAGAAAAAAAAAAAGCAGCAGGTGGCGCTATACAGATACATTTTATTGAATAACCCAGTGGTTATGCTACATTTTTAACTACATGAAATTACAAAAGTTTTCATATCCAGGAGCTGGTTTGAAATATGTTTCATGGGACAACCCCTAAATGGACAGGAGTCTGTCACCTGGAAATTTACTGATAAACCAGGCACTATGTTCACCTAATGGTCCCCCCTCCTACCCTACCATCCCTGCTCTTACACCCCCCTTACCTGTTCCTTTCCTTTTGTGTCTTGTTAGTTGTCTTATCCCTAGTCTTGAGTTTTATGTGCTACATCTTAGGATATAATTATGGGACCTGTACTAATGTACGAGATGTTTTTTGTGCATGTTCTCATCGTTATGGTCTGCCAAATGACTCTGAATGAGCTATGTCCTACCATTTCATGTTTTTCCCTTTTTTCCTTTCTGTATTATTGAAAATTTGCACACTATGTGCTAATAAAAATCTACAGTATAAAATAAATAAATAAACAAGGCACTATGCCCTGTAGGGCTAGATCAGAAAGATAATGATAAATCTGAATGATAATGATAACTTTTAGGCAAGAAAACTACACAGGAACCTGGTCCTGTCAATCAAGAAGGAGGGGCAGGGACTTGGGCTGCAGTGCACTTAACTGCTCATTTGCATACACTGTACATTAAAAGTACTTTTTCTGTCATGGAGGCTCTGAACAGAGTGTCCAATGCAATCCATAAAGAGTACCAAAGTCCATTTGTTCTGAGAATCAGTGGTCCAAGCTTGTAGACCTATCTGGGTGAAAAGGCTTTGGCACTATATGATGCACTGCAGCTCCCTCAGATTTTTTTCCTGTACCATAGCCACCCAAGTGATGTGTAGGTATCTCCCTTGCTTCAGTTCTCTTCACAGTGCTTTGAAGGGAGTGGAACTTGCTGAAGAAGCTTTGATTTGGGGGAAGCTATATATCCTAATGGAGAGAGCCTAAACGGCGAGAGAAGTCTTATTAGCCAGCCAACACTCCTCTGGAATTCTGGCAAGAGGGTATGCTAATGACTCTGAGCTATAGGATAGCTTCCCTACAGCTGGTGGTATTAGAGGTAGAGCTTTCTGTAGAGGCTTTGGTGATTGTTACTCCATTCTTTTGATCACTTGCAGTTCCTACAGTCAAAACTCCAGTGATCAGCAAGTGATGGCACATCAATGACATGCCACCATTTACTACAACTATAACACAGCTTTCAGGTCAAGGCGCAGAAAGTACCATCGAAAGTTGATAGGGCAGTCATCCAAATGGATCGTCAACGTCACGGTGACATGCGATCAGCCAGAAGTTATCTAGAGTCAACAAAGCAGCAGCAGGCCTTCACCTACAATCTTTTACAGGGTTAGCTCGCCTGCAGGCCCTCGCATATAATGTTTTAGAGGGTCAGCTCCGCAGCAGGCCCTCAACCATAATTTTTTCGATGGTCAGCTAAGCAGCAGGCGCTCGCCCATAATTTTTAAATAGTCAGCTCAGCAGCAGGCCCTCAACCATAATGTTTTAGATGGTCAGCTCAGCAGCAGGCCCTCGCCCCTAATGTTTTAGATGGTCAGATCAGCAGGCCCTTGCTCCAAATGTTTTTGAGGGTCACCAGCAGGCCATCAATCATAATTTTTCAAGGGTATGTATGATGCCCTCCGTTATGTGTAACAATGGGTGTATTGGAGTGCCGGTTCCTTGTAATTTTTGGCAGCCCTTTCACTTAGTCCATAGGTTTTATGAGTGTAGCAGTCCCACTACATGAACAATTGTACTACAATGTGAATGAGGTCCTCCTTTATGTGATATACAGGTTGTATCGGAGTGGCTCTTGCTTGTAACTTTTGTAAGTTTTGTGCATATTATTGTCAGTCCAAGATGCATCCAGACAACCTCTCCATGCTGTTCCCGAACCATTTCGGTGGTGTTTCCATCAATTTCTGACCTTTTACTATGAACCAGGCACCCTCACCTCTTCAGAGCAGGGGGTGCCTGGTTTAATGCTCGGATTCTCCCATTGACAAGCATCCCGGTGCGTTCGGCCCGAGCACTTTGGTGCTCGATCAACACTAGAGATGATGCATTTTGCTGATGGTAATGTTAATGTGTTACATTTAGCTCCAAAAGGATCACAGTATTTTAAAGCGGTATTCCCATCAATGTCAGACTGGTGCAAGTCCCACATCTGGTACCCGCTCCTTTCTCCAGAATTTGCTCCCTGAAGTGAAGGAGAGCCCACTGTGCAAGCACAGTCACCCTCTATTCACCGCTATGGGAGTTCCGAAAATATACGAGGCTGCTTCTGGCAGTCCCATAACAGTGATTGGAGAGGTGGCCATGCGGTGTGCTCTCCATTCACTGCTATAGGCCTTCTGAAAATGAAGCATGGTGTGCTCTCTACTTTGGGGGCTTCATTCTGGAGATAGGAGAAGATTCTAGAGGTGGGGTCCGCATCTATCTGACATTGATAGCATATCTTAGTTGCATGCCATCAATGTCTGAGATGGGCAAGCCACTTTAACAAACCCGGGATTCATCCATTTGTAATTTTTCTAAATATAAAGTACTGACTGCAAAGGGTAACCATTATCAGCAACTCCCACAGGTTCCCATTCTTCCTATTGCAGATGCGAATGTGTAAATCATTTGTAGAAAAACGAATAACTGAAATAAATGAGTCTCCAGAAATGACTTTAGAAACTCTTATTAACGACGGCAATGGCCATTGTTATTTCCTACAGTCTCCCACACACACACTGGCGGTATCTCCAATAATACATCTCCGTCTATAAAACCATTGATTGCTTTCTTCATCGCACACCTAAATGTGACAATCCTTCCCAGAATGCGTGTTGAAATACTTGTTATTTTCAAGCTGCTATTTTGGACAATGTCCTGCGTTTATACCTAGCTGTGAGAACAATAGGAATCCCATTCTCAATCGGAGCAAGCACGTTTGCCAAACTGCTTGGGTGATCGTTGTGGTGGGATTGTGTAGGAAGATCTAAATTGATAGAATTGAATCACACAAGTTAACATTTGTACGTGCCTGCTGTTAGCTACTGTGCTACATTGTTACACAGCACCGGGGGGAAAAAAAACCTCTCCTGAATGAATGCTCTGTAACATGATTCTAAAATAACTCTGCCAAATTGCTCCTGACTTCCCCGCTGAGTCATTTAACCTGCAGAGCACTTGTGATTCTTTCATTCTGTCCCTTGGAAGTCAGAACTGCCACAGCCAGAATCTTTTAAGTCTAGCTCTCCCATAGATGTACATTGCTTTCATTGTTCAAAAGCCGCTTTACAGCACAGCTAATCCATGTTTTTCATTTGTTGCCGGTAATTGTCTGCTTCAGACATTGGCTCTTCCTGCTTTCCTAAAAAGGGTGTTCCAACCACATCGAGCCTTCGCGATTCTCTAAAGCGGGTGATCGTGGTAAAGACATGTACTGTATATTATGAGGACTGTGAGGTCCCACGTTATGTAGGGTGATATTTCTAGATATAAGGATGAATGATGCCACTAGAAATTCATCTGGCTCTGGACGAATTCATAAAGACTTAAAGGGGTTATCCCATGATTAATGTAAAAAATGAAAATCAGATATCTTTCTAACAAAGCTAGAACCAGCCCTGTACCTCACATGGATCTAGAGATTTCCCCATTCATTGCCCCAGTTGCTCTGCTAAATTTATTTCAAACTGGCAGCTTAGGGAGCATGTCCTTTCTGCTGGTGGCGGTTAAAAAATTGAACTGAGCATGTGCCTCTGTCTCAGTGAGCAGGACAGAGAAATTAGAAAAGGAGCAAACAGCAGGTGGCGCTATACAGATAGACATATAAAAATATAGATTTTTAAATATTTTTAAATAATATAAAAAATTAAAATACTATATATATATATATATATATATATATATATATATATATATATATATATGATAAACTCAGGGCACATCCAGAAGTAGCAAACTGGCTACTTCTGGATGTGCCGTAGAGTTTATCATTTTTGTAAGTAAGGTGGGTGGATCGCCCCCACAGCTGCTGGCACCGTACCACACTATTTTTCTTGTTGTCTTTTTGCTGTGCTACCCTTGTTTTGTATGATTTATATATATATATATATATATACACATACATAAGTGCTTTATGTATAAGGCTCAAACAAAATAATAGCTTATCTCAAGGAGACCAGCTACAGAAAACACCGCGAAGCCTCATTTAAGAGTCTCATACTCAGCAATCCAAAGTGCAAAGCTCCCTGGGAAACAGTAATATGCAAAATAAATGTGGAGCCCCAGTATTGGGTCTACAACACAGTGAAAGCCAGATATCCCTCAAAGGAAGGAAAACCGAGCAAAGTGGTGTCTCCATCACAGAGATCACCAAATCCACCATATCAAGTGGCCCCTATATCAAGATCCCGCTTTTTTACAAGCTTTAAGGATGTGACAGGGAAGACCTAAGCCAGTTATCCATCCACAGGCTGACCTAAGGTTATATCTACTTGAAAGATTAAGTCAGAGAGGAAAATATTGTACATTTTGCCATGAGTGGAACAGTGAACTTCCAAAGGTCTCTCTCGTATCTGCGTTGGAGGTCCTGCATGCAAGATTGTTTTCTCCGCTAAAAGAGCGGGATCCTGAACAGAAACCCATTATAGTCATGGGATGTTTGGTTCAGTAATGCTCAGAATCCGACACTTTAATAATTTTAGTTGTTCTGCTCCTGTGACAGAGCATCAGTTACTGGAACATTAAAATCAATAACGGATGGCCATGAATGATATGTCAGAGATTTCATTGAAAGAACCCAATAATTCTGTAATCTATGTAGTTTTGGAGAAAAGCAAATTATACTATCTTACGGACTGTGTGATATCATCTACAGGTATGTACACATTTTGAGTACTTTCTGTGGGGTAAATGCCCATTTGTCCAAACTGTCCTGTTGGGATCCATTTGACCGGCTGGACAGATATGGAAAACCGTTACCGTACCAATCCAACTTTTTTTCAGAAAAATACAAAATGTACTTTATAAATGATTTCTTTCTATATTCCTGAGCGCTTTATAAAGCTTTGTAATTATTCATGATGGAAATGGTTAATTCGGCTGCAGAATGATTCATGTTCATGATTTTCTCAGCCCAGGTAAAATTGTCATGTTTCTTTGCTGTTCTGAATAAAATGTTTTTTCTTTCTGTATTTTTTATTTTATTTTAGCTGATTGCACCTTTGTCCCATATATATTCAGATGTACATTTTCTGAAAATTATAGGTCACCATTCTTCCAGAATAAAATGTATTGCTTTTCTAATGACTTCTTATTACTAAGCACTTGAATTGTGGAACATAACATACCGATTGTTGTGGTTGTCAGAACTGTTATATTAATTGGATTTTTTTGAATGCAGTAATGGTTTTGGTGGAGACTAAAGGGTCACTTTAATAGCAAGTTAATCCAAAATGAGAGGGCACGATGCCATATATCTAAAAAAAAGAAGTAAAAGAGCATACTCGGGTTGGGGGCACATTTGCAAACAAAAGGCAAAAAAATAGAAATCATTATATGTAAAATAACGTGTCCTGCTTGTTTTAAAATACATTTTACTTTGCCCTTGAAAGGTAATCATATTTAAATAATGTGAATATTAACCCTTTGGATACCGTTTTTATTTTTGCGTTTTCATTTTTCTTCCCTGTCTTCCTGGAGCCATAACTTTTAAATTTTTCCCTTCACATATCCATATAAGGGCTTGTTTTTTTCAGGGCAAGTTGTACTTTCTAATGCCACCCTTTAATATGGCATATAATATAGTGGGAACCGGAAAAAAATCCCAAATGTGGTGGAATTGGAAAAAAAAAACTGAAATTCCTCCACTGTTTTATGGGTTTTGTCCCTACAGCGTTTTCTTTGCAGCAAAACTGGCCCTTCATTCTCTGGGTCAGTACGATTACAATGATACACATATGTATAGGTTTTATAAAAATACTGTAAAAATAAATTAAAATTTTGAAAAAATATATCTTTTTTACATCACCATATTCAGACCCCCATAACTTTTTTATAGTTGTGTCTACTGAGCTGTGTGGGGGCTCATTTTTTACAGGACTTTTTTATCTGCAGTTTTTATTTATACCACAAGTGCGTGTGACTTTTTGATCACATTTTATTACATTTTTTTAGGTAAGAGAAGCGATGAACAAATGGAAAATTGTCCATTTTGATATTTGTGTAAAGGGATGTACCACTGTGTAAGGGATGGAGCTGGTAACTGCAGCACACTCTAATTGAAATAAGTTGCAGTAACCATCGATGGCGGAATCACCCTAAAAGAGCTGATTCGTGGGGGGTGTCTGACCTTCACAGACAAGATATTGATGGCCCATCCTAATGATAGGCCACCAAAAGTAAAATCCTGGACAACCCTTTTAAGGGTGGCTATACAGAATAATGAAAAATCACAGAAAATAATGCACTAACTGAAACGATTACTCGATTGAATTGAGTAATTCAACACAAAAAATCCTTGATGCAAATTTTTTGCAACGAAGATTCGTTTGTGTCATGTGACCACGGGGCAGAAGTGAAGTGCTTACTATTACTCACTGCTCTGTGGTCACCCGCCGGCCCGCACTGCACCGCACTGCACTTTCCTCCTGAGACATCGTCAGGACATGGACTATGACCTGGTGCTGTGTGACGTCAGGACGACAGTGCAGCGCGTGGAGAAGAAGATGGACGAGCTGTGGAGCAGCGCCCCTAGAGGAGAGGTAAGTATTTTATGTGGACATGGCTAGGAGGGGAAGCTGGTGGCACTGGGGGGGCATAGGTGGCACTGGCTGATGGCACTGGGTGGAAACTGGTGGCACTGGGGGTGAAGGTGATGGCATTGATAGGGCAGCTGATGGCACTGGGTGGAAGCTGATGGCACTGGGTGGAAGCTGATGGCACTGGGGGGTAGCTAATGGCACTGGGGGGTAGCTAATGGCACTGGGTGAAAGCTGATGGCACTGGGGGTCAGCTGATTGCACTGGGGGGGCATATGGTGGCACTGAGGGGGCAGCTGATGGCACTGGGTGGAAACTGGTGGCACTGGGGGTGAAGCTTATGGCACTGGGAGGCAGCTGATGGCACTGGGTGGAAGCTGATGGCACTGGGGGGCAGCTGATGGCACTAGGTGGGGATCCTGATGGCACTGGGGGTCAGCTGATGGCATGGGAGGCAGCTGATGGCACTGGGGGGCAGCTAGTGGCACTGAGGGGGCAGCTAATGGCACTGAGGGGCAGCTAATGGCACTGAGGGGGCAGCTTATGGCACTGGGTGGAAGCTGATGGAACTAGGGGGAAGCCTGATGGCATGGGGGGGAGCTGATGGCACAGGGGGGCTGATGAGTTTTTATAAAGAAAAACGTTATTTTAATTCATTTTTTGTTATTAGAATACTCGATTAATCGATAGAATCCTCGATTACAAAAATAGTCAATAGCTGCAGCCCTACACTAACACAATAGATGCAACCATTATATATAGACTAAGCCCTCATTTTGATATGATAAAATCTGAGACTCTGTGTCCTGAGGCTAAGAATCCCGGTGATTATCTGTAGTCTGTGAGGGAGCCCGGCAGCTCCACCACAAGAGAAATAAAGCAATACCTGGTGTCCATTGAAAACAATGGATTGTCTTTGGAATGGGCAAACAAGCTGCGTCCAGAGAGAGAGAAGACAGAGAGAGATGGGTAAGTTTGACAAGGTCCTTAATCAATTTTACTCATCTCAGATATTGATGACATATCACTAGGATATGCCATCAGTGTCAGATAGGTGTAAATACCACCATTGGGACCTGCTCCTATCTCGAGAATGGGCCCCCCAAAGTGAAGGAGAATGCACTGCACAAGCATTGCCACCCTCCATTCACATCTATGGGAGTTCCGTGGTAAAACTAGTGTAAAGTAGAACTGGTTTAGTTGCCCATAGCAACAAATCAGATTTCTCCTTTCATTTTCCAAAGGAGCTGTCCAAAATGAAAGGTGGAATCTGATTGGTTGCTATGAGAAACTAAGCCAGTTCTACTTTACACAAGTTTAATAACCCTCTAAATGTATCCTCCATAAAGGTGAATTTATTGTATCCACCATAAATTAATGACCCAATACTCAAAATCTCTCCTCCATAAGGGCTCATGCACATGACCATTGATGTTTTGTGGTCCTAAAATTGCGGATCCGCAAAACATAGATACTGACCATGTGCATTCCGCATTTTTCGGAAAGGAACATCTGGCCCATAATTTAACAGCCCTATCCTTATCCATAATGCAGACAAGAATAGGACATATTCTATATTTTTGCGTATGCCACGGAACGGACAGATGCTGACAGCACATGTTGTGCTGTCTGCATCTTTTGCTGCCCCATTAAAGTGAATTCGACCAGCAAAAAATACAGACAAAAAATATGTTTGTGTGCATGAGCCCTTAGGAAAAGAAAATGAGGAATATGGGACTGATTTATTTATTTTACGCACTTATATAGCGCTGATATATTCCACAGTGCTTTACAGACATTAGTATCACACTGTCCCCAATGGGGCTCACAATCTAAGTTCTCTATCAGTATATCTTTGGAGTGTGGAAGGAAACCGGAGAACCTAGAGCAGGGGTAGGCAACCTTTGGCTCCCAGCTGTTGTGAAACTGCAACTCCCAGCATGCATAGTTGCCCTGCTCTTCTAAGAACTTACATAGAAATGAATGGAGCATGCTGGGAATTGTAGTTTCACAACAGCTGGGAGCCGAAGGTTGCTGATGCCTGACCTAGAGGAAACCCACAGAAACATGGGGAGAACATACAAACTCCATTTTGTCCTTGAACCTAGGACCCCAGTGCCATTAGAATTTATGAGGTGTGTGACTCCAGTTATGGTAAGCTAGGCCTCACACTGAGTTGAGCAGTGTGTACTTACTGTATCCACATGGAATGCATTCACCTGGAGCAGGCCAAGAGTGTCCTTTTAGGTCTGCTCTGCTTGTTATACACTGGGGATAACCTTTTTTTGCTATATGGGGCCTATTTATAGATGGGCCTATTTATGATGGATGCTACTCTATTCCTATGCAATGGCATCCATCAGAGTTACATGCTGGAGATGTCAGCCCTATTCGTAATATGCCAAATGCTGAAAGCTCTGACAAGTTTAATACTGAGCACGACCTTTGGTTTTTATTTTTGTCTTAATTTTGATAATTCGATACCAATGTATTATTCATAGTAAAAACCATTCCAAAACCACTAATTTGTCTTTTAAAAGATTAGTAATACTCAATTTAAAGAATCAAGCTCTCCATTAGTTCTTGCGATTAGCCCGGCACATTTGTGGTTCCTGAACATTTGCAATGTATACGATATTTTTTTTTTTAAAACAATACTTAAGGCAACTTGATTTGAAATGGTCCAGAAAGACGCAGTACTATTTTTTACAACATGTATACACAGACAGTAATTATTTAATGCTGATATTGGAAACATTTTCTGGAAAAAAAAAATTATTACTATATTTTTCACTTTATAATACAAACTTTTTTCCCCCCAAAAGTGTGGGAAAAATGGCAGTGTGTTTTAAAGTGAATACTAATGAGTGCTTCCATTATGAAAGTGCTCATTAGTATGAAGGAGGCATGGGGAGCAGTGACTGCAGCTCTGCTAATGCTATGTCTGATTTGGGGGTCTGAAGAAGATTGAGGATCTGATTGTGGGTCTAATCTGAGGTCTGATGAAGATTGGGGGTCTGATCTGAGGTCTGATGAAGATTGGGGTCTGATGAAGATTGGGGGTCTGACCTGAGGTCTGATGAAAAATATTTTTAACTTATTTTCCTCCTCTAATACCTAGGTGAATTTTATAAAGTGAAACCTATGGCAATTAAGACTTTTTAACACTTTCCTCCTTTCCACATTGCAGCCAGCTGTAATTTTAGTTTTACTCCCTGCCTTCCGAAAGCCATCACTCTTTAACTTTTCCATTCAGACAGCTGTGGGGGAGGGGGTTGCTGTATAAGTTGTACTTTCTAATGGCACCACTTAATATTTTGATTCGATATACTGGGAAAAATGATATGTGGAGTGGAATTGGGGACAAAAAAAAAAAACGATTGCGCCTTTTGCTTTTAAGGGGTTTCGTTTTTTATGGCCTTCACTGTGAATTATATTTGTTACCTTTTATTATGTGGGTCAGTACAATAACAGCAATACTAAATTCATAGTTTAGTTTGACTTTCATTATATTTTAGTACCTTTCCCAACTGGTTCAGGACCCGACTAGATGGATGGCCATACTGGATTTAGTACTAACCAATAAACTTGATAGAACAATAGATAAGCAGGTTGGGGGACACCTGGGAAATAGTGACCATAAAATAATAATCTTAAAATTGTCTTTTAAAAAATGAAAATAAAATAGAGGACACAAAACAACTAGTACCAAATATCATCGCATCACTATCGTCCACTGTACAAACAGCTTTGACCAAATTGCAGGAGGTGAACTTGCATAGAAAAGAGCATAGAATATCTGAAGTGGAACAACGTGTGATGCGCATAGAGGAAGACTCTATTGAAGTCACAAACAAACTGCAAGATTTATACCAACTTGCCAACCGACTAAATGATAGAGTGGATGACCTCGAGAACAGGTCCAGAAGAAGAAACCTACGATTAGTGGGGATACGTGAATCGGTCCCACCGACTGAATTGAAAAACATATTTGAATGCGAATTGCCCCATGCACTAGGTCTCTCGGGCAGGAAGAAGGTGGAGAGAGCGCATCGGGTGGGGCCCCCGAAAGAATCTCCCACAAAACCTTCTCCGAATGCAAACCAAAGACCAAGGCAAGTGATTTGCAAATATCTTGATTATTCTGACAAAGAAGACATATTGAGGGCGTATAGAATGAGGCGGGAACCATTGATTTTGAGAGGAGTCAAGGTACTACTATTTGCAGACTACTCAGCGGAGGTGGCCAAAAAGCGCAGAGCCTTTAGTGTTATTTGCTCAAACCTATATAAAAAGGGGATTAGATTCCAACTTGCCTATCCTGCCATACTGAGAGTATGACAAAAAGGCTCGTTCAGACAATTCACAGAAAATAGCAGAGGCGCAGTTACAATTCCCAAAAGATAGGGAAATTGAAGAAGATATTACTGAATCAAGACAGACAACCAATGATACATCATCTAGAAGTCGAGAATGGAACCGAGTACCCCCGGGATCATCACACAGACCCCGGGGATCACCGAAGACAGAACGTCCATTTACTTGAAAACAAGCTAAGAATACTGGAGGACACTGATATATCATCACACCTAGCCAACCAAGAGGAGGCAACTACCTTGGGGTCTTAGAATTGAGAACACATAAAAGTTCCTGAAATATAGGACTTTATAGACATCTATCGGTGATATGATTGAGATGGCAACAACGAGCAAGGTATTTTTGATGCGGTGAGGTACTGCGGTGAATACCAGAAAAAAGGAAGCCTCATTGAGAGATATGTTTCAACTACAGTTGTGTTATGTTACTTTTGTTTTATTTTATAAGTTTTTTTTACTAATTCAGGTTCTGGGGTGTCACGTAGACAGGTCAAGGGTACTAGAGTGTGAGGGGTTGTCGTGCTGGGAGGCAATGCCCTGCTGAACAGCGGCCTCACTTTGGTGGTTGCTTAGTAGAAATAGATGACCAGGACATGGTTCTTCCTGCAAAGCCAAAATATGAGAATTGTCTCCTGAAATGTTAAGGGGCTGCGCTCCCCAAATAAGCGCATGAAAATTCTGAGACACTTAAACAGGTTGAAGGCAGATGTAGCGCTGTTGCTGGAGACCCATCTACCGAAAGAAGATTTTCATAAAATGGAAAAAGTGTGGGTTGGTTAAGTATATGGATCAGCAGCGGTAGACAGAAAAGCAGGGTTGCTGATACTTACAGGATGTCATCTTTCTCATATACTGCATTCAGTGGAAGAAGACCACATGGGAAGGATGGTGCGCATCCATATCTTAGGACCTTTTAGGGATTATAGTATATATAATATATATGCCCCAAATAAAGGACAAAAGGGATTTCTCCATTCTTTGTGTCTCACTATATTTCAAGACAGTCATCTGACCAAAATAGTTGGGGGGGGGGGTGATTTAAATTTAGTCATGAATGCACGAGAGGATAGAAAATATGACAGAAAAAAAAATCAACCAGGATGCCCTAGTTGAATTTGCCAACACATTGTCCCTAAGAGACAGCTGGAGAATACATAACCCTCAGGGAAGGGAATTCACACATTATTCACATGCACATAACAATTGGTCCAGAATTGATTATGTATTCCTGTCTCCAGTGGTTCTCCAGAGAGTTTTGGAGGTTACTATTGGAGATATGGTTCTCAGAACACTCTCCGTTGCTTCTGGATCTGACAGATACACACCCTGAAGGAGGTGAATACATATGGAGATTTTCAAACTTCTTAATAAAAGATGAGGATTTCATAAAGATAATGCAGGGCTGGTGGATGGAATGTGTAGACAGTAATAAGGAGCATATTCAGACACCAGCACTATTCTGGAAAACAGCAAAAGCTGTCCTGAAAGGGCGACTAATGGCATATGTCTCTTCTATAAAAATAGATAGCTAGAGTAAACTTTGAGAAGGCCAGTGGGGACCTGAGGAGGGCACATATGGACTTTATCTTGGCCCCGACCCAGGCTACCAGAGAGAGGTGGGTGGCGGCTCAGAGAGACTTTGACGTGGGCAGATAAGAAAGAAGAAATAATAAGATCTCAACTATAGACGGAGTTACATAAGTATGGAAATAAATCTGGGAAACTCTTGGCCTCACTGGCAAAGGGAAGGCGTCCGATGACACATATTGGTCCGTATAAGAAGGACGGATGGGACCAGGGAGCACAGACCTAAACATATCAATAAGGAACTGGGAAAATACATGGCTATATTCTATCTAGACAGAGGAGAAGCGGTAGTAGAGGAAAGGACATTCCTGGAAAGGCTGTCTTTACCCAAGATAAATGAGGAGCAGTTGACTACCCTAAATGCCCCAATAACAGCAATAGAAATTCAGACTACTATAAAATCTCTCCCTGCTGGAAAGACGCCAGGGCCAGATGGATATACCACTGATTTCTATACGGCAATGAGTGTCCAAGTGGCTTCAGTGCTCACGACACTGTTTTCCTCTATTATGGTGGGGAACAAATTATCAAAATACATGAACACAGCTTTCATTACCTTAAAACAAAAAGAGGGGAAGGACCCGAAAGACCCATCCTCATATAGACCGATTTCCTTGATAAACCAGGACCTCAAAATACTCTCTAAACTACTAGCCAATAGTCTAGCAAATATTCTCCCCACATTGATATAATCTAGGCAGGTAGGGTTCATTAAGATCAGCAGTCACTAACATCCGAAAGGCACTGATGGCGCTGTCAATTACACAGACACCTTCATATCAATGGAGAAATCCAGCCATTGTCACTTTAGATGCTGAAAAGGCATTTGACAGCATTAACTGGAAGTGGTTAGACCTAGTACTAGATGCCATGGGCTTCAGGGGCTTGTTCCGTACCTTCCTCACATGGTTATACTTAAACCCCAAGGCCAGAATATGTACTGCTGGATGCTTACAGATGGGTACCAGACAGGGGTGTCCCCTTTCACTGCTGTTGTTCAATTTGGTGATAGAGCCATTGGCCAGGTAACTGGACTCGGCTGAGATCTTCGAAAGATTGCAGGCGGGACAACAGATGATGCCCTTAGAGTTTTTTACAGATGACATATTACTATTCATGGTAGACCCCACTAAAGAACTGACCAAAGTGATGCAAGCCTTAGAGACCTTCCGGACCTTCTCAGGTCTCAAACTGAATTACTCAAAAAGTGAGATACTACTTATAAAAACGTAAACCCCACAGAGGTCAAGTGATGACAATAGAAGGAATACCAGCAACTAGATCATATATAACTTAATTGGGAATCAAAATAGAAAATACTGTCGATCTATAGCAAAACAAATATAAATAGGACGTTGGGATTAATAAACAAAACAAAAAAAGTTTATTAATGATATACGTTAAAAATAGGGGTATATGCCCGATACGGAGTGAACCGGGTCAAAGAAAAAAGGGTAGTGTATGTGATGAATTAATATGGTAACAGACTGATGGCGAGTGCTTGCCGCTGATGCACCAATTAAAGACCACACTAATAAACTTACCCTGGAGCCCAGAGAGTGAGCCCCCAATGCACAATGGAGGGTGATCAGCTCAGTAGATACAACATTGCACCCTCAACAGGCAACAAACGAGGGAATGCTGTGAGATGGTGTTTGGTGTAATACATAATTAACCTACAGATACAACCACTCGGTGATACGATGTGCATAGAGCACTCAGCCGAGGGTTATGCACTCTGGACTCACACAAGTAAAGTGCTCAGTGTAATGGGACCACTGGACGCAATGCAAGGCTAGTAGCAGGGAGTATCTCACAGGCTGGGCTAATGAATGTCGGCCGACAAGGCTCATACACAGCCAACTGTCAGCCTGCACCAGCCAGGAAATACTGAAAAGGACGGCTCGACGCGTTTCTGTGCGCCTACTTAGCGTCACTTGCTCAGGAGCCCAACATCAAATATATTCAAGCCCTGCCTAAGCCGCACACTCTAGTGTGTGTTACAAAGATCCTAAGAGAGCTACAGAGGTGGAATGACCTTCCGCTATCATTGATGGGACGCAATCATTTACTTAAAATGATGCCCAAGTCTAAGCTACTATACCCACTACAGACTATTACCTTACTACTAAAGCATGATGACATTACTAGGTTAACAAAAGCCTTTACGGTGTTTCTTTGTTTCATACATTAAGGGCTGCTAAAGAACAATGTGGCATAGCCTTTCCTGACATTAGAGGGTATAACTTGGCGTGTATGGCCAGGCATATAACAGACTGGATTAATGGGATGAGTCACTATTTGGCTTTATCTTTACAACAAGGATTCTGAGGAGATACTGAGGAGAAAATACTGGCTATCTTATAGGGTATCTAAACACCTTTCACTTTGGAAAAACCCAGAGTTTCTACAGGGGCGGACTAATAGACAGTTTGAAGAGTGAAAATCTAAACGGATTTTGCAAGCCAGACATTTATTACACAACGCAGAACCTAGATGGTTGAAAGAGGAAGAACTGATAACTAAGTTCTCACTGACCCCTTTCCAGACTATACAGATTGCTCAGGTTAGATCGGCTATTACCTCAAATTTAGTAGTAGTACATAAGGAGATACACCAAAACACACTGGATAAAATACTGGAACTGGGAGGGGGCAAGGTATCTGTATCATCTATCTACTATAGGATGCAAAGGGAGGAAACTCAGAAAGAAAGAACGAGACACTTTGAGAAATGGGTGGAACAGTTTGGAGATGAAAATGAGTGAGAGGACACATTATAAATGAAGCCTGGAGAGATACTCAGTTGAGAATAATACATAGAACCATTTATGATTTTAACATACCCAGTCATCCAGAAAAACCCGAGGGTATAGTCAGTTGTCCGAAATGTGGTCAGGGATACACTGACTTATATCATGGGCTATGGACCTGTACGTTGAGCAAACAACTATGGGAAAACATGGTAGAAATGATTAGACAGATATGGGGGATGAGAGTGGAATTAACCCCACAGCTTTTCTTATTCCATGCTGAGGAGGTTAGAGAGGGACGGTTGTTACCTCGTCTGTTCCACATAATTTGTATGGTAGTCAAGAGAACTATATTGCAGAGATGGTTAGAAAAAGACATACCAACAATACACGCCATTGTGGAGCAGCTAAACAAATTACTCCACATGGAAAGAGTAGACATAATGAGATCTAAAGATAGACACACAAAGCTATTTTTCCAGAAATGGAGAGGCTTTATTGTTACATATATGTCTGATACAGATATACAGCATATTATACGCCCATTCTCTCTGACAGAGTGGTACCTGGTGGAGCAGATGAGGGGAAACTGGGCAGGTTATTAATACAAGATACCAACATAGGATAACTACTGAGAGAAATTTAATAGAAGTGAAAATTAATTTGAGACTAGACAGGACATAAATGTGTGGGAAAAGGGGAGAAAGCTGCAGCATAACCCATTCTCTGGAATAAAAATGTAGTCACAAAATGGGATATTTTTAAAGGCATCCTAATCTATAATTGTGAGAGGTACATAACATATGGGAGTAAAAGGGTGAAGAACAAGAAAAAACACCATGGATAAATTGAAATGTAAAGGGAGCAATGAATGACAAAAAGAAAGCATTTAAGTTGCTAAAACAGGAAGGTAATGAGGAAGCATTGGAAAAAAAAAATAGAATATGTAAAAGATAGATAAAAGCGGCCAAGCTGGAGACGGGGAGATTCATAGACCAGAGCGTACTGGCCCATTTCAGAGTGATGAGCGAGAAGTTGTAGAGAGCGACGAGAAGAAAGAAAAGCTATTAAATATTTTTTTCTGCTATGTAATCACTGAGGAAAATAAACTGTCAGATGAAATGCAGAATGTAAAAGTAAACTCTCCATTAACAGTGGCCTGTGTGACCTAGGAAGTAGTGCAGCGGTGTCTTACAAAGATTAAAATAGACAAATCACCAGGACCAGATGGCATACACCCCCGTATCCTAAGAGAATTAAGTAGTGTAATAGACAGACCCTTATTTCTGATATTTAAGGACTCTATACTGACAGGGAGCGTTCCACAGGATTGGCGCATTGCAAATCTAGTGCCAGTATTCAAAAAGGGTCCAAAAACAGAGCCTGGAAATTATAGGCCGGTAAGTTTAACATCGTGGGTAACATATAATGTCGTAGGTAAACTGTTTGAAGGTTTTCTAAGAGATGCTTTTCTGGAATATCTCAATGAAAATAAGCGAATAATGTAATATTATCACAAATTCATGAAGGTTTGGTCATGTCAGAATAATTTTATCAGTTTTTTGAGGAGTTAAGTTCTAGACTTGACCGTGGGGAGTAAGTGGATGTCATGTATCTTGACATCTCCAAAGCAATTGACACTGTATCACATAAAAGGTTAGTATATAAAATGAGGATGCTCGGACTGGGAGAAAATGTCTGTATGTGGGTAAGTAACTGGCTGAGAGACAGAATACAGAGGGTGGTTATTAACAGAATACACACTCAGATTGTGTCACTGTCACTAGTGGGGTACCTCAGGGGTCAGTATTGGGCCCTATTCTCTTCAATATTTTTATTAATGACCTTGTAGAAGACTTGCACAGTAAAATATACATTTTTGCAGGTGGCACTAAACTGTGTAGTTATTAACACGGAAGAGGACATTCATTGAAATGAATGGGTCCACACCCGTTCCGCAAAATTGAGGAATGAATGTGGACTCATTCATACGGTCATGTGAATGAGCCCTAAACGTGATGTCGACTGAGCCTTTATGCTATGCTGTATAATACCGACACTATACTACTAATGCTGTCCACAAAATGTGCTGCTAATCAGAAAGCTAGGATATGCCCCCAATGGCTCATAGGTGCAGGTACACCAATAACAGAAAGTTGTGGAGGGCGCAGTGCATCCTCAGCCCCATAGAAATGAATAAGAGCGGTGGCCGCGCAAGAACGGTGCGCTCCCATTCACTACTACAGGGAGAGCGCTTGGTGGTGGCCGGACCTGGGAAACCCGGAGTCCTCTAGCCACCACCTTCCCCATTCCATTCTCGGTGTAGGTGCGGGTCCCAGAGGTGGGACCCGCATCTATCAGACAATGCAGGCATATCCTAGCTGATATTCCCCCATTATCTCAGATGGGAATACCCCTTTAAGGTTACATGACAAACTATTCAAAGCCATTGATGACTGATAAAAACATTTACCTCACAATGTTTTCTGACTTGCTTATCCAATGATTTCTATTAGTGCTTTATATTCTCCTATTGTAAGGGTTGAAACTTGAATGAACTCTCCGTAGCACATATAAACAGTAGTGCCATATACATAAAAACAAAGAATTATTTTAGGCATCACGTACTCAATTCTGTAGCATTTCATTTGGTGCCTTGAAGGTCTCTAAAAGCATTATTTTAAAGAACGAAAAACAGCACGAGTACCATTAGCCTGGCTTCAAATCCAGCATGGTGGAGAAATCTGATGGTTTTGAAAGATGCATTTAGCTAGAATAATCACTTGTATTTCAAAATATCTTGCACATAATAGATAATTCTGTGGCTACATTATTATTCAGTTTAATCGGTCCCAGTGTTTGATACTACACCAGTATATAAAATATTAATAGCGGCATTATTTATATTACAGTGAGAGAATGAAAGTCCTTTATTATCCTGAATCCTTTGGTGTACAGATGTCCATACATACAGCAACATAAGTCTCACTCATCTGTAAATCCTTTTCACTACAGTCCAGGAAGCTGAGAACTGGGCTGCTGTTTGCAGAGTGCTGAAAAGCATGGTTTATTTTTTTCCCTTATTTAGCTGAAAACAAATTCAGCAATAACCTCAGTATTCCCCACAGTTTTTCTAAAACAAGGACTGCAACTTAAGCCCTTCATTGCAGAGACACTGCAAACAGCAGTATAGGTCAGCTTCAAATGGTCACTTACTTTTCACACAACTTTGCATAAATAAATAGTACATATGACCATAAGAAACATTGTAATATATCTTTCCAGAGAAAAATGTGCACTACTCTTGTTACCAGGACTGACCCCCCCCCCCCGCGCCGGCCCCCCACTTGCTAAACACTTTTCTCTCAGAAAATTTTTCCAGAAACTGAAGGGAGAGGAAGGAGTGAGCAACATCTGAGGGGACAGGAGAGTCAGACAGACTGCACCAGCTATATAGTCAGTTCATGTCTTAGCCCAACTGCTTTATTCATATCAATACAGCTTAGTATTTCTCTATAATGTGCTTCATGATTTTGGTTCTGCTTCTGAGTGAGACAACAAGTCTTGTTTTGTCAACCAAACATATTTGACTTGGGGCTAGTCCTAAGGGTGTTATCCTGACAGTGCCCTGGTTTTCACCCTTTTCTCCCTATACCAGCATCTGGACTTCGCTGCATGGGAACCACCATGCTACTACCTACTGGAGTAGTCTCTGTATGACAGTTGACGCATGGGGATCAGGCACTGATGCAGATCACTGAGGGATCAGGCAAAACCATAATCATCGATAGGGTGAGGTCAGGGCAGGCAGAGTACATTCAATCCGATAAACAGTCTGAGATTAGGGAGGAAGCTTAGGGTCAGTACGGAGATCAGGCAGAGATGAGGTCAAGCAATGAAGGGTTATATCCAGAAAATGAGCAAAAGTTGGTATACGGGATGCAGACAGTACTATGGTGCACCTTTGCAGGGAACTAGCAAGTTAAGCCTTATTCACACATCAATGGTTTCCATGAGTGACTGTGAGCTAAAACCAGGATATGATCCTATACAGAGATAAATTATAAGGAAAAGATCTGCACATGTTCTTTGTTTAGACCAGCATCTGGTTTTGGTCTCATGCACATGGCCGTTGGTGATTTGTGGTCCGCAAACCGCGGATCCGCAAAACACGGAAGCTGCTCCGCGTTCCGTTCCAAAATTTGCGGACGGAACACGGCCCATTGTAGAAATGCCTATTCTTGTCCGTTTTGCGGACAAGAATAGGACATGCTCTATTTTTTTTGCGGGGGAAGGGAACGGAGCAACGGATGCGAACAGCACACGGAGTGCTGTCCGCATCTTTTGCGGCCCCATTGAAGTGAATGGGTCCGCGCCCGAGCCACAAAATATGCGGCTCGGACGCGGACCACAACAACGGTCGTGTGCATGAGGCCTTTGGCTCACAATCACTGATGGAAAACACTGTTCAAATACTGACTGTGTGAATAAGGCGTTAGACAACCTATATTTTTTTTAAACATGATTTTTATTCGGTTTTAACTACACAGCATATGTACATATAAGCAATGGTACAACGATACACATTATGCAATGGAAGGTGATATAACAAGTGGTTGAGCCAATATTCAGTATTGTTGTTAATAAACCAGTCCAACAGATCTTGAAGAGTTGCTTAGTCCATTGCTCATCTGCGGGTGAGTTATGGTTCTCAGTAGTAAGTGAATACCATGCAGTCTTTAAATGTTAAGGAATAATAATGAACATTGGTAAAACCGTGTTAACCGTATTATCACATAGGGCATCTTAGCTCACAGGAAATATGTTGAGTGTCAGGGAGCACAATTAAGGTGTAGATTGGCACTTGCCCTCTCATCAGTGGGTTGGGCAGGTTGTTTACTTAACTGGTTTACTGTCAATGGGTCACCTAATGTGAGATAGTTTTTAGATTAGTTATAAGACTATGGAAGGGTGAAGAGATTCCCACCTAGACCAGTGAGTGTAAAAGTACTTTTTATTACATAGTTAATATGGTTGAAAAAAGACATAAGTCCATCAAGTTCAACCAAGGGATTGGTGGGGACGCGTATCCCAAACTTTGACTTTTTTAGTTTTTTTGGTAAGCTAGTAGTGTGCACTCATATATACAGTATGGTTGTCTGATACTATTGAGTGCACTTCCCCTATTGTAGGTATCACAGCGCTCTTCCAATTTCTGTCTATTAGGAAATTTAGTTATGCCAATGAGAAACAATGATATTCTGGAGTGAGAGTGAATTGAGTTGGATAGAGATCTCCAATGAGGGTCACAACTGCATCCCAGAATGGGCGTAGTGTAGTGCAGGTCTAAAATATATGATAAATTGAGTCAACACTGCCACATCCTCTCCAGTAGTTGGGTGGTGATGTATGGTATATTTTAGACAGGCCTGTAATGTTGCTAGTACTGTCTGGGTCATTTCAGCTGCTATTGAAATGGCTTGATAGGTAGGTAATGAACCATGTCTAGTTGTGTAATAGGTGACAAGAAAGCTTCCATATTAGACCACAATTTTTCTGTTTCTGTATGGGAGATCCTGCTGAATTGGTCCAGAACCTCCTTCACTTCTGTAAGAGACAACTGTGGTTTTAGTCAGACATAATATAACATCATCTGCAAACAGGCTGATTTTGTGAGTGAAAGAGTTAATTGTAACTACTGTCACTGAGCTATGTGTTCAGATTTTTTTCTGCTAAAGGTTCCATAATGGCCAGGAAAATTAATGGGGAAAGTGGGCTTAGTATATCTGCCCATGTGTTTATAGCTCACTTACTTGACGCTTAGTTTTCCAGTTCTCCCAGATCTGGTGGGTGGACACTAGTTCATATCATGTGCAAAAGTCCAGCTCACCCGTCCAGGACAGCCATATCCCCGGTGCTCGGAATCTGAAGAGAAGTGCTTGCCGCAATCAGGAAAAGAAAGGAATGGTTCCGGCACCTGATTATGCAGTAAAAGCTTCCTTTATTCGGGGTTCAGTATACAATCGTGTTCACACAATGGCTGGTAGTTTACGCGTTTCGGACAGTCTTGTCCTTAGTCGTAACAAAAATAGTCTGATTGTGACCCATACTTAAATGGTTACCATGGGACCGCCCAAGAAAAGGCGGAGACACAGGGTTTAATCACAAGCAGGCTATTTACTTGTTGGCAGGTGGTATACATTAACAACATGATGGCTCTATATACGCAGTTGGAGAACATTTATAATAACAATGATAAACCGCTTCGCCACATACATGAGTTGATGTTTCATTTGCCTTTAAACATGATGCTTCATAATTAAAAACATATACGTTACTGTTCACATGCAATCATAAAATCGCATGGATCATGTAAATACACAAATAGGCACATTTGTTCTAGACAGCTATGTTCACACAAAATGACCCTTATACTTGACTGCTGCAGGTCCGACTACTTCTTAACTGATTTGTTTTAATAAAAATGCATGATTTCTTTTCTTAGATTGAGACCCATAGGAACTCTTGTGTTGAGTCTGAATATCCAGAAAGCCTCTCTAAGCAGAATTTTTCTTCGATGGTCCCCCTTTCTGTCAGGTATGTTCACTTTTTCAATCACATGACATTGCATGGAGTTGATTTTCCGATTATGGATTGAAATGAAGTGTTTGGCAACATTGGATATGTTTAACGCTGCAGGGTTTAGAACATAGTTCACATGCTCCAGAAAGCGATTCTTAAATTTACGGGTGGTACTCCGATATACATTAGGTCGCAGTCTGTGCAGATTATTGTGTACACCACTCCCGTAGTATTGCAATTCGTGTAAGATTTGATTTGAAAAGTTTCCGAATGGTCGGAGTTTTGAAAGTTTGTTGTGACTTTAACGAAATTGCATGTTTTACAAGGGTGGTGTCCACATTTCGTAAAACCTTTATATAACAGCCAACATTGAGGTGTATTTGTCGGTTTTCGAAATAAAGACGGTGACAAAGAGGAGGATAAAACTGGGGCTCTCCTTGGTACAATTCTACAACCCTGTCGCAACACATTGTGGAGGAATTTATCCTCATATAGAATTGGTAGGCAGCCCCTGATCAAGTTGCAGGCTTCTTTAAATTGGCGACTGTACGTTAGAACTAAAGTGGGTGTACCCTCATTATTCTTATTATACCTCTTTAACTTGTTTTTGTTCTCATTGTTTATGTTTTTATTCGAATAGGTACAAATCTCAGTTCTATTGCTTTGGGTGTTGGGACTCTGATGATCAGTGTTCCCATCTTTGGTTTTATGACCCAGCCCAAATAATAGTTCATCTCTAGGTTTTCTGGTTGCGATATCTTTGGCTCTATTTAACATCCATTTAGGGTAGCCCCTGTTCGTGAGTTCTGACAGTGATTGCCTCACATTCAGCCAAAAAGCCGGCTTCAGTGCTGCAATTACGTTTAGCACGGATAAATTCCCCTACAGGGACACCCCTTATGACATGTATTGGGTGATGACTAGTGGCATGCAATATAGAATTGCCTGCCACTTTTTTCTAAATGTTTTTGTGTGTATTTGTTGATCAGGGATTCCCGTGAGTGTCAGATCCAGGAAATTCATCTCAAAATCGTCAAACGTACATGTGAACCGAAGATTAAATGTATTATCATTGAGGTAATTTTTAAAGTCCGGTATGGCAGACACATCACCCCTCCAAACTAGGAGCAGGTCATCGATGTATCTGCCATACCAGACCACATTCTCGGACCACAGACAGTTCACATTATAAATGTGTTTCTCCTCCCACAAAGCCATAGTGAGGTTTGCCAATGAGGGCGAGAATTTCGCCCCATTGACACTCCTCGTATTTGCAAATAAAAATGTTATCAAACATAAAGTAATTGTGGGTAAGGAGAAACGACGTAACTTCCAATGCATAGTCAATGAGTACATCAGAAAAATCAGTGTATTTTTTGAGATGATGTTCCATGTTCTATTGAGGGGTATAACGATTCTACATCTGCTGATACCCACTTATAGTCTGACCGCCACTGGAATCCAGCCATAGAACGTAATACATCTCCTGTATCTTTGAGATAACCTGGGATTCTTTTAACCAGGGGCTGTAACATATTATCCAACCAATTGCCTAGGTTCTCGGTCAGAGACCCTATACCTGAAACAATAGGGGCGGAAGGGAGGGGGCTGAGCTCTTTGTGGACTTTGGGCAACGCATGCATGATCGGAGTTATTGGGTTGTTCACACACAGGAAGCGGCACTGCGTTTCATCGAAAACATTTAATGATTTGCCTTTCTGAATTAGATTCTGGTATTCTACCTGGTATTTGGCAATAGGATCACCTTGCAGCTTCCTGTATGTGAACAAATCACTCAGAAGATTGTTAATTTGTTGACCATACATGTCCTTGCCCATTACCACAACGCAACCTCCCTTATCTGCCATTTTAATTATTATTTTTTCTTCCATGGAATGTAATTCTTTTAGTGCTTGTCTGTGGTTTCTACTTAAATTTTGGTTTCCCTTGTTTGATGTTGACCTCCTGTGTAAATCCCTAAGTTCCCTTTCCACAACTTCCTGGAAGATATCCATGCCTCCACTCCGTGACATCACAGGGTAGAAGCATGGATTCGAGGTTTTTAAATCAATCCTAGTCTGATCAGAAATACAAATATCGGGTTTTTGTTGTAGTTCAGAGAGACAGATAAGTGACCACTTGAAGACCACAGGTTTATACCCCCCTAGTGACCAGGCCCTTTTTTACAATTCCGCACTACACTACTTTCACCGTTTATTGCTCCGTCATGCAACTTACCACCCAAATGAATTTTACCTCCTTTTCTTCTCACTAATAGAGCTTTCATTTGGTGGTATTTCATTGTTGCTGACATTTTTACTTTTTTGCTATTAATAAAAATTTAACAACATTTTTGCAAAAATGACATTTTTCACTTTCTGTTGTAAATTTTTTTAAAAACTACATTTCTATATAAATTTTTCTCTAAATGTATTGTTCTACATGTCTTTGATAAAAAAAGTCCAATAAGTGTATATTTATTGGTTTGGGTAAAAGTTATAGCGTTTACAAACTATGGTGCAAAAAGTGAATTTCGGCATTTTGAAGCAGCTCTGACTTTCTGAGCACCTGTCATGTTTCTTCAGGTGCTAGAATGTCAGGAAAGTATAATACTCCCCAAATGACACCATTTTAGAAAGAAGACACCCCAAAGTATTCGCAGGGGGCATGGTGAGTTCATGTATCATTTCATTTTTTTCACAAGTTAGCGGAAAATGACACTTTCTGAGGAAAAAAATAATAATAAAGTTTCCATTTCTGCTAACTTCTGGCAAAAAAAAAAAAATCTCATACGGGCTCATTATGCCCCTCAGTGAATACCTTGGGGTGTCTACTTTCCGAAATGGGGTCATTTGTGGGGTGTTTGTACTGTTCTGGCATTTTGGGCGGGGCTAATTATGAGCAGCCATGAAAGCTAAAGGTACTCATTGGTTTTAGGGCCCTTTGCGACCCAGGCTGCAAAAGTGGCACCATGTGGTATCGCCGTACTCAGGAGAGTAGGGCAGTGTTTTGGGGTGTATTTTTACATATACTCATGTTAGTGAGAGAAATATCTCTGTAAACTGACAACTTTGTATAAAAAATTTAAAAATTGTCGCTTACAGAGATATTTCACACTCCAGCAGGGGTATATATAAAATACACCCCAAAACACATTGCCCCACTTCTCCTGAGTACGGCGATACCACATGTGTGACACTTTTTGCAGCCTGGGTGCAAAGGGCCCTAATTCCAATGAGTACCTTTAGGATTTCACAGGGCATTTTTACGCATTTGGATTCCAGACTTCTTCTCACGCTTAGGGGCCCCTAAAATGCCAGGGCAGTATAAATACCTCACAAGTGACCCCATTTTAGAAAGAAGACACCCCAAGGTATTCCGTGATGGGTATGGTGAGTTCATGTAAATTTTATTTTTGTCACAAGTTAGTGGAATATGAGACTTTGTAAAAACAAAATTAAAAAAATATATATCAATTTCCGCTAACTTGTGCCAAAAATAAAAATTCTGTGAACTCGCCATGCCCCTCAGCGAATACCTTGGGGTGTCTTCTTTCCAAAATGGGGTCACATGTGGGGTATTTATACTCACCTGGCATTTTAGGGAACCTAAAGCGTGAGAATTCAAATGCGTAAAAATGGCCTCAGAAATCCTAAAGGTACTCATTGGTTTTAGGGCCTTTGCATTTGGCTGCAAAGTGTCACTCATGTGATCATGCTCAGGAGAAGTAGGGCAATGTGTTTGGGGTGTATTTTACATATACCCATGCTGCGTGTGAGAAATATCGCTGTAAACGACAACTTTTTAAATTTTTATACAAAGTTGTCAGTTTACAGAGATATTTCTCTCACCCAACATGGGTATATGTAAAAATACACCCCAAAACACATTGCCCTACTTCTCCTGAGTACGGCGATACCACATGAGTGACACTTTTTGCAGCCAAGATGCGCAAAGGGGCCCAAATTCCCATGAGTACCTTTTAGGAGGGCATTTTTACGCATTTTTCTTCTCATGCTTTAGGGCTCCTAAAATGCCAGGGCAGTATAAATACCCCACATGTGACCCCATTTTGGAAAGAAGACACCCCAAGGTATTCCATGAGGGGCATGGCGAGTTCATAGAAAAAAATTTTTGGGCACAAGTTAGTGGAAATTGATTTTTATTGTTTTTCTCACAAAGTCTCCCTTTCCGCTAACTTTTGACAAAAAGTTTAATTTTTCATGGACTCACTATGCCCCTCAGCGAATACCTTGGGGTGTCTTCTTTCCAAAATGGGGTCACATGTGGGTATTTATACTGCCCTGGCATTTTAGGGGCCCTAAAGCGTGAGAAGAAAATGCGTAAAAATGCCCTCCTAAAGGTACTCATTGAATTTGGCCTTTTGCATCTTGGCTGCAAAAAGTGTCACTCATGTGGTATCGCCGTATTAGGAGAAGTAGGCAATGTGCTTGGGTGTATTTTTACATATGCCCATACTGGGTGAGAGAAATATCTCTGTAAATTGCCAACTTTGAATAAAAAATTTAAAAAGTTGTCGTTTACAGAGATATTTCTCTCACCCAGCATGGGTATATGTAAAAATACACCCCAAAACACATTGCCCTACTTCTCCTGAGTTCGGCGATACCACATGTGTGACACTTTTTGCAGCCAAGATGCGCAAGGGGCCCTAAAACCAATGAGTACCTTTAGGATTTCACAGGGCATTTTTACGTATTTGGATTCTCACGCTTTAGGACCCCTAAAATGCCAGGGCAGTATAAATACCCTACATGTGACCCCATTGTGGAAAGAAGACACCCCAAGGTAATCCGTGAGGGGCATGGCGAGTTCACATAAAAAAATTTTTGACACAAGTTAGCGGAAATTGATATATATATATATATATATATATATATATATATATATATATATTTTTTTTTACAAAGTCTCATATTCCACTAACTTGTGACAAAAATAAAATTTTACATGAACTCGCCATACCCCTCACGGAATACCTTGGGGTGTCTTCTTTCTAAAATGGGGTCACATGTGAGGTGTTTGTACTGCTCTGGCATTTGAGGGGTCTCCGCAATCATTACACGTATGGCCAGCATTAGGAGTTTCTGCGATTCTCCGTATATTGAGCATACAGGTAATGAGATTTTTTTTCCGTCTCAGCCGCTGCGCTGAAAAAATAAATAAAATGAACGGCACAGATTTTTTCATTCGCATCGGTCAATGTGGATGAAAAATCTCTGCCAAAATCAGTGACTGCGGTGCGGTGGGCTGGGCGCTAGCTACCTAACAAGTAGCTAGCTAACTGGCGGTGATAGGGGACCCTTATGCCCCATTCACACGTCCGAAATTCTGTTTGCGGAACGGAATTGCGGACCCATTCATTTCTATGGGGACAGACTTTGTCCCGCTCGGATCCGGAATTACGGATCCGCGCTCCGGGTCTGCACTTCCGTTCCGCAAAAATATAGAACATGTCCTATTCTTGTCCGCAATTGCGGACAAGAAAAGCATTTTCTATATAGTTCTGTGCGGATCTGCAAAATGCGGAAAGCGCATTGCCGGTGTCCGTATTTTGCGGATCCGCAGATCCATGGATCCGCAGATCCATGGATCCGCAAAACACATACGGACGTCTGAATGAGCCTGTAGGGGGTGATTAGTGACAGGGGGTGACAGGGGGTGATCAGGGGGTGACATGGGTGATCAGGGGTTAATCAGTGATGGGGGTGGGGGGTGTGTGTAGTGATTGGTGCACTTTTCCTATTTTTCTCTGGTGGTCCCAAACAAAGGGACCACCAGACGAGCAGACATTAGGCATATCAGACGCTGTTTAAAAACAGCGTCTGATATGCGATTTAAATGCGGTTTTTCCGCATCTACAGCCTGCCAGCGCATGATCAGCGCTGGCAGGCTGTAGTTTCAGTTGTCCCGGCTCCGATCACATGAACGCGCGCGCACGCCGCGCGCGCGTTCATGTGAAATCTCAGGTCTCACGAGATGACGCCGATAGGCGTGACTGAGACCTGAGAGAGCCGCCGCGCTGACGCCCATCGGCGTTAGCGTGGCGGCAAGAGGTTAAATAATAAGTCTTGGTATATATTAGTTGTGTTTGTCACATTATCTGTTCTCTGAACACAAGCATGTTCCTCCCCAGGTACATCATGAAAATGTTTCAGTACTGTTAGGTTTCTAATAAATTTATTAATGTCCAGGATTGTGGAAAAAAGGTCAAAGTCCGTACACGGTGCAAAATTAAGTCCCAAGGACAGAACATGTATTTGATCAGCAGAAAGGTGAACATCCGATAGATTCAATACTGTGAGATTATCATTAGAGGTAAAGTCATTATTTACTTCTTCTGTCGGGTTGACATCAGATGCACTTTTCCTGTGTTTGCGTCCAGCCCGCTTTCGTCGTTTTTTGACGATCTATTGGCTGACTGTTTATCCGAAGCTTGTAATTTATTGCGATTTTTGGATTTTTTATAATAGGAAGATTTATTATCCTCTCTTTGCTCGGATTCATGGGGCAGCACTGTGTCATCTAGAACATCTTGGGAATTATCTACATAATCAGAAGCATCAAAGTCTGAAGAAAAACTCACCCGCATGGGCTTGAGTCCAGATTTATTCGGCCTTTTGTTGTGTTTCTTTAAAATCGATTTGGGCGTGGAGCACAGATTTTCCCTCCTCCCCCATTCATACACCTGATCCTTAGCATAATCATGGAGATCTCGTTGATACTTGCTGTGTTTGGTTTTCATGATATGTTCCTCCAGAAGTTTAATGGAGGACATAATTTTTTGTTCCATTTCCATATATGTCGGATCATCCAAATGTGTAGAGAAACTTTCTTTACAGGATGTAATTTCCTGTTGGAGGAGAGACAGCTTGTTTGACTCTTGTTCAATAATAAGGTTCATCAAATCCATGGAACATCGAGACAATATTGCATTCCATTTATTGACAAAGTCCCCTGGGAAAATTGTGGTCGGAATTTTTTTGATTCTGAGACCGCATGGAATGATGTTTTTTTCCAAGTATTTGGACAGAGTGGTGTAGTCCCACCAAAGTCGAGTTTCTTGGGTCATCAGTTTTTCAAATTCAGTTAACTTTATTTTCAGATTGTAGTCCTTCTGAAAAGTTTGATCCTCTGCAGAAAAAACAGACTCCGCTTTGGCTGGTTCATATCCACTACACTCGAAAAAAAAAGGAAGATGTTACAGTGGCGGCCTGTGGCTGCTGCTGCTCTGCTCTGCCGCCACTGTAACATCTTCCTTTATTTTCCGAGTGCAGTGGATATGAACTAGTGTCCACCCACCAGATCTGGGAGAACTGGAAACTAAGCGTCAAGTGAAGTGAGCTATAAACACATGGGCAGATATACTAAGACTGGCATTAGGTATTTTTTGTTTAAAGTCTATTGGCATAAAATGCTGCAAAGCCCCCAATTTTGGCACATCTTTTGGAAGTCCATGTGCCAGACTCTCAAATCTATGAGTTAGTGTAGATATCAACTTTAATTTATCCCAGTTTCTGGTGTAAAATGTAGTAAATTTGAGAGGGCAATGGAAGGCCAAGTTCTGTCCAGAAAATAGTTGCAAATTATTGCATTTACAATAATTTTGTAACTTTTTTACACCATAAGAATTGGATAAAAAGTTTGATATGTCTGCCCCACAGAACCATAGTTTTTAATGCTGATATGTACACAAATTTCTAGGGTACCAGACAAGCCATATGACTCTTCTAAATTAAAATGTCACAAGATATTATAACTATGGCATATTTCCAACCCTTTGTGCACCTTGGCAAAAATGCCACCTTTTTACAGTAGATGAAGTGTACAGTTATTGTCTCTCATTCACAGGAGTTGTTAAGGATTAGAAACACATCTGCTTTTATCCAGAAATAGTTCCATACCTGTCCACAGACTGAATGGTATTGCTGCTCAGCTTTGCCAGATCTTAGTTTTTCTGATACATCTCCAAATCTCCTACATAGACAGCCACCACTAGAGGGAGCTCAGAAGCAAATTGCATGCTGTGTATACATTGGACTGAGGAGTAAGACAATGTGCAGTACTCTCTACCTGCAGTAATTTTTATCATAGCTATATTTCTTAATGTTTATAAAGACCTATATACAATGTTGCCATCTTCAGGACTGGATAAAAGCAAATAAATAGAAGATAAGCAAAAAAACAGAAGACGTATGGAACAAGAAGACTGTGAAATGCAATGCATAGTGTGGAGTGGAATGCCAGAATATCCTCTTATCATTAACGATCCTTACCTCTGTATTTATTAAAATTGCATTTTTATCTTATTATTATTTAATGTACTTGGGGGCTATTGGCATCGTTACAATGTGTGCCCAAAACAGTGCTTGCAACCTCTTAAATGTTCGTACGGGAAAAGTAAGAGCATTATAGAGAGGAAATACTGTAAGAAACCACAGGATTATGGAGATGAAAATGAACTAAAGAAGATAATATGTTCAAATGCATAAATGCTCTCAAGTTGTAACCTTCCTTCTGTAGGCGCTGAGCAAAAATAATGAATTAATAAAATAGACCAAGTAAATGCGTTTATCAGAGTAGGTGATTCAATTCATTAATGGAATGTATCATCATATTTAATAATTTTGTACAAAATGTATTTGCCAAGCATCTCAAATTTAAGCATAGCATTAGCAATATAAATACTTTATTGTACTTTATTTGGATCGCAGAGTGCTGCTGCATTATATATTTAGTTTTGTTTTCAACCATAGCAACGTGCACCTGCATATTGGGATGTGCTGACTAACCCCCTTTTGTTATTCTTTGCAGTTTGTACTGGAGTTGTGGCTGACTCTAGTCGGTTGTGCACTCCTGAACTGCTTGTTTGCCTCATAGGTTGATTTTAATTAGCATGAGTATAAAGCTTAGCCCGCCTTCCCCCACTCACTGAAAGCCTTGTGGCGTCAGAAGAGGTATGGGGTGTATTCTTACTGCATCCACTGGTAGCCATTTGGCACCAGGGGATCTGTGGAGTGGGCTCGGCATGTATGTTGGTACCTGTATTCTTTATATTCAATGGAGGCCATTTTGGCACCAAAATGACAGAAATTAAAAGGGGCCCACCATGCATGTGGGACCTACGCTTCCTCAATGTTATGGTAGCTGTTTATGGCACATAAACATGTGTGGTTTAGTGTTAGAAACTAGTGTTGAGCGAGCATGCTCTGCCAGTACCAGCTCGTCCGAGTACCACATGTGCTCGAGCTCCATGCTCGAGTCTCCTCCTCGCATGTTTGGCACTTGCTAAGCAGCCAATAAACATGCAGGTAAGTATTGCCATCATTGTGATGCCATTAGACATGTTTTCTACTGGCATTACAGTGATTGGCTGGCCAGAACGCGTCATAGGGTGCTATATAGGGTTCGGCTCATTGTGAGTCAGGGAGAGCTGCTGTTAGGAAGGGACAGTCAGTGTAGGGTGAATTTCATCTAAAAATTACCATTGAAAAGATGTTTCAAAGAACTAACAGTCCTTTTAAGGACTATTGTTAGAGGAGGCAGGCGTCCAAAATTGTTTTGGGGGAATTTTTTTTTTTTTTTGTCAGGGCGACTGTTTGACACTTTCTGTATTCCATAAATTGTGCTTGCTCTGAGCAGTGAGACGCAAATCTACACTTATATCTAGACTGTGTGCGGCCTATATTTAATTCAAATAACAGTGACAGTCATTTTCTGTATTACACAAACTCTGCTTGCTGTGAGCAGTGAGACGCAAATCTACACTTATTTCTAGACCATGTCAGCGTCCTCAGTGATCCCTCAGTGCCTCACAACTACTGGGTGTCCAAGCTGGACACATGGCAAGAACTGGCGCTCTACGCCTTGGAGGTGCTGGCCTGCCCTGCCGCCAGCGTTTTGTCTGAGCGGGTATTTAGAGCTCGGTAGAGCACCCGAGCATCCTCATGTGCTCAGGCAGAGCACCCGAACACTCGAGCATCGGGGTGCTCGATCATCACTATTAGGAACCCGTCTAATCAGAGATCGCCTTGACGTGTGGCAGACTGGCTCAAATAATTTTGTACAAAATGTATTTGCCAATCATCTTTAAGTTAAGCATAGCATTAGCAATATAAATACTTTTTTGTACTTTATTTGGGTCGCAGAGTGCTGTTGCATTATATATTTAGTTTAGTTTTGTTTTCAGCCATAGCAACGTGCACCTGCTTATTGGGATGTGCTGACTAACCCTCTTTGTTATTCTTTAATGATTGCTGGAACATAATCTTTCTTTTTTCTTATAATTTATTATTTTCTGTATATGATTATGCCGCAGCCATCTAAGGCCTCTTTCACACTTGCGTTCTGAGGATCCGGCAGGCACTTCCGTCCTGCCGGATCCGTCAGAACGCAAGTCGCCTGAAAGCACTTGAAGACTTATCAGGATCCTGATCAGTCTTCAATATGCTTTCAGGTCACCATGGCGGCCAGGACGCTACTGAAGTCCTGGCTGCCATGGTAAGTACTCCGCAGCAGTGTACTTACCTGCGCTGCGGCCGCCGGGCACTCCTTCGTGATGTCACAGGTCCCTGCGGCGCATAGATCAATGCGACGCCCGGACCTGTGACGTCATGAAGGAGCGTCTGGAGGCCGCAGCGCAGGTAAGTACACTGCTGCGGAGTACTTACCATGGCAGCTAGGACTTCAGTAGCGTCCTGGCTGCCATGGTAACCGATCGGAGCCCCAGCTTACACTGGGGCCCCGATAAAGAACTGCTGCTGCGCATGCACAGAGCTAAACATCGGATCCGGCGATGCGCCAAAACAACGTTTAGCTTAACTCCGGATCCGGATTAATGCACTTCAATGGGCATTAATTCCAGATCCGGCATTACGGCATGTCTTCCGTATTTTTGGATGGAGACAAATCCGCAGCATGCTGCGGTTTTGTCAACGTCCAAAAAACTTTCACATACTGAACAAAGACATCCTGATGCATCCTGAACGGATTTCTCTACATTCAGAATGCATTGGGATAATCCTGATCAGTATCTTTCCGTCTTAGAGCCCCGAGGACGGAACTCTAGCACGGAAAGCAAAAACGCGATATGAAAGGGGCCTTACTTGAGCTCATGCTCTGGACAGAACTTTAGAGATCTGCTTAAAGGGAATAGGTCATCAGAATTTACCTATAGAGCTTGTTACATGTTCCTGTTTTTCATCCTTCCATCATTGTTAAACTAGCTTTGTTTATGCTCAAGAAATATTGTCTTCATAAATCTATTTGTGTAAAATGTACCTGATGTCATCACCAGGTAGCTCATAGAGTCACTGGGGTATTGTGCTGGATGAGGCATGTCATAAATCAACCCCCGAGCTCTCTACCGTCTTGCTCTCGGAGACCGCCGGCGCTTTCCTGATGTCAGCAAACAGACATGCGCGGTGAGCGGATGTGTATACACCGTGGCTGAATCGCTCACTGTTATCTGTTGACAATGGTCTCGGAGCATGCACAGTGAGCGCTTGAAGTAAAGGTATTGTGGCAGTGGACATATAAGGGCCATTGAAATGGTGTATCTCACCCAGAGGAAGCTGAATGAGAAGAAGAAAGGCTGGGAAAATAGTGTTTTTCCTCTGTGTATATCAGCCAGGCTGTTGATGAGAGGTAATTAGCAGCCAGCTAAAGAGCTCAAGTAAAGGTGGGCTTGGCTCCTCAATCAGGGCTTCCCGTCTGGGGAAGAAACAGGCTGTGCCAAGGCCTGTGGGACCCTCTAACCCTGTGTGGAGTAAGCACTGAGTTGTGATTTAGGGAGCTGGGTGATAGACCCCGATCCTGATAGAGAGGGAAAAATTACTGTGTAGTCAGTGGCCAGATGGCCGGGGATTTATGTTTATGATTTATGTTTGGACTGCTGTAAAAGCGACAATAAAGCTTGTCGTGGCCAGTTTGCACCCAAATCTAGAGTGTTGGAGTGGCTTCCTGAGGTGTGCCAACCGTCTAAGCGGATAAGATGGCAATCCTGGAGAGCTAAGTGACCCCAAGTTGTCACAGTGTACACACCTCCACTCACTGCACATGTCTGGATCATGGCAGGGCAAGGAGGTCTTCTGCACTGGCTCGAGATTTCACTTTTCCGGCGCTGACTTCAGGAAGTCAAGGGTTGATCTGTGAGAGGGGAAGTCTGTGAGAGTGAGATGGGCAGGAGCGCGGGGGGGATTGCTCGTTACACGTCTTATCCAGAACAATGCCCCAATGACTCTATGAGCTATCTGATGATTACCTCAGGTTCATTTTCAAAATTAATTTTTTACATAAAGAAAATACTTTTGAGCATAAAGAAAGCCAGTTTATGAATGATGGGAGGATGAACAGTAGGAACATGTACAGTCGTGGCCAAAAGTTTTGAGAATTACATAAATATTGGAAATTAAAAAGTTGCTGCTTAAGTTATAATAGCAATTTGCATATACTCCAGAATGTTATGAAGCGTGTCATGCAATTAACTTAATCCATGAAAATTAACTTAATAAAAAAAACCTTTTCACTGCATTTCATTGCTGTCATTAAAGGACCTGCTGAGATCATTTCAGTAATCGTCTTGTTAACTCAGGTGAGAATGTTGACGAGCACAAGGCTGGAGATCATTATGTCAGGCTGATTGGGTTAAAATGGCAGATTTGACATGTTAAAAAGAGGGTGATGCTTGAACTCATTGTTCTTCCATTGTTAACCATGGTGACCTGCAAAGAAACGCGTGCAGCCATCATTGCGTTGCATAAAAATGGCTTCACAGGCAGGGATATTGTGGCTACTGTGGGGAGTCGCTCTGGTAGACAACGGTGCGGGTGCAGTACCGAGGCAAAACCAGGAGTCCAGATTGTGCAACAAACAGTGTTTTATTCACACTTGCACACAAAATGAAAAACAGTCTCTTGGTGACAGTTCACACACAACGGAAATAACGTAGCCAAACAAAAACAGTCCAACACAGGTTCAGTCACCTGGGAGGTGTAGGTGCAGGTTCGCACCACGCTGTCGGCCCAGCCGCAGGAGAATCCAGCTTCAGGTAGCCAGGAACAAAATACCTCCTTGCTGAGCTCTTTCCTCCAGGACAGAGAACTCCTCAGCCCTGTTAGCAGCTCCAGGATAATCACACTCACAGCTGGTGGTGCTGGCTGAGTTTATAAACCCAGCCCAAAACTCGGACTGGACCGTGGGGAGCAGCCACCCACCCTACTCTTTAGCTGCTCCCAGTAAGAGCCGGCCCGGATCGGCTTTGCAGCCATGCTATTTAACAAAGTCAAACAGCACTAGCTGCTGCAGACAAAAACCCGGCTCTCACCTCACCGAGGCCAGCAACCTCGGTGACACGTACCTGCCATCTAGGACGGCACCCTGCACCTTACCACATACCCCCCTTTGTTCAACCCTGAGGGGTGGACACAGGACAAACAGTGTACCCGGGAGAGCGCGTCTGCATTTTTTAATAACCGGCCCGCTCTGTGCTCCACCGTGAATTTAAAATTCTGTAGAGACAGAAACCACCTGGTGACCCGGGCATTCCTCTCTTTGGCTTGGGACATCCACTTGAGTGGGGAGTGGTCGGTCACCAGGCGAAAGCTTCTGCCCAACAGGTAATAACGGAGGGCCTCGAGTGCCCACTTGATGGCCAGGCACTCTCTCTCGACTATGCTGTACCTAGTCTCTGCTGGGGTGAGCTTGCGGCTGAGGAAGACAACGGGATGCTCCTCCCCGTTGACTTCCTGCGACAGTACCGCACCAAGGCCAACCTCAGAGGCGTCGGTCTGGACTACGAAATCCTTCCTGAAATCGGGTGTCACCAAAACCGGGGACCCACACAGGGCCGATTTCAAGGCGGAGAAAGCCTTTTCCGCCTGCTCATTCCAGCGGACCATCCCTGTCTTACGCCCCTTTAACAACTCTGTCAATGGCGAAGCAATAGTAGCAAAGTGGGGCACAAACCTCATGTAATACCCCACAATCCCCAGGAACGACTTTACCTGCCTGGTGGTGACCGGTCGGGGCCAACTCCGTATTGCCTCTACCTTATTTACCTGAGGCTTGATGACTCCCCGCCCAATTACATATCCCAGATATTTTGTCTCCTCTAACCCTATGGAGCACTTCTTTGGGTTAGCGGTCAGTCCGGCTTTCCTCAGGGCATCCACTACCGCCTGCACCTTGGGTAAATGGCTTTCCCAGTCGGTGCTGTGGATGACTACATCATCTAAGTAGGCCGAGGCGTACCGACGATGTGGTCGCAGCACTATGTCCATTAACCTTTGGAAAGTGGCGGGGCGCCATGCAGGCCAAAGGGTAACACCTTGTAGTGATACAGGCCCTGCGGGGTAACAAATGCGGTTTTTTCCTTAGCCGACTCGTTAAGGGTACCTGCCAGTACCCTTTAGTGAGGTCCAGCACAGAAAAATAACGGGCTTGTCCTAAACTTTCAACAAGCTCGTCTACTCGGGGCATGGGATACGCGGCCAAACTTGGATACTTCATTTAACTTGCGAAAGTCGTTGCAGAACCGCAACGTCCCATCCGGCTTGGGTATTAGGACTATGGGACTGGCCCACTCACTTTTCGACTCCTCAATGACATCGAGCTTCAACATTAACTGCACTTCCTCCGCGATGGCCCGCCGCGAGCCTCGGGTACCCGGTATGGTTTTAACCGACCTTGGCCTGAGGCTCAGTGACGATGTCATGTCGGATGAGAGACGTGCGGCCAGGGAGGTCCGAGAACACATCCGTGTTCCGACTGAGGAACTCCCTGACTTCCTGAACTTGTTTGGAAGATAGGCTGTCTGCAATTTTTACCGTGGTTACGGCTTCACAGGCCTCGAACTGTGGGGCTGGACCCTTTCACCTAGAAGCCCTGGCCGGGGCTGTGGTCGTCGGCCGCGTCCCTATCTTTCCACGGCTTAAGTAAATTCACGTGGTACACCTGCTCCGGCTTGCGCCGCCCTGGCTGGTGTACTTTGTAATTTACTTCCCTACCTTCTCGATCACCTCATAGGGGCCCTGCCACCTAGCTAGGAATTTGCTGTCAAGGGTGGGTACCAGAACCAAAACCCGATCTCCCGGATTGAAGTCCCGCACCCGAGCCTGACGATTGTACACCCTACTCTGGGCTTGTTGCGCTGCCTCCATATGCTCCCGGACCAAGGGCAACACCCTTTCCATCCGTTCCTGCATTTGGGCGACATACTCAATGACACTTTTGTGGGGGACAGGCTGTTGTTCCCACGCTTCCTTGGCGATATCCAACAGGCCCCGAGGGTGTCTGCCATAAAGCAGTTCGAAGGGCGAGAACCCAGTAGAGGCCTGGGGCACCTCTCGCACTGCGAACATGAGATAGGGCAGAAGCAGATCCCAGTCCTTCCCATCTCTAGACACCACCCTCTTTAACATATTTTTTAGAGTTTGGTTAAACCTCTCCACAAGACCGTCTGTTTGCGGATGGTAAACGGACGTCCGTAACTGCTTTATACGCAACAATTTACACAGTTCCCTCATTACTTTGGACATAAAAGGGGTCCCTTGGTCTGTCAGAACCTCTTTTGGCAGGCCCACACGGGAAAACATCTCCATTAACTCTTTGGCAATGAGCTTAGCTGAGGTATGTCGCAGAGGCACCGCCTCCGGATACCGAGTGGCATAGTCGAGAACTACCAGAATGTGTTGGTGGCCCCTGGCAGACTTTGGTACAGGCCCACTAAATCCATCGCGATTCGCTCAAACGGTACTTCAATAATTGGCAGAGGTACCAGAGGACTACGGAAATGTGGCTGGGGGCTAGTTATCTGACAGGTCGGACAGGACTTACAATAATTCTCTACCTCCTTGAACACACTGGGCCAATAAAATCGCTGCAGTATGCGGTCCTGGGTTTTCTGCCACCCCAGGTGTCCCCCAAGAACATGTTGGTGGGCAAGCTCCATGACAAGCTTGCGATACGCTGTGGGCACCACCAACTGTTCAACAGGTTCGCCTCGGATTTGGTTCACCCGATACAACATATCCTGCAGAACAATAAATCGTGGGAACATTAATTCAGCCCCTGGTTTCTGGGGTTTCCCATCAATTTCCAGCACATTCTCCCAGGCCCTGGTTAGGGTTTGGTCCCGGTGTTGTGCGGTCCCAAAATTTTCCCCGGAGACATTGAGGTCTGCCAACTCAGGTCCCGGTGGCAAGTCCTCCGTGTCTCCCACCATTACACTCAGTGGGGTTGTCTCCCCTCTACCGCTGGAGCAGTGGTCACCCCTACCGCCGGCCCTTCAGACTCGGGCTCCCAGGGTTCTGGCCTTCCAGTGGTATCAGGCCACTCCACTAGGGTCACCCCTGTCTCGGGTCCCTCAGATACCTTTATTACCGCCACAGCGCCGAAAACCGGGAAGTCCCTCCCAAGTATCAGTTCGTGTGGGAGTTTAGTAGCGACAGCCACCTCGTGGGTCCACCTACCAGCCGCGGTGGACAAAGTCACTAGTGCAGTGGGGTAGTCTTTCAGGTCTCCGTGGATGCACAGGACCCCGACTTTACGGCCAGTATACTCCGCAGGCCGTACAAGGGCAGCCCTTACCAGGGAGACTAAACTCCCGGAGTCCAGCAGAGCCACCGCCAGAGAGTCTCCCACCTCTACCTGACACAGGTGGTTATGGTCCTGCACCTCACGGGTGCCAGTTGCGCACAGCTTCCGTGCATACAGGGAGTGACGACCCCCGTAGTTCATATCCATCGGCTCATCCCGATGCGGACAGTCGGCCCTGATGTGGCCTGGCTCCTGACACCTCCAGCATACCACGGAGGCGGACTCGCAGGGGGTATATTCCGTGCAGGCCGCTCTGTCGCCGGACGTCGGAACTGGGGCAGAGGCCTCCGGGTTTGACTGACCCCTTCCCCGCAAGAGTCCCCTGCAGGTTTCTGGTGGCCTCGTAGCGCTCCACCAGGTCGACCATCTCCAGGGCATTGGTGGGCGATACCTGGCCGATCCAGTGCTGGAGGGGATAAGGCAGGGCCCTCCAAAAGATGTCCGCCAACAGTCGATCCAGCATGGCAGTGGGATTTAGTAGATCGGGCTGCAGCCACTTTTGCAGCCTGTGCAGCAGATCGTAGTACTGCGGCCTAGCGGGTTCAGTCGCTTTAAAGTCCCACTGGTGGACTCTTTGGGCGCGGACCAGCACGTTCACGCCCAGTCTGGCTAGGACCTCTCCTTTCACGGTGTCATAATCTGCCGCTTGGTCGTCCGACAAGTCGAAAAACACCTGCTGGGGTCCGGAAGCCAGGAACGGAGCGACCACCTCAGCCCACTGGTCACGGGGTAACTTTTCCCTCACGGCGACCTTTCTCAAAAACCGCCAGGTACGCCTCAACGCCGCCTGCGGGGGTCATTTTTGGGATCGCCGCACGGACCGCTTCCGGGCATCATGGACGTGGTGGGACGCTCCTGCCGCCTGTAACGCCATCACATGTTGTAGCAATAGTTGGTTGGTCTCCCGCTGCTGCACGTTAGCCTCTATGAGAGCCTTCACAGCAGCCTCCATGTTGCCAGAAACTCCTGCTTGCAGCTTTGCTGGCTTAATATATTCCATACACTTTAGAAAAACAAAACTTCGGGCGTTCACGCCAGCCTCACTGCGCATGCCCGCATCCGACACCAAATGTGGGGAGTCGCTCTGGTAGACAGCGGTGCGGGTGCAGTTTAGAGGCAAAACCAGGAGTCCAGATTGTGCAACAAACAGTGTTTTATTCACACTTGCACACAAAATGAAAAACAGTCTCTTGGTGACAGTTCACACACAACGGAAATAACGTAGCCAAACAAAAACAGTCCAACACAGGTTCAGTCACCTGGGAGGTGTAGGTGCAGGTTCGCACCACGCTGTCGGCCCAGCCGCAGGAGAATCCAGCTTCAGGAGGCCAGGAACAAAATACCTCCTTGCTGAGCTCTTTCCTCCAGGACAGAGAACTCCTCAGCCCTGTTAGCAGCTCCAGGATAATCACACTCACAGCTGGTGGTGCTGGCTGAGTTTATAAACCCAGCCCAAAACTCGGACTGGACCGTGGGGAGCAGCCACCCACCCTACTCTTTAGCTGCTCCCAGTAAGAGCCAGCCCGGATCGGCTTTGCAGCCATGCTATTTAACAAAGTCAAACAGCACTAGCTGCTGCAGACAAAAACCCGGCTCTCACCTCACCGAGGCCAGCAACCTCGGTGACACGTACCTGCCATCTAGGACGGCACCCTGCACCTTACCACACTACTAAGATTAGACCTGAATCAACAATTTATAGGATCATCAAGAACTTCAAGGAAAGAGGTTCAATTCTTGTTAAGAAGGCTTCAGGGCATCCAAGAAAGTCGAGCAAGCGCCAGGATCGTCTTCTAAAGAGGATTCAGCTGCGGGATCGGAGTGCCACCAGTGCAGAGCTTGCTGCTTGCAGGAATGGCAGCAGGCAGGTGTGAGCGCATCTGCACGAACAGTGAGGCGAAGACTTTTGGAAGATGGCCTGGTGTCAAGAAGGGCAGCAAAGAAGCCACTTCTCTCCCAAAAAAACATCAGGGACAGATTGATCTTCTGCAGAAAGTATGGTGAATGGACTGCTGAGGACTGGGGCAAAGTCATATTCTCCGATGAAGCCTCTTTCCGATTGTTTGGGGCATCTGGAAAAAGGCTTGTCCGGAGAAGAAAAGATGAGCGCTACCATCAGTCCTGTGTCATGCCAACAGTAAAGTATCCTAAGACCATTCATGTGTGGGGTTGCTTCTCATTTAAGGGAGTGGGCTCACTCACAATTTTGCCCAAAAACACAGCCATGAATAAAGAATGGTACCAAAATACCCTCCAACAGCAACTTCTTCCAACAATCCAACAACAGTTTGGTGAATAACAATGTATTTTCCAGCATGATGGAGCACCGTGCCATAAGGCAAAAGTGATAACTAAGTGGCTCGGGGACCAAAACGTTGACATTTTGGGTCCATGGCCTGGAAACAGAATTACAAAGTCATCCCCATCCCTCCCACACCCCCATATCCCCCCCCCCCAATCCTGCAGGAAAAGAAAAAAAGAAAGAGAAGAGAAAAAAAAAATTATTTACTTAACCATCCCAATCCTTCCAAATACTACCCCACTTTGCGTAGGACCCTCTTTGTCTGTACATGATCCTCTCATAAATTTTCACCTTATTAACTAAACATAACCAATTATTACAATCTGGAGCAGAGGGGGAAAACCATTCTCTGGCTACAAGAAGCCTGGCCAGAAACATCACTTTAGTCAATAGTCGGCACTTCAGGAGCTGGCAATTAACCTCTGATAAATCCCCAAAACCCATACCTTGGGAGATAGAGGAATATCTATATTAAGTCTCTGAACCAAAGTTGTTTGAACCGTTCTCCAATATTTACTCAATATCGGGCAATCCCAGAACAGATGTAAATGATCTGCCCTGGGGTCCCCACAACGGAGGCAGTCAGAGGAGGCTCTAAATCCCCTCTTATGGAGCCATAAAGGTGTCACATATATTTTGTGTATAATATTAAACTGTACAACAGTATAATTAAAATTGTGCGAAACCTGACTTAAATTCTCCCCTATATTCTCCCAATCCGGAGGGCCCACCTCTGACAATAAAACAGACCAGGACCTCTGTCCTGGAGAGAGACATTCCAAAAAAAAACTTTTCATCAAGTGTCTATAACAATGTGATAATTTAACTTTTATACCACCTTTCTTACGAATCAAATTGTGCAAAAATTCAGGAGTGTCTACATCAAGTGAATGGCAATACGAAGAAGTGCCGACCTCAATTGAAAATATGCATACCAAGCCAGCTCACCTACATTTAAATTTTGTTTTAGCTCCATAAGAGACAGGATTTGTCCATCTTTAACCACCTGATTCAAATATTGAATATTTTTCATCCTCCAATATTGCCAACAATTTGGGTCATCTAAATTCAAAAGCTTTGAGTTATGCCATAATGGAGTACACATAAGTGATGCCTTGATTTTAAACCAACTCTTTATAACCAGCCAGGCCTTTGTAGCCATTCTGCAGAAAGGTTTATAGCCAATCTGTGTGTTAAGTAAATAGTCAGACTCTAGTACTGTAAATAAATCTGAGAAACCTGAGTCTTTCACCAATTTTCTACAAAGATGGCTATTTTCCCAGTCGTTGAAAAAGCAGAGTTGAGAGGCCATAAAATAGCCCCTAAAATAGGGGAGGTTGAGGCCTCCCCTATTGTAGGGCATGGAAAAATAAAGCGCCTTTAGTCTCACACGCTTCCTCCCCCATAGTAAATCGTTAATCATCCGTTCTATCAATCTAAAATACTTATCTTCAATCCATACAGGCGAATTGCGAAGGACATAAAGGACCTGGGGCAGCACCACCATTTTTATTAATGAGATTCTGTCTGCTCTTGCAGGCAAAATTCTTTGCCATATCTTAATTTTAGATCTCAACTTTGACAGTAGAGGAATCAAATTGAGTTGAAAATAATCTTGAATTTTGGCAGAAAGAGAGTCGGAGATCGATAACCGATTGACAAAATTTTCCATAGATCCTCGCAATTCATCTACGGGGAGAAGAGCAGTCTTCTCCCAGTTAACCTCCAGGCCAGAAGAGTCAGAGAATAGGTTGACTAATTCCATTATTCGAGGAAGTGAGTTTTCTGTTTGATGAATAAAAAACAAGATATCATCTGCATAGAGAGATATACGGTCCTGTTTCTCCATTACACCAAAACCAGCCACTCTCGAATCCTGCCTTATACTAACTGCAAGAGGTTCAATATAGATGTTAAATAACAGAGGGGAGAGAGGACATCCTTGACGGGTACCTCTTCCCAATACAAAACTCTCTGTCAACATATCATTGATCCTGATCCTGGCCACTGGGCATTTGTATAACAACTGAACCATCCCCATAAATTTGGGGCCAAAGCCCATTCTTTTCATCACCTCCCAGAGAAACGCCCACTCAACCCTGTCGAACGCCTTAGTGGCATCCAACGACAGGACCGAGCGGGCGCTGCCACCAGGAGACTGAATATTAGTAAAGAACCTATGCAAGTTATGATGGGTGCCCCTTTTTAGCATAAAACCATTTTGATCTGGATGAATCAGAGAAGACATAACCCGAGAGAGCCTCTTGGCCAGAACCTTTGATAACAACTTAACATCCGTGTTTAATAAGGAAATTGGTCTATATGAGCTCAAATCCACCAGATCTTTATCCTTTTGAGGGATTAAAACTATCACGGCTTCCATCATGGACTGTGGCAGAGCCCCTCCTTGCGGTGCTTGAGAAAGTACCTCCAATAGATGGGGAGGATGACATCACTATACTTACGATAAAATTCATATGGAAGACCATTTGACCCTGGCGATGAGTTCCCAGAGATAGACCTCAAGGCCTCTTGAATCTCCACGAGAGACAATTCTCTTTCCAGAGATTTTTTTGGGTTTCTGTTAACATCGGAAGAGAAATTTTCTCCAGGAACTGCCTCGCCAGGTCAGGTGGCAAACCAGGAGAAGCTCTATATATCTGAGAGAAGTATTGCAGAAAAGTATCTCTAATTCCCTCTGGGTCTGATATAATTACCCCATCTAAATTACGAATTGAAGTAATAGCTTTCTTTTTCTTATCCTGTTGTGAAATTATTTTAGCTAAAAGCTTACCAGGACGTCCGGACTCTGAGAAGTACTTCTGTCCCTTAAAAAGTAATCTATGATTTGCTTTCTCAATTACGTATTCCTTCAGAGAACAACTAGCCTTCTGCATCTCTTCTTTATTATATTCAGTAGATTGATTGATAAATCGCTCCGTTGTGGATGCCACGATATTAATCAGGTCCTCCTCTTTTTTCCTAAATGATCTCCTCACAGCAGTGATTTCACTAATAAGAACCCCCCTCAGATATGCTTTCAGAGCATCCCAAACTAAATTGATATTAGCGGAGGGGAGATTCACCTCCCAAAAGGAAGATACATGTAATTTAATAGACTGATAATTATCCATAATGGTAAGCCAATATAGGTTCAGCTTAAACCCAAATCCCCTATTGTCTTTGTTCTCCCCAACGCGAACCTCAATTGAAACAGGTGAGTGGTCTGAAACTGTTCTTACTCCATATCGTAACCTTTTGATATTATTCAAGTTATTCTCGTTAGTAAGCGCCAAATCAATCCTAGACATTGCTCTGCCTCCTCTGCTAACACAAGAGTACACTCTCTTTCCTCCGCCAACATGTTCCCATATATCAACCAGTCCAACTTCCGAACAAAACTGAGGCAGTGGAGAATTACAAGTATTCCTTCCCCGATCTGCGTCTAAAGTCAGTCTGTCCTTTTTAGGATCCATAACCGCGTTAAAGTCTCCCATCAGAACAAGCCGACATTCTGGTTTCTTTTCCAAAAAACGCAATAGTTGGGTAAGTGGATACATTGAGAATGGCGGAGGTATGTAAAAAAAGGCGAGAATGTAACTATATCCATAAAGCCTACCATATAAAAAAATAAATCTACCCTGATCATCTATATAAGATTCTATTAAGGAGAAATCTATAGAATTATAAATTAGAACTGAAACACCCCTAGAGGCACCACTAAAAGTGGAATTGTAGGATTGGGAGTGCCATCCCATCACCAAGCGGGTCACTGTCTCTTTAGTGAGATGGGTTTCCACTATTCAAATAATTGCAGGAAGATGTCTTTTTATTGCGTCCATAATAGCTTGCCTCTTAACCCTTTCCCCAAGACCTCTAACATTCCAAGAAACAATTCTAACAGACATCAGTTAAGCATGAAAGACAGAAAAACAAAAAAAAAAAAACCCTGCAGGATAAATTCCCTCCCCTATTCCCTCTCCCCCCTTCCCTCCTTTGGTCTGCCCGATCTAGTCAGCAAATCTCTACCTTCCGGCCATTCTCCCCCGCTAGTCCATCCCCTCCATCACTTCATAAAATTTTTCAAATGCCCAATTGCTCCATCCAATCCAGCGCTTGTTGCGGTTTCTCAAAGAATTGGATAGTCCCATTGTAGATCACTCTTAATTTCGCTGGATACTGTAAGGAGTATTTAATGTCCTAGGACGCCAAGCGTTTCTTTATCTCAGTGAAACTTCTTCTTTTTTCCTGAGTCTGTCGAGCAAAATCAGGGAAAAATAACAGTTTATTGCCTTGATAGTCAATGGGTGAACATTCTCTTGCTCTTCTCAGTATCGTATCTCTGTCCATATATAGTAATAGTTTCATTAAGATTACTCGCGGCGGCCTCCCTGGAGTGGGTTTTCCCCCTGGAATCCGGTGGGCTCTTTCTATTTGAAACATGGAAGAAAAATGTTCACTGCCCAGGTTTTTCAAAATGACATCCTTAAGTTGTTCAACTAGCTGCCAGCCTTCAGCTCCTTCTGAAATCCAACTATGTCCGTATGAGGGCTTATTTTTGGGGACAAGTTGTACTTTCAACGACATCATTCAATAGCATATGGTGTAGTGGAAGGGGAAAAAATTCAAATGGGGTGAAATTGCAAAAAAGCAATTTCACCACAGTTTTACTGGGTTTCTAAATTACGACGTTTGATTTGCGATAAAACTGACCATTTAGTTTTATTCTACAGGTCAGTACGAATCCGGCGATACCCAATATGTATAGCTTTTCTTGCGTTTTGATAGTGAAAAAAAATTCAAAAGTGGGAAAATTTTTATTTATTTTTTTTGTCGCCATGTTTTGACCGCTATAACGTATTTGTTAATAAGTGTATGGCATTGTATGGGGGCTTATTTTTTGCAGGGCGATCTTAACTTTTAGTTGATACCATTATAGGGTGTGTAGGACTTTTTGATCGCTTTTTATTTAATTTTTTGTTGAGGAAATGAAGCGTCCAAAAATGGCAAATAGGCCATTTGGGCGCTTTTTTCCGTTTTTCTGTTTACCGTATGGGAAATATATTTTTATATTTTTATACTATGGGCGTTTTCACACATTGCGACACCCATGATGTGTATTTTTTTTATTTTTTTTATTATTTTATTTTAATTTTGGGGAAAGGGGGGTGATTTAAATTTTTAGGTTTTTTTTTTTTATTTTCTTATTTTATTTTTTACACTTTTATATAGGTCCCATAGGGACCTATATAAATCAGTTACCTGATTGCTTCTATCATAAACTCCAATACACTTGTATTGGAGTTTATGAGCATTTTACTACTTTCCTATGAAGCCCTATTGCTAACAAGGGCTCCATAGGAAATAGTAAGTGATAGCCTAAAGCTGAATGAAAGGCTTAAGGCTATCCCTTACAGCGCTCCGATTCTCCCGATCACCACTAGGGGGAGCTGGAGCGCTGCCGAAAGTTTTACTTTCGGTTTTAGAGCGCGCAGATGCCGTGATCAGGATTGATCACGGCATCTGCGGGGTTAAATGATCGCGATTGGCAGCGCTGCCGACCGCGATCATCAGCTGCAGGGGTCAGCTACAGGAATCAGCCAGACCCCCGCAGCGATGGTGCCCGCAGCGGCCAGGAGCGGGCGCCATCTTCAGGGACTGGACACATGACGTACCCATACGTTATGTGTCCTTAAGGAGTTAAGTTGTTCAACTAGCTGCCAGCCTTCAGCTCCTTCTGGAAATCCAACTATGCGGATATTATACCGCCTTGATCTATTTTCCAAGTCCTCCAATTTGTTTTGTAAAAGGTGGTTTTCTGAAGAAAGAGACAGAGTCTTGGATTTTATCATATCCATATCGGATTGCAGAGAGTCGACCGTCTTCTCCATATTAAGTACTCGATCCCAGATTTTGGTCAGGTCTTCTCCTATTAAGGATATGTCGCTCTGCATTGACCCTAGTTGAATGGACATCCCGTGCACTAGCATACCATTATTTTTCACAGTGCACAAAATTTTTTCCAGAGCTAAGGGGTTATGTTCAGTTTCTGTTCGCAATAGGAGACTTTCCTCCCCTCCTTCCTGGTCTAATAGCCCATCCTCAGAGAATTCTTCAGCTTGGGGAATTTTAACAGTTTTCTTAGAGTTAGTACTCATTTTCCCTTTAGATAACCCCTTTTCATTGAGGGAGGGGGATTTCAGAAACTTGTCAATTTTGCCCTCTGGTGTCTTAGTCCCCAGCTTTGTTCCAGAGGAGTCAATCGACCACCGCTTTGGAGCCATTGATCGTTTAAGACCCCTTTCAATGTATATATATGTTGTTGTTTTTTTATTGTAAATTTCCCCTTTTCTCCCTAAGACCCCTTTCGATTTATTTTTTATTTTATTTTTTTCTTTCCTCTTTTTCCTCTTCCTTATCTTGTATCTTTTCCTTTCCTTTTCTTTTCCTCTTCCTTCCTTTCCCCTTTTCTTTCTCCTCCTTTCACACCCGCATCTGCTCTGCTTTCAACACTGTTTTTTTACTTTAACTTTTAGTTTTTTTTAGTTTTTTTTTCCCTATTTTCTCTCCTTTTTCTTTCTTTTCCTTTATTCTCCTTTACTCTCCTTTATTTTCACATCTTGAATGCCAACCACCAGAGACTTATGATATTAAACAGGGTCACACAGCTAATACAAGACTGTAGGCAAAAGGGAGAGCAAAAAGAGACACATCAAGAAAGAACACTTTTCCTCACGTGTCCAGCGTCCAGAAGCAGGAGAGCAGAGACGAGCAGGGGAGACCAAGCAGAACCGGAGCAGGAGGGAAAAAGCAGGAGAGGTAAGAGGCGAAGCAGGTCCAACCAAGCCGGTCAGCAAGCAGTAGAGGTGGACGGGGAGGTGAAGACACGCTCCCTGTAGACAACAGCAGGCGGCTGGCGGCTGGCGGCAGGCGGCAGGCGGAGACCCAAAGTTCTCACAGGAGCAGGGCAGCAAAAGGCGGCGGGGGTGGGGTGGGGGGGGGCCTGGGAGCTCACCCTCGCTGTAAGCGGCAGCAGGCGACAGACTGGAAGTGAGCGGCAGCGGGAGCTGAAGACACCAGGAGTCCGGCGTTCTCCTCAGGGCGGCAGAGGCAAGGCAGAGGACTCAGGCGTACCCAGGGCTCAAAGCATCAGCTGAGGAGCCGGAGAGCGAGGAGGAGGGAGGAGGCAGAAGGAGGAGAGCGCAACGTGGCGTGTTCACGTCATCACGCCGTAGATCCCTGAACTCCCCAGATCTTAATCCCATTGAGAACTTGTGGTCAATCCTCAAGAGGCGGGTGGACAAACAAAAACCCACTAATTCTGACAAACTCCAAGAAGTGATTATGAAAGAATGGGATTGCTATCAGTCATGAATTGTCCCAGAAGTTGATTGAGAGCATGCCCAGTTGAATTGCAGAGGTCCTGAAAAAGAAGGGCCAACACTGCAAATACTGACTCTTTGCATAAATGTCATGTAATTGTCGATAAAAGCCTTTGAAACGTATGAAGTGCGTGTAATTATATTTCACTACATCACAGAAACAACTGAAACAAAGATTTAGCAGCAAACTTTGTGAAAACTAATATTTGTGTCATTCTCAAAACTTTTGACCACGACTGTACATGAATTAGCTCTATAGGTCAATTCTGATGACAGGTTCCCTTTAACATCTTAAAATCTTGTCTGTGATGATATTGAGACATTTTGACAGAGTTGCATTCCCTCTACTGCTGTATATACTGACTTCGGTTTTATTCACATGTTCAGGTTTGTTCGATCTCAGTGAAAAAACGGTCAGTGTGAAGATGTCCGTTTTCATACATGTTTCTGTTTGTGTCTTCCGTGTTGCATCCATATTCCACGTGCTCTGGCAGCCTGAGAGTGGATTTCCAGAGCAGCTCCTACCAATGGTCAGTGAAAACCAGAACACGGATGTCATTTGTGTTTTGTCAGTGGTTTTATGGACTTATAGCCTTCAATGAGCATGATTGATTTGCAACACACACCAAAGTAATTAAAGTGACCTTGTGAATAAGCACACTAAAATCAATGGATATGATTGCTAAACGATATTGGAATTTTGAGTGACTAGTCTATTGAATTTTTAGTTTTTCCACAAGTTCACTGTATACTCCAAAGTATAGAGAAAATGTGTATTATCTGTAATTTTGCTTTCCTCAAGTCTGAAGGCAGCACAGAGCGGGGTATTTTGTCCCCCCAGTCTCCATCAGCCCCCTAAGGATCCATTAACACGTCCGTGGTGTGTTGTGGAACCGCAACTTGCGGATCCACAACACACCCGGCCGGCGCCCCCCATAGAAATGTATATTCTTGTCTGCAAGCTGCACACAAGAATAGGACATGTTCTATCTTTTGCGGAGCCGCGGACTGGAAGTTTGGGGCCGAAGCCCGGAAGTTCGGGGTCGCGCTCGCAAATGTGGAAGCGGAGAGCACATAGTGTGCTCTCCGCTTCACGTCTGGCCCCATTGAGAATGAATGGTTTCAGATGCGGACCCATTTGCGGACGTGTGATTGGGGACATAGAATGATAAATTAAGAATTTGCATAATTAATTACTGGAGCTATATATACCCTTTCTCACAACTTAAAAATGAGTTGTAAATAGAAAACAAGAGCTGCAAGATTATTGGAAGGGTATATATGTATATGTGCTGCCTTTGGACTTGAGGAAAGCAAAATTACAGGTAAGACATTTTCTCTTTCCTATTTGTCCTCAGGCAGCACAGAAGGGGATGTAAATAGCAAAAGAAGAAAGGGAGGGTAAATCTTGCAGAACAGCACTAGAATATCTGAGCCAAAAACTGAACCTTAGAAGCATTTACATAGCGCCTGTAGTGCTACACATGGGTAGACAGGCTAGACCAAGAGGCTGCACTGCAGACCCTTGAAGAAAGGGGGTGGAAGCTGAATAGGCAGATCAGTAGAGATGTCCCGAACTATTCGCCGGCGAACATCGCATGTTCGTGTTCGCAGCGGCGGGAGAACATATGCGATGTTCGGTCCGCCCCCTATACGTCATCATTGAGCAAACTTTGACCCTGTACCTCAGTCAGCAGACACATTCCAGCCAATCAGCATACCCTCCCTCCCAGACCCTCCCACCTCCTATCAAAAAGGTAGGACGGCAGCCATCTTAGATTCATTCTGAAGCTGCAGTGTTAGTTAGAGCAGGGAGAGTGCTGCTGCTGCTGAATTAATAGGGAAAGCGTTAGCTAGGCCAGTGTTCTGTGTCCACTCTAGTCCTCAAAGACTCATCTGCTGTAAGGACAGCGTCCTGACAGCACCCCAAAAAGCCCTTTTAGGGCTGGTACATCAGTCTGCTTTTATTTTATTTTTTCTATATATATATTGCAGTTGCCTGCCCGTGTGTGAGAGGCCACAGGCCCACAGACTATACTGTGTTCACACCACTCATATAGGGTGGCACAGTACCTTGCAGATAAAAAAAAGTAATTAAATTTTTCCTCTGTAATATAATTGCAGTTGCCTGCCAGTGAGTGTCAGGCCCACTGACTGTATTGTACCCACTGCCCACCACTCATATAGGGTGGCACAGTACCTTGCACGCATAGTACCACTAATAAAAAAAGAAATAAAAACAACCCCTTTGTGATCGTTACCTTGTTGTGGTGAAGGGCCTTGCTTACCACAATGAAGCGATCACCTCTATGAGTGTGTTGGCAATGTTGGCACACCCCAGATGATAAGGTCGTTGCTTCATTGTGAACAGACCAAAAGCGATCGGCTGGATAATTTTTCATAGAAAAAATATTAATTTTCTTTGTGATCATCTAAGGTGATCATTAAAGCCTACTAGGCCAACAATGGGCCCACACTGCAGAATCATTGTTTTCTGGGTCACTTAACTGTCACTGAACTACCTCAGCACGACCATAGGCTTTAAAAGACCGCTATCGCCTGCAATCTCCCGAACATGCGCATGAGCACAGTCATCACTACACCAAGATTGACGCATAGAGGAATAAAATTTATGTCATGAGTGTGTCAACTATTAACAACTCTTAGCGGTTGTTTGCGGTGCGTTAAACGGGGAGATTGGTCTGTCAGAGTTTGGTCTGTCACTGTGAAGCGGGCGTAACCCTTACACTACCTGATCGATACAACATCATACCTGATCGTATACACACACTGGATGTTTTAAAGCACGTTATTCCAAACAATTTAAGAATGTTAGGTGATTTATGCCCTTTATGGATTAAAACCCGACTCTGCGTCAACTACGTAATTTTCCATGGGAGTTTTGCCATGGATCCCCCTCCGGCATGCCACAGTCCAGGTGTTAGTCCCCCTGAAACAACTTTTCCATCACTATTGTGGCCAGAAAGAGTCCCTGTGGGTTTTAAAATTCGCCTGCCTAGTGAAGTCTATGGCGGTTCGCCCATTCGTGAACATTTGTGTAAATTCAAATTTAATGTTCGCGACATCTCTACAGATCAGCACCTTCCTGAAACAGGAGGGAAGATTCTCATCTTCTGGACAATAGAACTCGATTAGTTTCTTTACATCTCAACAATGAAGAATCTTGGTTTCTTATTAATATCTTCTATAGAAGGGACCTTTAGTACCACTGACAGGATCACAAGACGGACGAGGAAGAATGTGGTGATGGGTTGCTGATTTGTGGATATCCAATTACCAATTTGTCACATGCTAACAAACATAAACTTTAATGTAACTTCTTAATTTTTTCTGGAAGTTTTTCTACAGGAATATCTTAGCTTGAGATCCCTGAAGTTACTCTTTTCTGGAATACTGACTTCAGGCCATTGATGTAAAGTGAAATGGCACTTGTTCGGACATTGTCTCGATCTGAAACCCATTAAAGGAATAAAAAAAGATATAGAATTATATGGTGAGAATCCGAATATATAACATCGCCATTTTGAACCAAGAAAGATATTTATATCCCTATCTCTGGATATAGACCATCCCTCAGTATAGTTGAGTTAATGCCCTTGGAATTATTTAATATTTTATATATGTCTTTTAATATTTTATATTTCTATGTATGTACGTATTGGTTATATATCCATTTGTATATTATATAGTTTGATACCACAATTAAACCACCAAAAGAATTTTCCCTCTTTATAATGATAACCACTGGAATTATGAATAACTTCCAAATGCAATCATGGACACGAGATATTTTGTATACAAAATGTCCAATAGTACCTAATGAATATTTGGTGCAAAAAACGCAGATATACTGGAAAAGCCGCACAGAAAACGCACCAAAAAACGCATATGACTCCTTACTCCTAAGGAAATCAAGTTATCCGTAGATTGGTACTGATCGGGACAATAAAAGGCAGAGGCAAACGGGCAATGCGGTACCACTGATGAAGGGAAGGAGAAGTTCCCGAAACACGTCAGAGCTGGATCGCACACCTGGTTAGAAGCACCTTCGCATCATAAAGCATGGCCATGCTGTACAACTGAAATAAAAGCTATAACAACTATAATTGGAAGTATTACCCGAGGCATCCTCTCTTCCTATCATACTGGACGAAAATAAACACGTGATCCAAGTAAAACCCGAGACATCGCTCCAATTCTGACGAGATCCCGGGCAAGTTGGCTAGAGGAGTACAGAGCGAGACGCCGGCTTTGTCCCGCACCGCCCGACCCTCGCCAAATCAAATAAGAAGTACGAACAACCACAGGAAGGTAAGAGGAGTACAATTACATGAGGCTGTAACCATTGAAAAGCGCAACATATAATTTGTCACCAACAGTTACCGGGTAATAATACAAAGAACTGAACTGCATATTTAATTCCACATGGAGTGGAGAAACATCTTTGGCGGCAACTAACAAACCAGCGACTTAACTGGACACACATATATACGTGTATATGCACACATATATATATAATCCAATTGGAATTTACTATAAAAGTACCACCATAATTCTATTGAAATATAGAACTCCAAATATATGGACTTTTTGTGGGGTAAGAGATAAGACAATACATACTGGCGATCTTCACAATTTTATGAGAGTTTTTATTTTATTCTATTTTATTTTCATCTTGTTTGTGATATAAGAAATTGATTTTATGATGTTTAATTAAATTGTTCCATTACTGAGACCAAGTGCAGAGTGCTCACCCAATTCTTTAGCCTTTTTATCACATAAACTTTAATGTGACTTCTTAATTTTTCTGGAAGTTTTTCTACAGGAATAGATCACCGGACCATCAACAGTAGGATGAAAAGATTCTTCAAGACATGAATAGATCATATACTTTATACTTTATTTCTGAGTGCTTACTCTCCTAATCTCCAAGTTATTAACTGGAGATTGTTGAGATCAGGAAGATAAAAATCCTTCTGTAACAGTTGGACTTGATGTGGAGGAAATATCCAACATTCTCCTTTTGAGAGACATAACTGCAGTGGAAAACAAGCCTAGCAAGGCCAACGGAATGAATCATCAACACTGGCTTCACCTCTGCGGTCTTGCAGAAGGACATACAGAAGATGGTTTCTTCAATTTACTCTTGTAATTAACTTCTTCCTTTTGCAAAGTTCTTCCCCTTCAGCCATCAAAAAGGCCATCTGAGGAATGATTGCTAAGTATTACAAAACATGAAGAAAGATGACAGAATCTGGGAAGATCCCTGAAGTTAGGAAAGATGGGCAAGTTTATTTATGGTAGAATACACACTTGGTTTACTGATAGATGGTAGCTATACCTGGAAGTATAAAGAGTGTTTGAGTTGATGATAAACCTAAGAAATTTTTTCCAATAGAAGGGAATCTCTGCTGATGGGATAACCCACAGCCGGTCATTTAAAGGCTATGTACACCTTTGGGGCCAATTTTTTTTATGAAAGCATTTTACTCATTTGGGGCTAAAAACTATTTTTTTTAATTGGCTTTATTAAAAAAAATATTGAGCCATTGTGTCACAAAGGGTCTTTCTAGCTGTGTGCATCCTACTTTCACTTTGTGCCGGAGTTCTGTTATATTTACCTACCCGTGAAATTTCCCTGCCCTCGTCACTTCCTGTTGTGATGCAGCCGCACTGGACATGACATTCTCGGGTTTGGAAGGAGGTGTGTCTCGACGTGCAGACGCACACGACGGGGTAGGGAAATTTCACACCAGAGTTGTTGAGAATAGGCCACCTAATGTGCTTGCACCTTACCTCTCAGCTGGACACCAGCCGACACTGTGCATGCACCGAGGGTAGGGAAAAATTACGGGCCAGAACTAGCGCAGATGAGACCAGCAAAAGCTCTCGGACGGGGAGTAGTTAGCCGTTCTTGTGAACTGGCCCGCAATTTTTCCCTACCCTCGGCGCATGCACACTGGCCTGTAATTTTTCCAAACCTTCGGTGCGTGCGCAGTGTCGGCTGGTGTCCATCTGAGAGGTAAGGTGCAAGCGCATTAGGTGGCCCGTTCTCCACAACTCTGGTGTGAAATTTTCCTACCCCGTCGTCTGCTCCTGTGCGGCGAGACACACCTCCTTCCAAACCTGGGAATGTCATGTCCGATGCTGCTGCTTCACAACAGGAGGTGACGAGGGTAGGGAAATTTGACAGGTCATCTAATAACCCTCATCTCTAAATTACTAAGAGGTCACAAACACTTATTTAAGCAACATTCTTATCAGTAAGATAAGGATTGAGCTTTAATGAGTGTTTATAAGGTCTGAGAGCAGACATAAGGAATGTGTCAGGTCCATATCTGATGGAGCAGAAAGAAAACTAGATCCTGCTAGTAGAGCATCTCAGCTCTGTCCAGAGAAAATAACTCTGTATACTTAATGAAGACCAATTAAAAAAAAAAAGATTTTTAGCTGATAATGAGGACAATGCACTAATGAAAAAAATTCTCCCAAAGGTGTACATAGCCTTTAAGAGTGATACTACATGAATGCATCTGAGACAAAGAGATGATAGCACCATAACAGCCATTTCCATAAAGTTGCTAGGAATTGGAGAGAAGCCAAGGAAGGCTCTGAACAGTAGATTATATACATCGTCCTGATACATAGATGTGACTCTTAAGTACTCTATGAAGAACGTATTAAAGGGAAAACGTATTGATAAGAGAGGAAATATAATTAATTCGTAACTAATCAAATTTCTTGTCGAAGTTTGGTGAAGCAGCCAAATTTTTCTCATCACTAAATATTAACAAACCATGCAAACACAGAAATGGCTGGAGACAGTGGCGTACCTACTATATAGGCAGACCACACAACTGCTATAGGGCCCGCAGTGGAGGAGAGGCCCCGCCCTCTAATTGCTCCTGTCTATCTTTCTAAAGCTAAAGGACCTTTGATAATGTCATCACAGGTCCTGTAAGGGAACTGCACAGTGTAAAGTGTAGTTCCCAGGTAAAAACAGTGCATCTGCCCAGGACCTGTGATGACATCATCTTCAACATCACAGGTCCTGCAGAATCTAGCAAAGGAACTACACCAAAAATGGTGTAGTTTCTAGGTTTGAAAGGCACATCTGCCAGGACCTGTGATGACTTCATCACAGGTCCTTCAACCCCTAACAGCAAGTATTAGAAGTTCACAATCAGCTCTGCACTCATCCATACAGACTGGAATGGAGTGGTAAGAGGAGGTCCCCACTTTTCTCTTCATTTACACCCCCATGCCCTGTTTTTACTCATTGCTCACTCAGTTACAGTGACCCCTACCTCATGTACCTCACACACAGTGACCATAATGTATAACTGACCACATATATCTGTACACACTGCATCTACGGTATTATACCTTGTATGTCTCACATCAATACACTGCTGTGTGTGCGTGTGTGTGTATGTGTATATATATATATATATATATATATATATACACACACACAGAACTGCATAGATTACACAGTATTATACATGCAATATGTACAGATATATAGTATATACAGCAGTGTACTGATATGTGAGGTACGGGGTATAATATATGCAGTGTGTATAGATATATAGTATATACAGCAGTGTACTGATATGTTAGGTGCGAGGTGTAATAGATGAAGTATACAGATATATTGTATATACAGCAGTGAACTGATATGTGAGGTATGAGCTGTAATACCTCATTCCTCACGTCAATACATTGCTGTATTTACTATATACCTGTACACACTGCATCTATATATATATATATATATATATATATATATATATATATATATGTATAACCAAATAGAGCGTCCTACACAGGCTGGTACAGTGGTCATAATGGGAGATTTGAACTTCCCAGACATCGACTGGGGTCATGATTCTGCCTCAACCGCAAAGGAGAGAAAATTCCTCAACTTGCTGCAGGACCACTTTATGGGCCAGTTTGTAGAAGCTCCCATTAGGGGCTATGCTCTATTGGATCTGGTAATTTCTAATGATGCAGAGCTTGTTGGAAATGTTACTGTTTGAGAAACTAGGTAACTAGGTAATAGTGACCACAACATAATTATATTCCCCCTAAACTATAAGAAGCAAACTCTGTCAGGCAGAGCAAAGACACAAAATTTCAAAAAGGCTAATTTCCCTGGGTTGAGGGCAGCATTTCAGGGCATAGACTGGGGGCAGCTACTATCACATAATAATAATGTGGATAAATGGAAGAGCTTTAAATCCGCATTCAGTAACTGCACTAAAAAATGTATTCCTTTAGGTAACAAGTATAAACGGCTAAAATTACCCCACCCCCCCGGCTGACAGCTACTGTAAAAAGGCAAAAATAAAAGACAAAAAAAAGGCATTTAGAAATACAAATCTGAAGGGTCAGCAGTAGCGTTTGAAGAATACAAAGGATAAAATGTGTAAAAAGGAGATAAAATTAGCCAAATTACAAAACGAACAGCAGGTACAGTAGCAAAAGAGAGCAAAACAAATCCCCAAAAATTATTTAATTATATAAATGCTAAAAAACCTAGGTCAGAGCAGGTAGCTAAATAATGGTAAGGGGGGGGGGTAGCCACTGAAGACAAGGAAAAGGCAGAGAAAGGCAGAGTTATTAAATGTTTTTTTTTAACTCTGTATATACAAAAGAAGAGAAAGGGGCTGATATCTGCGGTGCTGGGGCTGTAAGTACATCCAGTAATATACTCAATTGGCTAACTGTAGATATGGTCCAAGAGAAGTTAAATATGGTAAATGTGAACAAGGCTCCGGATCCAGATGGATTACACCCGAGTGCTTAAAGAGTTCAGTTCAGTCATTGCTGTGCCCTTGTTTATAATTTTTAAGATTCTCTGGTACTGGTACAGTGCCAAGTAATTGGCGCAAGGCAAACGTGGTGCCCATATTCAAAAAGGATCAAAGTCAAGGTCCTTCACAGGTAATTATAGACCAGTTAGTTTAACTTCTGTTGTGGGAAAAATGTTTGAAGGACTCTTAAGGGACTATATACAAGAGTATGTGACTGTAAATAATATTATAAGCGAGAACCAACATGGGTTTACCAAGGACAGAAGTTGTCAGACTAACCTGATTTGTTTTTATGAGGAGGTGAGTAGTAGCCTGGACAGAGGGGTGGCTGTGGATGTAGTGTTTCTGGATTTTGCAAAGGCTTTTAATACTGTCCCTCATAGACGTTTAAAAGGTAAAGTAAGGTCTATAGGCTTGGAAAGTATAGTTTGCTATTGAATTGAAAACTGGCTGAAGGACCGTGTCCAGAGAGTTGTGGTCGATGATTCCTATTCAAAATGGTCCCTGGTTATAAGTGGTGTACCCCAAGATTCAGTGCTGGGCCCTCTATTATTTAATTTATTTATTAATGATATTGAGGATGAGATTAATAGCACCATTTCTATTTTTGCAGATGACACTAAGCTATGTAGTACTGTGCAGTCTATGGAAGATGTCCATATACTACAAGCTGACTTGAACACTCTGAGTGATTGGGCATCAACTTGGCAAATGAGATTTAATGTAAAGTTATACATCTTGATAATAATAATCTCTGTGCTTCATATGTCCTAAGGGATGTAACACTGGGAGAGTCACTTATAGAGAAGGATTTGGGTGTTCTTGTAGATGGTAGATTAAATAACAGCATACAATGTCAATCAGCTGCTTCTAAGGCCACCAGGATATTGTCATGCATTAAACGAGGCATGGACTCGTGGGGCAGGGATGTGATATTACCACTTTACAAAGCGTGTGGCATCTGGAATATGCAGTTCAGTTCTGGGCACCAGTCCATAGAAAAGACGCACTGCAGCTGGAAAAAGTACAGAGGAGAGCGACTAAAATGATAAGGGGCATGGAGGGTCTTAGTTATGAAGAAAGATTAAAAGAACTGAATTTATTTATTCTTGAGAAGATACATCTAAGGGGGACATGATTAACGTATACAAATTTATAAATGGGACATACAAAAATACTGTGAAAAACTGTTCCATGTAAGATGCGCTCAAAAGACAAGGGGGCACTGCCTCAGACTGGAGAAGAAAAAGTTCAGTCTCCGGAAGCGTCAAAGCTTCTTTACTGTAAGAACTGTGAAGCTGTGGAATAGACTTCCTCAGGACATGGTCACAGAAGGAACAGTGGACAGTTTTAAAAAGGGTTTAGGGTACTTTCACACTAGCGTTTTGGATTCCGTTTGTGAGATCCGTTACAGGGCTCTCACAAACGTTCCAAAACGGATCAGTTAAGTCCCAATGCATTCTGAATGGATAAGGATCCGTTCAGAATGCATCAGTTAGGCTCCGTTCCGCCTCTATTACGTTTTGGAGGCGGACACCAAAACGCAGCATGCAGCATTTTGGTGTCCGTCTGAAGAGGCGGAGCCTAACGGATCCGTTTTTACAATGTAAGTCAATGGGGGCGGATCCGTTGTCAGTGACACAATATGGTGCATTTGAAAGCGGATCCGTTCCCCATTGACTTTCAATGTAATCCAAAGCGGATCCGTTTTGGACTTTGTCATTTTCTTTAAACCTAATGCAAACGGATCCGTTCTGAACGGATACAAGCGTTTGCATTAGAGTGCTGGATCCGTCTGTGAAAATAAACAGACGGATCCGCATCAACGCTAGTGTGAAAGTACCCTAAGATGAATTCTTAAAAGTAAACATTAATGCTTATGAAAACATGTAGAAATTTGAGTCCCAATTCCTTCTGCGATTCGCGTCCCCACCTATCTCTTGGTTGAACTTCATGGACTTTTTTTAACCGTATTAACTATGTAACTACTGTAACTATACGATAGACTGTGAAGAACAGATGTCTCATCAGAGAGGAGGACAGTGCTCACTATAGAGGTGACTGAAAGCCTATATGCATAACTAACTATATCATAGAGGGCAAGAGGTCAGATGTCTCATCAGAGAGGAGGACTTTTCATTATAGAGGTGACTGAGAGCCCATATTCATAATAACTATATGATAGAGAGCATGAAGTGCAGGTGCCTATGCAGCCAGCCCCTGAGTAGTTGATGCAGAAGATGGGAGTAGTATTGGTCCTGATGATGTGTTGTGTCACAGTGTACTCCTCTGGGTCAGTGCAGGGGAAAGGTGGTTTGAATTGGAGGTTGGAAGAATGGCTCTAAGCTTACACTTGTGGATTTAGGTGTCCACTGTATAATACAGGCTTCTGAGTTGGTCTCGCCTGAATGTTATCTAAATGATGGGTGTCTGAACTGTGTTCCCTCACCTGCAGGGTCTATAAAGCTGTGGTTGCTGGTCACTCTGCTGTCTATATCATGCTGCAGCTTTTAGGATAGAAGTAGTCTTGGTTATATTAATCTCTGAACTAGTGGTCTCACAGAAGATTTGTATAAGGACCCTTGAATTGGTTCTCTAGCGTGTGCTTCTTTCCACCACACTGTCTAGACTAGAACTTCCCCTCCTCGCAGGAAGCAGGACCAGCCCACTCCTACCAAGAGGGTAAAAAAAAGAGGGTGGTTAACCCTGTTCCTGCCAACCATACATCTGCATGCTGGTGTACATAACTTATATAACATGGCAAAACATAACATAATAAACAATTGCAAATACCTCCAGGTCTGGGGTACAGCACCTAGACAGAGAGGAGGAGTAAACACTGTATAGTTCATAAGTAATATGAACACAGATATTGACCGAGACATGTCTGTACAAGGGATTGGCGTCACAACATGGAGCCACATACGCACAGATGGACACTGTTCCAGATACTAACAGAATGTGTCATGTCCCAGAGTGCCATTACCACTCCTTGGCACCTCACTACCACTTCCTATAGGCTAACATAAGTGTCATCTAATGCAGTAGTGTATTTATCTTCACTGTGCATAGTTATTCATGTAAAGCTGTTATGTTCATGTGACTGCCTGGTCTACCACTAGGTGGCAGCAACATTTGGCAGTGCTAGTTCAAGGGAACTGTATTGTCCATTCTCTTTCTCCCCTCTAGAGAGAAAAGAAGGAGAGGGATTTAGCTAGTGAGGAGTCAGTCTAGCTTTTCTCCTCCTGGGGAGAGGTTGTGTGAGAAGAGTCCAGACGTACGCCCTCATGGGGAAGGAAGCAGACCTGGTTCCTGCTGGATAGGTTCTGTCTGAGGTAGCCCACCTCACTAAGAAAGTAGTTGCACAGGGTTGCATGTCCCTCCTGGGTTTGCATTGCCTAAGAATCCAAGCTAAAGTTAGAACTTGAGGTACTCACAGCCAGGACAAAGAATTTCCTAGGATTATCTACAGTAAGAAACTGACTACTGACATGGCTGAGCTAAGCGAGCTACATAGAGGAGTTTGTTGCAGAGAGAAGTATTTGCTGCCATTTGCTTGCTGAAACCTATTGATGATGACCAAGATAAAGTCTGGAAACTGTATGGATTACCGTTTATTAAAAGTAAAAGCAACTGTTCAACTGTTTACCAAGTCCGGACTCAACTTTGTTCTATACCTTCCAATTGCGGACCTCGCCGGGACATTGTCTGTCCCCATTGAAATTAATGGGTCCGCAATTCCGTTCCGCAAATGCGGAACAGAATTGCGGACGTGTGAATGGACCCTTACCAGGCTCCCCATGGGGTGCAGTACACATGATGCTAGAGACACCTCTTAAGGTCTGGTACATAGCTCATCCCAGCTGGGAAGTACAAAGTATAAGATGGCAGGAATCTCTGTGGTGAGCTGGTACACAAGATGTAGAGGAACACCCACAAGATATGAAAAAAATTAATAAATGAAGCTGACAAGACATGCAAATTAAATTGTCCAAAAAACCCTGTGGCATGCAGTATATTTAATGCCTGAGACACTCCCTAGAGCTACTGAACATACCTGATGTGCAAAGTTGCTGATGCCAAAAACATCCATCATGACGAGCAACAAGCCAAGGCCAGGAACCCCCAGACACAAGCTGTGCTAGAGTGCACTGACTCCATATTAACTGGTCTGTACATGAAGCGAGAGAACCCCCAGGCATGAGCTGTACGGTACATGGTGCTATAGACGCCTCACTTCACATGGTCTGTACATTGCTCTCACAGGGAGTCGGCAATGACAGACTTCTCTCAGACAGCGGGGTTCAAACTACACAGGGCGCCGCAAATGAGAGCTAATGCGGCTCAGTCTCCCGGCTGGAGTCGAATCCAGAGAGGATAGCGGTGCCTCGCCCCTCTCTTATGTGTTTTCCTGCCGCTTGTGGTGGAGGTTGGTCGGTATTTGGAGGTGGGGGTCTGAAGACAGCGCATCTGGCATTGCGACATCGCTGTGAAAGGCCGGGTGAGTGGGGCTGTCGGCGAGTATTGCATCCTAAGCGGTGGGGGGCATAAGAGGAAGAGAGGTGGAATAAATGTTAAAGGGAGTCCGGATAAAGTGGCTAAGGTAAGTTAAGTTTTTATTTTTAACCCTTAATCAACATTCTACAAAGCATTATTTATTAAGAGTGCTATTATTTTCCTTATAACCATGTTATAAGGGAAAATAATGAAGATCGGATCCGTCGCTAGCAACCATGCGGAAAATAGCACCTCATCCGCACTTGCTGCGGATGCTTGCGATCTTCCCGCAGCCCCATTCACTTCTATGGGGCCTGCGTTGCGTGAAAAACACAAAATATAGAGCATGCTGCGATTTTCATGCAACGCAGAAGTGATGCGTGAAAATCACTGCTCATGTGCACAGCCCCATAGAAATGAATGGGTCCGGATTCAGTGCGGGTGCAATGCGTTCACCCCACGCATTGCACCCGCGAGCAAAGCTCGCTCATGTGAAAGGGCCTTAGGCTGGGTTCACACGAGCGTGTCCGGATTAGGTCCAGATGCGTTGCGGATGCGTTCAGTGAAAACTGTGCAATTTCACAGGCAAAGCCATTTAGTTTTGCCTGCGATTGCGTTCAGTTGCTCAGTTTTTTCCGCGCGGGTGCAATGCGTTTTGATGCGTTTTTCACGCGCGTGATAAAAACTGAACATTTACAAACAACATCTCCTAGCAACCATCAGTGAAAACGCATTGCACCCGCACTTGCTTGCGGATGCTAGCGTTTTTCCGCAGCCCCATTCACTTCTATAGGGCCAGAGCTGAGTGAAAACGCAGAATATAGAACATGCTGCGATTTTCACACAGCGCAGAACTGATGCGTAAAATCACCGCTCATGTGCACAGCCCCATAGAAATGAATGGGTCCGGATTCAGTGCGGGTGCAATGCGTTCACGTCGCGCATTGCACCCGCGCGGAAAATTCGCCCGATGTGAATGCAGCCTTAGTATCTAAGCTGGAGAAAGATGTAATATCCCTAAAACAAATGAATGCTGCCATGGAGAGTAAGCTAATAGACATAGAAAATTGTGTAAGAAAAAAAAAGCTGGGTAGGAATACCAGAGGGAAAGGAAGGATCGGATTGTGTCGGCTTTATGGAAAAATGGATAATGGAGAATTGTAAACCAGGGGCAGTGTTCAACTGCTTAATCTCCTCCTGATGAAGCAAACAAGCGAAACGCGCGTACAGGGGCGCCCGTCCTGCATAGGAATACTTGGGATTTTAAGGGTATGTGACCTCGGATTATTTATGTTTTTGCACATGTCAGTAAGGTCCTGGTACTAATAGAGAGGAGAGTAGCACCTTATGTTCATTGAGGCCCGTAGGCACTGTTTAGTGTGAGGTGATATATGGTCTAGATAGGCTAATGTGAATACTGACCGGCTGTTTACATGTGATCAGGAGGACTTTAGAAGTTGTTTACAACAGATTCCAGAATACTGAGGATGAGTCACTTTAAGTGGTATTGCCCATGTTAATAATATATTTGCAGGATATTGTGGCGTTTTTTGTGAATGGTTTCCCTGATATGAAATTTTGTGTATGTTTTTAATTAAGATATTTAAATAAATAATTGATTTTAGAAGGAACTTTGTGCTATCCGGATTTTTTGAGATATAGATAGTAGTTTGAAGGATAGCGTTCTAGGACGTATGAAATATATTGATCGAATTGAGACAGGATAAGTTTGTTTCCTATAGAGACCGGGAGGTGGTGTGGAAGGAGGTTAGAGCCTCCGAGAAGTTTCAAATAGAAGGGACAAAAATAACAGTATATCCAGATTTTTTAATGGCGACCAGCGCCCAAAGGAAAAAATATATTGATACAAAAAAGAGATTAAGGCAGGCTGGGGTAAAATATAGCATGGTGTTCCCAGGTAAACTGCGGGTGGTTTATCAGTATAAAACGGTATTTTTACAGTCCCCTAAAGAAGTAAGCGAATGGGCAGATTTAAAGGACCTGTGCGAAATGTAGCAAATGTTAATATGATTATTTCGAGGTGGGGGGTATATGGAGCATAGCATGCATGGAAATGGGGCTCTCTGTTTATATAGAATGGGGAGCAAATTGAGGGGAGCGGTGGGGGGAGGGATTAGGTATTTCAGAGAGAGAGGTTTTTTTTGTTTGTTTTTTATCTTTTCTTTGTTATAGCATTTTTGAATGATAAGAATTATTTCTGTTAATGTACATGGGTTAAGAGAAACGTTAAAGAGATTTGCTATTTTTGATTGGGTGGAGAGGAACTTGCCGGCCGTCATCTGCCTTCAAGAAACACGTATGGACAAAGAGTTGTTAAACTGTTTAGATGGGTAGGAGCACAATATCATTCAATATATACATCATATTCAAGGGGGGTTTCTATCTTAGTACATAATAAAGTTAATTTTGAACATACCGTAATTCATGTAAGGCGGATGACTGCGGCAGGTACCTCTTCTTACAGTGCAGAGTTAATGGGATACTGATGGTAATAGCATACCACCTCCGTATAAACCTGACGTACTATACGAGTTGTATAACTATATTATTAAAAGACAAGATTGTGTATTATTGGCAGCAGGGTATTATAATACAGTGATAGATCCAAGTATAGATAGATTATCCAAGGGCTATGTTTTACATTATAACACTAATTTTGCCAGATTATTATTGGAATTCAGTTGGAGTGATATATGGCGTTCATAAAAACCATGAGGAAAACGTTTTTTTCCTGTTACTCGCAGATGCATCAGTCCTGGTCTAGGATAAATGCGATCCTCGGTAATGGGAAATTGTTGGAAAGGAATGAAATAAGTATAAAGTATGTTCCTATGTCTATGTCAGATCATTGCGCAATTTTAGGGGAGTTTGGGTCCCTGGTAAAACAGATACCTAGGGTTTTTACATTTAATCCACATTGGTTTAACTTGTTGAATGATAAGAACTGCACTATGGAGGAATTGAAGTATTTTTCTTTCTGTTAATAGGGACTCCACTGATAAGCAGTGGATTTGGGATGCGGCAAAGGCTTTCCTGAGGGGAATATTATGTAAGCAAGTAATTAACTAAAAAAAAAAGGTAAATGGTAAAACTCAGAGACTAGAACAGAAATTAAAAGATGCCCAAAAACTCTGTGCAGAGGACCCTCATTGGAAAATTTGAGAAATTAGGAAAAATGAATGAAATGGTTAAAGAAGTATATATGGAAAAAATACAAACATCTATGTTTTCAAGTGGGTTAGGTCTTATGTGGAGACTTAACCCACTTGAAAATGGGCAAGCTTTTGGCAAATATAATTAATAATCAACAGAGAAAAAGTTGGATAGGCCCATTAAAAGATAAATATGGGCAATTAGTTAAATCTCCAGAATAGATGAGTAATTAGTAATTTATTTAGTGAATATTTTGAAGAAATGTATAAATTAAAAATTAGATAATGATATAAAAGGGAAGATTTATGTCGATATTTGGATGATATTCCCTTCAGGAAGCTTGCTGAAGCTCAATAGTATACAGTTGGATGAATTAATGAGAGCCCTAAAATCAACAAAAGATAAAAATCTCCGGGAGGGGATGGTCTTCCATTTGTGGTATACAAGGAATTTAGTTCAGTTTTTCTCCCAGAATTAATTGAGACCCTTGTTGAGGCTAAGAGATCAAATAAATTACCTACATCAATGGAAGAAGCCACGGTAGTTTTGATTCCAAAACCTGAAAAAGATTTATAGACCCATTTCACTTTTGAATACCGATACCAAGTTATTAGCTAAGGTATTGGCAGATAGGTTAACAAAAGTAATAAGAACAATAATAAAAGAAGATCAAACAGGTTTTATTCTGGGGCGAGTGATATATTCTAATATTAGAAGACTATTCATGAATATAGAAGTAAATAAAAATAAAAATAGTAGAAAAGCAATATTGTCATTAGACGCAATTAAGGCTTTTGATTGTGTAGAGTAGGAATATTTGTCAGAGATTCTTAAACATTTCGGTTTTGGGGAGTCCTTTATAAGTTGGATCAAGCTTATCTATTCATGTCCTAGGGCGAGAGTGGCAGTGAATGGGGTGATGTCCCTGCCTTTTGCCCTTTATAGGGGCACTAGGCAGGGATGCCCCTTTTCGCTGCTGATTTTTGCAATTGCAGTAGAACCACTAGTGATAATTATCAGAGAGAATAAAGTATTAAGGGGTTCCAATACAGTAACGTAAGGGAGAAAATAATGTTATATAATGATGATATTCTACTATTGTTTAGCAAATACCGACAAGGAGATGGTGAAAATTATGCAAATAATTCAGAGGTTTGGATATTATTCGGGACTGAAAATAAATTGGGAAAAATCTTATGTTGTTAGGGGATCAGATAAGTGAGAGGAGTTTTAAAGTTTACCAGGTGGATAGGGATAGTAGTTTTCGGTATTTGGGAGTAAATATTGCAAGAAATCTGATGGAATACGTTAGGTTAAATATCCATCCTCTCTTAGATAAGTTGAAAAAAAAGCATATTTGGAAAAGATTGCCATTGTCTATGAATTAATTTGATAAAGATGGTTTTCTTCCTAAGATTCTTTATGTATTGCAATGTGCTCCAATACGGTTACCAATTAAGGTTTTCAAATTATGAATAGATTAATGAGGATTTTATTTGGAAAGGGGGAATCCAAGGATAAGGTTAGAGATTTTGCAGTTACCGTTGAAAGAGGGTGGAATGGCACTTCCAAATTGGTATATATATTTTTTAGTTGTACAATTTGGTTTCATGAGTGAGGGTAATATTTCACCTATTATGAGATGGCACTGGCTGTAAATGCTGCTCAATTAATCACTGTCTGCAGCAATGACCCGCCTCAGCCAGTGATTGCATCTTTCACAAAATGAGCTGCAAGCGTCCCTCTTTGACCATCCAGAAATGTGGGTGGTATGTATATGTTTGTTGTGATATATATCCTGTTCATTTACACTATATTTACATGGCACTGTGGAAAGAGTTAGTGAATACTGAGAGACTTTTGGGACTTTCTAGCTAATAATTTTCCACAGTTACCCTAAGGGTTAAAGAAGAGTATATTTTGGAGGGAAAAATACAGACTTGTTTACCGCCAAAACCAGACAGACTGACCTTTTGGATGTCTGGTTTATCTATGTTATTATGTCAGATGACTTGTTTTGTATCTGGAAAAACTGCTTTATCATTCCCATTGACTATTATCAAAGTTCTGATACAAGTCTATGACAGATAAATATTATAACAATGTATCTGTTTGGGCTTCATTTCGCTGCTCCATCACTCCCAATAGAAGGTTCTAGTTTAGCTAGAAACTGTATACAATGAGAACAATCAGAGCCCTTAGTGTTCAGCAGTTAGGGATCAGTTCTTAGAAGAAGAGACTCTGCCAGATTGCATTAGTGACCAGAGGAAGATGCTGAGACGTGTATACTCTGCCACAGACCCTGGATCACTAGCAGGGGCGTACAAATAATTCACTGGGCCCCATAGCAGGAATCTGAATTGGGCCCACATGATCCTTCCCAAGCCCCTCTGACTACCCATTCCTGGTCCCTTTAACCTTCTACTCCAGCCCCTCCCTTACCCATGAGCGGTACCTTAACATTGGTGCTACATTACAGATTATTACTGTTTTTGATAACCTGGGGTGTGCTCGCAAAACACATAGGGTGACATTCATAGGTATAATGTACTATATCTCACTACCGTCCAAGCTCGCGTTCACATTACTGTTAATTTTCCGTTCTTCTTATCCGTCAGAAGAAACAAAAAAAATAAAATAACGGATCCTGTATTTTAAGCATCCCTTATGCTCAGTTATGCACATTTTGCATCTGTTTTAGCCATTTCCGTCTGAGATAGGTTATTTCAGACAAAAAAAAAATACTTTTTTGTAGAACTTTTTTTTTTACACATAAAAAAACAGATCTCAGACGGAAATGGCTAAAGAGGATGCAAAATGTGCATAACTGAGCATAATGAATGCCTTAAATACAAGATCAGAACAGTGATGTGAACGCAGCCTAAGGCTTCGTTCATATCTCAGGTGACTGTATCCGGCAGGCTGATCCGACAGAGAACATCCTACCAGAGTTCACCAGATCCAGCATTGCTAGATTCTACCGTTCACCACTGGACCCCATAGACCAGGGATGCCCAACCTGCAGCCCTCCAGCTGTCGCAAAACTACAACTCCCAGCATACATTGACAACTTACACCTATTAGGACATGCTGGGAGTTGTAGTTTTGCAACAGCTAGTGGGCTGCAGGTTCAGCTTTCCTGCCATAGACTATGGCAGACTACCAGAAGGGTTTCAGCATGACAAAAACTGCAGAATCCAGCAATGCTGGTACTGGTGAACTCTGGCAGGATGTTTTCTACCAGATACCGATCACCAGAGATGTAAATGAAGACCAATACGGCATCAAAGTGCAATGATCAGATGACTTTATTTTGTCCGGCTTCAGAGCTGAACCGGACATATCCTTCTTCCCCCACTCAAACCCTCTGACATGAGGCATCAGAGCATTTCATGTTCCAATGCTCATGTCAGAAGGTCTGAGTGGGGAAGAAGAGGATATGTCCGGGTTCAGCCCTGAACTCAGGACAACGCCTTTAACAGTCACAGTCGTAACTAGTATTGCGCAAACTTGTGTTTTCAAGTTCGGCGTACAAGGTCGGGTTTGGATTATCTAAGAATCTCATTATGGATTCCACTTTCACGGAAGCCCATGAGAGGCATTCTGTATTGTATTCCGTCATAAAAGAAGTCTATGGCCAGCATGCAATACGGAATGCCTCTTATGGGCTTATGGGCTTCCGTGGAAGTGGAATCCATAATGGGATTCTTAGATAATCTAAACCCGAACCTTGTGCGCCGAACTTGAAAACGCAAGTTCGCTCATAACGCATTAAATAAATGTAAAAACTCATCAAGTCTGTGTTAACTCTGCTACATCTGTTTGTCTGTATATATATATATATATATATATATATCTATACACACACATGAAATATATCTACAATATGACTGAGTAAATGTATATGTGTGTGTCTGTGTTGTAGGAAGCCACAAGGGACCGTTGTGGATGGAAGGTACGTGTCACCGAGGTTCCTCGCCTTGGTGAAGTAAGAGTCGGTTTTTTTTGGCGTCAGCAGCAATAGCTGTTGCACACATTAGTATTTAGTATAGCTATTAGAGGTGATCCGGGCCGGCTCTTACTGGGAGTAGTCAAAGTGCTGGGTGGGTGACTGCTCCCAATGTTCCAGGCCGGGTCTTGGCTGGGATATATAGCACAGGTAGCACTATCAGCTGTGTCGATTACCTCTCTATGACAGGGGAGCTCAGGACTCTGTGTGCTGGGAGCTGAGAGCTGTGTTTTGGGACCTGCGGCTGGAGCCGAGCTGGAGGGCTCAGACCCCTGTGAAAGCGAACAGGCTGCCTAAAAAAGCCTGCCTATGGGCTTGCTAACACCCAGGAGCTAAGGTGACTCTTCCGTTTATGAACTTTTATGTGTGTGAACAAACACCAAGCCACCTGTTTTTATGTGATGCTCCTTTTTGTGTGAATAAAACACAGACATCCTGGTGAGGAGAAGCAGTGAGGGGAGCTGGAAAGCTGAGCCATAGGCCCAGGCAAGGACTCTAGGCAGAAGCTGTTGCACTAATAGAAGGGCCCCATAGAAGCTGCGTGGTCTGCCTCTATTAGAGGTACGCCACTGATCACTGGCCTTTGACAGGGTACCAGCCATCTGAGAGCAAGATGGACAGCTAGATTAGGCCTTTTTTCAGTACCAAAACTTCCTCTGCCAGGGAGGAAACTGGAGAAACCAATTCAGTGCCTTGCCTGTATTGTTTTGCACTTGATTTCCTCCAATAAAGAAGCACACTGGTTTACTGCAAATCCTGACTCTCTGGACTTATTTCCCATTGTGGTGCACCACGCCTTCCTATCACTCCAGACAGAAGCAACATGTGGTGACACCTCGATGGTGTCTGCAGGACCCAGCATAGCATTGGGGACACCCCAAAACCAACCACTACACTAGTACTTCTCTCTGCTCCATGGACTGGCACTGGCTGTTAATATAAATCTAGCAGAGCAATTAATTAGGACATCTCTGGATCCATGTGAGGTACAGAACTGGTTCTTGCTTTGTCAGAAATAGATTGTCATGTACTATATGGTTTCTGATTTTTATTTTTACTCATGGGATAACTCAAGGATCTTTAAGGATATTGGTGATTCTGAATGTTTTTCTAAAGAGATGGCAGGTAGTAGCTAATACTGAGCAAATTGTTTCAAAACTCCCGTGGCCAGGTTAGAACTTGATAAATGGCATTTTCTGCTTATCAGATAAACTGTCATGTTATGTTTTTAACTCTCAAGCTATGTATACACACAAAAGTTTTACTTAGCCATTGACCTGATCTGTATAATAAGGCATTTAGTAAAGAGTGCCTGAAGGCTACCTGGTCATGTTTCCACACAAGCAACATCTTATAAAACCCAAGATGATCTGAGGCACAGGCAGTGTCGGATCAGTGCCTAGGGCCCACCAGTAAAATTCATTTTGGGTGCCCACTGTAAAGCTACATGCGAATGGCGGCAGCAGAAAGATGCTACAATAGGATTTTGGGGGCCCATGCCGTGACTTCGAGAGGAAGGTCCATGGGGAAAGAGGACATGGCTAGCCTGACTCTATATCTAAAAGTCATCTCAGCCACCCAATGTGTCTATAATAATAAACTTTCCGCCTTCCACAGCTCAGCGCTGCCTCCGCAATTCCCCGTCCCTCTGCCAGATCCCTCGCCTGCAGGGCATATCCGGGTTGAGCGAGTGCGCATCATGCTGGCACATGGACGGGAGGATTGTGGAGGCGGCGCTGAAGGCAGGATTCTACTTATTAGTCTGAACATGAACATATGTTTAGGTTATAGGGGTAAATTCTGCTGACAGAATCCCATTAAGGCATTGTCTCACCAGTAAATAGCATTTATCATGTAGAGAAAGTTAATAAAAGGCACTTACTAATGTATTGAGATTGCCCATATTGCCTCCTTTGCTGGCTGGAGCCATTTTTCCATCTCATTATATACTGAGTATTTTCTCGCCTCGATAAGACGCACTTTTCCCCCAAAAATGGGGGAAAAGTGCCTCAGTGCCTTATGGGGCGAATGCTGACATTTTTACATCGCCAGCTGCGATGTATGCGCGAGCGGGGAGGACTGGGAGGATCAGCTGGGGCCGGCAATTGCAGAGGGCCGGTGCAGTGACTGTACCCGGCCCCCTGCCCAGTGCTGCTCTAATAAAATATAAGGTATCTAAATCAATTAAAAGTTCTGGTCCATGCCCCCACCCCTAATATTACCGACACACGGCTTGTTCAGTTGATAGCAGGCATTCGGGCGGCCGGCGCAGCCACTCACTGACGCCACGTGCCTGCGCCGCCTACTTTATGAATGAAGCAGGCGGCGCAGGCTTGGAGCGTCAGTGAGTGATCGCCGGCCGCCTGAATGCCTGCTATCAACTGAACAAGCCGCAATTGCCGGCCCTCAGCTCCTCCTCCTAGTCCCTCCCGCTTGATCAGTTTTATGGGGGAGGGGTCTGTGGATGGCACTGTTATGGGATGGGGATCGGTGGATACATGGGATGGGATCTGGATGGCACTGTTAGTGGGCTGTGATGGCACGGTGGGAGGGTCTGTGGATGACACATATAGCAGTGCCATCCACAGATCCCCATAACAGTGCCATCCACAGATCCCCATAACAGTGCGTCATCCACAGAATCCCCATACAGTAGTCATCCACAGAATCCCCATAACAGTGCGTCATCCCCAGACCCCTCCATAAGTGTGTCATCCCCAGATTCCCCATAACAGTACGTCATCCCCAGATCCCCATAACAGTTTGTCATCCCCAGATCCCCATAACAGTGCCATGCCCAGATCCCCATAACAGTGTCCTTCACAGATCCCCCCCCATAACAGTGACATCCACATATCCCCCATAATAGTGCCATCCACAGACCACCATTAGTTCCAAAAGCACACCTTTTGGTTAAAAATATTTTTTTTCTTATTTTTCTCCCCAAAAACCCCAGGTGCGTCTTATGGGCCGGTGCGTCTTATAGGGCGAAAAATACGGTACTGCTCATATCCAGGGGTTACAGTCACCGCTGCAGTTAAGATACGAGCTGGGCAGGACAGGAGCTGCTGTGCATGCGTGTCGAGGGGCTCTAATGGTCCCTATAGTGTGCAAGCATGGCCACTGCTGCTGCATTGAAGGGTATATGTAACACCTGGAAATAAACAGTGTATATTGTGATGGATAAATGAATGAAGCCAGCAAAGGAGGCAATATGGACAATCATAATTCATTAGTACTGAAGTCAGACAACCCTTTTAATAGGATGCTATTAACAGAATTGCGAATGTTGCTGTATTCTGAATATTGTTGTGACCCTTGCAGTTTGAACCCTTAACAAAGACGACTGATGGTGAAAAAAATCCCTTTAACCCTTTAAGGACCCTGGGATTTTCAATTTTTGCGTTTTCGTTTTTCACTCTCCGCCTTCCCATAGTCCTAGCTTTTTTAGTTCTCCATTCACGTAACCTTATGAGGGCTTATTTCTTATGGGACAAGTTGTACTTTCTAATGGCACCATTTACAGATGCATACCAGATGTAGTAGGAGGTGGGAAAAAAATCCAAATGGGGTAGAATTGGAAAAAAATGCAATTCTGATAAAGTTTTTTTTTTACACTGTACACTATGTGGTAAAATTGACCTGTTATCTTCATTCTCCAGGTCAGTACGGCTACAACTTGTATAATTTTTCTTGCGTTTTAATGTTGAAAAAATTTTGAGGAAAAAAATAAAAAAAATGTATAACCATATTCTGACCCCTATTTTTTGTAGTTATGTGTACGGGGCTGTGTGAGGGCTAATTTTTTGTTCTTTTCAGTGATACCAATTTGAAGTGTGTGAAACTTTTTGATCACTTGTTATGAAAAAATTATTGGGTAGTTGAAGTGACAAAAAATGGCAAATTGTCTGTTTTTATTTTTTTCCCGTTACGCCATTTGCCGTATGCCATTAATGTTGTTATATTTTAATTGTATGGGCATTTTCGCACATGATAATGCCCATAATTTTTTTTGTATTTGTATACTTTTTTTTCACCTTTTTTAAAAGTCACCTTTAGTGAAAATAACTGGCAATCATTAAATTGCCCATTGTCTTCATTGATGGCTATATAGTCATCATTGAAGACTTAATTTGCACTATACCAATACAGTGCTGCCACCAAGTGGCCTGTATTGGTACAGTCTTTTAATAGGCTCTGAAGCCTGCTTGAAGCTTCAGCCTATTAGAGGAGTGTAACAGGTTCCCTGATCTCAGCCGGGGAACGCTGTTACCGGAGTGGAAGCGCGCAACTTCAGTTTCTGGACTGCGCAGATGCCGTGGTCACATTTGACCATGGCATCTGAAAGGGAAAATGTATGCGATCAGCATTATGACCACAGCATCTGAAAGGGAAAATGTATGCGATCAGCCTTATGGCTGATCAAATACATGTGCCACGGGTCTCTGCTATTTAAAATAGCAGAAACCAGGCGGCTATGGCGCCTGCTGCATGTGCAAGCGGGCGTCATGTTTGGGGCCTGGACTTCCGCCGTATACAGTTGTGTTCAAAATTATTCAACCCCCAATGCTGTAAAGGGTTTTATGGAATTTAGTGTACATTTGTAGTTGTGTTCAGAATGAAATCTTACAAGGACTTTTTAAAGAACCAAATGCAACTAAAATGACATCAATTGTTTTTGTAATACAGTATTAAATGTTTTTTTTGTGATTTCTTCATTGACACGATTATTCAACCCCTTAAAGACTACCACTCTTAAGAACAGAGGTTCATTCAAGTGTTTTCGATCAGGTATTGAAAACCCCTGTGGATGTCAAGGAGCAGCAATCAAGCATAAAAAGCACCAATTAGGCAGATGTAAAATGACTGTGATACTCAGCTCCTTCTAGACATTTACTGGTGTGTTTACAAACATGGTGAAGTCAAGAGAATGGTCCAGGAAGACAAGAGAAGAGGTGATTTCTCTTCACAGGAAGGGCAATGGCTATAAGAAGATTGCAAAGATGTTAAACATACCAAGAGACACCATAGGAAGCATCATTCGCAAATTCAAGGCAAAGGGCACTGCTGAAACGCTACCTGGTCGTGGCAGAAAGAAGATGCTGACTTCGACTGCTGTGCGCTACCTGAAGCGCAAGTGGAGAAAAGTCCCCGTGTGACTGCTGAGGAACTGAAAAAAGATTTGTCAGATGCGGGTACTGAAGTTTCAGCTCAGACAATAAGGCGCACACTGCGTAATGAAGGCCTCCATGCCAGAACTCCCAGGCGCACCCCTTGCTGTCTCCAAAGAATAAGAAGAGTCGACTGCAGTATGCCAAAAGTCATGTGGACAAACCACAAAAGTTTTGGGATAGTGTTCTGTGGACTGATGAAACAAAAATTAGAACTGTTTGGGGCCCATGGATCAACGCTATGTTTGGAGGAGGAAGAACAAGGCCTATGAAGAAAAGAACACCTTGCCTACTGTGAAGCATGGCGGGGGTCAATCATGCTTTGGGGCTGTTTTTGCTTCTACAGGTACAGGGAAGCTTCAGCGTGTGCAAGGTACCATGAATTCTCTTCAGTACCAGGAGATATTGGATGAAAATGTGATGCAGTCCGTCACAAACCTGAGGCTTGGGAGACGTTGGACCTTTCAACAGGACAATGATCCCAAGCATACCTCCAAGTCCACTAGAGCATGGTTGCAGATTAAAGGCTGGAACATTTTGAAGTGGCCATCGCAGTCACCAGACTTAAATCCGATTGAGAACCTCTGGTGGGACTTAAAGTAAGCAGTTGCAGCGCGCAAGCCTAAGAATGTGACTGAACTGGAGGCTTTTGCCCTTGAAGAATGGGCGAAGATACCTGTAGATCGCTGCAAGACAGTTGTGTCAAGCTATGCTTCACGTTTAAAAGCTGTTATAACTGGAAAAGGATGTTGTACTAAGTACTAAGATTGAATGTCACTTGGGAGTTAAATAAAACTGATAATGATGTGAGCACAGAAAAGACATTTGTGGTTATTTCATTATAAATGTTATGTTATATTTGTCTGACTTACAAGTGCCTCTTTGATTTAATTGTAAACAAGATGACTGAAATAATCAAAATCAATGTCAAACTGGCCAAAACACTCTATTTCAGTGGGGGTTGAATAATTTTGAACACAACTGTATGTACGGTGGAGGTCCTTAACGGGTTAAAGGAGAAGTTCAGCTTTAAACACTGTCTGATATATCTTCCAGATTTGCTAGAAGAAGTCCTCAGTGATGGTCTGTGACCTGTGATCACTACAGTGAAGAGGACATGGTGCTCCTCTGACACCTGTGCCGAGGATCATCAGATGCAGTGAAAGAGGACAGAACTAGAGACCTGTGGATCTCTAGGAAAAAGAAATAGGGACACTGCACTTGGAGGAGTACAATGGTCCCTTCCTTTAGTAATTAGTGGAGGTTAAGAACCATGCAGGGTCAGCAAAGTCCCAGAGGATCCTCCAGTTGGCCGAAGCTCTGACAATATTGGACCCCTAGTAAAGCAGGGCCCTTAAGATCCTATATTCAGAAAGGGTAGGCCCTATAATAATTCTAGTGAGCCCAAGAGACTTTAGTCCGATGCTGGAACACATGTCTCAGAAAAGAATGCATCTAAGATAACTGTCAATGGCTCTAGAGAGACACAGAGATGTTAATACATACTTGTTATCATAATAAATGTCAATCTACTTATTCTTTGGACAATGATGCTGTATATTGCCCCATATAAACACAGTTTTTTTGTACAGGAATTTGGCACAGATTCTGCACCATAAAGCCAATAGCAGTGCAGTACCCCAGATAAAGGGGGCATCTGCAAATGTCTTATTCTCTAATGTTGTTTAATGTTATGTCATGTTATGTTTTGTTCCCAGCATAACTATGTATGGATGTCACAGCCAGGGTTAACATCCTGGCTCAGCTCTTGTATGAGGTTGGTAGTGGGCAGGTCCCACCCCTTACATTAGGCCAGTCTAAGCTGGAGTTCAGAAGGAGAGGAAGCTGTAGCCATGTACTCCCTCCCCTTAGATCTCAAGCTACAGAGACTCACTGATCGCTGCATGATCTGCATAAAGAGAGAAGGAGAAAGACAAGGGAGAGAACTAGAGAACCTAGATTCTGCATGGAAGAGCATTGAAGTCAGTAAGGTAACCTGCTACAAATAGCTATAAAGACTTTAATGTGCAGTGAGAGACACTATTAAGACACCCTTCACACATGGACGTGACCTGGCCAGTCATAGCTCTAAAACCTTATTATATCCCTCAGTGGGCATTACAGCCACCATTGCAAAAGTACGACTACCCCCCATAGATTCTGTAAGAAAACACTGAAGACGGATAGAAATGGAAGACGGCCATAATTCCCATCCTTGCCTAAATCCTTACATTGCTATCTTGCACTGTGAACAGTCAGAACTGTGTTTTGCTATCGTTGGATGTACTTCACTTCAATAAAGAGAGATATTTAAGGTCCTTTCACACGTCCATGTGTGTTTTGCGGATCCGCAGATCCACAAAAGACGGACATCGGCAATGTGCGTTCCGTATTTTGCAGACCGCACATGGCCGACACTCACATAGAAAATGCCTTTTCTTGTCCACAATTGCAGGACAAGAATAGGACATGTTCTATTTTTTTGCAGAATGGAAGTGCCGACCCGGAAGTGCGGATCCGCAATTCCGGATCCGGGCGGGACATATTGTGTCCCCATAGAAATTAATGGGTCCCAAATTCCGTTCCGCAAAATGCAGAACAGAATTGGGGACGTGTGAATGGAGCCTTAGTCTGCTACATCTGGTCTGGTTACTAACTCCTACACTGTATGCTGGCATCACACTCTAAACGCCCTGCACCCATATGAACCACTCAACATCACTGGCACCCAGACTACCATCAGGCAGGAGCCCCAACATCAGAATGTGCCCTGAAGGAACAAAGGGTGCGCCCACCTTTCACTGTACGACCCTAGGAAGAAACGGTGTGAGGATAGTCACTTTGATTGACAGCCAGAGCCACTACCACTCCCATCCTCCTGGGCTTACTGCAGCAGCTGGGTAGAATCTGCCTCCCGTTGTTTTTCATTTGATGGGGATAAACTGAAGGTGGGTCTGAGCAATTTACATTAAAAACTAGGCGTTTATGCCTGGCGGATTTTGCATTTGCGAAATCTGCTGTATAAATGGGTCCTTCATTTTAAGGAAGATTTTGTGTGGATAAATAATGCAGCCTGTAAATTGCCCTCTAGGTGGTGCTGGAATACACCTTTTTGTGGAAAATAAAAAAAAACGTACAAAAACAATGGAACAACTATATCTCCTGGAGTAGTGAATCATTAACCAAAAGTACATATTTTTGTACCAAGTACACAATAAATTCATGATTTTATTATAATATTTCAATAAGTCATTTGACTGGAGCCTACCCTGCATTCAACATGACTGTAGTCTGTTAAGGAATAATATCTTCATAAGATTCTAATTTTTATCCTCTCTGTTGAATCATTATGTCTTTCCCTCCTCTGCAGGTATATGATTCTATGAAGTGTTTGTTTCCATTTTCTAAATGAATGGCACAAATCAAGAAGATTAATTAAGAAATGTCATTAACAGAGCTAAAAGATACAAAACTCCATTGTAAGGGAACGCCCACATAAAGTGGATTCCTCTGCTGTTAATCCTCAATGAATCTGCAGCAAAATGTACATTACTACAAAAAAAGGTAACACCCGCAAAGAATATCTGAAACACAAATTGACATGCAGGATATTTAAATCTTCACTGTGGAAAATTTCTGCAGCATCTGGATGAGATTTGTAAAACTGTATCCCCTTTCCTGTTACTGTGTTCTGCTGTGGATTTGACCAACGATATAATAATATGCAGGTAAAATCGGCAGCAATCCTGGTAAGTATGGATTTACACTAGGAATAATGAGATGAATGCATGTAGTGGTAAACTGCATACTAATGCATCACTGGGTCTTCTGCCTACTTGAAGTGGCCACACAAAGATCTATTCCTGATTTAAAGGAAGTCTGCCAGCAAGTTTGAACATGCTAAACTGCTGACAGTACTATGTAGGGTCTAGAGAGACCAGTATATACTTTTCTCATCAGGGGTAATGTGAATATGAACTTTTATTCTGGTAGATTCTGCTTCTGCCTGTGTCCAGGGTGGTACTTCACTGTGAAGTGTTCTCTGCATTGAGCTCCTTCCCCTCTGCTGTGAGTGACATCTGTAGTGGTCTCCTGGGTGGATGCTATAGCAGAGAGGCAGACTCTGAAACAGCTCAAAGCAAAGAACACTTCACAGTAAAGCTCCACCTCCCGGGCACTTTCTGGACCAGAATGTGCCTAAATAAAGGTCCATTCACACGTCCGCATGTGTTTTGCGGTCCTTAAATTTCGGATCTGCAAAACACGGACACCGGCCATGTGCGTTCCGCATTTTGCAGACCGTACATGGCCGGCACTAAATAGAAATGCCTTTTCTTGCCCGTGTCTTTGGACAAGAATAGGACATGTTTTGTTTATTTGCGGAATAGAAGTACGGATGCGGAACGGAAGTGTGGATACGGACAGCACATTGTGTGCTCAACGTTGCGGAACAGATCCGGACCCATTCATGCGGACTCCTAGTGAGAAAAGCTCCTCAAAAGATTTTGTCCTGCTCTCCCCAGCCACTGCCAAGTGCTGTCAGCAGTTTAGCATGATAGACTCATTTTAACCAATGTTTATACCAGGTAGGTAAAATTTAATTTACTTTTCTGCAACATTTACCCAAAATGTGGAACATTTTCAGGAAAGGCATTTTAGAACTGTTGGGAGAGTGGAGCTGCAGGAAAGCCAAAATCCAGATGATTTCTGGGGTATCATAGATCCAACAACAATCCAGCAACTGCAGCAAAAGCATAGTACTGAGGATGTGCGATCCAGATTCACGCTCTTATGTTATATATTGTTACAATCTATCTTCTTTCTCCCCCCTCTGGGGTCAGCACTCCTCCCCATTTGGACTAGGTGTTTTTAATTAGCCTGAGTCTGCCAAGGGTTTATAAATTCCTACTATCTCTCAGATGGATTTCCTGAGGGTTGTGACTGGGTGAACTCTTTGCACTCGTTCACATGGGGCAGTACTGAGTGGCTGCCATTGCTGCCTTGGTGCCGTGCTGGTGGGGTGGTGGGTCCCAGAGTCAAGGTGGCTTTGCTGCACAGTGGGGATGCTGTGTGGCTCCTGGGTCCCGCTGTCCGCTGGTGCGTTGCTGGGGCATCGGTGTTCGTCGCGCACTGCTGCGCCATAATTAGAGTAGGTCCCCACTTGTAGAGGCAACCTTGTTGCGGTAAGTGGGCCTATGCTCTTTGATCAAACTGTATACTAATGCCTCTTTAATGCACAGCATAGAATGTATTTCAAATTGGGCTGAGATGCCATGTAATTATGGTGAAGGACAGTTGTTATATCAAAAGCATAGTGTTGAGGATGTGCGATCCAGATTCAGGCTGGGAACACACCTAGGCGTTTCTGAATCGCGCGTATGACGCGCGTTTTCCGCGCGATTTTGGATGCGCGTTTTTGCAACTAAGAAACGCGCATCATACGCGCGATTCAGTGATTCACCACTATTTTAGCATGGCCCATAGGCGCGTTAAAACGCCCCAAAGAAGCTCATGCTGAAGCGACAGCGTTGGGCGTTTTTCAGCGCGTTCAAACGCGCTGTAAAACGCCCAAATGTGAACCATGCCCATAGGGAAGCATGGCTTTTCACATGTTGTGCGCTTTACAGCGTGTTTGAACGCGCTGTAAAACGCTTAGGTGTGTACCTAGGGTCACTCTCTTATGTTATAAATTGTAACAATCCAGCAACTGCCTGAGCCCTTGCAAGTCAGATAATAGAAATGTTACTTACAGGATTAATAGAGACGGTGGACTATTCTATCCAATAACTATGCGCTTCTGCATTTCAACACTAGTCACATTGCATTTGTGAGTTTACCTGTTTAGTAACATTTAAGATCCTCTCCTGTGAGAAGAGAAATGCTAGAAGCCAGCTGGTGTTCAGCATTGAAACCAGTAGGTGGAGATGAAGTTCCTCAAAAATAAACTTTATTATAAAATCACAATAAAAATCATCTGTCCATAAACAAACATTTCACATCAACAATGTATTAGTTTAGGTATAGTTTCTCAGAATCACTTGTAATTAAAGTGTATAAGCTGGTGTTATTGACTTGTAAGGAATTTCACTCTACAATCCAACTTTTTATTTCATAGACTATAATAAATACAAATTGTTGTCAAAAAAACAAACCGTCCCTAATGGGTTTACCCAATTATTAGTGGCGTTAACCTCTTCCACATACAGCTAGTTTTCACCTTCCTGACCAAGCCTATTTTTGCAAATCTCACGTGTTTTTTTTTTGTAATAAATGTTTTTTCATGACATATCATATTCTATGTTAGTGGTAAATTTGGATCAATATGTTTTACCTTTATTTATAAAAAAATCTCAAATTTACAGAAAATTTGGAAATATCCACAATTTTCTAAATTTTAATTTCTCTGCTTTTAAAGAGGACTTTTAATCAGTGTTGACATAGACTAACTATGTCAAAACCTTGTAGTGCGGCCCCCACTGATGCGATGTGTGTGGTTTTGTTTTCAAACCCCCCCCCCCCCCGTTCATCCGCTGTGGAGCCCCGTTCTGTATTGTACCGACCTATAAACTCACAACTGGGCGGAGACGCAGTTTTCTGCTTTGGGCGTCTCCTTTTCCCTGGCTTTGATCGCAATCCAATCAGAGCGGACCGCTCAAAGCCTGGCTTTATACCTAAACCTTTCATTTTCACATGGGTAACTGGAGAAAAAGCACCCTAAAATTGGTTACTCATTTTCTCCGGAACATGGCAACAACCCATGTGTGGTCATAAACTGCTGTATGGGCACACCACAGGGCTCAGAAGGGAAGGAGCGCCATTTGGCTTTTAAAGGGCAGATTTCACTAAAATTGTTCTTTGGTGCCATGTCACATCTGCAGAGTCATTGAGGTACCAGTACAGTATAAAATCCCAAAAATTTACCCCATTTTGGAAGCTAAACCCTTTAAGGAATTCACCTATTTTAATAATTTTCTTATATGACATATTCCACAGCACTTGACGGACATTAGCATCAAGATCTCCCCAATGAGGGTCACAATCTAGGTTACCTATCAGTCTTTGGAGTGTGGGAGGAAACCAGAGTTCTCTGAGGAACCCCACACAAACACAGGGAGAACATGCAAACTCCATGCAGATGTTATCCTTGGTCAGATTTGAACCTAAGACCCCAGAGCTGCAAACCACCATGCTGCCCTTGGGGTATAGTGATTGGATTGACCCCTCAGGTGTTTCAAAGAATTTTTTATGATTGGGAGATGAAATTAAAATTTACACTGTATTTCAATTATATGTAGTTTTGCATCAAGCATTTCAATTTCACAAGTGGTAATAGGAGAGAAAGTTCCCCCAAATTTTGTTTCATAATTCCGCCCCAAATACAAAAATACCCCCTATGTGGTCATAAACCTCTGTTTGGGCACACTGCAGGGTTTAGAAAAGAAAGAGCCCCATGTGCATTTGAGGCCTAGTTTGGTGATTTATACAGCACTGGCCGACAACTGCAGAAACTTCAGGTACAATAGAAAGAGAAATTTGAAAGAAGTGATCGCATTTTGGAACCATACCACTCACAGAATTTACCAAGGGGTGATGTGAGTATTTTGATCCCACAGGTGTTTTGCAAAAATGAATGCACATCAGATGGTGCAAAGTAAAAATTACAGTTTTTTCACAGACATGCCAATTGTAACGGATCAACGGGTGTGGACCCGCTGTGCCACTTACCGGTTTGACTTTGGGCCAAACTTGGGAGAGGAGTCTAAGTGTCCCCCTGGTTTTCACCCTTTATCCCGCTCCAGGATGCGGAAGCTGGACTCAGCTGCAGGGGAGACACCTGGTCGCTACCGCAAGAGTAGTCCCGGTTAAGTGGCAGCTGGCCGGGCAGGCCAGAAAGCCCCGATGCTAGCACCGGGGAACTGGCAATAAAGCAGACAGCCGCAGGAATAATGCTGAGCTGAACAAGCGGTATAGTAGAGCTAGTGCTGTGAGAACAGCATAGCTGAGTTAGTCCAGGTGGAGCTGGTGTAACGATCTGCACAGCAGACAGAGGCGTGGTTGACAGTCCGGGTCTTTAACTTGAGAGCAGCGAGGTACAAGAGGATCAAGCAGAGACGAGGTCAGGATACAGGCAGAGGTCATAAGCAGGATTTCGAATGCAGGAACAACAGGAGCCTTAGCTGTAGGAAGTACAATATTGCTCAGGCATTGCAGGAAGGGGGAAGCACCCTTATAAAGGTGGTGCCTGGCCAGAATTGGAGAGAGGGCGGAATCAGGGGCGTGCATTAACCGTTAAGGTACCAGGACGCCTGCGTCTCCTACAAGATATAACAGAAGCTGTCGTAGCCTGCGACAGCAAAAGCGGGTCCGGAGCCTGCAGCGAAGAAAAGGAGCCCCGCGTGCAGCTCGACTGAGGTACGTAGTCGGACGCACTGCACGCTGGCGGCTGCAAACTGCCATTGTTACACCAATTCAGTGCCCAACATGTTGTGCCTGTCATGTTCCAGTGTGAAACCTAAGCCCTCTTATTACTATGCTGTGCTTTCTGGTTTTAGAAACACTTTACATGTGGCCCTAATCTTTTTCCCGAATGTATAAGAGGGCCTAGGAATAAAAGAGCACTATGTGCATTTTTAAACCCAATGTGGTAATTTACACTGCTTGTGCTGACAACTGTAGGGGCTCTGATGTGAAATAATAAATGGACCCCTTACATGTGAACCCTTTTTGGAAACCTTGCCCCTTAAGGTATTTAGGATGGAGTGAGCATTTTAGCGCCACAGTTTTTTTTTTTCCAGAAATGAATGAACAATGGACCGTGCAAAATGAAAACTGCAATGTTTACACAAATATAATACTTCTGTGCCCAGCTGGTAATATCTGAGGCTTACACAACACCACATAGGTGGGTTCTACTGGCTATAGAAAAGCAATAGATTTGCTGCTCTATGGGCACATGGTAGGGCCCAGAAGGAAAAGAGAACCATTTGGCTTCTGAACCGCAGATTTTGTTGTAATGGTTTTTGGGTGCTACATCAAATTTGCAGAGACCCTGAGGTACCTGTACAGTTAAAATCTTCAATTAGTGACCTCCTCTTAGAAACTACACCCCTCAAGTTGTTTTTCAAGGGGTGGGGTGAGCATTTTGACACCACAGGTACTTCGCAGAAATGAAGGAGCAGGGGACAAAATGTGCAAAATGAAAACTGGTATTTTGCACAGACTTGGCATGTCAATCCTCAATATGTTGTACCCAGCTTGTGCCATCTGAGACACACCACTCCCCTTAAATTGTTATGCGGGTTCTACTAGGTACGGAAATACCATAAATGTGGATGTTTGGGTACGCTGCAAAGTTCAGAAGGGAAAGACCACCTTTTGGCTTTTGCAGTGCAGATTTTGATGGATTGGTTTATGGGTTCCACATTTCTATTGAATAGAAGTTTTCATTGGTACCATTTTAGGGTACATACTCCTTTTTGATCACTTGATAATTATATTTTTTTTTTGTGGGGGGGGGGGGAGCAAAGTGACAAAAAATGGTTGTTCTAGCATAGTCATTTTTTTTTTTAAAATCATTTACCTGATGAGGTAGATCTAGTGGCTTAGCTATGAAGGAAGCAGGGGCAGCAGCTGCTTTGGGGCCTGACTTCAGAGGTGGTACCTTGGAACCGAACCCGAGTTCGAGAAATGTTTTTTTACAGCATAAATCCATTTCTGAATTTAATATGCCAAGTCTTGTGAGACTTCGCAAAGTAATAAGTTATGCTCATTGGAGCCAATACATTCTAATACTGTACTGAGCCCTCGCTCCGTACAGTATTGAAACGAAGTTTTATGCGAATTGACTTTGGATGTTTCATCCAAAGTCGATTCGCTCATCCCTACTCACAGATATCAGCTGCCTCTCCTTGGTCCATGTCCCACTGCTTTTGCTCTCTTCAGCTTCTGCTCTCCATCAATTCCGTTCAGGGGCTGACTGGCAACTTTTGGCCCAGGGGGCAAGTAACACCCAGAGGCCCACTGAGCCCCCCTCTACTTCCTGATTCGCTGTCACAAGAGGCTGGGCGGGGAGCTGCGGGAGGAGAGCACAGCCTCCTTTGACAGCATTGACAGCTATCTCCGCCCCCACACCTTCGGTCTCCTGATCTGTCACAGGAAGCTGAGCATTGCGGAGAGGATAGATGTTGGCCACTCACATCGCTTACAGCCCCCCCCCCCTTATGTGCCAGTAGCCGTCCCCTTAAGTGCCAGTAGCCACCCCCTTATGTGCCAGTAGCCGTCCCCCTTATGTGCCAGTAGCCGTCCCCCTTATGTGCCAGTAGCCGTCCCCCTTATGTGCCAGTAGCCGTCCCCCTTATGTGCCAGTAGCCCCTCTAATGTGCCAGTAGCACCCCCTTATGTGCCAGTAGCACCCCCTTATGTGCCAGTAGCCCCTCTTATGTGCCAGTAGCACCCCCTTATGTGCCAGTAGCACCCCTTATGTGCCAGTAGCACCCCTTATGTGCCAGTAGCACCCCTTGTGCCAGTAGCACCCCCTTATGTGCCAGTAGCACCCCTTGTGCCAGTAGTCCCCCTTATGTGCCAGTAGCACCCCTTATGTGCCAGTAGCACCCCTTATGTGCCAGTAGCCCTCCTTATGTGCCAGTCGCCCTCCTTATGTGCCAGTAGAATCCCCCCTCACCTTATCATGTGCCAGTAGAATCCCCCTCACCTTATCATGTGCCAGTAGAATCCCCCTCACTTTATCATGTGCCAGTAGAACCCCCATCACTTTATCATGTGCCAGTAGATCCCCCTTATCTTATGTGCCAGTATATTTCCCCCTTTATCTTATGTGCCAGTAGATTCCCCTTATCTTATGTGCCAGTAGATTCCCCCTTTATCTTATGTGCCAGTAGATCCCCCTTATCTTATGTGCCAGTAGATTCCCCCTTTATCTTATGTGCCAGTAGATTCCTCCCCCTTATCTTATTATCTTATGTGCCAGTAGATTCCCCCTTATCTTATGTGCCAGTAGCCCCAAAAACACAAAAACAAACAAACAAACATACAAATAACAGTTATACTTACCTCCAGCGATGCGATGCAGGCCTCTTCTGGCCTGTGTCCCTTGCTGTACCGCTCCGGCGGCGCGATCACGTCATCGCGCCGCCTGCACCAGCCTCTGATAGGCTGCCGGCCTAGTGCTGGCAGCCTATCAGAGGAACAGGGAGGGGACACGCCTCTCCCTGCTCTGCCGCAGCACAGCCATCTGTATCGCCGTCCTGAGGACGGCGATACAGATGACTATGGAGATGAACGCTTCCACAGTGGAAGCGTTCATCTCCCTGTGCCCTGCTGCCGGCCGCCCCCACTTGTCACCAGGGCACATGCACTACAGAACAGAGGGGCCCGTTTACAGAGGCAACAGAGGGGCCCGGGGGGCAATTGCCCCCCTGCCCCCCGGCCCAGTCCGCCCCTGATTCCGTTTCACCTATTCTGCTGACTGACTAGAAGCTAGTCTTCACACAGCATGGTCTTGTGAGATTAGTTACATCTCTTGAAATCACATTGGCTTCTGCATTGCTTTGAGGCTGTATAATTCGACAGCTTAAAGGGTTTCTGTCACCAGATTTAACCCTATTAGGTTAGCTGACATTGGCGATGTGCTAATGTCAGCTAAACCTAAGTAGCCTATTCCTACTTTTATCAGTGCCCCTGTTACGCCAAAAATCAAACTTTTATAATATGCTAATGAGGCTCTAGGAGCAGGGGGGGGGGGGGCTTTGCTCCTGCTCCTAGAGCCTCCGTTCTCCCACCTTGGTCTCCTCCCTCCAAGTCCTGATTGACAGGGCCAGGTAGCGCTTGCGTCCGTCTGCCAGCCCTGTGCTCTGGTGAAGTCTTGTGCTGTTCAGTATTCGGCGCAGGTGCAGTAAGGCAAGGGACGCTTGCTGGCTGCCAGCTATAATCACTGTGCCTGCGCCGAATACTGAACGGTGCAGGTGCGGTGATTATAGCTGGGATTGAGCTTTAATGAGCTTTAATAAGTGTTTATGATATGAGAGAGCACAGATAAGAAGTCCGTCTGCTCCTCAGATGACGGAAAGGACAAAAAATCCACAGGCAGCTAGTAGAGCATGTCAGCTCTGTACACAAAAAAGGATTCCATATTGTTAATAAAGACTAATTAAAAAAATTATTTTTAGCTCAAAATAAGTATAATGCAATAATTTAAAGAAATGTCGCCAAAGGTGTACATAGCCTTTAAGAGTGATGCTGTGGACACCGTCTGCAGAGCAGGGAGTTGGTCTTCACCCCAATAAACCTTTGCTCTGTATTACCATATAGAGCATCTAAAGGTATTTGGGGTCACTAGTAAAGAATAGGGGGACAGATTTGAAAAGAAAACAAAGTACAATGATCAGGGGACCGGTGGGAATCATGGCAGGTAAGCTATTTTGATTCCCCAAAGTAATTTAAGGTCCTCTTTATGAAGCCTTCTTAGCTGGCAGCTAATAAAGTCATTAGACGGCACAAACTCTGTAGTGTCCTAACGATGGGGTGGAGACTTCTCTTTCTACTCCATCGACCTGGTCCCTTTCCAGGTTTTTACACACCAAAGAAAAAAGGGTCATTCTGTCTAATACAACACATCCCAATGATCAAACTCTTCAGCATGAATAAATAATGAGAGTCTTTACCTGTCCCATTGTTCACCCAGGAACTATCATGCTGAGCATCCCAGGGACTGAGTATAGTGCTGCTTAGGTACATTCTAAAAACCTGGACTTGGGCACCAAGAGCCCTTTTTCTATCCATATTCTGAATGGTGTCACCACAGCCACATGTCTGTCTGTCATATAGGATTTTTCATGTATAGAGTATAACATTTAATGATGATTTTAGAGCACCATAGCTGGCAATGATCTCCTCTTTCAAGTAAATAAGGTGAAGTCCAGTTGTGCAATGCAGAGAAATTAAATTCCATACCTTCTTTCTGAGGTCAGATCAGGTGCATAGTGGTTTTCAGCTGCTATTTTGTCTGGAGAAATGTAAATACACTGATGCTATTCATTCATTACCGCTATGAAGTGCACTTACAAAGGACTTTCACTAACCACACTTCTAAATGTTACCATTTGTGATTCATCCAAATATTCAATTATTAATACAAGAACCTATGTGGCTTCATCTGCAAGTTCGAATGCATGTGAGAAATACTTCATGGATTGGTCGATTTCTGCTAGACTCTGTCTCTCTGCACCATATCTGGGTTCTTATATCATATTGCACGAGGCATGCTGGGGTGCTATGATTAGTGGCCATACACAGAAGATACATTTAAGCCAGCCCTACCCTTAATAACATAATGGTGATGAAAACATTGAAAAGCCCGATGTCACCATAATTTTACTAAAAGCTGGACTTGGATGCATGTTCTTGTTCTTGCATGTTCTTTAACTTCATGATATTATGTTCTTGTCTGCAGGTATGATGTGTTCCTAAATCTTTAACAAAAATGGTTTTTTGAAACTAGGTAAACCCTTCAACAAAATGTAAGCTTTGCTTTAATACATGTCATCCACACTTTTTTTTTTTTTTGCTTAACCTCTATGCACACCAAGGAATTTATGTCACTGGTGCATAAGGAGTATATGGAGCAGGCTCAGGAGGTGAGTCTGTTCCATGAATGGAAAGTGCCACTTGTGTTACACAATTGACTCCAACCTGTAGCGGCTAGGATCCGAAAAAAAGGCCAATCCTTTCCGTTTAATCCCTCATATGTGGTGATTAACAGTGAATTTGCCATCTGAACAATTAGAGAAGGAGGTAGCTCTCTCATCCCCCGATAAGCTCGCCCACAATGCAATCGAGAGGTGTCAATCAGTTGTTATGGCAGCTAGGAGCCTTGTGAAAACCTCCTAGGCCTGCCATGTTAGGATTCCTATTACACCTTGGCTCTGGTAGGTTGTAATAGGGTGCTATTAAAATTAAAATACAATGCAATTCAGAAGTATTGCAGTTTATTGTACAAATTATCAAAGTGACTGTAGGTTCAAGTCCCCTAGGGGGACTAAAAAATGTAAATAAAGATTATTTTAAGATTATTAAATATTAAAAAATATAAAAAAGCCCAGAAATATTAAAAGTGAAAAAAGCCCTTTCTTCATTTGCAGGGGCAAAGCTAAAGGCTCATGGGCCCTGGTTCAAGAGTTCAGCTTGGGTCCCCCTTCCCTCAGTTCTTTGTGGCCAGGGGCATGGAAGCACATAGCCTTCGTGTTGCCTGAGTAATGATAAGCTTACAGTACTGTAGATAGTATGTCCTGCTCCCAGAAATATAAGTTAGATTCACAGTGTTCTTTCACATGTATGAGCTCCTGGGTGCTTCCAGCTGATTTTCCAATCCACCTGAAGCCGCCGACCACTAATTTCACTCTCAGGAATTTGACCCTTCAGAGAAGGGTGTCATTGGTGTCAATAAATCAGTTTTGCTCTCTTAGAATAAACGAGCTGTGCTCGCTTGGAATAAATAGATCAGTATGTCACTGCATAAGTCCAAATGCACACTCGATCCTATTAGATTAGTAGAGGGCAATGTTACTTATAACCACGCTGGTGTGATTAATATCTCTTTAATGCCTGATGGTGCACGTTAGGTGTATATAATTGCGTCTTTCTGATGTTAATTGATGTCCGCTTCACAATACTGTGATAAGTACAGCAGCCTTTATAAGCATTTGGTTATTAGGGTTCAGTACTTTACCACTCCTTGAAGAGACGCCGTCCGCTCCCGCATTCACTTTGTTGCCCTTCCAGGACCTGCCGCGGCGTCCCACGTGGTCCTCTGCGTCATACACCCTGGCGTCCCACGTGACGCGGGCTTTTTCTTTGGATTGGTCCGGCCGATACTGAAGGTCTGCTGGAATGTAATCTTTGTACAGTTGTCTGCTTCTTAGACGATAATATCCGATTTTCAGCTCTCACTACTGTGCGAACCAGACGCGTTTCGGGACGTTTACCTGTCCCTTCTTCAGTGGTAACAGTAGTGAGAGGTTGATGAGAGCTTTCTTATATATGTGACTCTGATTGGTCCACATATCTCATTGGGTATAGATAAATCCACCCCAAATTGCGGCATCGCTTCTTATTGGATAATAGTTTGTTTTAATCCAATCATACAGTCGTGTATAAATACAGTTAGCTTAAAAAAAATTCTAAAATTATTACAGGCTTGTAATAAAATATAAAATGAATAAAAATAAAATATATTCCAATAATAAAATGTTCTGCCGGTCTGGAGGTGGCTTCTCAAGTGCTTGCGCTAATGAATGGATAGAGGTATGGAAGCACACAGGAGAGGGGAGATCGACAAGCTGGTTGTCGATGTCTCGTCGCCTGTGGCCACCATGCCTTAAAGGAAGCCAAACAACTCAGTTTCAGCATTAAGACCTTTAGGGACCATCGATTCAAACTCATAAATTCTTCTGGCTTCCAATCTCGACATTTGAGCTATATAGTTCCCCCCCTCTCCATGGTCTAACCACTTTTTCAACTGCCATAAAACGCAAGAAACTAGGATCACTGTTGTGTTGTTCCTTATAATGCTTAGACAGAGGATGTGTCATACTAAAGGTATGAGGGAGGGATTTCTTCTGGAACAATAAGAAAAATGTATATTAGGTACAGAGAAGAGAATCCCTATTTTTTATTGTATCCCAAAGATTCATAAAGACCCCACTAGACCACCAGGGAGACCAATAGTGTTGGGAATAAATTCATTGTCCTCCAACCTCTCACAATATATTGACAAGATACTACAACCTGCAGTAAAAGTCATGCCTTCCTACATTAAGGATACTGCAGAGGTAGTCAAATTGGTTGAGACGTTGGAGTGGAATGAAAATTGGTATATGGGGTCTTTAGATGTAAATACCCTATACACTATCATAGAACATTCATCTGGTTTAGAGGCATTAAGAAGTCGGCTAATAGATAGTCTAAAAATACAAGAAGCCCAGTTGGCCTTTTTATTAGAGGGAGTCCAATTTATTCTGGAACACAACTATTTTTATTTTGAGGGAGATTTTTATGTCCAGCAAAAGGGTACGGCCATGGGGACCAGATTCGCCCCCAACTACACTAATTTGTTCATGGCCCAGTGGGAAACCATTCACATTGGTCCAAAGCTGGGGACGAGTCTGGTCCTCTGGCGTCGTTACATAGATGACATTTTTTTCATTTGGAAGGATACAAAGGAAACATTAGACTGTTTTCTACAGGAGATAAATGTCAATTCCCTAAATTTAAGATTTACATCAACTATTAGTAAAACATCAATTCAATTTTTAGATCTGAATATTTGCATTGAAGGAACTAAGATGGTATGCAGTACATATCAGAAGGAGGTAGCCAAGAATGGCTTCCTGAAATACTCGAGCTGCCATCTACCTAAATGGCTGTCGAACATTCCGGCTTGCCAATTTAGAAGGCTTAAACGCAACTGTAGTAAACCGGACCAATTTGGGGAAGAGGCCAGGGTCTTAAAACAACAATTGTTGGACAGGGATTATCCAGAAAAAATAGTGGAGGAATCCCTCACTAAAGTAAAGTTGATGGATAGAGATACTTTTTTTGAGGCCAAAGAAAAAACAAAAGATGACACCGTTAGATTAATATTGCCCTTTCAGGCAGATTTTAAAAGAGTAGAGCAAATTATCAGAAAACATTGGTGCCATCTCTTAAGAGACAAACATATAGGTACAATACTAACAAATGAACCGAAAATCACCTATACTAAGGTACCCAATATTGGTTTAGAAATAGCACTGTCAGTGAAGAACACGAGGCAATTAAGAACGACCACTTGGCTATCCTTAAAAGTCTTTTATAGATGTAACAGGTGCTGTAACTCTAAAACAAGTTCCTTCCCACGGAAAACAACACAAGCGTATTCCACACAAAATGCATTCCACATGGATATTAAAGATGCGTTGACTTGTGATTCAGAGGGAGTAATCTACATTTTACAGTGCCCTTGTCCCCGCCAAAATATAGGTAGGACAAAGAGATCACTGAAGAGAAGAGTTGCAGAGCATATGAACAACATCCGTAAAGGCTGTATGACACATCCTCTGTCTAAGCATTATAAGGAACAACACAACAGTGATCCTAGTTCCTTGCGTTTTATGGCAGTTGAAAAAGTGGTTAGACCATGGAGAGAGGGGGAACTATATAGCTCAAATGTCGAGATTGGAAGCCAGAAGAATTTATGAGTTTGAATCGATGGTCCCTAAAGGTCTTAATGCTGAAACGGAGTTGTTTGGCTTCCTTTAAGGCATGGTGGCCACAGGCGACGAGACATCGACAAACGGGCTGTCTATCAGCTTGTCGATCTCCCCTCTTCCGTGTACTTCCATACCTCTATCCATTCATTAGCGCAAGCACTTGAGTAGCCACCTCCAGACCGGCAGAACATTTTATTATTGGAATATATTTTATTTTTATTTTTATTCATTTTATATTTTATTACAAGCATGTAATAATTTTAGAATTTTTTTAAGTTAACTGTATTTATACACGACTGTATGATTGGATTAAAACAAACTATTATCCAATAAGAAGCGATGCTGCAATTTGGGGTGGATTTATCTATACCCAATGAGATATGTGGACCAATCAGAGTCACATATATAAGAAAGCTCTCATCAACCTCTCACTACTGTTACCACTGAAGAAGGGACAGGTAAACGTCCCGAAACGTGTCTGGGTCGCACAGTAGTGAGAGCTGAAAATCGGATATTATCGTCTAAGAAGCAGACAACTGTACAAAGATTACATTCCAGCAGACCTTCAGTATCGGCCGGACCAACCCAAAGAAAAAGCCCGTGTCACGTGGGACGCCAGGGTGTATGACGCAGAGGACCACGTGGGACGCCGCGGCAGGTCCTGGAAGGGCAACAAAGTAAATGTGGGAGCGGACGGCGTCTCTTCAAGGAGCGGTAAAGTACTGAACCCTAATAACCAAATGCTTATAAAGACTGCTGTACTTATCACAGTATTGTGAAGCGGACATCAATTAACATCAGAAAGACGCAATTATATACACCTAATGTGCACCATCAGGCATTAAAGAGATATTAATCACACCAGCGTGGTTATAAGTAACATTGCCCTCTACTAATCTAATAGGATCGAGTGTGCATTTGGACTTATGCAGTGACATACTGATCTATTTATTCCAAGCGAGCACAGCTCGTTTATTCTAAGTGAGCAAAACTGATTTATTGACACCAATGAGGCTATTCAAAGTTCTACAAATCTAAAGTGGCATACAATTCATGAAGGTTTTTATGGAAGTTGCACCTATATATATGAGTTGAGCAACTGTATATTTAAGGAATTAGGTGTTAATTAATTGTTTTTTGTATATTTTTTATATAGTTTTTGTCCATTTGATGTGTCAATACTCCAGGAAGGGGTTAGTAAATATTTTGTGACATTTTATACGGTCTTCTGGTAATTTGGCCTGGTATATTGAGTGCCCCTCCATACAGTTATTTTATTCAATAATAACTATAGCTCACCCTGCACACAAAAATCCCTAACACATCTCCATTAATAGAAAAATATAAAATCAGTAATGGTTGTCAGAATATGGCAGGACAAAGCAATTTGTAAAGACTAAGAAAAGTGATAAAAATCTTGTTATTGGAGTAATCTTTCTGACTTGAAGAATATTGTTATGTCATTTATACTGCATAGTTAAGGCCGTTAAAACAAAAATTCAAAAAGACAGTGGCACAATTGTGTTTTTTTCCCATTCTACCTGAATATTTGTTTTTTACAGTTTTGCAATCTATCATATGGCATATTAAATGCCATTGGAAAATACAAGTTAACCAGCAAAAAACAAGCATTCATACTAAAATAAAATTGAAAAATTGAGGCCTTTGGAAAGCTTGGAGGAAAAAAAATGCTGCAGCCAAATTTTGCTTGGTCCTGAAAGAGTTAATGTATTTAATAAAATGTTTGAAGTCTACAATTACAGGTAATATTACTCTATAGAAGGTGCCTGAGTACAGATTACTTCATCACTGCTGAGTGTGTATACACAGTGCATCTCAGACACTTGCTCAGTGACATTGAGTCCTAGGGTCATTGTGTCCAAGAGAAGTGTTAGTGAAGGAGTGACATTTTCTCGGCCGTCATGGGACAACAGCTGAAACAAAGATAACATTTGTTGTTAAAGGGGTTCTCTGGTCTTTTTATAAAAACTGTTCTTTTTTCTAACCTGTAGAAGAAAGATTGTTTAGTTATTACTTACCTGTCCCTTCACCTGCCGATGCTTCCATCCCTGCTGCCAGGGCCGATGCTATAATAAGGCAGACCAAGCGGCTTCAAGAAAAAAGGATGTCCGGCACTGCTGGATTGTCTGGTGCAATTTCTTCCTTTTATTAACGTGGCAACAAGGATTGTACACACACACACTGTACAGCGGTAAAATTGACGCGTTTTGGACTGTAAAGTCTTTAGTCGTTACGAGCCTTTTTTAATTGCTAATTTCTTATGTTGGCCTGCCACCTGCTGGCCAAAATAAGAATTGAACCTTCAATACCATAGGTCTTTTCAGCGAGACCCAGCGCATTGAAACCAATTACTGGCATCCTCATTGGCCGCAGAGGATGCCGATAAGTAGCTCGGAAGTGCTACATGTACGGTGCTGGTGGCGAAGGAGTTAAAGGGAACCTGTCAACTCCATATCTTTAAATAGAAAGTATGTAATTTATACTTGACACAAATGGACAAATGGACTGTTTTAGTGCATGTTAACCAATATCCCCAATCGGCTCTTAATCAGATTCAGTTAAAAAAAGTATGTCTTTTATCTTTGCTTCTTTATACAAAATCCATATAGACATCCACAAACACTTTTTACAAGTGCGTATTTCAATATATAAAATGTCCATATGTTACACAAAGTCCTGTATGTGTCCTTGGGTTACAGCAGGGATTGAGCACTTACCGTATAACGCAACAAACATGTAGCAGCTACGTTTCAGGTGTCCACCCCCTTTGTCAAGCAGTGCAACACACATGCTTGTCAAAGGGGGTGGACACCCAAAACGTAGCTGCTACATGTTTGTTGCGTTATAAGCGCAGAATCCCTGTAAGTCTGAAATCGGCAATAATGCTGACTGTGGACATTTAACCCCTCAGATGCTATGATAAAATGTGATGACAGCATCTGAAAGGTAAAAAAAACCAGAAGCATGCGCTTTCCATACAGGAACGCTGTCACCTGGCTGAGATCAGGGAAGGTGTTCCATAGTGGTAATAGGCCAGGGCCTATACAAGGCTTCTAGGCCTATTACTGGCATATTCTAGCACTGCATTGGAATATACTAATCTTTGTATTCTGTAATGGATAAAATTCCATTACTTAATACAAAAGGCAATCTAATGATTACATGTTGGAGTCCCCTTGGGGGTCTAGAAAAATGTAAAAAAAAAGTTTTTAAAAATTAAAAAATATATGTAACGATTCAAATCACCCCCATCCCCCTAAATTAATATTAAAAAAATAATAAAAAAATAAATATCAAAGGGATCACCACATAAGAAAATGGCAACACTATAAAAATATAAAAACATTTATCTGATATGGCGAATGGTATAATGAAAGAAATAATTCAAAATGGCTGATACACCATTTTTTTTATCACTTCACCTCAACTAGAAAAAGAACAAAAATTTACCAAAAAGTCATACACACCTCAAAATTTTATCAATAAAAACTACAGATCATCACACAGCTCTGTAGACATATACAAATGTTACGGGGGTGAGAATATGGCAATAAAAAGAAACAACATTTTTTTCCAAAGTTTTATTTTTTTGGCTATTAAATCACAATAGTGATTTCATAGCCATTATGAGTCATGTCCTATTCTTGTCCGTTTGGCGGACAAGAATAGACATTTCTATAAAGGGCCGCCTGTTCCGTTCAACAAATTACGGGCATACGGAAGGCATACGGGCAGCATCTGTGTTTTGCGGAACCGCAATTTGCGGACCGCAAAACACGGCACGGTCGTGTGAAAAAGGTCAGTTATGACCTATTGTTACCATGGCCCCATCATTGTACTGATGGTTGAGGTCGGACCTCTGGGATGCATCATATTCTTCAATTTCATAGTCCAAGAGAACTCCTTTAACACATTTTGTAAAAATAGTTAACAAAATGAGCTTTAATAAGAGATGTAAATGAAGTAATTTTACTTTCCTGCGAGTTCAATCCCAGAGGTTGCTTTGATTTACTTAAGAGATCAAAGTACAGTTGTGTTAGGAACACTGCTTCGAGGATCTTGAATGTTTGTCATTATAGAGATAATAATCTAATTTTATTTCAAACTGTTCCACTTTGATCATTATCTGTTTTGTGTTAAAGTGGGGGTTTATAAAGTCGAAATAGGTTTTCGGAGAGTATCGCTTGCATTAGGCTTGGATTAATCTGTAATGGATGCTATCTTTGCCTGCAGAAATGTTCTTCACCTGACAAAAACTCAATAGAATATTACTACAGCTTCTCTCCATCTATACCAGGCTGTATACTGTACGATGAAGACCACCCAATCTGTAATATTCAGTACACAGGCCTGGACATTGTGGAGTCCAGTAGAAGGAGACGTATCAGTAAGTAAAAGATAAGAGCTGTACAAGTGACAGTGGTTTCATTATCCCCTCAGAGCAGTCTAATTCCAGTCTTAGGTAAGGAGTAGTGTTGGGCGCGAATATTCAAATCGTGAATTTTAATCAAGAATATCGCAACTTGAGAATTCACAAATATTTAGAATATGGTGATATATATTAGTATTTTCGAATATTCTACATTTCTTTTATATCAGTAACCTCTCTTTTTTATATAGTGTAGCTGCGCTGGGTGTTAGGTAGGGTTCTGCTGTCCACACATACATACATACGTAGTGCTGTGATGTCACAAGTTCACAATAATACTTAGTGCACCAATCACTAATATGTAGTCAGACCTGCTAAAATGTGAAGTTGCACTTATTGCGCAAAAAATTTGCGCATAATTAATCTAGCAGCTTGAAAATGTAGCTATATACCCACAACTGTATTGCGCGCGCATTATGCGCATATTACATTGCCGATCTTTGCAATCAAGAAAATAACCGTGAATTTTCACGAATATATGTAGAATGTTCTACCAAGTATTCGTGAAATATTGAGAATTCGAATATTGCCCCTGCCGCTCATCACTAGTAAGGAGTAGAGATTTAAGATATCTCTAATATTTGTAAGTCCTTTGCTAGATAGTTGTAAGTTCCTGAGTCCTGACAGCAGTAAGTTGTGGGCCCTTACTGTGCCTCTTTGTGACTCCAATTTTATCCAGCTTTTTCGGATTCTGTGCAATTCCTACCGGAAAAAATAAAAAATAGTAGCTCGTTCCATTAGATTATGTATCTATGGAGTTATTCTTCAAGGTAAGAATATTGCTGTAGTATTGTGATGTGATCAAGGGTCAGCAGGACATTCACGCTGCAATAAGGGACTTTAAATGATACTCAAATAAGCTTGATGGTTACAGATATGTGTGCATGGATCAATGCTTGGCAATTTCAAATATATCCACTTTTCAATACTAGGTGGTTTCAGTCTCTCAGAATAGGGCACACACTTGGATCCAACACAGGCAAGATGGCGGCATATAATGGTGGTTACTCACACATTTTCAGCCTGTTACTCACTGCCGCTCTGGATTTCCTCTTACTTCCTGGTGGGGGGATCCTCTTTCCACCTGCAGGCAGCTCCTGGGTTCCCCTTACAGTGCTCTATAGCCACTGCCAAAACTGTTGCAATACACCACACCACAGCACTATGCTGGACCTCAGCTTATTTCTTGATGATGGCATGATGGACAAAACCCATGCTTCTGCTCCAAAATGGCTCCCCTGCAGCTATTGGAGGCACCTGCACTCAATGCACTGGACTGAGCAGGACACACTGAGGCTGTTTTTTCTCAGCAAGCTTTGCAGACACTCCTGCTACTGCTACTGTTCTCTTCATGGCTCCAATGTCACTCCCTAATCCATGCCAAGCCTTTTCCTGTCCAAGCTAAAACAACTTCCCCAGCAGTCTAATGAACTTTGGTTCCATTTCCTCTACTGGATACTCCAGATATACAGAACTTGTAACGGTGAAGGCTCTTCATACACAGTGGGACATATTTATCAAGCTTGCCTGTTTTGGGCCTTAAAATTAGACAGACATATTTCTGTCAGCTGTCTTTTTTTTTTGCAGAATATTTGTTAAAAGTCGCACAGCCGTTGATGAATAAGACTAGGGATATTCTTAGTCTGATCTCCAGTGGTTGTTTTTGAATTAGACCGGTTCGTATTCACTTAGACTGGTCTAATTTATTTGTCCATGAAAAAAATTGCACCTTTGCGGAGTAAAGTCGCATGTCTCCAGAAAAGTGGCACCTTTATTGCAAGAAAGGTCGCACTTCACCACTCAAAAGTTAACATACAAAAAAAAGTACACCAGCCATGGAGTTAAGTAGAAATTAGAATGTTTTTGCAACAAATTCGGCACCAAAAAAGGAGCACCTTAATAAATAGGATGGAAACAAGTTGCAAAAGTTAGAAAACTTCTGAATTAGTCTAAAAGCTCAAAATAGGTGAAAGAGATGCAAAGGCCTCCAAATCAGGTGCAATTTCAGTAGAAAATATGACAAAAAAAATAAGACTGCCTAAAACAGCATTTTTTCCACTAAAAACAGGCGCACACACTTTAGTAAATGTATGCCAATAAATGCAGCCACTCTGGTCGTTACACTGCTGCAGTACAAGTCCTCACACATCTACAGCACATAACCCAATGCATATCATAGCACTCTTTTACACTGCCTAGCAAACTGGAGGTATTGCACCAGGATACTATAGTTTTAGTACTTGGGGATAAATGTGCTGCACATCATCCATTTTCGTAGAAGCAATCTACTGGTGACTTAAAGGGCCAGGGCAATTATATACTATTGACATACATAATGGTAATGTTCACATAAGGAGAAATCTAACAATGCAATATATAACATAATATAATAATATAATATTTCATACAAATTAGCATAAAATTACCATTGTAAAACATGCAATCCCCCCCCCATGGCACTTGAAGGAGGAGGCTGCAGCCTCTCATTCTGTTCACCGCCATAGAGGTTCTAGAACTTCTATGCACACTCCTCAATCATGTTCATGAACTGTAGTGCCTAGGGTCACACAATGGATGTACAATTCACACATGTAAACTTGCATTTGTAATGCAACTTGAATATGTACCCTCCGTCCCCCAATTATTTAAACGGTAAAAGCAATTGTGGCATGAAGGTTGTAGTCACAACGAGATCCTTGCTGAATCATGAAATTAGGAGTTAATGGTCTCCTATGAAATTTCCGTTGCATGACTGTAGTCACTGTTAGCCCAGCCTTAAAGCCTTTCATTTCTAATTTGTTTTTGTGTTAGGGCTCATGCACACAAACAATTTTTTGTCTGCATCTGATCCGCATTTTTTGCGGGTCGGATGTGGACCCATTCACTTCAAAGATGAGGACAGCACAGTGTGTGCTGTCCGCATTCGTATGTCCGTTCTGTGGCATCCACAAAAATATTGAACATGTGCTATTCTTGTCGCATTACGGAGAAGGATAGGACTGTTATATTATGGCCCGGACGTTCCGTTCCGCGAAATGCAAAATGCACACGGCTGGTATCCGTGTTTTGCGGATTAGCAATTTGAGGACTGAAAAACAAGCCACGGCCGTGTAGATGAGCCTAAAAGAGCTAATCAGTAGTCATAAAAAGTGGACGCCACTTTCCTTATATCGTATAATCAAGACTCTCCTGTTTCCTACAGCTAGGCCTGTAGTAATTTGTGTCATATAACTACTCTTGGCTCTAATAAATGGGTGGGGTGACTTGCATTATGTGGGATGGTGTACGGTATGTGGGAACACTGTTGCCCTCTTTGCACTTTCATGGACTGCATAGTAGGTTTAGCAGTCTGCAATAAAGGTCCACCTGGGTACTACTAGTTGGGGGGGTGTCTCTTTACGGTCTGAAACTATCCAGTCAGTGCCTCCAGCATCAGACTGTGCAAGGACACACCTAACAATAGAAAACAACCATTTGCACCTTTATTGCAGGCTGTTGGAAATTCCTTTGTAAATTTCTAGTAGGAATAATAAAGGGATGGCACAACATAGAGTCATAAGAATAGATGCCCCAAAATTGTTATTTCATGAGGACTGCAAGTAGTTACTAAAACAGACACGTCAGAAGAGGTGACAGCTCCTCTTTAAAGATTGTTATTTCAGCATGGTGAAACCCAGAAAGATTATCAAAATTAGGAATATTCACTTTAGAAAGAAGACGACTGATGGGAGATCTAATAACTATGTATAAATATATCAGGGGTCAGTACAGAGATCTGTCCCATCATCTATTTATCCCCAGGACTGTCACTGTGACGAGGGGACATCCTCTGCGTCTGGAGGAAAGAAGGTTTGTACACAAACATAGAAAAGGGTTCTTCACGGTAAGAGCAGTGAGACTATGGAACTCTCTGCCTGAGGAGGTGGTGATGGTGAGTACAATAAAGGAATTCAAGAGGGGACTGGATGTATTTCTGGAGTGTAATAATATTACAGGCTATAGCTACTAGAGAGGGGTCGTTGATCCAGGGAGTTATTCTGATTGCCTGATTGGAGTCGGGAAGGAATTTTTCCCCTAAAGAGAGGAAAATTGGCTTCTGCCTCAGTTTTTTTTTGCCTTCCTCTGGATCAACTTGTAGGAAACAGGCCGAACTGGATGGACAAATGCCTTTTTTCAGCCTTATAAACTATGTAACCATGTTACAAAGACACCCCTGTCTTTAGATGCCCTAGAATGTCCCACAAAAATATTCTAGTTTTCAAACCTGCTCCTGGCTCTGAACACTTTTGTAATGGCATGTAATTACATTTTTTGTATATTTTTGTTATTCACTGAAATCTATCTGTATAGCGCCACCTGCTCTTTGTTCATTATTGTATTTCTTTGACCTGCTCACTGAGATGGACGCACATGCTCAGTTTCATCCTTGACCTGCCTCCTGAGCTGTGATAGGGAGAGAGCTCCAGCAGAAAGGACACGCCTCCTGAGCTGCAGCAGAAAAGACACTTGAGCTGACAGCTTGATATAAATCTAGCAGAGCAATGAATGTGGAGATCTCTGGATCCATGTGAGGTACAGGGCTGGTTCTAGCTTTGTAGGAAAATGATTGTCAATATGTATTATATGGTGTCTGATGTTCATTTTCTACAGTAATCAGAAGATAACCCCTTTAAGTTCAATCCATTGTTGCACAGTAAGGAAGCCATTCACTTGTAGAGGGGCTGCTGCAAGGGAAATGTATAGTTGACCACAATTTCTCCTAGTTATAACAACTGATCTTTGGAGGTTTCTGAGCTGTCAGCCCAGCTTCGTTCCTATAAAGGGTCGTCATGGTGAGGTAACCCATTTAATATGATATATGATAAAATTGGTGTAAATGCAATTCACTATGTAAATTACCTTTAATATTTCCTAATGAGAAATGTACATTATAACTGTACAAAATAATGTGGCTATTATAAATGAAATTGTTCCAAAAACTTCTATTAAAATTAAACAAATGATTACTGTGACCTCTCCAACGGTAATTTTTAAAGGTTAGATAAAACCATGTTTTAATGTAATTTCCACATTCTCATTTGGTGCTCAACTGCTTCTAATTAAACACAATTAGCCATTTTGTGATTAAAGTTATAAATAATATCAGAATATTTCACGTGGAATGTTCTCTCCCTGATGGCCTATAGCCAGGAACAAATAAATCTCAGATTATGAAGAAAGTCAGAATACAATTGACTATAGGTATCTTTCAGATCAGCGTAATATTCAGCGCACAAACACATGTATCACATATGGTCTGGGAATACGTAGCAGTTATCCGCTCAGTAATAGGAACCCAAACGTGTGACTCCTAATGATTAATGGATACCTTCTTGTTTTTAAGTGACTGGAGACATCATGGGGAGGGAAGTGTATCATGATTTGAGATTCTGAAGTGCCTATTGCTTTGAGTTGGCAAATACTAGGTCTGCCAAATTTCATCAATTCAAAATCAAATGATGATGGAACAGTATTTTGAAATTTTTTGTGGTTGCTTGAATTAAGATTGGTATCTATTTTAGGATTTTGAATGTGTGATTTGTTTCTATAGTTCTTTTTTTCTTTTGGGAATGTTCCATGATGTTGGTTTAAATTTGGTGCCTCTTTAAACCTACACTTTTGTTTAGAAATGCTACTCTACTTTTCCTAACCCACACCTTCTCCCGGAGTGTTTTTGTGACCACTTTTGCAACTGTTTTAAAAAAAGTCACATTGATAAATCTGGCATGAAACTAATTAGCAAACAAAGCCATGGCCACAAAAAGTTGCAAATTTTGGCACAAACTTTTGGTACAGAAAACTGGCTTACAAACTCAGGGTACTTTCACACTTGCGTTATTCTTTTCTGGCATAGAGTTCCGTCAAAAGGGCTCTATGCCGGAAAAGAACTGATCAGGCATATCCCAATGCATTCTGAATGGATAGAAATCCGTTCAGTTTGCATCAGTATGCCTTCTGTTCAGTCACTGGTGTTTTCGCCGGACATAATACCGCAGCATGCGGTAAAATGCCTGATCAGTCGCCGGAATGCCAGATCCTGCACTAATTTCCATTGACTTGCATTAGTGCCAGATCCGGCATTGTGAAACAACTGAAGGACGGATCCGTCCTTCCAGTCTGCGCATGCGCAGACTGGGAAAACTTTGAAAAAGACTGCAAGACGGATCCGTCCATCCGCATGAAAAGCAGAGAGACGGAGCCCTTCTTGCAATGCATTTGTAGACGTATCCGCACTAACGCTAACGCTAGTGTGAAAGTAGCCTAAGTGACTTCCCTCATGTGTTGGCCTAACACTGTATGAAAGATATATTCCTTGTAACCACCATAGGTACTAAATGATTTTAATCAGAAAAACCAAAAACTCAGCTTTGCTTAGGTCTTAAGGTATTAAAACAATTTCTGCATTCATTTTTGGTGCGGATTTTAGGCGTGGAAACATTATGCATGAACATACCCGAAGTCTCCGTGTTGTTATTGATACTGAAGGTGAGGAAGAACAGACCTTGACACACCACCCTAGGCCTAATCCTCTAAAAACCTTAGGCCTCTTGCACACGGCCGTTGTGCTCCCGTGGCCGTACTGCGGGCCGCATACGGCGGTTCCGAAATACACGAGGCACCGACCATGTGCACTCTGCATCACGAATGCGGACCCATTCACTTGAATGGGTCCGCAAATCCGGAGATGCAGTGTGGAACGGAAGCACGGAACAGAACCCCACGAAAGCACTACGGAGTGCTTCCGTGGGGTTCTGATCCATGCTTCCATTCAAAATAGAACTTGTTCTATTTTTTTGCGTAACGGACTGATCACGTTGAATGGGTCTCGATCAGTCCCGTTTTGCTGTCCCCAATGCACGGAACGGAGGTGATCAGTGGCACCTTTACACAGGGCAATTATCCCAAACTAGCATTCGTTCCCCATAATCGTCCTGATAATCTGCCCATGCAAAGAGACATTAATATATACATTTAACCTCTTAGTGACTAGCCTGTTTTGGGTCTTAATGACCAAGTGTTTTTCTTCCTTTTTTCATCGTTGCATTCCAAGAGCTATAACTTTTTTATTTTTCCGCTATATAGTTTTACGAGGGCTTATTTTTTGCGGGACAAAATGTAGTTTTTAATGGCGCTATTTAGGGGTACACATAACTTTCTGATTAACTTTTATTAACTCTTTCTGGGAGGGAGATGGGAAAAACAGCAATACTACCCCTGCATTTTTATTACGTTATAACTTTTACGGCGTTCATTTTTCGGTATAAATAACATAATATCTTTATTCTCTGGGTCAGTACAATTACAGTGATACCAAATACAATGTTTTTGCATTGCCGCTTCCCAAGACCCATAACTTTTTTATTTTTATTGTTAAGGAGTTGTGTGAGGGCTTGATTTTTGGGGGACAACTTGTATTTTTCATTGATATAATTTTGGAGTAAATGGTGCATTTTGATCGCTTGTTATTACATTTTATTGGGGGCAGCTAAGAATAAATTAGCAATTCTGTCTTTTTTTTATTTTAATTTTTACAGCGTTCACCGTAGGGGCTAATTTACATGATATTTATTTAGTCCGGGTCGTTATGGATGCGGGAATACCAAACATATGGGGAAGATTTTTTTTTTTTTGCAATATTTTTCATTGAAAAGCATATTTTCAATAGAAAAAAAAGCGTAATTTTTTTTAAAGGGATTTTTTAATATTTTTTTTTAAGCTAGTCTAATATATAGGCGTGTGTACCTAGTTAATCTGCTGCACCATTAGTAATTAATCTGTTCAGTTATACATAGACATGCGGTGCATCAAACTCATTGTCAACAGGCGATGTAATATATAGGCACATTTTTCTAGTCTATCTGCTGCACCCTTCATACTTTATCTGTTACATTACTGATTCAGTTACTGTAGACTATGGCCTGGGCCCTCAAAAGGAGCAGGCAGTGGCAAAAATGTTGCTGTAGCCAGCACAAGTAGCAGCAGAAAGGGTGGTGGTAGCAGCAGCCGCAGCGACAGGCCAGAGCTGCCACTGTCATCCAGCTGTCTTGTTTTGATGACCAATCCCACTGTCCTGGAATGGTTGACTCGGTCTTCAACATCATTTCAACTGTCATCAGACACCCACAGCCAGGAGTCAGTGGGTTCATCTGACACCACACTTAGTTGGCAAGGCCCAGGAACAACCTCTGCGCCCTCACCTGTCCTGCAACTGCCTCTTCCTTTTCCTTCTCCTTCTGCTCGGGAAGTTATGTGTACTGCCGGCTTTGTTCCGCTTTTTGGCGAGGATGAGCTTACTGAGGACAGTCAGCAGCTACAGGCCAGCATACACTTGGAGCAGAGGTCCACTGCGTCCTCCCTTAGGCATGCAACTATCGATGATGATAGTTGGGTGGGAGCATGTGTTGCAAGCTGTCAGGGATATGGCCATGAGACTAGTGAGATGACATAAGTGACGAACAGATAGTAGTGGATGATGATGTAGCCGATCACATGTGGGAGCATCATCATCATCAGGGGGTGAGGGTGGCAGCAGGCCCGTGAAACAGCAGCAGGATGGCAGCATGCAAATGAGCCAGCAGGGTGGATGCAATCTGGAGATCTGGAGCTAACGCAACTGAGGTAGACCATCTTCTACTCAGGAGCCTACAGTACGTGTCTAAAAAGAACTAGCGGTGCATGAGTTCATAAAGACAGTGGCTGGCAGGGGTAAAATGCTATAATTTGCAGTGTGGCGGTATGCAGGATATGTGGGCAGAAGGTGATTAGCGGTCAGGGTGCTGATGGCACCACGGCCCCACATCAACACATGGAACTTCACCATAAAGTGGCCTGGGAAAGCCATGGCACTAATGTAGTGGTACAGCTTGACGCAGCAACCATTGCACCTCCCAGCGGCCTGCACGCCTTCAACAGCAGTCAGGGCTCCTCAACCTCAGCAGGAGGAAGCTGTCGTTTCTTCTCTTCGGCTATTACTTCTCTAAAAAAAGCTGTACCAGACCAACACACTTATGTTGAGCGGAACATGAGCCACTTGTTGAGCCTGTCAGTGTCTGGTACAGTTCATGCCAGCGCTGACGTGTGGAGTTGTAACTATGGCCAAGGACAATATATCGTTTACAGTCCACTAGGTAAATGTGGTTCTGGCCATGTACAGTAGCAATTTGGCCAGGTGATGGCAATGCCACCTTTGTGTTATAATCATGGGATTTCTGTGCTTCTTCATCCTCCACCTTGTCCTCAGCTTCCACTGTAGGCACAGCATAGTCACATGGTTCAGGACCTGGTTAGCCTGGGCGAACAGAGTCATACGGGGAGGCAGAAATGACTGGGCCCCAAAGCAAATTTTTGAATGGGGCCCCCTCCCCCAGTAATTTTTTCACAACCCCATTCCTCATGCCGCCCCCTTTTCTATGTCTAGTAAAGATCGCTCTCTCAGACCAGGCCCGGCTGTTGTTTCATCCGTTTTCTACACTGTCTATACTGCCACTGTATATAATTTCATTGTGTAATAATGTTGAGGGGCCCTGACAAAATCGTTTAGTACTTCTCCTCCTCTTGGATGGGCCCCTTCTGGGTCAGGTCCCCAAAGCAGCTGCTTCCCCTATAGTTATGCCCCTGGGGGGAGGAACTGCTCTACTTCATCAACCAAAAAATCGAATCCCGGCTGTCTCCTTGTCAACTGGAGAAAGGAACCATGGTCACTGACAATGGGAAGAACATGATATCTGCGCTGCACCAGGGAGGGCCGACCCATGTGCCCTGCATGGTGCACATCTTAAATCTGGTTGTCACCTGGTTCCTGAAGTCTTCCACTCAACTGCAAGATGTCTTGACAATTTCAAGGAAACTATACATGCACTTCAGAGATTCTTCTAAAATTATACCTTCTGAGAGGGATGAAAAACTCAACTACTATCGAGATATCCTTTGTAGTCGGTTGGTCGCTGCCTGTGAGCCCCATCGCCAATCCTCACAAAGGTCGGGGGGGGGGGGGGGCATGGGTTGCAGGAGCAGCACCAGCTCCATCATTAGCAACTTAAGTTTTGAGTCTCTGATGAGCACTTTTCTTCGCCCCCCCTACTGAAGAAACCAGAGATCATCTGTTAGCTGTGGGGAAGAGATCCGTTTGTATTATCTGTAACATAGACAAGACGGATCCGTCATGAACTCCATTAAAAGTCAATGGGAGACGGATCTGTTTTCTATTGTGCCTTGTTGTGTCAGAGAAAACTGATCCGTCGCCATTTACATTGTGTGCCAGGACGGATCTGTTTGGCTCAGTTTCGTCAAGCGGACAGCAAAACGCTGCAGGCAGCGTTTTGGTGTCCGCCTCTAGAGTGGAATGGAGACTGAACTGATGCAAACTGAGCAGATCCTTTTCCATTCAGAATGCATTAGGGCAAAACTGATTCATTTTGGTCCGCTTGTGAGAGCCCTGAACGGATCTCACAAACGGAAAGCCAAAACGCGAGTGTGAAAGTAGCCTAATGGTGTTAAGTGGAACAGTAGTCTGGATTGTATTGATCAATACATATTTATTATATAATTAAATAGTTAAATTAATCTATTATATAGATTGTATCTATATTGATCAAGGCAATCCAGACTACAGTTCCATGTAACACAAGAGGCCTGTCACTCTAATAATTCAAGTTACTCTTTTATTTTTAATACGGCAGTGGGTGTGCCGAATACAGAGCACTTTGTTCCAGAAGCCTGGGAAAGTTGAGCCACTATATTATTATTTATCTGTGTAATGCCTCATTCACACATCAGTGTTAGGTCAGTGATTTCCATCAGTGATTGTGAGCCAAAACCAGGACTGGAGCCTCCACAGACATCTGATGAGTCACCATACCTGAGAGATGTATTGTCCTATATGTCTGTGAAGAATCTACATCAATAAAATACGGAAAAAAGACACCTTAAGAAAAGTGAGTGCTGGAGCCTATACTTTACTGTTTATTGTACCTTATCTGATGGAAATCACAGACCATAACACTGCCGTGTGAATGAGTCTTAGTGCAGGACAGAAACTTTACAGTGAGAGACACTGTTTGTGACAGTTCACCCATCTGGACAATATAGTAGGATCCTGATTAGTGTTGAGCGAACAGTTCGAGAATAGTTCGGGTTCGTACCGAATTTTGGGGTGTCCGTGACACGGACCCGAACCCGGACATTTTCAAAAAAGTTCGGGTTCGGGTCCGGTGTTCGTCGATTTCTTCCCGCTTTCTGAAGGGCTGCACAGCAGCCAATCAGTTAGCATTTTACTTCTTGCCCTAAGAGCCCATCACAGCCATGCCTACTAATGGCATGGCTGTGATTGGCCAAGTGCAGCATGTGACCCAGCCTCTATTTAAGCTGGAGTCACGTAGCGCCGCACGTCACACTGCTCTGATTAGTGTAGGGAGAGGACGCAGCTTCTATCAGGGCGAGATTAGGCAGGTTAAAGTCAGCAACAGCACCTAATGAACGGATCAATTTACAGCTGAGAATCATTGAACTTCTGCTAGTTACTTGCTCGCTGGTTTTTAGGCTGCACAGAGTGTTTTTCTGTCACTTATTTTCTGGGTTGATCGGCGGCCATTTTGTGACTTGTGGTGCGCCAGAAGAAGCTGCCACCAAGTCCATCAATCCATCAATACTATTTTTTTTTTTGCTATATCCTACATCAGGGGCTTGGCTGTGCTAATTGTCACCCCTAGAAACTCAGGAAAGAAATTTCTATATTTTATTAAGGGTTAAATACAATTGCCCAAATACCAATCCCCTAAATCTGGTGTTCCAGCTTTGGCTAGACAAGTATAATACTGTCTGCTGTCTGGCAAAGGATAGATTATTTTCTGGGGTTAAATTCAATTGCCAAAATAGCAATACCATAAATCAGTGGTTTCAGCTGTGGCTGGCAAAATAGAATAGTGTCCGAGGTAACGCACACACGTACAGACGCACGTACACGATTCTTGAATAGTTGTATTATCGCGATAATAAAACTAACAGTGTAAAGTTGACTGTATTGCTCTAAGTTATATTCGAGTACGAATGTAACTTCTATTACAGCACACCAATACTAAAACTGACTAAGAGACAGCTTTAAGTTCTATTCGAACGCGATTGCAACTTTGGAAAAGTTGGAATCGCAATGCGATTCTTATGTATTTGCTTAATCGCATTGCGATTACAACTTTGAGCTACCGATCACCATGGGAACGCCTCCTCCAGTAGAATGTAATGTCGGATGTGAGAATTAAGTTGAAATCGCAATGCGATTATTATATATCTGCTTAATCGCATTGCCGTTTCAACTTAGCATTGCTAAATAATTCCATCCATATTCGTTAACTTACTGACTCAGTAAGTTAACGATATGGATGGAATTATTTAGCAATGCTAAGTTGAAATCGCAATGCGATTAAGCAAATATATAAGAATCGCATTGCGATTTCAACTTAATTCTCAGATCCGACAGTACATTCTACTGGAGGAGGCGTTCCCATGGTGATCGTTAGCTCAAAGTTGTAATCGCAATGCGTTTATTGCGGTATATTATCCCTCTGGGTGTCTTTTACAGCCTTTTTAGTGCCCAAAAGTTCGGGTCCCCATTGACTTCTATGGGGTTCGGGTTCGGGATGAAGTTCGGGTTGAGTTCGGATCACGAACCCGGACATTTTCCGGAAGTTCGGCCGAACCTCTCGAACCCGAACATCCAGGTGTTCGCTCATCTCTAATCCTGATAAGTTGACTATACTGTAATAAAGTATATCCCATCACTGTATTAAACATTTAAATCAGACATCAGATAGTACATCACAATCTCTTTCTAACAAAGTTAGAACCAGCCCTGAACCTCACGTGGATCCAGAGATCTCCCCATTCATTGCTCTGCTAGATTTATATCAAGCTGACAGCTCAAGGGGAGTGTCCTTTCTGCTGCAGCTCAGGGGGCGTGTCCATGCAATTATAAAAGTAGTGCTGGTTTGAAAACTGTAGAATATTTTTCGTGGGACAACCCCCTTAAGTCAGAATTCACTAATAAACAATATACAAAGAGTTTTTCTAAACTAGACAGCCGCTATGAACTCTAGAATAAATGGGATTATTCAGGTAATACCAATACTTTCTATTTGTCAATTTCTATAAAATAAATCTTTACCTTTCTCGACTTGGTTGCATCTCTGTTTTCACTTCTTCTTAATTTTTGCTCTATTCTTATAGTCCCTTGCATCGCATGGTAGAAAACCTGATGGATTTTACTATCTTCTTACACTCTAACAAGCGATCTACCTCAACCTAGATTTCATTTTTCTTCCAGTAGCGAGTTCATGCATAAAATATTACTCAGGTTCCTAAAAGATTGATACTAATAACTTCAATTTAGACATAAATAAATGATGATGTTTTATACCTTGTAGACCTTCCATAACAATCCTCAATCTTCTTTCATATAATTGTACCTGTCTTATTCTGATTTTGGGTTTTTGGAATTATAAATTGGGAATCTGCTTAGAAATGTTGTCTCATGTAGACCACAAGCCCTTAAGTGTCTGGACAAAGGAGAGCAGGATTGCTACCTGTTGTCTAGACAGAAATGTAAGTAGCTTTTAGTGACCATGCATGTTGCATGTATTCTTTAGCAATTACATTATTTTATGCAATAAATGATTCAAGTATATCCTCAATGGGGGTATTTTCTAAAATGAATTAAATTGAATGGCAAATTGCTACATGCTCCGCCTGGTAAGCATAAAGTTAAGGCACAATCTAGACAATGTTTTATTAGCATGAAGTACAATGACAGCAGGTATTATTTACATAAGGCTCAATATTCACGGTAATCCTGTGCCACTGTAACACTCAGCTCCTGCAGAACCTCCTTTTGAAGGAGAAGTAGAAGGCGATTCCTGTTATCCGGTTTTTATAATGTTATTCAGTAGGGACAGTTAGATCTGTGCTGAAAATGAAAAATTGGTTAAAGCGGTTGTCCGGGTTCAGAGCTGATCCAGGATACATCTCTATTTTCACCCAGACAGCCTTCCTAATAGTCCACAACACTTCCTGCTGTCCTAGGATTGGCCAGAAATGTTCATATGAGCAGTTCTGGCCAATGCCAGGGCAGGACCGGACTAACAGGAAGTGTCTTGGGCTACCTAATACACAGCATCAAGTGGGCCATCTTCCTCACCTGCTCCATAGCTATGGGTTTCTAGCTACTCGGTCCCGCCTGTGTCTTCTTCACAGGCTAAGGCCCGATTCCTGCCGATAAAGCCCCTCTCTGCTAGAAGGGCTTGCACTCTCTCCCGCCAGCTCATATAATGCCAGCACATGCATACTAATCTTTCACAGTCGATGGCTGAAAAACCTGGGGTACTTTAGGTGCCTGAGCAATAGGTTCTCTTTTGCTAGTTTCCTGCTAAGTGTGCCGTGTTTGTTTGCCTGTCCCATGTACCTGACCTCTGCCTGTTTTCTGTTCTGACCCTGAGTTGCTTTCCTTGCCCTCAGCCTGTTTATTGGATTGCATGTACTCTGCCTGACCTGGCATGTGCCTGTCCTTGACTACGCTTGTTGCCTTTTGCCATGCAGCAGTACCTTCTAGCCCATGGGTCAGCAGTCACTTGAATCAAGACTACTCTATGAGGTAGCGGACTAGTAGTTCCCCTGCAGCAAATTGCAGCTCCCATATGGGGTTTATATAACACTTAAAGAAGTAACCCCGAGCCAAATATGTTCAATGATAGAATGGATCCATACCATCCTTGTTATAGTTTACTCAGGCCATGAATCCCACTGACTCATCCAAGTTGGGATTGCCTGAAGTTTTAAAGTTTTAGCTAAGGGCAATTCCTGCAATATCTGAGCACTATTTGTGCTTGTTTGGATTCTCGGACAGTTCCATCTCCACAAGACACAGCATCTGTACTGCAGGAACAGTCAGCTCCTCCCTCTTGAGGTTCCAGCTTGCATCTGCCTCAGCCCTCACATTATGAAGTGCAGGCATGCCCAACCTGCGGCCCTCCCAGCTGTTGCAAAACCACAACTTCCATTTACGGACATCCTACAGCTATCAGCCTACAGCAGAGCATGGTGGGAGTTGTAGTTTTACAACAGCTGGAGGGCCGCAGCTTGAGCATCCCTGGTGAAGTGGATCCCAAGTCCAACCATCAGTTCCTGAACCAGTGTACAGTAGTATTCACTTCAACCTGCTTTCTGGTGCTCCTTCTGTTCAAACAAGCCTTAGCCTAGAGCATTGGTTTTGGGAACAGTGTGACCCTCTTACCTATAATCTACCGGACTTTCTATACAGCTTTCCTCAAGGTCTTTGAGGATTCCAGTCAGACAGCTTCTGTTGCTTCTTCTTTGCTGTGAATATGCCAGGACAATATTACCGTCCAACAGCATGCTATACAGTTTCATAGCTTCACCTCTGAGCTGTCCCAGAACAACAAGGCCCTGCTGGCTGCCTTCTGGGAGGTACTGTCTTGGCTCATTAAGGACGATTTGGGAAGTTGGGATGTACTGTTCTGGCTACCCTGGATGACCTGATTACTGTTGCTACTCTTTTTCAGTCATCCGGATTATCAAACAGGCCTTCCTTGACTCAGGTTTAGGAGATAGCTTCCTGCCATGGTGTACTGGTACTGCATCCCTGCCGTGCAATTAGAAAAATCATTTGTTTGTTGCTTCCCGAACCTATCCAATCTGCCATTGTGCCCATGAATCTCCAGGTAGGAATTCTGCATTCAGAAAAGACCTCCTTCTACATCCTGCCAGTGTCCTTTCCTGTTGGGATTGCCATAGCTTCGACTCCATGTTCCTGTCTGTGGTCGCTCTCACTGTCTGGCTTCTGTTCAACCTGTCTGGGTTCCACAAATTATAAGGAATCTACTGACTTTGCCTCCGTAGTTTTGTAGAAGTATTTGACATGAAAGAAAATGCCACATTGTAGCATTTTTCCCATTGAAGTCGAAATATCAATTTGCCACCATGGAATCCATGGCTGATCCATTAGCCATGTGGACATATCCTCATCAACAGCTTTCCGTTGACTTAAGTGTAAAAGACTTGACCTTGTGCACATTGCAGAGTTTTTTGTCAGCAGCTGATTTGAAACACATTTGAAAAGTGACATGTTATGACAAGTGACAGATAAACTAAAAACTCAATCCCACTCAAAAACTCATGTAAAAGCTCCTCTAAAACCACCACCAAATTTCAAATTTGCCTCCAGAAACCACTTATTGTCAGCCACTGATCTGCTTCATGTTTTTATGGTGTGGATTTGGCCATGTGAACATAGTTTGAAGCAGATTTGATTGTGGATTTCCACAGAATAAAATGAAGAAGCAGAAAAAACTCACTCAAAGGGCTCATTTACACTAACGTATGTGTTCTGTTTCGTGCATTGTGTCCGCAATTTGCGGTCCCCAATGCACGGAGAACGTTCGTGAGGCCTCCAGGACGGATCCAGACCCATTCAACTTCAATAAGTCCGCATCCCTCCGTTCCGCAAAAAGATAGGACATGTTCTATCTTTTTGCAGTACGGAAGTATGGAACTGACCCCAAAGAAGCACTCCGTAGTACCTCCGAAGGGTTACGTTCCGCACCGTTCCGGATCTCCTGATTTGCGGACCCATTGAAGTAAATGGATCCGCATCCGTGATGTCGAATGCACACGGAACAGTGTCCCTTTATTGCGGATCCGCATATGCGGTCCGCAGTATGGAAACGGAACCCATACGTTTGTGTGAATGAGCCCAAAGAGTCTAAAAGACTTGTTAAAACTTCTCTGAGGCACAAAGAATTGATTTTTCTGCGATAGTCGCAGCATGTCGCAGTGCGACGCCATAGACTATCATTATAAAAATTGTTGTGCGACATATGTTGCAGTGTAGTTGTGCCCTATGTGTTGCGTGTAGTCCTAGCCTTAGGATGTACACATGGCAAAAATCCACAGACCGAAAATCATTGGCAAATCAGTAGCAGATCGATATTTGAAAATAGATCATTTCTGGTGGCAGATTTGTAATTGGGCAGCGATTTCAGAAGAGGGTGACGCGTATTTTAGAAAAGTTTTTGACTGAGGTTTTTCAATTTCCACATTGACTTCAAGGGAATTCAACATTAAATTTGAAGTAGTAAGTCACTTGTCAAGCATTTTTCATATTAGCTGCTGGAAAAAACTACACCCATTTGTACAAGGTGTACACATGACCCAGTTTTTTACATTGAAATCAAGGTGAAACTGTTGATGGAGTTTTGAAGGTGGATTCAGTGGCAGATTTTAACTGTTTAAATATACTTTCTGAGTTTATGTGGCCAGATAGCTTAAAATTGCATGCGTGTCTACCTGTGATGTAACACTGATATAAAACTTGTGTACAACTAGAGAGTAATGAGTGCGACTATGAGCCACATACAGAATACAGACTATTATATGGAATATTTGAAATCGTTTATTTTAAACAATGCTCCTTTAAATCTAGAGGACCACAAATAATTAAAATGACAATTTGCCTGATGCTAGTGAATTACCGCAGGCAGTTCAGTCCTCAAACATAGTATTTAACAATCTGTATAGAAAGATTATTGAAACAGAACACATCTGCTAAATGATCCCATAGGAAGATTCGCTAGGAATACAAGCAGCAGCATCTGTTTGATTGTGCTTGCATTGTCTGATAGGAGTTCAGCAGATGTGTGTGTCTGCTTCATTTCTCATTGGACTTGTCATAAGAAGAGAAACTATAATCTGCGGTGTACACCTATGATCCGGAGATGCCGTAACACTGTGTACACTCCAGAGAAGAACATGGTGCTCCACACTTTATGTAATCGCAAAAAAAATAAAATACTTTCCCCTTAGTGCCGAATGTAAAAAGCAATGGAATGTGATGCCTGGAAGCCTAAAACTACCAGGTATGATCAAAAAGTTCTAAGACTTTATACATTACAGATGGCAATGTTGGAATTTGTACAAACAGTCAGCTAGTCAGGCCTATAATTTATGATCATTAAAGGAAAGTTTATACTTTGATGTTGTCTCAATTCGGCCTTGATTGCTGATTCTAGAGGCCATTGCTGCAGAGCTTACTTACAGTACATATCAAATAACTATGGACAAGGCTGACATAGATAGGTCAAACCCATGAACAGACCAAACTGAGATACATGCCATAACACAAAATCCACATAATGTTTACTTAAGTTTACCTGTGAACTAATCCATGGTAGGACTCCTAGGGGAAACCGTAAGAGTCCTGATTACCCTGTCCACATATAGTGATTGACTGCTTTCTATGTACATCGCTATAGGAAGAGTTGTCAATCATCCTTTGTGGGTAGGGTCAGCAGGACTCTCACTGTCTCTCCTAAGAGTCCTACAGGATTTACTCTTATTTTTACTCTTAAATCCTGCTCCAAATCATAGAAACCTATAGATATCATGGAGTTCAGCTTTTCTCCTTCCATCATATAGTATCTTACTCAGAGGTACTCTGAACAACTGTCACCACTCACTCTAAATGAGTCGGTCTGCCCAGTCTCCTTGTCAAATACCACCGTATTTCCTCCCCTTGGTAAATAAATACTCCTGTTCCTTCCGTTTCTTGTCTGTGCATGTTCACTTCATAAACGGAGATTGAAACAAAGAAATATGATGTTTCATGGAGGTGGGTTGGACACAGGGTAGTGATCACGCTTCATACACATGTGTGACACAAGACGATATGTGTAAACACAAGGACGATCATGTGATCAGATGTTCAGATGAGTTTTCCTCTCATTTTCCAATCAGGAAGCATACTTTCATGTAACCAACTGGTACATGTAAGGAACATTAGCAGATCATTTTTTAAAACTTGGAGTACCCCCTCTAACCATTCCACCATCACACAGAAAACTGTGTACTATCCATAAAACAAGGCGTTATCGTAAACTCCTGCTTTAAATTAGTTTTGGGTTGAATCTTTTCTCTTCCAGGTTTCAAACCACTTTACTGCGCTACTGTGCAAACAGACTCATGTAAGGCAGCATCCATCGGCGGTGTACGTCACCAATCTCTCATGTGACCTCCAGGAGCTGGCGCTAGCCATATATGGCAGAGTCCACTACTTACGTGCAGCGCTATGTGTTTTCCACCTATGTGCCTTTATCTTCATCTCTATTCAGATTCCAAAATATATTATGACTTAATCAAAGAAATGTGTCAATGAAGGGCTGATAAGAGCAAAATGTCTTGTAAACCTATGAACGCCAACCACAGTCATGTACACTGAGAAAGGCTTTGAGTGTTCTACTTGAGCTTGCTCGAAAATGTCACCCATAAATATGTAGCACTTCACTGTTTGCAGCTGGCACCCAATACTGTACTTATAACATGGACCAGGGAACAGTTCTTACATTCTGCAAGACTTTGTATTCTAAAAAAAAGAGAAAAACACAGCTCACACATCCACATGCTACTCAGCTCAATTAACATCACTTCTCTGCGTAATAAATAGTATACAGCCCCTTGATATACGAACTGTAAATGAGGCATGGGTTATACGTTTTGATCAAAATGCATAAGCCCACTGACCATGCCAAGGTTGCCTACTTGACTGGCACCTACTCTAATTTGGCACGCAAGAAAAGAGAAAAGGTCCAGCTTCTGTTGCAAAATCGTGAAGAGCTTTATTCACATGGTGCAGTACAGGTTAAAATAGACAGGTACTCGTCTACGCGTTTTGGATCCACATATATTGATCCTTATTCATGACACAGTTAGACGAGTATCTGTCTATTTTAACCTGTACCGCACCATGTGAATAAAGCTCTTCACGATTTTGCAACGGAATCTGGACCTTTTCTCTTTTCTTGCTGGACTTTTAGCCCCTGTGGTTCCTCGGCGTGGCCTCGTGCTTCCAGGGCTGGGTGAGCTCACCACACCTGTGGACTTAACTAATTTGGCACGGCACCAAGCGGAGACCAACGACGCTGCAGCACTGCATCAGCAGGTGACGGGACCCAGCAGCCAACCAGCACCCCTGCTGCTATACAAAGCAACTCTGGCACTGGGTCCCATCAAACTGGCAACCACTCAGTACCGCACCATGTTGTTGTAGTGCTGGGTTGGTGGGGCCCAGTGCCAGGGTGGCTTTGTTTAGCAGCTGGGGTGCTGGTTGACTGCTGGGTCACGCGCCCCTACTGGTGCAGTGCTGCAGCGTCTGTGGTCTCTATGCGGTGCCGCGCCAAATAAGTGTAATTCCCACTCGAGGAGGAAACCTTGGCGTGGTGAGTGGGCTTATGCATTTTGATCAAAACGTATACCAATGCCTCATGTACAGTACATATATCAGGGGGCTATATACTATTTATTACGCTGAGAACTCCGAAGAGGAAAAGTGCACTCTGCGAACACTATATGGTTAAAAATATCAGCTTTATTATACATCATAAGTTAAAATCCCACATATTTTGTAAAGACAAAAAAACACCACATAACAAGACACCTACAGAACACAGTTACATCATACAATGCAGGTATCATAAGTAACAAGGCTACAATGGAGAGACACAGATATACAGACACAGCAAGTGCTGCAGTTTCTTCACAAACATAGAAGAGGATTCTTTACGGTAAGAGCAATGAGACTTTGCCTGCTCTATCGGCACTTGAGGAGACAAAAGTGAAACCTAGGTTGGGCGTGCTGATACAGCAAGCTTTTTAATAATATGCACAGTTTTTTTTCTATGTTTGTAAGTATAACAAAGCACTTTAAAAATGTCCTCCTTTGTTGCAGTGCTTCACTATTGTATTTCTCTGTCTGTTTTCCGGAGAGAAATTTAGGGAGATATTGGAAGTGTGTGGAGCATCGGAGGATACAGTGGAGTCATTGACACAACTGGAGCAGCCTTCGTTTTTTGAATCTCTTTCTGTTGATTTGGAGTAGGGATGAGTGAATCGACTTTGGATGAAACATCCGAAGTCGATTCGCATAAAACTTTTTTGGAATACTGTACAGAGCGGGAGCTCCGTACAGTATTAGAATGTATTGGCTCCGATGATTACAACTTCGCGAAGACTCACGAGACTTCGGGTATTAACTTAAAAATGTATTTCTACTGTAAAAACCTTTTGGTACCTTGGAACCGAACCCAAGTTCGGTAAAAAGGTTTTTTACAGTAGAAATTAATTTTTGAAGTTATTACCCGAAGTCTCACGAGAGAAGTAATAACTCTGGCTCATCAGAACCAATACATTTTAATACCGTACGGAGCGCTCGCTCCGTACAGTATTCTAACAAACTTTTGTGGAAATCGACTTCGGATGTTTCATCCGAAGTCGATTCGCTCATTCCTAATTTGGGGGCAGCACAGATCATATTCTTTAAACAAAGCCTTATAAACCATGGGGGTCAGTTTTTAAGACCGAGTGTTTTAGACGCTGGTCTTAATACCTCTTTGCCCTGGCGCTATTTAGAGGCACTGCATCCACCGGTTATCTAAATGTACGCCAGCTTAAAACAGGTGTAGAAAATGATAAATGAGACCGGCCTACTGGTCCATCCTCTTCCCTGCCCACACAACACCCCCTTTTTAAGACGTAGTGTGAGCAGGGAACAGTTGCAGATTGGGGCGCAATTAACCTTTGCGCTGCAATCTGCATCAGATAAATTACAAAAATTTGCGTACTTCTGATAATAAATGACCCCTATGTTATTATGCTGTAGAAGCAAGGCCACTATAAAATGACCTGCACAGTCTGTGTGGCATCACAAGATCTCGGGATCTAAGATTCCTAAGCCATCATCGCCTCTTTTTTCAATATTCCCTAAACATAAAGAAAATTTCTGTAGGAACTATCAGTCTCAGATTGAACATATCTTATCAGGGTCTTTGAAGTTTCTCTAGTTTATGTCAAAGCTTATGTGATGACATGAATCAAGAGCATGTACTTGTTTCCTAGCTAACGCCGAATACAATGAATCAGAAGTGCTGACAGCCCTGTCTTTTCAGAAAACTCCTAGAATTATGGAAGTTACAAGTTTCCCTATTTATTTTGCTTTGATTTATTCTTAGGATTTAAAAGCTTTCAGTGAATAGAAACATTCAGCAAATGTTACAATCAGCTGTGGGTTTATTTAGAGAGCACCTGTCAGCAGGATCAACTTGATTAAAACATGAATGCTGCCTGGTAGGGTTGATCCTGCTGAAAATATACCTGACTTATGCAGGTTTCTGAGAATTTTTTTTTTTTTTTAATTCAAATGAGAGCTAAGTGAAATTATCATTATATTCAGCTGACCTAGGCCCTACAAGGCATTGTGCCTGGCAAACAGTGAATTTCCCGGTGACAGACCACCATTTAAAATACATCATTAAAAAAAATGAAAAATACAGCATATGTGAAATCAATAATGTTAACGCTGTGTATACCACAGAGCTTAAACCCATAATGTACTTATAGCTGGTATTCTAATACACAATTAAATAACCTAAATTCACATTGTTCTGACCAGCGTTAGAGAATCGTTAATTTCTAACGATAATTTGTTTTCCCTTAGTCCTAACAGCAGCACAGATGGGGTTAACCACCCCCCGTGGACTGGCAGGACCGGCGGAATGTTTAATGAGCCCAAGACTAATAACTCAATTTAACAATTAAGTATCTCCTTAAAAGGAGGAAGTCAACCCCCAGCCCACTGTGTTTATAGCAAGAAAAAACTAGACTTACTAGGGTGGGAAATTTGTGTGCTGCTGTTAGGACTAAGGAAAACAAATTATCGTTAGAAATTAACGATTCCCTTACGTCCTACCAGCAGCACAGATGGGGAGATAGCAAGAAGAAACCCCTAGGGAGGGCCTTCCTGCCTGGCAGAACTAAGAAAAGTCTGCCCAAAGGCCGAAACTCAGCTAGACTGGCATCTAGTCTATAATGGGAGATGAATGTCGATTCAGAGCTCCAGGAGGCAGCTTTGCAAATCATGTTGAGAGGCAGAAGACTCCTCTCGGCAAAAGAAGTAGCCACAACTCTAGTAGAGTGGGCCTTCACGAATCCCGGAGGGTCCAGATTGTGGAAACAAAGGATTCCTTAATAGCCTCCTCAATCCACCGACTGATGGAAGGTTTGGATGCCTTATAGCCTTTAAACTTGCCGGCAACAGGATTAGCAGATTCTCATCTTTCCTGAACTCCTTGATCTATCCACATAGATCCGGAGACATCTCGACGTCCAGAGGATGTCTAGCAGGTTCCTAGGAGGAGGTGGTAGATGTCGACAGAACCGGGAGGAATATCACCTGGTTGATGTTCTGGAAGGAAGGAACTTTAGGCCTACAATACGGGAGGAATCTAAGAAGGTCCCGGTCATGTAAGAATAGGGCTCATGTGCTGAGAGAGCTTGAAGCTCAGAGACCCTCTTGGCCAAAGTCACTGCAAGGAGAAACACAAACTTCCAAGTGACGAACTTGATGTCCACCTCCTCTAACGGTTCAAAGGGGGAGATGCTAACCCCTGAGAACTACTGCAAAACCCATTGAAAAAATGGGGTCTCAGTACTGTAGGCTTTTATCTTTCAGCTCCTTTAAGGAACCGTTTGATCAGCGGGTCCTGAGAAAAAGCCTGTTAAGGCAAGCTGAGATGGCTGAAACTTGAACCTTCAGAGTAGAAGGGCAAGGCCTCTATCAAGGCCGTCTTGCAGGAACTGAAGGATAGCGGAGAGGGGCGGATCTGCAGACGCCACCTCAGTTGAGGTACAACAGGATGAGAATATCCTCATAATACAAGAGTAGGCTCTCTTGGTAGAGTCCGCTCTAGAATGAGACAGCGTTCTCAGGACCGACTCTGAAAGCCCTTCTATTCTGGGAAGGGACTGATCAACCTCCAGGCTGTCAGGTTGAATCTGTGCAGATCTGAGCAGAGGTGAGTGTCCCACGACACCAGGGTCTGCTGTGGGGGAGCCTCCAATATTGTCCTCGACTCAACTGGGTGAGCTAGGTAAACCAGGATCTCTTCGGCCAAAACAGTATGATGGCTATCACCGAGGCCTGATCCTGACGGATTTTCATCAATACCCTCGGTATCATGGAAATGGGAGGGAAGATGTAAGCCAGCCTGAACCTCCAGGATATTGACAGAGCGTCTAACGCCAGGGGTTGTCCTCCCTGTAGAGGAGCAGAACCTCTCCACCTTGGCATTGAACCTTGTTGCCATGAGATCCACCTCTGGCATACCCACTTGAGGACTATCTGCTTGATTCTCCGGATGTAAAGACCACTCCACCGACGGAAGACCGCGGCTCAGCCGCTATCATATTGAGGAGCCTTGGATGTGGATCGCAGATAAGTGGGAAGGTACAACTCTGCCTAATCCAGAATCACCCCGATCTCTGACAAGAGGGAAGTGATCTCGTGCCTCCCTGCTGGTTGATGTAAAGTACCGCAGTCACATTGTCTGACTGGACTTTCACCGCTTTGCCCCGGATCTGAGGGGCTAAGTGAAGGAGGGCTAGCCGGATAGCTTGAATCTCGCGGAGATTGGATGAAAGAAGCCACTCCTGAGGAAACCAGGTCCCGTGAACTGGAGAGTCGTCTAGGTGAGCGTCCCAGCCTACTTAGGACGCATCCGTAGTCAATATGACCCAGACTGGCTGGGTCATAGACTTCCCGTCGAAAAGATGGCACCACCATCTGAGGGAATACCGGGTTTGCCAAGTCAGGGAGCACAGGGAGTTTAGCCCAGCAGGGCTGCCATTCCATTAGGAGAGGACCTCCGACTGTAGAGGGCGGAGGTGCCATAGAGCCCAAGGGACTGCTTCCGCAGACGCTGACATGAGCCCCAACATCTTCATGAGAGTCCAGATTGGAACTCGCCGGGGAAAGGAACTTGCAGTGTTCTGAACCCGGAATCTTCTTTCTGGAGTCAACTGGAGCGACATCCCAGTGGAGTCGATTATGAAGCCTAGATATCTTACTGAAGTCGACGGGCTCACGTTCGACTTCTAGCAGCTGATGATCCAACCTAGGTGGAACAGAAAGGAGATTGTTACCTGAAGAAGTTGGGTTAGGACCGCTAGAGCAGAGGCTTTCAAAGCCAGTCGTCCAGATAAGGAATGATGGTCAGTCCTTGAAGCCTCAAAGCCGCCACCACAGAACCACCACCTTGGTAAAAATGTGAGGGGCAGAAGAAAAGCCAAAGGGAAGGGCAACAAACAGAAGATGCCTGACGACACCGGACACCTGGACCGTGATCCTGATATACTTCCTGGAACCAGGATGGATCGGGATGTGCAGATATGCATTCTTGATGTCCAGGATTGCCATCACGTCTCCAGGATTGATGACGTGAACTACTGACCTGATGGTTTCTACACGAAACTTCACCTTCCTTATAAATCGATTGAAATATCTCAGATCAATAATCATCCGGAGATCTCCTGAAGCCTTGGGAACCAGAAAAAACTGGTGAATAGATCCCTAGGCCCTGTTCTCCTGCCGGAACCTCCTCCAGAGCCCCTTTGCAAATGTAGTCCTGAATGTAGGCCTCTAGGATCGCCTCCTTGGCAGCTTGTAGAAGGTTGATTTTGACAAACCTGTCCAGAGGAATAGAGGTGTTGTTGACTAAATAACCGTTGAAAATGATATTCAGGACCCCGGGATCTCTTGGATCCATTCTTCTCAGAAGTGGGAGATGACTCCGACGGGTACATGAAGCTTAGGAATGGGGAAGCTTATTGGCAGGGCGGCAGGAGTAACGGGAATTAACCAAGAGCCTCGAAGAGGCCCGTAGTCAGGAGGTGGATTTTCGTGGCTCCTCCACGAGAGCACCTCAAGCCCTTTCGCTGTGCTCTTCAGTCACTCTGTATTTTGAGGAATTGTCAGGGACCCAAGGCTTAAGCCAAAATGGAATATGGGCCGCTGATCCCAGGGCCATGCTATATATAGGCCCCTGATGTTATTTGATAGTATTGTTACAGGGTGCCAAAGGCGCACTTGGTCTCCCAAGAGCCACAGACCTGCTGCTTAGCTTCAATAGCAAGGATCTGTGTTTGGCCTTGTTCCCAGGACTTGCTTTGCTAGTGGGAAGCTCCTCGCTAGCTTCAACTGGAGCTGTGCGGTATCGCACAAGAAGTCCGTAGCCAGGTTGATGGTCTTGAAAGCAGCCAGTATGTCATCCTGGAAAAAACCTCTGGTTCACATCAACTTGAATTTGATCCAGGCGAGATCGGAGGAATGTAGAGACTTCAAAAGCCGCTATGGCTGTGGAAGCGGAAGCCGCAGCTGCCGTAACACCCCGTCTTAGTGTGCACTCTGCAAGGGGTCCTGCAGCTAGACCCATCGTCTGCAGGAACCAGAGTGCGCTTGGACAACTGGCAATAGCCATGTCCACCTTGGGAATGGATCCCCACGAATCCACCAAGGGTTAAGCCATCGGGAACATGGATTTAAACTTCTTTGTTAAAACCAGACCTTTTCCAGGTTTTTTCCACTCTATATCATGATAGAGAGGAGGGTCTCATCCGCTCTAAAGACACGATGTGCCCGAGTAGCGGGAACGGGAGGCTCCCCACAGTCAACATCATGGTCCCCGACCTGATGGACTTGAGCAACTTCTGTGTCTTTCCAGGGAGAAAACACAAAGTCAGCTACTCCTCATCCGAGGAGAGAAGAAACTAAGTAGACCAAGGTCTCTCTACCGGGACAGAGGTCTCCATAGGGGCCTGGGCACAAATAGGAAGCCTTTCCATCCAGCAGGCCTATGACTCCTTTAATAGAGCCATTGATACATATCCTGCAACGTAGGTTCACTAGAGGTCAGAAACCTCTAACGGCAGCTGTAACACCTGGTGCAGGCCAAGCCAACAGACCCAGGGATTCCCAACCGGTCTCCCAAGCTGGTCCCAGCCCAGCCCCAAGCTGTTTAGCTTCTGCGATCTCACGAGTGCAGGTATGATCAGCTTACAATAACCGTTGACTGCTGCAATGGTAGCAGGATAGATGCTTCCTCTTGGAATCCACTTTCCTGCCTTCCGAATCCCGCGGAGAAGACATCACTGCGGGAAAAAAAGGGACAAATAAAACATTTGTAAACCACCTACCTACGCAGGAAAGGCAGAAAAACAGCCCGGAGGCAGCTGAGGAAAAAAACACCACAGTGGAACAACACCAATTTTAGGACTCTGGGATCTAGCTGAAAAAGCATATGTAGCCAGAGACTGAACTGGAGCACACAGCCTCCCAAAATAAGGGAAGGGGAGGGATAGCCAATCCACCCTTCCCCCAGTAAATCCTCCACAGGAAGATGCATAAAAAAAAAAAATCGCATCTATGAAAAAAATCGTGCCCGTGAAAAAATCACGGCCAAATTACCCGGAGGTGATGCAAAAGAGAGTCCCCGCGTCACCTCCGGAAGATGGCGGCGCACAGGGACCGGGAATCCTGGACCAAGGACGCCGCTAAAATACTCCAGCCAGGCGCAACTGCGCGGGCCGGCAGCAAATAAGCTGCCGGCCAAACTGACAAGGTACCTAGGAAAAAGAGCAGCGCCGTTACCCAAACGAAAAGAAGGCTCCCCACACTTTCCATAAGAAAGGGGGGAACAAACCGCCTAGTCCACCTGTCCAGGAGGACAGAAAAAAACACAGTGGGCTGGGGGTTGACTTCCTCCTTTTAAGGAGATACTTAATTGTTAAATTGAGTTATTAGTCTTGGGCTCATTAAACATTCCGCCGGTCCTGCCAGTCCACGGGGGGTGGTTAACCCCATCTGTGCTGCTGGTAGGACGTAAGGGAATCATTCTAATTCATTTTGCCAGAGTTTGGGTATTTCTGTAGTGATTAGTGTGGTTATAGCACCATCTAGCGATGTTAAATTGTATTACTGTTCTGTTTCAGTATCTTGCATTGTGTATTGGTATGCTCCTCTCTTCTCCTCCCCCCCTCTGTTTCAGCTTCTACTTGGTTCAGTCTAGCCCCTTCCTGTTTTCCCTGTTATGCATTGCTGTTTGTGTGTGCTGTAATTCTGAGGAGAATCTGAGGAAAATCTGAGGAGAATCTGTGTAGTATCTCATCTTCTTTTCAAGGAGATTATTAGAGGCATAATTCTTTTACCATCTGGATTCCCTGCATATCTTGTAATACAATCTCCGGATTAAAAGACTACTTGATTAACTCCTGGGTGTCTGATGCGTAAACTGTAAGTGGAGAATGTCTGATTCAACAAGTCACCTCACAGATGTGCGAAAAGAATATTCTTCTCCTCCAAGTAATAAGCCATCATCATTTGTCTCCGTTATGCTACAGTAATAAGAGTAATATCTTATACTGCTCAGTACTGCATTCACTAGGATCGCAGAAGCTTCTAGCAATTTCAGTTTCATACAGACTAGGAACTGTATTCAGCCTGTTTTCTGAGGTAATATCATCTGCCTGCTGTAAGCTATTAAAAGACTGAACCACCACTAGAGGTCACTGTTGTGTTACAGATGGAAATGCAGGACACAGCTAGAAGGATTTTTAAGCCCTCATTAAAAATGAAGGAGGGGCTCCTAACTAACAAAATTGAAATATACAATAATTTAACTAATTTGTGGGAAAAGACTGAACAATGTATAGATGCAGCACATGGATCAGGCTATAACACTGCACTTAATGATGAAAGATATAGCAGATCTATGGCAGTCAAGTCAATGCTAGAGGACAAGATATCACAACTATATGAAACTGCGTCCCGCCCTTCTAACCTTTCAAGGCACTCCAAGGTTTTCATCCTGTTCCTCGAAATCTATTGCTCAGGCCTCATTGCTAAGGTCTCGCTCACAACACTCTTCGCTGAGTACCTCATTGGTGTTGGCACGCGCAAAAGCGGAAACAGCGAAGGTACAAGCTCACTGCATTAAAAAGGAAGCAGCCATTAAGGCACAAGTCGCAGAGACACAAGCCCTATCCCAAGCTAATTAAGCAGCTATACTAGCCCAATCTCAAGCTAATCAAGCAGCTATACAGGCTCAGGCGCAGGCGACCAAAACCAAGGCCGAAGCTGAGTTGGAGGTCCTTCAGAAGGAAAGGGAAGAAGCAGCAGCCATGGCTGAACTCAGAGTTCTTGAAGAAGCTGCTGAAGAAGAAGAAGCTTATCATCCTATGTCCAAGATATCTAATGACTCAGAAGGCCGTACCCTGCAATTCGTCCTAGACCAAAGCAAAGTCAATGCATTTGCACCAGAAGATTTGGGCTCTGCACGCCAGCCTGCTGAACTCATGCGGATAGAAAAAGAGGCAGCTGATAACCATACAGTTGACCCCAGTCCATTTCTCTTTCTTTCAAACCTCTGGCACCTTACACAGTATTCCAGGCGCCATTAGAGACCAAGCCGCTTCAAGCGCATCAAATCACATTAAAACCTCCTGAGACTAGTTACATAGCAACCAAGACGCTGGCGCCAAGATTACCAGATGTGAAGCCTTCATTTACGCTCAACCCAGCTGCCACTCCATTCCATCTTCCAACCCCAAACATAGGGTATCAGATGGTGCCAACAACACCAGCGAGGGAGAAGTTCCCATCGCCATGATGCAGGAAAGAAATAACGCATCAGAAATCGCTAAGTACCTCACTCTCAGGGACATCATCAGTTCTAGCCTTACGAACTTTGATGATTGCCCAGAGAACTATAGAAGTTGGAAGGCCACCTTCAAGACAACAGTTCAAACCCTTGCTGTACTGCCTATGCAGTGGCTAGGCTAGATGGCTAGGTCCATAGTCGTCAAACTGTGTTAAGAGACTCAAAACCGTTCATATCTACGAACCAGTCAAAGGCCTTCGTCTCGCATGGGAAAGATTAAAGCAGACATACGGCGGAAAAAAAATGGCATCTAGCCATTTAAAAAAATGGCTAGATGCTATCTAATAGCAAATTGTTTTGAGGGTTAACAATTAATGTTATAGAAATTATCTGAGAAAGGTTGAACTTGATGGACATCTGTCTTTTTTCAACCTATAGAACTGTGTAACTATGAATGCCAAAACGATATCTAAGTAAAATGCAACTTCCTTCCCAAAAATAAAAAGGAACACCTAGGGTAAATGCCAACAGGCAAAACTTAAAGGGTTTTCTAATTAACTCTAAATTCATTGCTCATATCCATCTTCAGTGACGAACTGCTGCCTGCTCACTGGAGGATCAGGTTATATACAAGTCTATGATGAGGAGACTGGAGGGGAAGAATAAGGAGAGTATGCTGCAGACAGGAACAAGCGATGAGACTAACAGAGAGACTGATGACTGGGTATAGGTGATTTACAGTCTTAAAGAGGTTGTCCAATCTTTGATAAGTGATAACCTAGCCTTTGGATAGACCATTAGTAGCTTATTTATGGAGGTCCGACACCCTGCACCCTAGATGTAACCAGGGCCAGATTATGGGTTCCTGGAGTATGGGGCACTCCATTCATAATGAGGACATTTAGTAAGACTTATTCACTGTTTTGTGCATCATACATCAGTATACTTAACAATGTTAATAAGTTGGTCCGCAGGAAACGTTAAGAAATATTTTTGCAGGTGTCAACACATCCCTTTTCCTGAGACTCAAGCTCTTTCGCATATGCCCCCACCTGTTTCATGACATTTCCTCCATGCCCTGTGAGGGGGATTTACCAACTCCTCTGGGAGTTCAGGAGGTCTCCCCTTTTTTTGGGAGCTTCCCGGATGTTCCAGGAGAGATGACCAGTTTGTACTATAGATATAATAACTTACACATAACATACAGTACATGCCTACTCACAAGCACTCCCTACACATATAACTTAAATGACTCCATGGACTATAATGGGATCTACTCAGGATACTGCTTCTTTACTGGACAAAAAAGTCTTGCATGCAGGACTTTTTTGTCTGGTCTTGTTGACAGAATCTGTGACAGCAGCCCTGAATGCAGATGTGAATGGATAGTATTAGATCACTGCTGGAAACCAGATGAATTCACCTGGTGCCTATTTCCCCCATAGTAATGGTGCACAGCAGGGCCTGGAGCACTTGCTCTATGTTCACTATTCTTAATTTGGCCATGGATGTAGCAGTGTGCTTCCGGTGTCTGATCTGTGCCAAACAACTGATCTGTAGGGGTGCAGTGTGTCGAACCCCTGCTGATCATCTAATGATTGGCTAATCTGAGGCCTGTTGGAGAACCTCTTTGAAAACTCCATTGTACATACAGAAGTGAGTGCTTCTGTTAGCATATCTATCTATTGTGTATCTATTTGTCTATCTATCTATCTATCTATCTATCTATCTATCTATCTATCTATCTTATCTCATGGGCATAGAGAATAATGTATAATGAAAAAGTAACATCTATGCTGGTGAACAGTTAGCAACAGCTTGTGAACTACTGGCTGTAGTCAAGAAATACTCTACAAATAACTTCCATTATAAAGATTATTTTTAGTACAATGAGGAATCTACTCGGAAGAACTTTCCTTTGCCATTAATAAAAAATGCCCTACGGAACAAAAAGCTTAAATGACTGAAGGAAGACTTAAGGCTGTGTCAGCATGATTTTAAGCTTGGCTAAAAGGACAAATTCAAGAGTCAACTTTGATTTTCTTTCCTACAAAATAGCCATAGCCTGCCATTGCTGTTAAAGATTAATGCTATAATATGTGCATAAATCTACAGTATGCTTGTTGCTTCTATTTCCAGCTCTCCATCTACTGGACGCTTAATATAGTTGCGAAACCTTCTCAACTCCAATTATTGCTAATTTACTGTACGTAGACAAAAATACCTTCAATCAGGAGGACACATAACTGGGTTCGTAGATTTGGTATTCATAATTTGAGTTTTAGTATAAATAGAGGTTGTGGGTCTCATACTATAGGGTTATTTATTAAGAAAATCACAGAAAATAATGCACTATAATAATAGATGCAAGCATAACATATGGACTAAGCCCTCACTCTAATCATAAAATCTGACACACTTGGTCAATACATTTTGATCAAAACACATGTAAGCCCACCTACCAAGCGACAAGGTGGTCTCAGTTCAGATGGGTCCTAACACTAACCTATCCATGCTGTTGTGCATTTTTACTCAGGAGCACCCTCTACTCACATATAGTGTGTTGCCCCTTGTTACCTCCATGTGCATCAGCAACCTGTGGGAGGAGGGACATACACACCTATATGTACCACCTTAATCAAGGTCGCCTATTAGATAGGTGGGGCAAAAGTGCACATGAATATTACTCCCAGGGTAGGAGCGTATTCAAACATGAAGGTGCCACTCCTTCAAGACAAATCAAAAAAAATATATAAGACATCCTGCACGATATGATATTAATTGCGTGGATGTACATGGCTACATTTACAAAATCACCGAAAATAATGCACTATAATAATAGATGCAAACATAACATATGGACTAAGCCCTCACTCTATTGATAAAATCTGAGACACTTGGTCAATACATTTTGATCAAAACATATCTGTATATTTGTACATATAGGTGTGTATGTTTCATGGTACATATAGATGTGTATGTCCCTCCACTCACCGGTTGCTGATGCACCTACATGTGTGAATACGCTCCTACCCTGGGAGTAATATTAATGTGCACTTTTGCCCCACCTATCTAATAGGCGACCTTGATTAAGGTGGTACATATAGGTGTGTATGTCCCTCCTCCCACCAGTTACTGATGCACATGGAGGTAACAATGGGCAACACACCATATGTGAGTGGAGGGTGCTCCTGAGTAAAAATGCACAACAGCATGGATAGGTTAGTGTTAGGACCCATCTGAACTGAGACCACCTTGTCGCTTGGTAGGTGGGCTTACATGTGTTTTGATCAAAATGTATTAATGAAGTGTCTCAGATTTTATCAATAGAGTGAGGGCTTAGTCCATATGTTATGCTTGCATTTATTATTATAGTGCATTATTTTCTGTGATTTTGTAAATGTAGCCATATACATCAGCGCATTTAATACAATATCATGCAGGATGTCTTATGTATATATTTTTTTCTGTGATTTGTTATTAAGACCAGCATTTTAGACGTCTTTTTTTAATAACCCTGTGCCCTGGTGATGGATCCGACAAAGTTATGAAGAGGTGGCAGCCTCTATATAACTTTGGCGCATCCACCGCCGGTCTAAATTGACACCTATTGCCTTGCTGGGAGAGCTTAACCCGTAGGATACAAACGCTATATATGTACGGTGCTGGGAAGTGTGTCTGAAATCCCAGCGCCGTACAGTTACGGCGGGCTGATCGGGCGGGCGCAGAAGCTGCACTCGCCCGATCAGCTGCAGGGGGTCCGGCAGTCACTGATAGCCAGACCCCTGATGTATGCGGCGGCATCGGTGAAAACACAGATGCCGGCGCATTAACCCTCGCAAAGCCACGGTCAGCTCAGCTTCCTTAGGCATCATGGCTGCCTTCCCTATTAGCCTGTGAGATCCAGCCCCCTGGATCTCACAGAAAGCAGGCTGTAAGTGTATTACACTGGTAATACACTTACAGCCAATGCATTACAATACATCTGTATTGTAATGCATTGTACAGGGGATCAGACCCCCAAAAGCTGAAGTCCCAGAGTTGGACAAAAAATAAAGTAAAAAAATAAAGTTTTACACAGTACAAAAAAACAAAAAACGAAAACTGTTCCTTTTCCAAATAAAGTAAAAAAAAAAATTGTAAGAAATAGGGAGAAAAAGAAAAGTAGACATATTCAGTATCGCCGCGTCCGTATCGACCAGCTCTATACAAATATCACATGATCCACCCTGTCAAGTGAACACTGTTAAAAAAAAAAACATTGTTCCAAAAGCAATTAAAAAGGCATATGTAGATGTGTGGCCAGCCATAGAGGAGTGAGGACATGCTGTTTGTGAGCTCCGCTGCATTCCTGATTTTCTCAAGTGCCCACCTGCTGTTGATCATGGGGAAAACGACAAAAAAGGGTTGAGCTCATCCACCTGGACCCTTGGCTTTCTCACAAGGTGACCTGGACTCTTATTTTACCAGGCAGTCCGTCTCAACGGACGTCACTCTTCCTGGCTATGTACACAGCTCACAAAATGGTGGCAGCGCTTCCACCACGAGGAGCAACGCATCTCCTTCTCCTCAGCTAGAGGCCTCACACCCACAGCTGCAGGGACGCCGCTCCCAATCCATCTTCTCTCTGCTTCTACCCGAAAGCCCCACACTGCCAGGTTCTGAGCCTCTAACGCCGGTCTCAGTGGGAGTCGCAGGTCACTGCCAGCAAAGTAGATCGCTACACATGCAGCAGCAGGCGATTTTTATGGCTGCGGTCTCTGCCTTACCAGCCTACCAGCTTCCGTCTCGCGCACAGGTTGCATGGAGTCGCTGGGACTACCGCAAGCGTCCTTCCCTCCAGAATATCCCTCCAGCCGCCTTGCCCTCTGTTACTCCCCATAGCATCCCAGACTTCGCCCTAAGGCCCTCTGCCAGCCCCTTAAAGCCACAGGGGACCCTCCCTACTTCACTAGGCTCCACTCACTAACAATTACAAGCCCCACAGTATGAGTCCCTGGGCCTGCGGGGAGATCTACGCACAGGGATCAATACCACCCAACTGCAGCAGAACTCAGGCCCTATCATTGATACCCATCTTCCTGTGATGCAAGAAAGAGGTCACCTCTCCCCACATCATTCGCCTGGTCCTTCCCTGGTGGCTTCACCCCACTGGCCCACTTGTCGTAGCAAATTCTATGAATATGAAAATAAGAGTGGGAGCTTGTTGGCTAGAGCTCTACGGGGACAGCTGGCTTCCTCCCATATTCCGGTCATCAAGACCCCAGGTGGTTCCACACTACTCCAGAAATTACATCTTTTCCACACTTTTATGTTCGAACCTCTATGACCTGCCGCTCTCTTCTGATCCAGGAGACTTGCCCATTTCTGCCTCTTCTTGATTGTGGACGGAGGTATCTGCCAGCCTCAAGACTCCTTTCACTGCTGGAGAACTCCAAGAGGTGCTTAAGTCTCTCCCGGGGGCAAGTGTCCAGGAACGGATGGGTTCACGGAAAAGTTCTATAAGATATTTTCCATGTCTCTCTCCCCTTCTTCCTTGGGTCTTTAACACAGTGTCGTCTGAGCTTCCCTTTCCAGCCCAGTCCACAGAGGTGCACATAGCAGTCATTCCCAAACCCAAGTGCACAATCTCTTTACTGAATGCCGATCTTAATATATACGCCCAACTCATGGCGAACCAATTGAATGCCTTTCTGCCCTCTCTCATCCACCCTGACCAGGTGGAGTTTGTGCCAGGGAGGGAGGCACTCGACAACACATTGAAGACATTAAATATTATCTACTATGCCAAGTCTCCTCATTTTCCTCTCATGGTCCTATCCTTAGATGCAGCGAAGGCCTTCGATCGCATCTCGTGGCCTTTCTTTTGTTCTACCTTGTCGCACATAGGCTTGGGTCCTTGGTTCGTGTCTAAAATATGCTCTTTATTATACAGCGTCTGCGTGGCTCAAAATAAATGGACCCCTTTCCTATACACAACGGCACTCGACAAGGATGCCCACTGTCACCCCTACTCTAAGTTCTAGTCATTGAACATCTCATGTCCACAATCCGTGATAATCCAGACATTTCTGGTATCCATATTGATGATCATGAATATAAGTGTGCCGCTTTCACAGATGATCTATATAGATGCTCTATATCACTAATCCTCATATCTCACTTCCATCTCTGCAACGAGAGATATCTCGCTTTGGGACGTCAACCAATTTTAAGATTAATATGTCTAAATATAATGCCTTGAATGTTTTCCTGCGTCCTTGGTTACCTCTAGAGTTGAGCGAACACCTGGAAGTTTGGGTTTGTCGGCTTCGGTCGAACTTCGTTGCAAATTTCGAGTTCAGACACTAAAATGTCTCTAAAAGAGTCATGGAAAGGGCTAGAGGGCTGCAAAAGGCAGAAAAAGATGGGTAAGAGCATGACAAGTGCCCTGCAAACAAATGTGGATAGTGAAATGACTTAAAATAAAATAAATAAAAATTAAAAATAATAATCTTGATCTAGGAGGAGAAGGTCCATATGGAATAGGAGGTTGAGGAGGCAGTGGACGTGGCGGTGTAGGTGGACGTAGTTGTGTAGGTGGAAGCGGCGGTGGAGGAGGAGGAGAAGAAGGTAGCCAACACTTTTTTTATTTTTATTTTTGTTTTTTTATTTGGGTAGACCACAAAATATTGTGGAACATATAAAATAAAACAAAGAGAAAGTGCACTGGAGTATAACAATGGCTGTTTGAGGCCGGTATACATGTCTATTCTGCACAAGGTACGGACAAGTCCTGTGGGATCCATGCCTGGTTCATTTTAATGAACATGAGCTTGTCCACATTGGCTGTGGACAGGTGGCTGCGCTTGTCTGTGATAACGCCCCCTGCCGTGCTAAATACAAGTTGAATGGGGCAGACCCATCAGTCAGTACATGTAGGTGTGTGGACACATACTGCTCCACCATGTTGCTGAAATGCTGTCTCCTGCTAAGACGTTGCAAATCAGCTGGTGGTGCTGGTTGTTGTGGCGTGGTGACAAAGCTTTTCCACATTTTTCAGCATTTCCACGGCCATACTAACCCTGCCTTCTGAGTTGCTGGAGGTGCCCTGGCTGCGTTGGTGGCCTCTTCCTCCTTCTCTACCTTCGCCATGTGCTTCCACTGAGCCCCCGCTGTCAGGTGGGAATGCCATCAGCAGCGTGTCTACCAGCGTGCGCTTGTAGTCGTGCATCTTCCGATCACGCTTCAGTGAGGGAATTAAGGACGGCACGTTGTCTTTGTAACGGGGATCCAGCAGGGTTGCCACCCAGTAATGAGCACAAGTTAGAATGTGGACAACTCGGCGTTTGTTGCACAGGCACTGCAGTATGTAGTCACTCATGTATGCCAGGCTGCCCAGAGGCAACTACAAGCTGTCCTCTGTGGGAGGTGTATCGTCTGTGTCCTCAGTATCCCCCCTGCCACGCTGCAGTGATGGCCCTGAGCTGCTTTGGGTGCCACCCTGCTGTGAACACGGTTCCTCCTCACCCTCCCCCTCCTCCTCATCCTCCAGAACTGTGCCCTGTCTGGACAATTGTGTACATGACCTATGTTGGTGCAGGATCCCACCCTTTAAGCCACTTGTGAATGACTGGCCTGATAACCATGAAAATGATCCCTCTTCCTTCTCCTCCCTCTGTTGGTACTTGTATCCCTGGAACTGATTGAACAAATAGAAAAGTATATGGATGGGTAGCACTACTCACTGCTTACCAGCAGACTTCCAATTAGTGGCGGTGCTTGTATTGTCAGTCTCCGGCCTCAGGGACTCAGATTCATGCAACAAAATATAGAAAAAATATAAGCACTCGTTAATCTTCAGTTATCTTCTTTAATTCCACCGAAAAACGACAGCAACGTTTCAACCCGAAGGTCTTTATCAAGCTCGATAAAGACCTTTGGGTTGAAACGTTGCTGTCGTTTTTTGGTGGAATTAAAGAAGATAACTGAAGATTAAGGAGTGCTTATATTTTTTCTATATTTTGTTGCATGGATCTGATTGAAGCTGTTATGGCACCAGACGGGGTTACAAGCAGAGTGTACCTGGCATGCATGCTGCACCTGCGCTCTCTGGATTTTGTGTGGCTGTCATGGCCCATAACAGGTAGGAACTAGTGTTAGGGACCACTCATAGAGGCGACCTTGACGTGGTGAGTGGCTTATTAAGCTTTGGCAAAAATATACACTAATGCCTCATTCAACATCCAGCATGGAGGCAGGGCAGAGTGCTGGTTGCAGAGTGCCTTTGCATTTTTGTTTTTGCGTTTGTATGTGTATTTCGCCAAAGCAATGTTCACCTGCATATAGGGTTGTGCTGTCTTGTCATCTGCATATGGTCTGCTACGCCAGGGAACTCTTTGGAGCTGGCTTTGTAGTGCTCGGTCCCTGGGTGCGGTGGGCAGTGGCAGGCATACTGTCTAGGGGACGGCCGCTCTGCTTTTGCACCCTGCTCTCTCTTTTGCTGTGCTGGTGGCTCTGTGCGACCACCGCCTTTCCCTCCGAACTGCACAGGTCACTCGCATAACCTTGATTCCATGTGGGGTCTAGGACCTCATCGTCCTCCACATCATCTTCCACCCACTCTGCACCCCTGCCCTCCTTGTCAGTTTTCACACTGCAGAAAGCCACAGCATTTGGCACCTGTGTTACTTCATCATCAGAGACGTGCTGCGGTGGTCTTCCCATGTCCTCATTCTCAAACATAAGTGATTGGGCATCGGTGCACTCAATCTCTTCCACTTCTGGGGCAGGGCTAGGTGGATGGCCCTGGGAAACCCTGCTAGCAGACTCATCAAAAAGCATAAGAGAGAGACTGCTGCATGACTTGGGGTTCAGACTGCTTGGCTGATTTGCAAGGGGGTGAGGTGCTAGATAGATGGCCATGGCCTGCAGGTGCCAACTGTGAGCTTTCAGCAGTGGACCGAGTGGGAGACAATGTGAAGATACTGGAGGCTCTGTAAGCCACCCAATCTACTAGCGACTGTACTTGTTCTGGCCTCACCATTTGTAGAACGGCATTCGAGCCTACTAAATAACGCTGAAGGCTCTGTCGTCTACGTGCAACTAAGGAAGTTGTTTAATTTGGGCATGTAGCTGGCACAAATCGACCACGTCCTCTCCCTGCAACAGGAGCTCCACCAACACCAGCAGCACCACCATGACCAGGGCCACGTCCCTTATTTGACGCTCTCCTCATTTTTTGCGGTCACCCACTGAAGTAACAGACGTTTTTACTAAATTTAGTTCCCTGTCTGCAATGCAGAGCAGGGGTTTTTTACTGGCAAAACTAGGTTAATGTCACCCACCAATGGAACAGATGATTTTTTTAAATATAGGTCCCTGTCACCTATGCAGAGCAGGGGTTTGTATATGGCAAAAATTGTTCAATGTCAACCACCAATTTAATAGACCAATTGTAGAAATATATTTCCCTGTCACCTATGCAGAGCAGGGGTTTGTATACGACAAAACCGGGTTAATGTCACCCAACAATTTAACAGACGAATTTTAGAAAATTATTGCCCTGTCTGCTATGTAGAGCAGGGGTATAAAACAGCCAAAAATGGGTTATTGTTACCCAACAATGGAACAGACGAATTTTTGAAAATTACCCTGTCCGCTAAGGTACTTAATGTCCCAAAAAAGGATTTTCACACACAATTAAACAGATGGATTTAAGTGTATTTCTTTCCCTGTCAGAAATGCAGCACAGGCCGCAAATGTACTATCTAGCGCAAAAAGTATGCTTTTTTTTACCAAAAATGTAAATGCAGTATTTAGCAGTTTTATTGGACTGTCAGAAATGTGGCGCAGGCCAAAAAATGTACTTTCAAGCACAAAAAATGGGAATTTGTCAACCGACAATGTAACAGCAGTATTTACTGGTATTATTTGATGTCAGATATGCAGTGTCTGTGTCAGAAAGAAAAATAAATCGCTTTAGGTCGCACAAATATGTGACAGACTAATGTAATTGAATTATTTTCACTGCCAGGTATGCACTGCAGGCTGCAGGGGTACTTAAATGCCCAAAAAAAGGGAATTTGTCCCCCTAGAATCTAACAGATGGATTTAATGAATAGATTTTCCCTGTCAGATATTCAGCACAGGGGTAGTTCACAGAAAAAAGTGGGAATATGTCACCCCTGGGGCTCTGAAGTCACAGACAGATTAACTATATTATTTTCCCTTCCCCTGGCACATATGCAGTGCAGGTGAACTTAAAAAATGGGTATATGTTGCCTTCTGAACTAAAAGAACAGGATTAAATTATTGTCCCTGGCACATATGCAGGTACAAGTGCACTACACTTGCACAAAATGGCCGCCGACACCCACCTAACTAACAGACTAATAAAACTTATTTTTCTGTGTCACTGGGCTCATGGGTAAAAAAATGTGGCATAGCACCCACAAAAATAATCGCTGTAGTTTGCAGATTTAACACCAAGTACACCAGACCAGAATTGTTTCCTAATCTCTCCCTCACAGCAGCAGCATCCTATCCCTACACTAGTAAAAGCAGAGTGACGTGCGGCGCTACATAACTCCAGCTTATATAGAGGCTGGGTCACATGCTGGACTTGGCCAATCACAGCCATGCCATTAGTAGGTATGGCTGTGATGGCTTCTAAGGGCACACAAGTTATTAAACGTCTGTTGATTGGCTGCCCTGCAGCCTTTCAACAAGCGCCATTAAATTGCCGAACACCGAACTCAAACCTGAACTTTTATGAAAATGTTCGGGTTCGGGTCCGGGTACCAAAAACCCTAAAGTTTAGTATGAACCCTAACTTTACAATTCGGGTTAGCTCAACCCTAGTTACCTCTAAAAATCTCCTTCCCTTTCGCCTGGCCCACAAATGGCATCACTTACCTAGGGATCAAAAGTCACTCAGACTTATCGCACTTATTCAGGGATAATTTTGCCCCACTCCTCCACCAGTTCCAGAAGGACCTTGCCTCTTGGCATCATAAAGATTTGTGATGGTTTGGAGAAATCAGTATTTTAAAAATTAACCTTTTGCCGAAATTGCTTTACCTCTTGAAGACCATCCTTAGTCGTATCCCCACCACATTTTTGGCCCGAGTTCTTAGCTGCTTTACGAAATTTGTCTGGTCCTCTGGCAGACCTCGTATACGCTGGGAGCTCTTAACACGCCCCAAGGATGCAGGTGGGGTGGGTCTCCAAGACTGTAGACTATATTTACAGTCCTCGACTTACGCCCGACTGTTGGACATGTTTCATCTTACTAACCCAAAATCCTGGGTTCGCATAGCTAATAAATCCTCCTCATGCTCAGTGACTGCTCTAACCTGGTTGATGGGCTGTTTGCGGGGTCACCTATCCTCTCTCTCTTTTACTGCAGGCCACACTTTTGCAGTGTTAGGGTCCATTAGTCCGAGCTCTATTCTTATTGTCCCTTCAGGACCTCTCATCCCAGTAACTGACCACCCTATTTTCCCCCCAGAAAATTGATCCATTCCCTTCCTCAATGGTACCAATACCTGTCCCCTTTTCTTTTGTCAGGTTCTCTCAGGGACTTCTCTGAAACTTCTGTCCTCTCTACTAGGCAACATAGCCCCTCCCGGCGACATCATTGCGAGTACCTCCAACTTCAACACTTTTATTCTTCTATACGTCCCTCTCATAATCTCACTAGAAACTTGACAGTCTTTGAACTATTTTGCCTTGCGTCTTCAACAGTGCTCCGAGATATTTCATCCATATACAAGTTACTCCTCCAACAGAGAGCCTCCCTGCCCCCCTCCTTCTGTCGGATGTGGGAACATGACCTGAGTATCCAACTGACCCCATCTCAATGGCGGAGTTGCTACATTCTCTCACATGAAGTTATGATATCCACTAAAGCGCAGGAAACCTGCTATAAGATCATTACCCGTTGGTACAGGGTGACTTCGCTTCTGCATAAATGGTTTCCCTCGGTTTCAGACCGATGTTGGAGATGTAGTGTAGAGGAGGGAACACTGCTTCACATTTCGTGGCAATGTCCCGCCTTACGCAGCTTTTGGGACTCAATACACAAAGCTATTTGCGAGGTGACTTGCATTCCGATACCGAACGCCCCAGAATCCTTTCTTTTATACATATTTGACTTCACTATTCCAGCTTACAAAAAAAAATCACTTCTTAAATATTTTATTCAAGCAGCGAAGGCAGTTATTCCATGTCAATGGAAATCGACTCCACCTCCAATGCTTGAAGAATAGTTTGAGGAAGTGATGTTGTACCAAAGGATGGAGGAACTAATTGCCCACTCTCCCCATGACCTAACTACATTTTTGAAGGAATGGAGTCTGGGACTCCTTTCATACTTTTGGAACATACCGGACCTTCTAGACCAGGGGTGGCCAACCTGTGGCTCTTGAGCCACATGTGGCTCTTTGCTTCTTCAAGTGCGGCTCTTGCTGTGGAGCTGGGAAGCAGTCAGGCTGGCTCGCTCTCCACCCCATGCTCAGATATTTTTTCCTGATCGGGCACCGTTGCTACTTTGCAGCTCTAGCTCATTCTCCACTATGTCCTGATGCACACAGTGTGAGAACGTAGTACATGAAGACATGCACTATGACCTGATGCTGTGCTCATCAGGTCATAGTGGAGAGTGTGTCAGACCTGCAAAGTAGCAGCTGCCCGAACAGGAGACCAGTGGCTGATCAGGAGAGGGAAGAGATTTTTTTTTAAATTATAGAACTGAGCATGGGGGTCTGATCGAAGCACGGGAGGTTCTGATCTGAGCATGGGGGAGGGGTCCTGATCTGGGCAATGGAGGTCTGATCTGAGCATGGGGCGTCCTGATCTGAGCAATGGGGTCTGATCTGAGCATGGGGGAGTCTTGTGTGAGCATGGGTTGGTCAGGTCTGAGCATGGGGGGGCAGATCTGAGAATGGGGGGGATCAGAGCACTAAGGGTCTGACACTGGGAGTCTTATTTGTGTTGTCTGATACAAGCATTGGGGGTCTGATTTGGAGGTCAGATGAGATTTGGGGATCTTATTTTAGGTCAGATGAGAATTGGGGATCCGAATTAGGAGTCTGATCTAAGGTCTGGTGAAAAATATATTTTTTATTTTTTCTCTCTGCTAATGAAAAATAAGAATTTTTTTTTATCAGACCTCAGATCAGATGAAAAATAATTTTTTTTTCTCTTATTTTTCTTTGTTACAACCTAGGTGCATCTTGTAGGGCGAAAAATACGGTGACTGTTAGATGTATAGCTTGTGGCTCCTGGTAATTTTTTTTTTGGCTCACTGTGTCTGTAAGGTTGGCCACCCCTGTTCTAGACAGACTCCCTAGCCTGGACCCTCCCTTCCTTCTCCTTTCTTTCTTTCTTTCTTTCTTTCTCTTTCTTTCTTTCTCGTCTGATGCAGCAATTTCCGGCTTTAGGCTTCAGCTAACATGACAGAATTTTATGAAAATTATATGGTACTATATTACCCTTCTTTGGCGATGTGACCCCCCCCCCTCCTCTTTTTTTTGTGTATTTCTTTTCTACATTTTGTACTAGGTATGTTTGTTCAAAAACAGAAAAAATTCTATAAACTCTTTGAATGAGAAAATGGCGTAGCCCAAAATGGTACAAATGAAACCGTCATCTCATCCCGGAAAAAATTAGCCCCTACCTAAGACAATCACCCAAAAAATGAAAAAAATATGGCAAATGGCAACACAAAAACAAGATTTTATGCTATTCAAGAATGCTTTCACTGTTTAAAACTTAACAAAAATAAAAATTATAGATATATTATATATCACCACATCTGTAAGAAGCTGCTCTATAAAAAGGTGAATGCTGTAAAAAAAAAAATATGCAAAAACATCCATTTTCTGTCACCTTGCCTCACAAAAACTGTAATACTAAGCGATCAAAAAGTCTTATGTACCCCAGAATGGTACCAATGAAAATGTCACCTCATCCCACAAAAAATCACTCAAAAAATAAAAATCAATGGCACCCATGAACCAATTCATCAAAATCTGCGCTGCAAAAGCCATTTGGTGCTCCTTCCATTCTGAATCCTGGCATGTGCCCCCACAGCAGTTCACTACCACATATGGGGTGTTGCCGTATTCAGGATAAAATGGGTAACAAATTATGGGATGCTTTTTCTCCTGTTATCCCTTGTGAAAATGAAAAATTTGGGGCTAAAGCAACATTTTATTGAAAGAAACAAAACTTTTCATTTTCACAGCCAAGTGTTTCCAAATTCCATAAAATGCTTATGGAGTCAAATTGCTCAGTGCTAAGGGGTGTAGTTTCCAAAATGGGGTCACTTTTTGAGGGTTTCCACTGTAGGGTTATGTCAGAGTCTCTTCAAATACAAAATGGTGCCTAAAAACCATTCTAGCAAAATCTGCCTCCAAAATCCATATGGCGCTCCTTTCCTTCTGATCATTGCCACATGCCAATAGAGCAGTTTACCAACACATATGGTAAAACTGCAGAATCAGGGTAATATATATTGTGGTTTATTTTGCTGTTAATCCTTGCAGTGTTGCAAGAAAAATTGATTAACAAAAAAATCGACCAAAAAAATGAAATTTTTACATTTCATCTCCATTTTCCTTTAATTCTTGTGGAACACCTCAAGGGGTAACAAAGTTTGAATAATTTGAGGGGTGTAGTTTCTAAAATGAGATCATTTATGGGTGGTTTTCATTACGTAAACCCCTCAAAATTTGAAAAATTACTTCTAAAATTCTAAGCCTTCTAAAGTCCATAGCAAAATAAAATGACATTTACAAAATTATGCCGTACACACCTGGCTAGTTTGTCTGCCCTAGAGGCTGGTTATAATCAGAGTAAGTGTAAAAACTGAACTTGCATTCATAGTACCTGCTTGTAACCACCTGGCTCCAGGATGAGTATAGATAGTGGGCTCAGCATGCATGTTGGTACCTGCATCCCTGGATCTAATGGAGGCTGTTATGGCACGAGAAAGGGTTAATAAGCATGGTTGATCCAAGCATGCATGCTGGGCCCGCACTCCGTGGATTCTATGTGGCTGTTGTGACCCATAACAGGTAGGATTTAGCGTTAGGACCACTTATAGAGGCGGTCTTGACCTGGCGAGTAGCTTATTACTTTTTTTATCAAAATGTACACCAACGACCTCTCATAGCTTCTAGCATAGAGGCAGGGCAGAGTGCTGGTTGCAGAGTGCTGTTGCATTTCTGTGTTTGTATGTATATTTTGTCGTGACTGCGTGCACCTGCATACAGGGACGTCCTGACTGACCCCCCCCTTGTGTTTTAAATTTACCAGCGTCATGAAGTACGTACAATGTGTCACGAAAAAACAATCTCAGAATGGCTTGGATAAGTAAAAGCATTACAAAGTTATTACCACATAAAGTGACACATCAGATTTGCAAAAATCAGCCTGGGATTTAAAGGGAACCTGTCACCAGGAAATTCACTGATAAAGCAGGCATGCTGCCTTGTAGGGTTCACTCTGCTGAATATAATGATACCTTTCACTTGGCGATCTGTTGCTTTATTGTGGAGAAAAAGTACTTTTCATCCATATGCTAATGAGCTGATTTGAGTCCAGTAGTTGATATGAGTCCATCGTTTTTTCTATTCAGAGCTGTAGCCACTCCCCTATTCACTTCTTCAGATGTAAAAGGGGTGTGGCTTATTACATCATTCATTTTAATAATTGGCGGGAAAATGCAAAGGTATTATTTTACTAAGGTAAAAAAAGGGAGAGCAATATATTATTGAAGTTAGTAATTATAATAAGGGCTAGTTTATTCATGGGGTGATAAACACATGTTTGATAAACAATTATTAAAATGATTAAATGATGTGGGATGGTGGGAAAAAGTCTGGGTACTTTGTGAGTGAATGGATCTGGCTTCCATCTGTGGGCTGGTTGTATTACAGTATGTTTGTTTTTGTTGGTTTGCCTGTTGTATTAGTGTACTGAATGTATGTGAGAAGTAGTGTGCAGCAAATAGAAGGTATTGCCTTAAATTATTTTCAGGGGTAGACACAGTTAGAGTACCACAGGTTTCCGGCTTCCTAACGTCTGGTTTGCATCCGCGCTGAAGCCAAAGGTATTTATGGTAGTCAGGAGAACTTCAGGTTTCTGGGCCCCTGGTGAACGGTAGGAGTCACTGCTTTGGCCGATGAAGATTAAGCTAATTTAGAGATGGGCAACACCCAAGGTATGTAGAAGGACCAACGGGGATCCCAGCTACAGAAGTAGTAAGGAAGAGAGAAAGTAGACAGGAAGTGAAGAACACCAGCAAGTTAATGAAAGGTGTAGACATGTCCCCCCCAGTGGTAAACTGAATCCAGAGTAGCGAGAAAAAGCATGTAGGGAAAACAAAGGGTGGCTAAAATATAAAAAGCTCACAGAACAGGCAGAAGTCTGGCTGCAAGTATCAAGGGATGTGCATAGAGGAGGGTGCAGAAAGATAGAGAAAGTGGCAAGTATTATTATGAATGTTGCCATGATAATGTTATACCACCTTCCCAACAGAGAAAAGAAAAAGTAAGTCTGCCACCCTATAATGGTCCTCCTGGGGGATGGACCTGCAGAGTCTGCGGGACCCAGAACCCAGATTAGAGAGAGAGTTGTTCTGTGTGTGGTGCTCCTCGTCCACACCACATGAGAGGATTGTATTCTATGTTGACCGTGCTGGACCACTGTCCCCACAGACACCCATGTTTTTAAGGATGGCTGGAGGCAGTGAGGCTGACACAATGACATGTGTGGAGAAAAAGTTAGACCAAGCAACTGTAATTCCTCCAACCTCTGTTGTATTCACTCCCGGAGGTGCCAAACTTTAGTGTGGACCTAAATGGTCCATTCTTCACCTCTTCAGTGAAACCCTGAACCCCTGTTAGAATGGGCGTAGGATAGGTTGTCAGCTCAATCCATGACTTTGTCATATATGTCCCAAGAGAAGGGATAGACAGTAAAAAAAATTTCTTTGCTTGCATGGACAGCAAGGAACAAGATGCTTCAGAGGATTTTACGGACCGCTTTTGTAGACTGTCTCTATAAGTCCATAAGAGATGCCCTAATTACTGCCCATCCTGAGTGGCGTTCAGGGACCCAGGGGATAGAGCAAGATCAGAACAGGAGAAGAATTCGCCCTTTAGGAGTAGGAGTTGTGCAAACAGGTGCCCCTCATTCTGGGACCCCTTCTCCCAATCAAAATGCCCAAAATCAGGGAGGTAACAAGCAAAATAACTTTGCCTGTTATAAATGTAGGAAGCCTGGTCACATGGCTAGGAATGGTCCTCTTCCAAGGAGCAGGGTAATGCTACCCACTGTCCCTCCTCCTCAGTCCTCCTCAAACCAAGGAAGAAGGCAATCCAGTATCGGCTTTAGCTGATTCAGGTCAGACTCCAAAGATATCCCTCACTCCGGGTGATAAAGAAGTAGTCCTGTTTTTTTATTCATACTGGAGCAGCCAAGACTGTTGTGCACAGCAAACATGTCTCCCCTGACTTAATTTCCATAGACACCCGTCCTTGTGTAGGAGTGAATGGGAAAGTAGTAAACTCCCCTTTAACTGAACCCATCTGTGTTAGATTTGCCCCTAACCAAGAAGTGCTTTCCCGGTTGCTGGTCAGTGACACCATCCCCTCTTGCTACTGGGTGCAGACTTGAATATAGATGCCCATATGGCATAGGTAGGTTTAGAGTAGGACATGCCTGACTGAGACCACCTTGGTGTGGGAAGGCGAGCACAGATGTGTTTTGATGAAAATAAATAGGCTGAGAGTCTCAGATTTTAATATTAGAGTGAGGGCTTAGTCCATATATTATGTTTGCATCTATTGTTTTAGTGCATTATTTCCCGTGATTTTTTAAAAATGGGGATATGTCTGGGTTCAGCTCTGAACACGGACAACCCCTTTAAGGGCAGCTAATATACACACACAAGCCTAGACTTTTACATATCTTGCTAAATCACAAGCACACACAGTGCTTGGCAAAAGTATTCACCCAACTTGACTTTTTTCGTATTTTGGTGCCTTACACCTGGAATTAACATGGATTGTTTGAGGATTTGCATCATTTAATTTACAGAACATGCCCACGACTTTGAAGATGTTTTTTTTTTTTTTATTGTGAAGCAAACAACAAATAGGACAAAATAACATAAAAAGTCACTGTGCATAACTATTCTTCACCCCCTAAAGTCAATACTTCGTAGAGCCACCTTTTGTGGCAATCACAGCTCCAAGTTGCTTTGGATAAGTCTCTATGAGCTTGCCACATCTTACCACTGGGATTTTTGCCTATTTCTCCTTGCAAATCTGCTCCAGCTTCTACGAGTTGGATGGGTTGCACTTGTGAACAGCAACCTTTAAGTCTGACCACAGATTTTCTATTTTTGACTAGGCCATTCCAACACATTTACATGTTTCCCATTAAACCACTAAAGTGTTGCTTTAGCAGTGTGTTTGGGGTCATTGTCCTGCTGGAAGGTGAACCTCCGTCCTAGCCTCAAATCACGAACAGAGTGGTACAGGTTTTGCCCAAGAATATCCCTGTATTTAGCACCATCTTTCCCTCAACTCTGACCAGTAGAACATAGAACATTAGAAAATACAAGATGCAATCTAATGATTGCATACTATAGTCACTTAGGATGACTATAAAAAAAATGTTTAAAAAAAAAAATATATATATATATATATATATATATATATATATATTGTGGGGAGTCGCTCTGGTAGATAGCAGTGCGGGTGCAGTATAGAGGCAAAACGGAGTCCAGAAAGTGTAGCAAACAGTGTTTAATTCACACTTGTAGCAAATACACAGCAAACAGTCACTTGGTGTTAATTCACACCCATCAGAAAACGTGCAGCAAAACGAAATAGTCAAAAACAGGTTCCAGTCACCTGGGAGGCTTTGGGTGCAGGTTCGCACCTGGCTGTCAGTCCAGCCGCAAGGCGATCGACCTCCGGCTTCCAGGCCGTCTGCACTCCTCCTTGCTTGGGGTCTTGCTTCCAGCCCAGAGAACTCCACACAGCACAGCATGGATCAGCACTCCCAAACTCAAGTGATTCCACAGCCTAACAGCAGCTCCAGGACAATCACACTCAGCTGCTGAGGAGGCTGCCTTTAAAGGCCCGGATAAAGTCCGGCCTGGACCGTGGGGAATAGGCACCCACCCAACTCTTTGCCTACTCCCAGTAAGAGCCGGCCCGGATTGGCTTTGCAGCCAAACTAAAAACAAGGTGTCAAACAGCACTAGCTGCTGCTGACACACGAAAACCCGGCTCTTACCTCACCGAGGCCAGGAACCTCGGTGACACGTACCTGCCATCGACCACGGTACCTTGCACCCTCTTACACCCCCCTTTGTTCAACCCTGAGGGGGTGAACACATGTGAGGCAGTGGACGCGGGACAGGGCATCTGCGTTACCCTGCAAGCGGCCTGCCCTGTGTTCTACAGAGAACTTAAAGTTCTGCAGGGATAGGAACCACCTGGTGACCCGAGCATTCCTCTCCTTTGCCTGGCTCATCCACTTGAGAGGGGAATGGTCGGTCACCAGACGGAACCTCCTCCCTAACAGGTAGTAGCGGAGAGATTCGAGTGCCCACTTGATAGCCAGGCACTCCCTCTCCACTATACTATACCTGGACTCGGCGGGACTGAGCTTACGGCTCAGGAAGACAACGGGATGTTCTTCCCCGTTGACCTCCTGAGACAGTACCGCACCGAGGCCTACCTCCGAGGCGTCGGTCTGTACGACGAACTCCCTGTTGAAGTCGGGTGTCACCAAAACCGGGGACCCACACAGGGCCGACTTCAACGTGGAAAAGCCTCCTCCGCCTTCTCACTCCAGCTAACCTTCCCAGACTTTCGCCCCTTCAACAGGTCTGTCAATGGCGCTGCTATTGTGGCAAAGTGGGGCACAAACCGCATGTAGTACCCTACCATTCCCAGGAAGGACTTTACCTGCCTGGTGGTGACCGGTCGGGGCCAGTTACGTATGGCTTCTACCTTAGTTACCTGCGGCTTGATGACTCCCCGCCCAATAACATATCCCAGATATTTAGTCTCTTCCAACCCAATCGCACACTTCTTTGGATTGGCGGTTAGACCAGCTTTCCTCAGGGCATCCACTACCGCCTGCACTTTGGGCAAATGGCTTTCCCAGTCGGTGCTGTGGATGATTACATCATCTAAGTAGGCCGAGGCGTACCGACGATGAGGTCGCAGCACTATGTCCATTAACCTTTGGAAGGTGGCGGGGGCGCCATGCAGGCCAAAGGGTAACACCTTGTAGTGATACAGGCCCTGCTGGGTAACAAAAGCGTTTTTTTCCTTGGCCGACTCCGTTAAGGGTACCTGCCAGTACCCTTTAGTGAGGTCTAGCACAGAAAAATACCGGGCTTGTCCTAAATTCTCAACAAGCTCGTCTACCCGGGGCATGGGATACGCATCAAACTTGGACACTTCATTTAACTTGCGAAAATTGTTGCAGAACCGCAACGTCCCATCCGGCTTGGGTATTAGAACTATGGGACTGGCCCACTCACTTTTCGACTCCTCAATGACATCAAGCTTCAACATTAATTGCACTTCCTCCGCGATGGCCCGTCGCCGAGCCTCGGGTACCCGGTATGGTTTTAACCGGATCTTGGCCTGAGGCTCAGTGACGATGTCATGTTGGATGAGAGACGTGCGGCCAGGGAGATCAGAGAACACATCCGTGTTCCGACTGATGAACTCCCTGACTTCCTGAACTTGTTTGCAAGACAGGCTGTCTGCAATTTTTACCGTGGCTACCACTTCGCAGGCCTCGAACTGTGGGGCTGGACCCTTCTCACCCAGAAGCCCTGGCCGGGGGCTGTTGTCGTCGGTCACGTTCCTATCCTTCCACGGCTTTAGTAAATTCACGTGGTACACCTGCTCCGGCTTGCGCCGCCCTGGCTGGTGTACCTTGTAATTTACTTCCCCTACCTTCTCAATCACCTCATAGGGGCCCTGCCACCTAGCTAGGAACTTGCTGTCAAGGGTGGGTACCAGAACCAAAACCCGATCTCCCGGATTGAAGCCCCGTACCCGAGCCTGACGATTATACACCCTACTCTGGTCTGTCAGAATCTCTTTTGGCAGGCCCACACGGGAAAACATTTCCATTAACTCTTTGGCAATGAGCTTAGCCGAGGTATGTCGCAGAGGCACCGCCTCCGGATACCGAGTGGCGTAGTCGAGAACTACCAGAATGTGTTGGTGGCCCCTGGCAGACTTCGGTACAGGCCCGACTAGATCCATAGCGATACGCTCAAACGGGACCTCAATGATTGGAAGAGGCACAAGGGGACTACGGAAATGTGGCTGGGGGCTATTTACCTGACAGGTTGGACAAGATTTACAATATTCTTCTACCTCCTTAAACACGCCAGGCCAATAAAACCGCTGCAGTATGCGGTCCTGCGTTTTCTGCCACCCCAGGTGTCCCCCAAGAACATGTTGGTGGGCAAGCTCCATGACCAGCTTGCGATACGCTGTGGGCACCACCAACTGTTCAACAGATTCACCCAGATTTGGTTCACCCGATATAACATTTCTTGGTGAGCGACAAAGCGGGAAATATTAACTCAGCCCCTGGCTTCTGGGGTTTACCATCAATTTCCACCACATTCTCCCAGGCCCTAGTTAGGGTTTGGTCCCGGTGTTAGGCGGTCCCAAAATTGTCTCCGGAGACGTGGAGGTCTGCCAACTCAGGTCCTGGTGGCAAGTCCTCCATGTCTCCCACCATTACACTCAGTGGGGTGTCTCCCCTCTATCACAGCAGTGGTGGTCACCCCTACCGCAGGCCCCTTCAGACTCGGGCTCCCAGGGCTCTGGCCCCCACTGGAACCAGGCCACTCTGCTAGGGTTGCCCCTGTCTCAGGGCTATTAGTCACTTTCATCTCAGGCCATAGTGACGGAAAACCAGGAAGTCTCTCCCAATTATTAGTTCATACGGTAGCTTTGTGGAGATCGCCACTTCACAAGTCCATGTGCCGGCCGCCGTGGATAGAGACATTACAGCAGTGGGATAGTCCTTTAAGTCTCCATGTATGCACACCACACCAACTTTCCAGCCCGTATACTGGGTGGGCTGTACCAGGGCAGCACTTACCAGGGTTACTAGGCTCCCTGAGTCCAACAGCGCCACTGCCAGGTTATCACCCACTTGCACCTGGCACAGGTGACGATTGTCTACTGTCTCGGGGGTGCCGGTTGCACACAGTCTCCGGGCATACATGGAAGCCCGGTACCCATAATTAATCTCCATGGGTTCTCCCCACTGTGGACAGTCGGCCCTTACGTGGCCAGGCTCGTGACACCGCCAGCAGACTATCGGGGCCGGGTCTACAGGGGTACACCCCGAGCAGGTTTCTCGGGTACCAGTCGTCGAGACTGGATGGGAGCCCTCCGGGGTTTGACCGGCCCCCTCCCAACAACACCCCCTTTCAAGTTTTGGGTTGCCTCATAGCGCTCCACCAGGTCGACCATTTCTAGGGCATTGGTGGGTGATACCTGGCCGATCCAGTGCTGAAGGGGGTAAGGCAAGGCCCTCCAGAACATGTCAGCCAGCAGTCGGTCCAGCATAGCAGTCGGACTTAGAATATCAGGCTGCAGCCATTTTTGCAACCTGTGCAGCAACTCATAGTACTGCGGCCGGGCGGGTTCAGCCGCTTTAAAGTCCCACTGGTGGACCCGTTGAGCCCGGACTAACACGTTTACCCCCAGCCTGGCCAGGATCTCCCCCTTCACCGTGGGGTAATCAGCAGCCTGGTCATCTGCTAAGTCAAAAAAAACTTGTTGGGATCCGGATGCCAGGAACGGAGCGACCACCTCAGCCCACTGGTCACGGGGTAACTTCTCCCTCACGGCCACCTTTTCAAAGACCGCCAGATACGTCTCCACGTCGCCCGAGGGGGTCATCTTTGGGATCGCCGCACGGACCGCTTTCCGGGCATCATGGTCGTGGTGGGACGCTCCTGCAGCTTGTAACGCCATCACGTGCTGAAAAAGTAGTTGGTTGGTCTCCCGCTGCTGCACGTTAGCCTCCATGAGGGCTTTCACAGCCGCCTCCATGTTGCCAGAAATTCCTGTTTGCAACTTTGCCGGTTTTATATATGCCATGCACTTGTGCTCAGCAAAACACAAACAATTCGGCGTTCACGCCAACCTCACTGCGCATGCCCGCATCCTCCACCAAATGTGGGGAGTCACTTTGGTAGATAGCAGTGCGGGTGCAGTATAGAGGCAAAACGGAGTCCAGAAAGTGTAGCAAACAGTGTTTAATTCACACTTGTAGCAAATACACAGCAAACAGTCACTTGGTGTTAATTCACACCCATCAGAAAACGTGCAGCAAAACGAAATAGTCAAAAACAGGTTCCAGTCACCTGGGAGGCTTTAGGTGCAGGTTCGCACCTGGCTGTCAGTCCAGCCGCAAGGCGATCGACCTCTGGCTTCCAGGCCGTCTGCACTCCTCCTTGCTTGGGGTCTTGCTTCCAGCCCAGAGAACTCCACACAGCACAGCATGGATCAGCACTCCCAAACTCAAGTGATTCCACAGCCTAACAGCAGCTCCAGGACAATCACACTCAGCTGCTGAGGAGGCTGCCTTTTAAAGGCCCGGATAAAGTCCGGCCTGGACCGTGGGGAATAGGCACCCACCCAACTCTTTGCCTACTCCCAGTAAGAGCCGGCCCGGATTGGCTTTGCAGCCAAACTAAAAAACAAGGTGTCAAACAGCACTAGCTGCTGCTGACACACGAAAACCCGGCTCTTACCTCACCGAGGCCAGGAACCTCGGTGACACGTACCTGCCATCGACCACGGTACCTTGCACCCTCTTACAATATATATATATATATATATATATATATATAAAAATTCAAACCTCCCCCCTTTCCCTAGAATAAGACAAATACATAAACAATAAAAAAGTAAACATCATGGCTATCGCTGCATCTGAAAACACTCAAACTATTAAAGTATAACAATATTTATCCCTTACGGTGAACGGTGTAACTGAAAAAATCTAAATGGTCAATTCGCCATTTTTTTTGCCATTTCACTTTCCAATAAAAACAACAGATCGACCCACAAAAAACTATTACTATAAAGTTATGGAGGTCATAATATGACCAAAAGCTCCAATGCTGGAAATTGTTGCTGGAACTACACAGCTCTGTCTATTGTGTATTGGACGGAGCTGGTAATGACAGAGCTGATCCACTGAATTCGATTACCAGCTCCATCCACTATGAAATAGGTGGAGCTGTGTCGTTCAAATGCTGACTTCTGACACAAAAGCTGCAAGGTAATAGCTGATCGTCATGGGTATGGTGTGTGGGACCCCCACCAATCTAATATTGATGGCCTATCCTGAGCATAAGACCTCAATATTAAAATCCTTGACAACCCCTTTAGGAATGCTCCAACATACAACACGAAAAGCAAATAAAAGAAAAGAAAGTGGCATGAAACTGAACAACAGATATAAAGTAGCATATGTGGATGCAAACAAAATCTTATAAATTCATAATAAAATATTATAATTTGCCAAATTTAGTATCTATGTACACTTCTATTTTATGACAGATTTGTTTTTCATGTTTTATCCATCATGGCCCTGTGTACATTTCTTCATCACAACACATTACCATTAGGAGGGATAATGACATAAATATCAGCCCATGGGTTTCTAAATAAACTACTGCCATATAACAAGAACAGTGATACCCTAAATAAATGATCTGTCATCTCAGTCTCAGAAGAAATGGGAGCAAAAAAACAGCTGCACAAAATAATAAAAATATTACAGTAACATAGAATGTAAATTGCTGGTATAAAACAATAAAAGAAAGAGAGAGAGGCCGGAATGTGAGGTCATTTATTAACCCCTTCAAGCGTCAGCCTGTTTGGACCAAATGCCGTAGCCCCATTTTTCAAATCTGACATGTGTCACTTTATGTGGTAATAATTTTGGAACACTTTTACTTATCCTAGCCATTCTGAGATTGTTTTCTTGTGACACATCGTGCTTCATGTTAGTGGTGACGTTGAGTTGATACGTTTTAACTTTATGCATAAAAAAATCCCAAATTTGCAGAAAATTTGGAAAAAATGCTCTATTTTCAACATTAGAATTTCTTTGCTTTTATGACGAATAGTGATAATTCATAAAATAGTTATTACTTTACATTCCCCATATGTCTACTTTATGTTGGCACCTTTTTGTAAATGTTATTTTTTTAGGAAGTTAGAAGGCTTAGAAGTTTAGAAGCACATTTTTAAATTTTTAAGAAAATTTCCAAAACCCACTTTTTTAAGGACCATTTCAGTTATAAAGTCCCTTTGTGGGACTTACATAGTAGAAATCACCCATGAATGACCACATTTTAGAAAGTACACCCCTCAAGTTATTCAAAACTGATTTTATAAACTTTATTAGCCCTTTACGTGTTCTACAAGAATTAAAGCAAAATGGAGGATTTTAAAATTTCATTTTTTGGGGCATTTAAATCAAATTTTCCTGGAACACATCAAGGGTTAACAGACAAAGAAACCTCAATATTTATTACCCTGATTCTGCAGTTTTCCGGAACCCCCCATATGTGGTCATAAACTGCTGTATGGGCACACGGCAGGGCGCTGAAGGAAAGGAGCGCCATTTTGTTAACGGAGGGCAGATTTTGCTGGAATGGTTTTCGGGTGCCATGTCACATTTGAAGAGACCCTGAGGTACCCCGAGAAAGAAAATCCCAAAAAGTGACCCCATTTCGGAAACTACCCCCCTCAAGGAATACATTTATTTGTGAAGTGAATGCTTTGACCCAACAAGCGCTTCATAGAATTTAGAAACAGATGGCTGTGCAAATGAAAAATTAACTTTTATTTCCAATATAAAGTTGTTTTAGCTCCAAAATGTCAATTTCACCAGGGGTAACAGAAGAAAATGCACCCCGCAATTTCCTGAATATGGCAACACCTTATACGTGGTCATAAACTACTCTTTGGGGGAACGGCAGCATTCAGAAGGGAAGGAGCAGCAACAGGATTTTCTAACATGTAATTTGCTGAAATGAGTTTAGGGCCCATAACATTTGTAATTTTTCCACCAATGTAGCTGTGTGGGGGCTTGTTTTTTGCAGGACAGGCTGTAGTTTTTATTGGTATCCTTTTGTCTTTTTGATCACATCTTATACCATTTTTTTGGAGATGAAGTGGGCAAAAATGGCAATTCAGTGCTTTTTATTTTATTTTTTCCTCTTGTGGTAAATATTATATGATTATTTTAGTCTGTGGGTTGATACAGTTATGGTGATACCAAATTTATGTAGTTTTTTATGTTTTACTCCTTTTTCAGCAATAAAATCACTTTTGCGTTGAAAATAAATTGTATTTAGCCTCGCCATATACTAAAGCCAATAACTTTTTTATTTTTTCAATAATGTAGCTGTGTGGGGGCTTGTTTTTTGCAGGACAGGCTGTAGTTTTTATTGGTATCCTTTTGGGGTACATATGTCTATTTGATCACTTTTTATACCATTTTTTGTTGAGGTTAAGTGGGCAAAAATGGCAATTCTGTCAGTGTTTTAAATTTTTTTTAATGGGACTCCTCTTGTGGTAAATATTATATGATTATTTTATTTTGTGGGTTGATACAGTTATGGCGATACCAAATTTATGTCTTTTTTATGTCTTACTACTTTTTCAGCAATAAAATCATTTTTGTGTTGAAAATAAATTATATTTTGCATCACCATATACTAAAGTCCATAAATGTTTTATTTTTTCACCAATGTAGCTGTGCGGGGGCTTGTTTTTTGCAGGGCGGGCTGTAGTTTTTATTGGAATCATTTTGGGGTACATATGTCTCTTTGATCACTTGTTATTTATTTTTGTGGATGTGATGTGACAAAAACAACAATTCCGTCTATTTTTTCTACATTATTTCCTACAGTGTTCACCGCGCAGGATTAGTAATATGATACTTTTATAGACCAGGTCATTACGGACGCGGCGATACAATTATGTGTAGTTTTTTTTTATTTATTTCATTATTTTAATGAGAAAATACAATTTTTATATTGTTTTGATTAAAATTTTTATTTATTTTTTATTTTTATTTTTTTCACTTTTTTTCACTTTTTTATTTATTTATCAAGACCCATCTGGATCTTGAAGATCCAGTGGGCCTGATGGCTTTACAGTGCATTGGAATAGTCATCTATTGCAATGCACTGTAAAGTGTCTATTACATTTACACTAAGGCTGATCAGACCCCCAGGGTCTGATCAGCCTTTGGTACATGGCAGCACCGATTTTGACCGTAGCAGCAGAGTGTCAGTTGTAAATTACAGCTGGCACTCTCTGCTGATGGCAGTGGCTCCATTCCTGAGCCACTGCCATCAGAGCCTGCACAGAGGATCAGGCTGCAGGGAGCATCTGCGGGGCAATGGGTTCAATGTGGGCAATTGTGGCATATGGGGGCAGTATGATCATCAGGGGCACTGGGGGCACAGTGGCGGTCATGGCTGATTTCAGGCTGTGATCTCCAGACTGGTAAGCAAATTGGACGTGACTGTACGTCCATGCAGTAGGTCACTTGCAATTTGGACGTACAGTTACGTCCAAATGCGTGAAAGTGTTAAAAGTGTTAACATTAAAAGGAAAACAAGACATCTTTCCAAGTACCTACACATAAGATATCCTAAACATCATGTACATCAATGACTTGTGCAGTCATGAGACTCCGTATTTCTTGATCCAGCTCCAGGCTACAGGTCAGATATGGACAAAATCTTAAAAGAAGTAATGGCAGATTTGTGCCAGAGATATGTTGCAGAGCACTCTGCTATCAGACACCTCTGGCAGCAGCTTATCTCAAATGAGAACAAAAGGATCAGGTATGCTGAAATCCAATCTCCAACCCTTTTTTCCCCTGACATCTGCAGTAAGGGAAAGTCAGGACAAACCCATCTACGGTACATTAGATTCGTCCAGTTCTTCCAAAATGAATGAGTTCAGCCAGCAAGCATCAAATAGAAGGGGAACAGTCAGCTTTTTTCCATTTTTATTTTCAATTTTTAAATAAATAGAGGAAATTGTTAGCTATCTAAATTAGATTATAATGTTACCTGATACAGAGGCAAAGCAGATCTGTCACAAGTTTTCCTGTGTCCTATCTGAGAGCAGCATAAACTGGTGACAGAAACCTTGAGAAAAGCACTGGGTAAAAATCTGTATTGAACTGTTTCTGTGTGACTCAGTTCTCTGTACAAGCTCATGAGTCCCTTTGGTTTGGAGTCCTAAAATTCATGAGCTACTGGCTCTCTCTGCCCCCAGCCCGCTTACTGCAATAGGAGAAGGCTGTCAATGGGTGACACTGGGCAGGGAGAGCCAGGAGCTGTCCGATATGAGGACTGTCCAGCGCGCGTTGTACATAAAACCGCTCCAGAGCTGTTCTATACTGATGTCAGCAAAATGGCTGGGTCAATTCAACTAATTTACCCAGTTTTCTGCTAAGGGTATGCTGTCTGTATATAAGGCAGCATAAAACTGGTGACAAATTCCCTTTAACTCCTTTGTTGCTTGGGGTGTTTGGGTATTTTGCACCGCTGGTAGTCAGGACAATTTTTCCAGTATTGATATAAATAAACAACAAATAAAACCTAAATAAAAAAAATAATAATAATAACACTACGTGTAACTCCCCACCCCTGTGCATTTTCTGAAAGTAAACACCCAACCCCACCTCACATACAAAGATACCTTCATGCAACTTTGTGTCAACACGTCATTTTTATAAAAAAATGTTTCAAAGTTGACATTAGGGGATAAAAGCATCACCCAGGAAGGAAGTTATTTGCACCATACCACATAAAAATAAACGTTCAGAGTGCAAAGTTCATACATACCACTTAGGCCTAAACTTACATGCTGATTTCTTCATAAAATCAACAGAACTGGAAAGAACATGCTTTTCTTCAGCAGGGACAGGGAAGCTGGTCAGAGTTGATGGGAAGATGGATGGAGCTAACTACTGGGCAATCTTGTTATAGGCTGCAAAAGACTTGAGATTGGGGTGGAAGTTCACCTTCCAGCAGGACAACCACCCTAAACATACAGCCAAAGCTGCAATGGAATGGTTTAGATCAATGCATATTTATGTGTTTGAATGGCCCAGTCACAGTCCAGACCTAAATCCCGTTGAGAATCTGTAACAAGACTTGAAAATTGCTATTCACAGATGTTCTCCATCCAATCTGACTGAACTTTAGCTATTTTTAACATTTTCCAGATATCTATTTATTAAAAAATTTAAATACTAGGTATCATTTTTTTCACTTTACATATACTTGCTACTTTTTTAAGTAAAATACATTTACGTTTGTGGGTGTAACGTGAAAAAATGTGGAAAAGTTCATGTGGTATGAATACTTTTTCAAGGCACCATACATTAAGGTGTGCAAATCTCATATATAACACAAGGATATACAGTTGAAACCAGAAGTTTACATACACCATCTAAAAAGACACATATGAATGTTTTTCTAAATATCTGACACTAAATCAGAAAAACCCTTTCCAGTTTTTGGTTAATAAGGATTACCATAATTATTATTATTTGCAAAATGCCAGAATAATGAGAGAGAGAGAATTTTTTCAGGCATTTTTATTACTTTCTGCAAGTCACTGACAGAGTGGCCTTTCAGCCCATGTTGATACAGTACTTGTTTCACTGTGGATATTGACACAATCTTACCAGCTTCAGCCTTCATCTTCACAAGGTCTTTTAGTCTTTTGTTCTTGGGCTGATATGCATGTCAGACCAAAGCACGTTCATCTCTCAGACACAGAACCCGTCTCCTTCCTGAGCAGTATGATGGCTCGACATTCCCATCTTGATTGTACTTGCGTATAATTGTTTGTACAGATGAACGAGGCACTTTCAGGTATCTTGAAATTGCACCCAAGGTTGAGCCAGACTTGTGCAAGTCCACAATTCTCTTCCTGATATCTTGGCTGATTTCTTTAGACTTTCCCATAATGCTACACAAAGTGTTTTTTCGGTGTGTTCGCAGTGTTTTTCAGGTGTGCATTTAAATACATCCACAGGTGTTTCTCTAATTAACTTAGATGTTGCCAACAAACCTAACAGAAGCTTCCAAACACATGACATCATCATATGGGCAGCGGAATTGTTTAAAGGCGTAGTAATCTTAGTGTATGTAAACTTTTAAAATTGCAGAAAGTAATAAAAATGCCTTAAAACATTCTCCCTCTCATTATTCTGGCATTTGGCAAATAATAATAATTATGGTAATCCTAATTGACCAAAAACAGAAATGGTTTGTTCTGATTTCATGTCAGATTTTGAGAAAAACGTGCATATGTGTCTTGTTATATAGTGTATGTAAACTTTTGGTTTCAACTGTACATCAACAAGAGCTTGTGCTTTTAAAAACACTGGAACAGAGGACATGTAAAATCTGGTCATTATCCACATGAAAGCTAATGTGGGAGGTGCAATTGCTACCACAGTTGTTTCTCTCATATTTAGTCCTATTATTTGTCAGCAGCACATCAGGAAAATGAAGATCCTGATAGATCCTGATGAGAGATGCCCATCAACAGACAAATAAGCATTTGCTTGTTTATCGGCTGACCGGCAGCTCGATTATATGGGCCAATTATTAGGAACAAGCGTGTTTATGCTAACTGGCCCTGTAATATGGAAATATTGCTGCTGTATTATGGACAGACACCTGAACCTTCTGCATTTCATCACAAAATGAGTTACAGCACCATAACTCTGGTTCTGATGAAAAGCGTGAGGTCCGGGTGTTGCTTCCACAGTATAGCCACACAAAATAGAAGTTTGAACACTCCTGGTAAACATTACTGTGAACAGTTTACCAAGTTGAAGGTGAGATGATCTCCAAAAGGCATAAAGTTAAAGATAAAACACACATTTCAGTGTATTATTTTGGTTGTGTACAATTTTACAATAAATAAAAGAAAGGAGTACCTTGCAAAAGTATGGGAACCAAGGGATATTTGAGTGTTCATATAACTTTGCCTGAGGTCTCAGACCTTAAGTAACCTGTAAGAGTTAAGGCTTGTTCACAATCATCATAAGGAAAGGCCAGGTAATGCTAATTTCAAAGCTTTATGAATACCCAGACTTCTAAGTTGGAACTTTAATTAGGAAATGGCAGTTAGGAACAGTGGAGGTCAAGAAAAGGTCTAGAAGACCAAGAAAAATTTCAGAGACAGCTGCTCGTAGGATTACTAGAAAGGCCAATCAGTGTGGTACCATGGGTGGCGAAAATTAAATATCTGGGAATATATGTTACCCCTATAATTTTGGATTTTGAGGAGCTTAACCTGAATCCGTTACTGGCTAGGTTTAGGCTCAAGGTCAAGACATGGTGCCGATTATTTCTCTCTGTAGTGGGTAGAGTTAATCTACTGAAAATGGTGTTGATGATGCCACAACTGCTGTATGTATTAAATAATGCCCCGATTTGGATACCTTTGAACAGGTTCCGGAGGATAAACACTATTTTTTGGGAACTGATATGGAAGGGCGGTAGGGCACGGATTAAGCTGGAGATGCTGCAATACCCTAAGACGGAGGGGGGACTGGCGGTGCCTAACTCATGGCTTCATTACCTTGCTCCACAGAGCCAATATTATCAGGGATGGATGGAGGGCAACCTTCAGGAAACTACGTGCCAAATATTACAACACTGGCTAGGTAGCGGAGACCTCATGTGTATCCTGGAAGGAGCTGGGGTTAGCTTAGGGGAAGAGAAATTGCCATTGATAGAGCTCATGAAGAAAATGTGGGCCAAAATTAAACAATTGAGAGGAATAGGAGGAGTAAGTGAACTCTCGCCAATTTAGAATAACGACATATTGCCGGATTTCTTACACCTATCTAATTTGAAAAACTGGGAGTCCAGAGGAGTGGGGAGAATAGGGACCCTACTTGAGGGAAATGTCTTTAAGTCGTTCCAGGATATACAGGAGGAATTTAATATCCCGCGTAATTGCTTTTATCAATATCTCCAACTTAGGCATGCTTATGAGATCACTATAAGAAATGGCTGCTCAGTAGCTAAAGTGGAGGCAGTTCAAAAGCTGATTTTGATGGGAAGTAGCAGGAGGGGTTTGCTATCCCTGTTGTTGGAGAAATTCCTTGCTGCTCATCCACTGTCGAGGATGATGAAATGGGAAAGGGATGTAGGAGACATTCCGAGCGGTCAGTGGGCTGATATACTGGAAGCAGTGCCAAAGGTGTCCTTGAGTGAGCAGGGCAAATTGTCACAACTCTTTATTATACACAGAGTGTATAAAATACCAGTGTTCTTGCATAAGGTTGGCTGTAGGGCTGATGCAAGATGTCCTAGATGTTCGGAAGAGCCAGCGGACTTACTGCATATGCTTTGGACTTGTCCAGTTATTGTACGCTACTGAGAAGAGATCTTAGACTTGGTGCACCAACATATGGAGTTAAGGGTACAAAGTGACCCGAAAATATGTATATTGGGATATGTCTCGGAGCTCGCAGCTACTGAATCTGCTAAAATAGCTATTGGTAGACTGTTGTATGTTGCCAGGAAATTAGTGACGCTGCACTGGTTTCAGGGTAACCCACCAACGCTAGGTGAATTTGTAAGGAAGGTACATGATATGTTGATAGCCGAGAAAAGAGTTTTCACCAAGAGAGGATGCCCTCAAAAGTTTGATAAAATCTAGGTCGATTGGTTGGCACATAGCCCAATAGTTATATAATTTTTGAGAAACTTGAGTAAGCGATAACCAGGCATTCCAGTTAACTATATGTTTGGGTAGGTTGGGATGGGGGGGGGGGGGTCTCGGGAGTTTTCTCACTTGCCTTTCTATACTCTATGGAAGATACTATATATATATGTAATAGTGGTATTTTTATGTCTATATGTTACCATGTAATTTTACGCTGTAGTGTAACTGTAAGATATTGACAATGACACTTGAATATTGTTTCAGAAAATTTGCTTTATTTGTAACAATAAAAAAGATTTGATAAAAAAAAAAACCAGAAAGGCCAATCAGAACCCCCACTTGACTGCAAAAGACCTTCGGGAAGATTTAGCAGACACAAATATGGCCTTCATGGAAGAGCCATCAGAAGAAAGCTTCTTCTGTGTACTCACCACAAAATTAATTGTCATAAGTTTACAAAAGAACATCTAAACAAGCCTGATTTATTTTGGAAACAAGTCCTATGGGCTGATGAGGTTAAGATAGAACTCTGCCCACAATGAGCAAAGGTAATAAATACATAAATACAGCACCAGAAACATGCTCATTACATAAATATAGCACCAAAACTGAGCTCACTACATAATTACAGCCCCAGAACCCAGCATGCACATAAATACAGCACTAGAACGAAGGTCATTACATAAATACAGCACAAGAACCAATACTGTGCATATATACAGCACATGCTCAAAAACAGCTTATTACAGATATCATTTGCATAGTCAGGTTAGCCATTGACATATAAGTATGTAAGGTATGAAATAGCAGCTCCTGTATGGCCTGGAGAGGTGCAAAGGTATGCTGGGAGATGCTTCACAAAAGAGAATGCTACCACCCATCATCACATTGTAGACCATAGAAGTGACTACTGCACTGATCAGACACAGTCAGTGGCAGAATAAACATTTAGTGAGTTATAGGTGACATCTCCTCCAGAGTTCTTCTCTTTCCTTTTCTTTCCATCTGGTTCAGACACTGTGATGACATCTCACAGCCATGACTTGTACACGTCGTCAGTGGCTCGCTTTACCAACACATCGGCACATAACGTCCTAACACAAACTCCTCTTAGTGCTACATGCTATGCCCTGAATATAATAGCAGCATACATTGTGTGCCTGAACACAGTCATATCGCATATAGAGATGAACAAATCGAAGCTGACGAAGTGTAATTCGATCCGAATTTCAGGAAAAATTGGATCCGCACCGAATGTGAATTTCCTCGTGTTTCGTGGTAATGAATCACATTTTTTACGAAAATGGCTGCTACACGTGAGAGGACATGGGGCAAGGAACTCTGGGAAGGCGGGATCACCTATACTCACATGCATGCAGCTAATCAGCAGCCAGCCCTGTGATGTCATAGCCTTATAAATACGGCAGCCATCTTAGATTCTGCCAATAACCAGCGTGCTTAGCGCAGGGAGAGACGTGTCTGCAGGCGCTAGGGACAGTGATAGGAAAGACTTGAATGTGGTGAGAAAAAAAAACATTTACAAGTGCAGGGAAAGATTACTCAAGATGAAGGGAAAGTATAGGAGGAATCATTCCACCCGCATTTGTGTTGAACAGGGTTCAGTAGGGGAGGTTACAGCCTGGGTAATAGGAACAATCCGATAACACCTTGCTGCACTGACTGGGGATCCAAATTGCCATTATACAGCTCTGTAATTCCAGCAAACCATTCTTATTAGGGTGCAAGTGCTGTTTGATACAGGCATTAACAGGGTTTATTACAAGGAAATATTTCTACGTTTTATTTTCCCTTGTGCGGTGCAGATATATGTTCTAAAGCATTTTTTGGCTTATATTAATGTTTATAAAAAGGGACTTATTAGCTGTTGTGTGGTGAAGAGCGAAAATGACTGCCCTTTCTGTCATGTATCAGGTGCAAAAGTAAAATATATTTGCCCCTCAGTGTTGCAGTTATCTGATTTAAAGCCCTTTTTTCTGTGTATTAGTGGAAAACGAAAAAAAATATTTGCTGCTCTGCGGTGCAGTTATCTGTTTTAAAGCCCTTTTTTCAGTGTATTAGTGGAAAAAGAAAAAATATCTTTGCCGCTTAGCAGTACAGTGATATGTTCGGAAGCCCTGTATGCCGTGTATTAGTGGCAAAATGAAAATATATTCGCCATCCAGCATTCAGCATTGCATATATCTTTTGAAAAGCCTGTAGTGTAAAAGTAGAAAAAAATTTGGGCCTAATTGACATTCTGCGGTCTAATGATACATTCGGAAGCCCAGTTTGCCATGTATTAGTGGAAGAAAAAATATTATATTCGCCGTTCATCGTTGCATTTATTTGTTGACAAGCCTTGTGTAGTGTAAAAGTTTAATAAAAATAAAGGACTATTTTCCGTTCAGCGGTGCAGTTATATGTGGTAAAGGTCTTTTTGCTGTGAATTTTTTTGGGGAAATTTCATGGGTGCCTGTACACCTTTTTTACCTTTTCACCTTTGTTAGGAAACCCATAAAAAGCTCTGGTGCAACCAATTACCTTCAGAAGTCAGATACCGTATTTTTCACTTTATAAGACGCATTATTTCCCCCCAAAAGTGTGTGTGTGTGTGGGGGGGTGGCAGTGCGTCTTATAAAACGAATGCTGCCATTTTTACTCTGGTGATGCTGATACATCGGTGGCTGGTAGGCTGCACAGCGCGGCCTGTGATGTATCAGCGGGGAGGGGCTGGAGTCCGGCAACTGGTGTTGAAATCGCAGCTGGGCCCGGTGCAGTCACTGTACTCCGGGCCCCGGTCACAGCAGTCTTTATATGTAAAGTGTAGTCATGGGAGCTTTGTTAAATTATGGCAATCCTCTGCAGTAGCGCAATCCTCTGTAGAACTCACTATCAAACGAACGTAGCAGGCAGGCCTGCCGGCAGCGTAACATCTCTCACTCCGTCACGCGCCTGCTCCTCCCACTTTATTATTGAAGAAGGCGGAGCAAGCGCATGACTGAGTGAGTGACGTTACACTGCCTGCCGGCCTGCCTCCTACAGTAGTTTGATAGTGAGTACTACAGAGGATTGCACTACTGCAGAGGATTGGGATACTTTAACAAAGCTCCCATGACTACACTTTACATATAAAGACTGCTGTGACTGAGGCCCGGTGTAATAGAGTACAGTGACTGCACCGGGCCCCGCCGCGATTCCAACAACAGTTGCCAGCCTCCACCCCATGTATTGGGTCAGGAGATACACAGAGACACTGTTATGAGGGAGATCTGTGGATGACACATATATAGCATAAGATGCTATATATTATATGTGTCATCCACAGATCCCCCCATAGCAGTGTCATCCACAGATCCTCCCATAACAGTGTCATCCTCAGATATCCCCACAACAGTGTGATTCACAGATGCCCCCATAACAGTGCATTATCCACAGATGCCCCCATAACAGTGCGTCATCTACAGATGACCCCATAACAGTGCGTCATCCACAGATGCCCCCATAACAGCGCGTTATCCACAGATGCCCCCATAACAGTGCGTCATCCACAGATGCCCCCATAACAGTGTCATGCACAGATCCCCATAACAGTGTCATCCACAGATCCCCCATAACAGTGCATCATCCACAGATCCCTCATAACAGTGTCATGCACAGATCCCCATAACAGTGTCATCCACAGATCCCGATAACAGTGTCATCCACAGATCCCCATAACAGTGTCATCCACAGATCCTCCATAACAGTGCGTCATCCACAGATGCCCCCATAAAAGTGCATCATCCACAGATGCCCCCATAACAGTGTGTCAACCACAGATCCCCATAACAGTGCGTCATCCACAGATCCCCTCCATAACAGTGTCATCCACAGATCCCCCATAATAGTGTCATCCACAGACCACCATTAGTTCAAAAACCACCAAAAGCACACCTTTTGGTTCTAAATATTTTTTTTCTTATTTTCCTCCTCAAAAACCTAGGTGCGTCTTATCATACGGTAATTAGTGAAATGATGTCCACCTGTGTGCAATCAGGCTGCAACACCTAAGCAAGAGGTATCACTAACCAAACACTGCCATGAAGACCAATGAACTCTCCAAACAAGTAAGGGACAATGTTGTTGAGAAGTAAAAGTCAGGGTTAAGTTATAAAAAATATCCAAATCTATGATGATCCCCAGGAGCACCATCAAATCTATCATAACCAAATGGAAAGGGCATGGTACAAGAGCAAACCTGCCAAGAGACGGCCCCCAACCAAAATTAACAGACCGGGCAAGGAGGGCATTAATCAAAGAGGCAGCACAGAGACCTAAGGTAACCCTGGAGGAGCTGCAGAGTTCCACAGCAGAGACTGAACTATCTGTACATAGGACGACAATAAGCCGTACGTTCCATAAAGTTTGGATTTATGGCAGATTGGCCAGAAGAAAGACATTACTTTCAGCAAAAAACAAATATGGCACATTGTGAGTTTGGGAAAAGGCATGTGGGAGACTCCCAAAATGTATGGAGGAAGGTGCTCTGGTCTGATGAGACTAAAATTGAACTTTTCGGTCATCAAAGAAAACACTATGTCTGGCGCAAACCCAACACATCACATCACCCAAAGAACACCATCCCCACAGTGAAACATGGTGGTGGTAGCATCATGCTGTGGGGATGTTTTTCATCAGCCGGGACTGGGAAACTGCTCAGAGTAGAGGGAAAGATGGATGGTGCTAAATACAGTGATATTCTTGAGCAAAACCTGTGCCACTCTGTGCGTGATTTGAGGCTAGGATAGAGGTTCAACTTTCAGCAGGACAATGACCCCAAACAGACTGCTAAGGCAACACTTGAGTGGTTTAAGGGGAAATACAGTTGTGTTCAAAATGATTCAACCCCCACTGAAATTGAGTGTTTTGGCCAGTTTGACATTGATTTTGATCATTTCAGTCATCTTTTTTACAATTAAATCAAAGAGGCCCTTGTAAGTCAGACAAATATAACATAACATTTATAATGAAATAAGCACAAATGTCTTTTCTGTGCTCACATCATTATCAGTTTTATTCAACCCCCAAGTGACATTCAATCTTAGTACTTAGTACAACATCCTTTTCCAGTTATGACAGCTTTTAAACGTGAAGCATTGCTTGACACAAGTGTCTTGCAGCAATCTACGGGTATCTTTGCCCATTCTTCATGGGCAAAAGCCTCCAGTTCAGTCACATTCTTAGGCTTGCACGCTGCAACTGCTTTCTTTAAGTCCCACCAGAGGTTCTCAATCGGATTTAAGTCTGGTGACTGCGATAGCCACTTCAAAATGTTCCAGCCTTCAATCTGCAACCATGCTCTAGTGGACTTGGAGGTATGCTTGGGATCATTGTCCTGTTGAAAGGTCCAACGTCTCCCAAGCCTCAGGTTTGTGACGGACTGCATCACATTTTCATCCAATATCTCCTGGTACTGAAGAGAATTCATGGCACCTTGCACACGCTGAAGCTTCCCTGTACCCGTAGAAGCAAAACAGCCCCAAAGCATGATTGACCCCCCGCCATGCTTCACAGTAGGCAAGGTGTTCTTTTCTTCATAGGCCTCCTCCAAACATAGCGTTGATCCATGGGCCCAAACAGTTCTAATTTTGTTTCATCAGTCCACAGAACACTATCCCAAAACTTTTGTGGTTTGTCCACATGACTTTTGGCATACTGCAGTCGACTCTTCTTATTCTTTGGAGACAGCAAGGGGGTGCGCCTGGGAGTTCTGGCATGTAGGCCTTCATTACGCAGTGTGCGCCTTATTGTCTGAGCTGAAACTTCAGTACCCGCATCTGACAAATCTTTTTTTAGTTCCTCAGCAGTCACACGGGGACTTTTCTCCACTTTGCGCTTCAGGTAGCGCTCAGCAGTCGAAGTCAGCATCTTCATTCTGCCTTGACCAGGTAGCGTTTCAACAGTGCCCTTTGCCTTGAATTTGCGAATGATACTTCCTATGGTGTCTCTTGGTATGTTTAACATCTTTGCAATCTTCTTATAGCCATTGCCCTTCCTGTGAAGAGAAATCACCTCTTCTCTTGTCTTCCTGGACCATTCTCTTGACTTCACCATGTTTGTAAACACACCAGTAAATGTCTAGAAGGAGCTGAGTATCACAGTCATTTTAAATCTGCCGAATTGGTGCTTATTATGCTTGATTGCTGCTCCTTGACATCCACCGGTGTTTCCAATAACTGATCGAAAACACTTGAATGAACCTCTGTTCTTAAGAGTGGTAGTCTTTAAGGGGTTGAATAATTGTGTCAATGAAGAAATCACAAAAAAAACATTTAATACTGTATTACAAAAACAATTGATGTCATTTTAGTTGCATTTGGTTATTTAAAAAGTCCTTGTAAGATTTCATTCTGAACACAATTACAAATGTACACTAAATTCCCTAAAACCCTGTTACAGCATTGAGGGTTGAATAATTTTGAACACAACTGTATGTAAATGTGTTGGAATGGCCGAGTCAAAGCCCAGATCTCAATCCAATAGAAAATCTCTGGTCAGACTTAAATATTGCTGTTCACAAGCGCAAACCATCCAACTTGAAGGAGCTGGAGCAGTTTTGCAAGTAGGAATGGGCAAAAATCCCAGTGATAAGATGTGGCAAGCTCATAGAGACTTATCCAAAGCGACTTGGAGCAGTGATTGCCGCAAAAGGTGGCTCTACAAAGTATTGACTTTAGGGGGGTGAATAGTTATGCACATTGACTTTTTTTGTCATTTTATCCTATTTGTTGTTTGCTTCACAATAAAAATAAAATAAAATAAATAGTTGTCGGTATGTTCTGTAAATTAAATGATGCAAATCCTCAAACAATCCATGTTAATTCCAGGTTGTGAGGCACCAAAATACGAAAAAGTTGGGTGAATACTTTTGTAAGACACTGTACGTAGTGGTGAAATTTTTTCTGTGACACAGGCTTTTTTGGATAAAATTCATGGGTGACTGTACACCTCCTTTTTCTATATGGACTGAATTACGTAGTGGTGAAATCTGAAATATTAAACTGGCTTCTTTTAGTCAAATTCATGGGTGACTGTACACCTCCTTTTGCGGTATGTGCAGAATTACGTAGTGGTGAAATTTGTTAGATGAAACGTTTTTTTTTTCATCACATTTATGGGTGATTGCACATCTCCTTTTGCGGTATGGACCAAATTACTTATTGGTGAAATTTGTTATATGAAACTGGCTTTTTTGGGGAAAATGATGGGTGACTGTACACCTCCTTTTGCTGTATGAGCCGAATTATGCTGCGTTTAAAATTTTTATTTCAAAGGAAACTTCGCTGCTAAGTATCTCTTGTGAGGTCAATGTCTCCAACTATGCCCCTCGCGTGATTTACACCAAATACATTATTTTCATGTAAAGATCCAAGAATTATGTTGGAGGTATGTACTGTATGCAAGCCATGTGCAACCTCTCTCATCACTCTCACGCTGTTCTGCCCCTGGTTTGCCTGGGCAAACGGACTCACACAGGGAAGGAATTGCTCCATGTCCTTCATCAAGAAATATGGGAAGAACATGGTGTCGGCGCTGCGTCAAGGAGGGCTGTCATGCGCCCTGCATGGCGCATGTGTTCAATCTGGTTGTCAAGGAGTTCCAGAAGTCTTTCACCCATCTGCAAGACATCCTAAAAATGGACAAGAAACTTTGCATGCACTTGCTGCAGCGGCAGAACGGCATACCCCAACATCGGCTGATATGCGACATTTCCACCCGTTGGAATTCCACCCTCCATATGTTGGACCGACTATACGAACATAGAAAGGCCATCAATGATTTCTTGATGATCCAAGCAGACAGGAGTAGTCCCCTGTGTAACTTTGATGTCAGCTAGTGGCAGCTCATTCGTGACACCTGCTGTTTTCTCAGGCCCTTTGAGGAGGCCACGTTATTTGTCAGTCGCCAGGACTACTGGATGAACGATTTTATTCCACTGCTTCATGTCCTGGAACAGATGCTGGTAAATCTGGCTGGTCAGGGGGACTGGAGACATGGCGCCTAGAAAGATGGCGGCAGAGTTTGATACATTTGTCTGTCAAGATCTCGGTTTACAGTCAGTGAACAGGAACATCATTTATGGCAAGGATATGCAAACACAAACCGATGGGGTGTTAACCCCCAGAAGTAGGTCATCGGCACGAAGGAGCAGTCATTTTCACAGCCCGGTGTAGCCTACCGGAAGCTTGACCACTGCACATCGACGGTCTGCATTGTGTAACTTGTCTAAAAAAAAAAATCCCGCAGTGCATCCGCTTGGAGGAAACTCTTGATCCGGCACAGGCTGCTTTGCTTCTTCAAAAACAATGGACTCTGTACAGCGTGACACCGATGTATAATTTCTCATACACCAGACTAAAAGAGCATTCCAAGCACCTGTCTTCCCACATAGCTGCCGAGAAGCAGAAGGGTCTTGCCATTGAAGTGGGCTCAGAGCTGAACCTAAAAGCAAAATTTTCCTGTTTACCTGGACATCCAAGCCTCCATTTACCAAGGCAAGCACAGAAAACCGGATTGTGTGGAGAGGTTGGTTCTGTGGGACGTACACAGAGGACGATCTATTGGAGGTGTAACCAAAGACATTTACTTGCCCCCCGCTCTTCCTGTATAACGGCTGTGAGGCGCTCACGGCTATGGTAGGGACGTGGTTCCAAAGAAACTTTGACTGTTGTTTTGGTAAGCTGGTGATCAGTTTTCAGGACCTTGCGCGGCTAGTAGAGATGAGCGAATTTCTTGAAAATTCGATTCAGCTGATTCGCCGAATTTCACAAAAAAATTCGCTTTGTGATGAATTACTTCTCCACGAAGCGCATTTTTTTGTAAGTAGCGGGTGCAATGACAGGGATCTGCAATAGTGCCGCCCCCGTCATTGTACCCCTCAGATGTCGCGTTCAAACCTGATCGCGGCGTCTGAGTGTACAAAATGACATTAAACTTACAGCGTCCATTTGCTTGCGACGCGCCGGCCGCAGCCATCTTGCTTAAAGATCTCAGACGAGAGATGGCGCGAGATTACGTCATCACGCCGGCTGGCGTGGTGACGTATGACGTCATCACGCTGGCCGGCGTGATGATGTAATCTCGCGCCAGACGGGATTTCAGCTGAAATCTTCAAGCAAGATAGAGGCTGGCAGGGCTTCGTGTGCAAATGGACACGGTAAGTTTGAATTTAAGGATTAATCGATTCGCTGACACGAAGCACGAGGAAATTTAGCTTCTAGGTGAATCTAATAATTCCTGAAATTCCGATCGAATTTCACTTCGTGGGATTCGAATCGCTTATCTCGAGTGGCTAGCAGTGATGTGAACCGGGTATGACATGTCTGGATCAGTGTCGGCCACAGATCTTGTTTTCTCTGTGCTCGTCGAACCTTGTATGGACATTTCTTATGCCATCCACACAGAGGACATCAAGACTTTATGGAATGATGTTCATAAATCAAAGGACGAGGTCACATTGGAGGAAGCGGGCAATTTATTCCAATGTATTTACTCGCATTTCTTCAGACACTTTAGAATCCACTTAGCAACCCAGCTTGTCAAGGTGACGTCATCTGTGGCATCAGCACATTGTGAAGAAAAAGTGAAGTTCCTCAGTAGGACTACCGAATTAGAGTGCTGAGATTCATCACGGAGCTGGCCATCAATAACATCCAGTATTGATCACATGGACGACTCTCATCTTGGACCTTGCCCACAATGTTAGGGCCCCCCGGACGTCTTACATGTCTTAGACATGATCCCTGCAGTTCTTACTACATGTTATACCGCTTCTTAACATTCTGTTACAGTGGCTGTGAGACCTGCACATACTAAGGCTTATTTATGAAGATCTTCGGGTGTTGTATGTACCGACCGGTTACCTTCCAGCTGTGATTGTGTAACTTGCACTGTAGGAATGAGCTGTAGTCGGCTTGTTTGCAGGACTGTCCTCCAGTTATCAGCAAAAACCCCATACATTTCATGATCAATATGCATTACCATGGTGGTCACTGGTCACCCCGACATTGGTCGTCAATCCATTCTTGTTGATGAAGCACTTTTCAGCTTGTCTTTTAAATTTTGTGGTTTTGCCCCTTCTGTGTTGTATTTTATGTGCGTTAAAGTCCTGTTTATTAAATAAAGTTATTTTTTTCTCCCTTGTTCAAAAAGAAAATAAAAAAATTGTCTTGTGATTTGGTAGCCAAAAGTAGGAGTGGGTACAAAACACAGAAGACATGCAAATATTCCATTCACGTGTAATCTCTGTTTTAGCTCCACTCCTGTTTTTTTTGGCATTAGCAATACTGATGGATTACTGACTAAATGCTGACCGAGTGAAGGCGGGTTCTCCACAGACAGGTTCCTTTTTTGGGGGGTTATTGTTCTGACGGATCAGAGGAAGGGCAAAAAAATCAGTGACGTCAACACAAACTTACTGCTGACACCCTCTCCACTCTGTCAGCGGGCTCTACTTGTTTAAGCGTTTAATAGAACAGGTTCTGTAGACATCTATGTGGAATCAGCTGATGAGGGTGTAAAATGAGTGCGCTTCTTCTTGACGCTAACATTGACCTGTAAGGCTGAGTTCACACTTGAGTTATTTGGTCAGTTTTGGCCTCGTGACTGCTCAAATAAGTGAAGTGTGCAGTGATTCTAAGAGCGACGCCTGTCATCAATCCCTATGCGTGTTACTGCAAGGCATAGTGTTCTACACCACTATAAAGGCACTCAGCAGCCAGAAAATATAAATTTTTTAACGTAATTCGCCACAAATATATTTGGATTTAAACAAATTTTTCCCAAACAATTCGGCAAACCGGCTAATCGAATTTAAAAAAAAAAAACGCTCATCTCTTATCACATACTATGCTCATTAAAAATAATGCACCACACACACAGTGTTCTTAATGATAGTGCCCCCTTATATAGCGCCCCACACTCTGTGCCTATAGCCTCATGGTCTGTGCCCACTGTATATAGTGCCATGATCTGTGCCCCCTTTATATAGCACCTGTTTCTCTGTTTCCCCTTAATATGGTGCCAGATTTGGTGCCCCCTTTATATAATTCCAAGATCTGTGCCCCTTTATGTAGTGCTAGGATCCGTGACCCCTTTATATAGTGCCTCTTAACCTGTGCCCCTTTTATATACTATCTTTTGCTCTGTTCCCCCTTTATATAGTGTTTCTTCCTCTGTGCCTCTTTACTGCCTCATGTTCTGTGTTCCCCCTGTTTTGCTTAAGATTCTGTACCCTGTACAGTGTCTCAAGGACTTTGCCCCCTTATAGTGTGCCATATGGTCTGTGCCCCCCTATAGTGTGACTCGTGAAATTTCGCACTGGATCTTCATGCAATATGGCAGCAGTGGCCTCTTAGCACACAAATAGATAAGGTAAGTATGATTTTTTTTTTTTTTAATTTGCAAACAGTAAAATGCTTTAACATTTATCTCAGATGTCGAATCATGTCCATTTAGTGCCCACACACAGTAGTTATGCTCCCTAGTGCCCCCACAAAGTAGCTATACCCCTTAAGAATCCCTAAGAGTAAAATGCCTCCTTAGTGTCACAAAACAGTCCGGCATCTAGTAGACCCCTAGTGACCCCATCCGGTAATGCTGCCTGCTTTGTACTGCCCCTTTAGTGACCCCATTTGGTAGTTCTGCCCCCTTAGTGCTCCCTTCAAGTAGTGATGCCCACTTAGTGCCCTCATCCAGTAGTCCTTCCCCTTTAGTGCCCACATCCAGCAGTTCTGACCCCTAAGTGCCTCCTTCAAGTAGTGCTGCCCTCTTAGTGCCCCAATCCAGTAGTGCTTCCCACTTAGTGTGCCCATCCTGAAAATCTGCCTACTTAGTGCCCCCATCCAGAAGTGCTGCCACCTTAGTTCCCTATCCAGTAGTGCTGCCCCCTTAGTGCCCCTTCAAGTAGTGCTGCCTGCCTAGTGCCCCCATTCCATAGTACTGCTCTCTTAGTGCCTCCATCCAGCAGTGATGATCTCTTAGTGCACCCATCCAGTAGTGCTACCCTCTCAGTGCCCCATCCAGTAATTTTACCCCCTTAGTGCCCCATCCAGTAGTGCTGCCCCCTTCAAGTAGTACTGCTCGCTTAGTGCCCCCATCTGGTAGTTTTACCCACTTAGTTTCCTCATCCAGTAGTGCTGCTCCATTAGCGCCCACATCCAGTAGTTCTGCCCCCAGTGGTTCTGCCACCCTTAGTTTCACCATCCAGTAGTGCTGCCCTTTTAGTGTCCCCATCCAGTAGTGATGCCTGCTAAGTGCCCCCAATACAGTAGTATTGACCTCTTAGGGCTCCCATCAGGCAGTTCTGCCCTCTTAGTGTCCTCATCCAGTAGTGCTGCCCCCTTGGTGTAATACTCACCTAGCGGCCTGCTTTTTGTGATATATGAAGAACACCTTGCTCTCTTCATTAAGCCTGCTGACCTGGAGAGTGAAGAGACCAATTCCCAGCCTGTGCACTCTTTCTACACAGTCCAGCAGCATGTGTTACTGCATTGTGGTTGCTGCTGGAGAGAGCACCGATTTATCGTGAAGCACATAGCTGACAGCTCCCTGCTTTACCATGACATTCAAGTGTATCTGCATCCTGTGGACACAGATATAATTGAGTGCAGGGGTGCCCCAGAAAGGCAAATCTTTATGGTGACTGGAAAAGGGTACCATCTGCCCCCCCTTTAAGATGTTCAGGGTAGTGGTACAGGTCGCACATGCCCAAATTCTTTATATTCCTGCTTAGTATAATCATTATTGACTGCAGCATGTAACGGGTATCATTAGAGAAATCGAGAGTCCGTATATTATTCTCTATAGATCAAGTATGGACAGGATAGGGACAGTGTAAAATGTAAACTTTATTGATGCTTGTGTGTTTGTGGTGTTTTTGGTGTGACCTACTGTATTTGGCTCTGTGATCTGGATGCTGGTAAACGTCTGGGTCATGGCATTAATAAACAGCCTAATTAGGTGCAGAGGCATGATTAGATGAGCAAGCGCTCATCTTCTCACTCCTTATCTAAAAAAAAGAAAAAGACTCCCATATGTGACAATTAGAGAACAAATATGCTCTCTGATTGATAGGTGAAAGGGGTTGATAACATGCACAAAAGTCCATATTGACCTTCTCCTGGGGCCATGTAAAGTTACACAGTGAGAAACAATCTATCTCTCCCCTCTTTCACCCTGTCAGTACATTCCCTACTTCCCCTACCCCCTTTCCTTCTTAAAGCTGGCTGAGATCACAGACAGCTAAAGAAGGAGGGCTGTTTTAACCCTTAAAGGGGTTGTCTCACTTCCGAAAATGGCAATTTTTTATGTACACAAAGTTACTATAAGGCACTTACTAACATATTATGATTGTCCATATTACCACCTTTGCTGGCTTGATTCATTTCTCCATTACATTATATACTGCACGTTTCCAGGGGTTACGAACATCCTGCAATCCAGCAATAGTGGCCATGCTTGCACACTATAGAAAAAAATGCAGGCCATCTCTAGTGGCGGGAATCGCGGGAGTGCGCATAGCCTGGCGCTTTTTCTTATACTGTGCAATTGCAGGGTGGTCCTAACCATGGAAACAAGCATTATATAATATGATGAAAAAATAAATCACAATACATTAGTAAGTGCCTTGTATTAATTTTGTCTACATGGTAAATGCCACTTGTTGAAATGAGACAACCTCTTTAACATGTATCTTGGACTATGAAACAACTGGAGATTCAAGACAGGTCGTATTTTAAGAATGACAATCTAAGCAGGACTGTTAACACAAGATCACAATGCTAACCATGATAAATCCCAAGTTACAGCACTTTAGGTTGGGAGTGAGAGCTGCAGGTTTATGCAGCTTTCACTGAGACCCTTTTCCAAGGGCTGTAACTCGTGATCTATCTTGGCTAGTTCATATTGTCCGCTTTAGAACGAGACTTTACTTGAATCTGTAGCTGTTACACAGCCTGAGATCGAGCCATCAGTAACGAAGACCGATGAGATATGTCCTTGGCTACTGAATTGCCATCCTGCAAGGACATATGAGATATGTTTTGGCAGAGAAAGGGTTCAAGTTTTGGGCTCCAAAACAAAATCTGTAATGTTGGTGTCTTCTTAAATGGCAGCTTGGCCTTTGGCCCCTCTCTGACAACAGGGTCTGGATACGATTGTTACCACTGTACCCGCTATCTGCTGTACCCTGGCTTAGCTGATAGCAGTTGTATCAACCAGAAATATAAGAAATAGTTTGGATTTTTACAAAGCATTTTACATAAGACAGATAAATATATTAAGTATTGATTCAATCATACTTTTGTTTGTGCCTGAGTCTTTGCTTTTTTCTGCTTTAGAAAGGAAGCCTTGAGAGATGGAGAAACAGAACATGTGCTTTTGTGCCCTGTACATTAAATTTCAAAATAAAATACAGAATTTTAATGTCACACTGAGCTTTTCTTACCAGGGAGAACGTGAATTTCAAATGTAGATTCACACCTCTTCCATTCCTACCTTGAAATGTTTGAGGAAAATATAGGGAGGGCTGCTAATCATTACCCTAGGCTTGTATAGGAAAGCTGGCATTTACCAGCCATTGTTCTGAAAACTATTTCTATAAAAGCTCTATTTTTACTACAAGAAACTGACTGGAATATTATGGGAAAATATGTTCTCTCCCTAGCACACTAGTTATTTTTTATTTTTTTTGTGCCTTGTTGCAGCCGCATGGCTTGATTGATTTCCTTCACATAAATTATTAGTAAAATATGAATTTCTGAAGCTGCTTTATGCTACCTTTATAGTTTGCTATGTATGCCACTTTTTATTGTTTAAGTGTAAAAATGTTTTGTTCTTCTTTCATGCATACACATTTTCAATAAACTTGGAATAATAATAATAGTTATAATAATAATAATGATAATACAGAACCCACCCCTCAAAAAATATCAACTAAAAAAATCCTCCCAGTTATTATATTTAGTGTTGAGCGAAGCAAAGCATTTAAAGCGAAATTCGGTCCAAAGTTTAGGAAAACTTTGATTTGCAACAAATCCAAATTTCCTCACGCTTCGTGTTAACGTATCAAATTTTCCTAAAATGGAGGCTGCACTTGTTACAAAGTGAAAATAAGAAGCCATCTCCTGGTATGTCACAGCCTTATAAAACCCTCATCCTGTGCAGTCTCTGCCATTGTCCTGTTAGCTGAGCACAGGGAGAGAGGTGGCAGGCGCTCATGCACTAGGGAGAGTATTGCTGAAAATTATTTATAGAAGAATACTGGAGAGGGAGAGTACAGGGAGAATGCATGGAGACTTATTCTGTGTCAGTCTAACACAGCATGCCATCCAATACATTCAGTCTGCACCATGGGCATAGAAAGCCCATGGTGCAGACTGAAATCTGGGGGGGGACAACTTATGGGGCCCCTGTGTCCCCGCCCACCCTCAAGCCACACCCACATATCCCCCCCCCCACCCGAGTGCCAAAATCTCTCCCCCCCCCTTATGGGCCAGTGGGTCCGGTTTAAAAAAAAAAAACACACACACACAAAACAAGACACTTATACTTATCTCCATCCGTCACAGCGATGCGATGCAGGCCTCTTCCGGCCTGTGTTCCGCGCTGTACGGCTCACAGACGGCGCGATGACGTCATCGCGCCGCCTCTACCAACATCTGATAGGCTGCAGGCCTAGAGGAGCAGGGAAGGGAGACGCCTCTCCCTCTCCTGCTCCGCAGCACAGCCATCTGTATTGCTGTCCTGAGGACGGCGATACAGATGACTATGGAGATGAAAGCTTCCACAATGGAAGCATTCATCTCCCTGTACCCCGCCACCGCTGCACACATTGTCCCACTGCCGCTGGGGGGGATTTTTAGCATAACTGCCCCCCCCCCCCCGCATTATTTCCTGGGGGGGATCTGACCCCCCATCCCCCCCGCTTCCTACGCCCGTGGTCTGCACCCCTTCAGGGGGCCCAGGTCTTCATGGTGACCATCCTCATATTTTGCTGGCTTTACCTCCAAATTATCCTTCAGTCTCCATGTCCCAGAAAAGTCAGCAAGATGCATAGAGAGGAGGAGCTGGATGTTCCTGATGACATATTCTCATCGCTATTATATGATGTGGAAAAGGAGGAAAAGCAGATGGCAGAAGAAGGGCTCCCTCCTGTAGGGCAGGAAAGCCCAGGGGTTGTAGATGTGGGTATGCCAGAGCTGATTATTATTCTGTGTCAAATACCCTGCAGGAGATTGCAGGCAAGAACAGCAATAATATTAATATTGTGCCCCCACCTAACCAGCCAAACCTTATACCAGCAGCAGCCCTTGTTTAAAGGTCATTAACGGCCATTAACAATGAAGACTGACTATACAGTGCTGCTGCTCCATGTGGCTATACCCTAAGGCAGAGTGGCCTGGGTATACCTGATTTACAGCAATTCATGACAAATTAATTTGTAACAAATGAAATTTCTTGGCTAACTTCGGCAAAGTTGTCGAATTGAATTTTTTTAAACTTTCGCTTATCTCTAATTATATTACATCAAAACAGATCTTATTTCATCATTGTTTAATAAATTAGACCAAGGATCCAAAGTCTTCTCCAGTTTATCTCTTCTATCAAATCTTATGGCTTCAATTTTTTCTCCACATAGAATATTAATCTGCCCTAATACTGATTGTATTAACAAGTTACAATGATTCCAGTTTTTAGCTAAGTAATCCTTTAATTCTTAGAAGCCATAAAAGTAAACTTACCTCCTCCTGTCATCATCTGTGAGAGTATAATAAGACTTCGACCTTAGAGGGCATGAGTATTGGGAATGTGAGGATCAAAGCTCCAGAGATTACCATTGCTGAAAATTCTTGTCAGGTGCTGAATTTTCCTAAAATGATGTTTTAACTATGTGTTTATTAATTTTATCATTATGCACTGATTCATTTTAGAATATATTTTCATAAAGGTTGGAGCTCTGTTTTCTGATGCAGAACTCCAAGTCTTCTTCCCTTCACACAGTTAAATGGGTTATCCTAAAAAAAGTATTCCTATGAAAAGGGTATTTCAAATGTAGAATTATTGCATAATACATGTAATAAAATAAAAATATTGTTCTTTTATACATAAATTTTCCTCTCTGGTAGCGCCCCCTGCTGTTCCTCCTTCTGGTCTACCTTCTCCTGCATTTAGTGGTGGACTAAGATGCTCAGTGGCTTTCCTGCTACTTTTCCGTCCCCTCAGTTCTAGCGTGGTGATAGAGAGGAAGGTCTAGATACCGTTCATTTATTTATCATATATCTGTCTCTAGACAGTGGAGAAGGAAATTGTGAGGACATCAGATACGATATGTATCTCTAGGGCTTTCTGTGAGGGACTCTTTTGTGTGCAGGAAGAGGTTAAAAAGAGTTAATTGCAATGTATACTGGGAAATGTAGGTACTTAATTGCTTTGTGTCTGCTGCCCACTCACAGAAAAGAAAGTACATCGTCCAGATAAGTTAGTAAAAGTGAGTTTTACATTTATGGGCTAACCCCTTTTAAGCGATAAATGATTAGATTCTAGCTGCTGTATACCGTTTCTTATTAGTTCAGTCTATACTCTATGTGCAGTAAAATCCCGAATTCCCCCTAGAAGTGAATTCAGGATTTGGAGCTATTTATCAGGAAAATGAAGCTCCAAGATATATAATGCAATCAATCAGCACCGTACCTTTTCAAGAAAAAACTATTCAAATGGTGTCTAAGAGTGTACATTAATTGCTTCCATCCTTGCCCATCAAGCATTATGTTTACATCCTTTAAAATGACTTTCTAATTACTTATTCTATTTTTATAACTTAGAATTTTACAAGGTGTATGAGCTGTTTCGAAACAAAAATACAGGTTGCAAATACAGTTCTTTAGGTTAAAAGGTAAAAATACCCTTTGTCATGTAAGTAATCATGGATATATTTAGCAAATATTTTTGCCATGGACTTAAAGTGTTTCTCTGGGAATTAAGAAATTGAAAATACTTTATATTACTTTATTATATATTCTCAAATACTTTTCATTACTTATAAAGGCTCATTTTGTTTAGGGAGCAATTTTGTATGATAAATAAAATGGACACTGTCCTATTAGTACACAGAAAACTTGTCCTAATCACACAGGATGACAAGTTACTCCAGAAGACTGAGCTAAAGATCTGCTTCATCCTTCTCTATTACTTGTCAGGAATTATGATCCTGAATACAGCTGATAAGATCCTCAGCTGAACCTCTGTAGGAATGGAGATCATGAAGTAAAGCAAGGAAGGTGTGTGTGTGTGGAGGGTTAATAATGAGCAGCAGCACTTGTATGCAGTCTCCATTACCACAGCCCCACATTACCACAGTCTGTCCTGTCCGTCTTCTCTGTACTTAATATCTCCTCATTAACTCCATTCCTACAGAGATTCAGCTGAAGATCTTATCTGGTGTGTTCAGGATCATAATCTCTGATAAGCAGATCATAGAATAGACAGCTCTTTAGCTTCTGTGTGATTAGAACAGGGTTTGTGTGTTTCAATAGAATGGCGGCCATTTTATTTCTCCTAATGCTTGCTTCCTAGACAAAACATGCCATTATAATTAATGTAAAGTATTTGAGAATATATTTATAAAAATGTAATATTTAAGTATATTAATTTTCTTAATTCCCGATTAACCCCTTTAATGAGAAAATTATGTGTGGTAGAAGAAAAGTTGCAAGTATTGTTAATATTGTCGCAGTGGAGGCGATAGTGAGCATAGGAGAAAACTACATAAGAGGCAACCTACAAACTAGATGTCAGTTGAGCTACTTGCATCTATTCAAACATCTATTCTACAGTGATGGAAACTGAAGCCTTTATGTAGGGAAATCCACTGGCTTTGATGCTAACCTTAGCCTCAGTCTTAAGATGAGCGAATCGAAGTTGACAAACTGGAATTCTATCCGAATTTCTGGAAAAATCGAATCTCACGCTTCGTGAGGAGCAAAGAACATGGAGCAAAGAACTCTGGGAAAGAGGGATCACCCACAATATCATGCATGCAGCCAATCAGCAGCCAACCAGCCCCTGTGATGTCCAATCCCTATAAATAGCCTTAGCCATCTTTGGATCAGCCATTTTCCAGTGTATTTGTGCAGGGAGAGATGTTAGCAGGCTCTAGGGAAAGTGGTAGAAAAGACTTTAAAACTTTTTATTGGCTGAATAGAAGTTCAGGGAAAGATCCTTAGACGTGTAGGGAAAGGATAGGGAGGAATTATTCAACACTGTAAAAGTGTTAAAGTGTTAAGAACAGAGTTAAAAAGGGGAGTGTACAGCCTGGGTAATAGGAGCAATCCTATAACACTTTGCTGCACTGACTGGAGATCCAAATTGCCATTATACTGCTGCTTTTAGGTTTGCAATAGATGATACCTCTGTAATTCCAGCAAACCTTGCTTGTTATTAGGGTGCAAGTGCTGTGTGATACAGCCAATAAAAGGGTGTATTACTAGGAAATATTTGTAAGTCTTATTTGCCGTTCAGCGGTGAAGTTATATGTTTTAAAACCTTTTTTGGGGTGTATTAAAAAAAGAGCTTATTTACCATTCAGCAATGCAGTTATCAGTATATCTTCTAAAACCTTTTCTGTGGTGTATTAGTGGGGAAAATAAGTCTTATTAGCCGTTCAACGGTGCAGTTATCTGTCTTAAAGCCTTTTTTGTTGTGTATTAGAGGAATAAAAAGGGCTTATTTGCCATTGTGCGGTGAAGTTAAAAAATTATAGCCTTTTTTGTGGTGTATTAGTGGGAAAAAAAGTGATAATAGACATTCAGCGGTGCAGTTATATGTTCTAAAGCCTTTTTTGTGGTGTATTAGTGGAAAAAAAAAGTGTTAATAGCCGTTCAGCTGTGGAGTTATATGTTCTAAAGCCTTTCTTGGAGTGTATTAGTGGGGGGAAAAAAGGCTTGTTAGCCGTTGTGCGGTTAAGTGACAAAATTGCAACCTTTTTTGGGGTGTATTAGTGGGAAAAAAGGGCTTATTTGTCGTTCAGCAATGCAGATATATGTTCTAAAGCATTTTCTTGGTATATTAGTGGAAAGAAAAGGCATCTTAAACGTTCAGCAGTGCAGTTATATGTCTTCAAGCCTTTTTTGTGGTGTTTTAAAGCCTATTTTGCAGTGTATTAGTGGAAAAAAACAGGGCTTATCTACCGTTGTGCGGTGAAGTGAACAAATTAAAGCCTTCTTTGGGGTGTATTAGTGGAAAAAAACAGGGCTTATTTACCGTTGAGCGGTGCAGTTGTATGTTCTAAAGCCTTTTTTGGGGTGTATTAGTGGGAAGAAAAGGGTTGTTAGCCGTTGTGCGGTGAAATTACAAAATTACAGCCTTTTTTGGGTGTATTAGTGGAAAAAAAGTCTTATTAGCCATTCAAAGGTTGTCACGATCAGTGTGGGGGAAAAACTCCACACTGAACACAGGAGGGAAGGGGAACAGTAACTGGGCCTGTAAACTAGGGAAGGAACAGGCAGGGCTGGCGCGTCCTGTAAGCGAACTAGGCAGCCTTCTAAAACGCCCCTTGGGAAGGGGCGCCGCCAGGAGTGCCGGCCCCCCCTCATGGTGAAGCCGCCCGAGCACTCTATATTGAGCCTCTGGCGTCTGCAGCACTGCCCGGGCTGGCACGTCCTTGAGGGCGCACCAAGAGGAGAGGAGCCGACAGGAGGGAAGCACTTAGTGCTCCCTTCTGTCACTCCCTCATTGTAGCGTGGCTGAGCCCTGTATGGTCCGTGGGTACAGGGATCATCTGTCTCCTGTACCTGGCCGGACTGACATGAAGTGCACACAGTGTGCACTTCCTGTCAGTCCGCTCGGGTACAGGAAACAAAAGCGCCTGTACCCGCGGACCATACAGAGCTCGGCCAAGCTACACTAGAGGTGGGGGGGGAGAGAATGACAAGAGGGGGAGAGAATGACAAGAGGGGAAGAGAATGACATGAGGGAAAGAGAATGACAAGGGGGGAGAGAATGACAAGAGGGGGGAGAGAATGACAAGAAGGGGAATGACATGGGAAGGAACTGAATGACAAGAGGGGGAGAGAGAGAACTGGCGTTAGTTAAAGGGGTTCTGCAGTTTATTTAAACTGATGATCGATCCTCTGGATAGATCATCAGCATCTGAAAGGCAGAAGTCCAACACGCGGGACCCCACCGATCAGCTGTTTGAGAAGGCAGGTGCGCTGGCAGTAGCGCCTCGGCCTTCTCGCTGTTTACCGCAGGCGCCGTGACGTCATCATGACTAGTATAACTGGCCTTGGCGGGGTTAAGCTCTGTTCACTTGAATCAAGCTTAGCTCCGCCCAGGCCAGTGATATCAGCCGATCATATGGGTGGGGCATTGTGATGTCACATGGGGTGGGGGGGGGGGGCGGCAAACTTTTCTTTTGCCTAAGGTGGCAAAAATCCTTGCACCAGCCCTGGGAACAGGTCACCTCCTAACCAACCCTAATCCGGGCCCCTAACTACCCATCACTATGAATAGACCTTGAAGGTAGGAATATTTATATGCTGTATACCTAGGCCCTTATTTCCCTATATGGCCCTGGAATAAGGTAAGGACCAGAGACAACCCATTCCTCCCCAGCTGGATTAATGGAAGCCTCAGGCCCAGATACAAACATCAGGGAATATAACAAACACAATACAATAAGGAAAGACAAGACTTAGCTTAAAGTAGAAAACTGGAAACTTCAGAAGCACCACAGTGTACAACTGACCAGCTAGTTTGAAGGCAGGAAGAAAATCTATAAACCGCACCTCCAAGAGTGAGAAAACGGCTACTTAAAGGGACGGTAAATTACCAACAAGCAACACCTGAAGCAAGGGGTGTGGTATTCACCAAAACACAGACACAATAAGATCCACAAGGAACTTGTCAATTTAACCCACATGATGCCAGTCTCTCTGATTTCCCAATACCTGCCATGGGAAAGTCCATGACAGCGGTGCAGTTTTATGTTCTAAAGCCTTTTTTGGGGTGTATTAGTAGAAAAAAAGGCTTGTTAGCCGTTATGCGGTGAAGTTACAAAATTACAACCTTTTTTGGGGTATATTAGTGGGAAAAAAAGTGTTATTGGCCATTCAGTGGTGGAGTTATATGTTCTTAAGCCTTTTTTCTGGTGTATTAGTGAGAAAAAAAAAGTCTTATTAGCCGTTTATTTGTTCTAAAGCCTTTTTGGGGGTGTATTAGTGGAGAAATAAGGGCTTGTTTACCGTTCAGCGGTGCTGTTTAATGTTCTAAAGCCTTTTTGTGGTGTATTATTGGGGGAAAAAAGGAATTGTTAGCCATTGTGCGGTGAATTGACAATATTACATTCTTTTTTGGGATGTATTAGTGGGAAAAAAAGTGATAATAGACATTCAGCGGTGCAGTTATATATTCTAAATCCTTTTTTGTGGTGTATTAGTGGAAAAAAAGGACTTATTAGCCTTTGTGCGACGAAGTGACAAAATGACAGCCTTTTTTGTTGTGTATTAGTGAAAAAAAAAGTCTTATTAGCCATTCAGAGGTGGTTTTTTGTTCTAAAGCCTTTTTTGGGGTGTATTAGTGGAAAAATAAGGGCTTGTTTGTCGTTCAGCGGTGCAGTTTCATGTTCTAAAGCCTTTTTGTGGTGTATTATTGGGGAAAAGAAAGGCTTCGTTAGCCGTTGTGCGATGAATTGACAATATTACAGCCTTTTTTGGGATGTATTAGTGGAAAAAAATTGGCTTATTTGCCATTCAGCGGTGCAGATATATGTTCTAAAGCCTTTTCTTGGTGTATTAGTGGAAAATAAAAGGATTGTTAGCGGTTGTCAGCTGAAGTGACAAAATGACATCCTTTTCTGGGGTGTATTAGTGGGAAAAAAGTCTTTTTAGCCGTTCAGCGGTGCAGTTTTGTGTTCTACATCCTTGTTTGTGGTGTACTAATGGAAGAAAAAATACTTTGTTAACTGTTGTGCGGTGAAGTGACAATATATCAGCCTTTTTTGGGGTGTATTAGTGGGAAAAATGGCTTGTTAGCCGTTTGCGGTGAAGTGACAAAATGACAGCCTTTTTCGTGGTGTATTAGTGGAAAAAAAAAAGTCTAATTAGCCATTCAGCAGCGCAGGTATATGTTTTAAAACCTTTTGTGTGGTGTGTTAGTGGAAAAAAAGGTTTTATTATCCTTTGTGCAGTGAAGTGACAACATTTTTGCCTTTTTGGGGGTGTAATAGTGGAAAAAAGTGTTATTGGCCGTTCAGTGGTGGAGTTATATGTTCTGAAGCCTTTTTTCGGGTGTATTAGTGGTAAAAAAGGGCTATTTTAGCCTTTGTGCGGTGAAGTGACAAAATGACAGCCATTTTTGTGGAGTATTAGTGGGGAAAAAAAAAGTCTTATTAGCCGTTCAGAGATGCAGTTATTTGTTCTAAAGCCTTTTTTGGGGTGTATTAGTGGGAAAAAATGGGCTTATTTGCTGTTCAGCGGTGCAGATATATGTTCTAAAATCTTTTCTTGGTGTATTAGTGGAAAATAAAAGGCTTGATAGCTGTCATTAGCTGAACTGACAAAATTACAACCTTTTTTTGGGTGTATTAGTGGAAAGAAAAAGTATTTTTAGGCGTTCAGCGGTGCAGTTATATGTTCTAAATCCTTATTTGTGGTGTATTAGTGGATTAAAATGATTTTTTACCGTTCATCGGTGCAGTTATAGACTTTTTGTAATGTAATAGTGGAAAAAAAAGGTTTAGTTAACCGTTGTGTGGTGAAGTGACGATATTACAGCCTTTTTTAGGGTGTATTAGTGAAAAAAAAGTCTTATTAGCCGTTCAGCCGTGCAGTTATATGTTCTGATTCTGAAGCCTTTTTTGGGGCGTATTAGTGGAAAAAGTATTATTAGCCATTTAGAGGTTGTCACGATCAGTGTGGGGGAAAAACTCCACACTTAACACAGGAGAGAAGGGGAACAGTAACTGGGCCTGTGAACTGGGGAAGGAACAGGCAGGGGCGGCGCGTCCTATAAGCAGACTAGGCAGCCGCGTAAAGAACCCCTTGGGAAGGGGCGCGCAAGGAGCGTCGCCCCCCCCCCCTCATGCTGCAGCCGTCTGAGTGCTCTATATTGAGCCTGTGGCGGCTGCAGCACTACCCGGGCTGGCGCGTCCATGAGGGTGCACCGCCCGGGCGCTGCAAGAGGAGAGGAGCTGACAGGAGGAAAGCACTCAGTGCTCCCTCCTGTCACTCCCTCATTGTAGCGTGGCAGAGCCCTGTATGGTTCGTGGGTACAGGCAGCATCTGTCTCCTGTACCTGGCCGGACTGACATGAAGTGTGCACACAGTGTGCACTTCCTGTCAGTCCGCTCGGGTACAGGAAACAAAAGCGCCTGTACCCGCCACGCTACACTAAAGGTGTGGGGGGGGGGGAGAGAATGACAAGAGGGGGAGAGAATGACATGGGGGAAAGAGAATGACAAGAGGGACAAGGAGAATGACAAGAGGGACAAAGAGAATGACAAGAGGGACAAAGAGAATGACAAGAGGGACAAAGAGAATGACAAGAGGGGGAGAGAATGACAAGGGGGGGAGAGAATGACAAGGGGGGGGGAGAGAATGACAAGGGGGGGGAGAATGACAAGAGGGGGAAAGAGAATGACATGGGAAGGAACAGAATGACAAGAGGGAGAGAGAGAGAACTAGCGTTAGTTAAAGGGGTTCTGCAGTTTATTTAAACTGATGATCTATCCTCTGAATAGATCATCAGCATCTGAAAGGCAGAAGTCCGACACCCGGGACCCCCACCGATCAGCTGTTTGAGAAGGCAGCGGCGCTGGCAGTAGCGCCTCGGCCTTCTCGCTGTTTACCACAGACGCCGTGAAGTCATGACTAGTATCACTGGCCTTGGCGGTGTTAAGCTCTGTTCACTTGAATGAAGCTTAGCCCCGCCCAGGCCAGTGATATTAGTTGTGACGTCACTGCATCTGCGGTAAACAGCGAGAAGGCCGAGGCGCTACTGCCAGTGATCTCTGCCTTCTCAAACAGCTGATCGGCGGGGGTCCCAGGTGTCCGACCCCAGCCAATCAGATACTGATGATCTATCCAGAGGATAGATCATCAGTTTAAATAAACTGCAGAACCCCTTTAATATGGGAGATCATATGGGTGGGGCATTGTGATGTCACATGGGGGGGCGGCAAACTTTTCTTTTGCCTAGGGCAGCAAAAATCCTTGCACCGGACCTGGGTACAGGTCACCTCCTAAACAACCCTAATCCGGGCCCCTAACTACCTATCAATATGAATAGACCTTGAAGGTAGGAATATTCATATGCTGTATACCTAGGCCCTTATTTCCCTATATGGCCCTGGAAGGAAGAAAATCTATAAACCGCACGTCCAAGAGTGAGAAAACAGCTATTTAAAGGGACGGTAAATTACCAACAGGCAACACCTGAAGCAAGGGGTGTGGTATTCACCAAAACACAGACACAATAAGATCCACAAGGAACTTGTCAATTTAACCCACATGATGCCAGACTCTCTGATTTCCCGGTACCTGCCATGGGAACGTCCGTGACAGAGGTGCAGTTTTATGTTCTAAAGCCTTTTTTGGGGTGTATTAGTAGAATAAAAGGCTTGTTAGCCGTTATGCGGTGAAGTTACAAAATTACAAAGTTTTTTGAGGTATATTAGTGGGAAAAAAAAATGTTATTGCCCATTCTGCGGTGGAGTTATATGTTCTGAAGCCTTTTTTCAGGTGTATTAGTGGTAATAAAAAGGGCTTATTAGCCTTTGTGCAGTGAAGTGACAAAATGACAGCCTTTTTTGTGGTGTATTAGTGGGGAAAAAAAAGTCTTATTAGCTAGTTCAGAGGTGCAGTTATTTGTTCTAAAACCTTTTTGGGGTGTATTAGTGGAGAAATAAGGGCTTGCTTGCCGTTCAACGGTGCAGTTTCATGTTCTAAAGCCTTTTTGTGGTGTATTATTGGGAAAAAAAGACTTTATTTGCCGTTGTGCGGTGAATTGACAATGTTACATTCTTTTTTGGGATGTATTAGTGGAAAAAAATAGTCTTATTTGCCGTTCAGCAGTGGAGATATATGTTCTAATGCCTTTTCTTGGTGTATTAGTGGAAAATAAAAGGCTTGTTAGCCGTTGTTAGACGAAGTGACAACATTAAAGCCTTTTTTGGGGTGTATTAGTGGAAAAAAAAGTCATATTAGCCATTTTGCGGTGCAGTTATATGTTATAAGCCTTTTCTGTGGTGTATTAGTGGAATAAAATGACTTATTACCGTTCAGTGGTGCAGTTATATGTTTTAAACACTTTTTTGTGGTGTATTAGTGGAAAAAAAGTCTTAACTTGTGTTAACTGTTATGCGTTGAATTGACAATATATGATCCTTTTTTGGGGAAAAAAACTCTTATTAGCCATTTTGTGGTGCAGTTATATGTTCTGAGCCCTTTTTTGGGGTGTATTAGTGGAAAAAAGGGGCTTATTTGCCGTTGAGCACTGCAGTTATATGTTCTAAAGCCTTTTTTGTGGTGTATTAGTGTGAAAAAAACAGGGCTTATTTGCCATTGTGCGGTGAAGTGCCCAAATAAAAGACTTTTTTGGGGTGTATTAGTTAAAAAAAGTCTTATTTGCCGTTGAGTGGTGAAGTTATATCTTTTAGAGACTTTTTTGTGCTGTATTAATGGAAAAAAAGTGCTTATTTTCCATTGTGCGGTGAGGTGACAAAATTACAACCTTTTTTGGGATGTATTGGTGGGGAAAAAAAGTCTTATTAGTTGTTCAGCGGTGCAGTTATATGTTTTAAAAGTTTTTGTGGGCGTATTAGTGAAAAAAAAGGGCTTATTTGCCGTTCAGCTGTGCAGTTATATGTTGTAACGCCTTTTCTGTGGGGTATTAGTGGGAAAAAAGTCTTATCAACCGTTCAGCAGTGCAGTTATATGTTCTAAAGCTTTTATTGGGGTGTATTAGTGGAAAAAAAGTGTTATTAGCTGTTCAGTGTTGGAGTTATATGTTCTGAAGCCTTTTTTCAGGTGTATTAGTGCAAAAAAAGGGCTTTGCTAAACATTGTGCTTTGAAATGACAATATTACAGCCTTTTTTGAAGTGTATTAGTAGAAAAAAAATCTTATTAGCCATTCAGCTGCGCTTTTATGTATTCTAAAGCCTTTTCTTGGTGTATTAGTGGAAAATAAAAGGCTTGTTAGCCGTTGTCAGCTGAAGTAACAAAATTACATCCTTTTTTGGGGTGTATTAGTGGGGGAAAAAGTATTTTTAACCGTTCAGCGGTGCAGTTATATGTTCTAAATCCTTTTTTGTGGTGTATTAATGGAAGAAAAAAGGCTTTAACTGTTGTGCGGTGAAGTGACAATATATCCGCCTTTTTTGGGGTGTATTAGAGGGAAAAAATAACTCTTATTAGCTATTAAGTAGTGCAGTTATATGTTCTAAAGCCTTTTCTGTGGTGTATTAGTGGGAAAAAAAACAGGGCTTATTTGCCGTTGTGCGGTGAAGTGACAAAATTACAACCTTTTTTGGGATGTATTAGTGGGAAAAAAAGTGTTATTAGTCGTTCAGCGGTGCAGGTATATGTTCTAAAGCCTTTTTTGAGGTTTATTAGTGGGGAAAAACGGCTTATTTGCTGTTCAGCAGTGCAGTTATATGTTCTAAAGCTTTTCTTGGGGTGTACTAGTGGAAAAAAAAGGGTTATAAGCTGTTCAGCGTTGAAGTTATATGTTCTGAAGCCTTTTTTCGACTGTATTAGTGGGGAAAAAAGACTTTGTTAAACGTTGTGCAGTAAAGTGACAATATTACAGCCTTTTTTGGGGTGTATTAGTGGAAAAAAAGTCTACATAGCCGTTCAGCGGTGCAGTTATATATTCTAAATATTTTTTTGTGGTGTATTAGTGGGGAAAAAAATTGTTAGCCGTTGTGCGTTTAAGTGACAAAATTAAAGCCTTTTTTGGGATGTATTGGTGGGGGGAAAACAAGTCTTATTAGTTGTTCAGCGGTGCAGTTATATGTTTTAAAAGTTTTTTGGGGCGTATTAGTGAGAAAAAAGTCTTATTTGTCAATCAGCGGTGCAGTCATGTTTTAATGCCTTTTTTGTGGTGTATTAGTGGGAAAATAAATTGTTAGCGGTTGTGCGGTGAAGTTGCAAAATTAAAGCCTTTTTTGTGGTATATTAGTGGAAAAAAAGTCTTTTTAGCAATTGTGTGTTGAAGTGACAAAATGACAGCCTTTTCTGTGGTGTATTAGTGGGAAAAAAAAGTCTTATTTGACATTCAGTTATATGTTTTAAAGCCTTTTTTGGAGTAAATTAGTGGGTAAAAAAGGCTTGTTAGCCGTTATGCGGTGAAGTGACAAAATGACAGCCTTTTTTGTGGTGTATTAGTGGGAAAAAAGTCTTATTAGCCATTTAGCAGCGCAGGTATATGTTTTAAAACCTTTTTGTGGTGTGTTAGTGGAAAAAAAAGGTATTATTGTCCTTTGTGCGGTGAAGTGACAAAAAAAAAGTCTTATTAGCCTTTCAGCAGTGCAGTTATATGTTTTAAAGCCTTTTTTGGGTTCTTTTAGTGGAAAAAAGGCTTGTTAACCGTGGTGTATTGAAGTGACAAAATTATAGCCTTTTTGGGGTGTATTAGTGGAAAAAAAGTGTAATTGGCCGTTCAGCGCTGGAGTTATATGTTCTGAAGCCTGTTTTTCGGGTTTATTAGTGGTAAAAAAAGGGCTTATTAGCCTTTGTGCGGTGAAGTGACAAAATGACAGCCATTTTTGTGGTGTGTTAGTGGGAAAAAAAAGTCTTATTAGCCGTTCAGAGGTGCAGTTTTTTGTTCTAAAGCCTTTTTTGGGGTGTATTAGTGGAAAAATAAGGGTTTGTTTGCCTTTCAGCTTTGCAGTTTCATGCTCTAAAGCCTTTTTGTGGTGTATCATTGGGAAAAAAAGGCTTCTTTAGCCGTTGTGCCGTGAATTGACAATATTACATAGTTTTTTGGGATGTATTAGTGGAAAAAAATAGTCTTATTAGCCATTCAGTGGTGCAGTTATACGTTCTGAAGCTTTTTTTTGGATGAATTGGAGGAAACAAATGGGCTTATTTGCCGTTCAGAGGTGCAGATATATGTTCTAAAGCCACAGTCAGGGACAATACATGTTCTTTACGGCCCACTAGGTGAATGTGGTTCCTGCCCACCACACCAGCAACTTGGCCAGATGATGTCGCTTCTGTCTCCAAGTTCTCATGCGGTTGGTCCTGCGACAATGTCCGACTCTGCCTCCTCATCCACCACCGTGTCCTCAGCCTCCACTGCAGGGACAATTTACAGTGCTCCTCCAGCATACCACAGGGCACGGCGGTGTCACGCTGCTCTTCTACACCTTGTTTGCTTGGGCGAACGGAGTCACATCAGTGGAGGCACTGCTCGTTTGTCCTTCATCAAGAAATAAAATCCTGTCTGTGTCTGCAACAACTCAAAATCGGAACCATGGTGACCGACAACAGGAAGAACCTGTTGTCGGCGCTGCATCGAGGAGAGCTGAGCCATGTGCCCTGCATGTCACACGTGTTCCATCTGGTTGTCAAGCGGTTCCTGAAATCTTCCACCCATCTGCAGGACATCCTAAAAATGGCCAGGAAACTTTACATGCACTTCAGTCTCTTGTACACCACCAAGAACCCCTTCCTTGAGCTGCAGCGGCAGAACGGCGTCCCCCAACCTATGCTGATATGCGACGTTTCCACCCATTGAAATTCCACCCTCCATCTGTTGGACCGACTATACGAACAGAGAAAGGCCATCAACGATTTCTTGATGATCCAAGCAGACAGGAGTACTCCCCTGTGTAACTTCGAAGTCAGTCAGTGGCAGCTCATGCGTGACACCTGCAGTTTGCTCAGGCCATTTGAGGATGCCACGTTATTTGTCAGTCGTCAGGAGTATGGGATGAACAACGTCAATCCACTGCTTCATATCCTGGAACAGATGCTGATAAATCTGGCTGGTCAGGGGACTGGAGATGTGGCTCCTACATTTCACTGCCACATGAGCCCTGTTGGGGCAGAACTGGAGGAGGAGAAGGAGGACATTGGAGCACAAGCAATGTGTAAAGAAATGGGTGTTTTTTCTACACAGGTATATGCAAAACAAATGTGGAGCCCCAGTTATGGGTCTACAACACAATGAAAGCCAGATATCCCTCAAAGGAAGGAAAACCAAGCAAAGGGGTGTCTCCATTACAGAGATCACCAAATCCACCATATTAAGTGGCCCCTATGTCAAGATCCCACTTTTTTACAAGCTTTAAGGATGTGACAGGGAAAACCTAAGCTAGGTATCCATCCACAGACAGCTGTTTCAGGGTGTTGCCCCTCATCAGTGTGGAGTAGGATTCTGGCTAACCGGGAACAATGCCTCGGAGACTACTCAAACACAATAGCTGATCTCAAGGAGACCAGCTACAAAAAACACCGCGGAGCCTCACTTAAGAGTCTCAACACAGCAATCCGAAGTGCAAAGTTCCCTGGGAAACAGGAATATGCAAAACAAATGTGGAGCCCCAGTTATGGGTCTACAACACAATGAAAGCCAGATATCCCTCAAAGCTTGTAAAAAAGTGGGATCTTGACATAGGGGCCACTTAATATGGTGGATTTGGTGATCTCTGTAATGGAGACACCCCTTTGCTTGGTTTTCCTTCCTTTGAGGGATATCTGGCTTTCATTGTGTTGTAGACCCATAACTGGGGCTCCACATTTGTTTTACAAGGCTTGATTGTAAAGCTGAAACGTTGTCCTTTTTGTCACATGGGTGATTAAACCACATCTGTTTTCAAGAAACTTTCGCCTGGAGTGCTGTCCATTTTTCTCCTTTATATTCATGGGTAAGGACTTAAACCCTTGGACCTAGCACCCACTCTCTAGTCTTTTGGACTCTCGGTGCCGCCATTTTTTTCCTTTTTTATATATATATATATATATATATGTCACAAGTGCCGTTCGTCTGTGAAGTTACATTGTACTACAGCCATTTATGTGGTGTAGAAAAATAAAATATACGTACGTTCCATTACCCGTTCTGTGGTGAATTGTGATTGTTATACAGGGAGTGCAGAATTATTAGGCAAGTTGTATTTTTGAGGATTAATTTTATTATTGAACAACAACCATGTTCTCAATGAACCCAAAAAACTCATTAATATCAAAGCTGAATATTTTTGGAAGTAGTTTTTAGTTTGTTTTTAGTTTTAGCTATTTTAGGGGGATATCTGTGTGTGCAGGTGACTATTACTGTGCATAATTATTAGGCAACTTAACAAAAAACAAATATATACCCATTTCAATTATTTATTTTTACCAGTGAAACCAATATAACATCTCAACATTCACAAATATACATTTCTGACATTCAAAAACAAAACAAAAACAAATCAGTGACCAATATAGCCACCTTTCTTTGCAAGGACACTCAAAAGCCTGCCATCCATGGATTCTGTCAGTGTTTTGATCTGTTCACCATCAACATTGCATGCAGCAGCAACCACAGCCTCCCAGACACTGTTCAGAGAGGTGTACTGTTTTCCCTCCTTGTAAATCTCACATTTGATGATGGACCACAGGTTCTCAATTGGGGTTCAGATCAGGTGAACAAGGAGGCCATGTCATTAGATTTTCTTCTTTTATACCCTTTCTTGCCAGCTACGCTGTGGAGTACTTGGACGCGTGTGATGGAGCATTGTCCTGCATGAAAATCCTGTTTTTCTTGAAGGATGCAGACTTCTTCCTGTACCACTGCTTGAAGAAGGTGTCTTCCAGAAACTGGCAGTAGGACTGGGAGTTGAGCTTGACTCCATCCTCAACCCGAAAAGGCCCCACAAGCTCATCTTTGATGATACCAGCCCAAACCAGTACTCCACCTCCACCTTGCTGGCGTCTGAGTCGGACTGGAGCTCTCTGCCCTTTACCAATCCAGCCACGGGCCCATCCATCTGGCCCATCAAGACTCACTCTCATTTCATCAGTCCATAAAACCTTAGAAAAATCAGTCTTGAGATATTTCTTGGCCCAGTCTTGACGTTTCAGCTTGTGTGTCTTGTTCAGTGGTGGTCGTCTTTCAGCCTTTCTTACCTTGGCCATGTCTCTGAGTATTGCACACCTTGTGCTTTTGGGCACTCCAGTGATGTTGCAGCTCTGAAATATGGCCAAACTGGTGGCAAGTGGCATCTTGGCAGCTGCACGCTTGACTTTTCTCAGTTCATGGGCAGTTATTTTGCGCCTTGGTTTTTCCACACGCTTCTTGCGACCCTGTTGACTATTTTGAATGAAACGCTTGATTGTTCGATGATCACGCTTCAGAAGCTTTGCAATTTTAAGAGTGCTGCATCCCTCTGCAAGATATCTCACTATTTTTGACTTTTCTGAGCCTGTCAAGTCCTTCTTTTGACCCATTTTGCCAAAGGAAAGGAAGTTGCCTAATAATTATACACACCTGATATAGGGTGTTGATGTCATTAGACCACACCCCTTCTCATTACAGAGATGCACATCACCTAATATGCTTAATTGGTAGTAGGCTTTCGAGCCTATACAGCTTGGAGTAAGACAACATGCATAAAAGGGATGATGTGGTCAAAATACTCATTTGCCTAATAATTCTGCACTCCCTGTATTTCTTTTTTTTTGTGTTGTGTCGAAATAGGAAACAAAAGAAGAAAATATATGTCATAATTGGCATTCAGTGGTGAAGTTACATTGTACTACAGCCATTTACGTGGTGTATTAATAGGAAAGATACGTACGTCTCATTAGTCGTTCTGCAGTGAATTATTGTTCTTATATTTCTTATTTTGGGATGTAGAATTAGGTAAATACTACTGCGACAGTAGTGGATTTGTGGCCGCAACTAGCAGAGTTTGCCCTGGAAAATCTGTCTTGCCCGGACAGTAGTGTGGCATCAGAACGAAGGTTTAGTGAGGCGGGGGCCATAGTTAACACAAGGAGAACTCGCCTGTCCACCCAAAATGTGGAGTGACTGACCTTTGTCAAGATGAATATGAATCAGGTGTGGATCAGCCAGGATTTCCACCCACCAATGCCTGATTCATCAGATTAGATAATCCATGCTGCCTCACCTAAACCTTGACAAATGATACCGGTTTCTTCTTGCTACCTGCCTCAGCTACTATTAGCTGACACCCGCCTGATGCCACACATCTGATGCCAATTGCTCCATCTTAGACCCACAATCATCAGCTGGTACTGTTATTGCCACCCACCTCCACACTCTGTCATCGTGCCACTCTGTGGCCTCCTCCTGATGCTGCCGCCACCTCCACACTTTGTCATTGTGCCACTCTGACCTTCTTATGCTGCCGCCACCTCCAGACTCTGTCATTATTCCATCCTTTGGCCTCCTCTTGCTTTTGCCACCTCCACACTCTGTCATCGTGCCACTCTGTGGCCTCCTCCTGATGCTGCCGCCACCTCCACACTTTGTCATTGTGCCACTCTGACCTTCTCATGCTGCCGCCACCTCCAGACTCTGTCATTGTTCCACCCTGTGGCCTCCTCCTGATGAAGCTCCTGCTGCCACATCCACACTCTGTCATTGTGTCACTCTGTAGCCTCCTGATGTTGCTGCTGCCATCTTCACACGTGGTCATGCCACTCTTTGGCCTCCTCCAGATGCTGCTGCCACCACCTCTGTGGCGTTTCGAAATGTCAGCCTTATACAAATCACGCATCTGTGAGGTGACTTGTTGAATCAGACATCCTCCACTTACAGTTTACGCATCAGACACCCAGGAGTTATTCAAGTAGTCTTTTAATCCAGAGATTGTATTACAAGATATGCAGGGAATCCAGATGGTAAAATAATTATGCCACTAATATTCTCCTTGATAAGAACATGGGATACACAGATTCACCTCAGATTTTCCTCAGAATCTCCTCAGAATTAGAGCACACAAAACAGCAATGCATGACAGGATAAACAGGAAGTGGCTAGACTGAACCAAATAGAAGCTGAAACAGAGGGGGGAGGAAGAGAGGAGCATACCAATACACAATGCAAGATACTGAAACAGAACAACCTCCACACTCTGTCATTGTTCCACTCTATGACCTCCTGATGTTGTTTCCACCTGGAGACTCTGTCATTGTGCAACTCTGTGGCCTCTTGATGTTGCTGCTGCCACTTCCACACTCTGTCATTGTGCCACCCTGTAGCCTCTTCATAATGCTGCTGCCACCACCTCCACACTGTCATTTTGCCACTCTGTGGCCTCCTCATGCTGCTGCCAGCTCCAGACTCTGTCACTGTGCCACTCTGTGAACTTTCGATGCTGCCACGACCTCCAGACTCTGTCATTGTGCCACCCTGTGGTCTCCTGATGCTGCTGCAACCTCCACACTCTGTCATTGTTCCACTCTTTGACTAGTGTTCATCACGAATATTCGAATAGCGAATTTTAATCGCGAATATCGGCACTTTGAGAATTCGTGAATATTTAGAGTATCTCAAAGTATATTCGTAATCGTGAATATTCATTTTTTTTAAATACCAGTTTGTGCGAATTTTTATGCGAATTTTCGCAATCAAGAAAATAATGCCTGAAGATCAGGAATTCATGAATTCGCGAATATAAGGCGAATATTCGCCCAAATAGAAATATCGCGAATTAGAATATTGCCCCTGCCGCTCATCACTATCTGTGACCTCCAGATGCTGCCACCACCTCCAGACTCTGTCATTGTGCCACTCTGTGACCTCCTGATTCTGTTTCCTCCTTCAGACTCTGTCATTGTGCCACTCTGTGACCTCCTGATGCTGTTTCCACCTCCAGACTCTGTCATTGTGCCACTCTGTGGCCTCTTCCTGATTCTGCTGCCGTCACCACCTCCGCACTCTGTCACTGTGCCCCTCTGTGGCCTCCACTTGCTGCTGCCAGCTCCAGACTCTGTCATTGTGCCACTGTGTGAACTCCTGATGCTGTTGCCACCTGTAGACTCTGTCATTGTGCCACTCTTGGCCTTCTCATGCTGGTTCCAACTCATCACTATGTCAGTGATTCTAAGAACGACGCCTGTCATCTGCATGTCATACGGACTCAGAGTATTATTTCACTACCAAAGCAGACTCCCTATGTGTGTTACTGCAAGGCACAGTGTTCTACACCACTATAAAGGCTCTCAGCAGCCAGGAAATAGCCTTTTTTTTTAAATCATTTTTGAAAAATTCACTCAACTCTAGTGAACACCATAAATAAATTCCATGAAATGTAAAAATTGCTGTTTTTATATTGCCCCTAAAAATAAAATAATAAAAGTTATTTAAAACACTATATATACCCGCAAAAAAAATTTGAGGAAAAAAGATATGACTGCTAGAAAACAAAGGGGGGAACTATTAAGTCTGAAATTAATGATGTCACTAAGGGTTTAAAATGCAATAGTGTCCCCTGAGTTGTGCACCAACAAGATTTACTGCAGACACACATTAAAAATCTCCAATAAAAAAGGCAACATTTTTGGGAGCGTTTTTCCAATTTTAAAGTGACTTTTAGGAGGTTAAGTAAGTTAGAATTGCAGCGTCCTACTTATGTGTGACTAAGTGGTCCCCTTAAATTTCTGTATATGTATTTAATGTATTGTAATTCCTAAGTTCAGGCTGGCATTGTCATTACATCTATTCGCCCCTAGGTGGGGCTGGCGCCACATATTATATATAGCTTGGGGTTGCTGACTCAGAGTATAGGAAGTGTTGAAGACGAAGTGAGTAATGTAGGAAGCAGAGAGAAGGAGGAAGTGTATGGAGGAGCAGAGCAGGCTCAGTCCAATACTTAGCTGCCTCTCTTTCTTCTGGGTCCTGATCAAGCCTGGAGAGGACAGACCAAGTAGTGACAGCAGCCCAGCACAGACAAGTGAGTCTATGTATGAATGTAGAGAAAGTCTAGTGAAGATTAGAGCTGAGTCTAGCCAAATGACTTCACAAGCATCAGTGACCGGGAGGAACTTAAAGGTTCCTGTACACAACTGGATGATTAGTGCGCAGAATTATCCTTTTTCACTACATGCCTTCTGGGACATAGTGAACCTGAACATTTTCAGGAGAGCATCCTGCATAAGATTATGTAGCAGAGAGTTTGCCTGCCATGAGGGAGAACCCCCATTTTGAATTGCTCAATATAAAAGTAAGGAAACCATTATATTCAGTACCTGAGTGCTAGAGATTGGAATTAAAGTAGAACTATCTAATAAGAGAACCTCTGTCTTGCCTGTAAAGTAACAGCATTAGGAAAACTCCTTAACTGACAATTTTCAGACCTGTTGTAAGGATTACAGCTAAACTAATTTCTGAACCCTCCTTTATGCCATATAAGTGCACTGTACTGATGAACTGTACCAACGGTCCTGAGACATTTGATTTAAGTAAATGTTCAACTGTTTCTATTACAACTGACTCATCATGCTTTCTACTACCCTCAACATTTGCACCTTACAGAGCTGGCGTCACGAACACAGGGGCCCAGCCACCAAAGCACCTTAAACACCTATACCATCAAAGCACCTCAACTTCCATCTAGCTGGTGTTCCCTGCAATAGAGAGTGCCCCAGAGGATTTATTGCTGTCTTCCCCTTTACTGCAGGCCAGCCCAGGGGATAACTGCACTGTGAGTACTACTACGCTCACTTGGCACATCATCATCATTACAACTCACATATCACCCCTAGGGCGCAGGCATTGCAGAATTTTGAGATAAAGTCAGAATTCTGTGATGCTAAGTCAGCAATCTGACTGATGCCCGTACGTCTGGCCTAGCTGTCAGTCAGATGCTCCTACAGCAGAGATTTATTCCTCTTACATCTCCCACACCCATGCTGTCTTAGCTTTGCCGAGCATGATTGGGAGAGGGGGAGAATTTCCTGCCTTCATCGCTGGCTTATCTTTAGTAGTAACAAAGAATCAGGGATATGGAGTGTTCATTTATTCTGAAAACTGATTAATAGGTGTCCAAGCGCTGGCGCGCGAGAACAGGAGCCCAAGCAACCCCATTTTAATTGACTTGTGGTCATGCATGCTTGCTGAGTCTTTATTCAGCTCTATTGGGTTGTCAGAGAGAGGTTAGTTGCATGGAGCTGCAGTGGAGTGTCTGCCCTTCCATTCATCTTGTCCCCTAACCTGCAAATAGGAGATAAGTTGTCTGAATGTTTCTTTATGTCTTGGCAACAGGAATATTCTGCAACAAATCAAAGCATAGGCATCCTCTTTGCAACCCTGTATGTTACATATCAAGTACAGCATCTATCTTTGCAAATTGACAATGCATTTATTATGCCACTAGGCACTATGGGGTATATTTAATGTTAGTTTTTCTGGAGTTTTTCTGGAGTCTATGGTATGGTGAGTTCATGTAAAATTTTATTTTTTGTCACAACTTAGTTAGTGCAATATGAGACTTTGTAAGAAAAAAAATAGTCAATTTCCGCTAACTTGTGCCAAAAAAAAAAATCTTCTATGAACTCGCCATGCCCCTCACGGAATACCTTGGGGTGTCTTCTTTCCAAAATGGGGTCACATGTGGGGTATTTAATTTTTTTTATACAAAGTTGACAATTTACAGAGATATTTCTCTCACCCAGCATGGGTATATGTAAAAATACAGCCCAAAACACATTGCCCTACTTCTTCTGAGTACAGCGATACCACATGAGTGACACTTTTTTGCAGCCTGGGTGCGCAAAGGGGCCCAAATTCCAATGAGTACCTTTAGGTTTTACATGGCTGCTCACAATTTAGCCCTGCCCAAAATGCCAGAACAGTAAACACACCCCACAAATGACCCCATTTCGGAAAGTATACACCCCAAGGTATTCACTGAGGGGCATAGTGAGTCTGTGGGGGATTTTTTTGCCAGCAGTTAGCAGAAATGGAAACTTTATTATTATTTATTTTTCCTCAGAAAGTGTCATTTTCCGCTAACTTGTGAAAAAACATGAAGTCATACATGAACTCACCATGCCCCTCCGTGAATACTTTGGGGTGTCTTCTTTCTAAAATGGTGTCATTTGGGGGGTATTTATACTATCCTGGCATTCTAGCACCTGAAGAAACATGACAGGTGCTCAGAAAGTCAGAGCTGCTTCAAAATGCGGAAATTCACTTTTTTGCACCATAGTTTGTAAACGCTATAACTTTTACCCAAACCAATAAATATACACTTATTGGATTTATTTTATCAAAGACATGTAGAACAATAAATTAAGAGAAAAATTTATATAGAAATGTAGTTTAAAAAAAAAAAATTACAACAGAAAGTGAAAAATTTTTGCAAAAATTTCGGTCATTTTTGATTAATAGCAAAAAAAGTTAAAATGTCAGCAGCAATGAAATACCACCAAATGAAAGCTCTATTAGTGAAAAGAAAAGGAGGTAAAACTCATTTGGGTGGTAACTTGTATGACCGAGCAATAAATGGTGAAATTAGTGTAGTGCAGAATTGTAAAAAGTGGTCTGGTCATTAAGGGTGTTTAAGCTAGGGGGGCTGATGTGGTTAAGGAGCAAAGGAAAAATAAAGCGTACTTACTAGTGTTGAGCAAGCATGCTCGGCCAAACACCAGTTCAGCTCGGACATCGCTATGTTCGGCACAATACCGCATGTGCTCGAGCGCAATGCTCGAGCCTCCTCCCGCACGTTTCTTGGCTGCTAGGCAGCCAATAAATGTGCAGGTAAGTACTGCCATCACTGTAATGCCGTAAGTAAGTGCCACATATCCAGTGTAATGTGCGCGCATAAATTTTTTATCTGTGACATACAGTGTACTTTTTCCGTAGACGCTGCGGACAGTGACATTACCGGTGGTACCTCTCCTGTATAACGTTTCCTCATCCCAAATACCTGTGACATTATCTGTAATTTTTCATTAGCCGCTGGTGACAGCATTGACAATTATCTGCGGGATATCTCCTGTGTGATGTTTCCACAAATTTTAAAAAAAATTTGCGCATACATTTCAGAATCGTACGCTACTGTACGTGTCACATACTTTCAAGCATATATAACATTTAAAATGAAGAAGGCGAGCAGTAAGGGATGCGGAAGTGGCTGTGATGCTGATGGTGCACACAGAGGCCATGGCCCTGGGCGCGTTGAAATTGTTTATTTTGTGCTCTGACAGCAGGCACAATTATCCACGATACCTAGCTCCATGTCCCAGTTTGCAGGGCGGCGCAGGACACCACTCTGGAAGTCAGACCAGTGCAACCAGGTGGGGAGTTGGATTGCAGCAGATAATGCTTCCAGTCAGATAAGCACCACCCTGTCTTCCACCAAGTCCAGTCTCAGTAGCCAAGGCCCGAGCATATCATTTTTTAGAGGGTCAGCTCACCAGCAGGCCCTCACCTACAATATTTTACAGGGTCAGCTCACCTGAAGACCCTCTCATATAATGTTTTACAGGGCCAACTCACCAGCAGGCCCTTACCTACAACCTTTTAGAGGGTCAGCTCACCAGCAGTCCCTCACCTACAACCTTTTAGAGGGTCGGATCACCGGCAGGCCCTCGCCTACAATCTTTTACAGGGTTAGTTTACATACATGCCCTTGCATATAATGTTTTACAGGGTCAGCTCACTTGCAGGCTCTCACCTACAACCTTTTAGAGGGTCCAATCACCAGCAGGCCCTCACCTACAATCTTTTACAGTGTCAGCTCACCTGCAGGCCCTCGCATATAATGTTTTAAAGGGTCAGCTCACCTGCAGGCCCTCGCATGTAATGTTTTACAGGGTCAGCTCACTTGCAGGCCCTCACCTACAACCTTTTAAAGAGTCAGCTCACCAGCAGGCCCTCGCCTATAATCTTTTACAGGGTCAGCTCACCTGCAGGCCCTCGCATATAAATTTTTACAGGGTCAGCTCACCTGCAGGCCCTCGCATATAATGTTTTACAGGGTCAGCTCACCTGCAGGCCCTCGCATGTAATTTTTTTTTATAGGGTCAGCTCACCAGCAGGCCCTCACTGACTATCTTTTAGAGGGTAGAGGGTCATCTCACTAGCAGACCCTCACCCTAAATGTTTCAGAGGGTCAGCTCAGCAGCAGGCCCTCGCCCCTAATGTTTTAGATGGTCAGATCAGCAGGCCCTTACTCCAAATGTTTTTGAGGGTCACCAGCAGGCCATCAATCATAATTTTTCAAGGGTGTGTATTATGCCCTCCTTTGTGTGTAACAAAGTGTGTATTGGAATGCCAGTTCCTTGTAATTTTTGGCAGCCCTTTTACTTAGTGCATAGGCTTTATTAGTGTAGGAGTCCCACTACCTTAACAATTGTACCACAATGTGAATGAGGCCCTTCTTTATGTGATATACAGGTTGTATTGGAGTGCCTCTTGCTTGTAATTTTTGGTAGCACTTGCAGTTTATATACAAGTAAATATACAGGAAAGAATGTTTCCTAACAATTTTTCCTTCAAATCGATTTTATCTTTGGTTTTGTGCGTATTATTGTCAGTCTGTAAAAGTGGCGTACTACTAGGACAACATCGTTCCCAGCAGCAACCTGGGAGTCCAAGATGCATCCAGACATCCTCCCCATGCTGTTCCCAAACCATTTCAGTGGTATTTCCATCAATTTCTGACCTTTTCCTCTCAACCAGGCACCCTCCCCTCTTCAGAGCAGGGGGTGCCTGGTTTAATGCTCGGGTTCTCCCATTGACTTCAATTATACTCGGGTGCTATGTAGAGCACCCGAGCATTCGGATGTGTTTGGCCCAGGCACCATAGCACTTGGGTGCTCAACAAACACTAGTACTTACACTTTCAAATTACTATTTCTAAATTCTTATCATTTTGCGAGACATAAGTGTTTTTCTCTCTGAAGGATCTATCTCTAATTCTCAGTTCTCTCTGAACTGTTGGGTGGAGACTAGCTGCGATGATATCACCCATACACAGCACACATAGGAAGTAGAGGAAATTTTGTTCCATTATCACTATATTTCATATACAAAGAAACAGAAGAACATGGAAGACATTATAGACAAATTCTGAGCAGTATAGATAGAAGACGAGTAGCTGTAAGACTAAGTAAAATAATTACTATTAGCTCCTGAGGCCTGTTTGTGTCTCTCTCATTGCAGCTCACTCCTCCTCTTTCCTCTATAGACTTTTTATGGATAGCTGTAAATTGATTCTTCCGGGACTAGGCAGTCTGTCTTGATCTCTCAAGACTGTTTCAGCAAAGAATTTAGAGTAGAGGTCCGTTTAAGAGGGAGGGGAGAGGAGGAAGAGTCGGATAAATGGAGAAAGAGGCATTTACACCACAAAATTATACTTATATGATAAAAATGTATATTTACCTACCTTAGCCAGGGTATTTGAAGGGGTTCTCTGGGAATGATTTAAAATGTCCACCAGTAACTTTTCCTAGAATATGAGAAGGATTGGTTGCCAGTGCTTGCAAAGCTGCCTAGGGGGTTAGGCGTGGGTCCTCACAACACACTGCACTACTTTACAATAGATGTTAATTATATTATCCTACCTTTGCTATACCATCATGGTTGAGTAGCCTGACAGGATTGCTCACCAATATGTGGTATATGCAAGTGCCAGAGCGTAGTGTGTGAGATACCCCCACCTAACTCCCCAAGGCATCTCTGCAAGTGGAGGCAACCAGTTCATCTAACATTCTAGGAAAGGTTGCTGGCAGCAAATCATTCATGGAGAACCCCCTTAAATAATTGCTTATTGCAGCAAACTGTATCTTTTTACCTTGTGAATGAAAACCAAGCTACATTTCTAAATATGAACTTTACGAAAATGTACTGCTACTACATAGCAACTAGAGATGAGCGAATCAAAGCTGACGAAGTGGAATTCGATCCGAATTTTAGCAAAAATTCGATTCGCACCGAAGCCAAATTTCCTCACGATTCATGGTAACGAATCGCATTTTTTCCTAAAATGGCTGCTGCACGTGTGAGGACATAGAGTAAGGAACTCTGGGAAGGCGGAATCACCCATAATGCCATGCATGCAGCCAATCAGCAGCCAGCCAGCCCTGTGATGTCACAGGCCTATAAATAGAATCAGCCATCTTGGATTCTGCCATTTATCAGTGTACTCGGTGCAGAGAGAGACGTCAGCAGGCGCTCGGGACAGTGTTAGAAAAAATGTAATTGTGCTAAACAAACTATTTACAAGTGCAGGGAAAGGATAGAGAGTAATCATTCCACAACATTTATGTTGAACAGGGTTCAGTAGTGGAGGTTACAGCCTGGGTAATAGGAACAGTCCTATTACACCTTGCTGCACTGACTGGGGATCCAAATTGCCATTGTGCAGCTCTTTAATTCCAGTAAACCATTCTTATTAGGGTGCAAGTGCTCTTTGAAACAGGCATTAACAGGGTTTATTACAAGGAAATATTTCTATGTCTTATTTGCCCTTGTGCGGTGCAGATATATGTTCTAAAGCATTTTTTGGCTTGTATTAGTGGGGAAAAAGGACTTATTATCCATTGTGTGGTGAACTTAGAAAATTACAGCCCTTTTTGTCGTGTATTAGTGGCAAAAGTAAAATATATTTGCCGTTCAGCCGTGCAGTTATATGTTCTAAAGCCGTTTGTGGTGTGTATTAGTGGAAAAAGAAAAAAAAATGCCGTTTAGCAGTGCAGTTATATGTTGTGTTCTAAAGCCGTTTGTGGCATGTATTAGTGGCAAAAGAAAAATATATTTGCCGTTCAGCCGGGCTGCTGGCACATAAGGGGGGACTACTAGCACATGATAGGGGGGGGGGGGCTACTGGCACATGAGGGGGCTACTGGCACATAAGGGGGCTACTGGCACATAAGGGGGCTACTGGCACATAAGGGGGCTACTGGCACATGATAGGGGGCTACTGGCACATGATAGGGGGCTACTGGCACATGATAGGGGGCTACTGGCACATGATCGGGGGCTACTGGCACATGATGGGGGGCTACTGGCACGTGATGGGGGGCTACTGGCACGTGATAGGGGGCTACTGGCACATAATAGGGTGGCTACTGGCACATGATAGGGGGGCGTCTGGCACATGATAGGGGGGCTACTGGCACATGATAGGGGGGGCTACTGGCACATGATAGGGGGGCTACTGGCACATGATAGGGGGGCTACTGGCACATGATAGGGGGGCTACTGGCACATGATAGGGGGGCTACTGGCACATGATAGGGGGGGCACTCTGGCTACTGGCACATGATATGGGGGGGGCTCTGGCTGCTGGCACATGATGGGGGGTTCTTATTACTGGCACTGGCATATGTTCTAAAGCATTTTTTGGCTTGTATTAGTGGGAAAAAAGGACTTATTATCCATTGTGTGGTGAACTTAGAAAATTACAGTCCTTTTTGTCGTGTATTAGTGGCAAAAGTAAAATATATTTGCTGTTCAGCGGTGCAGTTATATGTTCTAAAGCCTTTTGTGGTGTGTATTAGTGGAAAAAGAAAAAAAAATGCCGTTCAGCAGTGCAGTTATATGTTGTGTTCTAAAGCCATTTGTGACATGTATAAGTAGCAAAAGAAAAATATATTTGCCGTTCAGTCGGGCTGCTGGCACATAAGGGGGGGCTACTGGCACATAAGGGGGGGCTACTGGCACATAAGGGGGCTACTGGCACATAAGGGGGCTACTGACACTTGATAGGGGGCTACTGGCACATGGTAGGGGGCTACTGGTACATGATAGGGGGCTACTGGCACATGATAGGGGGCTACTGGCACGTGATAGGGGGCTACTGGCACATGGTAGGGGCTACTGGCACATAAAGGGGGCTACTGGCACATAAGGGGGCTACTGGCACATAAGGGGGCTACTGGCACATAAGGGGGCTACTGGCACATGGTAGGGGGCTACTGGCACATGGTAGGGGGCTACTGGTACATGATAGGGGCTACTGGCACATGATAGGGGGCTACTGGCACGTGATAGGGGGCTACTGGCACATGGTAGGGGGGCTACTGGCACATAAAGGGGGCTACTGGCACATAAGGGGGCTACTGCCACATAAGGGGGCTACTGGCACTTGATAGGGGGCTACTGGCACATGATAGGGGGCTACTGGCACATGATAGGGGGCTACTGGCACGTGATAGGGGGCTACTGGCACGTGGTAGGGGGCTACTGGCACATGGTAGGGGGCTACTGGCACATGATGGGGGCTACTGGCACATGATATGGGGGCTACTGGCACATGATAGGGGGCTACTGGCACATGATAGGGGGCTACTGGCACATGATAGGGGGCTACTGGCACATGATAGGGGGCTACTGGCACATGATAGGGGGCTACTGGCACATGATAGGGGGCTACTGGCACATGATAGGGGGCTACTGGCACATGATAGGGGGCTACTGGCACATGATAGGGGCTAATGGCACATGATTGGGGGCACTCTGGCTACTGGCACATGATAGGGGGCTACTGGCACATGATAGGGGGGCTACTGGCACATGATATGGGGGCTACTGGCACATGATAGGGGGGGCTACTGGCACATGATAGGGGGGGCTACTGGCACATGATAGGGGGGGCTACTGGCACATGATAGGGGGGGCTACTGGCACATGATAGGGGGGCTACTGGCACATGATAGGGGGGCTACTGGCACATGATAGGGGGGCTATTGGCACATGATAGGGGGGCTAATGGCACATGATTGGGGGGGCACTCTGGCTACTGGCACATGATATGGGGGGGGGGGCTCTGGCTGCTGGCACATGATGGTGGGGGCTTCTTATTACTGGCACATAGAAATTGTCTAGAGGGGGCCAAACAAAGACGTGGGTTGAAGAAATGAGGGAGAGGCTATACATGCTCAGTGTTGTAAAATGGTTAAATATAGTGTACTGACAACATTGCTCTTGTTTCTACAATACATAAACTGACTTTGAGAGTTATACTATTAAAGTGGCACTGTCACTGTCTGGGAATTTGCCAAATTCGCAAAGACCCCCTACAGACAGTGACATTGAAGCTGATCTATAGTTGATCTATACCTTCACTACTGTGCTTAGGTGAACCGGGGGGGTTGGGGGGGGGGGGGCACCACAGGAGTAGCTCACACAGGGCACCTGAACACCTCTCAGAGAACTGATGGCTTCTGCTGAGCCAAGGTGGAGGGTCCTAAGACGTCATTACATTGCCAAAAAGCAGTACCTGACTGGCACACACATGTAGAACAGAAGGTGAGCCAATCCTTGAGCCTGTGGGTGTCTGCCAAAGTGCACGGCAGCACCGACATGAGCAGCTGTAAGTATGATCAGGGACAAAACATGTCCTTTACAGCCCACTGGGTGAATGTGGTTTCTGCACAGCCACACCAGCAACTTGGCCAGGTGACGCTGCTTTCGCCAACACGTTGTCACACCGTTGGTCCTGCGACAATGTCCGCCTCTGCCTCCTTATCCTCCGCCGTGTCCTAAGGCTCCATTGCAGGGAAAATTCACAGTGCCCCTCCAGCTTAGCACATGTACAGGGCATGGCGGTTTCACATTGTTCTGCACCTTGTTTGCCTGGGCGAACGGAGTCACACAGGGAAGGAACTGCTCTGTGTCCTTCATCAAGAAATCGAATCCTGGCTTTCTCCGTGAAAACTGAAAATCGGAATCATGGTGACCGACAACTGGAAGAACATGGCCTGCATGGCACACGTGTTCAATCTGGTTGTCAAGCGGTTCCTGAAGTCGTTCACCCATCTGCAAGACATCCTAGAAATGGCCAAGAAACTTTGCATGCACTTCAACCACTAGTACACCGCAAGGCACACCCTCCTTGAGCTGCAGTGGCAGAACAGCATCCCCCAACATAGGCTGATATGCGATGTTTCCACCCGTTGGAATTCCACCCTACATATGTTAGACCGACTATACGAACAGAGAAAGGCCATAAACGATTTCTTGATGATCCAAGCGGACAGGAGTACTCCCCTGCATAACTTCGATGTCAGCCAGTGGCAGCCCATGCGTGACACCTGCCGTTTGCTCAGGCCTTTTGAGAAGGCCACGTTATTTGTCAGTCGCCAGGACTATGGGATTAACTATGTCATTCCACTACTTTCTGTCCTGGAACAGATGCTGGTAAATTTGGCTGGTCAGGGGACTGGAGACGTGGCGCCTAGATCCCACGGTCACATTAGTCCTGTGGGGGCTGAACTGGAGGAGGAGGAGGAGGAGGGCATTGTAACAGTTGGCTGCTACCTATCTGCGCCATCGTCCATCCTCTCACAGGTCTGACTGGGGGACCCTCTGTGCTCATGTTCCTCTGCCATGGCTGCTGTGGCAGGGCGGAGGGGGGGGGGGGTAGGAGCAGTTCCGGCTCCTTCAGCAGGAACTTGAGTCTAGAGTCGCTGATGAGCAGTAGTGATGAGCGGCAGGGGCAATATTCGAATTCGCAATATTTCGCAAATATTTGGTAGAATATTCATTATATATTCTCGAATTTGCGGTTATTTTCTTGCGAAAATTGGCAATGTAATATGCGCATAATGCGCGCGCAATACAGGCGTGGGTCACTATAGCTACATTTTTCAAGCTGCTAGAAGTTTCTTGGGACTGGAGAAAATGGTTGGCATGGCACAATAGCTTTAGATGCAGATCGAGTGCTCCGATATATTCGCGATTGCACAAATTGGCAATTCATGATGCGCATATTTTTGCGCAATACAGGCAACTTCCCATTTTAGCAAGTCTGACTACATATTAGTGATTGGTGCACTTAGTATTGTTGTGAACTTGTGACATCACGGCACTATGTATGTATGTATGTAGCATACATAAATATATACATGCATACAGCACTATGTATGTAGCATGTATGTATGGACAGCATAACACCCTGCACAGCTACACTATATCACAATCTAACCTACACTGACTATCTGCCACTAACTCTCTGTATTATATATATAAGCTAACTATCTAATGTAATGTGACACAGGAAAGCAGAGATCACAGAAATTACAATGTTGTCTCTCTCAGAACTTTAATAAACTGTAGAAAATGGCTTTGGGGAGGTTCTTATATACTAATGGGGTAGGCAACTTTCCTAATGGTTGCTAGGGATGTTTCTAAACTCAGACAAAGACATTGCAGCCTTCTCATTGGCCCACAAGCAAAAAGGGAGGTTACTGTTGAAAAAAAATGTAGAATATTCGAAAATACGAATATATATCACTATATTCTAAATATTCACAATTCGCAATAAAAATTCGCAATTCTAGTGGTGAAGAAACTACTCACCAGCAGCAGCAGGAGCAGCAGCAGGTAGACCTGCCACCCTACATCCGCTGGACTACTAGGCAGCCAAACTGGATTTGTGGCCGCAACTGGCTGAGTTTGCCCTGGTCAAGCTGTCCTGCCCGGCCAGTAGTGTGGCATCAGAGCGGGTGTTTAGTGCGGAGGGGGCCATAGTTACCCCAAGAAGAACTCGCCTGTCCACCCAAAATGTGGAGAGACTGACCTTTGTCAAGATGAATCAGGTGTGGGTCAGCCAGGATTTCCACCCACCAAGGCCTGATGCATCAGATTAGATCATCCATGCTGCCTTACCTAAACCTTGACAAAAGAGACCGGTTTCTTCTGGCTACCTGCCTCAGCTACTATTCTGATGCTGCCACCCTCCTGATGCCACACATCTGATGCCAAGTGTTCCTTCTTACACCCACCATCGTCAGTGGGTACTGTTATTGCCACCCACCTACCCAGTCTGTCAAGGGGTCACTCTGTGGTCTCCTGATGCTGCTGCCACCTCACCGCTATGTCACCTTGCCACACTGTGGCATCCTGATGCTGCTGTCGCCTCCAAACTATGTCACCTTGCCACTCTGTGGTCTCCTGATTCTGCTGCCACCTCCACACTATGTCAGCTTGCCACTCTGGTGCCTCCTGATGCTGCTGCCACCTCCACACTATGTCACTTTGCCAATCTGTGGTCTTCTGATGCTTCCGCCACCTCCACACTGTCATTGTGCCACTCTGTGGCCTCCTCATGCTGCTGCCACTTTCGCACTGTCATTGTGCCACTCTGTAGCCTCCTCATGCTGCTTCCATCTCACCACTATGTCATAGAGCCACTCTGTGGACTTCTCATGCTGTTCCCACCCTCCCCACTTCTTGACGAGGCCACTATTTTGACTTTCAGCCTGGCTGACATCATGATTTATTCGACCCTTCTTCTGATCTGTCAGAAGCAAGGAAAAATTAGACACACAACGGATCCTGTCTGTGTAGCAGATGTAAGGCCTGTATGGTCCCACCAGAATTGTCTTGTGATTTGGTAGCCAAAAGCAGGAGTGGGTACAAAACACAGAAGACATGCAAATATTCCATTCACGTGTCATCTCTGTTTTGGATCCACTCCTGTTTTTTTTGGCATCAGCAATACTGATAAATTACTGACCAAATACTGACTGAGTGAAAGCGGATGCTCAACAGACAGGATCCGCAAAATAATCAGTGACGTCAACACAAACTTACTACTTACATCCTCTCCACTATGTCGGGGGGCTCTACTGGTATAAGTGTTTAATAGAACAGGTTCTGTAGACATCTATGTGGAATCAGCTGACGACGGTGTAAAAGGAGTGCGCTTCTTCTTAGCGCTAACATCGACCTGTAAAGGCTGAGTTCATACTTGAGTTATTAGCTGAGTTTTGGCCCAGTGACTGCTCAAATAAGTGAAGTGTGCAGTGATTCTAAGAGCAACGCCTGTCATCTGCATGTCATATGGACTCACAGTATTATTTCACCACTAAAGCAGACTCCCTATGCGGGTTACTGCAAGGAACAGTGTTCTACACCACTATAAAGGCTCTATGCAGCCAGGAAATAGCTGTTTTTTAACGAAATTCGCCGCAAATAAATTTGCATCGAAATTAATTTTTCCCCAAAACTTCGGCGAACCAGCGAACAGGGCCGTTTCTAGAGGCGGGCAAGGGGTGCGACCGCACGGGGCGCATCACTATGGACAGAAGAGGGGGGCGCCATCAGCAGGGTCCAGGGCCGGAGGGGGGTCCTTTATGTCCGGAGGCAGCAGGAGTGGAGATGAGCGCTTCCTCTGTGGAAGCGTTCATCTCCATATTCATCTGTATCGCCATCCTCAGGACAGCGAAACAGATGAATTGTGCGGAGGAGCAGGGGAGAGGCGTCTCCCTTGCCCAGTCCTCTGATAGGCTACAGGCTTAGTGCCTGTAGCCTATGAGTTGCTGGCACAGGCGGCGCGATGACGTCATCGCGCCGCCTGAATCGTACAGCGCGGGACACAGGCCGGAAGAGGCCTGCATCGCATCACTGACAGCAGCATAAGGTAAGTATATGAGTTTATTGTTTTTATTTATTGTATACTGTGGCAAGAAGGGGGGTGGGGGCCCTTTATACTGGCACAATATGAAGGGGTACTATTGAGAAGAGGGGAAAGCACCATGGGGGCCCTATATACTGCCACAATATGGGGGTACTATGGAAAAGAGGGGAAGCACTATGGGGGCCCTATATACAGGCACAATATGGGGGGCACTATGGGGGCCCTTTATACTGCTAAAATATGGGGGCACTATGGAGAAGAGGGGAAGCACTATGGGGACCACTATGGAGAAGAGGGGAAGCACCATGGGGGCCCTATATACTGCCACAATTAGGGGGGGCCACTATGGAGAAGAGGGGAAGCACTATGGGGACCACTATGGAGAAGAGGGAAGCACTATGGGGGCCCTATATACTGCCACAATATGGGGGCACTATGGAGAAGAGGGGAAGCACTATGGGGGCCCTATATACTGCTACAATATGGGGGCACTATGGAGAAGTGAGGAAGCACTGTGGGGGCCCAATATACTGGCACAATATGAGGGGGTACTATGGAGAAGAGGGAAAGCACCATGGGGGCCATATATACTGGCACATTATGGGGGCACTATGGAGAAGAGGGGAAGGAGCACTATAGGGGCATCTACTAGGGGCCCTATGTACTGACACACATTATTGGGGGCTCTATGGAGAAGGGGAGGGGAAAGGAGCACTATGGGGGCATCTACTGGGGCCCTATATACTGGCACTCATGGGGGCTCTATGGAGAAGTGGGGGTGAAGGAGCACTATCGGGGCATTTACTGGGAGTCCTATTTACTGGCACGCATTATGGGGGTGCACTATGGAGAAGTGGGGGAAAAGAGCACTATGGGGGCATTATATAGGGGCATTTAATACTAGCACCCATTTTGGTGCCACTCTGGGGAAGGCGGAGAGGAACATTATGGGGGCATCTATGTGGGGCAGTCTATAGGGGCATTTTATACTGGCACATTATGGAGGACACTATGGGGACAGGGAGGAGCACTATGGGGCATCTTCTGGGGGCACTATATAGGAGTATTTTATACTGGCACAAATTAAAGGGGCCCTATGGGCACCTAAGCTCAACTAGGGGCACTAAGTGTTTTTGTAGTGGCACACAGTACGGGTCATTGGAACACATGAGGGCACTCTGGGGACATTGGCTCTACTGGGGACACTAAGAGATGATGTTTTTATTTTATTTTTTACTGACACACAGCAAGGCATTTTTGTACTGGCGCACATTATAAGGGGGTTTCTACTGTCACACATTATAAAGAGAATTATTACTACAGGGGCATTATGGTGGGCTTTATTACAACTGGGGGACTATGGGAGCATTATTACTTCTGTGACACAATTACTGTATTACTGTATGGGGCACTGTAGGAGCACTACTACTACTAAGTGCATTCTGGCACAGAATTATTACTATAGTTGTGATTTTGGGGAGCACTATTACTGTGGGGGCACCCTGGCACAGTATCAGCTTAGCACAGTTATTTTTGGGGACATTATGGTTACACTATTGGTATCAGGGACACTATTTCCTGTGTGCAGTTTTTTTAGAGCATTGTGTTCCAATAATTATTAAAAGGGGGGCTTTCTGTGTGTAACTAGTATTTTCAGGGGTTTATCAGTTTATGCAGTATAGTTTTGGGGGTGCATGATGGAAAAGTAGGAAACTAAGATGTCTGTCAAACTCTGCAGAGAGAAGAGATGGCTGAAAGAAATCATCATGGTGGTCTGATCTGAATGGAGAAGATAAAGAAAGAGAACATCTACATCACAGGAGACGTCACTGGATGTAAGAGGTATGTTGTGGGGCTGCATTAGGCTACTTTCACAACTGCGTTAGTGATTCTGGCAGGCTGTTCCGGCAGAGAACAGCCTGCCAAAATTCACTGGATCCGGCACTGCTGGATGCAGACTGAATGCCCGCCGCCCCAATCAACTACAATGGGGTACGGCAGAGATCCGGCCACAATCTGGAAGGGGGCGCTTTTTTGATTTTCGCCCTGTTGGTAAATTTCCCTAGAAACTGCCCTGCCAGCGAATCAAATTTTTGAAAAATTTGCTCATCTCTAATAGCAACCAGTAGATGGATACTTTAACTGTGAATGACTGAAATGACCAAAGTGCTTATATCTCCTTGCACATTCAAAAACAAGAAATCACAGGGATTAGATTAATGTAAAAAAACATCTATAACTGCACATAGAGTAAATGCAGTTTAAAAATGTGGTCATCTGCCTTCCGGTATTTACCAGATTCACGCAAAAAGGGAGTCTGATGAAAAAGTAGTCAGCAATAAAATTATTTATAAGGAAGCACAGCTGTGCAAAATACCTAGGAAAAAACTCCTGGCTGTCTTGTGATTTAATCAGGAAGATTCAGTCGAAGCTTAATGTAGTTGCTACGCAACCTTGTATGGCTGGCACGCACATAAAGACCCTAGATATTGTGGGGAATATCAGGCTTCGATATCCTGCAGTGTCTAGAATTAATTTTTACATCCTAAGTTTCCAATCCAAAAGGCTGGAACATTAGTTGATGTAGAGGATTACCTTAAAATGTCAAGAACAAGATTTATTGGAAGACATTAACATTAGAGTTGTGTGAGCTGGGAAACTGCGATGGACATACTTCACGTCACAAGGCCACATATCGAAATACAACCAATTACTATTTCAAGCGGGCATGGAAAACAGTTGATAAATGTGAATTTTTGCAGTCTTCAGTATTATTTTTAAAATCGTATTTTTTCGCATGGCACTTCATTCTTTGAATTGGTAAAATGTAATTTTTTTTATTATGTATTCACCATCAGGGTTGCCAGCCTGAATGTTGCAATTTTGTGGACAACTTAACCCCAAATCACGGACAGCGAACAATTTTTACGGACAAATTAGAAAACCATATTGAATGCTAAAGATTATTTATAAGTAATACATGTCTATAGCTCCTTATACTGATAAGAACTCATGAACACCATTTACTGTGAGCTGTAAATTGATTAAAATTACCACCAAAATAATCTACTCAAGTATTAGCTTAAAAAAAAATTACGGACACATCAATTTTTTTCCACGGACATAGGAAAAAAGTAGCCTATTTTTATGGACTGTCCAGAAATTTCAACCAGTCAAAGTTCAACCTTAAATACTAATTTTCTTTGCTACACAGGCTAACAATTTTGCCTTGATTAATTTCTTAAAAGGGTTTTCTGAGATTTTAATGCTGATGACTAGAAATGAACGAATCTAACAAAGTGGAATTCGATCCGAATTTCAGGAAAAATGGCTGCTACAAGTGTGAGGACATGGGGCAAGGAACTCTGGGAAGGCGGGATCACCAATACTGACATGCATGCAGCCAATCAGCAGCTAGCCAGCCCTGTGATGTTCAGCCCTATTAATACGACGGCCATCTTAAATTCTGCCATTCACCAGCATGCTTAGTGCAGGGAGAGACGTGTCTGCAGGTGCTATGGACAGTGCTAGAAAAGACTTGACTGTGGTGAAAAAAACGATTTACAAATGCAGGGAAAGATTACTCAAGGTGTAGGGAAAGGATAGGGAGGAATTATTCCACCAGCATTTGTTTTGAACAGGTTTCAGTCAGGGAGGTGACAGCCTGGGTAATAGAACCAATCCGATTACATCTTGCTGCACAAATTGGATCCAAATTGCCATTATACAGCTCTGTAATTCCAGCAAACCTGTCTTATTACAGTGCAAGTGCTGTTTGATACAGGCATTAACAGGGTTTATTCATCAAATGGGGAGAAGAAGACAGGATGGGTGGCACTACTGCATAAATCGCATCATGCGCCTACTCAGGCCACTTCCGGACCGGTGAATATAGCCGTTGATGGTGCTCAGTATCCCAGAAGACAATCAATGCAGATGTGTAGGAAAGAAAAACAGCGGTACGGCACTTACCCGGCTTCACTTGGCTTTATTGTATAACAGACCAGATGTGTGAAGTCCCAGGTAGCGGGGGCGGACTCAGAGCTTGCGGCAGCTAGTTGGCGACGGCCGTTTCGCGCATGTAATCAGCGCATCGTCAGGCCATTAGGATCGACGCGCGCGTAGCGCGCTTTTATGACATCATCTCCCTGCCGCTCTTAGCAACGAGTAACGCCAACCTACAGCCAATCCTGGGTAATAAAAACATCGCAGGATATCGTTCCATAATTAGTTTGTTCACATATGATACTACATATTACTGTGGCATAAATGCGCAACACAAACAGACATTTTGACCATAACTAATAGATCAGCATTTTTATGTAAATATAAGGAGCTAACAGTAAGCGCGACAAACATAATACCCTACTACAGAAGCATATTATAGGAAAACCGCCAGATCATTTTTCTCATTTAGGCCTGCCGGACCCATAGTCTCAGTGTGGAGGATCCACCATGCTTCTGTTTGTAGTAAAGTGCGATGTCTATCCCCCCCCCCCGCGGGGAGGTTTTTTGACCCATTAAATGCCCGCGAAGGTTAGGCATCGCACGTCACCATTATGTTGCTCCCTAACATAGGAGATCAATCTTGGGCAACCCCTGCCTGATTTCACGGAAGTCAAATGTTCCCTGATTCTTTCCACTAAGGACCTTTTGGTTTTACCTACATAGAAGGCCTGGCACTGGCACATAATGGCATACACTACGTTGGTTGTCCTACATGTAATAAAGTCCCGGACCTTGTGGGTGACTGCTCCTAATCTCACTACCTTCGTCTGGGAGTTTTGGATGCAAACTGAACAAAAGCCGCACTTGAAATTCTCTATGGGTTTTCTCAGAGTTAGCCAATCTTTCTGTTTTGGCTCTGTAAATTCACTATGTATTAGCCTATCCCTAATGGTGGTACTTCTTCTGAAGGCCACCATAGGTTTTTGCTGTACAAGTGAAGCAAGAGCGGATTACCCTTTCAGTAGGGCCCAGTTATCCTGGATAATCTTGCGGATGGTATCCGCCATTGGACTGTATCCAAAGGTGAAGACAAAATGACTAGAACTGTCATTCCCTTTGGTTCTTGGCTCCAACAACGTATTACGTTGGCGCTGAAGCGCCTTTTGTATTGCGGAGTCTATAACTTTCAGTAGATAACCCCTCTCCATGAGGCGCCCTTTAAGTTGGGAAGCCTGTCGTAAAAACCCTGCATCTGTGTTGTTTATTCTCCGGAGCCGGACAAACTGTCCGTAAGGTACGGCTTTTTTAACTGCTGGAGGGTGGAAGCTAGTCTGGTGGAGCAGCGAGTTGGTGGCCGTGGGCTTGCGATAGCCTGAGGTTATGAGGGAGCCACCCCTCACCTCCACTTTGACATCCAAAAATTCAAGGCTATCACCACCAAAGTTGACCATGAATCTCATGTTCATTCGGTTAACTTGGTTAAGGTATTCCACAAACCCACGGCACTGATCCTCGCTGCCCGACCAGACCAGAAAAATATCATCCACGTACCTTAAAAAAGATGGATATGCTGGAGAAAGGGGTTATCCACCATGAACACATAAGACTCCTCAAATACTGCCAGGTAGGTTCGCAAAAGTGCAAGACACAGGGGAGCCTATTGCGGTACCCTGTACCTGGCGGTACCACTGGTTGTTGTACAGAAAGACATTATTCATGAGGACGAGATCGAGGGCTTCTCTGATAAACTGGCAGAAAGCCGGTCCTTTTGAGGTATGACCTAACACTTCATTAACTGCCTGGATGCCCAGACCATGGGGAATACGAGTGTACAAACTCTCAACGTCCAAGGACACCAGACGAAAATCCTCGCGCCACTCAAAGAAGTTGAGGGCGCGAAGAAATTCACCGGTGTCCCTGAGATACGTGGGAGTTCCCCAAAGCAATGGTCTGAGCAACCAATCAAGATAGCCTAACAGGGGTTCAGTCGCCGACCCAACCCCGGCCCTAATCGTGCGGCCTGGTGGGTGGGTCGGCGACTTGTGAATTTTAGGTACGAAGTACCACACCGGGTACATGGGGAACTTGGGAATAAGCTTTTCCTGAATATTGGGCGGTAGTACCTTAACCTCTTAAGGATGCAGGGCGTACATGTACGCCCTAGCGTCCTGGTACTTAAGGACTTAGGGCGTACATGTACGCCCTGAGAAGTTCCGATCACCGCATCTCTGCGGGTGGTGATCGGAACAGGATGCCTGCTGAAATCATTCAGCAGGCATCCTGTGACAATGCCGAGGGGGGTCCTGTGACCCCCCCGTGTCGGCGATCGCAACAAACCGCAGGTCAATTCAGACCTGCGGTTTGCTGCGCTATCTGTAGTCTCTGATTCACGCGGTCTGTGACCGCGGGGATCAGAGACTAAAATCTGCCCCAAAGTGTAATTTTTAACCCCCCCCCTGCACCCCGCCATCTTAGTGTCCCCCCGGGCGGTGCAGGGGGGGGGGGGATTGCGGGCGGTGCTGCGGGTGGGTGGCGCGGGAGGCCTCCTTTCAATCGATTTCCCTGGTGCCTAGTGGGTATAGCAGGGGGTCAGCACATTGCTGACCCCCTGCTATAAACTGCTGACATCTGTGCTGCAGATGTCAGCAGTTTAACCCCTTCTATACCGCGGTCCGTACGGACCGCGGTATAGAAGGTGTTAACATGGAGGGAGCTCCCTCCCTCTCCCATCGGGGGGCTGCCGTACCTTTGCAGCCCCCCCGACGGGATAGGATAGTAGAGGGAGGGAGCTCACCTCTCTTCCCATCACCCGCTGCTCTGTAATGGCAGCGGGTGATGGTTACCATGGCAGCAGGACGCTTTCAGAAGTACAACAAATTTACTCATAAGGGCCTCCAACTTACTAATTATGTCCTCTATCGGGTTGGTGCCTAGTTTTTCATATGTAGTTAAATCGCCCAGTAGTTAAATAAACAGGGTTTATTACAAGGAAATAGTTCTACATTTTATTTGCCCTTGTGCGGCACAGTTATATGTGTTTAAAGCATTTTTTGGCTTGTATTAGTGGGAAAAAAGGGCTTATTATTATGTGGTGAAGAGCGAAAATTACAGCCCTTTTTGTTGTGTATTAGTGGCAAAAGTAAAATATATTTACCGTTCAGAGGTGCAGTAATCTGTTTTAAAGACCTTTTTCTGTGTATTAGTGAAAAAAAATATTTGCCGCTCAGCAGTGCATTTATCTGTTCTATAACCATTTTTATTGTGTATTAGTGGAAAAAGAAAAAAAATATTTGCCGCTCTGCAGTGCAGTTATCTGTTTTAAAGCTCTTTTTTTGCGTGTATTAGTGGAAAAAAATATATGTATATTTGTCGCTCAGCAGTGCAGTGATATATTCGGAAGCCCTGTATGCCGTGTATTACTGGCGAAAAATATATTCGTCGTCCAGCGTTGCACTTATCTGTTGAAAAGCCTGTTGTGTAAGGTCCCTTGCAGACGAGCGAGTGAAAACTGCGCGATTTAGCAATGTGCGAGATAAAAACTGAATGTTTACAAACATCTCTTAGCAACCATCCATGAAAAATGCGATTTTCACGCAACCCCATTCACTTCTTTGGGGCTAGCATTGCGTGAAAAGTATATAGAACATGCTGCGATTTTCATGCAATGCACAAGTTATGTGTGAAAACCAACGCTCATGTACACAGAAATGAATGGGTCTGGATTCCGTGCGGGCTCAATGTGTTCGCATCATACATTGCACCCGCACAGAATACCCGCTCATGTGAAAGGAGTCTAAAAGTAGAAAAAAAATTAGGGCCTTATTGCCGTTCTGCAGTGCAGTGATATATTCTGAAGCCCTGTTTGCTGTGTATTAGTGGCAAAATAAAAATATATTCGCCGTCCAGCGTTGCATATATATGTTGAAAAGCCTGTTCTGTAAAAGTAGAAAATAGTTTGGGCCTAATTGACGTTTTGCGGTGTAGTGATATATTCTGAAACACTGTTTGCTGTGTGTTAGTGGCGAAATAAAAAATCTTGTAGAGACATGCTATAGATACCAGAACTACTACGTTTAGCTGTTGTGGTTCTGGTGACTATAGTGTCCCTTAATATAGAGGAAAAAAAAAAAAAGAATCAGCACAAAAGTATTAAATAAAGTGGCTGTATCATTATTCTAAAAATTTAAAAAGCAAAACTTCTGAAGCAAATATATAGCACTTTTTATTTTTATTTTACAATGTGCAGATAGTACTGTACTACTAACCCCTCCATCCACCCCTCCCCCTTCTCCATACCTCCTTCTCCAACCACCCAGCACCCTTACTCACATAAAACAAGTAATATTTATAATATAGCTTACAGTGAATTACTGCAAATACAGTGCGCAGTGTACAGAAAGGTCAGGGGAGGTCAGGAGGAGGAGCAAACAAGTAAGTCCTTCACTATGCGAGACATGCCGCTCGCATAGTGAAGGATAGGTTTGGGACATGGAGCCGGCGGAGCGGAAGCAAGATATTTTCCGACGATGTCATTGAATTTGTGGGCAGTGGCCAGTGGCATAGTGTGGGTTGCCAGCACCCGGGGCAAGCCAAGTATTGCGCCCCCCCAACCTGTGGCCATGCCCTTTTTTTTACAGATAATGTAGTAGATATCACTTGCAGTCATACGTAACACCACAGATAACACAGTGATAACTCTGAGTACAGATAATGTAGTAGATGGGTGTGAGCCCCCAGAATTCAGAACACGCAGAACCTGAAGTTTAGGCCAAGGCTGCTACAGTGTGGGCCAAATTCTATATCCACCTCCCCCATCACTACAGAACATACACGGTAATACAGCGCCCCCATCATATGTTCCCAACACTGTGCCACTGTGCTCCCCAATATTATACTGCAGAAACTGATAAACTGCCTGATAATACTAGTACCACACAGATAATGCCCCCTTCAATAATTATTACTGTGCCCAGCAAATAGTGCCCCTGACACTAATAGTGTAAACATAACGTCCCCCAAAAATAATTGTGGCAAGCTGATACTGTGCCAAGGTGCCCCCAAAGTAATAGTGCTCCCAAAAGTCCCACTAATAGTAATAATTCTCTGCTAGAGCAAACATGGTAGTAATAGTGCTCTCACAGTGCCCCCAACATGTCCCCACTGTGCCCCAGAAGTAGTAATAAGTTAAGTCCACAGGTGTAGTGAGCTCACCCAGCCCTGAAAGCATGAGGCCACGCCGAGGAACCACAGGTGCTAAAAGTCCAGCAAGAAAAGAGAAAAGGTCCAGCTTCCGTTGCAAAATCATGAAGAGCTTTATTCACATGGTGCGGTACAGGTTAAAACAGACAGGCACTCGTCTACGCGTTTCGTATCCACATATCTTGATCCTTATTCATGACACAGAGTACAACATATTTGGGCAGCCATTAAATAGAGTTCAAGTGCTGGTACGGCAGGTGAAACTCATTAAGACGGAGCCCAACCTCCAAAAGATTTAACTCTAAAGTGACAAGGTGAGATAAAATACAATAAACATACATAAAAGGAAACATAAAGAAGTATGTCAATATTGAAGGATCAAATCATGCCTTCGGTTTAATCCAAGTGGAACGCATGTTCTCATACGAAAAATCCAATTGGACTCCCTGTTAAACAGTTTCATTCTGTAATCGCCTCCCCTCAAAGGGGGAGTGACCCTTTCAATGCCTTGTACCACAAGGCTACCAGTAGCCCCCATGAACAACCGCAAAGTGTAAACTAGCGGCAGAGACATTTTTCTCCCGTGCGCGTGGCACATCAGACAGGTGTCTACATATGCGCGTTTTTAAACTGTTACTGGTGCACCCAACATATTGGAGGTGACATGAAGAACACGTGATGCAGTATACCACGTATGAGGTATTGCAGTTAATATATTGCTTAACCGCCAAAACTTAATCAGTTGCGAAAAAACGCACCTGACTGCCTGTGTGAATGTGGGCACAACAGGTACAGATGTTGTGACCGCACCTGTAAGTGCCCACATGTCTCAGCCTAGTGGGCTGTTTCGCAGCTTTTTCCACAAACAGAGAGGGACTAACCATATTGGCAATGGTGGTTGCTCTACGGGGGTACATTGTAGTTAACTATGTCATGCCACTGATCGTCTTGTTGCAGAATGGACAAACGTTTACGAATAATTTTGCAGATCTGCGTGTATTCAAGACTAAAATTGGTCACGAAAGTAGGTGAGCAATTAGAAAAATATTAACTTTTTTTGTGTTGATATTTGGGAAAGACCAATACAGTGCGTGACATAGATAAGGCTGCATTTTTTTCTTTGTCCCCACTGTGCCCCAGAAGTAGTAATGCTCCCATAGTGCCCATACTAGTAATCATGTTCCCCATAGACCCCCAGTAGTAATAAAGCCTATCATAATGCCCCCAGTGGAAATAATTCTCCTTATAATGTGCCAGTGTAAAAAATACTCCCTTTTAATGCACCAAGTTGAGTTAATGTCCCCATAGTGCCCCCATAATGTGCCAGTATAAAATACCCCTAAATAGTGCCCCCAGTAAATGCCCCGATAGTGCTCCTCTCCCCCCTTCCTCCTAGTGCCCACCATAATGTACCAGTATAAAATGCCCCATATATAGTGGCACAGTAGATGCCCTCAGTGTCCCCCATAATTTGTAAAGTATAAAATACTCCTCCCATAGATGAGCCCATAGTACTCCTCTCTCCCCTTCCCCATAGTACCCACCATAATGTGTCCCAGTATAAAATTCCCCTATACAGAGCCCCCATATAAAATACCCCTTCTTTGTGGCCTCAGTAGATGCCCCCATAGTGCCCCCAATAATGTGCCAGTAAGAAGTGTCCCCATAGATGCCCCCACAGTGCCACACAATAATGTCTCAGTAAAAAGTGCCCCCACAGATGCCCCCCAATAAGCTGCCAGTAAGAAGTGCCCCATAGATGCCCCCCAATCATGTGCCAGTAACAAGTGCCCCCATAGATGCCCCCCAATCATGTGCAGTAACAAGTGTCCCCATAGATGCCCTCATAGTGCCACCCAATAATGTGTGAGTAAAAAGTGACAATAATGTGCCAGTAAGAAGTGCCCCCATAGATGCCCCCCAATCATGTGCCAGTAAGAAGTGCCCCCATAAATGCCCCCCTGATCATGTGCCAGTAACTAGTACCATTTAAAAAAATAAACAGTTATACTTACCTCCATCAGGCTGGCAGTGATGTGATGCGATGTGTCCCGCTCTGTACGGATCAGGCGGCTCGATTACATCATCGCACTGCCTGCACAGGCCCCTGATAGGCTGCAGGCCAAGTTCCTGCAGCCTATCAGAGGAACGGGGAAGGGACCTGCCCCTCCCCTTGTCACCAGGGCCAGCTGCCTCGATCACTCACTTTGCCTAATTGGCGCTGCGGCCCTGCTAGCGTCCCCTGCAATTTTGCGCCTGGGGCAACGCCCCCGAGGCCGCCCACCACGCTACACCACAGGCCAGCGGGGCTCAAGAGGTCTTAGCCCCCCAGGAGCAACTGGGCCCAGGGCAGCTGCCCCTTTTGCCCCGTGTTAAATACGGCCCTGGCGGCAGGCAGAGGTCGCTGCAGAGTAAGGGGTCGTGGCATCAGGGGTCGCAGCGAGATGCCTGAGCTCCAGATGTCATCTAGCAGTCGTCTCTTGACCAGTAACCCAGTGGTTCTTGAATGGTTGACTCGGTCATCCACTTTGTCCCAAGTGACATCAGACACCTCCAGCCAAGAGTCGGTGGGTTCTTCTGACACGACGCTTAGTTGGCATGGCCCAGGAGCAGGCCCTGTGCCTTCACCTGTCCTCAACCTGCCTCTGTCATTTTCCGTTCCCTCAGCCAGAGAAGTATTATATGCTGTGTGCTCAGCTCCACTTTTCAGCAAGGATGAGCTACTAGAGGACAGTCAGCAGCTACTGCCCAGCCAAGATCTGGAGGATAAATCCGTCGCTTCCTCCACTAGGCGGGCAAGTACTGATGAGAAGAGGGGCATGGGAGCTGGTGTTGCAAGCGGTCAGGTTCCTGACCCAGAAGCGGTTGAGGAGGACATCAGTGACGTGCAGACAGTACTCGATGATGATGATGTAGCTGATTGCACTTGGGAGCCGGGTGACGAAGGGGCTTCATCATCATCAGGAGAAGAGGGTGGCAGCTTGCCCATGAGCCAGCGGGGGAGCCAGCAAGTCGCTAGCGTGCCAGGGAGTCAGCAGGGTGGCAGCAGTGGGAGGTCGGGATTGAAACGTGCCTGGGGTAGACCACCCGCTTCGCAAGGGCATACCTGCCTGGGAAGTAGCGGTGCACGGGTTCATGGAGGCAGCACGGTAGCAGTCAGTCAGTGCAGAGAGTTAGGGGTAAAATCACCTATGTTGGCACCATGGCCCTGCAACAACATATGCAGCATCACCTAAAGAGGGTAAACGTGGCTCTGATGTAGTGGTCCAGCTTGCCGTCAGCAACCGCTGCATCACCCAGTGGCACGCACCTGGTTTCAGGCAGTGAAGGCTCCACCACCTCAGCCAGAGGGAGCTGTCTGTCCTTCACATCATCTGCTGGTCCTGATGCTCCTGCTCCTCCTCCTACTCCTGGTTAGTCATTCTGTCAGCAATCGATCACCGAAGCAGCCAGGAAACTTTGCATGCACTTCAGACACTCGTATACCACAAAGCACATCCTCCTTGAGCTGCAGCGGCAGTTACGACATCTCCCAACATAGGCTGATATGCGACGTTTCCACCCATTGGAATTCCAACCTCCATATGTTAGACCGACTATATGAAAGGCCATAAACTATTTCTTAATGATCCAAGCGGACAGGAGTACTCCCCTGTGTAACTTCGATGTCAGCCAGGGGCAGCTCATGCGTGACACCTGCTGTTTGATCAGGCCCTTTCAGGATGCCATGTTATTTGTCAGTTGCCAGGACTACGGGATGAACAATGTCATTTCACTGCTTCATATCCTGGAACAGATGCTGGTAAATCTGTCTGGTCAGGTGACTGGAGACATGGCACCTAGATCTCACGGCTACATGAGCCCTATGGGGGCTGACCTGGAGGAGGGTGTTTAGTGCGGTGGGGCCATAGTTACCCCAAGAAGAGCTCGCCTGTCCAATCCAAAATGTGGAGAGACTGACCTTTGTCAAGATGAATCAGGCGTGGATCAGGCAGGATTTCCACCCACCAATGTCTGATGCATCAGATTAGATCATCCATGCTGCCTCACACAAACCTTGACAAAAGGCTACCTACTTACCTGGCTACCTGCCTCAGCTACTATTCTGATGCCACACATATGATGCCAAGTGCTCCTTCTTACACCCACCATTGTCAGCAGGTACTTGTTATTGCCACCCACCTCCACACTCTGTTGTTGTGGCACTTTGTGGCCTCTTCCTGATGCTGTTGTCGAGCCACTCTGTGGCCTTCTCCTGATGCTGCTGCTGCTGCCACCTCCAGACTCTGTCATTGTGCCACTCTGTGGCCTCCTGATGTTGCTGCTGACACCTCCACACTCTCTCATTGTGCCACTTTGTGGCCTCCTCCTAATGCTGCTTCCACTACCTTTACACTCTTTCTTTGTGCTACTGTGTGATCTCCACCTGATGCAGCTGCTGCTGCCACCTCCACACTCTGTCATTGTACCACCCTGTGGCCTCCTTGTGCTGCTGCTGCCACCTCCACACTCTGTCATTGTGCCACTCTGTGATCCCCTGATGCTCCCGCCACTTCCAGACTCTTTCATTGTTCCACTCTGTGGTCTCTTGATGCAGCTGCCACCTCCAAACTTTATCATTGTGCCACTCTGTGGCCTCCTTATGCTGCTTCCACCTCCACACTCTGTCGTCATGCCATTCTGTGGTCTCCTCATGCTGCTGCCACCTCCACACTCTGTCGTCGTGCCACTCTGTGACCTCCTGATGCTGCCACAACCTCCAGACTCTGTCATTTTGCCTCCCTATGGCCTCTTTATGCTGCTTACACCTTACTACTATGTTATAGGGCCACTCTGTGGACTTATCATGCTGTTCCCACCCTCCCCACTTCATGACTGGGCCACTATTTTGCATTTTTGGCTTGGCTGACATCATCTTTTATTTGACACTTTTTCTGATCTGTCAGAAGGAAGGAAAAATGAGACGCACAACAGATCCTCTCTGTGTAGCAGCTGTAAGGCCTGTATGGTCCCATCAGAATTGGCTTGTGATTTGGTAGTCAAAAGCAGGAGTGGGCACAAAACACAGAAGACATGCAAATATTCCGTTCACGTGTCATCTCTGTTTTGGATCCACTCATGTTTTTATTGGCATCAGCAGTACTGATGGATTACTGACCAAATGCTGACTGAGTGAAGGCAAGTGCTCAACAGACAGGATCCGTTTTTTGGGGGTTATTGTTCTGACAGATCAGAGGAAGGGCAAAATAATCAGTGACGTCAACACAAACTTACTGCTGACACCCTCTCCACTCTGTCAGGGGAGCTCTACATTTATATGCGTTTAATAAAACAGGTTCTGTTTTCCACATCTATGTGGAATCAGCTGACAACATTGTAAAAGGAGTGTGCTTCTTCTTGACACTAACATTGACCTGTAAGGCTGAGTTCACACTTGAGTTATTTGGTGAGTTTTGGCCCCATGACTGCCCAAATAAGTGCAATGTGCAGTGATTCTAAGAGCGATGCCTGTCATCTGCATGTCATACCGACTCACAGTATTATTTCACCACCAGTATCTCTTTACATGGCAGCAGTAATGCTTGTAAATATGAAATATCATCACTACCGCTATGTAAACCATCTGTGTCAATACTTGAGAATGTAACGCACTGTGCAAATTTTTTTTGTCATAAGTCCAATCCCCTTTGCAGGTCATAACCTTTAACCCCTTAGTGACCACCCATACGTGTTTGTACGGCGGTCACTAAGGGGCCTTAGGCTGGGCCGCCGCTTTTTTTATGGCGGCCCAGTCTAAGCACTGCGAGGGTCCCTCATATAGTGCATAATGCATTGCATTTTAAAAGCAATCAAAATACTGTCTGTTATAGTCCCCTTCTGGGACTATTAAGTGGTTAAAAAAACGAAAAAAAAAACACATTTATTAAATAAAAAAAATTCCCTAAAAAAAATTATGCTTTTTTTTCCCATTGAAGTATTTTGATGAAAAACATTGAAAAAAAAAAATCCCTCCATTATGTTTTGTATTGCCGTGTCCATAACGTCCCGGACAACATAAATATCACATAAATTACCGTGAACGTCGTAAAAAACAAAACAAAAAAAACCCAGAATTGATCATTTATTCTTAGTTGCCACCGAAAAAACATAATAACAAGCGTTTAAAAAGCGCCATTTACTCCAAAATGATACCAATAAAAAATACAAAAACCAGCAAACCATAAAAAAAACTATGCATTTGGTATCACTGTAATCGTTTTGACCCAGAGAATAAAGATATTATGTTATTTATACTAAAAAATGAATGCCGTAAAATTTATAACATAAAAACCCAGTGGCAGTATTGCTGTTTTTCCCATCTCCCTCCCAGAAAGAGTTAATAAAAGTTAATCAGAAAGTTATGTGTACTCCAAAATGGAACCGCAAAAAACAAGCCCTCATACAGCTATATATATGGAAAAATAAAAAACGTATAGCTCTTGGAAAGCGACAATGAAAAAAGGAAGAAAAACGATTGGTCAGTAAGGCCCAAAACTTGGTCACTTAGGGGTTAACAAAACCCAAGCAAAGGTGCTAGAGGAGCAACGTGAGCACAAGACACAAACGGAGGGTCATAACTGAAACAGAGGCATTAGGGTCATCTGAGGCAGGGTGATAGTGGGGATCCTGGAGCCAGGGCAATATTAGCGGTGAATTTAGTGTGGGGGCATCTGGAGCTGGGGCATTTATGGGGGTGCACCTAAAGCAGAGGCATTAGGGTTGCCTGAGGCAGTGTAAAAGTGGTGATCCTGGAGCAGACGTATTGGGGGCAGCTGGAGAAAAGGCAATATTAGGGGTGCATTTAGAGTGGGGGCATTGGAGGCATCTGGAGCTGTGGCACTCATTGGGGTGCACCTAAAGCAGAGGCATTGGGGGGACCTAGGGCAGAGTCCCCCCAATGCCACTCTGAACTCTGCAGAGAGCAGCACACATACACAGATCTGAGTCTACTATAAACAAATCCCTTATTTTCCCCTTACAGTCTCCTACAGCTCATTACTGTCACACACCTGAGATATCAGCCCAGCACCGCTGAGGAGTCCTTCTTTCCAGCAACCACAGTTTTCTGACAGCAGGGAGGGCAGGACGATGGCCAGACATGTTCTCTCCTCCTTCACCGCCAGCAGCCCGGGAAGCTTAGAAGATACTGCGGGGCCTCTTGTACAATTTACACCAGTAGTAGGCTGCATCACTGTGCGATACTGCCACCTAGTGGCTACAATAGTTATCTCTCCTGAGAAACAAGAGAAATAATTACTCCTCCGTCTTATCTCCAGGCACAGAAGACTGGGGGCCTACCGAGGAATCCCCCGCCTCCCTGGTGGGCCAGTCCGAGTATGGTTATGCTCATACTATGCCCCTTCACAGTACTTATGTCCATGTTGTGACCCCTCACAGCACTTATGTCCACATTGTGCCCCCTCACAGTACTTATTTCCACATTGTGCCCCGTCACAGTAGTTATGTCCACGGTCTGCCCCATCATAATAGTTATAAACACATTTATCCCCGTCAAAGTTTTTATGGCTCCCTGCTTCACCATATAAATCAACTGCTTGAACACGTGTCATGCTTGCCCCGCCCCCCTCACTACGCCCCTGAATAAACTACAAGCTGACTTGGACACTGTGTTTTTGGGCATCCACTTGGAAAATGAGATTCAATGTGGATAAATGTAAAGTTATGCATCTGGGTACACATAATTTACATGTATCATATAGGGGGAGTGACACTGGGAGAGTCACTTGTAGAGAAGGATTTGGGTGTATTTCTACATCATAGACTAAATAGCAGCATACAATGTATATCAGCTGCTTTTAAGGCTAGCAGAATATGGTCATGTAATAAACGAGGCATGTACTCACAGGACAGTTCAGTTCTGGGAGCCATTTCATAGAAAAGATGTCCTGGAGCTGGAAACAGTACAAAGGAGAGCGACTAAACTGATAAGGGGCATGGAGGGTCTTGATTATGAAGACAGACTAAAATAATTATTTAGTCTTGACAAGGGGGATATGATTAACTTTTAAAAAAAACATAAATATTTTTAAATATAAATATGGTGAAAAGCTGTTTTGTGTAAAATACCCTCGAAAGACAATGGAGCACTATTTCCATCTGGAGAAAAAAAAAGTTCAGTCTCCTGAGGAGTCGACAAGGCTGAGAGTGGCAGTGGCTCCTATTTTAGCACAGTCTATTACACTGGGTGTCCTCTCACCGTTGTTCCCTAGGTCAGTACAGCACAAGGAAGTGGCACATCCTGATTCTGAAGCTCCTGCCTGATAGTAATTAAAGTGCCTGTGATGGTAGGTGACTGGATGTATGCAAAGCTGGAAAAGGAGTACAATGTGCAATGGTCGGTAATCAGGCCAGATTAAACAGAATAAATGTTTCTCTTTACTGTAGTGCAAAGCTTTTGTTGTAGTGCTTTCAATTATAGCAAGGCACTATTCCAATTGTTCATAGAGCTAATATCTCCCAGATAATAGTGTATAGAATTGGGCAAGGATGGAAGTTATGGCCCTTTTTATTCTGTCTTGCCAAAATTTCTCTGAGTAGAATCTATGGCTGGTGACTGTACTTTTGCAATTTTTCTGTAATGTGCAAGGCGGCGTGCAGGTTGAATGATATGACTGACCCAGTCATTCCTTAAGTGTGTAGTCTTAACAGTAATCCTACCACAGCAGTAAAGTCTGTATTGCCCTCCACAGCAGTTACTGACTCCAGTGTCTGACCATGCAAATTCCAAGTTTTCCAGTTCTCTCCTTTATCTTTCTCTTGTTCTCTCATTTATCTTACTTGCTCTAGATCTTGCTGCAATCACATAGAAATCTGTTTGTCTCCAATTCCTGAGGACCGACGAGAGAGAACCCTGGTCAGTGTGTCTTTTCTCTCCTAACTCCCTCCTCAGACTAGAATAGAAAACTCTAGATCTAGTATGGAGCCAGCCACGACCTAACAACCTCTTGCAAAATGCTGTGTCGGAGTTAGTTAACACCATCACTACCATACAGAGTTATGCTGGAAATATACAAGGCATTACAATGGAAAACATAATCTATTAACATAACATCTGAATGAAAAAAAAAAAAAAAATATTTGCAGATACCCCACTGCCCCAGGGTACTGCAACCATAAGAACTGTGAATTTGTGGAATAGTCTACCTCAGTAAGTGGTCACAGCAGGAAGAGTGGACGGTTTTAAAAAGGTTTAGACAATTTCCTAGAACTAAATAACATTAATGCTTATGTAAATATGTAGAAGTCTGGTTCTCATTCCCCTTTCCTAATTCCCATTCCTTGGTTGAACTTTATGGACTTATGTATGTTATTCAACATATAACAGGGATTAGCAACCTTTGGTGCTCCAGCTGTTCTGAAACTACAACTCCCAGAATCCTATTTTCATGTCTATTTGAGTTACAAGAATAGCCAAGTGGGCATATTGGGAGTTATAGTTTTACAGCAGCTGGAGTGCCGAAGGTTGCTGACCACTGCTATATAACTATGTAACAAAAACACTAGTGAAACTGTTTTATACATCTGTTCACTCAAAAATGCAGTGGCGAATCTGTCCCCATGGTAGCAGATGTAACTACTGTATGTTCATTTACCTATTCAGATTGTGACATTTTATCGATTTTCTATTCTAGCTCGGAAATCCACTTTAAAATAGAAAATACAATTCTCTAATCATTGCTGTCGGAACAGACTTGATAAATGGTATTCAAAAGATGACATACACAAAAAAACACATAATAAAAGTGGCCTTGATGTCTCCTGACTCTTTTTATTAATATAAAATAAGAGAGGAAAAACCAATTAGGCTGAAGTACGCCATATGTACTTGCAAATAGGGTTGAGCGGACCCATGGATGTTCAGGTTCACTGGGTTTGGCCCGAATTTCGGATCAGAGTTCGCATTCGGGATCAATGGGGACCCGAACTTTTGTGCACTAAAATGGTTGTAAAATAGCCATATTGAGGGCAAAAGGGCTGCAAAAGAAAGCAGAATGGGGATAAGAGCAGGACAATTGCCCTGCAAACAAATGTGGATAGGGAAATTACGTAAAATAACATAGAATATAAAAAAATAAAAAAATAATGATCTTGAACTAGGAGGCGGAAGTCAAACTGGGGTAGGGGCTTGAGGAGGCGGTGGACGTCTGGGTGTAGGTGGAAGCGGCAGAGGAGGGGGAGAACAGCCAACAATGTTTTAGTTGTTTTTTTCCTTTTTTTTTTCCTTTTTTTTTTATTTATAAAGTTGGGAAGACCCCAAAACATTAGGAACTAGAAAAGAGAATGCGAAGAGAAGAGCGCTGTAGTCTAACAATGGCTGGGTGTAGCCGATATACTTGTCTATTCATCACAAGGTACGGACAAGTCCTGTAGGATCCATGCCTGGTTCATTTTAATGAATGTGAGCTTGTCCACATTGGCTGTAGAAAGACAGCTGCGCTTGTCTGGGATTAGCCCCCCTGCCATGCTAAACATATTTTTGGACAATACACTGGCCACAGAGCAGGCCAGCACCTCCAAGGCTTAAAGGGAAAGCTCAGGCCATGTGCCCAATTTGGAGACCCAGAAGTTGAATGGGGCAGACCCATCAGTCAGTATGTGTAGGCTTGTGCACACTTACTGTTCCACCATGTTGCTGAAATGCTGCCTCCTGCTAAGATGTTCCGTATCAGCTGGTGGTACTGGTTGTTGAGGCGTGCTGACAAAGCTTGTCCACATGCTAACCCTCCCTTCTGAGGTGCTGGTGGTGCCCCAGCTGTGTTGGCGACTTCTTCCTCCTCCTCTTCCTTCGCCTTGTGCTTCCACTGAGTCCCCGCTGTAAGGTGGGAATGCCATCAGCAGCGCATTTACCAGCCCCAGTGATGGAATTAAGAATGGCACATTGTCCTTATAGTGGGGATCCAGCAGGGTGGCCACCCAGTAATCAGCACTGGTTAGAATGTGGGCAACTGGGTGGTCGTTGTGCAGGCAATGCAGTATGTAGTTGCTCATGTGTGCCAGGCTGCCCAGAGGCAATGACAAGCTATCCTCTGTGGGAGGTGTACTGTCTGTGATGGCCAAGCTCCAATGATGTCCATGACCTGCTTTGGGTGCCATCCTACTGTGTACAGTGTTCCTCCTCCTCATCATCCTCCTTATCCTGCAGAACTGTGTCCTGGCTGGACAGTTGTGTACTTGGCCCCTGTTGGTGCAGGACCCCACCCTCCGAGCCACTTGTGTATGACTGGCCTGATAACTGTGGAAATGGCCCCTCTTCTTCCTGTGCCACATCCTCTTTTATCATCGCACAAAGCGTTTTTTCAAGGAGACATAGACGTGGGATGGTAACGCTAAGGATGGCGTCTTCGGCACTGGCCTGTTCGTGGAGTACTAGAAACAGTGCAACACGGTACATACATCCCGCATGGAGGCCCACTCGTTAGTGGTGAAGTGGTGCTGTTCCGCAGAGCGACTCACCCGTGTGTGCTGCAGATGAAACTCCACTATCGCCTGCTGCTGCTCACACAATCTCTCCAGCATGTGCAAGGTGGAGTTCCACCTTGCGGGTACGTCCCATATGAGGCGCAGACAGGCAAGCAGCAGGGTGAGAACGCCGAAAGCGCGCACAGAAAACCCGCACTTTCTGCAGCAGCTCTGACATAGCAGGGTCACTTTTCAGGAACCCCTGCACCACCAAATTCAGCACATGCACCAGGCCCAGAGCTGCTACGAGATTTCGCCCATTATCGCACACCACCAGGCCAGGCTTAAGGCTCAGTGGCACCAACCACTCATCGGTCTGTTGTTCCATTTCCGTCCACAGCTTCAGCGCGGTGTGTGGCTTTTCCCCCAAACAGATGAGTTTCAAAACAGCCTGCTGTTGTTTCCCCCTGTCTGTGCTGAAGTTGGTGGTGCAGGTGTTGCTGACCGGATGAGGAGGTGGTAGAGGAGGAAGCGGAGTAGGAGGAGGAGGCAACGAGAAAGGTCCTGCAATCCTCAGTGGTGGAAGGACATGCGCCAAACTGCTATCCGCCTCAGGCCCAGCCGCCACTGCATTTACCCAGTGTGCAGTTAGCGAGATATAACGTCCCTGCTCATGCTTACTAGTCCACGTATCAGTGTTTATGTTGACCTTGCCACAGATGGTGTTGCACAGTGCACACCTGATTTTGTCTGCCACTTGGTTGTGCAGGGCAGGGATGGCTCGCCTGAAAAAGTAGTGGTGGCTGGGAACCACGTACTGTTGAACCACGACAGGCAGCCACCACCATAAGGTTTTTAAAAGTCTCCATCTCCAACAGATGGAATGACAGAATTTCAAAAACCAGGAATTTTGAAGGGTGAAGGTGGTGGAGGTGGTGGTGTTGCTGCCACATCCTCTGTTTGCGGGGTGGCAGGTGCCACTGCCACTCCAGAGGGGGAGGAAGAGGCCAAGACTGCAACAGAAGAGGGAGCAAGAGGAGCCTGAGATCTTTCATGGTTTTTGAGGTGTGTACTCCACTGCAGCTAGTGCTTTGCATTTAGATGCCTGGTCATGCAGGTAGTGCTCATGTCTATGCCCCAAAAAAAGCTCAAGTACTTGTTTATGCGTATGGCGTTTTATAGCGCGTTCGTACGCACTGTAAAACGCTCAGGTGAGAACCATGCCCATAGGGAAGCATTGGTTTGCATGTGTTGAGCGTTTTACAGCGCGTTCGAACGCGCTGTAAAACGCGCAAGTGTGAACTTAGGGTAAAAGTGTGGTACGGACCCGAACTTTACAGTTCGGGTTCGCTCAGCACTACTTGCAAACCAAGTCAGTATAATACAAAGGAGATACATTTGCATTGTGACGCTTGTATTTTAAAGTTTTACTTAAAAGGTTACTTAGTTATTGATGACCTATATTCAGGATATATCAACAATTTCCTAGAACTAAATGACATTAATGCCTATGTAAATATGTAGAAGTCTGGTTCTCATTCCCCTTTTCTAATTCCCATTCCCACCCATTCCTTGGTTGAACTTCATGGACTTATGTATGTTATTCAACCATACTATAACAGGTATCAGCAACCTTCGGTGCTCCAGCTGTTCTGAAACTACCCTTGGAATTGGTTCAGGCTGACAATGGCATCCCTGAGTTTCAAGAATAGCCAAGTAAGTGGGCATATTGAGAGTTGTAGTTTTACGGCAGCTGAAGTGCCGAAGGGTGCTGACCACTGCTATATAACTATGTAACAAAAAACACTAGTGAAACGGTTTCATACTTCTGTTCACCCATAAATGCAATGGGGAATCTGTCCCCATGGTAGGAGATGGAATTGCACTAAAAACTACTGTCTGTTCATTTACCTATTCAGATTGTGACATTTTGTCGATTTTCTATTCTAGCTCAGAAATCCACTTAAAAATAGAAAATACAATTCTCTAATCATTGCTGTCGGAACAGACTTGATACATGGTATTCAAAAGATGACATACACAAAAACACACATAATAAAGGTGGCCTTGATGTCTCCTGACCCTTTTTATTAATATAAAATAAATGAGGAAAAACCAATTAGGAGGAAAAACCAAGTCAGTATAATACAAAGGAGATAAATTTGCATTGTGATGCCTGTATTTTTACTTAAAAGGGTACTTAGTTATAGTTGACCTATATTCAGGATAAATCGTCAATATCAGATCAGTGAGAGTATTACACCCGGCACCCTTATCAATCAGCTGTTTTGAGCAGCCACTGCACCAAAAACGATAAAGTGAGTGCAAGGCTGTACTAGTGTATAGTTTCTGGCAATGGCATACTGCAGCTTAGCTCCAATTGACTTGAGTGGGAGCTGATCTGCAGTACCTTAGCATGACTACTACACAGTAGACGTAACCTCCTGCTTCTGGCTCTGTCCACTGCAAAGTTTCCAGAGGCTGCCCAAAACAGCTGATCATTGTGGGCGCTAGCTATCAGACTCTCACTGATCTAATATTGATGACCTATTGTGATAATAGGTCTTTAATATCTACAGTAAGTCCAGGAAAACCCCTTTAAAGAACTAACAGCCTATACTGTATATAAAAACTGATACGTTTGCAATTGGTCTGGTATCCCAATGACAATGAGTACAGTCCTGGGTTCCAGGCAATTCAGAGTAGTTCTAGGGGCACAGAAGAAGATTAATACTCTAACCTGGTGAAAGCAGTACTTTCCTATCTGTTCCCTGTGCTGCATGCACGAGGTTCAGAAACAGATTACTGAATGTGATGTCAAATGTCACCACGGCATCTGAGAGTGCTAAAAAACGGAAGTGAGGGTTTCCAGCTCATAAGAAAATTGAGCTGTTAGGGTTGCCACATTTCCCAACAAAAAATTATAGTTACACAAATCAAAAAGGTTGGTGTGTCTATTTAAGTTTTATTTAGCATCTATTTTTTAAATTATTCTGCTGCGATTCGAACTCACAGCCATCTACATTAAAGTCAAGAAACTTAACCACTAAGGTATAAAACTTCATGTTAAGCTGCTGTGACTATATTATGGCTAAAAAGCTCAGTAGTAGCCTCCCACATATTATATTTTTTTTAGTAATTACACATTTATTTTGTTCCACACATTTTTTGACAATTACAAAAAAAAAAAAATATGATACTTCTGCTGTATCGGCATACCTCATACATGAGAAACTTTTATGAGGTTTTTCCTGTCATAGCATAGCATTGAGCCCAATAGCTCAGTGGTTAAGATTCTTGCCTTTAATGTAGATGGTTGTGAGTTAAAATTCCAGCAGGGACTTTTTAGAAAGAGAGGGTAATTAGACTTAAATACACAGGGTGACCCCAAGCCTACTGACAATGCTTGGGGATACCCCCTTCATGGTCATAGCACTGATTCCATATATGGACATATCCCTATATGGAGTCAGAGCAGGGACTAATAAGCCAGGAAGAGTCCCAACTCTTCAGTATTCCCCACTGTTCAGCAATCTGTGACTAGACCGGAGTGGGCCCCCCCAAGAGCAGTGGACCCCGGCACTTGCCCTGATTTGCCGGGTGCTGACCCCGGCCCTGCCAGGATAGACCTGTGCCAAACACAGCACACACTGAAGCCCTGCATATGTTTCATAACACATTCTTATGTGTCTACAAAATTAGCATAGTGGGGGAAAATTTTCCTTGACTAACAACATGATGCCGCTATAGGCCTTTTTTCTTTTTAATGTGTAAGGTCATTGAAAACTAAATCTAAAGTATACCCTTAGCAATCCTCTAATTGAGGATTGCTACGGAGAGTCATCTTCAGCATTCTACTGGACACTGAAGATGCTGGCTAACTGTATAATGAGGAGACAGGTTTCTCAGCCTACCTCTGGTATCCTTGTTCTAGCCTCTGCCTCCTTACCCCAGCCCTGCCTACCTAAATGCGTAATAGAGCTTACTCAATCTAATTTTAATTTTTCACCTGCTGATAGCCCTTATCGCTGCTGCCCTGATTCTCTTGCTATTTTCCCAGTGTGTCTCTGGTTATCACTGGTAAGAAAGGGAGTTCAGTGCTGACAGTAAGTGTACTATGTTCCTGTATAAGAAAGTAATGAAAAGAGCCAGACAGAACACTAATAGTTGAGTAATCCTAGGCGGTCAGTCCACGATATGTCACAAGAGCACAGATATTCCTAGAACATGTGCCTGTATCTCTATGTTCCTGTATACATACTGTACTGTCATTTCTGATCTCTTCAGGCCTGATCTTCTACTAGTGATAACCAGAGATGAACGGGGAAGGTAGAGCGGAGTGTTGCTGCCAGTAATCAGTGCTGCCAGCAGATAAACTGTAGGGAAGCATGCCACATCATTTTTAGTAAGCTCTGTCACACATTTAGGGAGACACGACTGGGAAAACGAGGCAGAAGTTGAGGCAGGGAGACCAGAGGAAGGCTGAGAAGCCTCTACAATAATACTATCTGATTCTCCTTAACAACCCCCTAGTTAGAGTGTTGCAAAGGGGAGACTTCACATACAGTTTTCTGATAAAATAAAAATCAACATATTTCACTAATAACGTGGCCCTACACATTAAAAATAAAAAGCTACAGCTACACTTTAAGAGCCCTATATACTTATGCGGAGCTAAAAGAACAGATTACATTATCTCTGAAATTGTGTGTGTGTTGGGGGAGGTTGAATAAAACAAAAACCTGCAGGATATTCAAAGAGGCATAGCGATTCCAGGCAAATGGTTAATTCACAAATTTCAAGCAGGTGACAGGTCCTCTTGAACACTAAGAAAAGTTTACCCACAAATCCCCCATGGTTTTAATTAACTAGCACAAAGGCAATAGTTTTTATGGGAAGCAATTGTTCAAGTAATAATAACATATCCTTTTAAACCACATTAAAACAAAGAAAATATGAGTAACCAAAGAACAAGTCTGGCCGGCAGTGTTGCTAATTCCCAAACTGCTTCACTCTTTAGCACATTGTGAACATTGAATTTGATAAGCAAGGTCCTGACCACAAATTTGCTTTTAGGCTAGCAGCTGTGACCGTAAGAACAAGTGCTGAAATAAACTTAATGCGTTTAATCTGTTTTGTACAGCAAACTCTAATTGCAAGGCACCTGTTGCTCGCAGGGTGAAACGCCGATAGAGTATTGCACACTTAAACTCCAAAGTAAATTGCAGGAGCGGAAATAAAAAATTAGCAAAGTCACTTACAAGATACCGCAGGTATTCCATATATTAAAAGGCATTTTCAGTCTCAACATTGTAAGAAGTATTGTTGCTTCATGGTTAATGAAACTGCAAATCGATGTGTTCTGAAAATGAATAGTGTTGATCGAGCACCAAAGTAAAACACATCGGGATGCTGGGTTGCCCTACAAAGCACCCAAGTATAATGTAAGTCAATGGGAGAACCCGAGCATTAAACCAGGCACCCCCTGCTCTGAAGAGGGGAGGGTGCCTGGTTCATAGGAAAAGTTCAGAAATTGATGGAAACACCACCAAAATGGTTCGGGAACAGCATGGGGAGGATGTCTGGATGCATCGTAGACTCCTAGGTCGCTGCTGGGAACGATGTTGTCCGAGTAGTACGCCAATGTAACAGACTGACAATAATACGCACAAAACCAAAGATAAAGTTGATTTTAGAGAAAAATTGTCGTTAGGAAACATTCTTTTCTGTTTATTTACTTGTATATAAAGTGCAAGTGCTGCCAAAAATTACAAGCAAGAGGCACTCCGATACAACCTGTATATCACATAAAGGAAGGCCTCATTCACATTGTGGTACAATTGTTCATGTAGTGGGATGCCTACACTCATAAAGCCTATGCACTGCATGTGAAAAGGCTGTCAAAAACTCCAATACACCCTTTGTTTCACATAAAGGAGGGCATCATACACACCCTTGAAAAATTATGATTGATGGCCTGATGGTAACCCACAAAAACATTTGGAGCAAGGGCCTGCTAAGCTGACCATTAAAAACATTATGGGAGAGTGCCTGCTGCTTAGCTGATCATCGAAAAAATTATGGTTGAGGGCCTTCTGCTGAGCTGACCATCGAAAAAATTATGGGCAAGGGCCTGCTGCTACTACTGCTGACTTGTAGCTGAGGGCCTGCTGGGGAGCTGACCCTGTAAAAGATTGTAGGTGAGGGCCTGCTGGTGAGCTGACCCTCTAAAAGGTTGTAGGCGAGGGCCTGCAGGTGAGCTGACCCTATAAAAAATTATATGCAAGGGCCTGTAGGTGAGCTGACCCTGTAAAATATTGTAGGTGAGGGCCTGCCGGTGATCTGATCCTGTAAACATTATATGCGAGGGCCTGCAGGTGAGCTGACCCTGTAAACATTATATGCGAGGGCCTGCAGGTGAGCTGACCCTGTAAAAAATTATATGCGAGGGCCTGCAGGTGAGCTGACCCTGTAAAACATTATATGCGAAGGCCTTTAGGTGAGCTAACCCTGTAAAAGATTGTAGGTGAGGGCCTGCTGGTGAGCTGACCCTCTAAAAAATTATATGTGAGGGCTTGCAGGTGAGTTGACCCTGTAAAACTTTATATGTGAGGGCATTATATGTGACGAATAAGCATGTTGATATGAAGGAGGAGGAGGAGGATGAGAAAAGGAATATTCAACCATATGCCCTTTTTGTGGTGGAAGGGGTGCATGGAAATACAGTGTATTCAGTACATTATAAACAACACATTAAAACTGCATTTATATTCATCAGCTTTCCTCTGGTGGAGTCGAGAAGTCAGGGGCAATCCAGGCCTTGTTAACTTTTATAAGAGTCAACCTGTCAGCATTTTCAGTTGACAGGCGGATACACTTATCTGTTATAATGCCACCAGCAGCACTAAATACCCACTTAGACAAAACGCAGCAAGGCAAGCGAGCACCTCCAAGGCGTAGAGCGCCAGTTCATGCCACATGTACAGCTTGGACACCCAGTAGTTGTAAGGCACTGAAGGATCATTGAGGACACTGACACGGTCTGCTATGTACTCCTTCACCATCTTCCAAAATTTTTCCCTCCTTGTGACAGTAGGCCACGCATCAGGGTGAGGGTGCTGGCGGAGTGTCATGAAACTGTCCAAGGCTTAGAAGAGTGTTGCCCTGCTTCTGTTGGAACCGCTGTGTGTTCCCCTTCTCTCCCCTCCTCAGATTTTTGGAGCAATTTTTCAACACGGACCTTCTGGTATTGCATAATTTTTATCGTCCTCTCCACCAGAGGAATGAGAGATGAGAAGTTCTCTTTGTAGCGGGGGTCGAGAAGGGTGAACAACCAGTAATCCGTGTTGTCTAAAATGTGTACAACGCGTGGGTCGGGGGAAAGCAGCCTAATATTAAGTCAGCCATGTGTGCCAGAGTACCAACAGGCAAGAGTTCGCTGTCATCATCAGGATGACTCTCAATCTCCTCATCCTCTTCCTCCCCTCTGCCCACCCACGCTGAAAAGATGGAATTAAAGTTCCATGGGTATAACCCTCTGTAGCGGAGGCATGTGAATAGTGGAAGCTGACTGGAAAGGAGACGACTATGTTGAGGCTGGTATTCTACTACTGCCCTATGCTGCTCACAAAGCCTGGCCAACATGTGGAACATCGAGTTTCAGCGCGTACTCACATCGCACAACAGCCAGTGATATGGCTATTTCAAGCACTGCTGTAGCGTTGACAGACTGGCTGAAGCTTTCGATGGCTTGCTGAAATGTGCACACAGGCAGCACACCTTCACCAGTAGCTCAGGCAAATTGGGGTGGGTTTTGAGAAAACGCTGAACCCCTAAGTTTAAGACATGGGCTAGGCATGGGATATGTGTAAGCTTGCCGAGTTCCAAAGCCACCACCAAGTTACGGCCATTATCAGACACAACCATGCCTGGTTGTAGGTTGAGTGGCGAAAGCAAGAGCTCAGTTTGGTCTCTTATCCCCTGCCACAGCTCTTCGCCGGTGTGCTGTTTGTCCCCTAAGCATATCAGCTTCAGCAGGGCCTGTTGCCGCTTCCCCACTGCAGTGCTACACTGCTTCCAGCTACCGACTGATGGCTGACTGGTGCTGTGCGCGGATAATTTGGAAGTTACCAACTCAGGGTATGACTCGATCCTGGCCTCCACAACGTTCATGCAGTGTCCCGTCATGGAAATGTAGCATCCGTGGCTGAATCCACTTGTCCATGTGTCGTGGTTAAGTGGTCCATGCCAGTAACTGCATTGGTCGGTGAACGTGTGATTTTACGGGACACATGTTGGTGTAAGGCAGGCACGGCAGACCTTGAAAAATAGTGGCGGCTGGGGACTGCTTAACATTGGACGGCCGCCGACATCAGGTTGCAGAAGGCCTCAGTGTCCACAAGCGTAAATGGCAACATTTCCAGGGCCAGTAATTTGGAAAGCTGCGCATTTAGTGCTACAGCCTGTGGGTGGGTGGCTGAGTATTTGCGCTTAGTTTCAAAGGCCTGGAGTAAGGACATTTGGAAACTGCGCTAGGACACGGAAGTGTAGGTGGTTGCTGATGGTGTATCCGGGCCTGCGCCTTTGACAGGGGGTTGGCCAGCACATAACATAGGGGAAGAGGAGGAAGTGGTGTGACCCGCAGACACAGAATGTAGACCCAGGCGTTGGTCTCACTTACTACGGTGCTTGGATGCCATATGGGGGTTCATGCTGGTGGTAGTGAGGTTGCTAGTGTTCATGCCACGGCTCATTTTGGTATGGCACAGGTTGCAAACTACTATTCTTTTGTCGTCCGCACTTTCCTCAAAAAAGCGCCATACTGCGGAACACCTATTCCTTGGCAAAGGAGATTTCCGCAAGAGGGTGCTCCGTGGAACATTTGCGGGCCTTTTTGGTGTGGCCCTCCTTCTCCCTTTTCCACCCCACTGCCTCTTCCAGCCTGTTGCGGTGCTGCCGATCCCTTACCCTCTGTATTGCTGTCCTTGCTTGGCTTTCCATCTTCCCAGGTTGGGTCAATGACTTCATCATCCACCACCTCCTCTTCACTCTGCTCATCCTCCTGACTTGTTGACCTAACCACAACCTCAGTAACTGACAACTGTGTCTCATCCTCTTCATCAACCTCTTGAGACAGTAATTGCCGTTCCCCACTGTCATCTTCTTGTGACTGTGGATGCTCAAGAGGTTGGGAATCAGGGCACAAGATCTATTCCTCTTCAAGCGTGCTTGGCGAGAGGGCCAAATGAAGGAATGGCGATGAAAAGAGGTCCTCGGAATATCCGAATGTGGGATCCCTTGCTTGCCCAGACTCTCCATGGTGGGAGGAAGGAGGATCAGGGTGAGGATTCTGTTGACCAGACTCGTGGCTACTGAGACTGGACTTGGTGGAAGACAGGGTGGTGCTTAACCAACTGGAAGCATTATCTGCTGCAATCCAACCGACCACCTGGTCGCACTGGTCTGACTTCAAGAGTAGTGTCCTGCGCCACCCTGCAAACTGGGACATGAAGCTAGGTATCGTGGATGATGGTTTTTCTTGTGCTCTGGCAGCAGTCACAGTTTTAACGCGCCCAGGGCCATGGCCTCATCAGCATCATGGCCACTTCCCCGTCCCTTACTGCTCGCCTTCTTCATTTTAAATACATACAGTAGCGTAGGATTTGTAAGTGTATTTGCAAAAAAATTTAAAAAGGTATTTGGGATGTTGAAACGTCACACAGAAGATATCCCGCAGATAATGTAAATGCTGTCACCAGCGGCTAATAAAAAATTAAAGGGAATGTTCCAGGTATTTGGGATGAGGAAATGTTATGCAGGAGAGGTACCACAGGTAATGCAACTGTCCGTAACGTCTAGGGAAAAAGTACACTATATGTCACAGATAAATTTTTTCAGCGCACACGGTACACTGGAGATGTGGCACTGGTAATGTCACTGTCAGAAGTGGACACGGTCTATTGAAAAAGTACACTGTATGTCACAGATAAAAAGTACACTGGATGTCACTGATATTTTTGGGATGAGCACACTTTACACAGTAGATGTGGCCCAGATAATTTAACTGTCCGCAGCAGACACCATCTACGGAAAAAGTACACTGGATGTCACAGATATTTTTTAGGGATGCGGACACTTTACACAGGAGATGTCGCAGCAGCCTATTAGATACTATTTAGTGCAGGTTGGGCTAAAAATATATATTGCTGCTGCCACACACAATTATCCTTAAAAGGACTTTTGGGTCTGTAAAGTTTTAGCAATTTAGCGCAGGTTGTGCCACAAATATATATTACTGCTGTCACACACAATAGTCCTGAAAAGTTTTTCTAAAAAAAATAGTCCAATATTACTCCCTACACTGTCTGTCCCTTCCTATGCACAGTTCCCGTGACCAGTCCGTGGTAGCTAGGACTGGATTTCTTCTTTACAGCAGGAGCGCACAGCGTCATTGGTTGCTATGATGCAGTGAGCTCCCTGCCGCCGCTGCAGGACAGTAATACATTGGTATGATCTATACCAGTGCATTACTGTACTGCAGTGGCGGCAGGTAGACCACGGCGTCATAGCAACCAATGACGCCGTGCGCTCCTGCTGTAAAGAAGAAATCCAGTCCTGGTATCCACGGACTGGTCACATCCGGGTTTAACGGACGTGTGCATCTAGCCTAAGACTGAGCCGAACACGTCCCATCGGGTGCTACTGTATATAGAACCCTATGACAAGTTCGGCCAGTCAGTTACTGTAATGCCGGTAACCAACATGGCTACTGCATTACAGTGAGAGCAGTAGTTACCTGCATGTTTATTGGCTGCGTGGCAGCCAAGAAACATGCAGGGAGGTGACTTAAGCATTGTGTTCGAGCACATGCGGTACATGGCAGAGTACCGCCATGTGCCAAGCATCGAGATGCTCCAGCCGAACTGCTGTTCGGCCGAGCATGCTCGATCAAGATTAAAAATGAACAATAGTCTAGTCAACTAAACTAGTCAAAGGCTAACCAGGGGCTTATCCCTGTGGAAACAACATCTGGCAAAGTTTCTGAGGAATAAGATAAGTCCACAGTCAGGAACAAGGCAGGAGCCAGAGGAAGCACTACAAGTACACAGAAGACAAAGTAGGAGGGCTAAGCAAAGATAAGGCTTAAGTCTGAAATAACAACACAGTTCAATGTACAATAGCAAATGAACTGAAGCAAGACAGGGCTTCAAACAAACCACTGGGCCAGATGTCATCTGGAGTTGCCAGTTACCTAGACCACTGTTTCTTAACCCCAGGAGATGTATACCACAGGATGAGAGGGTATGCAAGACTGTCCTATCACCCAGCAATATTTAATTAGTGGTTGCTAGGGCTGCTCCACATTCAACTGATGGCGATACAGTTAAATACTTTGGCCGGACATGGGAGCTGAGGTCTCAGTGCCACTAGGTATGAAGCCTATGGAAGAACTGTAGTGGATTTCAATACTACTGGGGCTATATAGGGGGATTTATTACTACTTGGGACTGTGGGGAACATTATTATTGCAGTGGGCATTATGGGGGCATTATTACTACTGGGGACAGTATGGGGAGCATTATTATTGGGCACACTATGGAGGGCACTACTAGTAAAGAGATCAAATGTGAAGACTGCATGCCGCACTATTTTTCCATCAAATCTGAAGAAACTGCTGATGGAGGCTAGTAACAGAGCTTCTGAAAGTGGCATGAGAATAGCCTTATTTTGTTAACATTTATTGCTAATCATTTTCTTGTTTTATTGAGTTGGAACATCTTGTCACTAGAGAGTGCTTGGTGTGAAAAGGTTAGAAAAACACTGACCTAGACAAACTGGCACAGTGACCTCCAGGAATAGGGAGGCTATGGGCCGCAACTGAGGAGCCGTTGCTCAAAACAGGAGGGAGGTTGAGAGAGAAGGGGAAACAGGCTACACATTTGTATGAATTAATTGAACAAGCTTTTGATTTCAATGAGCATCATGTAATGTTTCATCCTTCTGGTGGTTCTGCAGTAAAAATAAACACTTGCTACTAAGCTATCTCAGAGATTACAGCTGATCACTAAGGTTTAGAGATGGCCCGAACTATTCGCCGGCGAACAGTTCCCGGCGAACATAGCTTGTTCGCGTTCGCCTCGGTGGGCGAACATATGCGATGTTCGATCCGCCCCCTATACATCATCATTGAGCAAACTTTGACCCTGTACCTCACAGTCAGCAGACACATTCCAGCCAATCAGCAGCATACCCTCCCTCCCAGACCCTCCCACCTCCTGCACAGCATCCATTTTAGATTCATTCTGAAGCTGCAGTCTTAGTGAGAGGAGGGAGAGTGTAGTTGCTGCTGATTTAATAGGGAAATCGATAGCTAGGCTAGTGAATTCAGTGTCCACTCCAGTCCTGAAAGACTCATCTGATCCCAGCTGTAAAGACAGCGTCCTGACAGCACCCCAAAAAGCCCTTTGTAGGGCTGCTACATTAGTCTGCTTTTTTTTTTCTTCTCCATATATATATTGCAGTTGCCTGGCCTGCCCGTGTGTGAGGAGCTGCAGGCCCACAGACTACATAGTGCCCACTGCCAGTGCCCACCACTCACACCGTGTGGCACAGGACTTTGCATCAAACAAAGGCATTTAATTTTTACCCTTTAATCTAAGGTTAGTTGCTTGCCTGCTAGTGTGTGTCAGGCCGACTTCCACAGACTGTAGTGTGCCCACTGCCAGTGCCCACCACCACTCATACCGTGTGGCACAGGCATTTAATTTTTACACTTTGGTCTAATTTCAGTTGCTTGCCTGCTGCCAGTGTGTGTCAGGCCGGCTTCCACAGACTGTAGTGTGCCCACTGCCAGTGCCAACCACCACTCATACCGGGTGGCACAGTAGCTTGCTGATAAATAAGGCATTTAATTTTTACACTTTAGTCTAATTTCAGTTGCTTGCCTGCTGCCAGTGTGTGACAGGCCGACTTCCACAGACTGTAGTGTGCCCACTGCCAGTGCCCACCACCATTCATACCGGTTGCCACAGGCATTTCATTTTTACACTTTAGTCTAATTTCAGTTGCTTGCCTGCTGCCAGTGTGTGTCAGGCCGACTTCCACAGACTGTAGTGTGCCCACTGCCAGTGCCCACCACCACTCATACCGGGTGGCACAGTAGCTTGCCGATAAATAAGGCATTTCATTTTTACACTTTAGTCTAATTTCAGTTGCTTGCCTGCTGCCAGTGTGTGTCAGGCCGACTTCCACAGACTGTAGTGTGCCCACTGCCAATGCCCCCCACCACTCATACCGGGTGGCACAGTAGCTTGCCGATAAATAAGGCATTTAATTTTTACACTTTAGTCTAATTTCAGTTGCTTGCCTGCTGCCAGTGTGTGTCAGGCCGACTTCCACTGACGATAGTGTGCCTACTGCCAGTGCCCACCACTCATACCGGGTGGCACAGTACCTAGCACGCGTAGTACCACTTATCTAAAAAAAATGACAGGCAGAGGCAGGCCACCCCGCAGGGGCCGTCGTGGTCGTGGTGCTGTGATTTCCACTGGCCCTGGAATAATGCCCAGTGTTCAGAGGCCACGTACCCTAAACCTGAAAAATTCTGAGGACATAGTTGACTGGCTTAGACAGGACACCCAATCTTCAACAGCTTCCGCTAAGAACTTTGACGCACCATCCTCCTGCAGCTCAGCTTCGGTCACCTGCTCTCAAATTACCACGCTCCCGCCCGCCGCCACCACCACCACTACCACCACAGCCACCACTGCCGCTTCACTTGATCCGTCAGAGGAGTTATTTACACATCAGTTGGATGCAATTAGAGATGCGCAACCATTTTTGCCAGATGATTTAGATTACAGGGATATGTCTCAGTCAGGCAGGAGTACACACATGGACGTACAGTGTGATGATGATGATGATGATGATGTTGTACCCGCTGCTGCTTCCTTTGCTGAGGTGTCAGATACAAGTGAAGCGGTTGATGGTGGCGATGTGTCCACGGATGCCACGTGGGTGCCTGCTCGAAGGGAAGAAGAGGGGGAAAGTTCAGAAGGGGAGACAGGGAGAAGGAGGAGACAAGTTGGAAGCAGGGGGAGGTCGTCGCAAGGAGTTAGTGGCACAATCAGACAGCATGTATCGGCACCTGGGGTCAGCCAGACAGCACGCCAGTCAACGCATGCTGTTGCCACCACCAGAATGCCGTCATTGCAAAGCTCAGCAGTGTGGCATTTTTTGTGTGTGTCTGCCTCTGATAACAGCAATGCCATTTGCAACCTGTGCCAAAAGAAACTAAGTCGTGGGAAGTCCAACACCCACCTCGGTACAACTGCTTTGCGAAGGCACATGATCTCACATCACAAACGCCTATTGGATCAACACATGCATACAAGCAGCACACAAACTCAAAGCCACCATCCTCCTCCTGGTCCAGCATCTTCAGCCACGTCAACCACTGCTGTCCTTCTTGCTCCCTCTCAACCACCCGCCACTCCTCCTCTCACCTTCAGCAGTTCCATCTCATCTGCCCACAGTCAGGTGTCTGTTAAGGAAATGTTTGAGCGTAAGAAGCCAATGTCACAGAGTCACCCCTTTGCCCGGCGTCTGACAGCTGGATTGACAGAACTCTTAGCCCGCCAGCTTTTACCATACCAGCTGGTGGAGTCTGAGGCCTTCAAAAAATTTGTCGCTATTGGGACACCACAGTGGAAGGTACCTGGCCGAATTTTTTTTTCAAAAAACGCAATCCCTGATATGGGACGTAACAGGGATTAAACTGATCGGAATAGTACTAGTTAAGACACCACTCGGGTGTGACAGTAAATTGCACGGTGCAGATGCAGTGACCGTGGATTAAAACAAAAGGGAGGGAGCCAGCGTTTTTTTAACCATCTCCCTGTTCGAAAAATCAATTCAATAGATAGACCCCAGATTGGGGACGTAACAGGGATTAAACTGATGAGAATAGTACTACAGAAAATACCACTCATATCGGGTGTGACAGTAAATTGCACAGCGCAGACGCAGTGACCGTGGATAAAAACAAAAGGGAGGGAGCCAGCGTTTTTTAAACCATCTCTCCGTTCAAAAAATCTATTCAATAAATGGCCCCCAGATTGGGGACGTTAGAGGGATTAAACTGACGAGAATAGTACTACAGAAAATACCACTCATATCGGGTGTGACAGTAAATTGCACGGCGCAGACGCAGTGACCGTGAATTAAAACAAAGGGGAGGGAGCCAGCGTTTTTTTAATCATCTCCCTGTTCGAAAAATCAGTTCAATAAATGGACCCCAGATTGGGTAACGTAACAGGGATTAAACTGATGAGAATAGTACTACAGAAAATACCACTCATATTGGGTGTGAGAGTAAATTGCACGGCGCAGACGCAATGACCATGGATTAAAACAAAGGGGAGGGAGCCAGCGTTTTTTTAACCATCTCCCCGTTCGAAAAATCAATTCAATTCCCCTTTCGGTGACCCTTGGTGTTGTATGTGGCTGGGTGGAGGAAGAAACCTTCAATGACATCACCGGGACATGGCTAGCTTGGTATCCAACCTTGTGCAAATGGGGAGTTTGCGGTTGTGCAAATGAACTGTTTGCGGTTGTTTGCGGTGCATTAAAAGGGGAGTTTGGTCTGTCAATGTCTGTAAAGTGGGCGTAACCCTTACACTACCTGATCGATACAACATCATACCTGATCGTATACACACACTGGATGTTTTAAAGCATGTTGTTCCAAACAATTTAGGAATGTTACGTGATTTATGCCCTTTATGGATTAAAACCCGACTCTGCGTCCACTACGTAATTTTCCATGGGAGTTTTGCCATGGATCCCCCTCCAGCATGCCACAGTCCAGGTGTTAGTCCCCTTGAAACAACTTTTCCATCACTATTGTGGCCAGAAAGAGTCCCTTTGGTTTTTAAAATTCGCCTGTCTATTAAAGTCTATGGCAGTTCACCCGGTTCGCCAGTTCGCGAACATTTGCGGAAGTTCGCGTTCGCGAACTAAAAATTTTATGTTCGCGACATCACTACTAAGGTTCCCAGCAGGGAGACAACCTGTAGTTAGCTCACTAAAATATCCAAAGTCATCTAACTTAGTCTATATCTTAAATATGTTACAACAATAGGACCTTGGTGTAAAAAGTTGCGAAAAATTGGTTGCTATGGGTAACAAACAATTTGTCTTTTAGACAGCATGTGCAGGGAGATGAGAAGCAGCCTGAAATGCAGGGGATATGTGAGATCCAATGGAATCTATACAAATGGATATTCCCAAAAACATATGCAAATACTATGTTTCTTGCATTGATGGGTACCTGCTACATTAAAAAGTTTTGCAAAGATTGCAAGCATGACCAAAGTGTTAGGGCGGACATACACATTCAATAGCTGTTGGCCAAACAATCAGGTATCTTTCCTAACTTCTTCCCAACTTTCCCATACAAATTCTACTCAACCAAACGTGTATGTGTATTAAATAGGGGGAGAGGAGAAAGCCACTGTCAGTGACTTCTGTTGGTGGCTTATCTCCCAGGAAAACAAAAGGATCAGGGAAAAATATTTATTTCACCCGATCCTTCTCTCCCCCAACACCATCTGTCCAGAGAGAGTTGGGAACTACCCATACACGTTAAACTGTTGGCTGAACCATCCTAAAATGGTAGGTTTAACCAACAAGACACTAGTGTGTATGGGAGCCTTCAAAGGAAAAAAAATTGATTTTCAAAATGGTGGATGTTTTCTTTACCTCTCTATTTGGGCCAAAGGCAACAATGACTATTTCTAGGTAAGCATTATAAAATATTTATATAGATAGATGTGCACCTGGGCAACGGAGAGTATATAATGGTGCCATTAAAAAGTACAACTCGTCCTGCTATGTCGATAGAAAAATAAAAAGTCATGACTCTTGGAAGGCAAGGATGAAATAATTAAGCAACAAAAACATAAATTCCAGGATGGGCTTCATCCTGAAGGGTTTATAATCCCTATCCCCAACATCCTTTCATCCAAATTTTACACACTCCTAATAGATTCTCAGGAAAACTATGGAAGTTGTGAAATTTTCCATCCTCCAAAGCTGAAATAATTAGGGAATTGTTAATTATGTAATTGCCTTACTTTTTTTTTATTAAGGGTAGCACCAAGCCAGAGGTTATGATATGCCATCATAGCATAGTACACCTTTTACCGTTTTGTTAAAAAAAAATAAACCACTATAATCCAGACTTGAGAAGACTGTCATATTTAATGTGTGAGAAATAACCAGTCTGGGTAAACTATAATTTTTACATTGATGGTAATGCTGTAAGAAAAGAGAACACCATTATCCACTCAATGGCCTTTGTATTTTTCTGGTCCACTGAATTGAGGGCTGCCAGGCCCATGTATGCATTTTTTAACAGACACTTTCAACATATACAGCAAGCTTACATTGTATAATGCTTAAGTCAGCAAATCTCGCTGATAGGACCTCATACATTATTAGGTATGTTTTTTTCATTTTATCTAGACAAAGCACATTGAGTATTATTCATGCTATTATTTATGATCTCATTGTAAAGCTTTTAACTTGTTTTATTTGGTTTTACACAGAGTTGTGATTTCTTTTATTAGTTTTCAGATTTTTTTAAACCAAAGCAGGTAATCCAAAGCAGAAATCCACAACTAAGGGCTCATTCACACGACTGTGGTTTGGTTCCGCATCCGAGCTTCATTTTTTGTAGCTCGGGTGCGGAGCCATTCACTTCAATAGGGCCGCAAAAGATGCGGACAGCCCTCCGTGTGTTGTCCGCATCCATTGCTCCATTCCGTGGCCCCACAAAAATTATAAGCCATGTCCTATTCTTGTCCGCTGCGGATCCGCAAAACACGGATGCCATCCGTGTGCTTTCTGCAATTTGCGGAACGGACGGCCCTTTATAGAAATGCCTATTCTTGTCCGCAAAATGGACAAGAATAGGACATGACTTATAATTTTTGCGGGGCCGAGGAACTGAGCAACGGATGCGGATTGCAGTACACGGCACATTCGTGTGAACAATCCCTAAAACTCAGATTTCTGCAGTGGATTTGTGGCGAGTTTTTGAACTGGAGAGGGTCGAGACAACGGCTTCTTCTCAGTAAGGCTAGGGCTACAAGAGGACATGTGTCGCGTGACAATTTTTATAATGATAGTTTATGGTGTCGCACTGCGACATGCAACGTGGTGCGACTGCGACACGACAGTAGCAAAAAATGCATCTACGGTGGATTTTTCTGCGACTGTCGCAGTCGCAGCATGTCGCAGTGCGACACCATAGGCTATCATTATAAAATTGTCACGCTACATTGGTGCGACATCAATGTCACGCGACACATGTAGCAGTGTAGTTGTGCCCTATGTGTCGGGCAACTTATTTTCACGTTCCACATGTTGTCGTATAGCCCTAGCCTTACACCTCTCATGGTATCTGGCATTCGTGCTCTCCAAGGCCCTACCACTGTCACAATGGAGGTGCACAGAGATCCAGAACTTTACAGGAGAACTTGCTACAACTGGGTGGCTCTGATTCCTTCTTTTCCGCCTAGGTCAGGGGTTCTCTTAGATCAGGGATCAGCAACCGTTGTCACTCCAGCTGTTGCGAAACTACAACTCCCAGCATGCTCCATCCACTTGTGTGGGAATTTAGAGAACAGTCAAGCAAGTGCGCATGATGGGAGATGTACTTTCACAACACCTGGAGTGCCGGAGGTTGCAGACCCCTGTCCTAGATTGTCTGGTAAATGGCACAACTCCACCTTCAATGCACCTTAAGCTGCAGCAACCACTTAATGCTCCAGCGAATCCATACACATTTTAGTCCATATTGGCGTTTACAGTTGTTTAAACTGCCCATACACATTTGTTGATGGACGAAAGATCTTTCTTGGAATGGTCTTTCATTGAGAGATTGGACTAGCGACTATTGGATTAGAATTTTAAACGTAGCCAACTTTCTAGAAGATCACAGTTTATCATTGGCTGACTAAAATCGTAGTTTGTTGCCAAATTTCACCCTGAGAATGATCATTTTCGTTAATCATCCATTTCGGTATTTCTTGAACAACCATTGTAATGTGAGACCATAATTATGGAAAACTATTAAAGGGGTTGTCCACTTTTGTAATATTGATAATATGTCCTCAGGATCGATCATCAATATCAGATCAGGGGCCTGACTGACGGAACTCTTGCCAGTCAGATGTTTGAAGAGACCGCAGCGAGCATATGAGCATTGTGTTTTCTTCAGAGATGTCCCGAACTATTCACCGGCGAACATCGCATGTTCGTGTTCGCCGCGGCGGGCGAACATATGCGATGTTCGGTCCGCACCCTATACGTCATCACTGAGCAAACTTTGACCCTGTACCTCACAGTCAGCAGACACATTCCAGCCAATCAACATACCCTCCCTCCCAGACCCTCCCACCTCCTATCAAAGAGCAAGGACAGAATCCATCTGAGGCCCCTTTCACACGGGCGTGATTTCCACGCGGGTGCAATGCGTGAGGTGGACGCATTGCACTCGCACTGAATCCGGACCCATTCATTTCTATGGGGCTGACGAAGGTTCGCCGAAACGCGCGTCGGGGCTGACACCATCCTGGTCCCTCTACTTTCATCTGCTCGCTGGTGAGTCCCATTCTGGGTGTTGTGTTAGCATTACTAGTGTTGTTTCTGTTGTCCTGCAATATCCACTTGGTGGATACATAGAGACACTGACACTTGACATGTCCTTACATGTGGATATTTGTCAGACCTCAGTAAGGCCCAGATTCATTACATTGATCTTTTAGCGATAGGCCTTTTTTGCAACACCATTCTAGGAGTGCTAGATATGTTTTATGTATTTTGATATAGGGTCCAGGGTGGCGTCTGTGTTTGCCTGTCACCTCCTTCTATGTTTTGTAACTTTTTAACATATGACCAAAAAAGTATTTTGATAATTTTTCAATATTTTTGCATGTTGCTCTTTGTTTTCTTGTTTTTGATATGGTTGTTTCAGAGTATATGCAGATATACATGTTTTATGGTATCTCAGTAATAGAGGCCCTACCATTGAGAATTATAGACGGGCATGAGATTCCTCCGTTTTCATGTTTAGTTTTATTTTCCCTTATAACATAGTTATAAAGGAAAATAATAGCATTCTCAATAGAGAATGCAAAGCAAAAAGGGGAAGAGAGGGTTAAAAATAATAAAAAAAACGAACTCACCCCCTCCATTTGATCGCGTAGCTGCCAGTTACCGGTCTCCTGTTCTGTGTTCAGCCGGGAAGGGGGTGAAGGACCTTCAGTGACGTCACTGGGTAACATGGTCCAATCACCTGCTTCCATCAAAAAAGTCATTTAATTTTTACCCTTTAATATAATTGCAGTTGCCTGCCAGTGTGTGTCAGGCCCACAGACTGTACTGTGCCCACTGCCAGTGCCCACCACTCATATCGGGTGGCACAGTACTTTGCATATAAAAAAGTAATTTCATTTCTACCCTTTAATATAATTGCACTTGCCTGCCAGTGTGTGTCAGGCCCACAGACTGTACTGTGCCCACTGCCAGTGCCCACCACTCATATCGGGTGGCACAGTACTTTGCATATAAAAAAGTAATTTCATTTTTACTCTTTAATATAATTTTGGTTGCCTGTCAGTGTGTGTCAGGCCCACAGATTGTACTGTGCTCACTGTCCACTACTCATATAGGGTGTCACAGTACACTGCACGGCGCATGTGCAGTGACCTAAAATTCAAACGAAGCAGACCGAGCATGGGTCTTTTTCCATCTCCCGGTTCCAAAAATCTATTCACTACACTGGCCCTGATAAGGGACAGAACAGAGATTAAACTGATAGGAATAGTACTTAGTTAACACTAGTTGCATTGGTGGCAAATTCCATTGCAAGTGCCCAAAATTAGAAGGAAGCGGACAAAGCAAGCTTTTTTCTCTATCTCCCCATGCAAGGATTTAATTCAATACATGTCCCCTAATAGGGGACTTAATAAAATAAAATGGTAAGAATTGTAGTTCACACTATTTGTATTGGTGGCACAGTACATTGATAGGGGACGTAGCAGGGATTAAACTGATAGGAATAGTACTACTTAACACACCACTCATATAGGGTGGCACAGTACATTGCACGGCGCACGCACAGTGCCCCAAAGTGGAAGGAAGACGACTGACCAACCATCTTTTTCCATCTCCCGGTTCCTAAAATCTATTCCATACACTGGCCCCTGATAGGGGACGAAACAGAGATTAAACTGGTAAGAACAGTATTTTTTAATAAAAAAAAAAAAAGAGGACAGCCTCTGCGGAGCTGGGTACTTTTTGGCCGCGTTACTGAACGGTCATGCACAATGCCTGTAGGCTTATGCGTCCTTTTGCGGAGGTGACAAACCTGGTCAGTCAAACCCAAGGCAACATCATCGACCTCATCCCATATGCGTTTTTTCTGGAGCGTGCCCTGCGAAGAGTGCTGGATCAGGCCGTAGATGAGCATGAAGAGGATGAGTTGTGGTCACCATTACCACCAGAAGCAGCCTTGTCGTCGTCAATTGCTGGACCTGCGGCAACGTAGAAGAGGAGCCTGAAGAAGAGGAGTCAGAGGAGGAAGGTGGCTTTGAGGAGGTGGAAGACCAAGCACAGCAGGCATCCCAGGGGGCTTGTTGTCACCTTTCGGGGACCCTTGGTGTTGTACGTGGCTGGGTGGAGGAAGAGACCTTCAATGACGTCAGGGAGGACAAGGAATGGGACATGGCTAGCTTGGTATCCAACCTTGTGCAAATGTGGAGTTTGCGGTTGTGCAAATGGACCGTTTGCGGTTGTTTGTTGTGCGTTAAACGGGGAGTTTGGTCTGTCAGAGTTTGGTCTGTCACTGTCGAGCGGGTGTAACCCTTACACTACCTGATCGATACAACATCATACCAGATCGTATACACACACTGGATGTTTTAAAGCACATGATTCCAAACAATTTAGGAATGTTAGGTGATTTATGCCCTTTATGGATTAAAACCTGACTCTGCGTCAACTACGTAATTTTCCATGGGAGCTTTGCCATGGATCCCCCTCCGGCATGCCACAGTCCAGGTGTTAGTCCCCTTGAAACAACTTTTTCATCACTATTGTGGCTAGAAAGAGTCCCTGTGGGTTTTAAAATTTTCCTGCTTATTGAAGTCTATGGCGGTTCGCCCGTTCGTGAACATTTGCGGAAGTTCGTGTTCGCCGTTCGCGAACGGAAAATTTTATGTTTGCAACATCTCGAGTTCTCTTCACCGTTTACCTACTTGCCGCCGAGATTTCAGCGGCAAACAGTTGCAATTATAACTCTACTGTCCCCATTCACTTCAATGACATGACTCCTTTCTATTCACTTGAAAAAAAAACAGCACCACTTCTGTCCATTAGTTGTGTCTGGTATTGCAGCTTGCAGCAAAAACAAAGGGGGTCAGTCAGCACATCCCAATGCGCTTGTGCACGTTGCCATGGCTGAAAGCACAAAGACAAAAAAAAACAATGCAACAGCACTGTTTGTTCTTCATAGGCTCCTACAGTATATGCCTTGATGGGTCTCATTTTCAACCAAACTTGGTACATACTGTATATTCTTCATGATCCAAATTAAAATACTGGGGAGTTGTCAAGTCCAGCTGATAGGGTTGTGGAGGGTTCTATTAAAGTAATGTGTTTTTGATGCAGCATGCATTAAAATGTATACATTAATGTTACTGTAAATGCTGAGGCACTGCTTTTCATTGCCTCTCATCTCCCCTGCAGTTCAGACTGCCTATCATCTCCCTACATGTGCTGTCTAAAAGTCAAATTGTTTGTTGGCCAGAGTAACAATCACAGCACAATTTTCATTTAGTACGAAAATAAGGTCCTTTGTGATTCAGAGTGGTAATCTTCCTACATGTGCTGTCTAAAACACAAACTGTTTGTTGCCAATGTCAACCAATTACAGCTTTCATTTTACTACAGCATCATATCAGCACCAGTGCAAGAAAGTCACCCCAAAACTGCCGCCAGAATGCCTGAACCAAAAGACTATGAACAGCCCTGCCTGGAGCCACCTTGCATCCGGTGTCCGCAAGAGGGTCCAGGTAGTTTTGGAGTCATTGTTCCCTCTTGCGGATCCACTTAAAGGTATAGTCCAGACCCTGAATAAATAGTCCCAGCATGGTGTGTGAATAAAAACCCGCTGACCTGCTCTGGTCAATCCCGCTTTCTCTCTGGTCTCTGCCTGGCCATAAGTTTGACGTGCTGACTTTGTCATTTATTTTCCTGCAAGGATAATGGTTAAAAATAGGTGTCACCATTTGGCAGAAGACGTGTTTATATCATGATGACCTGTCATCTGCTTCAGATCACTGTGTCATATTCAATGGCCTGGAAAGTTTGGAAAGTTTCTGAAGTTGTTGATAAGCTGCAGCATGCATTCTCAGTATTACACACTCTGGAACTGCAATCTAATCAGCGGCACTTGAGATGCATTCTGCACATACACTTCAGACTAGTCAACTATAGAAAAGATCCACACTTGCCAGTAGATATCATCTCACTTGCATAGTTTTATAATTTAGGAAGGACAACTAGAAATTCTTTCTTTCTGTGATATTTATATTTATCTTTGGACTGAGACGCTCTTACATAACTATAGACTATCACTAATATATTATTTAAAAGACTGTTTTAAATATATGAGGTTAGTTACGATAATGTTTTGAATCTCTAATTGTGAGGATTTTAATGACGGCTGATCTATTGTTTTCAGGTTTGTAGTCAATAGAATAGTCCTAGTTTAAGTCCACTATATGACTATATCTAAAATTCTAGTTACGTTTAGACATTTGTTTGTTGATTCATTGATTCATGATTTACCTGTCATAGTGATAGACTGGGTAACTCAATTTTGCATGTTTGGGGCTTCACTGCTTGTGTGTTTAAGAAAATAAAATAAAATTTGTAATGTAATTTTTTTGAACCACCTCACTTAGATTGCTTTGTTTTGCCTTACAAGTATTTACTATATGTTTTGTATTTGCTCTTCTGGATTTTTGAACTAGTACCCTCTTAGTTCCACTATATTATTCCCCAGTCATTAGAATGAATATCTACCACCATATACTTAGGGTGGGTTCACATCAGCGTTATGGATTCCGTTATGGCTTTCCGTTATAACATGGTTATAACATGGAATTCATAAGACGAAAATCAAAACGGAAGCCTTGAAGGGGCATTCCGTTTTGATCCTTTATAATACAAGTCTATGGGCAGCAGAACGGATCCGTCCTAGTTTCCATTATGCAGGTGTCCAGTACTGCATAACGGAAACGGGATGGATCCGTCATGCTGCCTATAGACTTGTATCATGATGGAATGCAAAACGGAAGCCTTTAAAAGGCATTTCGTTATGTTTTCCGTCATAATAGAAGTCTATAGGCATCATAACTGATACGTCTCGTTTCCGTTATACAGAGCAGAAAAAAAAGTCCTGTCGACAGGACTTTGTTTTCCGTCTTGCCGGTGGATCAGTTATTATTCCCATAGACTTCTATTATGACGATCAAAACGGAATGCCTCTTAAGAGGCTTCCGTTTTGACTTCCGTCTTATGGATTCCGTTATTTTCCGTTATAACGGAAAGCGATAACAGAATCCATAACGCTGATGTGAACTCACCAAGATTTTTTCATACTGTGATTATTTTCTCTGAATATACTAACATGTATTCCTTTTATTTTCAGCGACTCATTGAGAAAGATCCGGGATGGACTGAAACATCTGAAAAGTCGCAAGTTTTAACTTGAAAAGTCGCACATTTTCTCTAGTAATGGATACATATAAATATCTGTATGGGTTCAATATGCTGGAATGTATTGCTTTGATTTCAACCGACACAATTTATGTGATATAATAAATAATTAATTCTCACCTCTACTAAGAGAATAATAAGTAGAGTCATCTATTTTATTGAATGTAAAGGAAGAGGCAAAGCTAAGTTAACATTACCACGTCTATATAATACAGTAGACAAATAATATTTCCATGCACTGTCCACATTGTAATGACATAAGTCCAAATACAGCGAAATCTCTCCAAAAGACCACCACTTTGAAAAGACCATCCTCTTATCCACACTAGATTTCCTGTATTTTCTTGATTCCAGTTTCCAGGTTTCTGATTTTTAACTCCAACATATATTCAAGACAATTTTTGCCACAAGGCACTGGAGGTCCAGGCAGTGCTTTACAGGGGGCGGCACCAGCTGTCAGTGCAAAAAAATAAAATATATATATTTTTACAACTCCTTGGAGGGGGGTGCGCAAATAGCACAATCTTCAGGGTTAGCATCGGTAGGCCATCGGGGGAGTAAGATTGGGTAAGTAAGCATTGGCGATCGAAGCATGATGAATAGGTTTCCGTGACTGAGTGCAGTCCGGGACCGTCCACGGGGCAGGTATATAACACATGCAGCTGCCCAGCAATCCCATTCTGCACATAGAAACCTATTCAAACCACAAATGCTCTGAACTAATGCTCACTTATGAAACCTAACTCCCCTTATGGCTTACTGCTGCTGGACTTCATTCTCCAATGTTTAGACCGCACTGTTTTATGTGGGTCCCCTTTACTGAAGTCAACACTACACTTGTTCCCTAAACTCCTTCTACTGAAGTCCACATCTCTCCTCTGTTGTCCCCTATGCTCCTTGGTAACTTAAAAGGGGCTATCCTATGATTAAAGTAAAAAATGAAAATCAGACTTCATATACTGTAGAACAAGAACCAAGCCTTATATTTCATATGTGCAGTGATCCGCAGGAGAGTCGGAGTGAGAAAGGTAGGAGTGGTGGTTGTGGCCCTGAGAGGGGTACTAGTACTCACAGTTGCTGGTGGCAGTCCTCTTCTATTCCCCAATGCTGTGTAGTGACTGGAGGGCACACTCTTTCTCTTCCCTCTGGTCACCCGATGTTATTTGGGTTTCTGCCTGGTGACAGTATGGGTGCCCTTGATGCTAAACATTTGTCAGGGTGCAAGGCAGGAGGGCAAATGCAAGGCCCAGCAGATGGATGGTGGTGTCAATAATAAAACCCATTAGTTGTAATGAATAAAATGTCTCTTTACAGAACAGATGATATGACTGTAATAGTAGTACAAAGAACAGCAAAAGGCCCAGTTCCAAAGTATATCACAGTGCAGTCTTTCTTCCAATAATGGTGTATAGGCAGGAACAATGATCGAAGTAGCAGTATTCCCTGACTCACACTTTGCAGTCTCTCCAAAGTAACCCCAGGCATGCAATTAGGTTCTCATGGAACTGAGCAACTGAGTATAATGGAAGTCAATGAGCGACAACCAGGCACCCACTGCTCTGAAGAGGGGAGGGTGTCTGGTCCAATGGAAAAGGTCAGAAAGTGACAGAAACACCACCGAAATGGACCGGGAACAGCATGGGGACAATGTCTGGATGCATCTTGGACTCCCAAGTCGCTGCTGGGAACCATGTTGTCCCAGTTGTACACCACTTTTACATACTGACAAATACACGCCCAAAACATCAAAATCAATTTTACAGGAAATTTTTTTAGTAAACATTCTTCCCTGTATATGCAATTATATGTAAAGTGCAAGTGCTGCCAAAAATTTAGTTTTTTCCAGAATTGGGGCCATGATTAAGATGGACGGCCGGAGGTATCTGTATTGCCCTGCTATTTGACTGGCACCAGAAGAACCACACTGAAAGCATTTGCCAAGAATGTTTTCATTAATCTAAGATGAAATTTGTAGCCTGTTTTTAAAACGATCTGACACATGATCCGGCGGTGTTATTCCCAATATGCGCCGATCATTTTCCTGGAAACTAAAGTCTTTGGGTTCCGAGGGGAGTATGGTAGCAAAGCTGAAACTAATTGAAGGAAGGGCACCACCAGGAGTGGAGCCTGCGGCTTAATTTAATTTCACATAAGAAACCTCACCCAGCTTGGACACTGAAACGAATAACAGATTGATACCTCTTTCTCGATTATGTGGGTGTTGTAGGATGGCCATTGTGAGAGGGTTTATTGAGAAGATTTTTGTGGTTCATTCTGATAACCAACGAGATTCCTCATTGCTAACGAGTTACGTCGCCCCCGGCTGCCAGTGCAAGGACATTGTAGAGATATTATTAAAAACACTGGCCGCAATAAAATATTATGGAAATTTTAACAATATGTTTTGATTGCGGTAATGTTACATTGCAGAGTTAGCGCATGGAATGGCGGTCAGTACCGGCTATGAAAAAATGTTATTGAAATTTAAACAATATTTTTTGATTGCCTGTAAAAGATTGTAGGGGAGGGCCTGCAGGTGAGCTGACCCTCCCTGAAGAGGGACATGAGGAGATCTTGTGCACAGATCCCCAAACTCTTCAGGATCCACAGTAAGAAGAAGATGATGGGGAATGGCAATTAGTGTTTCACGAGTTGGATGATGCGGATGAGACACAAATGTCAATGAGTGAGGGTCTTGTTAGGTCAACACAAATCAGGAGGATGACCAGCGTGAGGAAGTGGAAGAGGACATGGGGGACGATGACATCACTGACTTAACCTGGAAAGATGGCAAGCCAAGCGAGGACAGCAGGAGAGAGGGGGAGGGGTCCATAGCACCGCAACAGGCTGGAAGAGGCTGTGGGGTGGCAAAAGGAAGAAGGCGGGCCACACCAAATAGGCCCGCAACTGTTTCCCCTTGCGGAAATCTTGCTTGCCAAGCGGTAGGTGTTCTGCAGTCTGGCGCTTTTTTGAGGAAAGTGGGGACGATAAAAGAATTGTCATTTGCTAACTCTAACATGCCAAAATTAGAACTCATAAATAAACAAATAGCCATAACATATCTTACATCCTAATTATTAACTCTAACTCAAACCATAACAATAAAAACTCAAACCCGGGAACATAATGGGGGAAGACAGTACACTGGAGGCAAAATAAGTAGGGGTTGTGAACACTAGAAACCTCACCACCACCGGCATGATCCGCCACATGGCATCAAAGCACCCTAACAGGTGGGCTAAACCCCTGGGTCCACAATCAGTGTCTGTGGGTCACACCACTGCCTTTTATTCCTCCTCTGTGTTACATGCTGGCCAATCCTCTGTCCTAGACGCAGGTCTGGATGACTCCTGCCTGCAGCTGGGCCTTCGTAAGCACCATCATCTAGCACACCCACTTCTGTGTCCAAGCACAGCGTACAGATGTCCTTACCCCAGGCCTTTGAATGTAAGTGCAAATACCCAGCCACCCACCTACAGGCCATAGCACTAAATGCGCACTTTTCAACATTTCTGGCCCTGGAAATGTTGCCATTTAGGCCTGTGGAAATTTCCTCAGCCTCATGGCTGCGGCTGTCCTTCGCTACTCAGTCCACAGCCGCCACTATTTTTCTCTGTGTACCATCCCCGCATTACACCTGCAATTGTGTCACGTAACATCACCCGTACCCTGACCAACGCAGTTATTGCGAAGGTCCACTTAACGACGGACACATGGACAAGTGCTTTTGGTCAGGGACGATACATTTCCCTGGCGGCACACTGGGTAAACTTTGTGGAGGCGGGTAGTGATTCGTACCCTGGGATGGCACAGGTGCTACTGACGTCAAGCATTACGGGCCCAACTTCCATCAGGATTTACGCCACCACCTACATTAGTGGTCTGAAAAGTGGTCTGAAAAGTGCCGCTCCTTGGAACCATACGAAACTTAGTCGACTAAAAAGGAACAATGCGCGCCTACTCGAATTCTACCTTGCTGTGGACACCATCCCCTTTCTAGCGCTGCAGGAGACCGGCCCTCCGATTACACTAAGTAACTGACACTGAGGCTGGACCGCTCGCGCCGTTTACCACGTGGGACGCCACGATCGGCCGAGTTCGGTGAAGTCCCTCAGCAACTAACAGTGAGTTATCAGTGATCAGAGATACTATGTGGTGTGATTAGGCATACTAACACTCACATTGCTCCCTTTTATTTTTTGATGGAATATTTAATTATTGTTTTAAAGTGTATACCCTTATATTAAATTTTTCTATAGACTCAGATTGAGAGTGCCGGTTCAATTTTTGTGTCTGATAATGGCCAACTTGTTGGCAGCTTTGTAGCTCGGCAAGCTCACACACATGGCAATCATACAGCATATATGTACCATGCACAACAAACATCCCAAACTAATACATTTATATATAAAAACATAACACACGAGAGTGGAGGTAAAGAAATGGCATGGCCTGTTTAAGAACTCATAAATAACCAAGTAACCATAACATATTTTACAGCGTAGTCATAACCTCAAACTCAAACCATAACAATAACAACTCAAACACTGGAACATAACAGGCCCAGCCTTCAACCAATCACGGCCCTCACCGGGCAAAATGACAACTGTGCCCAGTGACCACAGCAAAACTTTGGGAAATTGTCCCTCAAAAACCTGTCCTAATAATAGAATCTTAATCACTGGGCAGAAAACAACCTCTGCCCAGTGAAGAAGGCAAACTTTTAAATCGGACAAATGCTCATATGGCCATGTGGATCCCTCCTTAATATTTGGGATCCAGCCATACCATGCCTAGCCCACCTGTTCTCAACTTTCTCCAAACCTACCCCAATTTGCCTGAGCTACTGGTGAAGGTGCGCCATGTGTGTGCCCATTTCAGAAAGTCATCTACAGCTGCCGATGGTCTAGCCATGCTGCTGCTGCTCTTGTATTTGCCAGCTAACCGACTGTTGTGCGATGTGAGCACGCGCTGGAATTCCACATTTATACATGTTGGCCATGCTTTGTGAGCAGCAGAATGCAGTAGTGGAATACCAGCTGCAACATGGTCTAGTATGTCTAATCTCTGTGAGGTTTTACGCAACTTTGAAGGATAAACACAGATGGTGAGTGGCTATGCCGCTATTATCAGCCTAACCATCCCACTTCTGTGTCTACTAAAACACTGACTGCTAACAATGAAGGCGGATGCTTTACATGTGGAAGAGGTGTAACTAGGGGGAAGTCATTACACAGGTTGATAGCCAGACCACCCTCAGTTCGTTTTGTCAGTGTGAATTGGATGATGATGAGGAGGAGCAAGAGACGGTTGCCTCCGTTACAGAGGGTAGTAGTAACCATAGCAGGTTTATTCCATCTGTTCGGCATAGATGGGCAGGAGAAGAGGAAGAGGATAAGGAGATTAAGAGTCATCCTCCTGATGAGGACAGCAAAGTCTTGTCTGTTGGGACTCTGACATACATGGCTGACTTATGTTATGCTGCCTTTCCTGTGACCTTCACATTCTACGCATTTTGTACAACAGTGATTACTGGTTGTTCAGTTCACCATTCTCGACCCCTGCTACAAAGATAACTTCTCATCTCTAATTCCTGTGGTGGAGAGGACCAGCAAAATGGTGCAATGCCAGAAGGTCTTTCTTTAAAAATTGCTCAATAAATTTCTATCTGACAACGCTGGCGGCACAGTACGTAGTTCCTTGGGCAACCCAGGAGGGAAGAAGAGGGGAACACACACCAGTTCCAACATAGGCAGGACAACACTCTCCAAGGCCTGGGACAGTTTCATGACACCCCACCAGCACCCTCACCTTCATGCATGGACTATGTTACAAGGATGGAAAAAAATGTGAAAGATGGTGAAGGAGTACATAGCAGACCGTGTCAGTGTACTCAGTGATCCCTCTGTGCCTTACAAGTACTGGGTGTCCAAACAGGACACGTGGCACGTACTGGCACTCTACAGCTATAGCTAAATGATAAGGAACATGGAAGATATACTATATTGGACTGTAATATTTAGGGTAAATGGCCACGTGGGTAATTTGCGATAAATAAGTGGGTTTTGGGTTGCAATTTTATCACTCAGTCTCTAAAAGGTTCGCCATCGACATCAATGTTTTAGAGGGTTAGCGCACCTGTAGGCCCTCAGCTACATTTTTTTAATCAGTTTCATTGCGCCCAGGGCCACGGCCTCTGCATGCACCATCAGCATCTCGACCACTTGCACGTCCCTTACTGGCCGCATTCTTAATATTAAATGTTATATATGATTAAAATTATGTCACACATACAGTAGCATAGGATTTGTAAGTGTATGTGCCAATAAATTAAAACAGATATTTGGGATGCACACACTTCACACAGGAGATATAGCCCTGATAATGTCACAGTAGCATACGCCGTCTTCAGATAAAGTACAGTATATGTCAGTGATATGTATGAAATGCACACACACTGCACAAATAATGTACATTTTCCCAAAATACACTGTATTTAACAGCTATACAGTATTTGACACAGAGAGACACACACTATGGACACTAAATGGATAAAAATGTACTTTTCTCCTAAATACACTGTTTTCACCTGTGGTACAGTATTTGACACAGAGAGGCACACGATATGGACACTAAATGTTGCACAAATAATGTACATTTCCCCTAAATACACTGTTTTCACCTGTGGTACAGTATTTGACACAGAGAGGCACACGATATGGACACTAAATGTTGCACAAATAATGTACTTTCTCAGGGGGAATGTCCTTTTTGCTACTATTGTCTCCCTGTCACAGCTTCTAACAGTAGATATGGCTAGTGACAGTCGAAGGATGGAACTGAGGATGTGTCTCCACTTCAGTGAGGTGGACAGAGAAAGAAGGAAAAAGGTACAATACAGTGAGCTCCGTGAAGTGTGGCAAGTTGCCCCATCTTGTTAGAAAAATCAAGACATTTTTTCTTCCGATGTTATTTGGTTGTAAAAATTTTCAAAGATGTCCAGGTAAATTGCGCTATTCACAGTTAATTTGAAGAAAATTGGGCCCACAATTCGTGCTCCTGAGACTGCGCACCAAACGCCAATTATCTGGTCGTGAAGTGGTATTTAGTGAGTCAAATGGGAATTTTCAGCAGACCAGTACCTCATATTCTGGAAATTTATGTGACCTGATAAATGAAACCAACCTTTGTCCTTCATGAAGTACAGCAATGGGTCCAAATGTCTGTCAGCAATCACAGTCAGCAACCAAGTCCAGTAATTTAGGCATTTAGCTTTGTCAGACTCTTTTAGTTCCTGCACACATGTTATTCGGTACAGTTTCAGGTTCAGAGATTTCAGCACTCGCTGACACGTCATTCATGATACACCAACTTACCGAGACAGTCTTTAAGGTGATTTTTGAGGGCTACTTGCAATCCGCTGCTGAATTTCATGCACAACTTCAGCAGTCCTGATAAATGGAGGCCTTGGTTTCTTCATGTTTGCAAGAGAGCCAGTTGATGCCAACCAGACTGGTCAATACATGCTGGTGGTTTTGTTCCTGGCTACTTGTCAGGAAAGGTCTCTTGTGTTTTCTTAATCGATCTGCTTCGCACATAGCTTTCCACAATCACTATTCACTGTTCCAAGAAAAACACATCTTTCTGACACAATAGGCCACTTATATTAGACTGAATAATAAATCAGCCTTAGTTGCCCATAGCAACCAATCAGAGCTCAGCTTTCAGTTCCTACAGTGCTCTGAAAAAATGAAGGCTGAGCTCTGATTGGTTGCTATGGACAACTAAGACAGATTTACTATTAGGCAGTTTGATTTGGAGATATTAGAGGTGGCTACCTTTTGTCATTTATAGCTGTAGTACTCCAAGCATAGAACATGCACTATAGATAAAACAATTGAAACCATTTTTCCTTTGAAATCAAGTTACAAAAAAATGTATGATTAAAAATTCACTGCTAATTTGGCCAACAGAATAAGATATAAATAAATAAGAGGAAGACACCTCTGCCATTGGCTTATCACGCATTTCTGATCCTTCTTTCATCTTACATTCGGCCACCATACAAATAAAATAGTTTGCCAGTCGGGTTTGCCCTCCTTTTCTTTCAGGAGTGGAATTCAGCTGAATCCCGATCCAGTGCACTGTAATGTTGTCAGTCGCTTACTGCAGTACAAAGCACATTGCCAATCAGAGACAACTGTATTGTTGTCCTCAGGGCGGCGATACAGTTGAAGACTGCGGAGGGTACCCTCATAAGTTTTAGGGCACTAGGCCTGAAGCCTTTAAGGCAGTAAAATGGAGCAGGTGTTTATAAGGCGATTACATCATTGTGATCATTTGCGCCAGGTCCCAGGTGTGCACTCAAGTGGGCGATGATGTAGTTGATCACTGCCTGTGCCAGGGTTCAGGTTAAATGGGTGGAAGCTTGTGACAGGACTCAAGGAAATATTTAATTTTCTTTTTTTGGGAGGGGGGGGATTATAGGTCTTAGGAGCATTAGGTGGGGGTATTATAGCTATTTGCCCATTATAGGGAGCATTATAAGTATGAGGGGCACTTTGGGGGTGATACCTCTTAGGGTCACTATGAGCAAGGTATTATAAGCACTGGGTAACTATAGGGGACAATATAAGTACTGGGGGCACTGTGGGGGCATTATAACTATGAGGAGCACTATGAGATAAGGGATTATAGGTACTGCAGCAACTTGAAGTGGCCAGGAACAAAGCCAGGAAGCAGCCAGCAACAGAGCAGCAGTGGCACCATGGACAGCTAAGTTCGGTGTCTTATATTCAGAAGGACAGGGTAGGACCACAGAGGTTGTTGGTTCCAAGGTCGGACAACACCTTTAAACTTTAAGACATGCTCCACTTCTCACCAAATTGTAAACTTTCTTGGTAAGTCACACTCCGTTGACAAGCGAGGTTCACAAAGTGTCTAAAACACATAAAATGTGGTTCAAAGCCAGTGCATCCATTTTTTGGAACAAATTAAGCCAGAATTTTGGACCATTTAGCTGGGAAAATCTCTTTCACTTATACAGACTTAAGCCTCATTCAGACGGCAGTGTTTTGGTCAGTGATTTCCTTCAGTGATTGTGAGCCATAACCAGGATTGGAGCCTCCACAGACATAAGGTATAAGGGGAAGATCTTCATCTGTTCTGTGTTAAGAGCCACACCTGGTTTTGGCTCACAATCACTGATAGAAATCATTGACCAAATCACTGATGTGTGAATGAGGCATTACACTGTATTTAATAAAATTATACTTAAACTGTGTTGGACTGGAGTTACTTGGTCCACCAAAGGAATAAATTCTATTGAAACTAGTGGCAAGTGATTGGCTCGAAAGGCACTTCTAAATGGGATTTTTCTCCTGGACCTTTGGGGCCCACTATGGCTTCAGAGACTGGCCAACATGAGGATACTCTGGAGAGCCAGTCTGACCCTGTACTTAAATGTATAATTACGTGGTAGCAGAAAACATTTTCTTAGAAAGCAGCCAAATCTATATATTTTTTCTCTCTAAATGACCTTATGGTAATTAGAGAAACTTTGTAAAAGGCCAGAGTCTTTGAAGTTTAAGTATACCATGTCTGTTGACCTCTGCAAGCGCCATATTACATACTGCATTACATACTGCATCTTTCACATTCTTGGAGAGGTGTCAGTATCAGCCACTACAGACAGCTTAGAGAGAATGGTCAGATCTTTTGTAATGTTACATATAACCTCAACATGTGCATCGTTTGTATCTACATCCCCCTTCATACTTTCTATAATGTTCCAATAAAGAGAAAGTGTTCTATCGGAAGACTGTGTTGAAAAAGTAAGAGAAGTATGACTAAACAAATAAAGAGTCAAGCCTTGTTTAAGTTACAGCTGTGTCTGTATTTTATAAATTGTTAAATTTATTTTATTTTTTTAAAATCTTGGAATTATTTGAATTTTTACACAAACCACCAAGACCTCACAATAGGCTCACACTATCAAGATCCATTTCATTTTTGTTTGGCTAAAGAACAGTAACAATTCAATTACAGTATAGTGCTGGAAGTAGATGACCCAGGATCACACCATTGACAATAAATGATGGCAGTGGTGTAGCTAGAGTCAAATGGACCTCATGAAAAACTCTCTCTCTCATCGTTCTTTGGGGGACCATGAGACATCTGCAGCCAATCATAGGTTGCAGCGGTGACCTGCTCCACTTGCGTCACGTGACCAGTGGTTGTGACGCAAAGGGAGCAAGTCTATATACGGTATATATCTATACATATAGTGCCTTAACCCCTTAAGGACTCATGACGTACCGGTACGTCATGGTTTCCGAGTCCTTAAGGACCCATGACGTACCGGTACGTCATATCTTCAAAATGCAAGTGCGGCGCGGCAGGGGTTAATAGTAACAGGATGTCCGCTGAAATCATTCAGCGGGCATCCTGTCACAACGCCGAGGGGGGTCATTTGACCCCCCCGTATCGGCGATCGCAGAAAACCGCAGGTCAATTCAGACCTGCGGTTTACTGCGTTTCCGGTCCATTCGGGTCTCCGGTGACCCGATGAACCGGAAAAGAATGGTGATCGGTGGTGTGATATCACACCACCAATCACCGTTCTTGAATTGGGGACGGTTGTGGCGGTGCTGGGATCCGATTGGTCCGGGGAGAGAGGCGGGAGATTCAAACTCCCGGTGCTCCTCTCTCCCCTCCTCTTCCTGCTGCTGCTGCTGCCGAGTGAGGATCGCACCCGCACAGCTCCAGCACCGCTCCAGCACCGCTCCAGCACCGTTCCTGTCACCCCCCCACCCCTGGCTGGCTCCCATCACCCTCCGCCATCAGGTAGGTTAGGGTCAGCGAGGGAGAGGTATCTTAGGCAGGGCTAGAAGGGATAGTTAGTGTTAGTAAAAAGTTTTTTTTTTATTTCAGTGCTGCTTGTGGTGGTTGGGGTCCACAGCACTTAGCTGTGAGACCCTAAACCCACCCAGGGGTTCAGTGACCCACTGGTGAATCTTATGGTGGAGCAGACTAATCTGTATGCCCAACAGTTCGTCGCTCAGCACCCAGGCTCCTTTTTGGCTAGACCCGGTGGCTGGACGCCAGTCAGTGCAGCCGAGATGAGGACGTTTTGGGGCCTCGTGCTGCACATGGGTCTAGTGCAAAAACCCAGTGTCAGGCATTACTGGAGTGGGGACGTCCTCTATCAGACCCCACTGTACAGTATGGCCATGACAAGTCCCAGATTCGAGGCCATCCGGAAATGCCTGCATTATGCAAATAATGCAGCATGTCCCCCCCAAGGTGATCCTGCCTATGACCGGCTGTATAAGATACGGCCGATCATCGATCATTTCATGGCCAAGTTTGCACAGGCCTACGTACCTGGAAGGGAGGTAGCGGTTGATGAGTCTCTCGTTGCGTTCAAGGGGAGACTCAGTTTCCGCCAATACATTCCCACTAAGCGAGCGAGGTATGGCGTGAAAATGTACAAAATTTGTGAGAGTACCTCAGGGTACACTTACAAATTTCGTGTTACTGAGGGACGAGATTCCCGTATTCAACCCCCAGAATGTCCCCCACTCTGGGTGTTAGCGGGAAACTCGTGTGGGACCTTGTGCACCCACTGCTGGATAAGGGTTACCACCTGTACGTGGATAACTTTTATACCAGTATTCCCTTGTTCAGGTCCCTTGCCGCCAGATCCACGTTCGCTTGTGGGACCGTGCGGAAAAATCAGCACGGCCTCCCTACCTCCCTCCTCCAGGTACCTATCCCCAGGGGTGAGACCCGTGCCCTTACCAGCGACAACCTGTTGTTGGTCAGGTATAAGGACAAGAGGGATGTCCTTATCCTGACCACAATCCATGGTAACGGCACCACCCCAGTCTCTGTGCGAGGTACCACGGCAACGGTCCTCAAGCCCGATTGTATCGTCGACTACAATCGGTATATGGGAGGAGTTGATCTATCTGATCAAGTCCTCAAACCATATAATGCCATGCGGAAAACCCGGGCATGGTACAAAAAGGTTGCGGTCTACATGGTACAGGTTGCCATGTACAACGCTTTTGTACTATCTCGAAGCGCTGGCAGCACAGAGACTTTCCTCCAGTTCTATGAGGCAGTCCTCAAGGACCTGATCTTTTCAGACCGGGAAAGAGCAGGTTGGAGTACCTCGGGAATTGGAGGCACCCGGGTCGTCCCTGGCCAACATTTTCCAGGTGTGGTCCCCCATACTGGAAAAAGGGACGAACCCAAAAAGATGCAGAGTGTGTCACAAGAGGGGATTCGGAAGGACACCACCACTCAATGTGACACTTGCCCCGATCATCCGGGCCTCTGCGTTATCAATTGCTTCAGGGAGTATCACACTTCCATGGAGTACTAAATTTTTATAATTCCCGACAGTCCCCTAGAGAACATAAAAACTATGGCTCTCAGACTTTGTAGACACTGGAACAAATTTTTGTCACAAAAATATTAGTTTTAGTGCAGGCATCCTCAAACTGCGGCCCTCCAGATGTTGTAAAACTACAACTCCCAGCATGCCCAGACAACCTACAGTGGGAATTGTATTTTTACAACATCTGGAGGGCCGCAGTTTGAGGATGCCTGCTTAGTGTCTCCAAAGTATGAGAGCCATATATATTGGGCATCGCTACGCGTACGTAAAAAACTTGTCTATAAATATACCCCATAAACTAGCCCTTCGATAAATGCCGTCCAAAAAATCTAATAAAAACTATGTAAAAAAGCCATTTTTATTTTCACCTTGGATCCCAAAAGTGTAATAAAAAGCCATTAAAAAGTCATATGCACCCCCAAATAGTGCCAATCAAACCACCATCTCATCCCACAAAAATGAGCCCCTAAATTAGATAGTCTCCCAACCAAAAAATAAAAATTTAGCTCCCAGGCTATGGAGATACTAAAATAATTTTTTTGTTCCTCAAATGATGATATAGTATAATTTGTTTAGATTTTACATGAAGTAGACATATTAGGTATCGCCGCGTCCGTAACAATCTGCCCTATAAAAATAACATTTAACCCAACCTGCCCGGATGAACAGGGTTAAAAATAAAATAAAAACTGTGTAAAAAAGCCATTTTTGTCACCTAACATCAAAAAGTGTTATAGCGAGCGATCAAAAAGTCATATGCACCCCCAAATAGTGCCAATAAAACCGCCATCTCATCCCGCAAAAAATGAGCCCCTATATTAGACAGTCACCCAACCAAAAAAAAAAATGTAGCTCCCAGGATATTGAGACACTAAAATTATTTAATTTGTGTTCCTCAACTGATAATATAGTGTAAAATCTAAACAAATGATAAAAAGTAGACATATTATGTATCTCCACGTCCGTAACAATCTGCCCTATAAAAATAACATTTAACCCAACCCCCCGGATGAACAGCATACAAAAAAAAAAAAATGGAAAAACACAATTTTTTGGGCAAAATTTCCATTTCAATCCATTTTTCCGGTAATAAAGCAAGGGTTAACAGCCAAACAAAACTAAAAATTTATTGCTCTGATTCTGTAGTTTGCAGAAACACCCCATATGTGGTCGTAAATGGATATATAGCCACAAGGCAAGGCATAGAACGAAGGGAACGCCATATGTTTCTTGAAGGCAGATTTTGATGGATTGGTTTATTTACACCATGTCCCATTAGAAGCTCCCCCTGATGTAGCCTAGACTAGAAACTCCAAAAAAGTGACCCCATATAAGAAACTACACCCCTCAAGGTATTCAAAAAATACTTTACAAACTGTATTAACCCTTTAGGTGTTCCACAAAACTTAATGGCGAATGTAGAAGCAATTTTAAAATTAACATTTTTTGTTATCTTTCCTCAAAAAAGTGTAATATAGAGTAACCAAAAATCATATTTATCCTAAAATAGTACCAAAACAACAACCACCATATCCTGTAGTTTCCTAGATGGGGTCACTTTTATGGAGTTTCTACTCAAGGGGTGCAGCAGGGGGCTTGAAAGGGTACATGGTGTAAATAAACCAGTCCCGCAAAATCTGCCTTCCAAAAACCATATGGCGTTCCCCTTCTTCTATGTCCTGCTATTTAGCCAAATAGTAGTTTAGGACCACATAGGTAGTGTTTCTGCAAACTACAGAATCAGGGCAACCCATATTGAGTCTTGTTTGGCAGTTAACCCTTATTTTATTACTTGAAAAAATGGATTAAAATGGAAATTTTTCCCAAAAATTGAAATTCTGAAATTGTTTCTCCATCTGCCATTAACTCTAGTGGAACACCTAAAGGGTTAACAAAGTTTGTAAACCCAGTTTTGAATACCTTGAGGGTGTACTTTCTTAGATGGAGTCACTTTTTGGAATTTCTATTCTAGGGGTGCAACAGGGGGCTTGAAATGGGACATGGTATAAACAAAACCAGTCCCGCAAAATCTGCCTTGCAAAACCCATATGGTGTTCCCCTGCTTCTATGTCCTACCGTTTGGCCAAACAGTAGTTTAGGACCACATATGGGGTGTTTCTGCAAACTACAGAATCAGGGCAACCCATATTGAGTCTTGTTTGGCAGTTAACCCTTACTTTATTACTTTAAAAAATGGATTAAAATGGAAATTTTTCCCAAAAATTGAAATTCTGAAATTGTTTCTCCATCTGCCATTAACTCTAGTGGAACACCTAAAGGGTTAACAAAGTTTGTAAACCCAGTTTTGAATACCTTGAGGGGTGTACTTTCTTAGATGGAGTCACTTTTTTGGAATTTCTATTCTAGGGGTGCAACAGGGGGCTTGAAATGGGACATGGTATAAACAAAACCAGTCCCGCAAAATCTGCCTTGCAAAACCCATATGGCGTTCCCCTGCTTCTATGTCCTACCGTTTGGCCAAACAGTAGTTTAGGACCACATATGGGGTGTTTCTGCAAACTACAGAATCAGGGCAACCCATATTGAGTCTTGTTTGGCAGTTAACCCTTACTTTATTACTTGAAAAAATGGATTAAAATGGAAATTTTTCCCAAAAATTGAAATTCTGAAATTGTTTCTCCATCTGCCATTAACTCTAGTGGAACACCTAAAGGGTTAACAAAGTTTGTAAACCCAGTTTTGAATACCTTGAGGGGTGTACTTTCTTAGATGGAGTCACTTTTTGGAATTTCTATTCTAGGGTGCAACAGGGGGCTTGAAATGGGACATGGTATAAACAAAACCAGTCCCGCAAAATCTGCCTTGCAAAACCCATATGGCGTTCCCCTGCTTCTATGTCCTACCGTTTGGCCAAACAGTAGTTTAGGACCACATATGGGGTGTTTCTGCAAACTACAGAATCAGGGCAACCCATATTGAGTCTTGTTTGGCTGTTAACCCTTGCTTTGTTCCTGGAAAACATGGATTATATTGGAAAATTTTCCAAAAATTTAATTTCTTAAATTTTATGTCCATTTGCCATTAACTCTAGTGGAACACCTAAAGGGTTAACAAAGTTTTTAAAATCAGTTTTGAATACCTTGAGGGGTGTAGTTTCTAGAATGGGGTCATTTTTGGGTGGTTTCTATTATGTAAGCCTCACAAAGTGACTTCAGACCTGGACTGGTCCCTAAAAAGTGGGATTTGGAAAATTTCTGAAAAATTTCAAAATTTGCTTCTAAACTTCTAAGCTATGTAACATCCCCAAAAAATAAAATGGCATTCCCAATATGCTCCAAAAATGAAGTAGACATATGGGGAATGTGAAGTAATAACTATTTTTGGGGGTATTACTACGTATTAGAGAAGTAGAGAAAATGAAACTTTGAAATTTGCTAATTTTTTAAAATTTTTGGTAAAAATTGTATTTTTTTATGCAAAAAAATTAACTTTTTTGACCCAATTTTAGCAGTGTCATGAAGTACTATATGTGACGAAAAAACAATCTCAGAACGGCCTGGGTAAGTAAAGGCATTTTAAAGTTATTCACACATAAAGTGACACTGGTCAGATTTTCAAAAAATGGCCAAGTCCTAAGGGTGAAATAGGGCTGAGTCCTTAAGGGGTTAATAAAGTAGTCATACCCCTTGAACATTTTTCACGTTACACCCATAAACTTAAATGTATTTTATTGGGATTTTATGTGATAGTAGACCAACATAAAGTAGCACGTATGTGTGAAGTGAGAAGAAAATGATACACGGTATTTAACATTTTTAATAAATAAAAATCTTGATAGTGTGCATTTGTTTTCAGCCCCCCCGGAGTTATTACTTTGTAGGACCACCTTTTGCTACAATTACATCTGCAAGTCTTTTGGAGTACAGTCTCTACCAGCTTTTCAAGTCTTTAAGTCAAGACCACATATTCTCAATGGGATTTAGGTCTGGACTTTGACTGGACCATTCTAACACAGGAATATGCTTTGATCTAAACTTTTCCATTATAGCTCTGCCTGTATGTTTAGGGTCGCCCTGCTGGAAGGTGAACCTCCACCCTAGTCTCAACTCGTTTGCAGCCTCTAACATGTTTTCCTCCAAAATTGCCCTGTATTTAGTTCCATCCATCTCCCCATCAGTTCTAACCAGCTTCTCTGTCCCTGCTAAAGAAAAGCAATCCCACAGCATGATGCTGCTGCCACCACCATGTTTCACGGTGGGGATAGTGTGCTCAGAGTGATGTGCTGTGTTAGTTTTCCGCCACACATAGAGTTTTGCATTTAGGCCAAAAGATTCAACTTTGGTCTCATCTGACCACAGTAACTTCTTCCACATGTTTGCTGTGTCCCCTACATGGCTTGTTGTAAAGTGCAAACAGGACTTTTTGTGCCTTGTTTAAAAATGGCTTTCTTCTTGCCCCTCTTCAATAAAGGCCAGATTTGTGGAGTACATGACCCCCCCCCCCCCCCCCGCAGAGTGACCATGGGCCTCTTGACTGCTTTTCTAATTAATGCTCTCCTTGTCAGTTTAAGTGGATGGCCATCACTTGGTAGATTTGCATTTGAGCCATACTCCTCCCATTTTCAGATGTTAAGATGTTCAGAGCAATTTTTTATAACCTAACCTGCTTTAGACTTCTCCACTTTATCCCTGACCTGTCTGGTGTGTTCCTTGGTTTTCATGATGCTGTTTGATCACTTATGTTCTCTAACAAACCTCTGAGGCCTTCACAGAACAACTGTAGTTATACTGAGAATAAATTACACACAAGTGGACTCAATTTACTAATTAGGTGACTTGTGAAGGCAATTGGTCACATTGGCTTTTATTTATGGGTATCAAAGTACAGGGAGCTGAATACAAGTGAATGCCACACTTTTCCAGTTTTTTATTTATTAAAAATTTTGAAAATCATGTATCATTTTCTTTTCACTTCACACATACTTGCTACTTTGAGTTGGTCTATCACATAAAGTCCCAATAAAATACATTTAAATGGTTTTCCGAGATTTTAGTATAGGTCATCAGTATTTGATTGGTGGGGGTTTGACACCCGGGACCCCTGCCGATCAACTATTTGAGAAGGCACCTGCACTTCTGTGAGTGCCGCAGCTTTCTCGCAGTTCAACAAGCACAGTGCCGTACATTGTATAGCAATTTACTTCAATGGGGCCGAACGCGATATCAAGCACAGCCGCTATACAGTGTACACTGTGCTTGATAAGCTGCAAGAAGGCACTGGGGCTTACAGGAGTGCTGGTGCCTTCTCAAACAGCTGTTCTGTGGCGGTTCTGGGTGTCGGACCCAACAGATCAGATACTGATGACAGTCATCAGTATTAAAATCTTGGAAAACCCCTTTAAATGTATTCTATTGGGATTTTATGTGATAGACCAACACATAATAGCAAGTATATGTGAAGTGAAAAGAAAATTATACATAATTTCAAAATTTTTAATAAATACAAAACTGGAAAGTGTGGCATTTATTTGTATTCAGCCCTCCTGTACTCTGATATGCCTAAATAAAATGCAATGTGACCAATTGCCTTCAGAAGTCACCTAATTAGTAAATAGAGTGCACCCGTCTGTAATGTATTCTCAGTATAACTACAGCTGTTCTCAGAGTTCGAATGCAACGCTTAGCCAACATTGTTGTAGAGGCTGATGTAACTCACATGACCCTAAGTGGGGTTGTATATACTGTCAATTAAAGACAATAATGCCCGTAAAAAAAGGAATTCGATTGGATGATTGTCGTTAGATGCTGAGAGAAAAGCTGTATAAGGGGGTGAGTTATTTTGGAAATCACTGTTAACGAGATGGGGTACGGTGGATGTCACAAATAAAGGGCAGGTCGCTGTGGAGGCCACTGTTAAAGGGGCTGGCGCTGTGGAGATTACTGTTAATGGGGCGGGGGACTGTGGAGGTCACTGTTAAAGGGGCAGCTGCTGTGGAGGTTACTTAAGGGGGCGGGTTATTGTGGAAATCACTGTTAAGGTGACGGGGTACTGTGGAGGTCACAAATAAAGGGGCAGCCACTGTGGAGGTCACTGTTAAAGGGATGTTCACTGTGGATGTTACTGTTAAGGGGGCTGGGAACTGTGGAGGCTCCTGTTAAAGGGGCAGCTGCTGTGAAGGTCACTGTTAAGGCAGCAGGATACTGTGAAGTCACTGTTAAGGAAGTGGAGTACTGTGGAGGTCACTGTTAAGGGAGCGGGGTACTGTGGAGGTCACTGTTAAGGGAGCAGGGTACTGTGGAGGTCACTGTTAAGGGCGCGGGGTACTGTGGCAGTCACTGTTTAAGGAGTGGGTGCTATGGAGGTCTCTTTTAAGGGGGCAGGGAATGGTGAGGTCACAGTTAAGGGGACTGTCTGCTATTAAGGTCAGTGTTAAGGCGCGGGGTGCTGTAGAGGTCACTGGTAAATGGGAAGTCCCCTGTGAAGGTCATTATAAAGGGGGTGGGGTGCTGGGGAACTCACTGTTAAAGGGGTGGGCTCCTGTGAAGGTCAAAGTGTACGGCCTGTGGTTGGCGCCATGATACGGTCGCCACACATTGCCTGCAGCAACGCAATGTAGTGATAGCATGTGGGGGCAGTGTCACAGTCTATGTAGTGTGTGCTGTAACACGGTTTCCACAAATGCAGTTGCCTGCGGCAACGTGTTGATGTTACATGTGTGTGCACTTTCCCTTTTAGGCTTTTCCTCCTTCTGTTTGGTGCCTAAGGTGTTAAATCTCCGACTAATGTGAAGCTAGGTGGAGCTGGGTGTGGTCTCAGGTCTCTTTATATACTGCTGCTGTGAGACTGAGATCATTGTTATGTCTGCCTGTGTGTGAGGAGGAGCTTGCTCCTTTCTTGGATGCAGACTGAGAGCCATCCTAGTTTGTCATCGATGTCATCTGCAATGTCATCCCTTTGTCTCCTACTTGTCCTCCCCCCCCCCCCTTATCTGTTGTTTGTATGGTGTGGGTTTGCTTTGGTGATTTGCAGCTATGTCTAGTGTGTTTGGTTTGTTGTTTGTGGTCCAGAATGTATGCTAGAAATTCCCTTGTCTGCCTGCGGAAGTGGGCCCTTATGATTTCCCGGAGAGGTAAATCAAAAATCATGTCTGAATGCTGTTCTTCCTGGGGCCACCATGCGCCCTGTTTGCTTGGGGGTTTCCAGGCAGTAACTGGTGTGCTGGATACCTGGGTGTGGTGGCTTATACAGTGTCCTTTATGGTGTGTGGACTCTAGTACGCTTGCCCGGGTTCCAGTTGGTATTGCTGCGGCAGTCGCGCCTTTTCCCTTGCAGCTAGGCCGTTGGAGACTCCTGTCCATCTATGTCTGGGATGAACAGGTTGTCTCTTTTTCCTGACTCCTATTTCAGGGAGTGATAGGGTAAGTAGGGCCCAGGTTCGTGTGCATGAGCACTCCTACCATCTGGGTCTGCTCATGCGGTTAGGAGGTCAGGGATTGGATTTAGGGAAGCTTTAGGAGGTGACCTGCTCCCTTATTCAAGCTCCCAGGCCTACTTTCTCCCCTCTTCTCCCTGACATTGTACGTGGGGATTTTCCCCCACTTCTTATCATGACACAAAGATAATGGGGTGGGCTGTTGTGGAGGTCCCATTTTAACCAGTCCCGGACCGCCGTATGCAGGATTGCGTCCTGCGGGCGGCCGGGATCTTCTGAGTGGACGCCTCGGCGCGTCCTCTCGCGAGACCCGTGAGTTCCTGTGAACGCGCGCGTTCACAGGAGCGCGCGTCTGGAGAGTTAAACTACAGCCTGCCAGCGATGATCAATCGCTGGCAGGCTGTAGATGCGATATAAATCGCATCAAACATGTATACCAGACGCTGTTTTGTGAACAGCGTCTGGTATACCTGCTACCTGGTCCTCTGGTGGTCCCATTTGCTGGGATCGACCACCAGAGGACCAGGTAACACAGTACAGTTGCACCAAACACTACACTAACCCCCCACCTCCCCCTCACCTATTAACCCCTTGATCACCCCATCTAGACCCCCTGATCACCCCCCTGTCATTGATCACACCCCTTTTATGTGTCCATATGTGTTTTGTGGATCCGTGGATTCACGGATCCGTGGATCCGATCTGCGGATCCGATCTGCGGATCCGATCCGCAGATCCGATCCGCAGATCCGATCCTCAGATCCGATCCGCAGATCCTCAAAACACGGACACCGGCAATGTGCTTTCCGCATTTTGCAGATCCGCACATTGCCAGAACTATATAGAAAATGCATTTTCTTGTCCGCAATTGCGGACAAGAATAGGACATGTTCTATATTTTTGCGGAACGGAAGTGCAGACCCGGAATCGCGGATCCGTAATTCCGGATCCGAGCGGGACAAAGTCTGTCCCCATAGAAATGAATGGGTCCGCAATTCCGTTCCGCAAACAGAATTGCGGACGTGTGAATGGGGCATAAGGGTCCCTTATCACCGCCAGTTAGTTAGCTACTTGTTAGGTAGCTAGCGCCCAGCCCAGCGCACTGCAGTCACTGATTTTGGCAGAGATTTTTCATCCACATTGACCGATGCGAATGAAAAATCTGTGCCGTTCATTTTTTTTTCAGCGCAGAGGCTGAACGGAAAAAATCTCATTACCCGTATGCTCAATATACGGAGAATCGCAGAAACTCCTAATGCTGGCCATACGTGTAATGATTGCGGAGACCCTAAAATGCCAGGGCAGTACAAAACCCCACATGTGACCCCATTTTAGAAAGAAGACACCCCAAGGTATTCCGTGAGGGGTATGGTGAGTTCATGCAAAATTTTATTTTTGTCACAAGTTAGTGGAATATGAGACTGTAAAAAAAAAAAATCAATTTCCGCTAACTTGTGCCAATTTTTTTTTTTCTGTGAACTCGCCATGCCCCTCACGGAATACCTTGGGGTGTCTTCTTTCCACAATGGGGTCACATTTGGGATTTTACTGCCCTGGCATTTTAGGAGTCCTAAAGCGTGAGAATCCAAATGCGTAAAAATGCCCTGTGAAATCCTAAAGGTACTCATTGGTTTAGGGCCCTTTGCAGCATCTTGGCTGCAAAAAGTGGCACACATGTGGTATCGCCGTACTCAGGAGAAGTAGGGCAATGTGTTTTGGGGTGTATTTTACATATACCCATGCTGGGTGTGAGAAATATCGCTGTAAACGACAACTTTTTAAATTTTTTTATTCAAAGTTGTCAATTTACAGAGATATTTCTCTCACCCAGCATGGGTATATGTAAAAATACACCCAAACACATTGCCCTACTTCTCCTGAGTACGGCGATGCCATATGTGTGACACTTTTTTGCAGCCAAGATGCGCAAAGGGGCCCAAATTCCAAAGAGTACCTTTTAGGAGGGCATTTTTACGCATTTTTCTTCTCACGCTTTAGGGCCCCTAAAATGCCAGGGCAGTATAAATACCCCACATGTGACCCCATTTTGGAAAGAAGACACCCCAAGGTATTCGCTGAGGGGCATAATGAGTTCATGAAAAATTAAACTTTTTGTCAAAAGTTAGCGGAAAGGGAGACTTTGTGTGAAAAAACAATAAAAAATCAATTTCCACTAACTTGTGCCAAAAAAAAAAATATTCTATGAACTCGCCATGCCCCTCATGGAATACCTTGGGGTGTCTTCTTTCCAAAATGGGACACTCAATAATGACACTCAGAAACATTAAACAAAATAGATGAAATATACCTGTGCGAAGCAGTGTCCTGCTAGTAGTATATATATATATATATATATATATATATATATATATAGTATGTATATATATATATATATACACAGTGGATATAAAAAGTTTGCACACCCCTCTTAAAATGTCAGGTTTCTGTGCTGTAAAAAAATGAGACAAAGATAAATAACTTCAGAACATTTTCCACCTTTAATGTGACCTATAAACTGTACCACTCAATTGAAAAACAAACTGAAATCTTTTAGGTGGAGGGAAGAAAACAAAAAAACAAAAAAAATGTGGTTGCATAAGTGCGCACTTATAACTGGGAATGTAGTTGCGTTCAGAATTAAGCAATCACATTTAAAATCATGTTAAATAGGAGTCAGCATACACCTGCCATCATTTACACTGCCTCTGATTAACCCCAAATAAAGTTCAGCTACTCTAGTTGGTCTTTCCTGAAATTTTCTTAGTCGCATCCCACAGCAAAAGCCATGGTCCACAGAGAGCTTCCAAAGCATCAGCGGGATCTCATTGTTAAAAGATATCAGTCAGGAGAAGGTTACAAAAGAATGTCCAAGGCATTAGATATACCATGGAACACAGTGAAGTCAGTCATCATCAAGTGGAGAAAATATGGCACAACAGTGACATTACCAAGAACTGGACTTCCCTCCAAAATTGATGAAAAGACGAGAAGAAAACTAGTCTAGGAGGCGACCAAGAGGCCTACAGCAACATTAAAGGAGCTGCAGGAATATCTGGCAAGTACTGGCTGTGTGGTACATGTGACAACAATCTCCCGTATTCGTCATATGTCTGGGCTATGGCGTAGAGTGGCAAGACGAAAGCCTTTTCTTACGAAGAAAAACATCCAAGCCAGGCTACATTTTGCAAAAACACATCTGAAGTCTCCCAAAAGCATGTGGGAAAAGATGTTATGGTCTGATGAAAACAAGGTTGAACTTTTTGGCCATAATTCCAAAAGATATGATTGGTGCAAAAAAAAAACACTGCACATAGCCAAAAGAACACCATACCCGCAGTAAAGCATGGTGTTTGCAGCATCATGCTTTAGGGCGGTTTTTCTTTAGCTGGAACTAGGGCCTTAGTTAAGATAGAGGGAATTATGAACAGTTCCAAATACCAGTCAATATTGGCACAAAACCTTCAGGCTTCTGCTAGAAAGCTGAACATGAAGAGGAACTTCATCTTTCAGCATGACAACGACCCAAAGCATACATCCAAATCAGCAAAGGAATGGCTTTACCAGAAGATGATTAAAGTTTTGGAATGGCCCAGCCAGAGCCCAGACCTGAATCCGATTGAAAATCTGTGGGGTGATCTGAAGAGGGCTGTGCACAGGAGATGCCCTCGCAATCTGACAGATTTGGAGTGTTTTTGCAAAGAAGAGTGGGCAAATCTTGCCAAGTCAAAATGTGCCATGATGATAGACTCATACCCAAAAAGACTGAGTGCACACTTATGCAACCATATTATTTTATTTTTATATTTTTTCTTCCCTCTACCTAAAAGATTTCAGTTTGTTTTTCAATTGAGTTGTACAGTTTATAGGTCACATTAAAGGTGGAAAAAGTTCTGAAATGATTTATCTTTGTCTCATTTTTTTACAGAACAGAAACCTGACATTTTAACAGGGGTGTAGACTTTTTATATCCACTCTATATATATATATTGTATATATACTGTATATATATAAACATATATGTGATTGTAATGATGATATATGTAAGTGATTGCAATATTACAGTGAAAAGATACTTCTATTGGAGAAAACTGTACAATTCAAAGGAGGCTCTAGTGCCCTGTTGGTCCACCTCTAGCCTGGATACAAGATAAGACACAGTTGGTCATGAAGGCATTTAGGTTCCGTATGGTATGCTATGGCACATTTTCCCACAGATGTTGCAGCTGGACCTGTAGATCATGCACACTCATAGGTTGCCAAAGCTGACGTCCTAGTTGGTCCCATAAATGCTTTATTGGAGATAAATCTGGTGATCAGGCCAAGGAAGTGTTGCAATTTGGTGGAGACATTCCTAGGAAACCTTTCTGTGTGTTGGCGAGCATTACTCTGCTGAAATATGGCCAGTTCGAAGCCCCAACACATATGGCCACAGGATGTCCAGCACATATCACTGAGCTGTTTGTGTCCCTTGTGTCACTACTAGGAGAGACTGACTGTCGTGTGCGATGGCTCCCCAGATCATCACACCAGCAGTTGGGGTCATGTGTCACTTCAAAACAAAGGTAGGATTGAAGTGTTCATCACAAGACATCCATACTCGAACCCAACCATCGTCGGATCCCAAACACAACCTGGATCCAAAAATAAAGTAAAGAACTTCAGTAGAGAAACATCAGTTGTAAATGGATTAAACATTTTAGTAATCTGCGTCAGCAGCTTGTAAAATTATTCTTTAAGTTATTTTATTAGTAGGTAAGGTAGTTTTTAATTGACTTTACAAACAGGGCTGCAATTAGAAATTTTGCGGTCCCTTAAACAGCTCAAGGCCTGCCCCCCCCCCCATGACCCGCTCCTACTCCCCCCTTTAGAATCTGTCCTAACTCCTCCTCCTAGCCCCCCCTCCATCCCCAAGGACCCACCCCCAATTTCATTTATTTTTTTTACAACTACAAAGACAGTATAAAGTGATAATCAGTTAACACTGGTTAATGTCTTATGGCACGCTGAGAATTGTAGTTAACACTTTACGGCACGCTGGGTATTGGAGTTATCACTTTACGGCATGTTGGGGCTTGTAGTTAACACTACGGTATGCTGGGACTTGTAGTTTATGCCTTATAGCACGCTGAGGATTGGAGTTATTGCTTTATGGCAGGCTGGGACTTGTAGTTAACACTTTACGGCACACACGGACTTGTAGTTAATACTGTGGTATGCCGAGATTTGTAGTTGACACTCTAAGGTATGCTGGGGGTTGGACTTGGGGTTATCGATTTGTGGCCTGCTGGGGCTTGTAGTTAACGCTTTACGGCACACTGGGCTTGGAGTTGACACTTTATGGCACTATGAGACTTGTAGTCATTGCTGTAGAGCACGAGGGGACTTTTTATAAATTTAGGGCACGTAGTCACCACTTTACGGTCTAGCACTAGCACTATATAGACGTATGTACACAGGCACACATTGGTCACACTCGGAATACCGCCATCTCCTCAGCTCTATTTCACTCACAAGCTCTGTGTTCAGCGACCTCCATGTCAAAGAGCACACGGCGTCGCATTGATGATGTCACTTTCAGTTACGTGGCTTCCCTTGCTTCTGTGGAAAACTGTACCTGCTCGTCTCTGCCGCTAGAGTGCGCAACCAAAGGAGCGCCTCGGGGCGGCGGCCATATTACCGTAGCCTGGTTCACGGTGCAGAATGGTGCATCTGCTTGTTCAATGTCTAATCAGAGTTTATTAGAACTAGAACTACGAGGGAAGTGAGGCAGTCAACTTGATTGCAACTACAAATTCTGACCTTACTGTTACAATACCATTATCAGGCGCAGCCTTTGTAGCTTCTATTTACCTGAATGGGGTGGGGACTGACTGAACTACTGACTGCAGTACGGTCAGTCAGGTCAGTAGTGTATAGTGCGGCCAGTGGCGGATCCAGAGTCTGGTCTCGGGAGGGGCGCTTCCAGATTGTTTTGTGGCGACAGACAGAAAATAATGTGGTGCTTTATAGAACAGACTATTTTACATAACCTGATAGGCCTCCTGAGTTATATTACTCCTGTATAATAATGTATCCTGATGCCCCTTAGTTATATTACCCCCTGTATAATTTACCCTGATAGCCCTAAGTTATATAATATAACTGAGGGGTATCAGGGTACATTATACAGGAGTAATATAACTGAGGAGGGCTATCAGGGGACATTATACTTGGGATAATATAACTTATATTACCCCTGTAAAATGTCCGATAAGCCTCCTGAGTTATATTACCCCTGTATAATAATGTACCCTGATACCCCTTAGTTATATTACCCCCTGCATAATTTACCCTGATAGCTCTCAGTTATATAATATAACTGAGGGGTATCAGGGTACATTATACAGGGGTAATATAACTGAGGAGGGCTATAAGGGGACATTATACTGGGGATAATATAACTTATATTTCCCCTGTATAATGTACCCTGATACCCCTCAGTTATATTATATAACTGAGAGCTATCAGGGTAAATTATGCAGGGGGTAATATAACTAAGGGGTATCAGGGTACATTATTATACAGGGGTAATATAACTCAAGAGGTCTATTAGACATTATACAGGGGTAATATAAGTTATATTAGCCCCTGTATAATGTCCCCTGATAGCCCTCCTCAGTTATATAACCCCTGTATAATGTCTGATTGGCCTCCTGAGTTATATTACCCCTGTATAATAATGTACCCTGATACCCCTTAGTTATATTACCCCCTGTATAATTTACCCTGATAGCCCTCAGTTATATAATATAACTGAGGGGTATTAGGGTAGATTAAACAGTGGTAGTATAACTGAAGAGGGGTACATTATACAGGCGGCTCTAAACTTTGTGAGGCCTTAGGCGAAACTCGAACATGAGGCCCCCACGAACACAAGATACTTACCTGGCACTGCTAGGCTCCCACGGTGAGGCCACTGCCTGATGTGGGCACTTACAGTCACCTTCCCCATGTACATTACAGACTACTTTTCTGGAGGTGCCCAGTCCCGGTACTAATAAACATTATGCGCTCTGCGCACATGACCTACCATCTAGGCAGTCTCTTAGTCACCATCATCCAACAGGCACCCTGTACCCTGCAGCCTCCAGTCCTGCTGCTGCCATTCCACCTTCTGTTAAAACTTTAACCTGGACCTGGAGAGATGTCAGGCCCCCAACCCTCTATCACTACAGAAATACAGCACCCCATACCTCTTACATCTAATGACGTCTCCTTTGATGTAGATGTTCTCTGTCCTCGTCTTCTCCTTTCAGACCTTCAGACCAGACCACTAAATAGATCACAGGAGAGTTCTCTGTACTGACCCCTGATATATTTATACATAGCTATTAGATCTCCCATTAGTCGTCTTTTTTCTAAAGTGAATAACCCTAATTTTGATAACCTTTCAGGATACTGTAGTTGCCCCATTCCAGTTATTACTTTAGTTGCCCTCCTCTGAACCCTCTCCAGCTCTGCTATGTCTGCCTTGTTCGGAAGAGCCCAGAACTGTACACAATACTCCATGTGTGGTCTGACTAGTGATTTGTAAAGTGGTAGGACTATGTTCTCATCACGGGCATCTATGCCCCTTTTGATGCAACCCATTATCTTATTGGCCTTGACGGCAGCTGTCTGACACTGATTTTTGCAGCTTAGTTTGCTGTTTATTAAAATTCCTAGATCCTTTTCCATGTCAGTGTTACCGAGTGTTTTACCATTTAGTATGTACGGGTGACTTGCATTATTCCTTCCCACATGCATAACTTTACATTTGTTAGTGTTAAACCTCATCTGCCACTTATCTGCCCAAGCCTCCAATCTCCAGATCCCTCTGTAGCAGTATATTGTCCTCTTCAGTGTTAATTACTTTACACAGTTTAGTGTCATCAGCAAAAATTGATATTTTACTGTGCAAGCCTTCTACAAGATCATTAATAAATATATTGAAAAGAATAAGGCCCAATATTGACCCCTGAGGTACCCCACTAGTGACAGTGACCCAATCTGAGTGTGTACTGTTAATAATCACCCTCTATTTTCTATCTCTCAGCTAGTTACTTACCCACTTACAGACATTTTCTCCCAATCCGAGCATCCTCCTTTTATATACTAACCTTTTATGAGGTACAATGTTAAATGCTTTGGAGAAGATATACCACATCCATTGATTCGCTTTTTGAATATGCGCCAATCCTGTGGAACATTCCCTGTCAGTATAGAGTCCGCAAATATCAGAAATAAGGGTCTGGCTATGACATTACTTAATTCCCTTAGGATACGGGGGTGTAGGCCATCTGGTCCTGGTGATTTGTCTATTTTAATCTTTTTAAGTCGCTGTTGTACTTCTTCTTGGGTCAGACAGCACACTTTTAGTGGGGAATTTATTTTTACATTCAGCATTTTATCTGACAGTTTATTTTCCTCAGTGAATACATTGGAGAAAAAAATATTTAACAGCTTTGCTTTGCTTTCGCCTCTGCAACTTCCCCCTCATTACTTTTTAAAGGGCCGACACCTTCAGATTTATACTTTTTAACATTTACATAATTGAAGATGATTTTAGGGTTTAGTTTTACTCTCTTTGGCGATTAATCTCTCGGTCTCTAGTTCGGCTGTTTTTATTTGTTTTGTCATGTTCTATTTTTTTCCATTTAGTTTATCAGTGCTTCCTCGCTACCCTCCTGTTTTAGTGATTTATATGCTTTCTTTTTGTCATTTATTGATTTCTTTACATTTCTATTTATCCACATTGGTTTCTTTTCGTTCATTAACCTTGTATTCCCATACGGTATTTACCTCTCACAATGAGATTTTAGGACGCTTTTAAAGATATCCCATTTTGTGGCTGTATTTTTTTTTTTAAAGACTTTGTCCCAGTTAGTTAGACCTATGGCCTAACTTAGCTGGCTAAATTTAGCTTTTTTGAAGTTTGGTATTTTTGTTCCTCCCTGTAGAAATGCTCTTTTGAATGACAATTAGAAGGTTATTACTTTATGATCACTATTTCTCAGGTGTCCCCCAACCTGCACATCTGTTGTTCTGTCAGGTCTATTGGTGAATACAAAGTCCAGTATGAAAAGGTAATTGTCTTTCGTTATCATCCTCCCATCTTCTGGACAAATCATCCTACTATCCCCAATACTGTGCCACTGTTCTCCCCAATACTATATTGCAGAAACAGATAATACCCCTGATAATACTAGTACCACACAGAGCCCCCCATATAAAATATCCCTTCTTTGTGGCCTCAGTAGTGCCCATAATAATGTGACAGTAACAAGTGCCTCTCTTCCACCCCATGTGCCAGAAACAAGTGCCTCTCCATGCCTCCCATGTGCCAGTAACAAGTGCCAAACCCCCCCATGTGCCAGTAACAAGTGCCAAACCCCCATGTGCCAATAATAAGTGCCACCCCCCCATGTGCCAGTATCAAGTGCCACCCCCCCATGTGCCAATATCAAGTGCCTCCTGCTCTCCCCATGTGGCAGTAACAGATAGCCTGGTATAAAAAAAAAAGAAAGAAAAAACACTTATATGTCAATATAATAGTAATTACTTAGTAACCCTCCCATGTGCCAGTATCAAGTGCCAAACCCCAGCATGTGCCAGTATCAAGTGCCAACCCCCATGTGCCAGTATCAAGTGCCAAACCCCCCATGTGCCAGTATCAAGTGCCAAACCCCCCTGTGCCAGTATCAAGTGCCAAATCCCCCATGTATCAGTATCAAGTGCCAAACCCCCCCTTGGGCCAGTATCAAGTGCCAGATCCCCCCACATGCCAGTATCAAGTGCCACCCCCCCATGTGCCAGTATCAAGTGCCTCCTGCTCTCCCCATGTGGCGGTAACAGATAGCCTGGTATAAAAAAAAGAAAGAAAAAACACTTATATGTCAATATAATAGTAATTACTTGCGTGGATGTTATCTACCTCACGGCAAACATTTCAAGTAAAGTTCTTGTTGGTTTAACTCCTGCCTCTCTCCTTATTCCATACCATCTTTCAACGCACCTTACGGTGCTGGCGTCACAAACACCAGGGCCCCTACCTCTAAGGCACCCACACCACCAAGGGCACCTCAACTACCATCTGCTGGGAATCCCTGGGCGAATAGAGAGTGCCACAAAGGATTTTCGTGCCGCCCTTCCCTTCACTGCACGCCGGCCCAGGGAGCTACAGAACAGTGAGTAATACTACTACAATCATCGGCCCACCACAACGCTAACACACATTGCCCCTGTGGTCCGGTCGCTGCAATAATCTGTCCTGCATGAGATCAATATGATATTCTGGTGAGAATGGGTAAGAGACTGTGCATCACATTACTGAGCTTCTCCCATTCCCTGGTGGCCTCTCTTAACACACCTGCTTCTCTTGCATGTACAGCACTGAGCTCCTGGGCATAGAAAGGGAGCTGGCCTGGAAACAGAGCAGCTAGAGCAGCATGTATGTGAGTCAGACCCTGTGGTGGGCCCCACTCACCCTCTGTGCCAGTCATGGTTGCACTCTCTACATCAGTGTTCCTTAACTCCAGTCCTCAGGGCCCACCTGCCGGTCATGTTTTCAGGATTTCCTTGGTATTCAGCAGGTGATAGAATTAGTGTCCATGCATCAGGACTTACCACAGGTATTCATTCTGTGGGATGTTCTGAAATCATGACCGGTAGGTGGGTCCCGAGGACTGGAGTTGAGGAACACTGCTCTACATGGATGATGGACTCCGCTCCATTTTCCTCCTCCTCTTCCATGCACAGTGACCTTTACATATATCACAGAGCATGCTCACAACATGAAGTGAACGCGTTGATTTGTAACTGAAGTTTCTAATGTCATGGTGACTACTGCAACAAAAACATCTGTTCACTTGGCCTGTCCTCTAATGGCTGTAGGACTGTGCCTATAGAGGACTAGAGCCTTTACACCCTGTAATTACCTAAGGCCTCTTTGAATAAGCTTAGGATAAGCGATGGAGAGTGGCTACCCGGTGAAATACCTTCATTAATAACATCTTAGTAGCTTTTTATTTTTTTATTTAGAGAACATTAAGGGGGAAATTCTAGGCAATTTTTGAAAACACCTTCAAGTAGCTATGTGTACAGCATAATGCAATGTAATTCTTGGATAATGCTGCAAGTTAATCCATGTGCATTATATAGAAGAACATTTATACGCATTATCCACTAATTCATTTAAACATCTTGCTGAAAAAAGTGGTCTTCCATACTAAGTGTAAATGTGAGCATCTCATACTTGCTTAACACAACTCTTGAGCACACAGAGCTGATGGGATTACAGCGAAATTCTAAAGTAACGGAAGCTTTCAACACTTCCAAGTGTTCTTCCCAGCATCGAGCCCTTATGAAACAACCTGACATGCTCATACCGAGCTCTCTTACACCATTCCTCAAACAGGATAAGTTGTCTGAGCCTTCAGTGCTTCTCTAATGCAGTGCTTTTAAGTTTCAGTTCACTGAGTTTAAAGCCTCCAAAATTTGCCATGGTTAACAACAGGTGCACCAGTAATTCAGTTTACGCTGAATGGAATTTCACTGAATTTTTGTGGCTGACAGGGGAAATCAGACATTGATTTGCTTACAGTTGCTTACAGGAAGCACTATTATGGTGTAGTTGTATGGGAAAAATAAATAATTAACAAAACGTGCACACATTTTTTATTACAGAATGGCTATTACTGTAAGTGCTCGGTACAAATTGGACATTAGGGGCCAAAGTGTCAAGCTGCTAGGATATCAAATAGTAGTTACAATTCAATATTCGGTTTAAGGAGGGTTGAGTAATCTGAGACATTGGTGACATTGCTAGGACAATGTCAGATAGGCATGGTCCAACCTCTGGAATCCACACCTATCTATAAAATGGGGCCCCCAAAGTGAACGAGAGCACAGCACACAAGTGCAGTGTGCTCTCCATTAACTTCTAAGGAAGTTCCAAAAATAGTCAAGTGGGCGCTCACGGCTATTTTCAGAAGTCCCATAGAAGTGAATGGAGAGTGGACTGCGCATGCATGGCCAACTCTCCACCTACAGTATATGGGACTTTCAGAAACAGCCAAGCCAGCACTAGGCTATTTTTTGGAAATACCATAGAAGTTAATGGAGGGTGGCCACGTTTGCACAGTTCGCTCTCGTCTACTGTAGGGGCCCCGTTCTAGAGATAGGTGCAGGTCCCAGATGAACAGTAGGACACAAACGTATCAGATTTTGGTGGTATATCCTTAGTGATACACAAATTTTTGTGTTGCTGTTCGTGCCAAAATGTCGCTGAAAAAGCTGTCGTGTGAAGGGACAGCTAACATGGGATGTAAGCCAAGTCTAAATGAATTACATGTGGATATGGCTTTGAATTTGCTGTGGATTTCACGTTCTACATTGAAAAGGGTGAAGCCAGAAATGAAAATCCTTAGCACAAATTGACATACTGCCGGTTTCAAAGTAGTGGGCTGATTTGAAATCTGCAGCATGTCAATTGATGCCAATTTTTTTAGCAGCATGCAGAAGAGATTTTTTAAAATCTAATCCACTTTGTTCGTAATGTACCATGCTGCGTGATGCAAATCCGGGGAGGCAAATCCATAGTGTTTACATGTGAGGTGAACATTCCCTAAATCTGGCTAACCATAATGCTATGCTGGAATTTACTTGTGTTTTGGTCCCCATTCCTATACCAAAGATGTAGAGAGAAGGAGTTTCCTGGTTTTGGATCCAGTTCACAGTCCAGGGGTGGCCCACAATGTATTATTTGGTAAAAATCCATCTTCATTTTACCTAACTACAGAACCTCCGTGTTGGCTTGGGTCACAGGGCCCTTCTTGCCTGGATTGTGGATATTTTCCTTCATCCAACCAATATTCCAGAATTTGTTATGGACTGGGTAAGCTGTATACACCCATTTTCTATATTATGGGTCTTGATTTATATGTTGTAAGTAAGGTTGAACGAAAAAATTTGCTTTGTGAGAAAGTGTATTTCTATGTATGTAGCAGGCGCAAAGATGGCGATTGCACTGCTCCCGATCATTGAACCCCTCAGTTACTGTATTCATTTCTGATCGCTGCATCTGAGGCTACCATTTAGGGCTTTGAGGGGTTAATCAATGTAAAAACTAAATTTCAGTCATTTGATCGCATAGAGGCCGTTGTGGCCCTCTTGATTGAGGACAACACTTGAAATCTCGCGCGGTGACATGATGACATCATTTTTTGCACTGTATATTCAATCAAGATGGCTGCGACAGCCCCTTACCACGCAAATGAATGAGGTGAGGATGTATTTTTTTGTTTTTTATTGCCATTTCAGGCTAATAATACTACAAAATTAAAATCGCGCTTACAGATAGCTTATGCTTATAGTTGTGAAACACATAATTGATTAAATTTGATGAGCGGATCGAACACTAGAAGCACTAGCTAGGGCTAAACAACTTGTGAAAATCAATATACACTTGGATGTCAAGGCACATGTTTTTTGAGGAGAAGGCAATCTATTTGAAGTCACAACCAGGCAAGAAAAATAAGCCACTTTTCCCATGTAGGGTATCAGATTATTTTATTGATGCATTGTCCTAAACTAGAATACATTGGTGAATACAGAATATAGACTTTGGACATATTTTAAATTGTAGAAGATATTGGGCGCAAAAAATGTTACACTCCTGGCCTTTTAAAGAGACACTGTATCTTCACACAATTTCATTTCATTTAACCTCTTCAGGACCCTGCCATTTTTCACTTATTGACCAGGCCATTTTTTGCAAATCTGATGTGTCACTTTGTGTGGTGATAACTTTAAAACGCTTTTACTTATCCAAGCCATTCTGAGACTATTTTCTCATCACACATTGTACTTAATGACAGTGCTAAATGTTAGTCAAAATATTTAATTTTTATTTTTTTTTAAATACCAAATTTAGGAAAAATTGGGAAAAATTTGCAATTTTCTAAGTTTTAATTTCTCTGCTTTTAAAACAGATAGTAATACCTCCTAAAATAGTTATTACTTTACATTTCCCATGTCTACTTCATGTTTGGATTATTTTGTAAATTACATTTTCTTTTTTCGGGGATGTTAGAAGCCTTAAAAGTTTAGAAGCAAATCTTGAAATTTTTCAGAAAATTTCCAAAACCCACTTTTTAAGGATCAGTTCAGGTCTGAAGTCACATTGTGAGGCTTACATAATAGAAACCACTAGAGATGTCCCGAACTATTTGCCGGCGAACAGTTCCCGGGGAACATCGCATATTCGCGTTCGCCGCGGCGGGCGAACATATGTGATTTTCAGTCCGCCCCTTATACGTCATCATTGAGCAAACTTTGACCCTGTACCTCACAGTCAGCAGACAAATTTCAGCCAATCAGCATACCCTCCCTCCCAGACCCTCCCACCTCCTATCAAAAAGCAAGGACAGCATCCATCTTAGAATTATTCTGAAGCTGCAGTGTTAGTTAGAGCAGGGAGAGTGCTGCTGCTGCTGCTGAAATAATAGGGAAAGCGTTAGCTAGGCCAGTGTTCTGTGTCCACTCCAGTCCTCAAAGACTCATCTGCTGTAAGGACAGCGTCCTGACAGCACCCCAAAAAGCCCTTTTTAGGGCTGGTACATAAGTCTGCTTTTATTTTTATATATATATATATATATTTCAGTTGCCTGCCCGTGTGTGAGATGCCGCAGGCCCACAGACTGTACTGTGTGCACACCACTCATATAGGGTGGCACAGTACCTTGCAGATAAAAAAGTCATTTAATTTTTACCTTTAATATAATTGCAGTTGCCTGCCAGTGTGTGTCAGGCCCACTGACTGTACGGTGCCCACTGCCAGTGCCCACCGCTCATATCGGGTGGCACAGTATCTTGCAGATAAAAAAGTAATTTAAATTTTACCCTTTAATATAATTGCAGTTGCCTGCCAGTGTGTGTCAGGCCCACTGACTGTACGGTGCCCACTGCCAGTGCCCACCACTCACATCGGGTGGCACAGTATCTTGCAGATAAAAAAGTCATTTAATTCTTACCCTTTAATATAATTGCAGTTGCCTGCCAGCAGGGCCGGGCCGATACAGAGGCTGGGGAGGCTCCAGCCTCAGGGCGCTCCAGCCTCAGGGCGCAGGCAGGGGCCGGGGAGAGGGACTGACAGGGGGGAACCGCTCAGCGCTCCCTCCTGTCATTCCCTGAGCCGGGCCCTGTCAGAGCGCTCCTCTCACCTCCATTATGCTGCTTCAGGCCCCCAGCATCAGGCCCCGCTGCCTCTGGCTCTAACTAGAAACAGAGTAAGCAGGTGGGCGGAGCCTAACGGACCTCCGTTAGGCTCCGCCCACCTGCTTAATGTGAGGCAGCGCTGGGGCCTGATTCTGGAAGCCTGGAGAAGTGACCATAATGGAGGTGAGAGGAGCGTCTGATGGGGCCCGGCATTAAGTACAGTGAAAATGCCGGGCCCCCTTTCATTAAGTCTGTGACAACATGGGGGGGCAGAAAGAGCATGACAACATTGGGGGAGAATGACGGGGCATAGGGGGGCATTATGACAAGAGGGGGGGAGAATGACAAGAGGGGGGCATGACAAATTACTATGTGGGGGCACTGCTGTGTGGGGGACAGTGTGGCGGACATTACTGTGTGGGGGACAGTGTGGCGGACATTACTGTGTGGGGGACAGTGTGGCGGACATTACTGTGCGGGGGCAGTGTGGCGGACATTACTGTGTGGGGGCAGTGTGGCGGACATTACTGTGTGGGGGCAGTGTGGCGGACATTACTGTGTGGGGGCAGTGTGGCGGACATTACTGTGTGGGGGCAGTGTGGCGGACATTACTGTGCGGGGGCAGTGTGGCGGACATTACTGTGTGGGGGCAGTGTGGCGGACATTACTGTGTGGGGGCAGTGTGGCGGACATTACTGTGTGGGGGCAGTGTGGCGGACATTACTGTGTGGGGGCAGTGTGGCGGACATTACTGTGTGGGGACAGTGTGGCGGACATTACTGTGTGGGGGACAGTGTAGCGGACATTACTGTGTGGGGACACTACAGTGTGGGGTGGCATTATACAAAAGCTCTGCAGATGCAACTCCCATGTATTGGGTCACCACAATTTGGGTGGTCAATCACTAAATGAACCCTGTTATGGGGAGAATCTGTGGATGACACATATTTGTCCCACAGACACCCCCTCCCCCAAAACAGGGTTAATTTACTGAATGACCACCAATAAAAGAGGTGGGGGTCACATATGCTATTTCATAATGACAGCAGGGCTCGCGCAGTGACTGTATTCTACTACCCCCTCCCCGCTCACTGGATATAATCTTATTAACTATATAACTGTAATAAATCACTACAGTTATATAGTTAAGATTATATACAGTGTGGGAGGTGTAGTAGAATACAGTCACTGCACGGGCTCCGCTGGCGCTGTCATCAAAAAAGCAGATACAACCCCACAGCCTCACCCCTTGTATTGGGGGTCATTCCTACATGGACCCTGTTATGGGGAGGGGGGATCTGTGGATGACACAAATGTGTCATCCACAGATTCCCCAATAACAGTATCATTCATCACAGATCCCCCATAGCAGTGTCATCCACAAGTTGGAGGGGGGGGGGGGGGCGCACTTGGGCAGCTCAGCCTCTGTTGGTGGTGGACCTTGTCCCAGCCCTGCCTGCCAGTGTGTGTCAGGCCCACTGACTTTACTGTGCCCACTGCCAGTGCCCACCACTCATATCGGATGGCACAGTACCTTGCAGATAAAAAAAGTCATTTAATTTTTACCCTTTAATATAATTGCAGTTGCCTGCCAGTGTGTGTCACGCCCACAGACTGTACTGTGCCCACTGCCCACCACTCATATAGGGTGGCACAGTACCTTGCAGATAAAAAAGTCATTTAATTTTTACCTTTAATATAATTGCAGTTGCCTGCCAGTGTGTGTCAGGCCCACTGACTGTACTGTGCCCACTGCCAGTGCCCACCACTCACATCGGGTGGCACAGTATCTTGCAGATAAAAAAGTCATTTAATTTTTACCCTTTAATATAATTGCAGTTGCCTGCCAGTGTGTGTCACGCCCACAGACTGTACTATGCCCACTGCCCACCTCTCATATAGGGTGTCACAGTGCACTGCACGGAGCATGCGCAGTGACCTAAAATTCAAACAAAGCGGACCGAGCATGGGTCTTTTTCTATCTTCTAGTTCCAAAAATCTATTCACTACACTGGCCCTGGCCCTGATAAGGGACAAAACAGAGATTAAACTGATAGGAATAGTACTCAGTTAACACTAGTTGCACTGGTGGCAAATTCCATTGCAAGTGCCCAAAATTAGAAGGAAGCGGACAGAGCAAGCTTTTTTCTCTATCTCTCCATGCAAGGATTCAATTCAATACACGTACCCTGATAGGGGACATAACAAAGATTAAAATGGTAAGAAAAGTAGTTCACACTATTTGTATTGGCTGCACAGTACATTGTGCGGCACAGGCGCAGTGCCCCAAATTGGAAGTAAGAGGACCGACCAATCATCTTTTTCCATCTCCAGGTTCCTAAAATCTATTCGATACATGTCCCCAGATAGGGAACGTAACAGGGATTAAACTGATAGGAATAGTACTACTTAACACACAACTCATATAGGGTGGCACAGTACATTGCACGGTGCATGCGCAGAGCCCCAAATTGGAAGGAAGAGGACCGACCAACCATCTTTTTCCATCTCCCGGTTCCTAAAATCTATTCCATACACCGGCCCCTGATAGGGGACAAAACAGAGATTAAACTGGTAAGAACAGATTTTTTTTAATTTAAAAAAAAGGGGACAGCCTCTGCGGAGCTGGGTATTTTTTGGCCGCGTTACTGAACGCTCATGCACAATGGCTGTAGGCTCATGCGTCCTTTTGCGGTGGTGACAAACCTGGTCAGTCAAACCCAAGGCAACATAATCGACCTCATCCCATATGCGTTTTTTCTGGAGAGTGCCCTGCGAAGAGTGCTGCATCAGGCCGTAGATGAGCATGAAGAGGAAGAGTTGTGGTCACCATCACCACCAGAAGCAGCCTTGTCGTCGTCAATTGCTGGACCTGCGGAAACGCAGAGAGAGGAGCCAGAAGAAGAGGAGTAAGAGGAGAAAGGTGGCTTTGAGGAGGTGGAAGACCAACCACAGCAGGCGTCCCATGGGGCTTGTTGTCACCTTTCGGGGACCCTTGGTGTTGTACGTGGCTGGGTGGAGGAAGAGACCTTCAATGACATCAGTGAGGACAAGGAAAGGGACATGGCTAGCTTGGTATCCAACCTTGTGCAAATGGAGAGTTTGCGGTAGTGCAAATGGGAATTTTCCATGGGAGTTTTGCCATGGAACCCACTCCGGCATGCCACAGTCCAGGTGTTAGTCCCCTTGAAACAACTTTTCCATCACTATTGTGGCCAGAAAGAATCCCCGTGGGTTTTAAAATTCGCCTGCCTATTGAAGCATATGGTGGTTCTTCCGGTTCGCCCGTTCCTGACCATTTGCAGAAATTAGCGTTCGCCGTTCGCAAACGGAAAATTTTATGTTCACGACATCTCTAGAAACCACTCATAAATGGCCCCATTTTAGAAACTACACCCTTCAAGGTATTCAGAACTGATTTTTACAAACTTTGTTAACCCTTTAGGTTTTCCACAAGAATTAAAAGAAAATGTAGATGAAATTTCAGAATTTCACTTTTTTGGCAGATTTTCAATTTTAATCCATTTTTACTAGTAACAAAGCAAGGGTTAACAGCCAAACAAAACTAAATATTTATTACCCTGTTTCTGTAGTTTACAGAAAAACCCCATATGTGGTCGTAAACTGCTGTACGGGCACATGGCAGGAAACAGAAGAAAAGGAACGTCATATGGTTTTTGGAACGCAGATTTCACTCAGATCATTTTAAGTTGCCATGTCACATTTGAGATGTACCTCTAGAGTAGACACTCCAAAACATGACCCCATTTTGGAAACTACGGGATAAGGTGGCAGTTTTGTTGGTACTATTTTAGGGTACATATGATTTTTGGTTGCTCTGTATTACACTTTTTGTGAGGCAAGGTAACAAAAAATAGCTGTTTTGGCAATGTTTTTATTTTCTGTTCATCTGACAGGTTAAATCATGTGGTATTTTTATATAGCAGGTTGTTACGGATGCAACAATACCAAATATGACTACTTTTTTGGTTGTTTGTTTCAGTTTTACATAATAAAGCATTTTTGAAAAAAATGATTTTTTTTAGTGTCTCCATGTTCTAAAAGCCATAGTTTTTTTTTATTTTTTGGGCGACTGTCTTATGCAGGGGCTTATTTTTTCGGTATGAGATGACAGTTTGATTGGTACTATTTTAGGGTGCATATGACTTTTTGATCGCTTGGTATTACACTTTTTGTGATGTAAGGTGACAAAAAATTGCTTTTTTTAAAACTTTATTATTTAATTTTTATACAATAACAGCATTTGTTAATCAAAAAAAATCATGTTTTAGTGTCTCCATATTCTGAGAGCCATATATATATATATATTTTCATGCGATTGTCTTAGGTAGTGTCTCATTTTTTGAGGGATGAGAGGATAGTTTGATTAGTACGATTTTGGAGTGCATATAACTTTTTGATTGCTTGGTATTACACTTTTTGTGATGTAAGGTAACAAAAAATTGCTTTTTTTCTTACACCGTTTTTATCTTATTTATTTTTTTAGGTACTGTGATATTTTTATACAGCAGGTTATTATGGACACGGCGATACATATTATGCATACTTTTTTATTTATTTAAGTTTTAGCAGCACTTATTTATATACCGATTACCGTCTCCTACACTGGAGCGGTGACCGGCAGCACATTTCATTAGGTGTGCCTCTAGCACAACAGTACACCTCTCTCCTGTACCCTGGCTGCGCGTCCAAAGGGGCGCTCATTTATGCATGCCTGGGGGGATTGAGGGTACTGTCGTTTGCATCTTATGTGCAGTGGCCCGATACCGTCCATCCGGACCGACCCTCGGTGGATTACACGCTCCACTATCGCATATACCGGCCGAACCACATTTGTATTGTGTCCGTGGGCGGTGTGCGGGCGGTGTCTCCACGTCGGGAGGGTTTCTAACTGTCTAAGCGCTTACCTCCTCTTACGGTTGGGAGGTCTGGCACACACGGATGCACTGCGCTTTTTTTGGTGGACTTGCACCTGCAGTCTGCCTGCGGTGTACATGCCCTCAGTCTCTTTAATGGGAACGGGGGTATCTGTACAACGCAGTTTTCTTTGCGCATAACTAGGTCTGGTCTGGCCATTCACTAGTCCCATACCGTGTTGATTATACACGTAGGACTGATTGGTCTTAGTGTTAGGCGGGACTATTTTGTACATATTTCCCCTGGGCTATGCTCATATTTATCCCGTTTGGGCTATTTTAAAGATACACTAATAAAGTTTTTGACATTTCTTAAGCGTCTTTTTCTTTGTGTTAGCCGTTCTAAATAGAGACGTCAACCTTTCCATTTGCTTCCGTGATTTAAGTTTTACACAATCACAGCATTTTTGAAACAAAAAAAATCATGTTGTCTCCAAATCATTAGTGTCTCCACATTCTGAGAGCCATAGTTTTTTTTTATTTTTTGGGCGATTGTCTTAGGTAGGGTATCAATTTTGTATACGGGATGAGATGACGGTTTGATTAGGATGATTTTGGGGTGCGTATGACTTTTTGATCGCTTGGTATTACACTTTTTGTGATGTAAGGTGACAAAAAATGGCTTTTATGACACCGTTTGTTTTAATGGCATTCATCTGAGGGGTTAGGTCATGTGATTTTTTTTATAGAGCAGGTCGTTACTGATGTGGAAATACCTAATATGTATACTTTTTTTTTATTTAAGTTTTACACAATTATAAAAAAATCATGTTTTAGTGTCTCTATTGTCTGACAGCCATATTTTTTTTATTTTTTGGGCAATCGTCTTAGGTAGGGCATTATTTTTGCGGGACAAGGTGATGGCTTGATTAGCACTATTTTGGGGTGCGTATGACCTTTTGATCGCTTTTAGTGATGTAAGGTGACATTTTAATTTTTTTTTTAGCAGTTTTTATTTCATTTTTTGACGGTGTTCACTTGAGGAATTAGGTCAAGTGATATTTTTATAGAGCTGGTCGATACGGACATAATATGTCTACTTTTCTTTTTTTCCCTAATTTTACCATTTGTTTTAATCTTATTTTGGGAAAAGGACATTTTTTTTTTACTTGAAACTTTAAATTTGTTTTGTAAAACTTTATTTTTTAACTTCTTTTTTCACTTTATTTTCTGTCCCACTCTGGGACTTCAACTACACACTGTAATACACTTACAGCCTTCCTGTCTGTGAGATCCAGGGGGCTGGATCTCACAGGCTGTCACGGAAGATAGCCACAATGCCTAAGGAAGGCATCAGGCTGTTTCTCTGCCATCGGCTCTCCATCACAGCAGAGCGGGGACTCGAAGGCAGCTCCCTCCCCATACATCGCACTTGCCACAGTCAGCGCTGACCATGACAGTGCGATGGTTAATGTGCCAGCATTGGTGAAAACACTCATGCCAGCGCATTAACCCTCGCACTGCTGTTGTGCATACAGCAGGGGTCCGGCTATCAGTGACTGCCAGACCCTGCAGCTCCTGCACCGGCCCGATCACCATGCAGTACATGTACATCACTGGTCCTTAAGTCACGGCCAGATATGACGTATATGTACGTCATGGGTCTTTATGGGGTTAATAGAGAATGTGTAAATAGTAAATTTTGAAATCACTTTATTAATAAAATCTGCCTGTGTCCGTTTGAAAAAAGCTGTAAAGTCATGGCCACAAGGGGTCTCGCTACCACCTAATTTGCAGTCCACCGCCTGTTGTCAGGCAAGATCCATCCCTATTAACAGAGACACAGAAGACAGGAAATGGGTGCAGGCTAGAGCTCGCTGAGATCCTAAGCCTCATAAAAGAACGACTTCTATGCTGCTTCTAAAGATCACAGGAATTGTGATCTATCCCTCCTTATGTATTCTGTGAGCTCTGGAGCTGAAAACAAACACAGTGGGAAATAAGGGAAAGGACTTCACAGCAGTACAATGCTAGCAGATTCCATTGAAGAACAAAGCCACCTGCTTCGGAGAGAAATCCATCTAACTGTGCAGCTGAAGAACTGAAGAGCTGGCTCAGCTATTTCCGTTGGCCTCATAGAAAATAAGGGGAGTGGTGGCCGCGCTTGGCTATTCTCGGCCGTTAAAATGCATCGAGGGCGGCCGCTCATGCGGTGTGCCTTTCGTCACTTTGAAGGCTCCGCCTACCAGAAAGGTACGGGTCCTAGAGGTGGGTAGATACTTTCTGTAGGTGTGGACCACTACTTATTAGAGTAGTGGTCTGTTCAGTGGAGGCTGACCTTGGATCAGGAGACAACAGTGTGGCAATAAGGGGACAAACAAAATCGTAGCTAGTGAACAAGCTGAGGTCAAGGCAGACAGAGTTTGTTGAAACCAGTAAACCAGCCAAAGGTTAGAGCAGGCTGCACAGGTCCAGTAGAATAAAAGGGGGGTCATAGGTGATCAGAGGGTAACACATCTTTGAGGCTAGTAGCAAGCTATGTAACCTTTTTGTACAGGCATGTGCCTATAGGGATGTCTTAATCAGAAGCAGCCATTGGCTGGCGACTGATTAAGACATCCGTTTGCTGGCCATTTCTGGGATGGAGAGGACCACAAGCAGAAATGAGAGGCCAGGTCTAGTGTGAAACATAAGGATACCATTGGCAGGGACCTGAACTATGACTACTGGGGCGGCCTTACACACAGATAGCAGGAAGGTGGGAACAAACTCAGACATTAAGGTCCTATATACATAGAGAGTGGGCCCTCAGAATGATATCCTCTGGTGGGCCCAAGAGACTTCAGTCTGAGGCAGCCATTGGCGATACAGTACATCAAGCACATTACTATCTCATGATATATATAACAATAATAATACTACTCCCTGGGATTTTATTTGTAGATATTTTAAAGGCTATGTTTTTTATTAGTGCATTGTACTCATTTTGAGCTAAAGGTCATTTTGTAAATTGGTCTTTATTTAACAAAAATATTTTTTCAAGTAGCTGGATCTGAATTTTCTCTCTGTTCTGTCAGCCAACTCAACTGAAGGACTCCTTATCTCTGATCTCTGACCCTATAAACACTCATAATAGCTCAATCTTTATCTTACTCATAAGAATGTGGCTTAAATAAATGTTTATGACCTTTTAGTAAATTAAGGATAAGGGCTATTAGATGACCAGCACAAAGTGAAAGTAAGAAGCACGATTCACACAGCTAGACAAACAGTTTTTTGTGACAGAACGGCTCAATATTTTTAATAATGACGAATCGAAAAAATAATTTTTAGCCAAAAATGGGTAAAGTGCAATCGTAAAAACAACTGCCTCTGAAGGTGTACATAGTCTTTAATGTTATTTGTGCTACCTATATGTACTGCAAATATACGGTAAATGTGAAATGTGTAGATTTTATTAAAAATGCAATATTCTGTTTAAAGACAAAGTCAGACTCTTGTCCAAAATCATGACTTGCTCCCGCACTGCAGTGGGTTGACACAAAAGCTCATAAAAATGTGAGACTTCTAACAATTCTAGAACTCAGATATTTTTTATGAACATGCATTTTATTCACTTTGTAATTAGGTTTTGGTTCTTATAACTGTCTTATTAAGTTGTCACTTATTCCAGGAAAAAAAGATATGAACTAGATAGATAAATGTCACAGTTGACTTGCAGCCATTTTTTAGGCAATTACCTCCTCCTCGCCTCTTATACATGACTTCCTATTTGATGAAGGTGTTAGCATACATTACCCTAAAATGGTAACAGAACTGATCACTCATTAGGCCAAGGACTGAAGTGACAAATCCTTTTCCTAGCATAGAAGCGTAGCTGAAATTCTTAACTGTCTTTTACAACGAGGGAGAGAGACAGCTGTAGCCTCATAAGCTGGGCATCCTTTATTGTCCAGACACTGGCATCGATGGTGGCTTTTGCAGATGTAATGTAGATTGAGTCAGAGAGTTCCAGCTACATATCTGGCAGAATCTGTCATGTGCATGCTGATCCCAGAACCAGACTTTGTGTCATTTTATAGTACAACTGACTCAGCAAATATTTTTAGGTATGAGACAGAGCCAGGCAATAAACTGCAAATTAGTTAAGGTTAACATGACTTGTCTGGGATGCAAACCATCTTATGTCTAAAAAGCCAAAAAAGCC